>OX454527.1:144796202-146287702 GCA_949715645.1 Portevinia maculata | reverse complement strand
AACCAGTTGACCTACAGCGATATAATTAATTTTCCTGAATTCTAGATTCAATTATCTAACAACGTGCATTTATAGATTTTGTATCTAGATACAAACAAAGAAGTTCAACATTTTGAATTTTAGCTCCCAGATGCTGCACGGTTTCTTCGATATCTCCCAAACCAGTTGACCTAGAGCAATAAAGTTAAGTTGTCTGAATTCTAGATTCAATTAATCAACAACGTGCATTTATAGATTTTGTATCTAGATACAAACAAAAAAGTTCAACTTTTTGAATTTTAGCTCCCAGATGCTGCACGGTTTCTTCGATATCTCCCAAACCAGTTGACCTAGAGTAAAAAACTTTATTTGCCTGAATTCTAGATTCAATTATCTAACAACGTGCATTTATAGATTTTGTATCTAGATACAAACAAAAAAGTTCAACATTTTGAATTTTAGCTCCCAGATGCTGCACGGTTTCTTCGATATCTCCCAAACCAGTTGACCTAGAGCAAAAAAGTTAAGTTGTCTGAATTCTAGATTCAATTATCTAACAACGTGCATTTATAGATTTTGTATCTAGATACAAACAAAAAAGTTCAACATTTTGAATTTTAGCTCCCAGATGCTGCACGGTTTCTTCGATATCTCCCAAACCAGTTGACCTACAGCAATAAAGTTAAGTTGTCTGAATTCTAGATTCAATTATCTAACAACTTGCATTTATAGATTTTGTATCTAGATACAAACAAAAAAGTTCAACTTTTTGAATTTTAGCTCCCAGATGCTGCACGGTTTCTTCGATATCTCCAAACTAGTTGACCTAGAGCAATAAAGTTAAGTTGTCTGAATTCTAGATTCAATTAATCAACAACGTGCATTTATAGATTTTGTATCTAGATACAAACAAAAAAGTTCAACTTTTTGAATTTTAGCTCCCAGATGCTGCACGGTTTCTTCGATATCTCCCAAACCAGTTGACCTAGAGCAATAAAGTTAAGTTGTCTGAATTCTAGATTCAATTATCTAACAACGTGCATTTATAGATTTTGTATCTAGATACAAACAAAAAAGTTCAACATTTTGAATTTTAGCTCCCACATGCTGCACGGTTTCTTCGATATCTCCCAAACCAGTTGACCTACAGCGATATAATTAATTTTCCTGAATTCTAGATTCAATTATCTAACAACGTGCATTTATAGATTTTGTATCTAGATACAAATAAAAAAGTTCAACATTTTGAATTTTAGCTCCCAGATGCTGCACGGTTTCTTCGATATCTCCAAACTAGTTGACCTAGAGCAATAAAGTTAAGTTGTCTGAATTCTAGATTCAATTATCTAACAACTTGCATTTATAGATTTTGTATCTAGATACAAACAAAAAAGTTCAACTTTTTGAATTTTAGCTCCCAGATGCTGCACGGTTTCTTCGATATCTCCCAAACCAGTTGACCTAGAGCAATAAAGTTAAGTTGTCTGAATTCTAGATTCAATTATCTAACAACTTGCATTTATAGATTTTGTATCTAGATACACACAAAAAAGTTCAACTTTTTGAATTTTAGCTCCCAGATGCTGCACGGTTTCTTCGATATCTCCCAAACCAGTTGACCTAGAGCAATAAAGTTAAGTTGTCTGAATTCTAGATTCAATTATCTAACAACGTGCATTTATAGATTTTGTATCTAGATACAAACAAAAAAGTTCAACTTTTTGAATTTTAGCTCCCAGATGCTGCACGGTTTCTTCGATATCTCCCAAACCAGTTGACCTAGAGCAATAAAGTTAAGTTGTCTGAATTCTAGATTCAATTATCTAACAACGTGCATTTATAGATTTTGTATCTAGATACAAACAAAAAAGTTCAACTTTTTGAATTTTAGCTCCCAGATGCTGCACGGTTTCTTCGATATCTCCCAAACCAGTTGACCTACAGTAATAAACTTAATTTGCCTGAATTCTAGATTCAATTATCTAACAACGTGCATTTATAGATTTTGTATCTAGATACAAACAAAAAAGTTCAACATTTTGAATTTTAGCTCCCAGATGCTGCACGGTTTCTTCGATATCTCCCAAACCAGTTGACCTAGAGCAATAAAGTTAAGTTGTCTGAATTCTAGATTCAATTATCTAACAACTTGCATTTATAGATTTTGTATCTAGATACAAACAAAAAAGTTCAACATTTTGAATTTTAGCTCCCAGATGCTGCACGGTTTCTTCGATATCTCCCAAACCAGTTGACCTACAGCGATATAATTAATTTTCCTGATTTCTAGATTCAGTTATCTAACAACTTGCATTTATAGATTTTGTATCTAGATACACACAAAAAAGTTCAACTTTTTGAATTTTAGCTCCCAGATGCTGCACGGTTTCTTCGATATCTCCCAAACCAGTTGACCTAGAGCAATAAAGTTAAGTTGTCTGAATTCTAGATTCAATTATCTAACAACGTGCATTTATAGATTTTGTATCTAGATACAAACAAAAAAGTTCAACTTTTTGAATTTTAGCTCCCAGATGCTGCACGGTTTCTTCGATATCTCCCAAACCAGTTGACCTAGAGCAATAAAGTTAAGTTGTCTGAATTCTAGATTCAATTATCTAACAACGTGCATTTATAGATTTTGTATCTAGATACAAACAAAAAAGTTCAACTTTTTGAATTTTAGCTCCCAGATGCTGCACGGTTTCTTCGATATCTCCCAAACCAGTTGACCTACAGCGATATAATTAATTTTCCTGAATTCTAGATTCAATTATCTAACAACGTGCATTTATAGATTTTGTATCTAGATACAAACAAAAAAGTTCAACATTTTGAATTTTAGCTCCCAGATGCTGCACGGTTTCTTCGATATCTCCCAAACTAGTTTACCTAGAGCAATAAAGTTAAGTTGTCTGAATTCTAGATTCAATTATCTAACAACGTGCATTTATAGATTTTGTATCTAGATACAAACAAAAAAGTTCAACATTTTGAATTTTAGCTCCCAGATGCTGCACGGTTTCTTCGATATCTCCCAAACCAGTTGACCTAGAGCAATAAAGTTAAGTTGTCTGAATTCTAGATTCAATTAATCAACAACGTGCATTTATAGATTTTGTATCTAGATACAAACAAAAAAGTTCAACTTTTTGAATTTTAGCTCCCAGATGCTGCACGGTTTCTTCGATATCTCCCAAACCAGTTGACCTACAGCGATATAATTAATTTTCCTGAATTCTAGATTCAATTATCTAACAACGTGCATTTATAGATTTTGTATCTAGATACAAACAAAAAAGTTCAACATTTTGAATTTTAGCTCCCAGATGCTGCACGGTTTCTTCGATATCTCCCAAACTAGTTTACCTAGAGCAATAAAGTTAAGTTGTCTGAATTCTAGATTCAATTATCTAACAACGTGCATTTATAGATTTTGTATCTAGATACAAACAAAAAAGTTCAACATTTTGAATTTTAGCTCCCAGATGCTGCACGGTTTCTTCGATATCTCCCAAACCAGTTGACCTAGAGCAATAAAGTTAAGTTGTCTGAATTCTAGATTCAATTATCTAACAACGTGCATTTATAGATTTTGTATCTAGATACAAACAAAAAAGTTCAACATTTTGAATTTTAGCTCCCAGATGCTGCACGGTTTCTTCGATATCTCCCAAACCAGTTGACCTAGAGCAAAAAAGTTAAGTTGTCTGAATTCTAGATTCAATTATCCAACAACGTGCATTTATAGATTTTGTATCTAGATACAAACAAAAAAGTTCAATTTTTTGAATTTTAGCTCCCAGATGCAGCACGGTTTCTTCGATATCTCCCAAACCAGTTGACCTAGAGCAATAAAGTTAAGTTGTCTGAATTCTATATTCAATTATCTAACAACGTGCATTTATAGATTTTGTATCTAGATACAAACAAAAAAGTTCAACATTTTGAATTTTAGCTCCCAGATGCTGCACGGTTTCTTCGATATCTCCCAAACTAGTTTACCTAGAGCAATAAAGTTAAGTTGTCTGAATTCTAAATTCAATTATCTAACAACGTGCATTTATAGATTTTGTATCTAGATACAAACAAAAAAGTTCAACATTTTGAATTTTAGCTCCCAGATGCTGCACGGTTTCTTCGATATCTCCCAAACTAGTTTACCTAGAGCAATAAAGTTAAGTTGTCTGAATTCTAGATTCAATTATCTAACAACGTGCATTTATAGATTTTGTATCTAGATACAAACAAAAAAGTTCAACATTTTGAATTTTAGCTCCCAGATGCTGCACGGTTTCTTCGATATCTCCCAAACCAGTTGACCTACAGCGATATAATTAATTTTCCTGAATTCTAGATTCAATTATCTAACAACGTGCATTTATAGATTTTGTATCTAGATACAAACAAAAAAGTTCAACATTTTGAATTTTAGCTCCCAGATGCTGCACGGTTTCTTCGATATCTCCCAAACTAGTTTACCTAGAGCAATAAAGTTAAGTTGTCTGAATTCTAGATTCAATTATCTAACAACGTGCATTTATAGATTTTGTATCTAGATACAAACAAAAAAGTTCAACATTTTGAATTTTAGCTCCCAGATGCTGCACGGTTTCTTCGATATCTCCCAAACCAGTTGACCTAGAGCAATAAAGTTAAGTTGTCTGAATTCTAGATTCAATTATCTAACAACGTGCATTTATAGATTTTGTATCTAGATACAAACAAAAAAGTTCAACATTTTGAATTTTAGCTCCCAGATTCTGCACGGTTTCTTCGATATCTCCCAAACCAGTTGACCTACAGCGATATAATTAATTTTCCTGAATTCTAGATTCAATTATCTAACAACTTGCATTTATAGATTTTGTATCTAGATACAAAAAAAAAGTTCAACTTTTTGAATTTTAGCTCCCAGATGCTGCACGGTTTCTTCGATATCTCCCAAACTAGTTTACCTAGAGCAATAAAGTTAAGTTGTCTGAATTCTAGATTCAATTATCTAACAACGTGCATTTATAGATTTTGTATCTAGATACAAACAAAAAAGTTCAACATTTTGAATTTTAGCTCCCAGATGCTGCACGGTTTCTTCGATATCTCCCAAACTAGTTTACCTAGAGCAATAAAGTTAAGTTGTCTGAATTCTAGATTCAATTATCTAACAACGTGCATTTATAGATTTTGTATCTAGATACAAACAAAAAAGTTCAACATTTTGAATTTTAGCTCCCACATGCTGCACGGTTTCTTCGATATCTCCCAAACCAGTTGACCTACAGCGATATAATTAATTTTCCTGAATTCTAGATTCAATTATCTAACAACGTGCATTTATAGATTTTGTATCTAGATACAAACAAAAAAGTTCAACATTTTGAATTTTAGCTCCCAGATGCTGCACGGTTTCTTCGATATCTCCCAAACTAGTTTACCTAGAGCAATAAAGTTAAGTTGTCTGAATTCTAGATTCAATTATCTAACAACGTGCATTTATAGATTTTGTATCTAAATACAAACAAAAAAGTTCAACATTTTGAATTTTAGCTCCCACATGCTGCACGGTTTCTTCGATATCTCCCAAACCAGTTGACCTACAGCGATATAATTTATTTTCCTGAATTCTAGATTCAATTATCTAACAACGTGCATTTATAGATTTTGTATCTAGATACAAATAAAAAAGTTCAACATTTTGAATTTTAGCTCCCAGATGCTGCACGGTTTCTTCGATATCTCCAAACTAGTTGACCTAGAGCAATAAAGTTAAGTTGTCTGAATTCTAGATTCAATTATCTAACAACTTGCATTTATAGATTTTGTATCTAGATACAAAAAAAAAGTTCAACTTTTTGAATTTTAGCTCCCAGATGCTGCACGGTTTCTTCGATATCTCCCAAACCAGTTGACCTAGAGCAACAAAGTTAATGTGTCTGAATTCTAGATTCAATTATCTAACAACGTGCATTTATAGATTTTGTATCTAGATACAAACAGAAAAGTTCAACATTTTGAATTTTAGCTCCCAGATGCTGCACGGTTTCTTCGATATCTCCCAAACCAGTTGACCTACAGCAATAAAGTTAAGTTGTCTGAATTCTAGATTCAATTATCTAACAACGTGCATTTATAGATTTTGTATCTAGATACAAACAAAAAAGTTCAACATTTTGAATTTTAGCTCCCAGATGCTGCACGGTTTCTTCGATATCTCCCAAACCAATTGACCTAGAGCAATAAAGTTAAGTTGTCTGAATTCTAGATTCAATTATCTAACAACGTGCATTTATAGATTTTGTATCTAGATACAAACAAAAAAGTTCAACATTTTGAATTTTAGCTCCCAGATTCTGCACGGTTTCTTCGATATCTCCCAAACCAGTTGACCTACAGCGATATAATTAATTTTCCTGAATTCTAGATTCAATTATCTAACAACTTGCATTTATAGATTTTGTATCTAGATACAAACAAAAAAGTTCAACTTTTTGAATTTTAGCTCCCAGATGCTGCACGGTTTCTTCGATATCTCCCAAACCAGTTGACCTAGAGCAACAAAGTTAAGTTGTCTGAATTCTAGATTCAATTATCTAACAACGTGCATTTATAGATTTTGTATCTAGATACAAACAGAAAAGTTCAACATTTTGAATTTTAGCTCCCAGATGCTGCACGGTTTCTTCGATATCTCCCAAACCAGTTGACCTACAGCAATAAAGTTAAGTTGTCTGAATTCTAGATTCAATTATCTAACAACTTGCATTTATAGATTTTGTATCTAGATACAAACAAAAAAGTTCAACTTTTTGAATTTTAGCTCCCAGATGCTGCACGGTTTCTTCGATATCTCAAAAACCAGTTGACCTAGAGCAATAAAGTTAAGTTGTCTGAATTCTAGATTCAATTATCTAACAACGTGCATTTATAGATTTTGTATCTAGATACAAACAGAAAAGTTCAACATTTTGAATTTTAGCTCCCAGATGCTGCACGGTTTCTTCGATATCTCCCAAACCAGTTGACCTACAGCAATAAAGTTAAGTTGTCTGAATTCTAGATTCAATTATCTAACAACGTGCATTTATAGATTTTGTATCTAGATACAAACAAAAAAGTTCAACATTTTGAATTTTAGCTCTCAGATGCTGCACGGTTTCTTCGATATCTCCCAAACCAGTTGACCTAGAGCAATAAAGTTAAGTTGTCTGAATTCTAGATTCAATTATCTAACAACGTGCATTTATAGATTTTGTATCTAGATACAAACAAAAAAGTTCAACATTTTGACTTTTAGCTCCCAGATGCTGCACGGTTTCTTCGATATCTCCCAAACCAGTTGATCTAGAGCAATAAAGTTAAGTTGTCTGAATTCTAGATTCAATTATCTAACAACGTGCATTTATAGTTCAACTTTTTGAATTTTAGCTCCCAGATGCTGCACGGTTTCTTCGATATCTCCCAAACCAGTTGACTTAGAGCAAAAAACTTAATTTGCCCGAATTCTAGATTCAATTATCTAAGAACGTGCATTTATAGATTTTGTATCTAGATACAAACAAAAAAGTTCAACATTTTGAATTTTAGCTCCCAGATTCTGCACGGTTTCTTCGATATCTCCCAAACCAGTTGACCTACAGCGATATAATTAATTTTTCTGAATTCTAGATTCAATTATCTAACAACTTGCATTTATAGATTTTGTATCTAGATACAAACAAAAAAGTTCAACTTTTTGAATTTTAGCTCCCATATGCTGCACGGTTTCTTCGATATCTCCCAAACCATTTGACCTAGAGCAATAAAGTTAAGTTGTCTGAATTCTAGATTCAATTATCTAACAACGTGCATTTATAGCTTTTGTATCTAGATACAAACAAAAAAGTTCAACTTTTTGAATTTTAGCTCCCAGATGCTGCACGGTTTCTTCGATATCTCCCAAACCAGTTGACCTAGAGCAATAAACTTAATTTGCCTGAATTCTAGATTCAATTATCTAACAACGTGCATTTATAGATTTTGTATCTAGATACAAACAAAAAAGTTCAACTTTTTGAATTTTAGCTCCCAGATGCTGCACGGTTTCTTCGATATCTCCCAAACCAGTTGACCTAGAGCAATAAACTTAATTTGCCTGAATTCTAGATTCAATTATCTAACAACGTGCATTTATAGATTTTGTATCTAGATACAAACAAAAAAGTTCAACATTTTAATTTTAGCTTCCAGATTCTGCACGGTTTCTTCGATATCTCCCAAACGAGTTGACCTACAGCGATATAATTAATTTTTCTGAATTCTAGATTTAATTATCTAACAACTTGCATTTATAGATTTTGTATCTAGATACAAACAAAAAAGTTCAACATTTTGAATTTTAGCTCCCACATGCTGCACGGTTTCTTCGATATCTCCCAAACCAGTTGACCTACAGCGATATAATTAATTTTCCTGAATTCTAGATTCAATTATCTAACAAGGTGCATTTATAGATTTTGTATCTAGATACAAACAAAAAAGTTCAACTTTTTGAATTTTAGCTCCCAGATGCTGCACGGTTTCTTCGATATCTCCCAAACCAGTTGACCTACAGCAAATAAACTTAATTTGCCTGAATTCTAGATTCAATTATCTAACAACGTGCATTTATAGATTTTGTATCTAAATACAAACAAAAAAGTTCAACATTTTGAATTTTAGCTCCCAGATGCTGCACGGTTTCTTCGATATCTCCCAAACCAATTGACCTACAGCGATATAATTAATTTTCCTGAATTCTGGATTCAATTATCTAACAACTTGCATTTATAGATTTTGTATCTAGATACAAACAAAAAAGTTCAACTTTTTGAATTTTAGCTCCCAGATGCTGCACGGTTTCTTCGATATCTCCCAAACCAGTTGACCTAGAGCAATAAAGTTAAGTTGTCTGAATTCTAGATTCAATTATCTAACAACGTGCATTTATAGATTTTGTATCTAGATACAAACAAAAAAGTTCAACTTTTTGAATTTTAGCTCCCAGATGCTGCACGGTTTCTTCGATATCTCCCAAACCAGTTGACCTAGAGCAATAAAGTTAAGTTGTCTGAATTCTAGATTCAATTATCTAACAACGTGCATTTATAGATTTTGTATCTAGATACAAACAAAAAAGTTCAACTTTTTGAATTTTAGCTCCCAGATGCTGCACGGTTTCTTCGATATCTCCCAAACCAGTTGACGTGCATTTATAGATTTTGTAACTAGATACAAACAAAAAAGTTCAACTTTTTGAATTTTAGCTCCCAGATGCTGCACGGTTTCTTCGATATCTCCCAAACCAATTGACCTACAGCGATATAATTAATTTTCCTGATTTCTAGATTCAGTTA
The DNA here is from genome assembly GCA_949715645.1 of Portevinia maculata. NCBI lineage: Eukaryota > Metazoa > Arthropoda > Insecta > Diptera > Syrphidae > Portevinia > Portevinia maculata. The sequence continues at coordinate 146,278,352 of OX454527.1, read as the reverse complement.
TCTAACAACTTGCATTTATAGATTTTGTATCTAGATACACACAAAAAAGTTCAACTTTTTGAATTTTAGCTCCCAGATGCTGCACGGTTTCTTCGATATCTCCCAAACCAGTTGACCTAGAGCAATAAAGTTAAGTTGTCTGAATTCTAGATTCAATTATCTAACAACTTGCATTTATAGATTTTGTATCTAGATACAAACAAAAAAGTTCAACATTTTGAATTTTAGCTCCCAGATGCTGCACGGTTTCTTCGATATCTCCCAAACCAGTTGACCTACAGCGATATAATTAATTTTCCTGAATTCTAGATTCAATTATCTAACAACGTGCATTTATAGATTTTGTATCTAGATACAAACAAAAAAGTTCAACATTTTGAATTTTAGCTCCCAGATGCTGCACGGTTTCTTCGATATCTTCCAAACTAGTTTACCTAGAGCAATAAAGTTAAGTTGTCTGAATTCTAGATTCAATTATCTAACAACGTGCATTTATAGATTTTGTATCTAGATACAAACAAAAAAGTTCAACATTTTGAATTTTAGCTCCCAGATGCTGCACGGTTTCTTCGATATCTCCCAAACCAGTTGACCTACAGCGATATAATTAATTTTCCTGAATTCTAGATTCAATTATCTAACAACTTGCATTTATAGATTTTGTATCTAGATTGTTTAGGTTTAAGTATCATAAGTTAATTTTTATTATGTCTATTCTTCTTAATATGTTATTTTCATTCTGTATTCCTCAGGCCAGACCGCTGACGCTGCACATATCCATCACATATCGCCCAAGTCCGCATCATCACGCCCTCGCCCCCGGTCGCGCCCCGCTTCCCATTCTCGGCGCACATCGTCCACCACAACAATAACAGTTGCACATTCCATTGCGATGTGCTGATTCTCAAATGCCAACCCAATGCCCGACTGTGTGCAAGATGATACACTGCTATGCCTTGGCTTGTCGTCTGGCGACCCGCTTAATGGTTATTGACATCCGATAACCAGCGGCCAGCGACAAATAAATACAGCTAACGGCAGCACACAGTACATGAATCGTTTCTTGGAATCGACAATGTCTCGCACCCAGATCGTCGCAGGTATATCGGCGCTCGTAGGAGTCATGATACTATACAATTGGATATCCAAGGCATGGTCCTGGTATCAATTGTTGGACCGACTACATGTGTGGGACTGGTGATGACGCTGCAGTTTGGGCGAGCGACGCGAAGACTGGCTGCGGCAGAGTGCTGATGATGGGAGTACATGGCAACCCAAGTTGAGTTGTATTTTAACCATTGAGCTCAGCGGTCTGGTCTACGTTTCCCGTGTGCGTTTTTGTTTAAGAAATAAATTAAGTAGAACAATTCACTCGTGTCGTATCTTTTTCTTCTTTTTGGAACATTAACTTTTTCAGCAACCAACCCCTGGTATTCGGACGTGTAATCCCCGACATTTTGGTGCCTCCTGTGAGGAACTTATTTTTTGGTTGTTCTCTATCGAAAACCGAATAAATCCCTCGCGGTTATCTGTCGAAAACCGAATAAATCCCTCGCGGTTATCTGTCGAAAACTGAATAAATCCCTCGCGGTTCTGTGGCAACTTGAATGCCAAAGTGCGTCTATTGTTTACTCGTGCAGTGGGTGACAGTGCTAGTGACAATCGCCCTCGTTACTCTAGTTTACGGGCTCGTGGTACTGTGTAGTTTAGACCGGTCTAGTGATGGCCGAATTGAACATTCGCTCCTCAGCCAAGACGGCGATTCGGAGGATTAGTGAGAAGATGGCGGCATGTGTGCATGACCTCGATGAGGTCCAGGTAAACCAGAAGCTGCGATCGCTGAGCAACCACTACGATCGCTTCGCTCACAACCACTACATCCTGGTGGGTCAGGCCAAGGAGGAGGAACTGTCCAGCCACGACGAGTTGCTGTCACGCGTCGATGAGCAATACAACGCGACGTGCGTGCTCCTCAACCGCCGTCTGGGTAGGTTGTCCGAGGATGAGGATACGATTGCCCATCCAAAGCGCCATAGCACCCCCAACCCGCGGGTGGAGATGAAGCTGGACCCAGTCCAGATTCCGTCGTTTGATGGAAACCTGCAGAATTGGCTGGCGTTCAAGGACGCGTTTGAAAATTTAGTCCATAACAACGCGGAGCTGCCAGTCGCGTACAAATTGCAGAAGCTGCGCACGGCTGTTCTTCCCCACCATGTCGGCATGGTCGGCAGCATCTATTCTGGTGGGTACGAGGAGCTCTGGAAAGAGCTGAAGGAGCGGTTTGATAACCCAAAGCTGCTGGTGGAGACTCATGTCTCACGCTTCCTCAACATGAAGCCAGTGCAGGAAGAGACCTCGAAGTCGCTGCTGAGGATAGTGGATAATGTCCAAGAGTCGATGCGGGCGCTGCAGGTGATGAAACTTCCTGTTACGTAGTGGGATGCCCTAACCGTGTCCATTGTGGTGGGCAAGCTGCCGGCGGTCACACAGCAGGCATGGTGTATGCACTGCCCTCCAAAAGCCATTCCCAGCCTCTCGAGTCTGCTCGCACTGCTGGAACAGCGCGCACATAGTTTGGCGACCGAGGTGCTGAAGCCGTCTTCCTCAGGCCGGCACGAGGCAGGAGGACGCCAGCAACCACGACAACAGCCCTCGGTCAAGGCCCATTTGGTAGCTACCACCGATACTCGCTGCATCCACTGCAGCGGACCTCATCGCGTGACTCGGTGCCAACGATTTTTGGCGATGGACCCTCGTCAACGGTTCGACGTCATCAAATCCATCGGAGTGTGCTTCAATTGCCTCAAGAAAGGCCATAATGCGACGGAGTGTTCCTCGGGCGCTTGTCGGCGATGCGACCGCAAACACAATACCCTGCTGTGCCGGAACCAATCCACACCAGGCCCCCAGGACGGCGTGGAGCCCCGAGGTACCCAACCACCCACAGGTCCATCGACTTCCCGTACATACGTGGCAAGGAACTACCCACCTCCGGACCTATACCCATCAGATGCGGAGTTCCACCATTGACTCAACGGCTGTGAATCCACCGTACTGCTCGCCACGGCGCTGGCCTATGCATGTGGGCCCACATCCGAACAGATTGCCCGTATCCTCTGTGATCCTGGATCACAGGTCACGACTCACGTTATCCGTGCAAGGAATCGGGGCGTCGCATCACACGACGTCCGAAGGCCAAGTGACGCTGTCACTTCGGTCTAGTCGTTCCGACTTTACCATCACAATCAAAGCAGTGGTGCTCCCAGCCATCACGTCCACGCTTCCCGCTGCGCAACTGGACGTGTCCCAATGGGCACATTTACGCGGTCTACCACTCGCAGACAGGCATTTTGGCACGCCCGGAGCAATACACATCCTACTCGGAGCGGATGTATGGGGCCTCCTGGTTGAGGACCAGGTCATCCATGGGTCACCGGACGAGCCGCATGCCCAACGCACCCGTCTAGGTTGGCTGGTCTTCGGCCCAGCTGCTATCACCCGAACGGGGCTGCCCATTCAGTTTCTGCTCAGTCAAGTGGCAGACGACCCATCGGCGGATTCTTCTCTGGAACAGCTGGTAAAGAACTTCTGGAAATTGGAAGAGGTCCCCGTGAACGAGACGAGAGAAGACGAGTGCAGCCAGCACTATCTTGCGACTCACTCCCGCACGCCCGATGGGAGATATATGGTACGAATCCCCTTTCGGCACGACGCACCACGTCTTGGAGAGTCTTATCGGAATGCTCTACGACAATTCTACTGCCTGGAACGGCGCCTGATGAACAATCCCGAGTTGCGGCAGCAATACATTACATTCATGAGAGAGTACGAGGGACTCGGACACATGGAGCGTGCGAGGCAACACGGCGACCTCCCCCGGGGCTATTATATTCCACACCATGCGGTCACAGCCAAGTTCCGTGTGGTCTTCAATGCCTCTGCTCGCACTACTACTGGAGTATCCCTCAATGACACCCAACTGGTGGGGCCCACTATTCAGGACTCACTGGTGAACGTGATCTTCCGTTTCCGGCGCTATCGGATTGCCTTGACTGCTGACGTCGAGAAGATGTTCCGCCAGGTGCTGGTAGCACCCGAAGATCGAGACTACCAACGTATACTTTGGCGAGAGTCGCCCTCCGAGGAGCTGTCAGTATTTCGGCTCACCACGGTTACCTACGGGATGGCATCCAGCCCCTATACCTCAGTGCGGAGCATGGTACAGTGTGCGCTGGATAACCAGCACGTCATCCCAGACCCAGGACGAGCCCAAGCAGCGAGAGACACCATCGAGCAGGCATTCTATGTTGACGACTTGCTCACCAGTTGTGACAACGTTCCCGAGGCGGTGGGACTGGCCGAAGATGTCGATGCCGTCTTGCGGACTGGGCACTTCAAGCTGCGCAAGTGGAATTCTAACAGCGCAATGGTAATTTCTTCACTGTCTAACCCTATGTCTTCTTCTTCTCTTCCTACAGAATTAACTTTGGAATGTCAAACGGCGACGGTGCTCGGGCTCCGCTGGGACCCTGCTGGCGACGAGCTTTTTTTCCGGGTCAACCTGGATCCAACAGGCCCATTCCTGACCAAGCGGCGCGTGTTAAGCGAAGTGGCGAGGTTATTCGATCCAACTGGCCTACTGGCCCCAGTCATCATCACGGGAAAGATCTTTATTCAGACCCTTTGGTCTGCGGGCATCACCTGGGATGCCCCGCTCACAGAGGAACTATCCGACAGCTGGTCGACGTTTCGGGAAGGCCTTCCGGCCCTCCATCAACTCCGGATTCCACGCTGGGGTGGCATGATCTCGTCATCAATCACCACCCTCCACGGGTTCTGCGACGCCAGTACTCGCGCCTATGCTGCGGTCATCTACACCAGGACGGTGGATGACAACAATCAGGCCCACGTTGCTTTGCTGACGGCCCGAACCAAGGTGGCCCCCCTGACGGGCGCTACCATCCCTCGATTGGAGCTTTGTGCAGCACACCTTTTGGCAGTCACTTTTGAGAGTGCCCGCAACGCCCTTGGATTGCAGTCCGCACCCTATCACCTCTGGTCTGACTCCAGCATCGTCTTGTGTTGGTTGCGGAAGGAGCCCTCCACCCTCAAGCCGTATGCCGCGAACCGGGTGCGGCAGATTCAGGAGCTTACATCACCCGAGCGATGGCATCATGTGCGATCCGCCCAGAACCCAGCTGACTGCGCGAGCCGAGGACTAGGCGCCGCCGAGCTACTACAACATTCATTATGGTGGCAAGGGCCTCCTTGGTTGGCCAAAGGTCGGCTTCCTCTCATCCCAGCCGGGCAGCTCCAAGACGAGGAACAGGCTCAGGTGGCCACTGAGCTTCGGCAGTCCACGTTCACGGGGGTGGCCGTCACCATACCTGTCCTGACGACCCGGCGCAGAGATGGGGTCGTCATCCCACTCACCGAGTGATTTGGATCGTTGCGACAGCTGCTTAGGACGGTGGCCTACATGCTTCGATGGCGGAGCACTTCTCGCCACCTCGTGAGACGACCTGTAGTCGGTGCGGACGAGCTCGACCAGGCTATGGAACGGCTGGTCATCATGGAACAAGCTACGCACTTTCACGCTGAAGTCCATCAATTACGACGCCAGTCCCCGCTGGCCAGCTCCAGCCCACTGCTGTCGCTGAACCCATACCTAGATGCCCGAGGCCTTCTCCGAGTCAGTGGCCGACTCACACATGCCTCGCTACCCACGGATCAGCGATTCCCCATCGTCTTACCGAAGTCCGGCGCATTAGTGGAACTCCTGATCCGTCAAATCCACAAGACGACCCTGCATGGAGGGGTCCAACTGATGCTGCAAACACTGCGCGAGAAATATTGGATCCTACACGGACGACAGGCGGTCCGCACGCTCCTTCATAGGTGCACTACCTGCCGACGACACCGCGGAGCCAGCATCCGACAGCAGATGGCCCCCCTCCCCGGACACCGAGTTAATGCAACCCGCCCGTTCCTAGCTACCGGCGTGGATTATTGTGGCCCCTTCACAGTCCGTGTCGGGACAAAGCGGTCCCGTACTACGGTCAAAACGTACCTGGCCATCTTTATCTGCATGGCCACCAAGGCCGTGCATCTGGAAGTGATAGAGGACCTATCATCCCCAGCGTTCTTGGATGCCTTCACGCGCTTCACCAGTCGACGGGGACCGTGCCCGGACCTCTATAGCGACAATGGGACTGCCTTCGTTGGTGCCAACCGGTACTTGAAGGAGGACTTGGCCGCATTCCAGTCTCAACACAACCAACAGGCGCTAGCGCATGCAGGTACGAGATGGCACTTCATCACCCCCGCTGCCCCTCACCAAGGCGGCTTGTGGGAAGCCGCCGTGAAGTCTGCGCAGCACCACTTGGTCCGCCTGGTTGGATCCCAGTCGTTGTGGTATCACCAACTACACACGCTCGCAACCCGCATAGAAGCCTGCCTGAACTCACGCCCACTAGTGCCACTCCACGATGACCCTGAAGACCGGCTAGCATTGACCCCAGGAGATTTCCTCATCGGCGCCCCCCTCATCGCGGTCCCGGAGCCTCAGGTCAGCGATGTCCCGATAAACCGGCTCAAACAGTACCAGTTCATCCGGAGAATCCACCAACACTTTTGGCAGCGGTGGAGCAAAGAATACTTGTCTACCCTGCAAACGCGTACCAAATGGGCCCGTAGTGAACGGAACATCCAACTAGACGACATCGTCATCATCCGGCACGAAAACCTGCCGCCTACTCACTGGCGCCTAGGCAGAGTCATCGGCGTGCATCCGGGCAGAGATGGGCTCACCCGCAACGTAACGCTACGAACCGCAACTGGCGAGTGCCGCCGCCCCATCCAAAAGCTGGTCCGCCTCGTGGAGGTGTAACTCTGTCCATCTCCTGTGGACAGCAGTCAACGTTACCATTTCCTGGTTGCAGACCGTGACACCTGTAAGGACCTCTTTTCGGACCCAACGGCCCGACCGGGCAGGATGTTTAGGTTTAAGTATCATAAGTTAATTTTTATTATGTCTATTCTTCTTAATATGTTATTTTCATTCTGTATTCCTCAGGCCAGACCGCTGACGCTGCACATATCCATCACATATCGCCCGAGTCCGCATCATCACGCCCTCGCCCCCGGTCGCGCCCCGCTTCCCATTCTCGGCGCACATCGTCCACCACAACAATAACAGTTGCACATTCCATTGCGATGTGCTGATTCTCAAATGCCAACCCAATGCCCGACTGTGTGCAAGATGATACACTGCTATGCCTTGGCTTGTCGTCTGGCGACCCGCTTAATGGTTATTGACATCCGATAACCAGCGGCCAGCGACAAATAAATACAGCTAACGGCAGCACACAGTACATGAATCGTTTCTTGGAATCGACAATGTCTCGCACCCAGATCGTCGCAGGTATATCGGCGCTCGTAGGAGTCATGATACTATACAATTGGATATCCAAGGCATGGTCCTGGTATCAATTGTTGGACCGACTACATGTGTGGGACTGGTGATGACGCTGCAGTTTGGGCGAGCGACGCGAAGACTGGCTGCGGCAGAGTGCTGATGATGGGAGTACATGGCAACCCAAGTTGAGTTGTATTTTAACCATTGAGCTCAGCGGTCTGGTCTACGTTTCCCGTGTGCGTTTTTGTTTAAGAAATAAATTAAGTAGAACAATTCACTCGTGTCGTATCTTTTTCTTCTTTTTGGAACATTAACTTTTTCAGCAACCAACCCCTGGTATTCGGACGTGTAATCCCCGACATAGATACAAACAAAAAAGTTCAACTTTTTGAATTTTAGCTCCCAGATGCTGCACGGTTTCTTCGATATCTCCCAAACCAGTTGACCTAGAGCAATAAAGTTAAGTTGTCTGAATTCTAGATTCAATTATCTAACAACGTGCATTTATAGATTTTGTATCTAGATACAAACAAAAAAGTTCAACTTTTTGAATTTTAGCTCCCAGATGCTGCACGGTTTCTTCGATATCTCCCAAACCAGTTGACCTACAGCAATAAAGTTAAGTTGTCTGAATTCTAGATTCAATTATCTAACAACGTGCATTTATAGATTTTGTATCTAGATACAAACAAAAAAGTTCAACTTTTTGAATTTTAGCTCCCAGATGCTGCACGGTTTCTTCGATATCTCCCAAACCAGTTGACCTACAGCAAATAAATTTAATTTGCCTGAATTCTAGATTCAATTATCTAACAACGTGCATTTATAGATTTTGTATCTAGATACACACAAAAAAGTTCAACTTTTTGAATTTTAGCTCCCAGATGCTGCACGGTTTCTTCGATATCTCCCAAACCAGTTGACCTAGAGCAATAAAGTTAAGTTGTCTGAATTCTAGATTCAATTATCTAACAACTTGCATTTATAGATTTTGTATCTAGATACAAACAAAAAAGTTCAACATTTTGAATTTTAGCTCCCAGATGCTGCACGGTTTCTTCGATATCTTCCAAACCAGTTGACCTACAGCAAATAAACTTAATTTGCCTGAATTCTAGATTCAATTATCTAACAACGTGCATTTATAGATTTTGTATCTAGATACAAACAAAAAAGTTCAACATTTTGAATTTTAGCTCCCAGATGCTGCACGGTTTCTTCGATATCTCCCAAACCAGTTGACCTAGAGCAATAAAGTTAATTTGCCTGAATTCTAGATTCAATTATCTAACAACGTGCATTTATAGATTTTGTATCTAGATACAAACAAAAAAGTTCAACATTTTGAATTTTAGCTCCCAGATGCTGCACGGTTTCTTCGATATCTCCCAAACCAGTTGACCTAGAGCAATAAAGTTAAGTTGTCTGAATTCTAGGTTCAATTATCTAACAACTTGCATTTATAGATTTTGTTCTAGATACAAACAAAAAAGTTCAACATTTTGAATTTTAGCTCCCAGATGCTGCACGGTCTCTTCGATATCTCCCAAACCAGTTGACCTACAGCGATATAATTAATTTTCCTGATTTCTAGATTCAGTTATCTAACAACTTGCATTTATAGATTTTGTATCTAGATACACACAAAAAAGTTCAACTTTTTGAATTTTAGCTCCCAGATGCTGCACGGTTTCTTCGATATCTCCCAAACCAGTTGACCTAGAGCAATAAAGTTAAGTTGTCTGAATTCTAGATTCAATTATCTAACAACTTGCATTTATAGATTTTGTATCTAGATACAAACAAAAAAGTTCAACATTTTGAATTTTAGCTCCCAGATGCTGCACGGTTTCTTCGATATCTTCCAAACCAGTTGACCTACAGCGATATAATTAATTTTCCTTAATTCTAGATTCAATTATCTAACAACGTGCATTTATAGATTTTGTATCTAGATACAAACAATAAAGTTCAACATTTTGAATTTTAGCTCCCAGATGCTGCACGGTTTCTTCGATATCTCCCAAACTAGTTTACCTAGAGCAATAAAGTTAAGTTGTCTGAATTCTAGATTCAATTATCTAACAACGTTCATTTATAGATTTTGTATCTAGATACAAACAAAAAAGTTCAACATTTTGAATTTTAGCTCCCAGATGCTGCACGGTTTCTTCGATATCTCCCAAACCAGTTGACCTAGAGCAAAAAAGTTAAGTTGTCTGAATTCTGGATTCAATTATCTAACAACGTGCATTTATAGATTTTGTATCTAGATACAAACAAAAAAGTTAAATTTTTTGAATTTTAGCTCCCAGATGCTGCACGGTTTCTTCGATATCTCCCAAACCAGTTGACCTAGAGCAATAAAGTTAAGTTGTCTGAATTCTAGATTCAATTATCTAACAACGTGCATTTATAGATTTTGTATCTAGATACAAACAAAAAAGTTCAACTTTTTGAATTTTAGCTCCCAGATGCTGCACGGTTTCTTCGATATCTCCCAAACCAGTTGACCTAGAGCAATAAAGTTAAGTTGTCTGAATTCTAGATTCAATTATCTAACAACGTGCATTTATAGATTTTGTATCTAGATACAAATAAAAAAGTTCAATATTTTGAATTTTAGCTCCCAGATGCTGCACGGTTTCTTCGATATCTCCCAAACCAATTGACCTAGAGCAATAAAGTTAAGTTGTCTGAATTCTAGATTCAATTATCTAACAACTTGCATTTATAGATTTTGTATCTAGATACAAACAAAAAAGTTCAACATTTTGAATTTTAGCTCCCAGATGCTGCACGGTTTCTTCGATATCTTCCAAACCAGTTGACCTACAGCGATATAATTAATTTTCCTTAATTCTAGATTCAATTATCTAACAACGTGCATTTATAGATTTTGTATCTAGATACAAACAAAAAAGTTCAACATTTTGAATTTTAGCTCCCAGATGCTGCACGGTTTCTTCGATATCTCCCAAACTAGTTTACCTAGAGCAATAAAGTTAAGTTGTCTGAATTCTAGATTCAATTATCTAACAACGTTCATTTATAGATTTTGTATCTAGATACAAACAAAAAAGTTCAACATTTTGAATTTTAGCTCCCAGATGCTGCACGGTTTCTTCGATATCTCCCAAACCAGTTGACCTAGAGCAAAAAAGTTAAGTTGTCTGAATTCTGGATTCAATTATCTAACAACGTGCATTTATAGATTTTGTATCTAGATACAAACAAAAAAGTTAAATTTTTTGAATTTTAGCTCCCAGATGCTGCACGGTTTCTTCGATATCTCCCAAACCAGTTGACCTAGAGCATTAAAGTTAAGTTGTCTGAATTCTAGATTCAATTATCTAACAACGTGCATTTATAGATTTTGTATCTAGATACAAACAAAAAAGTTCAACATTTTGAATTTTAGCTCCCAGATGCTGCACGGTTTCTTCGATATCTCCCAAACCAGTTGACCTAGAGCATTAAAGTTAAGTTGTCTGAATTCTAGATTCAATTATCTAACAACGTGCATTTATAGATTTTGTATCTAGATACAAACAAAAAAGTTCAACATTTTGAATTTTAGCTCCCAGATGCTGCACGGTTTCTTCGATATCTCCCAAACCAGTTGACCTAGAGCAATAAAGTTGAGTTGTCTGAATTCTAGATTCAATTATCTAACAACGTGCATTTATAGATTTTGTATCTAGATACAAATAAAAAAGTTCAACATTTTGAATTTTAGCTCCCAGATGCTGCACGGTTTCTTCGATATCTCCCAAACCAGTTGACCTAGAGCAATAAAGTTAAGTTGTCTGAATTCTAGATTCAATTATCTAACAACGTGCATTTATAGATTTTGTATCTAGATACAAACAAAAAAGTTCAAATTTTTTGAATTTTAGCTCCCAGATGCTGCACGGTTTCTTCGATATCTCCCAAACCAGTTGACCTAGAGCAATAAAGTTAAGTTGTCTGAATTCTAGATTCAATTATCTAACGACTTGCATTTATAGATTTTGTATCTAGATACAAACAAAAAAGTTCAACATTTTGAATTTTAGCTCCCAGATGCTGCACGGTTTCTTCGATATCTCCCAAACCAGTTGACCTACAGCGATATATTTAATTTTCCTGATTTCTAGATTCAATTATCTAACAACTTGCATTTATAGATTTTGTATCTAGATACACAAAAAAAAGTTCAACTTTTTGAATTTTAGCTCCCAGATGCTGCACGGTTTCTTCGATATCTCCCAAACCAGTTGACCTAGAGTAATAAAGTTAAGTTGTCTGAATTCTAGATTCAATTATCTAACAACTTGCATTTATAGATTTTGTATCTAGATACAAACTAAAAAGTTTAACATTTTGAATTTTAGCTCCCAGATGCTGCACGGTTTCTTCGATATCTCCCAAACTAGTTTAGATAGAGCAATAAAGTCAAGTTGTCTGAATTCTAGATTCAATTATTTAACAACGTGCATTTATAGATTTTGTATCTAGATACAAACAAAAAAGTTCAACATTTTGAATTTTAGCTCCCAGATGCTGCACGGTTTCTTCGATATTTCCCAAACCAGTTGACCTAGAGCAATAAACTTAATTTGCCTGAATTCTAGATTCAATTATCTAACAACGTGCATTTATAGATTTTGTATCTAGATACAAACAAAAAAGTTGAACATTTTGAATTTTAGCTTCCAGATTCTGCACGGTTTCTTCGATATCTCACAAACCAGGTGACCTACAGCGATATAATTATTTTTTCTGAATTCTAGATTTAATTATCTAACAACTTGCATTTATAGATTTTGTATCTAGATACAAACAAAAAAGTTCAACATTTTGAATTTTAGCTCCCACATGCTGCACGGTTTCTTCGATATCTCCCAAACCAGTTGACCTACAGCGATATAATTAATTTTTCTGAATTCTAGATTTAATTATCTAACAACTTGCATTTATAGATTTTGTATCTAGATACAAACAAAAAAGTTCAACATTTTGAATTTTAGCTCCCACATGCTGCACGGTTTCTTCGATATCTCCCAAACCAGTTGACCTACAGCGATATAATTAATTTTCCTGAATTCTAGATTCAATTATCTAACAACGTTCATTTATAGATTTTGTATCTAGATACAAATAAAAAAAGTTCAACATTTTGAATTTTAGCTCCCAGATGCTGCACGGTTTCTTCGATATCTCCAAACTAGTTGACCTAGAGCAATAAAGTTAAGTTGTCTGAATTCTAGATTCAATTATCTAACAACGTGCATTTATAGATTTTGTATCTAAATACAAAAAAGTTCAACATTCTGAATTTTAGCTCCCAGATGCTGCACGGTTTCTTCGATATCTCCCAAACCAGTTGACCTAGAGCAATAAAGTTAAGTTGTCTGAATTCTAGATTCAATTATCTAACAACGTGCATTTATAGATTTTGTATCTAGATACAAACAAAAAAGTTAAATTTTTTGAATTTTAGCTCCCAGATGCTGCACGGTTTCTTCGATATCTCCCAAACCAGTTGACCTAGAGCAATAAAGTTAAGTTGTCTGAATTCTAGATTCAATTATCTAACAACGTGCATTTATAGATTTTGTATCTAGATACAAACAAAAAAGTTCAACTTTTTGAATTTTAGCTCCCAGATGCTGCACGGTTTCTTCGATATCTCCCAAACCAGTTGACCTACAGCAATAAACTTAATTTGCCTGAATTCTAGATTCAATTATCTAACAACGTGCATTTATAGATTTTGTATCTAGATACAAACAAAAAAGTTCAACATTTTGAATTTTAGCTCCCAGATGCTGCACGGTTTCTTCGATATCTCCCAAACCAGTTGACCTAGAGCATTAAAGTTAAGTTGTCTGAATTCTAGATTCAATTATCTAACAACGTGCATTTATAGATTTTGTATCTAGATACAAACAAAAAAGTTCAACATTTTGAATTTTAGCTCCCAGATGCTGCACGGTTTCTTCGATATCTCCCAAACCAGTTGACCTAGAGCAATAAAGTTGAGTTGTCTGAATTCTAGATTCAATTATCTAACAACGTGCATTTATAGATTTTGTATCTAGATACAAATAAAAAAGTTCAACATTTTGAATTTTAGCTCCCAGATGCTGCACGGTTTCTTCGATATCTCCCAAACCAGTTGACCTAGAGCAATAAAGTTAAGTTGTCTGAATTCTAGATTCAATTATCTAACAACGTGCATTTATAGATTTTGTATCTAGATACAAACAAAAAAGTTCAAATTTTTTGAATTTTAGCTCCCAGATGCTGCACGGTTTCTTCGATATCTCCCAAACCAGTTGACCTAGAGCAATAAAGTTAAGTTGTCTGAATTCTAGATTCAATTATCTAACGACTTGCATTTATAGATTTTGTATCTAGATACAAACAAAAAAGTTCAACATTTTGAATTTTAGCTCCCAGATGCTGCACGGTTTCTTCGATATCTCCCAAACCAGTTGACCTACAGCGATATATTTAATTTTCCTGATTTCTAGATTCAATTATCTAACAACTTGCATTTATAGATTTTGTATCTAGATACACAAAAAAAAGTTCAACTTTTTGAATTTTAGCTCCCAGATGCTGCACGGTTTCTTCGATATCTCCCAAACCAGTTGACCTAGAGTAATAAAGTTAAGTTGTCTGAATTCTAGATTCAATTATCTAACAACTTGCATTTATAGATTTTGTATCTAGATACAAACTAAAAAGTTCAACATTTTGAATTTTAGCTCCCAGATGCTGCACGGTTTCTTCGATATCTCCCAAACTAGTTTAGATAGAGCAATAAAGTCAAGTTGTCTGAATTCTAGATTCAATTATTTAACAACGTGCATTTATAGATTTTGTATCTAGATACAAACAAAAAAGTTCAACATTTTGAATTTTAGCTCCCAGATGCTGCACGGTTTCTTCGATATTTCCCAAACCAGTTGACCTAGAGCAATAAACTTAATTTGCCTGAATTCTAGATTCAATTATCTAACAACGTGCATTTATAGATTTTGTATCTAGATACAAACAAAAAAGTTGAACATTTTGAATTTTAGCTTCCAGATTCTGCACGGTTTCTTCGATATCTCACAAACCAGGTGACCTACAGCGATATAATTATTTTTTCTGAATTCTAGATTTAATTATCTAACAACTTGCATTTATAGATTTTGTATCTAGATACAAACAAAAAAGTTCAACATTTTGAATTTTAGCTCCCACATGCTGCACGGTTTCTTCGATATCTCCCAAACCAGTTGACCTACAGCGATATAATTAATTTTTCTGAATTCTAGATTTAATTATCTAACAACTTGCATTTATAGATTTTGTATCTAGATACAAACAAAAAAGTTCAACATTTTGAATTTTAGCTCCCACATGCTGCACGGTTTCTTCGATATCTCCCAAACCAGTTGACCTACAGCGATATAATTAATTTTCCTGAATTCTAGATTCAATTATCTAACAACGTTCATTTATAGATTTTGTATCTAGATACAAATAAAAAAAGTTCAACATTTTGAATTTTAGCTCCCAGATGCTGCACGGTTTCTTCGATATCTCCAAACTAGTTGACCTAGAGCAATAAAGTTAAGTTGTCTGAATTCTAGATTCAATTATCTAACAACGTGCATTTATAGATTTTGTATCTAAATACAAAAAAGTTCAACATTCTGAATTTTAGCTCCCAGATGCTGCACGGTTTCTTCGATATCTCCCAAACCAGTTGACCTAGAGCAATAAAGTTAAGTTGTCTGAATTCTAGATTCAATTATCTAACAACGTGCATTTATAGATTTTGTATCTAGATACAAACAAAAAAGTTCAACTTTTTGAATTTTAGCTCCCAGATGCTGCACGGTTTCTTCGATATCTCCCAAACCAGTTGACCTACAGCAATAAAGTTAAGTTGTCTGAATTCTAGATTCAATTATCTAACAACGTGCATTTATAGATTTTGTATCTAGATACAAACAAAAAAGTTCAAATTTTTTGAATTTTAGCTCCCAGATGCTGCACGGTTTCTTCGATATCTCCCAAACCAGTTGACCTAGAGCAATAAAGTTAAGTTGTCTGAATTCTAGATTCAATTATCTAACGACTTGCATTTATAGATTTTGTATCTAGATACAAACAAAAAAGTTCAACATTTTGAATTTTAGCTCCCAGATGCTGCACGGTTTCTTCGATATCTCCCAAACCAGTTGACCTACAGCGATATATTTAATTTTCCTGATTTCTAGATTCAATTATCTAACAACTTGCATTTATAGATTTTGTATCTAGATACACAAAAAAAAGTTCAACTTTTTGAATTTTAGCTCCCAGATGCTGCACGGTTTCTTCGATATCTCCCAAACCAGTTGACCTAGAGTAATAAAGTTAAGTTGTCTGAATTCTAGATTCAATTATCTAACAACTTGCATTTATAGATTTTGTATCTAGATACAAACTAAAAAGTTCAACATTTTGAATTTTAGCTCCCAGATGCTGCACGGTTTCTTCGATATCTCCCAAACTAGTTTAGATAGAGCAATAAAGTCAAGTTGTCTGAATTCTAGATTCAATTATTTAACAACGTGCATTTATAGATTTTGTATCTAGATACAAACAAAAAAGTTCAACATTTTGAATTTTAGCTCCCAGATGCTGCACGGTTTCTTCGATATTTCCCAAACCAGTTGACCTAGAGCAATAAACTTAATTTGCCTGAATTCTAGATTCAATTATCTAACAACGTGCATTTATAGATTTTGTATCTAGATACAAACAAAAAAGTTGAACATTTTGAATTTTAGCTTCCAGATTCTGCACGGTTTCTTCGATATCTCACAAACCAGGTGACCTACAGCGATATAATTATTTTTTCTGAATTCTAGATTTAATTATCTAACAACTTGCATTTATAGATTTTGTATCTAGATACAAACAAAAAAGTTCAACATTTTGAATTTTAGCTCCCACATGCTGCACGGTTTCTTCGATATCTCCCAAACCAGTTGACCTACAGCGATATAATTAATTTTTCTGAATTCTAGATTTAATTATCTAACAACTTGCATTTATAGATTTTGTATCTAGATACAAACAAAAAAGTTCAACATTTTGAATTTTAGCTCCCACATGCTGCACGGTTTCTTCGATATCTCCCAAACCAGTTGACCTACAGCGATATAATTAATTTTCCTGAATTCTAGATTCAATTATCTAACAACGTTCATTTATAGATTTTGTATCTAGATACAAATAAAAAAAGTTCAACATTTTGAATTTTAGCTCCCAGATGCTGCACGGTTTCTTCGATATCTCCAAACTAGTTGACCTAGAGCAATAAAGTTAAGTTGTCTGAATTCTAGATTCAATTATCTAACAACGTGCATTTATAGATTTTGTATCTAAATACAAAAAAGTTCAACATTCTGAATTTTAGCTCCCAGATGCTGCACGGTTTCTTCGATATCTCCCAAACCAGTTGACCTAGAGCAATAAAGTTAAGTTGTCTGAATTCTAGATTCAATTATCTAACAACGTGCATTTATAGATTTTGTATCTAGATACAAACAAAAAAGTTCAACTTTTTGAATTTTAGCTCCCAGATGCTGCACGGTTTCTTCGATATCTCCCAAACCAGTTGACCTACAGCGATATAATTATTTTTTCTGAATTCTAGATTTAATTATCTAACAACTTGCATTTATAGATTTTGTATCTAGATACAAACAAAAAAGTTCAACATTTTGAATTTTAGCTCCCAGATTCTGCACGGTTTCTTCGATATCTCCCAAACCAGTTGACCTACAGCGATATAATTAATTTTTCTGAATTCTAGATTTAATTATCTAACAACTTGCATTTATAGATTTTGTATCTAGATACAAACAAAAAAGTTCAACATTTTGAATTTTAGCTCCCAGATGCTGCACGGTTTCTTCGATATCTCCCAAACCAGTTGACCTACAGCGATATAATTAATTTTCCTGATTTCTAGATTCAATTATCTAACAACTTGCATTTATAGATTTTGTATCTAGATACAAACAAAAAAGTTCAACTTTTTGAATTTTAGCTCCCAGATGCTGCACGGTTTCTTCGATATCTCCCAAACCAGTTGACCTAGAGCAATAAAGTTAAGTTGTCTGAATTCTAGATTCAATTATCTAACAACGTGCATTTATAGATTTTGTATCTAGATACAAACAAAAAAGTTCAACATTTTGAATTTTAGCTCCCAGATTCTGCACGGTTTCTCCGATATCTCCCAAACCAGTTGACCTACAGCGATATAATTAATTTTTCTGAATTCTAGATTTAATTATCTAACAACTTGCATTTATAGATTTTGTATCTAGATACAAACAAAAAAGTTCAACATTTTGAATTTTAGCTCCCAGATGCTGCACGGTTTCTTCGATATCTCCCAAACTAGTTGACCTAGAGCAATAAGATAAGTTGCCTGAATTCTAGATTCAATTATCTAACAACGTGCATTTATTGATTTTGTATCTAGATACAAACAAAAAAGTTCAACATTTTGAATTTTAGCTCCCAGATGCTGCACGGTTTCTTCGATATCTCCCAAACCAGTTGACCTAGAGCAATAAAGTTATGTTTTCTGAATTCTAGATTCAATTATCTAACAACGTGCATTTATAGATTTTGTATCTAGATACAAACAAAAAAGTTCAACATTTTGAATTTTAGCTCCCAGATGCTGCACGGTTTCTTCGATATCTCCCAAACCAGTTGACCTAGAGCAATAAAGTTAAGTTTTCTGAATTCTAGATTCAATTATCTAACAACGTGCATTTATAGATTTTGTATCTAGATACAAACAAAAAAGTTCAACATTTTGAATTTTAACTCCCAGATGCTGCACGGTTTCTTCGATATCTCCCAAACCAGTTGACCTAGAGCAATAAACTTAATTTGCCTGAATTCTAGATTCAATTATCTAACAACGTGCATTTATAGATTTTGTATCTAGATACAAACAAAAAAGTTCAACATTTTGAATTTTAGCTCCCACATGCTGCACGGTTTCTTCGATATCTCCCAAACCAGTTGACCTACAGCGATATAATTAATTTTCCTGAATTCTAGATTCAATTATCTAACAACGTGCATTTATAGATTTTGTATCTAGATACAAATAAAAAAGTTCAACATTTTGAATTTTAGCTCCCAGATGCTGCACGGTTTCTTCGATATCTCCAAACTAGTTGACCTAGAGCAATAAAGTTAAGTTGTCTGAATTCTAGATTCAATTATCTAACAACTTGCATTTATAGATTTTGTATCTAGATACAAACAAAAAAGTTCAACTTTTTGAATTTTAGCTCCCAGATGCTGCACGGTTTCTTCGATATCTCCCAAACCAGTTGACCTAGAGCAATAAAGTTAAGTTGTCTGAATTCTAGATTCAATTATCTAACAACGTGCATTTATAGATTTTGTATCTAGCTACAAACAAAAAAGTTCAACTTTTTGAATTTTAGCTCCCAGATGCTGCACGGTTTCTTCGATATCTCCCAAACCAGTTGACCTACAGCAATAAACTTAATTTGCCTGAATTCTAGATTCAATTATCTAACAACGTGCATTTATAGATTTTGTATCTAGATACAAACAAAAAAGTTCAACATTTTGAATTTTAGCTCCCAGATGCTGCACGGTTTCTTCGATATCTCCCAAACCAGTTGACCTAGAGCAATAAAGTTAAGTTGTCTGAATTCTAGATTCAATTATCTAACAACGTGCATTTATAGATTTTGTATCTAGATACAAACAAAAAAGTTCAACATTTTGAATTTTAGCTCCCAGATGCTGCACGGTTTCTTCGATATCTCCCAAACCAGTTGACCTAGAGCAATAAAGTTAAGTTGTCTGAATTCTAGATTCAATTATCTAACAACTTGCATTTATAGATTTTGTATCTAGATACAAACAAAAAAGTTCAACATTTTGAATTTTAGCTCCCAGATGCTGCACGGTTTCTTCGATATCTCCCAAACCAGTTGACCTACAGCGATATAATTAATTTTCCTGATTTCTAGATTCAGTTATGTAACAACTTGCATTTATAGATTTTGTATCTAGATACACACAAAAAAGTTCAACTTTTTGAATTTTAGCTCCCAGATGCTGCACGGTTTCTTCGATATCTCCCAAACTAGTTGACCTAGAGCAATAAAGTTAAGTTGTCTGAATTCTAGATTCAATTATCTAACAACTTGCATTTATAGATTTTGTATCTAGATACAAACAAAAAAGTTCAACATTTTGAATTTTAGCTCCCACATGCTGCACGGTTTCTTCGATATCTCCCAAACCAGTTGACCTACAGCGATATAATTAATTTTCCTGAATTCTAGATTCAATTATCTAACAACGTGCATTTATAGATTTTGTATCTAGATACAAATAAAAAAGTTCAACATTTTGAATTTTAGCTCCCAGATGCTGCACGGTTTCTTCGATATCTCCCAAACTAGTTGACCTAGAGCAATAAAGTTAAGTTGTCTGAATTCTAGATTCAATTATCTAACAACTTGCATTTATAGATTTTGTATCTAGATACAAACAAAAAAGTTCAACTTTTTGAATTTTAGCTCCCAGATGCTGCACGGTTTCTTCGATATCTCCCAAACCAGTTGACCTAGAGCAATAAAGTTAAGTTGTCTGAATTCTAGATTCAATTATCTAACAACGTGCATTTATAGATTTTGTATCTAGATACAAACAAAAAAGTTCAACATTTTGAATTTTAGCTCCCAGATGCTGCACGGTTTCTTCGATATCTCCCAAACCAGTTGACCTAGAGCAATAAAGTTAAGTTTTCTGAATTCTAGATTCAATTATCTAACAACGTGCATTTATAGATTTTGTATCTAGATACAAACAAAAAAGTTCAACATTTTGAATTTTAGCTCCCAGATGCTGCACGGTTTCTTCGATATCTCCCAAACCAGTTGACCTAGAGCAATAAACTTAATTTGCCTGAATTCTAGATTCAATTATCTAACAACGTGCATTTATAGATTTTGTATCTAGATACAAACAAAAAAGTTCAACATTTTGAATTTTAGCTCCCACATGCTGCACGGTTTCTTCGATATCTCCCAAACCAGTTGACCTACAGCGATATAATTAATTTTCCTGAATTCTAGATTCAATTATCTAACAACGTGCATTTATAGATTTTGTATCTAGATACAAATAAAAAAGTTCAACATTTTGAATTTTAGCTCCCAGATGCTGCACGGTTTCTTCGATATCTCCAAACTAGTTGACCTAGAGCAATAAAGTTAAGTTGTCTGAATTCTAGATTCAATTATCTAACAACTTGCATTTATAGATTTTGTATCTAGATACAAACAAAAAAGTTCAACTTTTTGAATTTTAGCTCCCAGATGCTGCACGGTTTCTTCGATATCTCCCAAACCAGTTGACCTAGAGCAATAAAGTTAAGTTGTCTGAATTCTAGATTCAATTATCTAACAACGTGCATTTATAGATTTTGTATCTAGATACAAACAAAAAAGTTCAACTTTTTGAATTTTAGCTCCCAGATGCTGCACGGTTTCTTCGATATCTCCCAAACCAGTTGACCTACAGCAATAAACTTAATTTGCCTGAATTCTAGATTCAATTATCTAACAACGTGCATTTATAGATTTTGTATCTAGATACAAACAAAAAAGTTCAACATTTTGAATTTTAGCTCCCAGATGCTGCACGGTTTCTTCGATATCTCCCAAACCAGTTGACCTAAAGCAATAAAGTTAAGTTGTCTGAATTCTAGATTCAATTATCTAACAACTTGCATTTATAGATTTTGTATCTAGATACAAACAAAAAAGTTCAACATTTTGAATTTTAGCTCCCGGATGCTGCACGGTTTCTTCGATATCTCCCAAACCAGTTGACCTACAGCGATATAATTAATTTTCCTGATTTCTAGATTCAGTTATCTAACAACTTGCATTTATAGATTTTGTATCTAGATACACACAAAAAAGTTCAGCTTTTTGAATTTTAGCTCCCAGATGCTGCACGGTTTCTTCGATATCTCCCAAACCAGTTGACCTAGAGCAATAAAGTTAAGTTGTCTGAATTCTAGATTCAATTATCTAACAACGTGCATTTATAGATTTTGTATCTAGATACAAACAAAAAAGTTCAACTTTTTGAATTTTAGCTCCCAGATGCTGCACGGTTTCTTCGATATCTCCCAAACCAGTTGACCTAGAGCAATAAAGTTAAGTTGTCTGAATTCTAGATTCAATTATCTAACAACGTGCATTTATAGATTTTGTATCTAGATACAAACAAAAAAGTTCAACATTTTGAATTTTAGCTCCCAGATGCTGCACGGTTTCTTCGATATCTCCCAAACCAGTTGACCTAGAGCAATAAAGTTAAGTTGTCTGAATTCTAGATTCAATTATCTAACAACTTGCATTTATAGATTTTGTATCTAGATACAAACAAAAAAGTTCAACATTTTGAATTTTAGCTCCCAGATGCTGCACGGTTTCTTCGATATCTCCCAAACCAGTTGACCTACAGCGATATAATTAATTTTCCTGATTTCTAGATTCAGTTATGTAACAACTTGCATTTATAGATTTTGTATCTAGATACACACAAAAAAGTTCAACTTTTTGAATTTTAGCTCCCAGATGCTGCACGGTTTCTTCGATATCTCCCAAACCAGTTGACCTAGAGCAATAAAGTTAAGTTGTCTGAATTCTAGATTCAATTATCTAACAACTTGCATTTATAGATTTTGTATCTAGATACAAACAAAAAAGTTCAACATTTTGAATTTTAGCTCCCACATGCTGCACGGTTTCTTCGATATCTCCCAAACCAGTTGACCTACAGCGATATAATTAATTTTCCTGAATTCTAGATTCAATTATCTAACAACGTGCATTTATAGATTTTGTATCTGGATACAAATAAAAAAGTTCAACATTTTGAATTTTAGCTCCCAGATGCTGCACGGTTTCTTCGATATCTCCCAAACTAGTTGACCTAGAGCAATAAAGTTAAGTTGTCTGAATTCTAGATTCAATTATCTAACAACTTGCATTTATAGATTTTGTATCTAGATACAAACAAAAAAGTTCAACTTTTTGAATTTTAGCTCCCAGATGCTGCACGGTTTCTTCGATATCTCCCAAACCAGTTGACCTAGAGCAATAAAGTTAAGTTGTCTGAATTCTAGATTCAATTATCTAACAACGTGCATTTATAGATTTTGTATCTAGATACAAACAAAAAAGTTCAACTTTTTGAATTTTAGCTCCCAGATGCTGCACGGTTTCTTCGATATCTCCCAAACCAGTTGACCTACAGCAATAAACTTAATTTGCCTGAATTCTAGATTCAATTATCTAACAACGTGCATTTATAGATTTTGTATCTAGATACAAACAAAAAAGTTCAACATTTTGAATTTTAGCTCCCAGATCCTGCACGGTTTCTTCGATATCTCCCAAACCAGTTGACCTAAAGCAATAAAGTTAAGTTGTCTGAATTCTAGATTCAATTATCTAACAACTTGCATTTATAGATTTTGTATCTAGATACAAACAAAAAAGTTCAACATTTTGAATTTTAGCTCCCAGATGCTGCACGGTTTCTTCGATATCTCCCAAACCAGTTGACCTACAGCGATATAATTAATTTTCCTGATTTCTAGATTCAGTTATCTAACAACTTGCATTTATAGATTTTGTATCTAGATACACACAAAAAAGTTCAACTTTTTGAATTTTAGCTCCCAGATGCTGCACGGTTTCTTCGATATCTCCCAAACCAGTTGACCTAGAGCAATAAAGTTAAGTTGTCTGAATTCTAGATTCAATTATCTAACAACGTGCATTTATAGATTTTGTATCTAGATACAAACAAAAAAGTTCAACTTTTTGAATTTTAGCTCCCAGATGCTGCACGGTTTCTTCGATATCTCCCAAACCAGTTGACCTAGAGCAATAAAGTTAAGTTGTCTGAATTCTAGATTCAATTATCTAACAACGTGCATTTATAGATTTTGTATCTAGATACAAACAAAAAAGTTCAACTTTTTGAATTTTAGCTCCCAGATGCTGCACGGTTTCTTCGATATCTCCCAAACCAGTTGACCTACAGCAATAAACTTAATTTGCCTGAATTCTAGATTCAATTATCTAACAACGTGCATTTATAGATTTTGTATCTAGATACAAACAAAAAAGTTCAACATTTTGAATTTTAGCTCCCAGATGCTGCACGGTTTCTTCGATATCTCCCAAACCAGTTGACCTAGAGCAATAAAGTTAAGTTGTCTGAATTCTAGATTCAATTATCTAACAACTTGCATTTATAGATTTTGTATCTAGATACAAACAAAAAAGTTCAACATTTTGAATTTTAGCTCCCAGATGCTGCACGGTTTCTTCGATATCTCCCAAACCAGTTGACCTACAGCGATATAATTAATTTTCCTGATTTATAGATTCAGTTATCTAACAACTTGCATTTATAGATTTTGTATCTAGATACACACAAAAAAGTTCAACTTTTTGAATTTTAGCTCCCAGATGCTGCACGGTTTCTTCGATATCTCCCAAACCAGTTGACCTAGAGCAATAAAGTTAAGTTGTCTGAATTCTAGATTCAATTATCTAACAACTTGCATTTATAGATTTTGTATCTAGATACAAACAAAAAAGTTCAACATTTTGAATTTTAGCTCCCAGATGCTGCACGGTTTCTTCGATATCTCCCAAACCAGTTGACCTACAGCGATATAATTAATTTTCCTGAATTCTAGATTCAATTATCTAACAACGTGCATTTATAGATTTTGTATCTAGATACAAACAAAAAAGTTCAACATTTTGAATTTTAGCTCCCAGATGCTGCACGGTTTCTTCGATATCTCCCAAACTAGTTTACCTAGAGCAATAAAGTTAAGTTGTCTGAATTCTAGATTCAATTATCTAACAACGTGCATTTATAGATTTTGTATCTAGATACAAACAAAAAAGTTCAACATTTTGAATTTTAGCTCCCAGATGCTGCACGGTTTCTTCGATATCTCCCAAACCAGTTGACCTAGAGCAAAAAAGTTAAGTTGTCTGAATTCTAGATTCAATTATCTAACAACGTGCATTTATAGATTTTGTATCTAGATACAAACAAAAAAGTTCAATTTTTTGAATTTTAGCTTCCAGATTCTGCACTCTTTCTTCGATATCTCCCAAACCAGTTGACCTACAGCGATATAATTAATTTTTCTGAATTCTAGATTTAATTATCTAACAACTTGCATTTATAGATTTTGTATCTAGATACAAACAAAAAAGTTCAACATTTTGTATTTTAGCTCCCACATTCTGCACGGTTTCTTCGATATCTCCCAAACCAGTTGACCTACAGCGATATAATTAATTTTCCTGAATTCTAGATTCAATTATCTAACAACTTGCATTTATAGATTTTGAATCTAGATACGAGCAAAAAAGTTCAACTTTTTGAATTTTAGTTCCCAGATGCTGCACGGTTTCTTCGATATCTCCCAAACCAGTTGACCTACAGCGATATAATTAATTTTCCTGAATTCTAGATTCAATTATCTAACAACGTGCATTTATAGATTTTGTATCTAGATACAAACAAAAAAGTTCAACATTTTGAATTTTAGCTCCCAGATGCTGCACGGTTTCTTCGATACCTCTCAAACCAGTTGACCTACAGCAATAAACTTAATTTGCCTGAATTCTAGATTCAATTATCTAACAACGTGCATTTATAGATTTTGTATCTAGATACAAACAAAAAAGTTCAACATTTTGAATTTTAGCTCCCAGATGCTGCACGGTTTCTTCGATATCTCCCAAACCAGTTGACCTAGAGCAATAAAGTTAAGTTGTCTGAATTCTAGATTCAATTATCTAACAACTTGCATTTATAGATTTTGTATCTAGATACAAACAAAAAAGTTCAACATTTTGAATTTTAGCTCCCACATTCTGCACGGTTTCTTCGATATCTCCCAAACCAGTTGACCTACAGCGATATAATTAATTTTCCTGAATTCTAGATTCAATTATCTAACAACTTGCATTTATAGATTTTGAGTCTAGATACGAGCAAAAAAGTTCAACTTTTTGAATTTTAGTTCCCAGATGCTGCACGGTTTCTTCGATATCTCCCAAACCAGTTGACCTAGAGCAATAAAGTTAAGTTGTCTGAATTCTAGATTCAATTATCTAACAACGTGCATTTATAGATTTTGTATCTAGATACAAACAAAAAAGTTCAACTTTTTGAATTTTAGCTCCCAGATGCTGCACGGTTTCTTCGATATCTCCCAAACCAGTTGACCTAGAGCAATAAAGTTAAGTTGTCTGAATTCTAGATTCAATTATCTAACAACGTGCATTTATAGATTTTGTATCTAGATACAAACAAAAAAGTTCAACATTTTGAATTTTAGCTCCCAGATGCTGCACGGTTTCTTCGATATCTCCCAAACCAGTTGACCTAGAGCAATAAAGTTAAGTTGTCTGAATTCTAGATTCAATTATATAACAACGTGCATTTAAAGATTTTGTATCTAGATACAAACAAAAAAGTTCAACATTTTGAATTTTAGCTCCCAGATGCTGCACGGTTTCTTCGATATCTCCCAAACCAGTTGACCTACAGCGATATAATTAATTTTCCTGATTTCTAGATTCAGTTATCTAACAACTTGCATTTATAGATTTTGTATCTAGATACACACAAAAAAGTTAAACTTTTTGAATTTTAGCTCCCAGATGCTGCACGGTTTCTTCGATATCTCCCAAACCAGTTGACCTAGAGCAATAAAGTTAAGTTGTCTGAATTCTAGATTCAATTATCTAACAACTTGCATTTATAGATTTTGTATCTAGATACAAACAAAAAAGTTCAACATTTTGAATTTTAGCTCCCACATGCTGCACGGTTTCTTCGATATCTCCCAAACCAGTTGACCTACAGCGATATAATTAATTTTCCTGAATTCTAGATTCAATTATCTAACAACTTGCATTTATAGATTTTGAATCTAGATACAAACAAAAAAGTTCAACTTTTTGAATTTTAGCTCCCAGATGCTGCACGGTTTCTTCGATATCTCCCAAACTAGTTTACCTAGAGCAATAAAGTTAAGTTGTCTGAATTCTAGATTCAATTATCTAACAACGTGCATTTATAGATTTTGTATCTAGATACAAACAAAAAAGTTCAACATTTTGAATTTTAGCTCCCAGATGCTTCACGATTTCTTCGATATCTCCCAAACCAGTTGACCTAGAGCAATAAAGTTAAGTTGTCTGAATTCTAGATTCAATTATCTAACAACGTGCATTTATTGATTTTGTATCTAGATACAAACAAAAAAGTTCAACATTTTGAATTTTAGCTCCCAGATGCTGCACGGTTTCTTCGATATCTCCCAAACCAGTTGACCTAGAGCAAAAAAGTTAAGTTG
Source organism: Portevinia maculata (assembly GCA_949715645.1). Lineage (NCBI taxonomy): Eukaryota > Metazoa > Arthropoda > Insecta > Diptera > Syrphidae > Portevinia > Portevinia maculata. The sequence continues at coordinate 146,251,398 of OX454527.1, read as the reverse complement.
TCTGAATTCTAGATTCAATTATCTAACAACGTGCATTTATAGATTTTGTATCTAGATACAAACAAAAAAGTTCAATTTTTTGAATTTTAGCTTCCAGATTCTGCACTCTTTCTTCGATATCTCCCAAACCAGTTGACCTACAGCGATATAATTAATTTTTCTGAATTCTAGATTTAATTATCTAACAACTTGCATTTATAGATTTTGTATCTAGATACAAACAAAAAAGTTCAACATTTTGAATTTTAGCTCCCACATTCTGCACGGTTTCTTCGATATCTCCCAAACCAGTTGACCTACAGCGATATAATTAATTTTTCTGAATTCTAGATTCAATTATCTAACAACTTGCATTTATAGATTTTGAATCTAGATACGAGCAAAAAAGTTCAACTTTTTGAATTTTAGTTCCCAGATGCTGCACGGTTTCTTCGATATCTCCCAAACCAGTTGACCTACAGCGATATAATTAATTTTCCTGAATTCTAGATTCAATTATCTAACAACGTGCATTTATAGATTTTGTATCTAGATACAAACAAAAAAGTTCAACATTTTGAATTTTAGCTCCCAGATGCTGCACGGTTTCTTCGATATCTCCCAAACCAGTTGACCTACAGCAATAAACTTAATTTGCCTGAATTCTAGATTCAATTATCTAACAACGTGCATTTATAGATTTTGTATCTAGATACAAACAAAAAAGTTCAACATTTTGAATTTTAGCTCCCAGATGCTGCACGGTTTCTTCAATATCTCCCAAACCAGTTGACCTAGAGCAATAAAGTTAAGTTGTCTGAATTCTAGATTCAATTATCTAACAACTTGCATTTATAGATTTTGTATCTAGATACAAACAAAAAAGTTCAACATTTTGAATTTTAGCTCCCACATTCTGCACGGTTTCTTCGATATCTCCCAAACCAGTTGACCTACAGCGATATAATTAATTTTCCTGAATTCTAGATTCAATTATCTAACAACTTGCATTTATAGATTTTGAATCTAGATACGAGCAAAAAAGTTCAACTTTTTGAATTTTAGTTCCCAGATGCTGCACGGTTTCTTCGATATCTCCCAAACCAGTTGACCTAGAGCAATAAAGTTAAGTTGTCTGAATTCTAGATTCAATTATCTAACAACGTGCATTTATAGATTTTGTATCTAGATACAAACAAAAAAGTTCAACTTTTTGAATTTTAGCTCCCAGATGCTGCACGGTTTCTTCGATATCTCCCAAACCAGTTGACCTAGAGCAATAAAGTTAAGTTGTCTGAATTCTAGATTCAATTATCTAACAACGTGCATTTATAGATTTTGTATCTAGATACAAACAAAAAAGTTCAACATTTTGAATTTTAGCTCCCAGATGCTGCACGGTTTCTTCGATATCTCCCAAACCAGTTGACCTAGAGCAATAAAGTTAAGTTGTCTGAATTCTAGATTCAATTATCTAACAACGTGCATTTATAGATTTTGTATCTAGATACAAACAAAAAAGTTCAACATTTTGAATTTTAGCTCCCAGATGCTGCACGGTTTCTTCGATATCTCCCAAACCAGTTGACCTACAGCGATATAATTAATTTTCCTGATTTCTAGATTCAGTTATCTAACAACTTGCATTTATAGATTTTGTATCTAGATACACACAAAAAAGTTCAACTTTTTGAATTTTAGCTCCCAGATGCTGCACGGTTTCTTCGATATCTCCCAAACCAGTTGACCTAGAGCAATAAAGTTAAGTTGTCTGAATTCTATATTCAATTATCTAACAACTTGCATTTATAGATTTTGTATCTAGATACAAACAAAAAAGTTCAACATTTTGAATTTTAGCTCCCACATGCTGCACGGTTTCTTCGATATCTCCCAAACCAGTTGACCTACAGCGATATAATTAATTTTCCTGAATTCTAGATTCAATTATCTAACAACGTGCATTTATAGATTTTGTATCTAGATACAAATAAAAAAGTTCAACATTTTGAATTTTAGCTCCCAGATGCTGCACGGTTTCTTCGATATCTCCAAACTAGTTGACCTAGAGCAATAAAGTTAAGTTGTCTGAATTCTAGATTCAATTATATAACAACTTGCATTTATAGATTTTGTATCTAGATACAAACAAAAAAGTTCAACTTTTTGAATTTTAGCTCCCAGATGCTGCACGGTTTCTTCGATATCTCCCAAACCAGTTGACCTAGAGCAATAAAGTTAAGTTGGCTGAATTCTAGATTCAATTATCTAACATCGTGCATTTATAGATTTTGTATCTAGATACAAACAAAAAAGTTCAACTTTTTGAATTTTAGCTCCCAGATGCTGCACGGTTTCTTCGATATCTCCCAAACCAGTTGACCTACAGCAATAAACTTAATTTGCCTGAATTCTAGATTCAATTATCTAACAACGTGCATTTATAGATTTTGTATCTAGATACAAACAAAAAAGTTCAACATTTTGAATTTTAGCTCCCAGATGCTGCACGGTTTCTTCGATATCTCCCAAACCAGTTGACCTAAAGCAATAAAGTTAAGTTGTCTGAATTCTAGATTCAATTATCTAACAACTTGCATTTATAGATTTTGTATCTAGATACAAACAAAAAAGTTCAACATTTTGAATTTTAGCTCCCAGATGCTGCACGGTTTCTTCGATATCCCCCAAACCAGTTGACCTACAGCGATATAATTAATTTTCCTGATTTCTAGATTCAGTTATCTAACAACTTGCATTTATAGATTTTGTATCTAGATACACACAAAAAAGTTCAACTTTTTGAATTTTAGCTCCCAGATGCTGCACGGTTTCTTCGATATCTCCCAAACCAGTTGACCTAGAGCAATAAAGTTAAGTTGTCTGAATTCTAGATTCAATTATCTAACAACGTGCATTTATAGATTTTGTATCTAGATACAAACAAAAAAGTTCAACTTTTTGAATTTTAGCTCCCAGATGCTGCACGGTTTCTTCGATATCTCCCAAACCAGTTGACCTAGAGCAATAAAGTTAAGTTGTCTGAATTCTAGATTCAATTATCTAACAACGTGCATTTATAGATTTTGTATCTAGATACAAACAAAAAAGTTCAACTTTTTGAATTTTAGCTCCCAGATGCTGCACGGTTTCTTCGATATCTCCCAAACCAGTTGACCTACAGCAATAAACTTAAATTGCCTGAATTCTAGATTCAATTATCTAACAACGTGCATTTATAGATTTTGTATCTAGATACAAACAAAAAAGTTCAACATTTTGAATTTTAGCTCCCAGATGCTGCACGGTTTCTTCGATATCTCCCAAACCAGTTGACCTAGAGCAATAAAGTTAAGTTGTCTGAATTCTAGATTCAATTATCTAACAACTTGCATTTATAGATTTTGTATCTAGATACAAACAAAAAAGTTCAACATTTTGAATTTTAGCTCCCAGATGCTGCACGGTTTCTTCGATATCTCCCAAACCAGTTGACCTACAGCGATATAATTAATTTTCCTGATTTCTAGATTCAGTTATCTAACAACTTGCATTTATAGATTTTGTATCTAGATACACACAAAAAAGTTCAACTTTTTGAATTTTAGCTCCCAGATGCTGCACGGTTTCTTCGATATCTCCCAAACCAGTTGACCTAGAGCAATAAAGTTAAGTTGTCTGAATTCTAGATTCAATTATCTAACAACGTGCATTTATAGATTTTGTATCTAGATACAAACAAAAAAGTTCAACATTTTGAATTTTAGCTCCCAGATGCTGCACGGTTTCTTCGATATCTCCCAAACCAGTTGACCTACAGCAATAAACTTAATTTGCCTGAATTCTAGATTCAATTATCTAACAACGTGCATTTATAGATTTTGTATCTAGATACAAACAAAAAAGTTCAACATTTTGAATTTTAGCTCCCAGATGCTGCACGGTTTCTTCGATATCCCCCAAACCAGTTGACCTACAGCGATATAATTAATTTTCCTGATTTCTAGATTCAGTTATCTAACAACTTGCATTTATAGATTTTGTATCTAGATACACACAAAAAAGTTCAACTTTTTGAATTTTAGCTCCCAGATGCTGCACGGTTTCTTCGATATCTCCCAAACCAGTTGACCTAGAGCAATAAAGTTAAGTTGTCTGAATTCTAGATTCAATTATCTAACAACGTGCATTTATAGATTTTGTATCTAGATACAAACAAAAAAGTTCAACTTTTTGAATTTTAGCTCCCAGATGCTGCACGGTTTCTTCGATATCTCCCAAACCAGTTGACCTAGAGCAATAAAGTTAAGTTGTCTGAATTCTAGATTCAATTATCTAACAACGTGCATTTATAGATTTTGTATCTAGATACAAACAAAAAAGTTCAACTTTTTGAATTTTAGCTCCCAGATGCTGCACGGTTTCTTCGATATCTCCCAAACCAGTTGACCTACAGCAATAAACTTAAATTGCCTGAATTCTAGATTCAATTATCTAACAACGTGCATTTATAGATTTTGTATCTAGATACAAACAAAAAAGTTCAACATTTTGAATTTTAGCTCCCAGATGCTGCACGGTTTCTTCGATATCTCCCAAACCAGTTGACCTAGAGCAATAAAGTTAAGTTGTCTGAATTCTAGATTCAATTATCTAACAACTTGCATTTATAGATTTTGTATCTAGATACAAACAAAAAAGTTCAACATTTTGAATTTTAGCTCCCAGATGCTGCACGGTTTCTTCGATATCTCCCAAACCAGTTGACCTACAGCGATATAATTAATTTTCCTGATTTCTAGATTCAGTTATCTAACAACTTGCATTTATAGATTTTGTATCTAGATACACACAAAAAAGTTCAACTTTTTGAATTTTAGCTCCCAGATGCTGCACGGTTTCTTCGATATCTCCCAAACCAGTTGACCTAGAGCAATAAAGTTAAGTTGTCTGAATTCTAGATTCAATTATCTAACAACGTGCATTTATAGATTTTGTATCTAGATACAAACAAAAAAGTTCAACATTTTGAATTTTAGCTCCCAGATGCTGCACGGTTTCTTCGATATCTCCCAAACCAGTTGACCTACAGCAATAAACTTAATTTGCCTGAATTCTAGATTCAATTATCTAACAACGTGCATTTATAGATTTTGTATCTAGATACAAACAAAAAAGTTCAACATTTTGAATTTTAGCTCCCAGATGCTGCACGGTTTCTTCGATATCTCCCAAACCAGTTGACCTAGAGCAATAAAGTTAAGTTGTCTGAATTCTAGATTCAATTATCTAACAACTTGCATTTATAGATTTTGTATCTAGATACAAACAAAAAAGTTCAACATTTTGAATTTTAGCTCCCAGATGCTGCACGGTTTCTTCGATATCTCCCAAACCAGTTGACCTACAGCGATATAATTAATTTTCCTGATTTCTAGATTCAGTTATCTAACAACTTGCATTTATAGATTTTGTATCTAGATACACACAAAAAAGTTCAACTTTTTGAATTTTAGCTCCCAGATGCTGCACGGTTTCTTCGATATCTCCCAAACCAGTTGACCTAGAGCAATAAAGTTAAGTTGTCTGAATTCTAGATTCAATTATCTAACAACTTGCATTTATAGATTTTGTATCTAGATACAAATAAAAAAGTTCAACATTTTGAATTTTAGCTCCCAGATGCTGCACGGTTTCTTCGATATCTCCCAAACCAGTTGACCTACAGCGATATAATTAATTTTCCTGAATTCTAGATTCAATTATCTAACAACGTGCATTTATAGATTTTGTATCTAGATACAAACAAAAAAGTTCAACATTTTGAATTTTAGCTCCCAGATGCTGCACGGTTTCTTCGATATCTCCCAAACTAGTTTACCTAGAGCAATAAAGTTAAGTTGTCTGAATTCTAGATTCAATTATCTAACAACGTGCATTTATAGATTTTGTATCTAGATACAAACAAAAAAGTTCAACATTTTGAATTTTAGCTCCCAGATGCTTCACGGTTTCTTCGATATCTCCCAAACCAGTTGACCTAGAGCAATAAAGTTAAGTTGTCTGAATTCTAGATTCAATTATCTAACAACGTGCATTTATAGATTTTGTATCTAGATACAAACAAAAAAGTTCAACATTTTGAATTTTAGCTTCCAGATGCTGCACGGTTTCTTCGATATCTCCCAAACCAGTTGACCTAGAGCAAAAAAGTTAAGTTGTCTGAATTCTAGATTCAATTATCTAACAACGTGCATTTATAGATTTTGTATCTAGATACAAACAAAAAAGTTAAATTTTTTGAATTTTAGCTTCCAGATTCTGCACTCTTTCTTCGATATCTCCCAAACCAGTTGACCTACAGCGATATAATTAATTTTTCTGAATTCTAGATTTAATTATCTAACAACTTGCATTTATAGATTTTGTATCTAGATACAAACAAAAAAGTTCAACATTTTGAATTTTAGCTCCCACATTCTGCACGGTTTCTTCGATATCTCCCAAACCAGTTGACCTACAGCGATATAATTAATTTTCCTGAATTCTAGATTCAATTATCTAACAACGTGCATTTATAGATTTTGTATCTAGATACAAATAAAAAAGTTCAACATTTTGAATTTTAGCTCCCAGATGCTGCACGGTTTCTTCGATATCTCCAAACTAGTTGACCTAGAGCAATAAAATTAAGTTGTCTGAATTCTAGATTCAATTATCTAACAACTTGCATTTATAGATTTTGTATCTAGATACAAACAAAAAAGTTCAACTTTTTGAATTTTAGCTCCCAGATGCTGCACGGTTTCTTCGATATCTCGCAAACCAGTTGACCTAGAGCAATAAAGTTAAGTTGTCTGAGTTCTAGATTCAATTATCTAACAACGTGCATTTATAGATTTTGTATCTAGATACAAACAAAAAAGTTCAACTTTTTGAATTTTAGCTCCCAGATGCTGCACGGTTTCTTCGATATCTCCCAAACCAGTTGACCTACAGCAATAAACTTAATTTGCCTGAATTCTAGATTCAATTATCTAACAACGTGCATTTATAGATTTTGTATCTAGATACAAACAAAAAAGTTCAACATTTTGAATTTTAGCTCCCAGATGCTGCACGGTTTCTTCGATATCTCCCAAACCAGTTGACCTAGAGCAATAAAGTTAAGTTTTCTGAATTCTAGATTCAATTATCTAACAACTTGCATTTATAGATTTTGTATCTAGATACAAACAAAAAAGTTCAACATTTTGAATTTTAGCTCCCAGATGCTGCACGGTTTCTTCGATATCTCCCAAACCAGTTGACCTACAGCGATATAATTAATTTTCCTGATTTCTAGATTCAGTTATCTAACAACTTGCATTTATAGATTTTGTATCTAGATACACACAAAAAAGTTCAACTTTTTGAATGTTAGCTCCCAGATGCTGCACGGTTTCTTCGATATCTCCCAAACCAGTTGACCTAGAGCAATAAAGTTAAGTTGTCTGAATTCTAGATTCAATTATCTAACAACGTGCATTTATAGATTTTGTATCTAGATACAAACAAAAAAGTTCAACTTTTTGAATTTTAGCTCCCAGATGCTGCACGGTTTCTTCGATATCTCCCAAACCAGTTGACCTAGAGCAATAAAGTTAAGTTGTCTGAATTCTAGATTCAATTATCTAACAACGTGCATTTATAGATTTTGTATCTAGATACAAACAAAAAAGTTCAACTTTTTGAATTTTAGCTCCCAGATGCTGCACGGTTTCTTCGATATCTCCCAAACCAGTTGACCTACAGCAATAAACTTAATTTGCCTGAATTCTAGATTCAATTATCTAACAACGTGCATTTATAGATTTTGTATCTAGATACAAACAAAAAAGTTCAACATTTTGAATTTTAGCTCCCAGATGCTGCACGGTTTCTTCGATATCTCCCAAACCAGTTGACCTAGAGCAATAAAGTTAAGTTGTCTGAATTCTAGATTCAATTATCTAACAACTTGCATTTATAGATTTTGTATCTAGATACAAACAAAAAAGTTCAACATTTTGAATTTTAGCTCCCAGATGCTGCACGGTTTCTTCGATATCTCCCAAACCAGTTGACCTACAGCGATATAATTAATTTTCCTGATTTCTAGATTCAGTTATCTAACAACTTGCATTTATAGATTTTGTATCTAGATACACACAAAAAAGTTCAACTTTTTGAATTTTAGCTCCCAGATGCTGCACGGTTTCTTCGATATCTCCCAAACCAGTTGACCTAGAGCAATAAAGTTAAGTTGTCTGAATTCTAGATTCAATTATCTAACAACGTGCATTTATAGATTTTGTATCTAGATACAAACAAAAAAGTTCAACTTTTTGAATTTTAGCTCCCAGATGCTGCACGGTTTCTTCGATATCTCCCAAACCAGTTGACCTAGAGCAATAAAGTTAAGTTGTCTGAATTCTAGATTCAATTATCTAACAACGTGCATTTATAGATTTTGTATCTAGATACAAACAAAAAAGTTCAACTTTTTGAATTTTAGCTCCCAGATGCTGCACGGTTTCTTCGATATCTCCCAAACCAGTTGACCTACAGCAATAAACTTAATTTGCCTGAATTCTAGATTCAATTATCTAACAACGTGCATTTATAGATTTTGTATCTAGATACAAACAAAAAAGTTCAACATTTTGAATTTTAGCTCCCAGATGCTGCACGGTTTCTTCGATATCTCCCAAACCAGTTGACCTAGAGCAATAAAGTTAAGTTTTCTGAATTCTAGATTCAATTATCTAACAACTTGCATTTATAGATTTTGTATCTAGATACAAACAAAAAAGTTCAACATTTTGAATTTTAGCTCCCAGATGCTGCACGGTTTCTTCGATATCTCCCAAACCAGTTGACCTACAGCGATATAATTAATTTTCCTGATTTCTAGATTCAGTTATCTAACAACTTGCATTTATAGATTTTGTATCTAGATACACACAAAAAAGTTCAACTTTTTGAATTTTAGCTCCCAGATGCTGCACGGTTTCTTCGATATCTCCCAAACCAGTTGACCTAGAGCAATAAAGTTAAGTTGTCTGAATTCTAGATTCAATTATCTAACAACGTGCATTTATAGATTTTGTATCTAGATACAAACAAAAAAGTTCAACTTTTTGAATTTTAGCTCCCAGATGCTGCACGGTTTCTTCGATATCTCCCAAACCAGTTGACCTAGAGCAATAAAGTTAAGTTGTCTGAATTCTAGATTCAATTATCTAACAACGTGCATTTATAGATTTTGTATCTAGATACAAACAAAAAAGTTCAACATTTTGAATTTCAGCTCCCAGATGCTGCACGGTTTCTTCGATATCTCCCAAACCAGTTGACCTAGAGCAATAAAGTTAAGTTGTCTGAATTCTAGATTCAATTATCTAACAACTTGCATTTATAGATTTTGTATCTAGATACAAACAAAAAAGTTCAACATTTTGAATTTTAGCTCCCAGATGCTGCACGGTTTCTTCGATATCTCCCAAACCAGTTGACCTACAGCGATATAATTAATTTTCCTGATTTCTAGATTCAGTTATCTAACAACTTGCATTTATAGATTTTGTATCTAGATACACACAAAAAAGTTCAACTTTTTGAATTTTAGCTCCCAGATGCTGCACGGTTTCTTCGATATCTCCCAAACCAGTTGACCTAGAGCAATAAAGTTAAGTTGTCTGAATTCTAGATTCAATTATCTAACAACGTGCATTTATAGATTTTGTATCTAGATACAAACAAAAAAGTTCAACTTTTTGAATTTTAGCTCCCAGATGCTGCACGGTTTCTTCGATATCTCCCAAACCAGTTGACCTAGAGCAATAAAGTTAAGTTGTCTGAATTCTAGATTCAATTATCTAACAACGTGCATTTATAGATTTTGTATCTAGATACAAACAAAAAAGTTCAACTTTTTGAATTTTAGCTCCCAGATGCTGCACGGTTTCTTCGATATCTCCCAAACCAGTTGACCTACAGCGATATAATTAATTTTCCTGATTTCTAGATTCAGTTATCTAACAACTTGCATTTATAGATTTTGTATCTAGATACACACAAAAAAGTTCAACTTTTTGAATTTTAGCTCCCAGATGCTGCACGGTTTCTTCGATATCTCCCAAACCAGTTGACCTAGAGCAATAAAGTTAAGTTGTCTGAATTCTAGATTCAATTATCTAACAACGTGCATTTATAGATTTTGTATCTAGATACAAACAAAAAAGTTCAACTTTTTGAATTTTAGCTCCCAGATGCTGCACGGTTTCTTCGATATCTCCCAAACCAGTTGACCTACAGCAATAAACTTAATTTGCCTGAATTCTAGATTCAATTATCTAACAACGTGCATTTATAGATTTTGTATCTAGATACAAACAAAAAAGTTCAACATTTTGATTTTAGCTCCCAGATGCTGCACGGTTTCTTCGATATCTCCCAAACTAGTTTACCTAGAGCAATAAAGTTAAGTTGTCTGAATTCTAGATTCAATTATCTAACAACGTGCATTTATAGATTTTGTATCTAGATACAAACAAAAAAGTTCAACATTTTGAATTTTAGCTCCCAGATGCTGCACGGTTTCTTCGATATCTCCCAAACCAGTTGACCTAGAGCAAAAAAGTTAAGTTGTCTGAATTCTAGATTCAATTATCTAACAACGTGCATTTATAGATTTTGTATCTAGATACAAACAAAAAAGTTCAATTTTTTGAATTTTAGCTCCCAGATGCAGCACGGTTTCTTCGATATCTCCCAAACCAGTTGACCTAGAGCAATAAAGTTAAGTTGTCTGAATTCTATATTCAATTATCTAACAACGTGCATTTATAGATTTTGTATCGAGATACAAACAAAAAAGTTCAACATTTTGAATTTTAGCTCCCAGATGCTGCACGGTTTCTTCGATATCTCCCAAACCAGTTGACCTAGAGCAATAAAGTTAAGTTGTCTGAATTCTAGATTCAATTATCTAACAACGTGCATTTATAGATTTTGTATCTAGATACAAACAAAGAAGTTCAACATTTTGAATTTTAGCTCCCAGATGCTGCACGGTTTCTTCGATATCTCCCAAACTAGTTTACCTAGAGCAATAAAGTTAAGTTGTCTGAATTCTAGATTCAATTAATCAACAACGTGCATTTATAGATTTTGTATCTAGATACAAACAAAAAAGTTCAAGTTTTTGAATTTTAGCTCCCAGATGCTGCACGGTTTCTTCGATATCTCCCAAACCAGTTGACCTAGAGTAAAAAACTTTATTTGCCTGAATTCTAGATTCAATTATCTAACAACGTGCATTTATAGATTTTGTATCTAGATACAAACAAAAAAGTTCAACATTTTGAATTTTAGCTCCCAGATTCTGCACGGTTGCTTCGATATCTCCCAAACCAGTTGACCTACAGCGATATAATTAATTTTCCTGAATTCTAGATTCAATTATCTAACAACTTGCATTTATAGATTTTGTATCTAGATACAAACAAAAAAGTTCAACTTTTTGAATTTTAGCTCCCAGATGCTGCACGGTTTCTTCGATATCTCCCAAACCAGTTGACCTAGAGCAACAAAGTTAAGTTGTCTGAATTCTAGATTCAATTATCTAACAACGTGCATTTATAGATTTTGTATCTAGATACAAACAGAAAAGTTCAACATTTTGAATTTTAGCTCCCAGATGCTGCACGGTTTCTTCGATATCTCCCAAACCAGTTGACCTACAGCAATAAAGTTAAGTTGTCTGAATTCTAGATTCAATTATCTAACAACTTGCATTTATAGATTTTGTATCTAGATACAAACAAAAAAGTTCAACTTTTTGAATTTTAGCTCCCAGATGCTGCACGGTTTCTTCGATATCTCAAAAACCAGTTGACCTAGAGCAATAAAGTTAAGTTGTCTGAATTCTAGATTCAATTATCTAACAACGTGCATTTATAGATTTTGTATCTAGATACCAGTGGCGTGGCGTGGATAATTTTAAAAGGGAAGACGTTGAAAAATTTAGTCACCTATAAAAATAAAAATCTTTAAAACCTGAAATAAAATAATTTTTAATGGGGATATTGTATCTACATAATATGCATTCCACATTGACTTAGCAAAAATATTCTAGCCACATTTTTTATGCTTCAAGACATTAATATTTCAATCAACAATGAGCTTAAAGCATAACAAAAGTGGCTTCAAAAGAAGCCGGTCTTGACAGACGCATGATACAATAACTTAAAAAAATTCAGCATAATGTGGATAGTAATTTTAAAATAAGAAAATTCAGAAGAATTATATGGATAATTCTTTATATTTGTTAAAATATAAAAACGATACAAATAATAATGTCAGCAATAAAAATAAATCAAAATTAAAAACAGCTAAAATTCACACACTTAAAAAAAAAAAGTGAAAAGTTTTGTTAAAATATTAGTTCTTTATAATTATTTGTATTCTAATGCTATTCGACGATCTTTTTTGATAAACTCTGCCAATACCCTTTCATAGAAGTTTGGTCTATTTTTAATTTTAAGAAGAAGTCTTCTTTCTATCGATATGAGGGCTAAATCAGAGAGCCTATCCTCGCCCTGTGAGTTTCTTAAATAAGTATGAATTCTTTTTAAAGCAGAAAAAGACCTCTCAACGGAGGCGACGGAAATGGGAAGTGTTAAAAGTAAACTACTTAAGTTTAAGACTTGAGGGAACACTTCTTTCAATGCTTCACTATTCAAATGGTTGTGAAGGTCGAGAACCTCAAACTGCCGAAGTGACGACGAAGAATATAAAACATTAAGTTCATTTTTTAATGCCGTGAAGTCAAAAATTCTAGGAAAAAACTTAATTAGGGAAGATATTTTTACATCTGGACTGGAACGAGAAAAAGTAACATACTTCAAATTACTTAGTAAATCCAAAAATGTAAGATTACTAAATGATTTATATCTGGCATTTATTTGGCTAACGATATTGTCTTTAATTTCAACAAAAAGGCGCTTATAATTCGTCTTCAAATCGAAGTCAAGCAACCTGCGTTTACGTGGAGGTTCGATGCAATCATTTACGCTGTCATAAATAACTTCAAACATATTTAAAAAGTCAGAGCTTATCCATGACTCAAAACGTTCGATTTCTTGCTTGGCATAACTAACGTCTGTTTGTTTTTTTTTTAATTAAATTAAATAATACATCGGTCTTTGCAAATATTTCAGAAAGGGTATGAAGCAAAAAACAGAATTCCTTGCTCTCTAATTTATTTAATAAACTTTCTGCCATCGAAAGTGTGTCAGTATCCCATTCCCTAGAGTCATTAATTATTTTACTAAAAGTTTCAATTATATCTATTCTACAGTTAAAGATTACGTTTATTATTCTTGAATGATAATGCCATCGAGTTTCCGATACTCCTGGCATGCGTCGATTGGAAATTTGTTTTAAAAGATTGGACCGCTTTGTGGATTTATTAAAAAATCGAACGATGCTATTAGTATAGCCAAAAAATAGTTTAAGTTCTGCTATGTTTTCTAGAGATCGGGATAGTACTAAATTTAAAACATGTGCATAACAAGGAATAAAATTTGCCATCGGGCATTCATCAAGGACCTTCTTTTGAACACCACCCCCCTCGCCGGACATATCTGCGGCACCATCGTAGGATTGTCCTATTAACTTTTCCTTGCAGTCGTATGTTTCAAGAATTTTAAATATATGATTGGATAACTCATTTGCATTACGACTTGCGCTAACGTCAAAAAATCCAAGAAATCTTTCTTGTATACCATCCTCTGACAAGTACCGAAATATGGCACTCAGTTGTTCCCTATGACTCAAATCTGGTGTTTCGTCGATCATAATCGACACGAACCGAGCATCCTTGATTTCCGTTTTAATTTCGGATTTAATAACCGCCGCGATACTATGTATCAAATCGTTTTGAATATCGTTGGATAAACCTGAAAAAATTGGATTGTGTGTACTTGAACACTGCTCTAAATGGGATTCCAATAAAGTGTCATATTTAGTTAAAAAATAAACCGCTTCGACATAATTGCCACGATTATCTGAACTAGACCTTTCATCATGACCGCGAAATGCTAACTCCTGTCTGCCTAATAAAATGACCGTGTCAATAAAACGTTCCATTAGTTTCCGATTTTTATCTACTTTTTTATTATGAACAACGAAAGAATTTCCTAAAGAAGTTTCAATGCGATTCGTGCCGAATTCGTGTAGGGATAAACAACAGCGAATATGTTTTTCTGTCTTAATATGTTTTTTCGAAGAATTAACTAAATTATTTATATCAGTGAAACCCGTTCGGCTCCAAACACTGGCGGAGTTTGAAAAAAGAAGACAAGGAAAACAAAACATTTTATTAAGCTTGCAACTCCCAGTTAGCCACTTATATTTTTGGTATAAGGAAACATTAAAATGTGTCACAAAACCATCTCTCCTTTGGTAATTAATATTTATAAAAGGCATAGAGCGCCCTACGTCTATAACTTTTTTTTTTATCAAGAAAAGATAGCTTACTAAAACTATTTGAATCCTCCAGGAGGAAATCAGTTAAACAGCAATCTACACTAATCAAAGACATTTCCAAAAAAAAATCTAAAACTGCACTAAAATTAAGAAGTGTAGGCAAGAGAAAAAAAAGAGAAAACAATTTGTAAGAGCTGCCGGTGGTAGGGTTATAATTTGTTACACATATACATGTATTCATTTTAAAACAAGGCAACGAGTTCAGTTGCTCTTGAATATTAAACCTGGTCGGACGTGTTGGTTTTAGAGTAATAAAGTCAGTATTTAAATTAACAGTGTTTGTGCGTTTTATTCCGGTGTTTTCCCCAAGGAGTGCCTTACAATTTCAGAAGTGGGATTACCACACAAAAAGAAAAAAAAAAACAACCCCTTTGTATTGTGAGTGATCAAAATCAATTTTTTTAAAAAAAAAAAGAAGAAAGAAAAAAGGAAACAATAATAATAAAGAAAAGTGATTTAGAGTTAAAAGAAAGAAAAGTGATTTATAGTTAAAAGAAAGAAAAGCATTTAGAAACAAATAATTTAAAGTGGTCAAATAAAAAGAAAGATGGCAGACATCGAAAAATTCAAAAAATTCACGGCGTCGCAACTGAAAACGTGGCTGGGGAAACTAAATAAAAAAAAACAACCGGGAATAAGAGCGAGTTGCTTTTACGGTTACTCTCCATCCCTGAAGTGGAACGAGGCACGCCGTACGAGTACACACAAGAGGATGACGACTCAGACAACTACGAGGACAGTATTAGTGTCACACCCGGCCAAGCAAATGAGATGGAAGACAACGACAGCTGCAGTAATGATGAACGAGACAACAATGAAGTAGAAGATGACATTAATGATGAACAGCAAACTATAAAGAAAAAGAGTGGCGAGAAAAAGATCGACGGTAAAATGAGTGATAACAAGAAAAAGAGTGAAACAAAAGTGAATGAGTAGCAGTGGACACTATTGAAAAGAGAATTGGAAGTGATGAAGAAAGAACTGAAGATAAAAGAAAAAGAAAATGAGTGGCTGAGGAAAGAAAATGAGTGGATGCAAAAAGGTCAAGCAAAAGAAAGTGACAAAAACGGAAAAGTAAATTATAACGAAATAAAAGAGCTGGTATGCCAATTCTATGGCAACGGCGATGCATACCAACACTTTGAGAAACAATTAAAAAACGTGCATATATAATTTAACTTATAAAATATTATTAGGATCGTTACTAGACACCGGCAGCCCAATAAGTATAATAAGAGAGCAGTTTGTTCCTAATGAATTCATAATAAACTCAAACTGTAGTATAAATATTATGGGCATAAATAAAAGTTCGTTAATAATAAAAGGATTGGTTGAAAGTTGTATTTGTTTTAAAGAAAAGGAAATTAAATTAAAAATGTATGTAGTAAATAATGACACTATGCAGCTTGCAGTTGTATTAGGTAGAGATTTTGGTAAAAAGGCTGAGGACAATCGGGACGATTGTAAGTCAGGATGGCCGAATTGTAGGCAAGAGAAAAAAAAGAGAAAACAATTTGTAAGAGCTGCCGGTGGTAGGGTTATAATTTGTTACACATATACATGTATTCATTTTAAAACAAGGCAACGAGTTCAGTTGCTCTTGAATATTAAACCTGGTCGGACGTGTTGGTTTTAGAGTAATAAAGTCAGTATTTAAATTAACAGTGTTTGTGCGTTTTATTCCGGTGTTTTCCCCAAGGAGTGCCTTACAGAAGCTAAAATGTTTTTATCAGTAAGTTGGTAATAAAAGAAACTAAAAAATTACACATTAACCTTCACTTTCACTTTCACATCTAACTTTTCACTATTTTAATTTAAGATTTTATCAAATTGGCTTTACAAAACACTAGATTTTTTCAAGTTATTGCACTTGTGCAACGCAGTCTGTCAATAAATTCCAACTGATTCTAAATTAAAATTTGAATTCCTGCTTAAAAAAAAAAACAAGTGTCGGTATTTTATTTGACATGAACTTCTCTTAAGCGATATGCTGAATTTACTCTGCTGACAAATTGCCATAATATTCTACCATATTTTATTTCATAAGACAAAAGTATAACAATAAATTTGTAAAAACATCGAAGCATTAACTATCACAAGAGAGAAAAATGAAAGCTCAACTTCTTACATCAACACGCATATCAATCAATATCAACATCCCTTCGGGATAGGGGGTCAGAATTTACCCGAGGTAGGCATACCGGTCGTAAGAGGCGACTAAAATCCACCCTTCGGGATAGGGATCAGAATCTACCCGAGGTAGGCATGCCGGTCGTAAGAGGCGACCAAAATCCACCCTCAGTATACCGAGTGCATAGAGTATACAAAAAATGCAATGATTAAAACAAAAAGATATAATACCCCAGGTGGCAGCCCAGTTCTACTGGAAAATCCACACTCTTCGGAGGCAGGCTCTACGGATTCTGGTTAGAGCCATTTATTGCAATCATCCGACCCTTTTAAAAATAATAAAAGGGTAACTAGATCACCACCAACGGGATCTGTGCCAGAAGCAAAAACTAATCGAAGTCCTACGACGCCAAAAGATTTTGGACGCCTTTCGAGGGACTCAACGAAATGCAAAAGCTTCGAGGACGAAAACAAGGAACTCCGCACTAAGCTTAACCAAATTGAACAGCTTTACCAAGAGCTAAAAAAAGAGCTAGATCAGCTGAAAGCTGAGAACAAAGCACTTGTTGAATCTCAACCTAAAAAACAGCCAAAAGCCAAATCATACCGCTCAGCTAGCCGCGATTATCATACAGACGAAGAAGAGCTAGGGCGCGAAACGGATTGGATCACTAAGAGGAGACCGAACAAAAAACGGAAAGCCGGCTCCTCACCAGAAGTCGTTGTGCTAAAAGATAGACAACCCAAAAAGGCAAATGCCAACGAAATAGAAACGCTAAGGAGAAAACCTCAAAATAAGGTATACCTTCCACCTCCAATTAACGTTGTCGGAGTTTCAGACTACAGCAAGCTAAGTAGCCTTCTTAAGGAAATAGCAAAGTCCACATTCAAAGTAACATCTCTGAATAATAATGTGTGGAAAATAAATGTAAGCGATCCTGAGAGCTATCGCGCAGTTTCTCAAAAACTGAATACTGAGAAGGTACAATGGTACACTTATGAAAACAAGTCTGAAAGGCCACACCGAGTTGTAGCCAGAGGGCTCAACTCTTCGTGCCGCAAAGAAGATGTTTTGCAAGATCTTAAAACTAAAGTTTTCAAAATTATCGACGCGGTTAATATACTTAAAAAAGAAAAGCAAAAAACGGAACAAGACGAGGAAATTGTTGTCAAACGCGGACTTCCGCTATTCATGCTTAGTTTCGAAAAGTCTGAAAACATGGAAAAAATATACAACATTAAAACTATCCTAAACATAGTGGTTAAAATTGAACCGATGCGCCAAAGGACTCGTCAGATTCCTCAGTGTAAGCGTTGCCAAGGCTACAATCACACGCACACGTATTGCCAAAAAGAGCCGCGTTGCGTAAAATGTGCCGGTAAACATTTATCGAAGGAATGTGCTCTAAGTAGACAAGACCTACCAACATGCATAAATTGCAATGGAAAACATCCGGCAAATTATCGCGGATGCGAAGTGGCTAAGGAACTTCAAAATAGGCGCGACAAAATAAAGAAAACTACGCTACCAATCGCAAATAAAACCAATAACAAACCTGAAAGGGGCAACAATAAAACCAATGAAGGACGAAAAAAGGCTAAAGAAATGGTCAAAACACAACACCCAAGAGAAGGCAAATTGTTTAGAAAAAAGTCACCGAAAGCTGTTCCACAAACATACGCTGAAGCTGCGTTGCAAGGACGCGAACAAACAAATAAAACATCTGATCCAGTCTCCCAAGTTTTCTCTGCAATTCTTGCCAGGCTAGAAGAACAGAGCCAAATTAATAAACGAATGTTTGAAAAACTCGACAAGCTCGAAAATCAATTTCGAAGTACACGTGCAATAATATAAATATGACGGATTTAGTTAAATTAGTGACATGGAATGCGAACGGCCTTCTGCATAAGATGGACGAGCTCGAGATATTCATTCATAAATATGAAATTGATATTTGTTTGATTTCGGAAACTCATCTGACGAAAGAAACCAGCACAAACATTCGAGGATACATTGCCTATCACGCATATCACCCTTCGGAAAGGGCGGGGCATCCTTGTTGATCAAAAATACCATTGAACACTCAGTCAGTGGAACAATCGAGCTTGACAAACTGCAATTATGCACGATGAGCGTAAAAATTAAACACATAAAATATGATTTTGCAGCTATCTATTGCCCCCCACGTGCAACGATGGAAAGAAGCGATTTTATAAGTATCTTTGACTCACTTGGACGAAATTTCGTCATCGGAGGTGACTTTAACGCAAAACATACCTTCTGGGGATCGAGATGCATTTCAGTAAAAGGTAGAGTTCTTTACGAAGCCGGTATGGAATTGGGGGTAGACTTTCATTCCTCAGGTAAACCGACATACTGGCCCTCGGATACGGCAAAAACACCAGACCTCATCGATTTCTTCATCACGAAAGGTTTGTCGGGAAACTCTATTGTAGTTGAGGAATGCTTCGATCTTTCTTCTGATCATTCACCGGTCATTTTGACAATTAACGGCTGTCTACGAAAAAAAGAAGGTCCGCCCAGACTAACTAACATGAAAACAAACTGGGAATCCTTTAAAAAATACTGTGAAAGTAAAATCGATCTCAAAGTGTCTCTTCGAACACCCCACGAACTTGAAGACGAAGTCGATCAATTTATTAACGTCATACAATGCTCAGCCTGGAAAAATACTCCCCATAAACGGAAAATAACCACAAATTGCGAAATAACATATCCCTTGGAAATCACGCAATTGTTAAAGAAGAAAAGGGGAGCGCGCAAAAGATGGCAACAATCTCGCGCTCCACAGGATAAAACCACTCTTAACTACCTTTGTAGTAAACTTAAGACAGAAATTCGAGACTTTAAAAATCGTCAAATTTCTACATATCTTGGAAGCCTAACTGCGGATAAAAGTACAAATTACTCGCTCTGGAAAGCCATGAAAGGCATTAAAAAACCAAAAACGCAAGCGCCACCCATCAGGAAAATCAATGGAGAATGGGCGAAGAGTGACAAGGAAAAAGCCGAAATATTTGCAGAACATTTGGAAGAAACATTTAAACCATTTGATGGTCAAGCGTTGCTCGAATTTCCTGTCCTAACCGTGGCACCTGACAATTATAGAATAAAAAGTGTATCGCTAGCCGAACTACGCTTCGAAATAGAGAAACTAAAATTAAACAAAGCTCCTGGATATGACTTAATCACAGGACAGGTCCTTAAAGAGTTACCTAGGAAAGCTTTAATAAAGTTTGCATATCTTATAAATGCATCGTTCAGGTTATTGTACGTTCCACGACAATGGAAGGTAGCTGAAGTTATAATGGTTCCAAAGCCCGGTAAACCACTGAATGACAAAAAATCATATAGGCCAATATCTCTCTTACCGATAATGTCGAAGGTATTCGAAAAACTTTTGTTAAAGCGCCTACATCCGATTATCGAAGAACGTCGATTAATACCTGACCACCAATTCGGATTCAGGATTAAGCACTCTACAATCGACCAGGTTTACAGAATAACCAATGTAATTGAAAAAGCCCTAGAGGAGAAAAAAATATGTTCTAGTGTTTTTCTCGACGTCTCTCAGGCCTTTGATAAAGTATGGCATACAGGGTTGAAACATAAGCTAAGACAAGCTTTTCCGAAACAGTTATCTGATATCCTTAGTTGTTACTTATCAGACAGACTCTTTCGTGTAAAACACGGAAATGATTACTCTGAATTTAAAGAAATCGCGGCAGGAGTTCCCCAAGGAAGCGTTCTTGGACCGATCCTATTTCTAATATACACTAGTGATATTCCTCAAGAAGAAGGCACAACAGTAGCCACATTTGCAGACGATACAGCTATATTAGCGGTCAGTAATACCGTTGAATCAGCAACTAATAAACTCCAACGTTCTATTGACAAAATTTGTTATTGGACAAAGACTTGGCGTATTGCTCTCAACGAGGCCAAATCAACGCACGTGAATTTTACTTATAAAAAGGTAGACAACTTACCCATTTTCATTGATTCGGTACGAATTCCGTACGCAAACGAGGCAAAATATTTGGGTATGACACTCGATGCGAAATTAAAATGGAAACCGCACGTCAAGAACAAACGCGAAGAGCTCGCCATTCGATGTAAACAAATGCACTGGCTGCTTGGTAGATTTTCCCAACTCAGCATGCAGAACAAGCTGCTTTTATACAAGCAAGTACTAAAACCGGTTTGGACATACGGTATACAACTTTGGGGTTGTACCAAATCCAGTAATATCAAAATTTTACAAACTTTTCAAAACAAAGTGCTAAGAAAAATAGTAAATGCACCATAGTTTATCAGAAACACTGATATCCACAGAGACCTAACTATGGCTACCGTCGAAGATGAAATAAAACATTTTGCCTGCAAACAACAGACACGCCTTCACGGTCATTGCAATATCACCATGCTACAAATTCGAGACGATACTAACCTAGTGCGCCGATTACAAAGGATAAAACCATTTGAATTAGCGCAATAAGATGTAACCGCGTGCTTATGGCGGTATTAGCAGGTGCCTCCACTGGGAAGCTGCCTGCCAAACGCGTAATTTACAGTTTAAATAAAACTACTAGATAGGAATAACCTAGTTGTAGTATGCAGGTTTCGATGTAAGGTGGTTTTTGTTTTCTTATCTTAAGTGAGAAAGAGTCGCATGTACGATTTTCCACCTACCCCTATTATTCGTCCGAGCCTAGTTCTGGTTCCAAGTCTCGTGCTTTTAACCAGGATAGGTAACTCTCAGCTTGCTGAGAGTAACGATAATATTACTATGGCTTGGGAGTAATATTAGAAACTCTATAAAAAAAAAAAAAAAAAAAAAAAATCAAATTCAAAATCAAGAATCAACCCACATAACACATTCAGATATTATGTCATAAGAAAAAAGAAATAAGTCAAAGAACACCGTGTTATTAGACACAATGTTGCAAAAAAAACGAGTCAAACGTAGCACCTGCATTCCTGCAACATGTTGATATCTTCCGATTGAAACGCAATGCTAATCGCAAAAGGGAGAATGAAATGAAACAATTCCAAGTATTCAGCGTGAGATTTGGTTTATAAGACGAAATGTAGCGTCTTTTTCTTTGAATATAAAAGCGGGTGTTGAACAAAGAGGATCGGAACCGCAATGCTTGTAGAAGAAAGGGATATAAAACAAGTAAATAAGACGGAAAAATATTTTTTATTCTATTATAGAGAGCAGCGGTAGTTGAAAACTTTTTACTAAGAGTATTTTTGTGACTCTTCGTTGGTTTGTTGTTTGTGATTTGTGGATTGTGGAATGTGGTTGAATCTTGATTCTTGAATGAAGTATGAAGATACAGACGAGAGGTAGAATGAAAATATTAAACTTATTCGATAGCTTATGTGTGAGTGTGTGTGTAGATTTTATTTTATAATTAAAATACGGGACGGGTTTCATTTTTCATATATTTATTTGGCAGATAGTGTTTACTTTTGGTGGATTTTTAAAAGGGAAGACGGTAGGAATCGTGTTATATGGACGCCACGCCACTGCTAGATACAAACAGAAAAGTTCAACATTTTGAATTTTAGCTCCCAGATGCTGCACGGTTTCTTCGATATCTCCCAAACCAGTTGACCTAGAGCAACAAAGTTAAGTTGTCTGAATTCTAGATTCAATTATCTAACAACGTGCATTTATAGATTTTGTATCTAGATACAAACAGAAAAGTTCAACATTTTGAATTTTAGCTCCCAGATGCTGCACGGTTTCTTCGATATCTCCCAAACCAGTTGAACTAGAGTAAAAAACTTTATTTGCCTGAATTCTAGATTCAATTATCTAACAACGTGCATTTATAGATTTTGTATCTAGATACAAACAAAAAAGTTCAACATTTTGAATTTTAGCTCCCAGATTCTGTACGGTTTCTTCGATATCTCCCAAACCAGTTGACCTACAGCGATATAATTAATTTTCCTGAATTCTAGATTCAATTATCTAACAACTTGCATTTATAGATTTTGTATCTAGATACAAACAAAAAAGTTCAACTTTTTGAATTTTAGCTCCCAGATGCTGCACGGTTTCTTCGATATCTCCCAAACCAGTTGACCTAGAGCAACAAAGTTAAGTTGTCTGAATTCTAGATTCAATTATCTAACAACGTGCATTTATAGATTTTGTATCTAGATACAAACAGAAAAGTTCAACATTTTGAATTTTAGCTCCCAGATGCTGCACGGTTTCTTCGATATCTCCCAAACCAGTTGACCTACAGCAATAAAGTTAAGTTGTCTGAATTCTAGATTCAATTATCTAACAACTTGCATTTATAGATTTTGTATCTAGATACAAACAAAAAAGTTCAACTTTTTGAATTTTAGCTCCCAGATTCTGCACGGTTTCTTCGATATCTCCCAAACCAGTTGACCTACAGCGATATAATTAATTTTCCTGAATTCTAGATTCAATTATCTAACAACTTGCATTTATAGATTTTGTATCTAGATACAAACAAAAAAGTTCAACTTTTTGAATTTTAGCTCCCAGATGCTGCACGGTTTCTTCGATATCTCCCAAACCAGTTGACCTAGAGCAACAAAGTTAAGTTGTCTGAATTCTAGATTCAATTATCTAACAACGTGCATTTATAGATTTTGTATCTAGATACAAACAGAAAAGTTCAACATTTTGAATTTTAGCTCCCAGATGCTGCACGGTTTCTTCGATATCTCCCAAACCAGTTGACCTACAGCAATACAGTTAAGTTGTCTGAATTCTAGATTCAATTATCTAACAACTTGCATTTATAGATTTTGTATCTAGATACAAACAAAAAAGTTCAACTTTTTGAATTTTAGCTCCCAAATGCTGCACGGTTTCTTCGATATCTCAAAAACCAGTTTTCCTAGAGCAATAAAGTTAAGTTGTCTGAATTCTAGATTCAATTATCTAACAACGTGCATTTATAGATTTTGTATCTAGATACAAATAAAAAAGTTCAACATTTTGAATTTTAGCTCCCAGATGCTGCACGGTTTCTTCGATATCTCCCAAACCAGTTGACCTAGAGCAATAAAGTTAAGTTGTCTGAATTCTAGATTAAATTAATCAACAACGTGCATTTATAGATTTTGTATCTAGATACAAACAAAAAAGTTCAACATTTTGAATTTTAGCTCTCAGATGCTGCACGGTTTCTTCGATATCTCACAAACCAGTTGACCTAGAGCAATAAAGTTAAGTTGTCTGAATTCTAGATTCAATTATCTAACAACGTGCATTTATAGATTTTGTATCTAGATACAAACAAAAAAGTTCAACATTTTGAATTTTAGCTCCCAGATTCTGCACGGTTTCTTCGATATCTCCCAAACCAGTTGACCTACAGCGATATAATTAATTTTCCTGAATTCTAGATTCAATTATCTAACAACTTGCATTTATAGATTTTGTATCTAGATACAAACAAAAAAGTTCAACTTTTTGAATTTTAGCTCCCAGATGCTGCACGGTTTCTTCGATATCTCCCAAACCAGTTGACCTAGAGCAACAAAGTTAAGTTGTCTGAATTCTAGATTCAATTATCTAACAACGTGCATTTATAGATTTTGTATCTAGATACAAACAGAAAAGTTCAACATTTTGAATTTTAGCTCCCAGATGCTGCACGGTTTCTTCGATATCTCCCAAACCAGTTGACCTACAGCAATACAGTTAAGTTGTCTGAATTCTAGATTCAATTATCTAACAACTTGCATTTATAGATTTTGTATTAAGATACAAACAAAAAAGTTCAACTTTTTGAATTTTAGCTCCCAGATGCTGCACGGTTTCTTCGATATCTCAAAAACCAGTTTTCCTAGAGCAATAAAGTTAAGTTGTCTGAATTCCAGATTCAATTATCTAACAACGTGCATTTATAGATTTTGTATCTAGATACAAACAGAAAAGTTCAACATTTTGAATTTTAGCTCCCAGATGCTGCACGGTTTCTTCGATATCTCCCAAACCAGTTGACCTACAGCAATAAAGTTAAGTTGTCTGAATTCTAGATTCAATTATCTAACAACGTGCATTTATAGATTTTGTATCTAGATACAAACAAAAAAGTTCAACATTTTGAATTTTAGCTCCCAGATTCTGCACGGTTTCTTCGATATCTCCCAAACCAGTTGACCTACAGCGATATAATTAATTTTTCTGAATTCTAGATTCAATTATCTAACAACTTGCATTTATAGATTTTGTATCTAGATACAAACAAAAAAGTTCAACTTTTTGAATTTTAGCTCCCAGATGCTGCACGGTTTCTTCGATATCTCCCAAACCATTTGACCTAGAGCAATAAAGTTAAGTTGTCTGAATTCTAGATTCAATTATCTAACAACGTGTATTTATAGATTTTGTATCTAGATACAAACAAAAAAGTTCAACATTTTGAATTTTAGCTCCCAGATGCTGCACGGTTTCTTCGATATCTCCCAAACCAGTTGACCTACAGCGATATAATTAATTTTCCTGATTTCTAGGTTCAATTATCTAACAACTTGCATTTATAGATTTTGTATCTAGATACACACAAAAAAGTTCAACTTTTTGAATTTTAGCTCCCAGATGCTGCACGGTTTCTTCGATATCTCCCAAACCAGTTGACCTAGAGCAATAAACTTAATTTGCCTGAATTCTAGATTCAATTATCTAATAACGTGCATTTATAGATTTTGTATCTAGATACAAACAAAAAAGTTCAACATTTTAATTTTAGCTTCCAGATTCTGCACGGTTTCTTCGATATCTCCCAAACCAGTTGACCTACAGCGATATATTTAATTTTTCTGAATTCTAGATTTAATTATCTAACAACTTGCATTTATAGATTTTGTATCTAGATACAAACAAAAAAGTTCAACATTTTGAATTTTAGCTCCCACATGCTGCACGGTTTCTTCGATATCTCCCAAACCAGTTGACCTACAGCGATATAATTAATTTTCCTGAATTCTAGATTCAATTATCTAACAAGGTGCATTTATAGATTTTGTATCTAGATACAAATAAAAAAGTTCAACATTTTGAATTTTAGCTCCCATATGCTGCACGGTTTCTTCGATATCTCCCAAATTAGTTGACCTAGAGCAATAAAGTTAAGTTGTCTGAATTCTAGATTCAATTATCTAACAACGTGCATTTATAGATTTTGTATCTAAATACAAACAAAAAAGTTCAACATTTTGAATTTTAGCTCCCAGATGCTGCACGGTTTCTTCGATATCTCCCAAACCAATTGACCTACAGCGATATAATTAATTTTCCTGAATTCTGGATTCAATTATCTAACAACTTGCATTTATAGATTTTGTATCTAGATACAAACAAAAAAGTTCAACTTTTTGAATTTTAGCTCCCAGATGCTGCACGGTTTCTTCGATATCTCCCAAACCAGTTGACCTAGAGCAATAAAGTTAAGTTGTCTGAATTCTAGATTCAATTATCTAACAACGTGCATTTATAGATTTTGTATCTAGATACAAACAAAAAAGTTCAACTTTTTGAATTTTAGCTCCCAGATGCTGCACGGTTTCTTCGATATCTCCCAAACCAGTTGACCTAGAGCAATAAAGTTAAGTTGTCTGAATTCTAGATTCAATTATCTAACAACGTGCATTTATAGATTTTGTATCTAGATACAAACAAAAAAGTTCAACTTTTTGAATTTTAGCTCCCAGATGCTGCACGGTTTCTTCGATATCTCCCAAACCAGTTGACCTACAGCGATATAATTAATTTTCCTGATTTCTAGATTCAATTATCTAACGACTTGCATTTATAGATTTTGTATCTAGATACACACAAAAAAGTTCAACTTTTTGAATTTTAGCTCCCAGATGCTGCACGGTTTCTTCGATATCTCCCAAACCAGTTGACCTAGAGCAATAAACTTAATTTGCCTGAATTCTAGATTCAATTATCTAACAACGTGCATTTATAGATTTTGTATCTAGATACAAACAAAAAAGTTCAACTTTTTGAATTTTAGCTCTCAGATGCTGCACGGTTTCTTCGATATCTCCCAAACCAGTTGACCTACAGCGATATAATTAATTTTCCTGAATTCTAGATTCAATTATCTAACAACTTGCATTTATAGATTTTGTATCTAGATACAAACAAAAAAGTTCAACTTTTTGAATTTTAGCTCCCAGATGCTGCACGGTTTCATCGATATCTCCCAAACCAGTTGACCTAGAGCAATAAAGTTAAGTTGTCTGAATTCTAGATTAAATTATCTAACAACGTGCATTTATAGATTTTGTATCTAGATACAAACAAAAAAGTTCAACTTTTAGAATTTTAGCTCCCAGATGCTGCACGGTTTCTTCGATATCTCCCAAACCAGTTGACCTAGAGCAATAAAGTTAAGTTGCCTGAATTCTAGATTCAATTATCTAACAACGTGCATTTATAGATTTTGTAACTAGATACAAACAAAAAAGTTCAACTTTTTGAATTTTAGCTCCCAGATGCTGCACGGTTTCTTCGATATCTCCCAAACCAGTTGACCTACAGCAATAAACTTAATTTGCCTGAATTCTAGATTCAATTATCTAACAACGTGCATTTATAGATTTTGTATCTAGATACAAACAAAAAAGTTCAACATTTTGAATTTTAGCTCCCAGATGCTGCACGGTATCTTCGATATCTCCCAAACCAGTTGACCTAGAGCAATAAAGTTAAGTTGTCTGAATTCTAGATTCAATTATCTAACAACGTGCATTTATAGATTTTGTATCTAGATACAAACAAAAAAGTTCAACTTTTTGAATTTTAGCTCCCAGATGCTGCACGGTTTCTTCGATATCTCCCAAACCAGTTGACCTACAGCGATATAATTAATTTTCCTGAATTCTAGATTCAATTATCTAACAACTTGCATTTATAGATTTTGTATCTAGATACAAACAAAAAAGTTCAACTTTTTGAATTTTAGCTCCCAGATGCTGCACGGTTTCTTCGATATCTCCCAAACCAGTTGACCTAGAGCAATAAAGTTAAGTTGTCTGAATTCTAGATTCAATTATCTAACAACGTGCATTTATAGATTTTGTATCTAGATACAAACAAAAAAGTTCAACTTTTTGAATTTTAGCTCCCAGATGCTGCACGGTTTCTTCGATATCTCCCAAACCAGTTGACCTAGAGCAATAAAGTTAAGTTGTCTGAATTCTAGATTCAATTATCTAACAACGTGCATTTATAGATTTTGTATCTAGGTACAAACAAAAAAGTTCAACTTTTTGAATTTTAGCTCCCAGATGCTGCACGGTTTCTTCGATATCTCCCAAACCAGTTGACCTACAGCAAATAAACTTAATTTGCCTGAATTCTAGATTCAATTATCTAACAACGTGCATTTATAGATTTTGTATCTAGATACAAACAAAAAAGTTCAACATTTTGAATTTTAGCTCCCAGATGCTGCACGGTTTCTTCGATATCTCCCAAACCAGTTGACCTACAGCGATATAATTAATTTTCCTGATTTCTAGATTCAGTTATCTAACAACTTGCATTTATAGATTTTGTATCTAGATACACACAAAAAAGTTCAACTTTTTGAATTTTAGCTCCCAGATGCTGCACGGTTTCTTCGATATCTCCCAAACCAGTTGACCTAGAGCAATAAAGTTAAGTTGTCTGAATTCTAGATTCAATTATCTAACAACTTGCATTTATAGATTTTGTATCTAGATACAAACAAAAAAGTTCAACATTTTGAATTTTAGCTCCCAGATGCTGCACGGTTTCCTCGATATCTTCCAAACCAGTTGACCTACAGCGATATAATTAATTTTCCTGAATTCTAGATTCAATTATCTAACAACTTGCATTTATAGATTTTGTATCTAGATACAAACAAAAAAGTTCAACTTTTTGAATTTTAGCTCCCAGATGCTGCACGGTTTCTTCGATATCTCCCAAACCAGTTGACCTAGAGCAATAAAGTTAAGTTGTCTGAATTCTAGATTCAATTATCTAACAACGTGCATTTATAGATTTTGTATCTAGATACAAACAAAAAAGTTCAACTTTTTGAATTTTAGCTCCCAGATGCTGCACGGTTTCTTCGATATCTCCCAAACCAGTTGACCTAGAGCAATAAAGTTAAGTTGTCTGAATTCTAGATTCAATTATCTAACAACGTGCATTTATAGATTTTGTATCTAGATACAAACAAAAAAGTTCAACTTTTTGAATTTTAGCTCCCAGATGCTGCACGGTTTCTTCGATATCTCCCAAACCAGTTGACCTACAGCAAATAAACTTAATTTGCCTGAATTCTAGATTCAATTATCTAACAACGTGCATTTATAGATTTTGTATCTAGATACAAACAAAAAAGTTCAACATTTTGAATTTTAGCTCCCAGATGCTGCACGGTTTCTTCGATATCTCCCAAACCAGTTGACCTAGAGCAATAAAGTTAAGTTGTCTGAATTCTAGGTTCAATTATCTAACAACTTGCATTTATAGATTTTGTTCTAGATACAAACAAAAAAGTTCAACATTTTGAATTTTAGCTCCCAGATGCTGCACGGTTTCTTCGATATCTCCCAAACCAGTTGACCTACAGCGATATAATTAATTTTCCTGATTTCTAGATTCAGTTATCTAACAACTTGCATTTATAGATTTTGTATCTAGATACACACAAAAAAGTTCAACTTTTTGAATTTTAGCTCCCAGATGCTGCACGGTTTCTTCGATATCTCCCAAACCAGTTGACCTAGAGCAATAAAGTTAAGTTGTCTGAATTCTAGATTCAATTATCTAACAACTTGCATTTATAGATTTTGTATCTAGATACAAACAAAAAATTTCAATATTTTGAATTTTAGCTCCCAGATGCTGCACGGTTTCTTCGATATCTTCCAAACCAGTTGACCTACAGCGATATAATTAATTTTCCTGAATTCTAGATTCAATTATCTAACAACGTGCATTTATAGATTTTGTATCTAGATACAAACAAAAAAGTTCAACATTTTGAATTTTAGCTCCCAGATGCTGCACGGTTTCTTCGATATCTCCCAAACTAGTTTACCTAGAGCAATAAAGTTAAGTTGTCTGAATTCTAGATTCAATTATCTAACAACGTTCATTTATAGATTTTGTATCTAGATACAAACAAAAAAGTTCAACATTTTGAATTTTAGCTCCCAGATGCTGCACGGTTTCTTCGATATCTCCCAAACCAGTTGACCTAGAGCAAAAAAGTTAAGTTGTCTGAATTCTGGATTCAATTATCTAACAACGTGCATTTATAGATTTTGTATCTAGATACAAACAAAAAAGTTAAATTTTTTGAATTTTAGCTCCCAGATGCTGCATGGTTTCTTCGATATCTCCCAAACCAGTTGACCTAGAGCAATAAAGTTAAGTTGTCTGAATTCTAGATTCAATTATCTAACAACGTGCATTTATAGATTTTGTATCTAGATACAAACAAAAAAGTTCAACTTTTTGAATTTTAGCTCCCAGATGCTGCACGGTTTCTTCGATATCTCAAAAACCAGTTGACCTAGAGCAATAAAGTTAAGTTGTCTGAATTCTAGATTCAATTATCTAACAACGTGCATTTATAGATTTTGTATCTAGATACAAACAAAAAAGTTCAACTTTTTGAATTTTAGCTAACAGATGCTGCACGGTTTCTTCGATATCTCCCAAACCAGTTGACCTAGAGCAATAAAGTTAAGTTGTCTGAATTCTAGATTCAATTATCTAACAACGTGCATTTATAGATTTTGTATCTAGATACAAACAAAAAAGTTCAACTTTTTGAATTTTAGCTCCCAGATGCTGCACGGTTTCTTCGATATCTCCCAAACCAGTTGACCTACAGCAAATAAACTTAATTTGCCTGAATTCTAGATTCAATTATCTAACAACGTGCATTTATAGATTTTGTATCTAGATACAAACAAAAAAGTTCAACATTTTGAATTTTAGCTCCCAGATGCTGCACGGTTTCTTCGATATCTTCCAAACCAGTTGACCAACAGCGATATAATTAATTTTCCTGAATTCTAGATTCAATTATCTAACAACTTGCATTTATAGATTTTGTATCTAGATACAAACAAAAAAGTTCAACTTTTTGAATTTTAGCACCCAGATGCTGCACGGTTTCTTCGATATCTCCCAAACCAGTTGACCTAGAGCAATAAAGTTAAGTTGTCTGAATTCTAGATTCAATTATCTAACAACGTGCATTTATAGATTTTGTATCTAGATACAAACAAAAAAGTTCAACTTTTTGAATTTTAGCTCCCAGATGCTGCACGGTTTCTTCGATATCTCCCAAACCAGTTGACCTAGAGCAATAAAGTTAAGTTGTCTGAATTCTAGATTCAATTATCTAACAACGTGCATTTATAGATTTTGTATCTAGATACAAACAAAAAAGTTCAACTTTTTGAATTTTAGCTCCCAGATGCTGCACGGTTTCTTCGATATCTCCCAAACCAGTTGACCTACAGCAAATAAACTTAATTTGCCTGAATTCTAGATTCAATTATCTAACAACGTGCATTTATAGATTTTGTATCTAGATACAAACAAAAAAGTTCAACATTTTGAATTTTAGCTCCCAGATGCTGCACGGTTTCTTCGATATCTCCCAAACCAGTTGACCTAGAGCAATAAAGTTAAGTTGTCTGAATTCTAGGTTCAATTATCTAACAACTTGCATTTATAGATTTTGTTCTAGATACAAACAAAAAAGTTCAAAATTTTGAATTTTAGCTCCCAGATGCTGCACGGTTTCTTCGATATCTCCCAAACCAGTTGACCTACAGCGATATAATTAATTTTCCTGATTTCTAGATTCAGTTATCTAACAACTTGCATTTATAGATTTTGTATCTAGATACACACAAAAAAGTTCAACTTTTTGAATTTTAGCTCCCAGATGCTGCACGGTTTCTTCGATATCTCCCAAACCAGTTGACCTAGAGCAATAAAGTTAAGTTGTCTGAATTCTAGATTCAATTATCTAACAACTTGCATTTATAGATTTTGTATCTAGATACAAACAAAAAAGTTCAACATTTTGAATTTTAGCTCCCAGATGCTGCACGGTTTCTTCGATATCTTCCAAACCAGTTGACCTACAGCGATATAATTAATTTTCCTGAATTCTAGATTCAATTATCTAACAACGTGCATTTATAGATTTTGTATCTAGATACAAACAAAAAAGTTCAACATTTTGAATTTTAGCTCCCAGATGCTGCACGGTTTCTTCGATATCTCCCAAACTAGTTTACCTAGAGCAATAAAGTTAAGTTGTCTGAATTCTAGATTCAATTATCTAACAACGTTCATTTATAGATTTTGTATCTAGATACAAACAAAAAAGTTCAACATTTTGAATTTTAGCTCCCAGATGCTGCACGGTTTCTTCGATATCTCCCAAACCAGTTGACCTAGAGCAAAAAAGTTAAGTTGTCTGAATTCTGGATTCAATTATCTAACAACGTGCATTTATAGATTTTGTATCTAGATACAAACAAAAAAGTTAAATTTTTTGAATTTTAGCTCCCAGATGCTGCACGGTTTCTTCGATATCTCCCAAACCAGTTGACCTAGAGCAATAAAGTTAAGTTGTCTGAATTCTAGATTCAATTATCTAACAACTTGCATTTATAGATTTTGTATCTAGATACAAACAAAAAAGTTCAACTTTTTGAATTTTAGCTCCCAGATGCTGCACGGTTTCTTCGATATCTCCCAAACCAGTTGACCTAGAGCAATAAAGTTAAGTTGTCTGAATTCTAGATTCAATTATCTAACAACGTGCATTTATAGATTTTGTATCTAGATACAAACAAAAAAGTTCAACTTTTTGAATTTTAGCTCCCAGATGCTGCACGGTTTCTTCGATATCTCCCAAACCAGTTGACCTAGAGCAATAAAGTTAAGTTGTCTGAATTCTAGATTCAATTATCTAACAACGTGCATTTATAGATTTTGTATCTAGATACAAACAAAAAAGTTCAACTTTTTGAATTTTAGCTCCCAGATGCTGCACGGTTTCTTCGATATCTCCCAAACCAGTTGACCTACAGCAAATAAACTTAATTTGCCTGAATTCTAGATTCAATTATCTAACAACGTGCATTTATAGATTTTGTATCTAGATACAAACAAAAAAGTTCAACATTTTGAATTTTAGCTCCCAGATGCTGCACGGTTTCTTCGATATCTCCCAAACCAGTTGACCTAGAGCAATAAAGTTAAGTTGTCTGAATTCTAGGTTCAATTATCTAACAACTTGCATTTATAGATTTTGTATCTAGATACAAACAAAAAAGTTCAACATTTTGAATTTTAGCTCCCAGATGCTGCACGGTTTCTTCGATATCTTCCAAACCAGTTGACCTACAGCGATATAATTAATTTTCCTGAATTCTAGATTCAATTATCTAACAACGTGCATTTATAGATTTTGTATCTAGATACAAACAAAAAAGTTCAACATTTTGAAATTTAGCTCCCAGATGCTGCACGGTTTCTTCGATATCTCCCAAACTAGTTTACCTAGAGCAATAAAGTTAAGTTGTCTGAATTCTAGATTCAATTATCTAACAACGTTCATTTATAGATTTTGTATCTAGATACAAACAAAAAAGTTCAACATTTTGAATTTTAGCTCCCAGATGCTGCACGGTTTCTTCGATATCTCCCAAACCAGTTGACCTAGAGCAAAAAAGTTAAGTTGTCTGAATTCTGGATTCAATTATCTAACAACGTGCATTTATAGATTTTGTATCTAGATACAAACAAAAAAGTTAAATTTTTTGAATTTTAGCTCCCAGATGCTGCACGGTTTCTTCGATATCTCCCAAACCAGTTGACCTAGAGCAATAAAGTTAAGTTGTCTGAATTCTAGATTCAATTATCTAACAACGTGCATTTATAGATTTTGTATCTAGATACAAACAAAAAAGTTCAACTTTTTGAATTTTAGCTCCCAGATGCTGCACGGTTTCTTCGATATCTCCCAAACCAGTTGACCTAGAGCAATAAAGTTAAGTTGTCTGAATTCTAGATTCAATTATCTAACAACGTGCATTTATAGATTTTGTATCTAGATACAAATAAAAAAGTTCAACATTTTGAATTTTAGCTCCCAGATGCTGCACGGTTTCTTCGATATCTCCCAAACCAGTTGACCTAGAGCAATAAAGTTAAGTTGTCTGAATTCTAGATTCAATTATCTAACAACGTGCATTTATAGATTTTGTATCTAGATACAAACAAAAAAGTTCAACTTTTTGAATTTTAGCTCCCAGATGCTGCACGGTTTCTTCGATATCTCCCAAACCAGTTGACCTAGAGCAATAAACTTAATTTGCCTGAATTCTAGATTCAATTATCTAACAACGTGCATTTATAGATTTTGTATCTAGATACAAACAAAAAAGTTCAACATTTTGAATTTTAGCTCCCAGATTCTGCACGGTTTCTTCGATATCTCCCAAACCAGTTGACCTACAGCGATATAATTTATTTTCCTGAATTCTAGATTCAATTATCTAACAACTTGCATTTATAGATTTTGTATCTAGATACAAACAAAAAAGTTCAACATTTTGAATTTTAGCTCCCAGATGCTGCACGGTTTCTTCGATATCTCCCAAACCAGTTGACCTAGAGCAATAAAGTTAAGTTGTCTGAATTCTAGATTCAATTATCTAACAACGTGCATTTATAGATTTTGTATCTAGATACAAACAAAAAAGTTCAACATTTTGAATTTTAGCTCCCAGATGCTGCACGGTTTCTTCGATATCTCCCAAACCAGTTGACCTAGAGCAATAAAGTTGAGTTGTCTGAATTCTAGATTCAATTATCTAACAACGTGCATTTATAGATTTTGTATCTAGATACAAATAAAAAAGTTCAACATTTTGAATTTTAGCTCCCAGATGCTGCACGGTTTCTTCGATATCTCCCAAACCAGTTGACCTAGAGCAATAAAGTTAAGTTGTCTGAATTCTAGATTCAATTATCTAACAACTTGCATTTATAGATTTTGTATCTAGATACAAACTAAAAAGTTCAACATTTTGAATTTTAGTTCCCAGATGCTGCACGGTTTCTTCGTATCTCCCAAACTAGTTTAGATAGAGCAATAAAGTTAAG
The DNA here is from genome assembly GCA_949715645.1 of Portevinia maculata. Classification (NCBI taxonomy): domain Eukaryota; kingdom Metazoa; phylum Arthropoda; class Insecta; order Diptera; family Syrphidae; genus Portevinia; species Portevinia maculata. The sequence continues at coordinate 146,216,488 of OX454527.1, read as the reverse complement.
TTGTCTGAATTCTAGATTCAATTATCTAACAACGTGCATTTATAGATTTTGTATCTAGATACAAACAAAAAAGTTCAACATTTTGAATTTTAGCTCCCAGATGCTGCACGGTTTCTTCGATATCTCAAAAACCAGTTGACCTAGAGCAATAAAGTTAAGTTGTCTGAATTCTAGATTCAATTATCTAACAACGTGCGTTTATAGATTTTGTATCTAGATACAAACAGAAAAGTTCAACATTTTGAATTTTAGCTCCCAGATGCTGCACGGTTTCTTCGATATCTCCCAAACCAGTTGACCTAGAGCAATAAAGTTAAGTTGTCTGAATTCTAGATTCAATTATCTAACAACGTGCATTTATAGATTTTGTATCTAGATACAAATAAAAAAGTTCAACATTTTGAATTTTAGCTCCCAGATGCTGCACGGTTTCTTCGATATCTCCCAAACCAGTTGACCTAGAGCAATAAAGTTATGTTGTCTGAATTCTAGATTCAATTATCTAATAACGTGCATTTATAGATTTTGTATCTAGATACAAACAAAAAAGTTCAACTTTTTGAATTTTAGCTCCCAGATGCTGCACGGTTTCTTCGATATCTCCCAAACCAGTTGACCTAGAGCAATAAACTTAATTTGCCTGAATTCTAGATTCAATTATCTAACAACGTGCATTTATAGATTTTGTATCTAGATACAAACAAAAAAGTTCAACATTTTGAATTTTAGCTCCCAGATTCTGCACGGTTTCTTCGATATCTCCCAAACCAGTTGACCTACAGCGATATAATTTATTTTCCTGAATTCTAGATTCAATTATCTAACAACTTGCATTTATAGATTTTTTATCTAGATACAAACAAAAAAGTTAAACATTTTGAATTTTAGCTCCCAGATGCTGCACGGTTTCTTCGATATCTCCCAAACCAGTTGACCTAGAGCAATAAAGTTAAGTTGTCTGAATTCTAGATTCAATTATCTAACAACGTGCATTTATAGATTTTGTATCTAGATACAAACAAAAAAGTTCAACATTTTGAATTTTAGCTCCCAGATGCTGCACGGTTTCTTCGATATCTCCCAAACCAGTTGACCTAGAGCAATAAAGTTGAGTTGTCTGAATTCTAGATTCAATTATCTAACAACGTGCATTTATAGATTTTGTATCTAGATACAAACAAAAAAGTTCAACTTTTTGAATTTTAGCTCCCAGATGCTGCACGGTTTCTTCGATATCTCCCAAACCAGTTGACCTACAGCGATATAATTAATTTTCCTGAATTCTAGATTCAATTATCTAACAACTTGCATTTATAGATTTTGTATCTAGATACAAACAAAAAAGTTCACCTTTTTGAATTTTAGCTCCCAGATGCTGCACGGTTTCTTCGATATCTCCCAAACCAGTTGACCTAGAGCAATAAAGTTAAGTTGTCTGAATTCTAGATTCAATTATCTAACAACGTGCATTTATAGATTTTGTATCTGGATACAAACAAAAAAGTTCAACTTTTTGAATTTTAGCTCCCAGATGCTGCACGGTTTCTTCGATATCTCCCAAACCAGTTGACCTAGAGCAATAAAGTTAAGTTGTCTGAATTCTAGATTCAATTATCTAACAACGTGCATTTATAGATTTTTTATCTAGATACAAACAAAAAAGTTCAACTTTTTGAATTTTAGCTCCCAGATGCTGCACGGTTTCTTCGATATCTCCCAAACCAGTTGACCTAGAGCAATAAAGTTAAGTTGTCTGAATTCTAGATTCAATTATTTAACAACGTGCATTTATAGATTTTGTATCTAGATACAAACAAAAAAGTTCAACTTTTTGAATTTTAGCTCCCAGATGCTGCACGGTTTCTTCGATATCTCCCAAACCAGTTGACCTAGAGCAATAAAGTTAAGTTGTCTGAATTCTAGATTCAATTATTTAACAACGTGCATTTATAGATTTTGTATCTAGATACAAACAAAAAAGTTCAACTTTTTGAATTTTAGCTCCCAGATGCTGCACGGTTTCTTCGATATCTCCCAAACCAGTTGACCTAGAGCAAAAAACTTTATTTGCCTGAATTCTAGATTCAATTATCTAACAACGTGCATTTATAGATTTTGTATCTAGATACAAACAAAAAAGTTCAACTTTTTGAATTTTAGCTCCCAGATGCTGCACGGTTTCTTCGATATCTCCCAAACCAGTTGACCTAGAGCAAAAAACTTTATTTGCCTGAATTCTAGATTCAATTATCTAACAACTTGCATTTATAGATTTTGTATCTAGATACAAACAAAAAAGTTCAACTTTTTGAATTTTAGCTCCCAGATGCTGCACGGTTTCTTCGATATCTCCTAAACCAGTTGACCTAGAGCAATAAACTTAATTTGCCTGAATTCTAGATTCAATTATCTAACAACGTGTATTTATAGATTTTGTATCTAGATACAAACAAAAAAGTTCAACATTTTGAATTTTAGCTCCCAGATTCTGCACGGTTTCTTCGATATCTCCCAAACCAGTTGACCTACAGCGATATAATTAATTTTTCTGAATTCTAGATTTAATTATCTAACAACTTGCATTTATAGATTTTGTATCTAGATACAAACAAAAAAGTTCAACATTTTGAATTTTGGCTCCCAGATGCTGCACGGTTTCTTCGATATCTCCCAAACCAGTTGACCTACAGCGATATAATTAATTTTCCTGATTTCTAGATTCAATTATCTAACAACTTGCATTTATAGATTTTGTATCTAGATACACACAAAAAAGTTCAACTTTTTGAATTTTAGCTCCCAGATGCTGCACGGTTTCTTCGATATCTCCCAAACCAGTTGACTTAGAGCAATAAACTTAATTTGCCTGAATTCTAGATTCAATTATCTAACAACTTGCATTTATAGATTTTGTATCTAGATACAAACAAAAAAGTTCACCTTTTTGAATTTTAGCTCCCAGATGCTGCACGGTTTCTTCGATATCTCCCAAACCAGTTGACCTAGAGCAATAAAGTTAAGTTGTCTGAATTCTAGATTCAATTATCTAACAACGTGCATTTATAGATTTTGTATCTAGATACAAACAAAAAAGTTCAACTTTTTGAATTTTAGCTCCCAGATGCTGCACGGTTTCTTCGATATCTCCCAAACCAGTTGACCTAGAGCAATAAAGTTAAGTTGTCTGAATTCTAGATTCAATTATCTAACAACGTGCATTTATAGATTTTTTTATCTAGATACAAACAAAAAAGTTCAACTTTTTGAATTTTAGCTCCCAGGTGCTGCACGGTTTCTTCGATATCTCCCAAACCAGTTGACCTACAGCAATAAACTTAATTTGCCTGAATTCTAGATTCAATTATCTAACAACGTGCATTTATAGATTTTGTATCTAGATACAAACAAAAAAGTTCAACATTTTGAATTTTAGCTCCCAGATGCTGCACGGTTTCTTCGATATCTCCCAAACCAGTTGACGTAGAGCAATAAAGTTAAGTTGTCTGAATTCTAGATTCAATTATCTAACAACTTGCATTTATAGATTTTGTATCTAGATACAAACAAAAAAGTTCAACATTTTGAATTTTAGCTCCCAGATGCTGCACGGTTTCTTCGATATCTCCCAAACCAGTTGACCTACAGCGATATAATTAATTTTCCTGATTTCTAGATTCAGTTATCTAACAACTTGCATTTATAGATTTTGTATCTAGATACAAACAAAAAAGTTCAACATTTTGAATTTTAGCTCCCAGATGCTGCACGGTTTCTTCGATGTCTCCCAAACCAGTTGACCTAGAGCAATAAAGTTAAGTTGTCTGAATTCTAGATTCAATTATCTAACAACGTGCATTTATAGATTCTGTATCTAGATACAAACAAAAAAGTTCAACATTTTGAATTTTAGCTCCCAGATGCTGCACGGTTTCTTCGATATCTCCCAAACCAGTTGACCTAGAGCAAAAAAGTTAAGTTGTCTGAATTCTAGATTCAATTATCTAACAACGTGCATTTATAGATTTTGTATCTAGATACAAACAGAAAAGTTCAACATTTTGAATTTTAGCTCCCAGATGCTGCACGGTTTCTTCGATATCTCCCAAACCAGTTGACCTACAGCAAAAAAGTTAAGTTGTCTGAATTCTAGATTCAATTATCTAACAACGTGCATTTATAGATTTTGTATCTAGATACAAACAGAAAAGTTCAACATTTTGAATTTTAGCTCCCAGATGCTGCACGGTTTCTTCGATATCTCCCAAACCAGTTGACCTACAGCAATAAAGTTAAGTTGTCTGAATTCTAGATTCAATTATTTAACAACGTGCATTTATAGATTTTGTATCTAGATACAAACAAAAAAGTTCAACTTTTTGAATTTTAGCTCCCAGATGCTGCACGGTTTCTTCGATATCTCCCAAACCAGTTGACCCACAGCGATATAATTAATTTTCCTGAATTCTAGATTCAATTATCTAATTGAGTTGTTGTTTGCCTCCCGTCGCGTGCGGACGCATTGCCTCTTTTAAACGCAATTTCGGTGCCACTAAACCGTCAAACATAATACCTACCGGCTCGCCAATACGTTTCGAGAGCCAGTGCCGGTGGCCGGTGGCAGTGATAACGAAAAAAGCGAAAAAAAGCAACAGCGTAGGGTCTTCCTTCCGTCCTCCATCCCACTTCATCACTGTTGCTCTTTCTTGACTATTGCATGTGTCGATCTATTATCGTTTGTGCACTTGCAATGTTTGGGTAAAGGCAGCATCGGTCGAATAGCGGGTCGTGAGTTGTTGATTCTGTTAGTGGACCAAACAAATTACCGTACGGGCATAACACCTGCGGTAGATTGTTTTGCAAATCTAACGTATATTTTCAATTCACGGCCTATGCTTAGTTAGCGTCGGAGTTGTGTTTTTTTTATGTTTGTTTTTTATAATGTGTAGGAATTTCGTTGTGGATATCAGCAACATTCGTGGGTTGAGAAAGAATTTTTTTTCATTATACGCCCATGTTTTTCACAACAAACCAGCTGTTTTGGCACTTAGTGAAACCCAGGTTAGCGTTGGCTCTGATTTATCAGAGTTTAGTCTACCTGGGTACAACTTAGTGCCTTTATTCTTTGCCCATCGCGGTATCGCCGTTTATATACGTAGTGACGTAGCCTACCAACTTCAGCCTCAATATGGCCAATGTGCCAACCCAGAATTTAATTTCATTTGGCTAAAACTCCATGTCCGTAGGCAATTAATACACTACTGTTTTATTTACAGAAGCCCCAACTTGGACAGACATTCAACTTATAATGAGTTTGATGCCCTGTCCGATTCCATTACAAGAATTGTGACCCTTCATCCTCGTTCTGAAATCGTTATTGCGGGCGATTTCAATATACACAATTCAGGCTGGCTTCGACATTCTGGTCAGACAACACCCGAAGGAAGGTACGTCGAGATCTTTGCTGAGGTAAATAACCTGACTCAGCTTGTAAATGAGCCGACACGAATACCGGACATTAGCAGCCAAACTGCCAACACATTGGACTTGTTTCTTAATTCTCACCCTGATAAATACGCTTTGAACGTATTATCGCCTCTAGGTTCGTCAGACCATTGCATCATATCAGCAAATTTCTCGTACTCCAACCACATAGTTAAAGAACAAACTCCTAAAAGAACCGTATGGCAGTACGAGAAAGCCAATTGGGAAAAATTAAACGGTTTCTTTAAGAGTTTTAACTGGTCGCTGTGCTTCCTCGACAGCGACGTGGATGCTGCTGCTGATATGGTCACAAACATAATTCACCTGGGTATGAAGACTTTTATCCCTAACAGGATTAAAAGTATCAAACCCAAGGTTAACGCGTGGTGTGACTCGAGCTGCAAAGAGGCTATCAGGTTAAAAGAGGTAAGTTTTCGGCTATTCAAAGCCAACCCATCTGAGGAAAGCCGTAAAAAGTTTAAACGAGCCAGAAATGACTGCAATGCCCACATTAATCGTGTCAAATTCTCCTATGACCAAAAGTTGAGGCAAAAAATACTACAAAGTCCCATTGGTAGTAAAAACTTTTGGTCATTTGTTAAAAACATCAAGAATTCGGCCTCGTCATCTATCCCGACACTCATTTACAACGATATTCCAGCTGTCAGCTCTACAGATAAGGCCAATCTGCTTGCTGCTCACTTTGCAGTCAGCTCAACGCTCCCAGATTGTGCTTTGTCTCCCCCTGTACTCGAGCGCGTAGAATTCTCTATGGGACCAATCCACTTTCGCACTCGTACAGTGGCTAGAGTACTTCAAGATCTTGACGTTCACAAATCCGCTGGTCCAGATGGTATTTCCCCTATCGTTCTGAAGAGGTGTTCTTCTTCGCTGGCAAAACCATTGCGTAAGCTTTTCCATCTGTCCTATTCTTCAGGACTCTTCCCGGGAAGATGGAAAACAGCATTTGTCCAGCCTGTACCAAAAAAAGGCGAATCTTCTTCTCCCTCCTCCTACCGACCAATTGCACTTACGTCCCTTCTTTCTAAGGTCATGGAAACGCTGATAAACCGTCAGCTAATGAAATATCTTGAATTGCGAAAACTTCTTAATGACCGGCAGTATGGTTTTCGCAGCAACAGGTCCACTGGTGATTTGATGACATATCTAACCGAAAAGTGGAACCAATCTCTTCACCAAGGTGGTGAAAGTAAGATCGTTGCGCTTGATATTTCAAAAGCATTTGACAGAGTTTGGCACCAAGCTCTCTTGTCGAAAATGCGTGCATTTGGAATCGATGATACTCTTCTTCAATGGATTAGAAATTACCTTTCGGACCGTTCAATTCAAGTTGTTTTGGACGGCTTCAAGTCTGCAACTCACCAAATAAATGCTGGTGTCCCCCAAGGCTCTGTTCTGTCCCCGACTCTCTTTCTCATTTTTATAAATGATCTACTGTCTGTTACTTCTAATCCAATCCATTCCTTTGCTGATGACAGTACCCTCAGCTTCTCATATTCGTTTCTTGGGTCACGCCCCTCATCTTCGGGTGTGGAACTGGAACGGCAACGTATGTTAAGCTCATTAAATTCCGATCTTAACAGCATAACTCAGTGGGGTAAAACCAATAGAGTGGAATTTAATGCTTCCAAAACTCAATGCTGTCTCCTGTCATTAAAGCAAAACCCACACACACTGCCATTATCTATGAATGGCACTTACATCGCTGAAACCGAAAGACTTTCCATTCTCGGTATGTGTGTTAATGACAACCTTCGTTGGAATGACCATATATTCGATGTCGCCAAGAACGCCGCGAAATGTCTAGGCTTCCTTAAACGTTGTAAGAAATATTTCACCCCTTCTGATCTGGCTACAATTTATAAGGCGTTTATTCGCCCGAAACTCGAGTACAACGCTCATATCTGGTCCGGTGCACCAATAACTTATTTGGAGCTACTTGACAGGATCCAAAAACGCGCGATAAAACTCATTGGCGACCGAGACATCGCGAGATCGATTGACTCTCTTAGTCATCGTCGTAATGTCTCCTGCCTGTCGTTATTTTATCGTTATTTCCACCATAAGTGCTCAAACGAAATAGCCAGTTGCATTCCTCCCCTTGAACATTTCAAACGCAATACCCGCCATGCAGGGAATGCTCATCAGTTCACAATCAAGCCTGTGTTCGGACGTACAGTGAAGTTTAAAGAATCTTTCCTCAGCCGTACAACACGAATGTGGAATGCTCTTCCCCGCTCCATTTTTCCTACACATTATAACCTACAGACATTCAAAACCAACGTGCATCGGCATCTCTCCTTTTCCTCTCACCCTAATTTCCTTAACGCCCGCGCTGTGTAGCTAATACATTATAAGGGTCCCAATAAATCCCTTTAGTGCGCGCTAATTATAAAAAAAAAAAAAAAAAAAAAAAACCTTGAGCAAAAAACTTTATTTGCCTGAATTCTAGATTCAATTATCTAACAACGTGCATTTATAGATAAAAAGTTCAACATTTTGAATTTTAGCTCCCAGATTCTGCACGGTTTCTTCGATATCTCCCAAACCAGTTGACCTACAGCGATATAATTAATTTTCCTGAATTCTAGATTCAATTATCTAACAACTTGCATTTATAGATTTTGTATCTAGATACAAACAAAAAAGTTCAACTTTTTGAATTTTAGCTCCCAGATGCTGCACGGTTTCTTCGATATCTCCCAAACCAGTTGACCTAGAGCAATAAAGTTAAGTTGTCTGAATTCTAGATTCAATTATCTAACAACTTGCATTTATAGATTTTGTATCTAGATACAAACAAAAAAGTTCAACTTTTTGAATTTTAGCTCCCAGATGCTGCACGGTTTCTTCGATATCTCCCAAACCAGTTGACCTACAGCAATAAACTTAATTTGCCTGAATTCTAGATTCAATTATCTAACAACGTGCATTTATAGATTTTGTATCTAGATACAAACAAAAAAGTTAAACTTTTTGAATTTTAGCTCCCAGATGCTGCACGGTTTCTTCGATATCTCCCAAACCAGTTGACCTAGAGCAATAAAGTTAAGTTGTCTGAATTCTAGATTCAATTATCTACCAACGTGCATTTATAGATTTTGTATCTAGATACAAACAAAAAAGTTCAACTTTTTGAATTTTATCTCCCAGATGCTGCACGGTTTCTTCGATATCTCCCAAACCAGTTGACCTACAGCAATAAACTTAATTTGCCTGAATTCTAGATTCAATTATCTAACAACGTGCATTTATAGATTTTGTATCTTGATACAAACAAAAAAGTTAAACATTTTGAGTTTTAGCTCCCAGATGCTGCACGGTTTCTTCGATATCTCCCAAACCAGTTGACGTAGAGCAATAAAGTTAAGTTGTCTGAATTCTAGATTCAATTATCTAACAACTTGCATTTATAGATTTTGTATCTAGATACAAACAAAAAAGTTCAACATTTTGAATTTTAGCTCCCAGATGCTGCACGGTGTCTTCGATATCTCCCAAACCAGTTGACCTACAGCGATATAATTAATTTTCCTGATTTCTAGATTCAGTTATCTAACAACTTGCATTTATAGATTTTGTATCTAGATACACACAAAAAAGTTCAACTTTTTGAATTTTAGCTCCCAGATGCTGCACGGTTTCTTCGATATCTCCCAAACCAGTTGACCTAGAGCAATAAAGTTAAGTTGTCTGAATTCTAGATTCAATTATCTAACAACTTGCATTTATAGATTGTGTATCTAGATACAAACAAAAAAGTTCAACATTTTGAATTTTAGCTCCCAGATGCTGCACGGTTTCTTCGATATCTCCCAAAGCAGTTGACCTACAGCGATATAATTAATTTTCCTGAATTCTAGATTCAATTATCTAACAACGTGCATTTATAGATTTTGTATCTAGATACAAACAAAAAAGTTCAACATTTTGAATTTTAGCTCCCAGATGCTGCACGGTTTCTTCAATATCTCCCAAACCAGTTGACCTAGAGCAATAAAGTTAAGTTGTGTGAATTCTAGATTCAATTATCTAACAACGTGCATTTATAGATTTTGTATCTAGATACAAACAAAAAAGTTCAACATTTTGAATTTTAGCTCCCAGATGCTGCACGGTTTCTTCGATATCTCCCAAACCAGTTGACCTACAGCAAAAAAGTTAAGTTGTCTGAATTCTAGATTCAATTATCTAACAACGTGCATTTATAGATTTTGTATCGAGATACAAACAAAAAAGTTCAACATTTTGAATTTTAGCTCCCAGATGCTGCACGGTTTCTTCGATATCTCCCAAACCAGTTGACCCAGAGCAATAAAGTTAAGTTGTCTGAATTCTAGATTCAATTATCTAACAACGTGCATTTATAGATTTTGTATCTAGATACGAACGAAGAAGTTCAACATTTTGAATTTTAGCTCCCAGATGCTGCACGGTTTCTTCGATATCTCCCAAACCAGTTGAACTAGAGCAATAAAGTTAAGTTGTCTGAATTCTAGATTCAATTATTTAACAACGTGCATTTATAGATTTTGTATATAGATACAAACAAAAAAGTTCAACTTTTTGAATTTTAGCTCCCAGATGCTGCACGGTTTCTTCGATATCTCCCAAACCAGTTGACCTAGAGCAAAAAACTTTATTTGCCTGAATTCTAGATTCAACTATCTAACAACGTGCATTTATAGATTTTGTATCTAGATACAAACAAAAAGTTCAACATTTTGAATTTTAGCTCCCAGATGCTGCACGGTTTCTTCGATATCTCCCAAACCAGTGGACCTAGAGCAATAAAGTTAAGTTGTCTGAATTCTAGATTCAATTATCTAACAACGTGCATTTATAGATTTTGTATCTAGATACAAACAAAAAAGTTCAACATTTTGAATTTTAGCTCCCACATGCTGCACGGTTTCTTCGATATCTCCCAAACCAGTTGACCTAGAGCAAAAAAGTTAAGTTGTCTGAATTCTAGATTCAATTATCTAACAACGTGCATTTATAGATTTTGTATCTAGATACAAACAAAAAAGTTCAATTTTTTGAATTTTAGCTCCCAGATGCTGCAAGGTTCCTTCGATATCTCCCAAACCAGTTGACCTAGAGCAATAAAGTTAAGTTGTCTGAATTCTAGATTCCATTATTTAACAACGTGCATTTATAGATTTTGTATCTAGATACAAACAAAAAAGTTCAACTTTTTGAATTTTAGCTCCCAGATGCTGCACGGTTTCTTCGATAACTCCCAAACCAGTTGACCTAGAGCAAAAAACTTTATTTGCCTGAATTCTAGATTCAATTATCTAACAACGTGCATTTATATATTTTGTATCTAGATACAAACAAAAAAGTTCAACATTTCGAATTTTAGCTCCCAGATGCTGCACGGTGTCTTCGATATCTCCCAAACCAGTTGACCTACAGCGATATAATTAATTTTCCTGATTTCTAGATTCAGTTATCTAACAACTTGCATTTATAGATTTTGTATCTAGATACACACAAAAAAGTTCAACTTTTTGAATTTTAGCTCCCAGATGCTGCACGGTTTCTTCGATATCTCCCAAACCAGTTGACCTAGAGCAATAAAGTTAAGTTGTCTGAATTCTAGATTCAATTATCTAACAACTTGCATTTATAGATTGTGTATCTAGATACAAACAAAAAAGTTCAACATTTTGAATTTTAGCTCCCAGATGCTGCACGGTTTCTTCGATATCTCCCAAAGCAGTTGACCTACAGCGATATAATTAATTTTCCTGAATTCTAGATTCAATTATCTAACAACGTGCATTTATAGATTTTGTATCTAGATACAAACAAAAAAGTTCAACATTTTGAATTTTAGCTCCCAGATGCTGCACGGTTTCTTCAATATCTCCCAAACCAGTTGACCTAGAGCAATAAAGTTAAGTTGTGTGAATTCTAGATTCAATTATCTAACAACGTGCATTTATAGATTTTGTATCTAGATACAAACAAAAAAGTTCAACATTTTGAATTTTAGCTCCCAGATGCTGCACGGTTTCTTCGATATCTCCCAAACCAGTTGACCTACAGCAAAAAAGTTAAGTTGTCTGAATTCTAGATTCAATTATCTAACAACGTGCATTTATAGATTTTGTATCGAGATACAAACAAAAAAGTTCGACATTTTGAATTTTAGCTCCCAGATGCTGCACGGTTTCTTCGATATCTCCCAAACCAGTTGACCTAGAGCAATAAAGTTAAGTTGTCTGAATTCTAGATTCAATTATCTAACAACGTGCATTTATAGATTTTGTATCTAGATACGAACAAAGAAGTTCAACATTTTGAATTTTAGCTCCCAGATGCTGCACGGTTTCTTCGATATCTCCCAAACCAGTTGACCTAGAGCAATAAAGTTAAGTTGTCTGAATTCAAGATTCAATTATTTAACAACGTGCATTTATAGATTTTGTATGTAGATACAAACAAAAAAGTTCAACTTTTTGAATTTTAGCTCCCAGATGCTGCACGGTTTCTTCGATATCTCCCAAACCAGTTGACCTAGAGCAAAAAACTTTATTTGCCTGAATTCTAGATTCAACTATCTAACAACGTGCATTTATAGATTTTGTATCTAGATACAAACAAAAAGTTCAACATTTTGAATTTTAGCTCCCAGATGCTGCACGGTTTCTTCGATATCTCCCAAACCAGTGGACCTAGAGCAATAAAGTTAAGTTGTCTGAATTCTAGATTCAATTATCTAACAACGTGCATTTATAGATTTTGTATCTAGATACAAACAAAAAAGTTCAACATTTTGAATTTTAGCTCCCACATGCTGCACGGTTTCTTCGATATCTCCCAAACCAGTTGACCTAGAGCAAAAAAGTTAAGTTGTCTGAATTCTAGATTCAATTATCTAACAACGTGCATTTATAGATTTTGTATCTAGATACAAACAAAAAAGTTCAATTTTTTGAATTTTAGCTCCCAGATGCTGCACGGTTTCATCGATATCTCCCAAACCAGTTGACCTAGAGCAATAAAGTTAAGTTGTCTGAATTCTAGATTCAATTATCTAACAACGTGCATTTATAGATTTTGTATCGAGATACAAACAAAAAAGTTCAACATTTTGAATTTTAGCTCCCAGATACTGCACGGTTTCTTCGATATCTCCCAAACCAGTTGACCTAGAGCAATAAAGTTAAGTTGTCTGAATTCTAGATTCAATTATTTAACAACGTGCATTTATAGATTTTGTATCTAGATACAAACAAAAAAGTTCAACTTTTTGAATTTTAGCTCCCAGATGCTGCACGGTTTCTTCGATAACTCCCAAACCAGTTGACCTAGAGCAAAAAACTTTATTTGCCTGAATTCTAGATTCAATTATCTAACAACGTGCATTTATATATTTTGTATCTAGATACAAACAAAAAAGTTCAACATTTCGAATTTTAGCTCCCAGATTCTGCACGGTTTCTTCGACATCTCCCAAACCAGTTGACCTACAGCGATATAATTAATTTTCCTGAATTCTAGATTCAATTATCTAACAACGTGCATTTATAGATTTTGTATCTAGATACAAACAAAAAAGTTCAACTTTTTGAATTTTAGCTCCCAGATGCTGCACGGTTTCTTCGATATCTCCCAAACCAGTTGACCTACAGCAATAAACTTAATTTGCCTGAATTCTAGATTCAATTATCTAACAACGTGCATTTATAGATTTTGTATCTAGATACAAACAAAAAAGTTAAACTTTTTGAATTTTAGCTCCCAGATGCTGCACGGTTTCTTCGATATCTCCCAAACCAGTTGACCTAGAGCAATAAAGTTAAGTTGTCTGAATTCTAGATTCAATTATCTAACAACTTGCATTTATAGATTTTGTATCTAGATACAAACAAAAAAGTTCAACATTTTGAATTTTAGCTCCCAGATGCTGCACGGTTTCTTCGATATCTCCCAAACCAGTTGACCTAGAGCAAAAAAGTTAAGTTGTCTGAATTCTAGATTCAATTATCTAACAACGTGCATTTATAGATTTTGTATCTAGATACAAACAAAAAAGATAAATTTTTTGAATTTTAGCTCCCAGATGCTGCACGGTTTCTTCGATATCTCCCAAACCAGTTGACCTACAGCAATAAACTTAATTTGCCTGAATTCTAGATTCAATTATCTAACAACGTGCATTTATAGATTTTGTATCTTGATACAAACAAAAAAGTTAAACATTTTGAATTTTAGCTCCCAGATGCTGCACGGTTTCTTCGATATCTCCCAAACCAGTTGACCTAGAGCAATAAAGTTAAGTTGTCTGAATTCTAGATGCAATTATCTAACAACTTGCATTTATAGATTTTGTATCTAGATACAAACAAAAAAGTTCAACATTTTGAATTTTAGCTCCCAGATGCTGCACGGTTTCTTCGATATCTCCCAAACCAGTTGACCTAGAGCAAAAAAGTTAAGTTGTCTGAATTCTAGATTCAATTATCTAACAACGTGCATTTATAGATTTTGTATCTAGATACAAACAAAAAAGTTAAATTTTTTGAATTTTAGCTCCCAGATGCTGCACGGTTTCTTCGATATCCCCCAAACCAGTTGACCTAGAGCAATAAAGTTAAGTTGTCTGAATTCTAGATTCAATTATCGAACAACGTGCATTTATAGATTTTGTATCGAGATACAAACAAAAAAGTTCAACATTTTGAATTTTAGCTCCCAGATACTGCACGGTTTCTTCGATATCTCCCAAACCAGTTGACCTAGAGCAATAAAGTTAAGTTGTCTGAATTCTAGATTCAATTATTTAACAACGTGCATTTATAGATTTTGTGTCTAGATACAAACAAAAAAGTTCCACTTTTTCAATTTTAGCTCCCAGATGCTGCACGGTTTCTTCGATATCTCCCAAACCAGTTGACCTAGAGCAATAAAGTTAAGTTGTCTGAATTCTAGATTCAATTATCTAACAACGTGCATTTATAGATTTTGTATCTAGATACAAACAAAAAAGTTCAACATTTTGAATTTTAGCTCCCAGATTCTGCACGGTTTCTTCGATATCTCCCAAACCAGTTGACCTACAGCGATATAATTAATTTTCCTGAATTCTAGATTCAATTATCTAACAACGTGCATTTATAGATTTTGTATCTAGATACAAACAAAAAAGTTCAACTTTTTGAATTTTAGCTCCCAGATGCTGCACGGTTTCTTCGATATCTCCCAAACCAGTTGACCTACAGCAATAAACTTAATTTGCCTGAATTCTAGATTCAATTATCTAACAACGTGCATTTATAGATTTTGTATCTAGATACAAACAAAAAAGTTAAACTTTTTGAATTTTAGCTCCCAGATGCTGCACGGTTTCTTCGATATCTCCCAAACCAGTTGACCTAGAGCAATAAAGTTAAGTTGTCTGAATTCTAGATTCAATTATCTAACAACTTGCATTTATAGATTTTATATCTAGATACAAACAAAAAAGTTCAACATTTTGAATTTTAGCTCCCAGATGCTGCACGGTTTCTTCGATATCTCCCAAACCAGTTGACCTAGAGCAAAAAAGTTAAGTTGTCTGAATTCTAGATTCAATTATCTAACAACGTGCATTTATAGATTTTGTATCTAGATACAAACAAAAAAGATCAATTTTTTGAATTTTAGCTCCCAGATGCTGCACGGTTTCTTCGATATCTCCCAAACCAGTTGACCTACAGCAATAAACTTAATTTGCCTGAATTCTAGATTCAATTATCTAACAACGTGCATTTATAGATTTTGTATCTTGATACAAACAAAAAAGTTAAACCTTTTGAATTTTAGCTCCCAGATGCTGCACGGTTTCTTCGATATCTCCCAAACCAGTTGACCTAGAGCAATAAAGTTAAGTTGTCTGAATTCTAGATGCAATTATCTAACAACTTGCATTTATAGATTTTGTATCTAGATACAAACAAAAAAGTTCAACATTTTGAATTTTAGCTCCCAGATGCTGCACGGTTTCTTCGATATCTCCCAAACCAGTTGACCTAGAGCAAAAAAGTTAAGTTGTCTGAATTCTAGATTCAATTATCTAACAACGTGTATTTATAGATTTTGTATCTAGATACAAACAAAAAAGTTCAATTTTTTGAATTTTAGCTCCCAGATGCTGCACGGTTTCTTCGATATCCCCCAAACCAGTTGACCTAGAGCAATAAAGTTAAGTTGTCTGAATTCTAGATTCAATTATCTAACAACGTGCATTTATAGATTTTGTATCGAGATACAAACAAAAAAGTTCAACATTTTGAATTTTAGCTCCCAGATACTGCACGGTTTCTTCGATATCTCCCAAACCAGTTGACCTAGAGCAATAAAGTTAAGTTGTCTGAATTCTAGATTCAATTATTTAACAACGTGCATTTATAGATTTTGTGTCTAGATACAAACAAAAAAGTTCCACTTTTTGAATTTTAGCTCCCAGATGCTGCACGGTTTCTTCGATATCTCCCAAACCAGTTGACCTAGAGCAATAAAGTTAAGTTGTCTGAATTCTAGATTCAATTATCTAACAACGTGCATTTATAGATTTTGTATCTAGATACAAACAAAAAAGTTCAACATTTTGAATTTTAGCTCCCAGATTCTGCACGGTTTCTTCGATATCTCCCAAACCAGTTGACCGACAGCGATATAATTAATTTTCCTGAATTCTAGATTCAATTATCTAACAACTTGCATTTATAGATTTTGTACCTAGATACAAACAAAAAAGTTCAACTTTTTGAATTTTACCTCCCAGATGCTGCACGGTTTCTTCGATATCTCCCAAACCAGTTGACCTAGAGCAATAAAGTTAAGTTGTCTGAATTCTAGATTCAATTATCTAACAACGTGCATTTATAGATTTTGTATCTAGATACAAACAAAAAAGTTCAACTTTTTGAATTTTAGCTCCCAGATGCTGCACGGTTTCTTCGATATCTCCCAAACCAGTTGACCTACAGCAATAAACTTAATTTGCCTGAATTCTAGATTCAATTATCTAACAACGTGCATTTATAGATTTTGTATCTAGATACAAACAAAAAAGTTAAACTTTTTGAATTTTAGCTCCCAGATGCTGCACGGTTTCTTCGATATCTCCCAAACCAGTTGACCTAGAGCAATAAAGTTAAATTGTCTGAATTCTAGATTCAATTATCTACCAACGTGCATTTATAGATTTTGTATCTAGATACAAACAAAAAAGTTCAACTTTTTGAATTTTAGCTCCCAGATGCTGCACGGTTTCTTCGATATCTCCCAAACCAGTTGACCTACAGCAATAAACTTAATTTGCCTGAATTCTAGATTCAATTATCTAACAACGTGCATTTATAGATTTTGTATCTTGATACAAACAAAAAAGTTAAACATTTTGAATTTTAGCTCCCAGATGCTGCACGGTTTCTTCGATATCTCCCAAACCAGTTGACCTAGAGCAATAAAGTTAAGTTGTCTGAATTCTACATTCAATTATCTAACAACGTGCATTTATAGATTTTGTATCTAGATACAAACAAAGAAGTTCAACATTTTGAATTTTAGCTCCCAGATGCTGCACGGTTTCTTCGATATCTCCCAAACCAGTTGACCTAGAGCAATAAAGTTAAGTTGTCTGAATTCTAGATTCAATTATTTAACAACGTGCATTTATAGATTTTGTATGTAGATACAAACAAAAAAGTTCAACTTTTTGAATTTTAGCTCCCAGATGCTGCACGGTTTCTTCGATATCTCCCAAACCAGTTGACCTAGAGCAAAAAACTTTATTTGCCTGAATTCTAGATTCAATTATCTAACAACGTGCATTTATAGATTTTGTATCTAGATACAAACAAAAAGTTCAACATTTTGAATTTTAGCTCCCAGATGCTGCACGGTTTCTTCGATATCTCCCAAACCAGTGGACCTAGAGCAATAAAGTTAAGTTGTCTGAATTCTAGATTGAATTATCTAACAACGTGCATTTATAGATTTTGTATCTAGATACAAACAAAAAAGTTCAACATTTTGAATTTTAGCTCCCAGATGCTGCACGGTTTCTTCGATATCTCCCAAACCAGTTGACCTAGAGCAAAAAAGTTAAGTTGTCTGAATTCTAGATTCAATTATCTAACAACGTGCATTTATAGATTTTGTATCTAGATACAAACAAAAAAGTTCAATTTTTGGAATTTTAGCTCCCAGATGCTGCACGGTTTCTTCGATATCTCCCAAACCAGTTGACCTAGAGCAATAAAGTTAAGTTGTCTGAATTCTAGATTCAATTATCTAACAACGTGCATTTATAGATTTTGTATCGAGATACAAACAAAAAAGTTCAACATTTTGAATTTTAGCTCCCAGATACTGCACGGTTTCTTCGATATCTCCCAAACCAGTTGACCTAGAGCAATAAAGTTAAATTGTCTGAATTCTAGATTCAATTATTTAACAACGTGCATTTATAGATTTTGTATCTAGATACAAACAAAAAAGTTCAACTTTTTGAATTTTAGCTCCCAGATGCTGCACGGTTTCTTCGATATCTCCCAAACCAGTTGACCTAGAGCAAAAAACTTTATTTGCCTGAATTCTAGATTCAATTATCTAACAACGTGCATTTATAGATTTTGTATCTAGATACAAACAAAAAAGTTCAACATTTCGAATTTTAGCTCCCAGATTCTGCACGGTTTCTTCGATATCTCCCAAACCAGTTGACCTACAGCGATATAATTAATTTTCCTGAATTCTAGATTCAATTATCTAACAACGTGCATTTATAGATTTTGTATCTAGATACAAACAAAAAAGTTCAACTTTTTGAATTTTAGCTCCCAGATGCTGCACGGTTTCTTCGATATCTCCCAAACCAGTTGACCTACAGCAATAAACTTAATTTGCCTGAATTCTAGATTCAATTATCTAACAACGTGCATTTATAGATTTTGTATCTAGATACAAACAAAAAAGTTAAACTTTTTGAATTTTAGCTCCCAGATGCTGCACGGTTTCTTCGATATCTCCCAAACCAGTTGACCTAGAGCAATAAAGTTAAGTTGTCTGAACTCTAGATTCAATTATCTAACAACGTGCATTTATAGATTTTGTATCTAGATACAAACAAAGAAGTTCAACATTTTGAATTTTAGCTCCCAGATGCTGCACGGTTTCTTCGATATCTCCCAAACCAGTTGACCTAGAGCAATAAAGTTAAGTTGTCTGAATTCTAGATTCAATTATTTAACAACGTGCATTTATAGATTTTGTATGTAGATACAAACAAAAAAGTTCAACTTTTTGAATTTTAGCTCCCAGATGCTGCACGGTTTCTTCGATATCTCCCAAACCAGTTGACCTAGAGCAATAAAGTTAAATTGTCTGAATTCTAGATTCAATTATTTAACAACGTGCATTTATAGATTTTGTATCTAGATACAAACAAAAAAGTTCAACTTTTTGAATTTTAGCTCCCAGATGCTGCACGGTTTCTTCGATATCTCCCAAACCAGTTGACCTAGAGCAAAAAACTTTATTTGCCTGAATTCTAGATTCAATTATCTAACAACGTGCATTTATAGATTTTGTATCTAGATACAAACAAAAAAGTTCAACATTTCGAATTTTAGCTCCCAGATTCTGCACGGTTTCTTCGATATCTCCCAAACCAGTTGACCTACAGCGATATAATTAATTTTCCTGAATTCTAGATTCAATTATCTAACAACATGCATTTATAGATTTTGTATCTAGATACAAACAAAAAAGTTCAACTTTTTGAATTTTAGCTCCCAGATGCTGCACGGTTTCTTCGATATCTCCCAAACCAGTTGACCTACAGCAATAAACTTAATTTGCCTGAATTCTAGATTCAATTATCTAACAACGTGCATTTATAGATTTTGTATCTAGATACAAACAAAAAAGTTAAACTTTTTGAATTTTAGCTCCCAGATGCTGCACGGTTTCTTCGATATCTCCCAAACCAGTTGACCTAGAGCAATAAAGTTAAGTTGTCTGAACTCTAGATTCAATTATCTAACAACGTGCATTTATAGATTTTGTATCTAGATACAAACAAAGAAGTTCAACATTTTGAATTTTAGCTCCCAGATGCTGCACGTTTTCTTCGATATCTCCCAAACCAGTTGACCTAGAGCAATAAAGTTAAGTTGTCTGAATTCTAGATTCAATTATTTAACAACGTGCATTTATAGATTTTGTATGTAGATACAAACAAAAAAGTTCAACTTTTTGAATTTTAGCTCCCAGATGCTGCACGGTTTCTTCGATATCTCCCAAACCAGTTGACCTAGAGCAAAAAACTTTATTTGCCTGAATTCTAGATTCAATTATCTAACAACGTGCATTTATAGATTTTGTATCTAGATACAAACAAAAAGTTCAACATTTTGAATTTTAGCTCCCAGATGCTGCACGGTTTCTTCGATATCTCCCAAACCAGTGGACCTAGAGCAATAAAGTTAAGTTGTCTGAATTCTAGATTCAATTATCTAAGAACGTGCATTTATAGATTTTGTATCTAGATACAAACAAAAAAGTTCAACATTTTGAATTTTAGCTCCCAGATGCTGCACGGTTTCTTCGATATCTCCCAAACCAGTTGACCTAGAGCAAAAAAGTTAAGTTGTCTGAATTCTAGATTCAATTATCTAACAACGTGCATTTATAGATTTTGTATCTAGATACAAACAAAAAAGTTCAATTTTTGGAATTTTAGCTCCCAGATGCTGCACGGTTTCTTCGATATCTCCCAAACTAGTTGACCTAGAGCAATAAAGTTAAGTTGTCTGAATTCTAGATTCAATTATCTAACAACGTGCATTTATAGATTTTGTATCGAGATACAAACAAAAAAGTTCAACATTTTGAATTTTAGCTCCCAGATACTGCACGGTTTCTTCGATATCTCCCAAACCAGTTGACCTAGAGCAATAAAGTTAAATTGTCTGAATTCTAGATTCAATTATTTAACAACGTGCATTTATAGATTTTGTATCTAGATACAAACAAAAAAGTTCAACTTTTTGAATTTTAGCTCCCAGATGCTGCACGGTTTCTTCGATATCTCCCAAACCAGTTGACCTAGAGCAAAAAACTTTATTTGCCTGAATTCTAGATTCAATTATCTAACAACGTGCATTTATAGATTTTGTATCTAGATACAAACAAAAAAGTTCAACATTTCGAATTTTAGCTCCCAGATTCTGCACGGTTTCTTCGATATGTCCCAAACCAGTTGACCTACAGCGATATAATAAATTTTCCTGAATTCTAGATTCAATTATCTAACAACGTGCATTTATAGATTTTGTATCTAGATACAAACAAAAAAGTTCAACTTTTTGAATTTTAGCTCCCAGATGCTGCACGGTTTCTTCGATATCTCCCAAACCAGTTGACCTACAGCAATAAACTTAATTTGCCTGAATTCTAGATTCAATTATCTAACAACGTGCATTTATAGATTTTGTATCTAGATACAAACAAAAAAGTTAAACTTTTTGAATTTTAGCTCCCAGATGCTGCACGGTTTCTTCGATATCTCCCAAACCAGTTGACCTAGAGCAATAAAGTTAAGTTGTCTGAATTCTAGATTCAATTATCTACCAACGTGCATTTATAGATTTTGTATCTAGATACAAACAAAAAAGTTCAACTTTTTGAATTTTAGCTCCCAGATGCTACACGGTTTCTTCGATATCTCCCAAACCAGTTGACCTACAGCAATAAACTTAATTTGCCTGAATTCTAGATTCAATTATCTAACAACGTGCATTTATAGATTTTGTATCTTGATACAAACAAAAAAGTTAAACATTTTGAATTTTAGCTCCCAGATGCTGCACGGTTTCTTCGATATCTCCCAAACCAGTTGACCTAGAGCAATAAAGTTAAGTTGTCTGAATTCTAGATTCAATTATCTAACAACTTGCATTTATAGATTTTGTATCTAGATACAAACAAAAAAGTTCAACATTTTGAATTTTAGCTCCCAGATGCTGCACGGTTTCTTCGATATCTCCCAAACCAGTTGACCTACAGCGATATAATTAATTTTCCTGATTTCTAGATTCAGTTATCTAACAACTTGCATTTATAGATTTTGTATCTAGATACACACAAAAAAGTTCAACTTTTTGAATTTTAGCTCCCAGATGCTGCACGGTTTCTTCGATATCTCCCAAACCAGTTGACCTAGAGCAATAAAGTTAAGTTGTCTGAATTCTAGATTCAATTATCTAACAACTTGCATTTATAGATTTTGTATCTAGATACAAACAAAAAAGTTCAACATTTTGAATTTTAGCTCCCAGATGCTGCACGGTTTCTTCGATATCTCCCAAACCAGTTGACCTACAGCGATATAATTAATTTTCCTGAATTCTAGATTCAATTATCTAACAACGTGCATTTATAGATTTTGTATCTAGATACAAACAAAAAAGTTCAACATTTTGAATTTTAGCTCCCAGATGCTGCACGGTTTCTTCGATATCTCCCAAACCAGTTGACCTAGAGCAATAAAGTTAAGTTCTGTGAATTCTAGATTCAATTATCTAACAACGTGCATTTATAGATTTTGTATCTAGATACAAACAAAAAAGTTCAACATTTTGAATTTTAGCTCCCAGATGCTGCACGGTTTCTTCGATACCTCCCAAACCAGTTGACCTAGAGCAAAAAAGTTAAGTTGTCTGAATTCTAGATTCAATTATCTAACAACGTGCATTTATAGATTTTGTATCGAGATACAAACAAAAAAGTTCAACATTTTGAATTTTAGCTCCCAGATGCTGCACGGTTTCTTCGATATCTCCCAAACCAGTTGACCTAGAGCAATAAAGTTAAGTTGTCTGAATTCTAGATTCAATTATCTAACAACGTGCATTTATAGATTTTGTATCTAGATACAAACAAAGAAGTTCAACATTTTGAATTTTAGCTCCCAGATGCTGCACGGTTTCTTCGATATCTCCCAAACCAGTTGACCTAGAGCAATAAAGTTAAGTTGTCTGAATTCTAGATTCAATTATTTAACAACGTGCATTTATAGATTTTGTATGTAGATACAAACAAAAAAGTTCAACTTTTTGAATTTTAGCTCCCAGATGCTGCACGGTTTCTTCGATATCTCCCAAACCAGTTGACCTAGAGCAAAAAACTTTATTTGCCTGAATTCTAGATTCAATTATCTAACAACGTGCATTTATAGATTTTGTATCTAGATACAAACAAAAAGTTCAACATTTTGAATTTTAGCTCCCAGATTCTGCACGGTTTCTTCGATATCTCCCAAACCAGTTGACCTACAGCGATATAATTAATTTTCTAGATTCAATTATCTAACAACGTGCATTTATAGATTTTGTATCTAGATACAAACAAAAAAGTTCAACTTTTTGAATTTTAGCTCCCAGATGCTGCACGGTTTCTTCGATATCTCCCAAACCAGTTGACTTAGAGCAATAAAAATAAGTTGTCTGAATTCTAGATTCAATTATCTAACAACGTGCATTTATAGATTTTGTATCTAGATACAAACAAAAAAGTTAAACTTTTTGAATTTTAGCTCCCAAATGCTGCACGGTTTCTTCGATATCTCCCAAACCAGTTGACTTAGAGCAATAAAGTTAAGTTGTCTGAATTCTAGATTCAATTATCTAACAATGTGCATTTATAGATTTTGTATCTAGATACAAACAAAAAAGTTCAACATTTTGAATTTTAGCTCCCAGATTCTGCACGGTTTCTTCGATATCTCCCAAACCAGTTGACCTACAGCAATAAAGTTAAGTTGTCTAAATTCTAGATTCAATTATCTAACAACGTGCATTTATAGATTTTGTATCTAGATACAAACAAAAAAGTTTAACATTTTGAATTTTAGCTCCCAGATGCTGCACGGTTTCTTCGATATCTCAAAAACCAGTTGACCTAGAGCAATAAAGTTAAGTTGTCTGAATTCTAGATTCAATTATCTAACAACGTGCATTTATAGATTTTGTATCTAGATACAAACAGAAAAGTTCAAGATTTTGAATTTTAGCTCCCAGATGCTGCACGGTTTCTTCGATATCTCCCAAACCAGTTGACCTACAGCAATAAAGTTAAGTTGTCTAAATTCTAGATTCAATTATCTAACAACGTGCATTTATAGATTTTGTATCTAGATACAAACAAAAAAGTTCAACATTTTGAATTTTAGCTCTCAGATGCTGCACGGTTTCTTCGATATCTCCCAATTGACCTAGAGCAATAAAGTTAAGTTGTCTAAATTCTAGATTCAATTATCTAACAACGTGCATTTATAGATTTTGTATCTACATAGATACAAACAAAAAAGTTCAACTTTTTGAATTTTAGCTCCCAGATGCTGCACGGTTTCTTCGATATCTCCCAAACCATTTGACCTAGAGCAATAAAGTTAAGTTGCCTGAATTCTAGATTCAATTATCTAACAACGTGCATTTATAGATTTTGTATCTAGATACAAACAAAAAAGTTCAACATTTTGAATTTTAGCTCCCAGATGCTGCACGGTTTCTTCGATATCTCCCAAACAAGTTGACCTAGAGCAATAAAGTTAAGTTGTCTGAATTCTAGATTCAATTATCTAACAACGTGCATTTATAGATTTTGTATCTAGATACAAACAGAAAAGTTCAAGATTTTGAATTTTAGCTCCCAGATGCTGCACGGTTTCTTCGATATCTCCCAAACCAGTTGACCTACAGCAATAAAGTTAAGTTGTCTAAATTCTAGATTCAATTATCTAACAACGTGCATTTATAGATTTTGTATCTAGATACAAACAAAAAAGTTCAACATTTTGAATTTTAGCTCTCAGATGCTGCACGGTTTCTTCGATATCTCCCAATTGACCTAGAGCAATAAAGTTAAGTTGTCTAAATTCTAGATTCAATTATCTAACAACGTGCATTTATAGATTTTGTATCTACATAGATACAAACAAAAAAGTTCAACTTTTTGAATTTTAGCTCCCAGATGCTGCACGGTTTCTTCGATATCTCCCAAACCATTTGACCTAGAGCAATAAAGTTAAGTTGCCTGAATTCTAGATTCAATTATCTAACAACGTGCATTTATAGATTTTGTATCTAGATACAAACAAAAAAGTTCAACATTTTGAATTTTAGCTCCCAGATGCTGCACGGTTTCTTCGATATCTCCCAAACAAGTTGACCTAGAGCAATAAAGTTAAGTTGTCTAAATTCTAGATTCAATTATCTAACAACGTGCATTTATAGATTTTGTATCTACATAGATACAAACAGAAAAGTTCAAGATTTTGAATTTTAGCTCCCAGATGCTGCACGGTTTCTTCGATATCTCCCAAACCAGTGGACCTAGAGCAATAAAGTTAAGTTGTCTGAATTCTAGATTCAATTATCTAACAACGTGCATTTATAGATTTTGTATCTAGATACAAACAAAAAAGTTCAACATTTTGAATTTTAGCTCCCAGATGCTGCACGGTTTCTTCGATATCTCCCAAACAAGTTGACCTAGAGCAATAAAGTTAAGTTGTCTGAATTCTAGATTCAATTATCTAACAACGTGCATTTATAGATTTTGTAACTAGATACATACAAAAAAGTTCAACATTTTGAACTTTAGCTCCCAGATTCTGCACGGTTTCTTCGATATCTCCCAAACCAGTTGACCTACAGCGATATAATTAATTTTTCTGAATTCTAGATTGAATTATCTAACAACTTGCATTTATAGATTTTGTATCTACATAGATACAAACAAAAAAGTTCAACTTTTTGAATTTTAGCTCCCAGATGCTGCACGGTTTCTTCGATATCTCCCAAACCATTTGACCTAGAGCAATAAAGTTAAGTTGCCTGAATTCTAGATTCAAACATAGGGGCGGGCTACAGTCCGCTTGGGCGAACTGTTGGATACCCTATTCTTATTCCTATATCTCATAAGTGGGCGTGGCAAAAATTTAAAGGATTTTATCGAAAAAACTAAGCTTTTGTAAATAAAAACGCTCCCTAGCTCAAACTTTGGTTTTTCAATAAAATTGTTTTATTTAATTGTGGGCGTGTCAGTAGGCGGATTTAAAAAAAATTTAAGTATGAGCATAAAGGGCACCTAGAGAGTATATACTATAAATTTCAGCTCCCTAGCTCAAACTTTGGACTTTCAAAAATAAAAAAAAAAAAATTGTGGGCGTGTCAGTAGGCGGATTTTGAAAATATTTACACATGAGCATAAAGGGCCCCTAGAGAGTATATACTAAAAATTTCAGCTCCCTAGCTCAAATTTTGGTTTTTCAAAAAAAATATTTTATTTAATTGTGGGCGTGTCAGTGGGCGGATTTTGAAAATTTTATGTCCCAAGCAGTTTTATGGGCCAAAGATCATATATAAAAAATTTCAGCTTTCTAGCTCAAAATTCAATTTTTCCCAAAATTTGTTTTATTTAATTGTGGGCGTGTCAGTGGGCGGATTTTGAAAATTTTATGTCCCAATCAGTTTTATGGGCCATAGATCATATATAAAAAATTTCAGCTCTCTAGCTCAAAATTCGATTTTTTCCAAAATTTTGTTTTTTTGAGTTTGTGGGCGTGTCTGTGGGCGGATTTCAAAAATTCTTAAACTTGATTATTTCGGGACCCTAGAGAGTATATGGTTAAAATTTCAGCTCTCTAGGTCCAGTTTAAAGGCCTAATTTTTGCCGACGGACGGACGGACGGACGGACGGACGGACGGACGGACGGACGGACGGACGGACGGACGGACGGACGGACGGACGGACATGGCTAGATCGACATTACTATCGATGCTGATCATAAATATAGTAACTTTTAGGGGTCTACGGGCAATATTAAGGTATGTTACAAACTATGCGTCAAAATTAATATACCCCTAGAATAGGGTATAAAAAGTTCAACATTTTGAACTTTAGCTCCCAGATGCTGCACGGTTTCTTCGATATCTCCCAAACCAGTTGACCTAGAGCAATAAAGTTAAGTTGTCTGAATTCTAGATTCAATTATCTAACAACGTGCATTTATAGATTTTGTATCTAGATACAAACAAAAAAGTTCAACATTTTGAATTTTAGCTCCCAGATGCTGCACGGTTTCTTCGATATCTCCCAAACCAGTTGACCTAGAGCAATAAAGTTAAGTTGTCTGAATTCTAGATTCAATTATCTAACAACGTGCATTTATAGATTTTGTATCTAGATACAAACAAAAAAGTTCAACATTTTGAATTTTAGCTCCCAGATTCTGCACGGTTTCTTCGATATCTCCCAAACCAGTTGACCTACAGCTATATAATTAATTTTCCTGAATTCTAGATTCAATTATCTAACAACTTGCATTTATAGATTTTGTATCTAGATACAAACAAAAAAGTTCAACTTTTTGAAGTTTAGCTCCCAGATGCTGCACGGTTTCTTCGATATCTCCCAAACCAGTTGACCTAGAGCAATAAAGTTAAGTTGTCTGAATTCTAGATTCAATTATCTAACAACTTGCATTTATAGATTTTGTATCTAGATACAAACAAAAAAGTTCAACTTTTTGAACTTTAGCTCCCAGATGCTGCACGGTTTCTTCGATATCTCCCAAACCAGTTGACCTACAGCAATAAACTTAATTTGCCTGAATTCTAGATTCAATTATCTAACAACGTGCATTTATAGATTTTGTATCTAGATACAAACAAAAAAGTTCAACATTTTGAATTTTAGCTCCCAGATGCTGCACGGTTTCTTCGATATCTCCCAAACCAGTTGACCTAGAGCAATAAAGTTAAGTTGTCTGAATTCTAGATTCAATTATCTAAGAACGTGCATTTATAGATTTTGTATCTAGATACAAATAAAAAAGTTCAACATTTTGAACTTTAGCTCCCAGATGCTGCACGGTTTCTTCGATATCTCCCAAACGTGTTGACCTAGAGCAATAAAGTTAAGTTGTCTGAATTCTAGATTCAATTATCTAACAACGTGCATTTATAGATTTTGTATCTAGATACAAACAAAAAAGTTCAACATTTTGAATTTTAGCTCCCAGATGCTGCACGGTTTCTTCGATATCTCCCAAACCAGTTGACCTAGAGCAATAAAGTTAAGTTGTCTGAATTCTAGATTCAATTATCTAACAACGTGCATTTATAGATTTTGTATCTAGATACAAACAAAAAAGTTCAACATTTTGAATTTTAGCTCCCAGATGCTGCACGGTTTCTTCGATATCTCCCAAACCAGTTGACCTAGAGCAATAAAGTTAAGTTGTCTGAATTCTAGATTCAATTATCTAACAACTTGCATTTATAGATTTTGTATCTAGATACAAACAAAAAAGTTCAACTTTTTGAACTTTAGCTCCCAGATGCTGCACGGTTTCTTCGATATCTCCCAAACCAGTTGACCTACAGCAATAAACTTAATTTGCCTGAATTCTAGATTCAATTATCTAACAACGTGCATTTATAGATTTTGTATCTAGATACAAACAAAAAAGTTCAACATTTTGAATTTTAGCTCCCAGATGCTGCACGGTTTCTTCGATATCTCCCAAACCAGTTGACCTAGAGCAATAAAGTTAAGTTGTCTGAATTCTAGATTCAATTATCTAACAACGTGCATTTATAGATTTTGTATCTAGATACAAATAAAAAAGTTCAACATTTTGAACTTTAGCTCCCAGATGCTGCACGGTTTCTTCGATATCTCCCAAACGTGTTGACCTAGAGCAATAAAGTTAAGTTGTCTGAATTCTAGATTCAATTATCTAACAACGTGCATTTATAGATTTTGTATCTAGATACAAACAAAAAAGTTCAACATTTTGAATTTTAGCTCCCAGATGCTGCACGGTTTCTTCGATATCTCCCAAACCAGTTGACCTAGAGCAATAAAGTTAAGTTGTCTGAATTCTAGATTCAATTATCTAACAACGTGCATTTATAGATTTTGTATCTAGATACAAACAAAAAAGTTCAACATTTTGAATTTTAGCTCCCAGATGCTGCACGGTTTCTTCGATATCTCCCAAACCAGTTGACCTAGAGCAAAAACCTTAATTTGCCTGAATTCTAGATTCAATTATCTAACAACGTGCATTTATAGATTTTGTATCTAGATACAAACAAAAAAGTTCAACATTTTGAATTTTAGCTCCCAGATTCTGCACGGTTTCTTCGATATCTCCCAAACCAGTTGACCTACAGCGATATAATTAATTTTCCTGAATTCTAGATTCAATTATCTAACAACTTGCATTTATAGATTTTGTATCTAGATACAAACAAAAAAGTTCAACTTTTTGAAGTTTAGCTCCCAGATGCTGCACGGTTTCTTCGATATCTCCCAAACCAGTTGACCTAGAGCAATAAAGTTAAGTTGTCTGAATTCTAGATTCAATTATCTAACAACTTGCATTTATAGATTTTGTATCTAGATACAAACAAAAAAGTTCAACTTTTTGAACTTTAGCTCCCAGATGCTGCACGGTTTCTTCGATATCTCCCAAACCAGTTGACCTACAGCAATAAACTTAATTTGCCTGAATTCTAGATTCAATTATCTAACAACGTGCATTTATAGATTTTGTATCTAGATACAAACAAAAAAGTTCAACATTTTGAATTTTAGCTCCCAGATGCTGCACGGTTTCTTCGATATCTCCCAAACCAGTTGACCTAGAGCAATAAAGTTAAGCTGTCTGAATTCTAGATTCAATTATCTAACAACTTGCATTTATAGATTTTGTATCTAGATACACACAAAAAAGTTCAACTTTTTGAATTTTAGCTCCCAGATGCTGCACGGTTTCTTCGATATCTCCCAAACCAGTTGACCTAGAGCAATAAAGTTAAGTTGTCTGAATTCTAGATTCAATTATCTAACAACTTGCATTTATAGATTTTGTATCTAGATACAAACAAAAAAGTTCAACATTTTGAATTTTAGCTCCCAGATGCTGCACGGTTTCTTCGATATCTCCCAAACCAGTTGACCTACAGCGATATAATTAATTTTCCTGAATTCTAGATTCAATTATCTAACAACGTGCATTTATAGATTTTGTATCTAGATACAAACAAAAAAGTTCAACATTTTGAATTTTAGCTCCCAGATGCTGCACGGTTTCTTCGATATCTCCCAAACTAGTTGACCTAGAGCAATAAAGTTAAGTTGTCTGAATTCTAGATTCAATTATCTAACAACGTGCATTTATAGATTTTGTATCTAGATACAAACAAAAAAGTTCAACATTTTGAATTTCAGCTCCCAGATGCTGCACGGTTTCTTCGATATCTCCCAAACCAGTTGACCTAGAGCAATAAAGTTAAGTTGTCTGAATTCTAGATTCAATTATCTAACAACGTGCATTTATAGATTTTGTATCTAGATACAAACAAAAAAGTTCAACATTTTGAATTTTAGCTCCCAGATGCTGCACGGTTTCTTCGATATCTCCCAAACCAGTTGACCTAGAGCAATAAAGTTAAGTTGTCTGAATTCTAGATTCAATTATCTAACAACGTGCATTTATAGATTTTGTATCTAGATACAAATAAAAAAGTTCAACATTTTGAACTTTAGCTCCCAGATGCTGCACGGTTTCTTCGATATCTCCCAAACCAGTTGACCTAGAGCAATAAAGTTAAGTTGTCTGAATTTTAGATTCAATTATCTAACAACGTGCATTTATAGATTTTGTATCTAGATACAAACAAAAAAGTTCAACATTTTGAATTTTAGCTCCCAGATGCTGCACGGTTTCTTCGATATCTCCCAAACCAGTTGACCTAGAGCAATAAAGTTAAGTTGTCTGAATTCTAGATTCAATTATCTAACAACGTGCATTTATAGATTTTGTATCTAGATACAAACAGAAAAGTTCAACATTTTGAATTTTAGCTCCCAGATGCTGCACGGTTTCTTCGATATCTCCCAAACCAGTTGACCTACAGCAATAAAGTTAAATTGTCTAAATTCTAGATTCAATTATCTAACAACGTGCATTTATAGATTTTGTATCTAGATACAAACAAAAAAGTTCAACATTTTGAATTTTAGCTCTCAGATGCTGCACGGTTTCTTCGATATCTCCCAAACCAGTTGACCTAGAGCAATAAAGTTAAGTTGTCTGAATTCTAGATTCAATTATCTAACAACGTGCATTTATAGATTTTGTATCTAGATACAAATAAAAAAGTTCAACATTTTGAACTTTAGCTACCAGATGCTGCACGGTTTCTTCGATATCTCCCAAACCAGTTGACCTAGAGCAATAAAGTTAAGTTGTCTGAATTCTAGATTCAATTATCTAACAACGTGCATTTATAGATTTTGTATCTAGATACAAACAAAAAAGTTCAACATTTTGAATTTTAGCTCCCAGATGCTGCACGGTTTCTTCGATATCTCCCAAACCAGTTGACCTAGAGCAATAAAGTTAAGTTGTCTGAATTCTAGATTCAATTATCTAACAACGTGCATTTATAGATTTTGTATCTAGATACAAACAAAAAAGTTCAACATTTTGAATTTTAGCTCCCAGATGCTGCACGGTTTCTTCGATATCTCCCAAACCAGTTGACCTAGAGCAAAAACCTTAATTTGCCTGAATTCTAGATTCAATTATCTAACAACGTGCATTTATAGATTTTGTATCTAGATACAAACAAAAAAGTTCAACATTTTGAATTTTAGCTCCCAGATTCTGCACGGTTTCTTCGATATCTCAGAAACCAGTTGACCTACAGCGATATAATTAATTTTCCTGAATTCTAGATTCAATTATCTAACAACTTGCATTTATAGATTTTGTATCTAGATACAAACAAAAAAGTTCAACTTTTTGAAGTTTAGCTCCCAGATGCTGCACGGTTTCTTCGATATCTCCCAAACCAGTTGACCTAGAGCAATAAAGTTAAGTTGTCTGAATTCTAGATTCAATTATCTAACAACTTGCATTTATAGATTTTGTATCTAGATACAAACAAAAAAGTTCAACTTTTTGAACTTTAGCTCCCAGATGCTGCACGGTTTCTTCGATATCTCCCAAACCAGTTGACCTACAGCAATAAACTTAATTTGCCTGAATTCTAGATTCAATTATCTAACAACGTGCATTTATAGATTTTGTATCTAGATACTGACGCAAAAAGTGCCAACGGGTAATCAGCAGGTTGACAATTTCCTCAATGCTGCACACGCAAATATAACAAATTCCGCTAGCAACATCTTGCAAGCTGATCATTGCACTTACCTACCTCAACAGCAGTTCATTTCAAGCAGTGCTCCGAAGATGAAGCAGCTTGATGAGCACATAAGGCAGGTAGTGAACGATGCCTTAGGTACTTTAATTCCTAATCTAATAAAAGACAATATGGGAAAAACATCTCTGTGAAATCCAACAAGCTTTGTGTACTTCGGTGCACCAATCCACTGGCATCTCGCCTTACTTTTGCTTGTTCGGTCAGCACATGACTACACATGGAAGCATATATAAATTACTTCGTAGTTTAAAAGCTCTGGATGACAGCGAAATAAATTGCTTGCCGGCAAACAATAAGCTCGACCTCATACGTAAACAGGTCAAGGAAAATATAAAATTAGCGTTCAGCAAGTATGAGAAATCCTATAACTTGAGAAGTTCAGCGAGATCCTTTTGTCCAGGTCAGATCGTTTTCAGACGAAATTTTGTTTTGAGTGATGCATCCAAAAACTTTAACTCGAAGCTCAGTGCGAAATTTGTGAAATGCCGGATAACTAAAGCGATTGGGAAGTCAATGTATGAAGTTGAAAACTTCGATGGAAAGAAAGTCGGTGTGTATCACGCCAAAGATCTTCGTACATAAATAATCACCATTATGTACTATTCTGTTATTTTCAGGGTCATGGGTCGAAAATGAAGAGCGAACATTTTCCTTGTGTGTTTGATTCCGTTCTTCATGTCTTAACAAAACATTCAATATTTTGCTAGTTCATGATTTTGTGGCATACTCAACAAATAAAAATAAAAATAATAAAAGGAAAATATTCAAATTTATAACTGCAAACAACACATTTCCGGACACAAACCGGATACTTTCGACGAACACTGCTTTTCGAACATTCGGACCAGCTGTGCAATAAGCATTTCAAAAAACCAGTATTTTTTTTATTCTTCGCCATCCACACAAGACTTATATTTTTGCCTAATACAAAGAAGATTGCTTAGTACTTATACTAGTGGCAAAAGCATAGCGCGCTTTTTTTTTTCTTGGATATTGTAGGCAAAATCTTCACTGTTCCTGACAATAAAAACTTAAAATTTGTTGGAAACTAAGAAAAATTATAAGCACACGCACAGTGGTTGTTTAAAAAAATATCCAACTGATATGTTTTTCGCACGAAGCGATCAGTATAAAGTGCAGCAAAAAAAAAAGGCGCGCTATGCTTTTGCCACTAGTATAAGTACTAAGCAATCTTCTTTGTATTAGGCAAAAATATAAGTCTTGTGTGGATGGCGAAGAATAAAAAAAATACTGGTTTTTTGAAATGCTTATTGCACAGCTGGTCCGAATGTTCGAAAAGCAGTGTTCGTCGAAAGTATCCGGTTTGTGTCCGGAAATGTGTTGTTTGCAGTTATAAATTTGAATATTTTCCTTTTATTATTTTTATTTTTATTTGTTGAGTATGCCACAAAATCATGAACTAGCAAAATATTGAATGTTTTGTTAAGACATGAAGAACGGAATCAAACACACAAGGAAAATGTTCGCTCTTCATTTTCGACCCATGACCCTGAAAATAACAGAATAGTACATAATGGTGATTATTTATGTACGAAGATCTTAGGCGTGATACACACCGACTTTCTTTCCATCGAAGTTTTCAACTTCATACATTGACTTCCCAATCGCTTTAGTTATCCGGCATTTCACAAATTTCGCACTGAGCTTCGAGTTAAAGTTTTTGGATGCATCACTCAAAACAAAATTTCGTCTGAAAACGATCTGACCTGGACAAAAGGATCTCGCTGAACTTCTCAAGTTATAGGATTTCTCATACTTGCTGAACGCTAATTTTATATTTTCCTTGACCTGTTTACGTATGAGGTCGAGCTTATTGTTTGCCGGCAAGCAATTTATTTCGCTGTCATCCAGAGCTTTTAAACTACGAAGTAATTTATATATGCTTCCATGTGTAGTCATGTGCTGACCGAACAAGCAAAAGTAAGGCGAGATGCCAGTGGATTGGTGCACCGAAGTACACAAAGCTTGTTGGATTTCACAGAGATGTTTTTCCCATATTGTCTTTTATTAGATTAGGAATTAAAGTACCTAAGGCATCGTTCACTACCTGCCTTATGTGCTCATCAAGCTGCTTCATCTTCGGAGCACTGCTTGAAATGAACTGCTGTTGAGGTAGGTAAGTGCAATGATCAGCTTGCAAGATGTTGCTAGCGGAATTTGTTATATTTGCGTGTGCAGCATTGAGGAAATTGTCAACCTGCTGATTACCCGTTGGCACTTTTTGCGTCATATTGCTTTGTTTTTCTCTTTCTCCAATTAGAGAAGTGACAACTGGACCAGAAACGCACGTGGTAGTTGTTGTGGATGTTTGTGTTTGTGTTACTGCACTTGTTGTACAGACAGCGGTGGGTAGATAAAGAGGAAGGGTGACAGAACAATTGAGCGCGGGAATTTTTTTTGGGCAGTTGAAGAGCGTTCCAGCGTGCTTAGTGTGCATAACAGATATATAAATAATATATATATATAAGCACTGAAAGGCACATCCTTGGGCAAAACTCGACCAACCAACTAGCGCCAAAAGCGTCCGCAACCTGCATTTTACTGACGCCTACAAAAACTCCCAATCTGTAGAGCTATTTTCGCTCCAGACCAAGAGGAATCTGTAAAACCTGCGACGCCAAGCTATCCAAACGTGGTCCCTAACCCCGAAAAGCATGTGCAGAGCTGTAACCTGAAAAAAAAAAAAAAAAAAAAACGTGCCAAGCCATCAAACATAACCACCCATCAATCAAGAAATCATCAATCAAAGTTATCCCTTCATCAAAATACTTTTCAAGCCATCTTTGTGTGCATCATCGCCAAACCAAAAACAAAATTATCAAGGAATACCTGCATAATATATATAAAAAAGTGATATCTCGCTACATGCATATATGCATAATACTAAACGTGGTGTAACATTTTCTAATTAAATACTTAAAGTTCTACCTAACCCTTATATCTAACATCTTAATTTGCTACCTTAATCTTAGTCTAACAAAAAAAAAATTTTTGTTTATCATTTAATTTTCTTTTGCATGATACATACATGCTTAATGCTTATACCTTAATACTAGAAAGCCACAGAAAAGTTTTTTTTTATAACATAAAGTGTACCTAAACATCCAGTCATTTAGCGGGAACTTTGTGCACAAATTTCGGCGCGGCATGGAGATCAAAGTGAGTACATACTATATACACAAACATACCTATATATACATAATTTTTCATTGGCTTGCATTTTTATTTATATTTTTTTTTAACTATTTTAACGTAATCTTTTGCTTATACCTACCACCTTCCTTTTCTGAATATTTCTCTTACTTGATATATCTTAATATTACCTTAAATAAACATTATATATATGCATCTTACCTTACCTTTTTAAATACTTTTGCTATTAAGTACAACAAATATGTCTTTGAAACCCTGAATTTCCAAAAATAAATATGTGCTAGTTTAACTTAAAGTTGTTGAGATGTGTTAGTTCATAGTGATGTGCATGTGATCGTGAAAAAGGGATTATTCTCAAAATATCGACGAGAGAATAGTCACGGAGCAATTGCACTTGCCAGTTGCAAGGGGAGGGTCCCTCCAGGCGTCCAACCACCCACGACGCAACCGCTGATAAAGTTCATATACTACCCCCTTTGCTTCATTTCATACCAACATTTTTTTTCTGCAATAGCATCAATGGTTGTGATCATTGATATCCTCTGATGCGCGAGGTCATAAGTCCCCTTACCCATTCCATTTCTCCAGTTTTTTTTTATTATTTTGGCACGATATTTTGTGCGCAAGGGAAAAGCAGCAACAACCCACCCCTCCGACGAGCTGATGCCGTGCACCGCAAGCGTGCCAACCGCTGCTATAGCAAGGACTCCAATCATCATGTCCTGTATCCTATCTGACCCATGCTCACGCATAGGTCGTAGAATGCCCCTTCCCGCCACAATACAAACAAAAAAGTTCAACATTTTGAATTTTAGCTCCCAGATGCTGCACGGTTTCTTCGATATCTCCCAAACCAGTTGACCTAGAGCAATAAAGTTAAGTTGTCTGAATTCTAGATTCAATTATCTAACAACTTGCATTTATAGATTTTGTATCTAGATACAAACAAAAAAGTTCAACATTTTGAATTTTAGCTCCCAGATGCTGCACGGTTTCTTCGATATCTCCCAAACCAGTTGACCTAGAGCAATAAAGTTAAGTTGTCTGAATTCTAGATTCAATTATCTAACAACTTGCATTTATAGATTTTGTATCTAGATACAAACAAAAAAGTTCAACATTTTGAATTTTAGCTCCCAGATGCTGCACGGTTTCTTCGATATCTCCCAAACCAGTTGACCTACAGCGATATAATTAATTTTCCTGAATTCTAGATTCAATTATCTAACAACGTGCATTTATAGATTTTGTATCTAGATACAAACAAAAAAGTTCAACATTTTGAATTTTAGCTCCCAGATGCTGCACGGTTTCTTCGATATCTCCCGAACTAGTTGACCTAGAGCAATAAAGTTAAGTTGTCTGAATTCTAGATTCAATTATCTAACAACGTGCATTTATAGATTTCGTATCTAGATACAAACAAAAAAGTTCAACATTTTGAATTTCAGCTCCCAGATGCTGCACGGTTTCTTCGATATCTCCCAAACCAGTTGACCTAGAGCAATAAAGTTAAGTTGTCTGAATTCTAGATTCAATTATCTAACAACGTGCATTTATAGATTTTGTATCTAGATACAAACAAAAAAGTTCAACATATCTCCCAAACCAGTTGACCTAGAGCAATAAAGTTAAGTTGTCTGAATTCTAGATTCAATTATCTAACAACGTGCATTTATAGATTTTGTATCTAGATACAAACAAAAAAGTTCAACATTCTGAATTTTAGCTCCCAGATGCTGCACGGTTTCTTCGATATCTCCCAAACCAGTTGACCTAGAGCAATAAACTTAATTTGCCTGAATTCTAGATTCAATTATCTAACAACCTGCATTTATAGATTTTGTATCTAGATACAAACAAAAAAGTTCAACATTTTGAATTTTAGCTCCCAGATTCTGCACGGTTTCGTCGATATCTCCCAAACCAGTTGACCTACAGCGATATAATTAATTTTTCTGAGTTCTAGATTTAAATATCTAACAACTTGCATTTATAGATTTTGTATCTAGATACAAACAAAAAAGTTCAACATTTTGAATTTTAGCTCCCAGATGCTGCACGGTTTCTTCGATATCTCCCAAACCAAATGAACTACAGCGATATAATTAATTTTCCTGATTTCTAGATTCAATTATCTAACAACGTGCATTTATAGATTTTGTATCTAGATACACACAAAAAAGTTCAACTTTTTGAATTTTAGCTCCCAGATGCTGCACGGTTTCTTCGATATCTCCCAAACCAGTTAACCTACAGCGATATAATTAATTTTCCTGAATTCTAGATTCAATTATCTAACAACGTGCATTTATAGATTTTGTATCTAGATACAAACAAAAAAGTTCAACATTTTGAATTTTAGCTCCCAGATGCTGCACGGTTTCTTCGATATCTCCCAAACTAGTTGACCTAGAGCAATAAAGTTAAGTTGTCTGAATTCTAGATTCAATTATCTAACAACGTGCATTTGTAGATTTTGTATCTAGATACAAACAAAAAAGTTCAACATTTTGAATTTCAGCTCCCAGATGCTGCACGGTTTCTTTGATATCTCCCAAACCAGTTGACCTACAGCGATATAATTAATTTTCCTGATTTCTAGATTCAATTATCTAACAACTTGCATTTATAGATTTTGTATCTAGATACACACAAAAAAGTTCAACTTTTTAAATTTTAGCTCCCAGATGCTGCACGGTTTCTTCGATATCTCCCAAACCAGTTGACCTAGAGCAATAAAGTTAAGTTGTCTGAATTCTAGATTCAATTATCTAACAACTTGCATTTATAGATTTTGTATCTAGATACAAACAAAAAAGTTCAACATTTTGAATTTCAGCTCCCAGATGCTGCACGGTTTCTTTGATATCTCCCAAACCAGTTGACCTACAGCGATATAATTAATTTTCCTGATTTCTAGATTCAATTATCTAACAACTTGCATTTATAGATTTTGTATCTAGATACACACAAAAAAGTTCAACTTTTTAAATTTTAGCTCCCAGATGCTGCACGGTTTCTTCGATATCTCCCAAACCAGTTGACCTAGAGCAATAAAGTTAAGTTGTCTGAATTCTAGATTCAATTATCTAACAACTTGCATTTATAGATTTTGTATCTAGATACAAACAAAAAAGTTCAACATTTTGAATTTCAGCTCCCAGATGCTGCACGGTTTCTTCGATATCTCCCAAACCAGTTGACCTACAGCAATAAACTTAATTTGCCTGAATTCTAGATTCAATTATCTAACAACGTGCATTTATAGATTTTGTATCTAGATACTGACGCAAAAAGTGCCAACGGGTAATCAGCAGGTTGACAATTTCCTCAATGCTGCACACGCAAATATAACAAATTCCGCTAGCAACATCTTGCAAGCTGATCATTGCACTTACCTACCTCAACAGCAGTTCATTTCAAGCAGTGCTCCGAAGATGAAGCAGCTTGATGAGCACATAAGGCAGGTAGTGAACGATGCCTTAGGTACTTTAATTCCTAATCTAATAAAAGACAATATGGGAAAAACATCTCTGTGAAATCCAACAAGCTTTGTGTACTTCGGTGCACCAATCCACTGGCATCTCGCTTTACTTTTGCTTGTTCGGTCAGCACATGACTACACATGGAAGCATATATAAATTACTTCGTAGTTTAAAAGCTCTGGATGACAGCGAAATAAATTGCTTGCCGGCAAACAATAAGCTCGACCTCATACGTAAACAGGTCAAGGAAAATATAAAATTAGCGTTCAGCAAGTATGAGAAATCCTATAACTTGAGAAGTTCAGCGAGATCCTTTTGTCCAGGTCAGATCGTTTTCAGACGAAATTTTGTTTTGAGTGATGCATCCAAAAACTTTAACTCGAAGCTCAGTGCGAAATTTGTGAAATGCCGGATAACTAAAGCGATTGGGAAGTCAATGTATGAAGTTGAAAACTTCGATGGAAAGAAAGTCGGTGTGTATCACGCCAAAGATCTTCGTACATAAATAATCACCATTATGTACTATTCTGTTATTTTCAGGGTCATGGGTCGAAAATGAAGAGCGAACATTTTCCTTGTGTGTTTGATTCCGTTCTTCATGTCTTAACAAAACATTCAATATTTTGCTAGTTCATGATTTTGTGGCATACTCAACAAATAAAAATAAAAATAATAAAAGGAAAATATTCAAATTTATAACTGCAAACAACACATTTCCGGACACAAACCGGATACTTTCGACGAACACTGCTTTTCGAACATTCGGACCAGCTGTGCAATAAGCATTTCAAAAAACCAGTATTTTTTTTATTCTTCGCCATCCACACAAGACTTATATTTTTGCCTAATACAAAGAAGATTGCTTAGTACTTATACTAGTGGCAAAAGCATAGCGCGCCTTTTTTTTGCTGCACTTTATACTGATCGCTTCGTGCGAAAAACATATCAGTTGGATATTTTTTTAAACAACCACTGTGCGTGTGCTTATAATTTTTCTTAGTTTCCAACAAATTTTAAGTTTTTATTGTCAGGAACAGTGAAGATTTTGCCTACAATATCCAAGAAAAAAAAAGCGCGCTATGCTTTTGCCACTAGTATAAGTACTAAGCAATCTTCTTTGTATTAGGCAAAAATATAAGTCTTGTGTGGATGGCGAAGAATAAAAAAAATACTGGTTTTTTGAAATGCTTATTGCACAGCTGGTCCGAATGTTCGAAAAGCAGTGTTCGTCGAAAGTATCCGGTTTGTGTCCGGAAATGTGTTGTTTGCAGTTATAAATTTGAATATTTTCCTTTTATTATTTTTATTTTTATTTGTTGAGTATGCCACAAAATCATGAACTAGCAAAATATTGAATGTTTTGTTAAGACATGAAGAACGGAATCAAACACACAAGGAAAATGTTCGCTCTTCATTTTCGACCCATGACCCTGAAAATAACAGAATAGTACATAATGGTGATTATTTATGTACGAAGATCTTTGGCGTGATACACACCGACTTTCTTTCCATCGAAGTTTTCAACTTCATACATTGACTTCCCAATCGCTTTAGTTATCCGGCATTTCACAAATTTCGCACTGAGCTTCGAGTTAAAGTTTTTGGATGCATCACTCAAAACAAAATTTCGTCTGAAAACGATCTGACCTGGACAAAAGGATCTCGCTGAACTTCTCAAGTTATAGGATTTCTCATACTTGCTGAACGCTAATTTTATATTTTCCTTGACCTGTTTACGTATGAGGTCGAGCTTATTGTTTGCCGGCAAGCAATTTATTTCGCTGTCATCCAGAGCTTTTAAACTACGAAGTAATTTATATATGCTTCCATGTGTAGTCATGTGCTGACCGAACAAGCAAAAGTAAGGCGAGATGCCAGTGGATTGGTGCACCGAAGTACACAAAGCTTGTTGGATTTCACAGAGATGTTTTTCCCATATTGTCTTTTATTAGATTAGGAATTAAAGTACCTAAGGCATCGTTCACTACCTGCCTTATGTGCTCATCAAGCTGCTTCATCTTCGGAGCACTGCTTGAAATGAACTGCTGTTGAGGTAGGTAAGTGCAATGATCAGCTTGCAAGATGTTGCTAGCGGAATTTGTTATATTTGCGTGTGCAGCATTGAGGAAATTGTCAACCTGCTGATTACCCGTTGGCACTTTTTGCGTCATATTGCTTTGTTTTTCTCTTTCTCCAATTAGAGAAGTGACAACTGGACCAGAAACGCACGTGGTAGTTGTTGTGGATGTTTGTGTTTGTGTTACTGCACTTGTTGTACAGACAGCGGTGGGTAGATAAAGAGGAAGGGTGACAGAACAATTGAGCGCGGGAATTTTTTTTGGGCAGTTGAAGAGCGTTCCAGCGTGCTTAGTGTGCATAACAGATATATAAATAATATATATATATAAGCACTGAAAGGCACATCCTTGGGCAAAACTCGACCAACCAACTAGCGCCAAAAGCGTCCGCAACCTGCATTTTACTGACGCCTACAAAAACTCCCAATCTGTAGAGCTATTTTCGCTCCAGACCAAGAGGAATCTGTAAAACCTGCGACGCCAAGCTATCCAAACGTGGTCCCTAACCCCGAAAAGCATGTGCAGAGCTGTAACCTGAAAAAAAAAAAAAAAAAAAACGTGCCAAGCCATCAAACATAACCACCCATCAATCAAGAAATCATCAATCAAAGTTATCCCTTCATCAAAATACTTTTCAAGCCATCTTTGTGTGCATCATCGCCAAACCAAAAACAAAATTATCAAGGAATACCTGCATAATATATATAAAAAAGTGATATCTCGCTACATGCATATATGCATAATACTAAACGTGGTGTAACATTTTCTAATTAAATACTTAAAGTTCTACCTAACCCTTATATCTAACATCTTAATTTGCTACCTTAATCTTAGTCTAACAAAAAAAAAATTTTTGTTTATCATTTAATTTTCTTTTGCATGATACATACATGCTTAATGCTTATACCTTAATACTAGAAAGCCACAGAAAAGTTTTTTTTTATAACATAAAGTGTACCTAAACATCCAGTCATTCAGCGGGAACTTTGTGCACAAATTTCGGCGCGGCATGGAGATCAAAGTGAGTACATACTATATACACAAACATACCTATATATACATAATTTTTCATTGGCTTGCATTTTTATTTATATTTTTTTTTAACTATTTTAACGTAATCTTTTGCTTATACCTACCACCTTCCTTTTCTGAATATTTCTCTTACTTGATATATCTTAATATTACCTTAAATAAACATTATATATATGCATCTTACCTTACCTTTTTAAATACTTTTGCTATTAAGTACAACAAATATGTCTTTGAAACCCTGAATTTCCAAAAATAAATATGTGCTAGTTTAACTTAAAGTTGTTGAGATGTGTTAGTTCATAGTGATGTGCATGTGATCGTGAAAAAGGGATTATTCTCAAAATATCGACGAGAGAATAGTCACGGAGCAATTGCACTTGCCAGTTGCAAGGGGAGGGTCCCTCCAGGCGTCCAACCACCCACGACGCAACCGCTGATAAAGTTCATATACTACCCCCTTTGCTTCATTTCATACCAACATTTTTTTTCTGCAATAGCATCAATGGTTGTGATCATTGATATCCTCTGATGCGCGAGGTCATAAGTCCCCTTACCCATTCCATTTCTCCTGTTTTTTTTTATTATTTTGGCACGATATTTTGTGCGCAAGGGAAAAGCAGCAACAACCCACCCCTCCGACGAGCTGATGCCGTGCACCGCAAGCGTGCCAACCGCTGCTATAGCAAGGACTCCAATCATCATGTCCTGTATCCTATCTGACCCATGCTCACGCATAGGTCGTAGAATGCCCCTTCCCGCCACAATACAAACAAAAAAGTTCAACATTTTGAATTTTAGCTCCCAGATGCTGCACGGTTTCTTCGATATCTCCCAAACCAGTTGACCTAGAGCAATAAAGTTAAGTTGTCTGAATTCTAGATTCAATTATCTAACAACTTGCATTTATAGATTTTGTATCTAGATACAAACAAAAAAGTTCAACATTTTGAATTTTAGCTCCCAGATGCTGCACGGTTTCTTCGATATCTCCCAAACCAGTTGACCTAGATTCAATTATCTAACAACGTGCATTTATAGATTTCGTATCTAGATACAAACAAAAAAGTTCAACATTTTGAATTTCAGCTCCCAGATGCTGCACGGTTTCTTCGATATCTCCCAAACCAGTTGACCTAGAGCAATAAAGTTAAGTTGTCTGAATTCTAGATTCAATTATCTAACAACGTGCATTTATAGATTTTGTAAAAAAGTTCAACATATCTCCCAAACCAGTTGACCTAGAGCAATAAAGTTAAGTTGTCTGAATTCTAGATTCAATTATCTAACAACGTGCATTTATAGATTTTGTATCTAGATACAAACAAAAAAGTTCAACATTCTGAATTTTAGCTCCCAGATGCTGCACGGTTTCTTCGATATCTCCCAAACCAGTTGACCTAGAGCAATAAACTTAATTTGCCTGAATTCTAGATTCAATTATCTAACAACCTGCATTTATAGATTTTGTATCTAGATACAAACAAAAAAGTTCAACATTTTGAATTTTAGCTCCCAGATTCTGCACGGTTTCTTCGATATCTCCCAAACCAGTTGACCTACAGCGATATAATTAATTTTTCTGAGTTCTAGATTTAAATATCTAACAGCTTGCATTTATAGATTTTGTATCTAGATACAAACAAAAAAGTTCAACATTTTGAATTTTAGCTCCCAGATGCTGCACGGTTTCTTCGATATCTCCCAAACCAAATGAACTACAGCGATATAATTAATTTTCCTGATTTCTAGATTCAATTATATAACAACGTGCATTTATAGATTTTGTATCTAGATACACACAAAAAAGTTCAACTTTTTGAATTTTAGCTCCCAGATGCTGCACGGTTTCTTCGATATCTCCCAAACCAGTTAACCTACAGCGATATAATTAATTTTCCTGAATTCTAGATTCAATTATCTAACAACGTGCATTTATAGATTTTGTATCTAGATACAAACAAAAAAGTTCAACATTTTGAATTTTAGCTCCCAGATGCTGCACGGTTTCTTCGATATCTCCCAAACTAGTTGACCTAGAGCAATAAAGTTAAGTTGTCTGAATTCTAGATTCAATTATCTAACAACGTGCATTTATAGATTTTGTATCTAGATACAAACAAAAAAGTTCAACATTTTGAATTTCAGCTCCCAGATGCTGCACGGTTTCTTTGATATCTCCCAAACCAGTTGACCTACAGCGATATAATTAATTTTCCTGATTTCTAGATTCAATTATCTAACAACTTGCATTTATAGATTTTGTATCTAGATACACACAAAAAAGTTCAACTTTTTAAATTTTAGCTCCCAGATGCTGCACGGTTTCTTCGATATCTCCCAAACCAGTTGACCTAGAGCAATAAAGTTAAGTTGTCTGAATTCTAGGTTCAATTATCTAACAACCTGCTATTATAGATTTTGTATCTAGATACAAACAAAAAAGTTCAACATTTTGAATTTTAGCTCCCAGATTCTGCACGGTTTCTTCGATATCTCCCAAACCAGTTGACCTACAGCGATATAATTAATTTTTCTGAGTTCTAGATTTAAATATCTAACAACTTGCATTTATAGATTTTGTATCTAGATACAAACAAAAAAGTTCAACATTTTGAATTTTAGCTCCCAGATGCTGCACGGTTTCTTCGATATCTCCCAAACCAAATGACCTACAGCGAT
Organism: Portevinia maculata; assembly: GCA_949715645.1. Taxonomy (NCBI): domain Eukaryota; kingdom Metazoa; phylum Arthropoda; class Insecta; order Diptera; family Syrphidae; genus Portevinia; species Portevinia maculata. Next base: position 146,172,223 of record OX454527.1, on the reverse strand, counting down.
ATAATTAATTTTCCTGATTTCTAGATTCAATTATCTAACAACGTGCGTTTATAGATTTTGTATCTAGATACACACAAAAAAGTTCAACTTTTTGAATTTTAGCTCCCAGATGCTGCACGGTTTCTTCGATATCTCCCAAACCAGTTGACCTAGAGCAATAAAGTTAAGTTGTCTGAATTCTAGATTCAATTATCTAACAACGTGCATTTATAGATTTTGTATCTAGATAGAAACAAAAAAGTTCAACATTTTGAATTTTAGCTCCCAGATGCTACACAGTTTCTTCGATATCTCCCAAACCAGTTGACCTAGAGCAATAAACTTAATTTGCCTGAATTCTAGATTCAATTATCTAACAACGTGCATTTATAGATTTTGTATCTAGATACAAACAAAAAAGTTCAACATTTTGAATTTTAGCTCCCAGATTCTGCACGGTTTCTTCGATATCTCCCAAACCAGTTGACCTACAGCGATATAATTAATTTTCCTGAATTCTAGATTTAATTATCTAACAACTTGCATTTATAGATTTTGTATCTAGATACAAACAAAAAAGTTCAACATTTTGAATTTTAGCTCCCAGATTCTGCACGGTTTCTTCGATATCTCCCAAACCAGTTGACCTAGAGCAATAAAGTTAAGCTGTCTGAATTCTAGATTCAATTATCTAACAACGTGCATTTATAGATTTTGTATCTAGATACAAACAAAAAAGTTCAACATTTTGAATTTTAGCTCCCAGATGCTGCACGGTTTCTTCGATATCTCCCAAACCAGTTGACCTACAGCGAAATAATTAATTTTCCTGAATTCTAGATTCAATTATCTAACAACGTGCATTTATAGATTTTGTATCTAGATACAAACAAAAAAGTTCAACATTTTGAATTTTAGCTCCCAGATGCTGCACAGTTTCTTCGATATCTCCCAAACCAGTTGACCTAGAGCAATAAATTTAAGTTTCCTGAATCCTAGATTCAATTATCTAACAACGTGCATTTATATATTTTGTATCTAGATACAAACAAAAAAGTTCAACATTTTGAATTTTAGCTCCCAGATGCTGCACGGTTTCTTCGATATCTCCCAAACCAGTTGACCTACAGCGAAATAATTAATTTTCCTGAATTCTAGATTCAATTATCTAACAACGTGCATTTATAGATTTTGTATCTAGATACAAACAAAAAAGTTCAACTTTTTGAATTTTAGCTCCCAGATGCTGCACGGTTTCTTCGATATCTCCCAAACCAGTTGACCTACAGCGAAATAATTAATTTTCCTGAATTCTAGATTCAATTATCTAACAACTTGCATTTATAGATTTTGTATCTAGATACAAACAAAAAAGTTCAACATTTTGAATTTTAGCTCCCAGATGCTGCACGGTTTCTTCGATATCTCCCAAACCAGTTGACCTACAGCGATATAATTAATTTTCCTGATTTCTAGATTCAATTATCTAACAACGTGCATTTATAGATTTTGTATCTAGATACACACAAAAAAGTTCAACTTTTTGAATTTTAGCTCCCAGATGCTGCACGGTTTCTTCGATATCTCCCAAACCAGTTGACCTAGAGCAATAAACTTAATTTGCCTGAATTCTAGATTCAATTATCTAACAACGTGCATTTATAGATTTTGTATCTAGATACAAACAAAAAAGTTCAACATTTTGAATTTTAGCTCCCAGATTCTGCACGGTTTCTTCGATATCTCCCAAACCAGTTGACCTACAGCGATATAATTAATTTTCCTGAATTCTAGATTTAATTATCTAACAACTTGCATTTATAGATTTTGTATCTAGATACAAACAAAAAAGTTCAACATTTTGAATTTTAGCTCCCAGATTCTGCACGGTTTCTTCGATATCTCCCAAACCAGTTGACCTAGAGCAATAAAGTTAAGCTGTCTGAATTCTAGATTCAATTATCTAACAACGTGCATTTATAGATTTTGTATCTAGATACAAACAAAAAAGTTCAACATTTTGAATTTTAGCTCCCAGATGCTGCACAGTTTCTTCGATATCTCCCAAACCAGTTGACCTAGAGCAATAAAGTTAAGTTGCCTGAATTCTAGATTCAATTATCTAACAACGTGCATTTATAGATTTTGTATCTTTATACAAACAAAAAAGTTCAACTTTTTGAATTTTAGCTCCCAGATGCTGCACGGCTTCATCGATATCTCCCAAACCAGCTGACCTAGAGCAATAAATTTAAGTTTCCTGAATCCTAGATTCAATTATCTAACAACGTGCATTTATATATTTTGTATCTAGATACAAACAAAAAAGTTCAACATTTTGAATTTTAGCTCCCAGATGCTGCACGGTTTCTTCGATATCTCCCAAACCAGTTGACCTACAGCGAAATAATTAATTTTCCTGAATTCTAGATTCAATTATCTAACAACGTGCATTTATAGATTTTGTATCTAGATACAACCAAAAAAGTTCAACTTTTTGAATTTTAGCTCCCAGATGCTGCACGGTTTCTTCGATATCTCCCAAACCAGTTGACCTACAGCGAAATAATTAATTTTCCTGAATTCTAGATTCAATTATCTAACAACTTGCATTTATAGATTTTGTATCTAGATACAAACAAAAAAGTTCAACATTTTGAATTTTAGCTCCCAGATGCTGCACGGTTTCTTCGATATCTCCCAAACCAGTTGACCTACAGCGATATAATTAATTTTCCTGATTTCTAGATTCAATTATCTAACAACGTGCATTTATAGATTTTGTATCTAGATACACACAAAAAAGTTCAACTTTTTGAATTTTAGCTCCCAGATGCTGCACGGTTTCTTCGATATCTCCCAAACCAGTTGACCTAGAGCAATAAACTTAATTTGCCTGAATTCTAGATTCAATTATCTAACAACGTGCATTTATAGATTTTGTATCTAGATACAACCAAAAAAGTTCAACTTTTTGAATTTTAGCTCCCAGATGCTGCACGGTTTCTTCGATATCTCCCAAACCAGTTGACCTACAGCGAAATAATTAATTTTCCTGAATTCTAGATTCAATTATCTAACAACTTGCATTTATAGATTTTGTATCTAGATACAAACAAAAAAGTTCAACATTTTGAATTTTAGCTCCCAGATGCTGCACGGTTTCTTCGATATCTCCCAAACCAGTTGACCTACAGCGATATAATTAATTTTCCTGATTTCTAGATTCAATTATCTAACAACGTGCATTTATAGATTTTGTATCTAGATACACACAAAAAAGTTCAACTTTTTGAATTTTAGCTCCCAGATGCTGCACGGTTTCTTCGATATCTCCCAAACCAGTTGACCTAGAGCAATAAACTTAATTTGCCTGAATTCTAGATTCAATTATCTAACAACGTGCATTTATAGATTTTGTATCTAGATACAAACAAAAAAGTTCAACATTTTAAATTTTAGCTCCCAGATTCTGCACGGTTTCTTCGATATCTCCCAAACCAGTTGACCTACAGCGATATAATTTATTTTCCTGAATTCTAGATTCAATTATCTAACAACTTGCATTTATAGATTTTGTATCTAGATACAAACAAAAAAGTTAAACATTTTGAATTTTAGCTCCCAGATGCTGCACGGTTTCTTCGATATCTCCCAAACCAGTTGACCTAGAGCAATAAAGTTAAGTTGTCTGAATTCTAGATTCAATTATCTAACAACGTGCATTTATAGATTTTGTATCTAGATACAAACAAAAAAGTTCAACATTTTGAATTTTAGCTCCCAGATGCTGCACGGTTTCTTCGATATCTCCCAAACCAGTTGACCTACAGCAATAAACTTAATTTGCCTGAATTCTAGATTCAATTATCTAACAACGTGCATTTATAGATTTTGTATCTAGATACAAACAAAAAAGTTCAACATTTTGAATTTTAGCTCCCAGATTCTGCACGGTTTCTTCGATATCTCCCAAACCAGTTGACCTACAGCGATATAGTTAATTTTTCTGAATTCTAGATTTAAATATCTAACAACTTGCATTTATAGATTTTGTATCTAGATACAAACAAAAAAGTTCAACATTTTGAATTTTAGCTCCCAGATGCTGCACGGTTTCTTCGATATCTCCCAAACCAGTTGACCTACAGCGATATAATTAATTTTCCTGATTTCTAGATTCAATTATCTAACAACTTGCATTTATAGATTTTGTATCTAGATACACACAAAAAAGTTCAACTTTTTGAATTTTAGCTCCCAGATGCTGCACGGTTTCTTCGATATCTCCCAAACCAGTTGACCTAGAGCAATAAAGTTAAGTTGTCTGAATTCTAGATTCAATTATCTAACAACGTGCATTTATAGATTTTGTATCTAGATACAAACAAAAAAGTTCAACATTTTGAATTTTAGCTCCCAGATGCTGCACGGTTTCTTCGATATCTCCCAAACCAGTTGACCTAGAGCAATAAAGTTAAGTTGTCTGAATTCTAGATTCAATTATCTAACAACGTGCATTTATAGATTTTGTATCTAGATACAAACAAAAAAGTTCAACATTTTGAATTTTAGCTCCCAGATGCTGCACGGTTTCTTCGATATCTCCCAAACCAGTTGACCTAGATCAATAAAGTTAAGTTGTCTGAATTCTAGATTCAATTATCTAACAACGTGCATTTATAGATTTTGTATCTATATACAAACAAAAAAGTTCAACATTTTGAATTTTAGCTCCCAGATGTTGCACGGCTTCATCGATATCTCCCAAACCAGTTGACCTAGAGCAATATATTTAAGTTGCCTGAATCCTAGATTCAATTATCTAACAACGTGCATTTATAGATTTTGTATCTAGATACAAACAAAAAAGTTCAACATTTTGAATTTTAGCTCCCAGATGCTGCACGGTTTCTTCGATATCTCCCAAACCAGTTGACCTAGATCAATAAAGTTAAGTTGTCTGAATTCTAGATTCAATTATCTAACAACGTGCATTTATAGATTTTGTATCTATATACAAACAAAAAAGTTCAACATTTTGAATTTTAGCTCCCAGATGCTGCACGGTTTCTTCGATATCTCCCAAACCAGTTGACCTACAGCGAAATAATTAATTTTCCTGAATTCTAGATTCAATTATCTAACAACTTGCATTTATAGATTTTGTATCTAGATACAAACAAAAAAGTTCAACATTTTGAATTTTAGCTCCCAGATGCTGCACGGTTTCTTCGATATCTCCCAAACCAGTTGACCTACAGCGATATAATTAATTTTCCTGAATTCTAGATTCAATTATCTAACAACGTGCATTTATAGATTTTGTAACTAGATACAAACAAAAAAGTTCAACATTTTGAATTTTAGTTCCCAGATTCTGCACGGTTTCTTCGATATCTCCCAAACCAGTTGACCTACAGCGATATAATTAATTTTTCTGAATTCTAGATTCAATTATCTAACAACTTGCATTTATAGATTTTGTATCTAGATACAAACAAAAAAGTTCAACATTTTGAATTTTAGATCCCAGATTCTGCACGGTTTCTTCGATATCTCCCAAACCAGTTGACCTACAGCGATAGAATTAATTTTCCTGAATTCTAGATTCAATTATCTAACAACTTGCATTTATAGATTTTGTATCTAGATACAAACAAAAAAGTTCAACTTTTTGAATTTTAGATCCCAGATGCTGCACGGTTTCTTCGATATCTCCCAAACCAGTTGACCTAGAGCAATAAAGTTAAGTTGCCTGAATTCTAGATTCAATTATCTAACAACGTGCATTTATAGATTTTGTAACTAGATACAAACAAAAAAGTTCAACATTTTGAATTTTAGATCCCAGATTCTGCACGGTTTCTTCGATATCTCCCAAACCAGTTGACCTACAGCGATAGAATTAATTTTCCTGAATTCTAGATTCAATTATCTAACAACTTGCATTTATAGATTTTGTATCTAGATACAAACAAACAAGTTCAACTTTTTGAATTTTAGCTTCCAGATGCTGCACGGTTTCTTCGATATCTCCCAAACCAGTTGACCTACAGCGATATAATTAATTTTCCTGAATTCTAGATTCAATTATCTAACAAGGAGCATTTATAGATTTTGTATCTAGATACAAACAAAAAAGTTCAACTTTTTGAATTTTAGCTCCCAGATGCTGCACGGTTTCTTCGATATCTCCCAAACCAGTTGACCTAGAGCAATAAAGTTAAGTTGCCTGAATTCTAGATTCAATTATCTAACAACGTGCATTTATAGATTTTGTAACTAGATACATACAAAAAGAACTTTAGCTCCCAGATTCTGCACGGTTTCTTCGATATCTCCCAAACCAGTTGACCTACAGCGATATAATTAATTTTTCTGAATTCTAGATTGAATTATCTAACAACTTGCATTTATAGATTTTGTATCTAGATACAAACAAAAAAGTTCAACTTTTTGAATTTTAGCTCCCAGATGCTGCACAGTTTCTTCGATATCTCCCAAACCAGTTGACCTAGAGCAATAAAGTTAAGTTGCCTGAATTCTAGATTCAATTATCTAACAACGTGCATTTATAGATTTTGTAACTAGATACATATAAAAAAGTTCAACATTTTGAACTTTAGCTCCCAGATTCTGCACGGTTTCTTCGATATCTCCCAAACCAGTTGACCTACAGCGATATAATTAATTTTTCTGAATTCTAGATTGAATTATCTAACAACTTGCATTTATAGATTTTGTATCTAGATACAAACAAAAAAGTTCAACTTTTTGAATTTTAGCTCCCAGATGCTGAACGGTTTCTTCGATATCTCCCAAACCAGTTGACCTAGAGCTATAAAGTTAAGTTGAATGAATTCTAGATTCAATTATCTAACAACGTGCAGTTATAGATTTTGTATCTAGATACAAACAAAAAAGTTCAACCTTTTGAATTTTAGCTCCCAGATGCTGCACGGTTTCTTCGATATCTCCCAAACCAGTTGACCTTGAGCAATAAAGTTAAGTTGTCTGAATTCTAGATTCAATTATCTAACAACGTGCATTTATAGATTTTGTATCTAGATACAAACAAAAAAGTTCAACCTTTTGAATTTTTGCTCCCAGATGCTGCACGGTTTCTTCGATATCTCCCAAACCAGTTGACCTAGAGCAATAAAGTTAAGTTGTCTGAATTCTAGATTCAATTATCTAACAACGTGCATTTATAGATTTTGTAACTAGATACATACAAAAAAGTTCAACATTTTGAACTTTAGCTCCCAGATTCTGCACGGTTTCTTCGATATCTCCCAAACCAGTTGACCTACAGCGATATAATTAATTTTTCTGAATTCTAGATTGAATTATCTAACAACTTGCATTTATAGATTTTGTATCTACATAGATACAAACAAAAAAGTTCAACTTTTTGAATTTTAGCTCCCAGATGCTGCACGGTTTCTTCGATATCTCCCAAACCAGTTGACCTAGAGCAATAAAGTTAAGTTGCCTGAATTCTAGATTCAATTATCTAACAACGTGCATTTATAGATTTTGTATCTAGATACAAACAAAAAAGTTCAACTTTTTGAATTTTAGCTCCCAGATGCTGCACGGTTTCTTCGATATCTCCCAAACCAGTTGACCTAGAGCAATAAAGTTAAGTTGTCTGAATTCTAGATTCAATTATCTAACAACGTGCATTTATAGATTTTGTATCTAGATACAAACAAAAAAGTTCAACATTTTGAATTTTAGCTCCCAGATGCTGAACGGTTTCTTCGATATCTCCCAAACCACTGGACCTAGAGCAATAAAGTTAAGTTGTCTGAATTCTAGATTCAATTATCTAACAACGTGCTTTTATAGATTTTGTATCTAGATACAAACAAAAAAGTTCAACATTTTGAATTTTAGCTCCCAGATGCTGCACGGTTTCTTCGATATCTCCCAAACCAGTTGACCTAGAGCAATAAAGTTAAGTTGTCTGAATTCTAGATTCAATTATCTAATAACGTGCATTTATAGATTTTGTATCTAGATACAAACAAAAAAGTTCAACATTTTGAATTTTAGCTCCCAGACGCTGCACGGTTTCTTCGATATCTCCCAAACCAGTTGACCTACAGCGATATAATTAATTTTCCTGAATTCTAGATTCAATTATCTAACAAGGAGCATTTATAGATTTTGTATCTAGATACAAACAAAAAAGTTCAACTTTTTGAATTTTAGCTCCCAGATGCTGCACGGTTTCTTCGATATCTCCCAAACCAGTTGACCTAGAGCAATAAAGTTAAGTTGCCTGAATTCTAGATTCAATTATCTAACAACGTGCATTTATAGATTTTGTATCTACATAGATACAAACAAAAAAGTTCAACTTTTTGAATTTTAGCTCCCAGATGCTGCACGGTTTCTTCGATATCTCCCAAACCAGTTGACCTAGGGCAATAAAGTTAAGTTGCCTGAATTCTAGATTCAATTATCTAACAACGTGCTTTTATAGATTTTGTATCTAGATACAAACAAAAAAGTTCAACATTTTGAATTTTAGCTCCCAGATGCTGCACGGTTTCTTCGATATCTCCCAAACCAGTGGACCTAGAGCAATAAAGTTAAGTTGTCTGAATTCTAGATTCAATTATCTAACAACGTGCATTTATAGATTTTGTAACTAGATACAAACAAAAAAGTTCAATATTTTGAATTTTAGCTCCCAGATTCTGCACGGTTTCTTCGATATCTCCCAAACCAGTTGACCTACAGCGATAGAATTAATTTTCTTGAATTCTAGATTCAATTATCTAACAACGTGCATTTATAGATTTTGTATCTAGATACAAACAAAAAAGTTCAACTTTTTGAATTTTAGTTCCCAGATTCTGCACGGTTTCTTCGATATCTCCCAAACCAGTTGACCTACAGCGATATAATTAATTTTTCTGAATTCTAGATTCAATTATCTAACAACTTGCATTTATAGATTTTGTATCTAGATACAAACAAAAAAGTTCAACTTTTTGAATTTTAGCTCCCAGATGCTGCACGGTTTCTTCGATATCTCCCAAACCAGTTGACCTAGAGCAATAAAGTTAAGTTGCCTGAATTCTAGATTCAATTATCTAACAACGTGCATTTATAGATTTTGTAACTAGATACAAACAAAAAAGTTCAACATTTTGAATTTTAGATCCCAGATTCTGCACGGTTTCTTCGATATCTCCCAAACCAGTTGACCTACAGCGATAGAATTAATTTTCCTGAATTCTAGATTCAATTATCTAACAACTTGCATTTATAGATTTTGTATCTAGATACAAACAAAAAAGTTCAACTTTTTGAATTTTAGCTTCCAGATGCTGCACGGGTTCTTCGATATCTCCCAAACCAGTTGACCTACAGCGATATAATTAATTTTCCTGAATTCTAGATTCAATTATCTAACAAGGAGCATTTATAGATTTTGTATCTAGATACAAACAAAAAAGTTCAACTTTTTGAATTTTAGCTCCCAGATGCTGCACGGTTTCTTCGATATCTCCCAAACCAGTTGACCTAGAGCAATAAAGTTAAGTTGCCTGAATTCTAGATTCAATTATCTAACAACGTGCATTTATAGATTTTGTAACTAGATACATACAAAAAAGTTCAACATTTTGAACTTTAGCTCCCAGATTCTGCACGGTTTCTTCGATATCTCCCAAACCAGTTGACCTACAGCGATATAATTAATTTTTCTGAATTCTAGATTGAATTATCTAACAACTTGCATTTATAGATTTTGTATCTAGATACAAACAAAAAAGTTCAACATTTTGAATTTTAGCTCCCAGATGCTGAACGGTTTCTTCGATATCTCCCAAACCACTGGACCTAGAGCAATAAAGTTAAGTTGTCTGAATTCTAGATTCAATTATCTAACAACGTGCTTTTATAGATTTTGTATCTAGATACAAACAAAAAAGTTCAACATTTTGCATTTTAGCTCCCAGATGCTGCACGGTTTCTTCGATATCTCCCAAACCAGTTCACCTAGAGCAATAAAGTTAAGTTGTCTGAATTCTAGATTCAATTATCTAACAACGTGCATTTATAGATTTTGTATCTAGATACAAACAAAAAAGTTCAACATTTTGAATTTTAGCTCCCAGACGCTGCACGGTTTCTTCGATATCTCCCAAACCAGTTGACCTACAGCGATATAATTAATTTTCCTGAATTCTAGATTCAATTATCTAACAACGTGCATTTATAGATTTTGTATCTACATAGATACAAACAAAAAAGTTCAACATTTTGAATTTTAGCTCCCAGATGCTGCACGGTTTCTTCGATATCTCCCAAACCAGTTGACCTAGAGCAATAAAGTTAAGTTGTCTGAATTCTAGATTCAATTATCTAACAACGTGCATTTATAGATTTTGTATCTAGATACAAACAAAAAAGTTCAACATTTTGAATTTTAGCTCCCAGACGCTGCACGGTTTCTTCGATATCTCCCAAACCAGTTGACCTACAGCGATATAATTAATTTTCCTGAATTCTAGATTCAATTATCTAACAACGTGCATTTATAGATTTTGTATCTACATAGATACAAACAAAAAAGTTCAATATTTTGAATTTTAGCTCCCAGATTCTGCACGGTTTCTTCGATATCTCCCAAACCAGTTGACCTACAGCGATAGAATTAATTTTCTTGAATTCTAGATTCAATTATCTAACAACGTGCATTTATAGATTTTGTATCTAGATACAAACAAAAAAGTTCAACTTTTTGAATTTTAGTTCCCAGATTCTGCACGGTTTCTTCGATATCTCCCAAACCAGTTGACCTACAGCGATATAATTAATTTTTCTGAATTCCAGATTCAATTATCTAACAACTTGCATTTATAGATTTTGTATCTAGATACAAACAAAAAAGTTCAACTTTTTGAATTTTAGCTCCCAGATGCTGCACGGTTTCTTCGATATCTCCCAAACCAGTTGACCTAGAGCAATAAAGTTAAGTTGCCTGAATTCTAGATTCAATTATCTAACAACGTGCATTTATAGATTTTGTAACTAGATACAAACAAAAAAGTTCAACATTTTGAATTTTAGATCCCAGATTCTGCACGGTTTCTTCGATATCTCCCAAACCAGTTGACCTACAGCGATAGAATTAATTTTCCTGAATTCTAGATTCAATTATCTAACAACTTGCATTTATAGATTTTGTATCTAGATACAAACAAAAAAGTTCAACTTTTTGAATTTTAGCTTCCAGATGCTGCACGGGTTCTTCGATATCTCCCAAACCAGTTGACCTACAGCCTTATAATTAATTTTCCTGAATTCTAGATTCAATTATCTAACAAGGAGCATTTATAGATTTTGTATCTAGATACAAACAAAAAAGTTCAACTTTTTGAATTTTAGCTCCCAGATGCTGCACGGTTTCTTCGATATCTCCCAAACCAGTTGACCTAGAGCAATAAAGTTAAGTTGCCTGAATTCTAGATTCAATTATCTAACAACGTGCATTTATAGATTTTGTAACTAGATACATACAAAAAAGTTCAACATTTTGAACTTTAGCTCCCAGATTCTGCACGGTTTCTTCGATATCTCCCAAACCAGTTGACCTACAGCGATATAATTAATTTTTCTGAATTCTAGATTGAATTATCTAACAACTTGCATTTATAGATTTTGTATCTAGATACAAACAAAAAAGTTCAACTTTTTGAATTTTAGCTCCCAGATGCTGCACAGTTTCTTCGATATCTCCCAAACCAGTTGACCTAGAGCAATAAAGTTAAGTTGCCTGAATTCTAGATTCAATTATCTAACAACGTGCATTTATAGATTTTGTAACTAGATACATACAAAAAAGTTCAACATTTTGAACTTTAGCTCCCAGATTCTGCACGGTTTCTTCGATATCTCCCAAACCAGTTGACCTACAGCGATATAATTAATTTTTCTGAATTCTAGATTGAATTATCTAACAACTTGCATTTATAGATTTTGTATCTAGATACAAACAAAAAAGTTCAACTTTTTGAATTTTAGCTCCCAGATGCTGCACGGTTTCTTCGATATCTCCCAAACCAGTTGACCTAGAGCAATAAAGTTAAGTTGCCTGAATTCTAGATTCAATTATCTAACAACGTGCTTTTATAGATTTTGTATCTAGATACAAACAAAAAAGTTCAACATTTTGAATTTTAGCTCCCAGATGCTGCACGGTTTCTTCGATATCTCCCAAACCAGTTGACCTAGAGCAATAAAGTTAAGTTGTCTGAATTCTAGATTCAATTATCTAACAACGTGCATTTATAGATTTTGTATCTAGATACAAACAAAAAAGTTCAACATTTTGAATTTTAGCTCCCAGATGCTGCACGGTTTCTTCGATATCTCCCAAACCAGTTGACCTACAGCGATATAATTAATTTTCCTGAATTCTAGATTCAATTATCTAACAACGTGCATTTATAGATTTTGTATCTACATAGATACAAACAAAAAAGTTCAACTTTTTAAATTTTAGCTCCCAGATGCTGCACGGTTTCTTCGATATCTCCCAAACCAGTTGACCTAGAGCAATAAAGTTAAGTTGCCTGAATTCTAGATTCAATTATCTAACTACGTGCATTTATAGATTTTGTAACTAGATACAAACAAAAAAGTTCAACATTTTGACTTTTAGATCCCAGATGCTGCACGGTTTCTTCGATATCTCCCAAACCAGTTGACCTACAGCGATATAATTAATTTTTCTGAATTCTAGATTCAATTATCTAACAACTTGCATTTATAGATTTTGTATCTAGATACAAACAAAAAAGTTCAACTTTTTGAATTTTAGCTCCCAGATGCTGCACGGTTTCTTCGATATCTCCCAAACCAGTTGACCTAGAGCAATAAAGTTAAGTTGCCTGAATTCTAGATTCAATTATCTAACAACGTGCATTTATAGATTTTGTAACTAGATACAAACAAAAAAGTTAAACATTTTGAATTTTAGATCCCAGATTCTGCACGGTTTCTTCGATATCTCCCAAACCAGTTGACCTACAGCGATAGAATTAATTTTCCTGAATTCTAGATTCAATTATCTAACAACTTGCATTTATAGATTTTGTATCTAGATACAAACAAAAAAGTTCAACTTTTTGAATTTTAGCTTCCAGATGCTGCACGGTTTCTTCGATATCTCCCAAACCCGTTGACCTACAGCGATATAATTAATTTTCCTGAATTCTAGATTCAATTATCTAACAAGGAGCATTTATAGATTTTGTATCTAGATACAAACAAAAAAGTTCAACTTTTTGAATTTTAGCTCCCAGATGCTGCACGGTTTCTTCGATATCTCCCAAACCAGTTGACCTAGAGCAATAAAGTTAAGTTGCCTAAATTCTAGATTCAATTATCTAACAACGTGCATTTATAGATTTTGTAACTAGATACATACAAAAAAGTTCAACATTTTGAACTTTAGCTCCCAGATTCTGCACGGTTTCTTCGATATCTCCCAAACCAGTTGACCTACAGCGATATAATTAATTTTTCTGAATTCTAGATTGAATTATCTAACAACTTGCATTTATAGATTTTGTATCTAGATACAAACAAAAAAGTTCAACTTTTTGAATTTTAGCTCCCAGATGCTGCACAGTTTCTTCGATATCTCCCAAACCAGTTGACCTAGAGCAATAAAGTTAAGTTGCCTGAATTCTAGATTCAATTATCTAACAACGTGCATTTATAGATTTTGTAACTAGATACATACAAAAAAGTTCAACATTTTGAACTTTAGCTCCCAGATTCTGCACGGTTTCTTCGATATCTCCCAAACCAGTTGACCTACAGCGATATAATTAATTTTTCTCAATTCTAGATTGAATTATCTAACAACTTGCATTTATAGATTTTGTATCTAGATACAAACAAAAAAGTTCAACTTTTTGAATTTTAGCTCCCAGATGCTGCACGGTTTCTTCGATATCTCCCAAACCAGTTGACTTAGAGCAATAAAGTTAAGTTGCCTGAATTCTAGATTCAATTATCTAACAACGTGCATTTATAGATTTTGTATCTAGATACAAACAAAAAAGTTCAACATTTTGAATTTTAGCTCCCAGATGCTGCACGGTTTCTTCGATATCTCCCAAACCAGTGGACCTAGAGCAATAAAGTTAAGTTGTCATTTTGAATTTTAGCTCCCAGATGCTGCACGGTTTCTTCGATATCTCCCAAACCAGTTGACCTACAGCGATAGAATTAATTTTCTTGAATTCTAGATTCAATTATCTAACAACTTGCATTTATAGATTTTGTATCTATATACAAACAAAAAAGTTCAACTTTTTGAATTTTAGTTCCCAGATTCTGCACGGTTTCTTCGATATCTCCCAAACCAGTTGACCTACAGCGATATAATTAATTTTTCTGAATTCTAGATTCAATTATCTAACAACTTGCATTTATAGATTTTGTATCTAGATACAAACAAAAAAGTTCAACTTTTTGAATTTTAGCTCCCAGATGCTGCACGGTTTCTTCGATATCTCCCAAACCAGTTGACCTAGAGCAATAAAGTTAAGTTGCCTGAATTCTAGATTCAATTATCTAACAACGTGCATTTATAGATTTTGTAACTAGATACAAACAAAAAAGTTAAACATTTTGAATTTTAGATCCCAAATTCTGCACGGTTTCTTCGATATCTCCCAAACCAGTTGACCTACAGCGATAGAATTAATTTTCCTGAATTCTAGATTCAATTATCTAACAACTTGCATTTATAGATTTTGTATCTAGATACAAACAAAAAAGTTCAACTTTTTGAATTTTAGCTTCCAGATGCTGCACGGTTTCTTCGATATCTCCCAAACCCGTTGACCTACAGCGATATAATTAATTTTCCTGAATTCTAGATTCAATTATCTAACAAGGAGCATTTATAGATTTTGTATCTAGATACAAACAAAAAAGTTCAACTTTTTGAATTTTAGCTCCCAGATGCTGCACGGTTTCTTCGATATCTCCCAAACCAGTTGACCTAGAGCAATAAAGTTAAGTTGCCTGAATTCTAGATTCAATTATCTAACAACGTGCATTTATAGATTTTGTAACTAGATACATAAAAAAAAGTTCAACATTTTGAACTTTAGCTCCCAGATTCTGCACGGTTTCTTCGATATCTCCCAAACCAGTTGACCTACAGCGATATAATTAATTTTTCTGAATTCTAGATTGAATTATCTAACAACTTGCATTTATAGATTTTGTATCTAGATACAAACAAAAAAGTTCAACTTTTTGAATTTTAGCTCCCAGATGCTGCACAGTTTCTTCGATATCTCCCAAACCAGTTGACCTAGAGCAATAAAGTTAAGTTGCCTGAATTCTAGAATTATCTAACAACGTGCATTTATAGATTTTGTAACTAGATACATACAAAAAAGTTCAACATTTTGAACTTTAGCTCCCAGATTCTGCACGGTTTCTTCGATATCTCCCAAACCAGTTGACCTACAGCGATATAATTAATTTTTCTGAATTCTAGATTGAATTATCTAACAACTTGCATTTATAGATTTTGTATCTAGATACAAACAAAAAAGTTCAACTTTTTGAATTTTAGCTCCCAGATGCTGCACGTTTTCTTCGATATCTCCCAAACCAGTTGACTTAGAGCAATAAAGTTAAGTTGCCTGAATTCTAGATTCAATTATCTAACAACGTGCATTTATAGATTTTGTATCTAGATACAAACAAAAAAGTTCAACATTTTGAATTTTAGCTCCCAGATGCTGCACGGTTTCTTCGATATCTCCCAAACCAGTTGACCTAGAGCAATAAAATTAAGTTGTCTGAATTCTAGATTCAATTATCTAACAACGTGCATTTATAGATTTTGTAACTAGATACATACAAAAAAGTTCAACATTTTGAACTTTAGCTCCCAGATTCTACACGGTTTCTTCGATATCTCCCAAACCAGTTGACCTACAGCGATATAATTAATTTTTCTGAATTCTAGATTGAATTATCTAACAACTTGCATTTATAGATTTTGTATCTACATAGATACAAACAAAAAAGTTCAACTTTTTGAATTTTAGCTCCCAGATGCTGCACGGTTTCTTCGATATCTCCCAAACCAGTTGACCTACAGCGATATAATTAATTTTCCTGAATTCTAGATTCAATTATCTAACAACGTGCATTTATAGATTTTGTATCTAGATACAAACAAAAAAGTTCAACTTTTTGAATTTTAGCTCCCAGATGCTGCACGGTTTCTTCGATATCTCCCAAACCAGTTGACCTAGAGCAATAAAGTAGTTAAGTTGTCTGAATTCTAGATTCAATTATCTAACAACGTGCATTTATAGATTTTGTATCTAGATACAAACAAAAAAGTTCAACATTTTGAATTTTAGCTCCCAGATGCTGCACGGTTTCTTCGATATCTCCCAAACCAGTTGACCTAGAGCAATAAAGTTAAGTTGTCTGAATTCTAGATTCAATTATCTAACAACGTGCATTTATAGATTTTGTATCTAGATACAAATAAAAAGTTCAACATTTTGAATTTTAGCTCCCAGATGCTGCACGGTTTCTTCGATATCTCCCAAACCAGTTGACCTAGAGCAATAAAGTTAAGTTGTCTGAATTCTAGATTCAATTATCTAACAACGTGCATTTATAGATTTTGTATCTAGATACAAACAAAAAAGTTCAACATTTTGAATTTTAGCTCCCAGATTCTGCACGGTTTCTTCGATATCTCCCAAACCAGTTGACCAACAGCGATATAATTAATTTTTCTGAATTCTAGATTCAATTATCTAACAACTTGCATTTATAGATTTTGTATCTAGATACAAACAAAAAAGTTCAACTTTTTGAATTTTAGCTCCCAGATGCTGCACGGTTTCTTCGATATCTCCCAAACCAGTTGACCTACAGCGATAGAATTAATTTTCCTGAATTCTAGATTCAATTATCTAACAACTTGCATTTATAGATTTTGTATCTAGATACAAACAAAAAAGTTCAACTTTTTGAATTTTAGCTTCCAGATGCTGCACGGTTTCTTCGATATCTCCCAAACCAGTTGACCTACAGCGATATAATTAATTTTCCTGAATTCTAGATTCAATTATCTAACAACGTGCATTTATAGATTTTGTATCTAGATACAAACAAAAAAGTTCAACTTTTTGAATCTTAGCTCCCAGATGCTGCACGGTTTTTTCGATATCTCCCAAACCAGTTGACCTAGAGCAATAAAGTTAAGTTGCCTGAATTCTAGATTCAATTATCTAACAACGTGCATTTATAGATTTTGTAACTAGATACAAACAAAAAAGTTCAAGATTTTGAATTTTAGATCCCAGATGCTGCACGGTTTCTGCGATATCTCCCAAACCAGTGGACCTAGAGCAATAAAGTTAAGTTGTCTGAATTCTAGATTCAATTATCTAACAACGTGCATTTATAGATTTTGTATCTAGATACAAATAAAAAAGTTCAACATTTTGAATTTTAGATCCCAGATTCTGCACGGTTTCTTCGATATCTCCCAAACCAGTTGACCTACAGCGATAGAATTAATTTTCCTGAATTCTAGATTCAATTATCTAACAACTTGCATTTATAGATTTTGTATCTAGATACAAACAAAAAAGTTCAACTTTTTGAATTTTAGCTCCCAGATTCTGCACGGTTTCTTCGATATCTCCCAAACCAGTTGACCTACAGCGATATAATTAATTTTTCTGAATTCTAGATTCAATAATCTAACAACTTGCATTTATAGATTTTGTATCTAGATACAAACAAAAAAGTTCAACTTTTTGAATTTTAGTTCCCAGATGCTGCACGGTTTCTTCGATATCTCCCAAACCAGTTGACCTAGAGCATGAAGTTAAGTTTCCTGAATTCTAGATTCAATTATCTAACAACGTGCATTTATAAATTTTGTAACTAGATACAAACAAAAAAGTTCAACATTTTGAATTTTAGATCCCAGATTCTGCACGGTTTCTTCGATATCTCCCAAACCAGTTGACCTACAGCGATAGAATTAATTTTCCTGAATTCTAGATTCAATTATCTAACAACTTGCATTTATAGATTTTGTATCTAGATACAAACAAAAAAGTTCAACATTTTGAATTTTAGCTTCCAGATGCTGCACGGTTTCTTCGATATCTCCCAAACCAGTTGACCTACAGCGATATAATTAATTTTCCTGAATTCTAGATTCAATTATCTAACAAGGAGCATTTATAGATTTTGTATCTAGATACAAACAAAAAAGTTCAACTTTTTGAATTTTAGCTCCCAGATGCTGCACGGTTTCTTCGATATCTCCCAAACCAGTTGAGCTAGAGCAATAAAGTTAAGTTGCCTGAATTCTAGATTCAATTATCTAACAACGTGCATTTATAGATTTTGTAACTAGATACATACAAAAAAGTTCAACATTTTGAACTTTAGCTCCCAGATTCTACACGGTTTCTTCGATATCTCCCAAACCAGTTGACCTACAGCGATATAATTAATTTTTCTGAATTCTTGATTGAATTATCTAACAACTTGCATTTATAGATTTTGTATCTAGATACAAACAAAAAAGTTCAACTTTTTGAATTTTAGCTCCCAGATGCTGCACAGTTTCTTCGATATCTCCCAAACCAGTTGACCTAGAGCAATAAAGTTAAGTTGCCTGAATTCTAGATTCAATTATCTAACAACGTGCATTTATAGATTTTGTAACTAGATACATACAAAAAAGTTCAACATTTTGAACTTTAGCTCCCAGATTCTGCACGGTTTCTTCGATATCTCCCAAACCAGTTGACCTACAGCGATATAATTAATTTTTCTGAATTCTAGATTGAATTATCTAACAACTAGCATTTATAGATTTTGTATCTAGATACAAACAAAAAAGTTCAACTTTTTGAATTTTAGCTCCCAGATGCTGCACGGTTTCTTCGATATCTCCCAAACCAGTTGACCTAGAGCAATAAAGTTAAGTTGCCTGAATTCTAGATTCAATTATCTAACAACGTGCATTTATAGATTTTGTAACTAGATACAAACAAAAAAGTTCAACATTTTGAATTTTAGCTCCCAGATGCTGCACGGTTTCTTCGATATCTCCCAAACCAGTGGACCTAGAGCAATAAAGTTAAGTTGTCTGAATTCTAGATTCAATTATCTAACAACGTGCATTTATAGATTTTGTATCTAGATACAAACAAAAAAGTTCAACATTTTGAATTTTAGCTCCCAGATGCTGCACGGTTTCTTCGATATCTCCCAAACAAGTTGACCTAGAGCAATAAAGTTAAGTTGTCTGAATTCTAGATTCAATTATCTAACAACGTGCATTTATAGATTTTGTAACTAGATACATACAAAAAAGTTCAACATTTTGAACTTTAGCTCCCAGATTCTGCACGGTTTCTTCGATATCTCCCAAACCAGTTGACCTACAGCGATATAATTAATTTTTCTGAATTCTAGATTGAATTATCTAACAACTTGCATTTATAGATTTTGTATCTACATAGATACAAACAAAAAAGTTCAACTTTTTGAATTTTAGCTCCCAGATGCTGCACGGTTTCTTCGATATCTCCCAAACCATTTGACCTAGAGCAATAAAGTTAAGTTGCCTGAATTCTAGATTCAAACATAGGGGCGGGCTACAGTCCGCTTGGGCGAACTGTTGGATACCCTATTCTTATTCCTATATCTCATAAGTGGGCGTGGCAAAAATTTAAAGGATTTTATCGAAAAAACTAAGCTTTTGTAAATAAAAACGCTCCCTAGCTCAAACTTTGGTTTTTCAATAAAATTGTTTTATTTAATTGTGGGCGTGTCAGTAGGCGGATTTAAAAAAAAATTAAGTATGAGCATAAAGGGCAC
Source organism: Portevinia maculata (assembly GCA_949715645.1). Classification (NCBI taxonomy): domain Eukaryota; kingdom Metazoa; phylum Arthropoda; class Insecta; order Diptera; family Syrphidae; genus Portevinia; species Portevinia maculata. Next base: position 146,152,303 of record OX454527.1, on the reverse strand, counting down.
CAAGAGAGTATATACTATAAATTTCAGCTCCCTAGCTCAAACTTTGGACTTTCAAAAATAAAAAAATAAAAATTGTGGGCGTGTCAGTAGGCGGATTTTGAAAATATTTACACATGAGCATAAAGGGCCCCTAGAGAGTATATATTAAAAATTTCAGCTCCCTAGCTCAAATTTTGGTTTTTCAAAAAAAATATTTTATTTAATTGTGGGCGTGTCAGTGGGCGGATTTTGAAAATTTTATGTCCCAAGCAGTTTTATGGGCCAAAGATCATATATAAAAAATTTCAGCTTTCTAGCTCAAAATTCAATTTTTCCCAAAATTTGTTTTATTTAATTGTGGGCGTGTCAGTGGGCGGATTTTGAAAATTTTATGTCCCAATCAGTTTTATGGGCCATAGATCATATATAAAAAATTTCAGCTTTCTAGCTCAAAATTCAATTTTTCCAAAATTTTGTTTTTTTGAGTTTGTGGGCGTGTCTGTGGGCGGATTTCAAAAATTCTTAAACTTGATTATTTCGGGACCCTAGAGAGTATATGGTTAAAATTTCAGCTCTCTAGGTCCAGTTTAAAGGCCTAATTTTTGCCGACGGACGGACATGGCTAGATCGACATTACTATCGATGCTGATCATAAATATAGTAACTTTTAGGGGTCTACGGGCAATATTAAGGTATGTTACAAACTATGCGTCAAAATTAATATACCCCTAGAATAGGGTATAATTATCTAACAACGTGCATTTATAGATTTTGTATCTAGATACAAACAAAAAAGTTCAACTTTTTGAATTTTAGCTCCCAGATGCTGCACGGCAGTGGCGTGGCGTGGATAATTTTAAAAGGGAAGACGTTGAAAAATTTAGTCACCTATAAAAATAAAAATCTTTAAAACCTGAAATAAAATAATTTTTAATGGGGATATTGTATCTACATAATATGCATTCCACATTGACTTAGCAAAAATATTCTAGCCACATTTTTTATACTTCAAGACATGAATATTTCAATCAACAATGAGCTTAAAGCATAACAAAAGTGGCTTCAAAAGAAGCCGGTCTTGACAGACGCATGATACAATAACTTAAAAAAATTCAGCATAATGTGGATAGTAATTTTAAAATAAGAAAATTCAGAAGAATTATATGGATAATTCTTTATATTTGTTAAAATATAAAAACGATACAAATAATAATGTCAGCAATAAAAATAAATCAAAATTAAAAACATAGGGACGGGCTACAGTCCGCTTGGGCGAACTGTTGGATACCATATTCTTATTCCTATCCCTCATAAGTGGGCGTGACAAAAGTCTAAGTATGGTTAAATTGTTAAGAACGCTCTACATATTTTGTTATATAACATTTAAAGGATTTTATCAAAAAAAACGCTCCCTAGCTCAAACTTGGGTGTCTCAATAAAATTGTTTTATTTAATTGTGGGCGTGTCAGTAGTCGGATTTAAAAAAAAATTAACACATGAGCATAAAGGGCCCCTAGAGAGTATATATTATAAATTTCAGCTACCCAGCTCAAACTTTGGATTTTCAAAAAAATTGTTTTATTTATTTGTGGGCGTGTCAGTGGGCGGATTTTGAAAATATTTATACATGATCTTAAAGGGCCCCTAGAGAGTATATATTATAAATTTCAGATCCCTAGCTCAAACCTTGGATTTTCAAAAAAATTGTTTTATTTATTTGTGGGCGTGTCAGTGGGCAGATTTTGAAAATATTGATACATGAGCTTAAAGGGCCCCTAGAGAGTATATATTAAAAATTTCAGCTCCCTAGCTCAAATTTTGGTTTTTCAATAAAATTGTTTTATTTTTTTGTGGGCGTGGCAGTGGGCGGATTTTGAAAATTGCATATCCCAAGCAGTTTTAGGAGTCATAGATCATATATAAAAAATTTCAGCTTCCTAGCTCAAAATTCGATTTTTTCCAAAATTTTGTTTTTTTGAGTTTGTGGGCGTGTCTGTGGGCGGATTTCAAAAATTCGTAAACTTGATTATTTCGGGACCCTAGAGAGTATATGGTTAAAATTTCAGCTCTCTAGGTCCAGTTTAAAGGCCTAATTTTTGCCGACGGACGGACGGACGGACGGACATGGCTAAATCGACATTACTATCGATGCTGATCATAAATATAGTAACTTTTAGGGGTCTACGGGTAATATTAAGGTATGTTACAAACTATGCGTCAAAATTAATATACCCCTAGAATAGGGTATAAACAGCTAAAATTCACACACTTAAAAAAAAAAAGTGAAAAGTTTTGTTAAAATATTAGTTCTTTATAATTATTTGTATTCTAATGCTATTCGACGATCTTTTTTGATAAACTCTGCCAATACCCTTTCATAGAAGTTTGGCCTATTTTTAATTTTAAGAAGAAGTCTTCTTTCTATCGATATGAGGGCTAAATCAGAGAGCCTATCCTCGCCCTGTGAGTTTCTTAAATAAGTATGAATTCTTTTTAAAGCAGAAAAAGACCTCTCAACGGAGGCGACGGAAATGGGAAGTGTTAAAAGTAAACTACTTAAGTTTAAGACTTGAGGGAACACTTCTTTCAATGCTTCACTATTCAAATGGTTGTGAAGGTCGAGAACCTTAAACTGCCGAAGTGACGACGAAGAATATAAAACATTAAGTTCATTTTTTAATGCCGTGAAGTCAAAAATTCTAGGAAAAAACTTAATTAGGGAACGGAAATGTTACATATAATAAATGTACCAATACAAAAACGACTTAACTATAAAACGGACACCGACAAATGCGCACACATCTACAGACATCTTATAAACAAACAACGGAAGACGAAAATAGTTTTAACTCAGCCGGCATCATAACTTTATGTTTTATGTTCGTCATACCAAAAAATTTGTTGTGAAATGTAATTATTTATGTGGTACAATAAGTTGTGTAAGTTTCACAATGTAAATGTAAATTGTTCATTTTATTGTCATAATACTTTTTCTTGACAGTCCCTGAAGATGACTTTCGAAGAAAGTCGAAATATTGGACAAAATATATAATTTAAAATACAAAAAAAGAGTATTTTTAAATTAAGACCTACAGCCCGTTAAACAAACATTATTTATTACAATTCGAGGTCGTTAAACAAAACAATTTAGGGAAGATATTTTTACATCTGGACTGGAACGAGAAAAAGTGTCATACTTCAAATTATTTAGTAAATCCAAAAATGTAAGATTACTAAATGATTTATATCTGGCATTTATTTGGCTAACTATATTGTCTTTAATTTCAACAAAAAGGCGCTTATAATTCGTCTTCAAATCGAAGTCAAGCAACCTGCGTTTACGTGGAGGTTCGATGCAATCATTTACGCTGTCATAAATAACTTCAAACATATTTAAAAAGTCAGAGCTTATCCATGACTCAAAACGTTCGATTTCTTGCTTGGCATAACTAACGTCTGTTTGTTTTTTTTTTTGAATTAAATTAAATAATACATCGGTCTTTGCAAATATTTCAGAAAGGGTATGAAGCAAAAAACAGAATTCCTTGCTCTCTAATTTATTTAATAAACTTTCTGCCATCGAAAGTGTGTCAGTATCCCATTCCCTAGAGTCATTAATTATTTTACTAAAAGTTTCAATTATATCTATTTTACAGTTAAAGATTACGTTTATTATTCTTGAATGATAATGCCATCGAGTTTCCGATACTCCTGGCATGCGTCGATTGGAAATTTGTTTTAAAAGATTGGACCGCTTTGTGGATTTATTAAAAAATCGAACGATGCTATTAGTATAGCCAACAAATAGTTTAAGTTCTGCTATGTTTTCTAGAGATCGGGATAGTACTAAATTTAAAACATGTGCATAACAAGGAATAAAATTTGCCATCGGGCATTCATCAAGGACCTTCTTTTGAACACCACCCCCCTCGCCGGACATAACTGCGGCACCATCGTAGGATTGTCCTATTAACTTTTCCTTGCAGTCGTATGTTTCAAGAATTTTAAATATATGATTGGATAACTCATTTGCATTACGACTTGCGCTAACGTCAAAAAATCCAAGAAATCTTTCTTGTATACCATCCTCTGACAAGTACCGAAATATGGCACTCAGTTGTTCCCTATGACTCAAATCTGGTGTTTCGTCGATCATAATCGACACGAACCGAGCATCCTTGATTTCCGTTTTAATTTCGGATTTAATAACCGCCGCGATACTATGTATCAAATCGTTTTGAATATCGTTGGATAAACCTGAAAAAATTGGATTGTGTGTACTTGAACACTGCTCTAAATGGGATTCCAATAAAGTGTCATATTTAGATAAAAAATAAACCGCTTCGACATAATAGCCACGATTATCTGAACTAGACCTTTCATCATGACCGCGAAATGCTAACTCCTGTCTGCCTAATAAAATGACCGTGTCAATAAAACGTTCCATTAGTTTCCGATTTTTATCTACTTTTTTATTATGAACAACGAAAGAATTTCCTAAAGAAGTTTCAATGCGATTCGTGCCGAATTCGTGTAGGGATAAACAACAACGAATATGTTTTTCTGTCTTAATATGTTTTTTCGAAGAATTAACTAAATTATTTATATCAGTGAAACCCGTTCGGCTCCAAACACTGGCGGAGTTTGAAAAAAGAAGACAAGGAAAACAAAACATTTTATTAAGCTTGCAACTCCCAGTTAGCCACTTATATTTTTGGTACAAGGAAACATTAAAATGTGTCACAAAACCATCTCTCCTTTGGTAATTAATATTTATAAAAGGCATAGAGCGCCCTACGTCTATAACTTTTTTTTTATCAAGAAAAGATAGCTTACTAAAACTATTTGAATCCTCCAGGAGGAAATCAGTTAAACAGCAATCTACACTAATCAAAGACATTTCCAAAAAAAAATCTAAAACTGCACTAAAATTAAGAAGCTAAAATGTTTTTATCAGTAAGTTGGTAATAAAAGAAACTAAAAAAATACACATTAACCTTCACTTTCACTTTCACATCTAACTTTTCACTATTTTAATTTAAGATTTTATCAAATCGGCTTTACAAAACACTAGATTTTTTCAAGTTATTGCACTTGTGCAACGCAGTCTGTCAATAAATTCCAACTGATTCTAAATTAAAATTTGAATTCCTGCTTAAAAAAAAAACAAGTGTCGGTATTTTATTTGACATGAACTTCTCTTAAGCGATATGCTGAATTTACTCTGCTGACAAATTGCCATAATATTCTACCATATTTTATTTCATAAGACAAAAGTATAACAATAAATTTGTAAAAACATCGAAGCATTAACTATCACAAGAGAGAAAAATGAAAGCTCAACTTCTTACATCAACACGCATATCAATATCAACATCAAATTCAAAATCAAGAATCAACCCACATAACACATTCAGATATTATGTCATAAGAAAAAAGAAATAAGTCAAAGAACACCGTGTTATTAGACACAATGTTGCAAAAAAAACGAGTCAAACGTAGCACCTGCATTCCTGCAACATGTTGATATCTTTCGATTGAAACGCAATGCTAATCGCAAAAGGGAGAATGAAATGAAACAATTCCAAGTATTCAGCGTGAGATTTGGTTTATAAGACGAAATGTAGCGTCTTTTTCTTTGAATATAAAAGCGGGTGTTGAACAAAGAGGATCGGAACCGCAATGCTTGTAGAAGAAAGGGATATAAAACAAGTAAATAAGACGGAAAAATATTTTTTATTCTATGATAGAGAGCAGCGCTAGTTGAAAACTTTTTACTAAGAGTATTTTTGTGACTCTTCGTTGGTTTGTTGTTTGTGATTTGTGGATTGTGGAATGTGGTTGAATCTTGATTCTTGAATGGAGTATGAAGATACAGACGAGAGGTAGAATGAAAATATTAAACTTATTCGATAGCTTATGTGTGAGTGTGTGTGTAGATTTTATTTTATAATTAAAATACGGGACGGGTTTCATTTTTCATATATTTATTTGGCAGATAGTGCTTACTTTTGGTGGATTTTTAAAAGGGAAGACGGTAGGAATCGTGTTATATGGACGCCACGCCACTGCAACCTGGGGAATCTCTCCAAAGATCGTCCAAGGGATCTACACAGTGATGATAAGACCCATTATAACAAATGCCTCCATAGTTTAGTATGGCGCTATGCACTATGCTTCAACAAACGTTTCTCCACGGAGATCCCAAAGAGAGAACCATGGGTTAGCAATAACCCACCAAATAGCCACAACGGCAGAAAGTGGAATACGGATGGTTATAAAATGGAAACGGGGGTAGGAGGGGGAGTATACGGACCAAACAAACGCTTTACTATACAAATGGGAAAAAGTCCTGGCGTATTTCAAGCAGAGCTCCAGACCATTCAAGAATGCGCCAGCCAGATTTATTCATCTGGCATAAAAGGCGCAATCATCCATATATTCACGGAAAGTCAAGTAGCTATAAACGCCCATAGCTCGCATACCATTGACTCCAAATCAGTCACAGTACTGCTTCAATAATAACCTTCAAACACTGGGATTAAGAAACAAGACCAAATTATGGTGGGTTAAGGGTCATGTCGGGGTAGAAGGTAACGAAAAGGCCGACGAACTGGCCAGAAAAGGTTCAGAAACACCATTCATAGGTCCCGAACCTTTCTGCTGCACTCCTAGATCAGCAGCAATGGCAGCCATATAAAGCTCGGAACATAGAAAATGTATCTATCTTTGGGAAAGCATCCCAGGTCTAAGGCGAAATGAGCCATTCGGCCCTCAATCAAAATGCCAGCAACTGCCTAAACCTAAGCAGGCATGATATCAAAAACTTAGTGGGTTACCTTACTGGTCACCACGGTTTAAGATATCATCTGCACAAAAAGAGAATAGCAGACTTTCCTGAGTTCCGACTCTGTCTTGAAGAGGACTAGTCAGTTGAACACATTTTATGTGAATGTCCATCCCTTAATGGAATTGGAAAGAAGATATTTTTCAGGGAACAAATGAGCCCCGAGGACATAAAGAATTCTTCTACTGGTAAAATTGTCCGCTTTACACGGAAAGTGGAAATTCTACTAGTTTAAAATTTGTCTGGCCCATACCGTACAAAAGATCTTTTTAGGTCGAAGTAGGTATAGGTAGATATATATACAAATATATTAAAATTTATAAAAACGTAACAAAATATATAAATATGAATATAATAAAATATATGAAAAAGAATGAAATAATAATATAATAATGATAAATAATTTGATACTTATCAGAATGAAAGTCTTGAAATCGGATAAAAACTCTTATTCACTTTGTTTCACTTTGTAAGTTAAAATTTGTGGCTTTGCAAAAGTACGAAGCTCAACCGGCGGGAATTTGTCTTTTTTAAATACAGCTGCTTGCAATATGAGATAACCTGCCCTAAACTTCCATCAAAACCAACACATGATACACCAACCATATACCCCACCCGTCTCACCAACACATCATATTCACATCCTGAGAAGTAAAGAAAAATTAAAGTGACAAAACACACACTTATTCAAATCTTCTTTATTATCGAAGGAAAGAGTAGCTACTTAAAGAGTATGCATTGCAAATATTAACGATAATGGAAGCCAACAGAAATAACTACCAAAATGCATAATTAAATATGTATACCCCACACCTCTCACCAATTCCCATCATGAGAAGTAAAGACAAATTAAAGTGACAAAACACACACTTTTGGAAATCTTCTTTATTATCAAAGGAAAGAGTACTAAAGAGTACGCACTGCAAATATAAACGAGAATGGGAAAAGACAACAGAAATAACTATAAAAATGCATAAAAGCTTTCTGAAGGTTCTTTTTTACGGCGTTTGGTGGCGTATCGTCGTATACACGAAGTGAGAATACTATAAAGTTCATATACAATGGAGATATCGAAGACACCATGCAGCATGTCGTCGGTCAAAATTGAAAAAATTGAACTTTTTTGTTTGTATCTAAAACAAAAATCTATTAATGCCAGTTGTTAGATAATTGAATCTAGAATTCAGCATATTTGGTTGATCGCTGTAGGTCAAATGGTTTGGCAGATATCGAAGAAACCGCGCAGCATGTCGTCGGTCAAAATTGAAAAAGTTGAACTTTTTTGTTTGTATCTAAAACAAAAATCTATTAATGCCAGTTGTTAGATAATTGAATCTAGAATTTAGCATATTTGGTTAATCGCTGGTATGGGAGATATCGAAGAAACCGTGCAGCATGTCGTTGGTCAAAATTGAAAAAGTTGAACTTTTTTGTTTGTTTCTAAAACAAAAATCTATTAATGCCAGTTGTTAGATAATTGAATCTAGAATTCAGCATATATGGTTGATCGCTGTAGGTCAACTGGTTTGGGAGATATCGAAGAAACCGTGCAGCATGTCGTCAGTCAAAATTGAAAAAGTTGAACTATTTTGTTTGTATCTAAAACAAAAATCTATTAATGCCAGTTGTTAGGTAATTGAATATAGAATTCAGGAATATTTGGTTGATCGCTGTAGGTCAACTGGTATGGGAGATATCGAAGAAACCATGCAGCATGTCGTCGGTCAAAATTGAAAAAGTTGAACTTTTTTGTTTGTATCTAAAACAAAAATCTATTAATGCCAGTTGTTAGATAATTGAATCTAGAATTCAGCATATTTGGTTGATCGCTGTAGGTCAACTGGTTTGGGAGATATCGAAGAAACCGTGCAGCATGCCGTCGGTCAAAATTGAAAAATCTGAACTTTTTTGTTTGTATCTAAAACAAAAATCTATTAATGCCAGTTGTTAGGTAATTGAATATAGAATTCAGGAATATTTGGTTGATCGCTGTAGGTCAACTGGTATGGGAGATATCGAAGAAACCGTGCAGCATGTCGTCGGTCAAAATTGAAAAAGTTGAACTTTTTTGTTTGTATCTAAAACAAAAAAAAATCTATTAATGCCAGTTGTTAGATAATTGAATCTAAAATTCATCGTATTTGGTTGATCGCTGTAGGTCAACTGGTTTGGGAGATATCGAAGAAACCGTGCAGCATGTCGTCGGTCAAAATTGAAAAAGTTGAACTTTTTGTTTGTATCTAAAACAAAAATCTATTAATGCCGGTTGTTAGATAATTGAATCTAGAATTTAGCATATTTGGTTGATCGCTGTAGGTCAACTGGTTTGGTAGATATCAAAGAAACCGTGCATCATGTCGTCGGTCCAAATTGAAAAAGTTGAACTTTTTTGTTTGTATCTAAAACAAAAATCTATTAATGCCAGTTGTTAGGTAATTGAATATAGAATTCAGGAATATTTGGTTGATATCTGTAGGTCAACTGGTATGGGAGATATCGAAGAAACCGTGCAGCATGTCGTCGGTCAAAATTGAAGAAGTTGAACTTTTTTGTTTGTATCTAAAACAAAAAAAATCTATTAATGCCAGTTGTTAGATAATTGAATCTAGAATTCAGCATATTTGGTTGATCGCTGTAGGTCAACTGGTTTGGGAGATATGGAAGAAACCGTGCAGCATGTCGTCGGTCAAAATTAAAAAAGTTGAACTTTTTTGTTTGTATCTAAAACAAAAAAAATCTATTAATGCCAGTTGTTAGATAATTGAATCTAGAATTCAGCATATTTGGTTGATCGCTGTAGGTCAACTGGTATGGGAGATACCGAAGAAACCGTGCAGCATGTCGTCGTTCAAAATTGAAAAAGTTGAACTTTTTTGTTTTTGACGTGGAACGCGTAAGTAATTACGAGCTTCGAAGAAAGCGTAAGTAAACGCAACAAAATTTTTATCAAAAAAAAAAGAAGATTTAATCAGAATCAAACCCGCATGTATGTTCGTTAGTGGGAAAAGCAAAAGATCGGTGAATTTAACCATTTAGCCAAACTTTGTGATGATGATGAATGGCCTAAGTTGGATCTGGCAGTGACTCCAATAACATGACGTTAAGTTGTAAACAAACATACGAGTGTTTATTTCACGCACACTGATATAGTTTTTGACGGTGATCAAGCATGGACGATTTCCTGAGGCCTGGATATCGTAAAGTTTAAATAGGCAAATTTTATTTTAGGCACACCTATTTTCAAAAAATTCTAATTTGAATTTTAAGTTGGAAAAAAAAATTTTTCCAATAAAGACTAAACGAGTTCGCAAGTAAACGATCGTCTCTGATGTGATTTCATATATGCTTGTATGGGTGTGGTGCAGTCGGTAATTGGAAGATATAGAAGGGCTTCACGCGTCGAGCGAGGCTTTTTACTTTCTTGGATTGAGTTTTTTTTAAACCGGAGTTAGTTGGTTCTAGAGCGGAGAAAGTTTAATTTGTGTTAACGGATGGCGAAGTGCCAAGTGTCGGGGGTATAAAAAACTAGACGCAGCCAAATCAAAAATCGAGTATTGTGACCACTTAATCTTCCCTCGCAAATTAATCACACAAGGAAGAAAAAATTATTAATTAACATGACGCGAAGTGAAAATCACAGAATAAGTGAGGCGATAAAACCAAACGTGAAGTCACGTTCCACGCCACTATAATTGCAATTCACCTTAAGTCAACCCCATGAACTACAAATTTATATTATAGCCACCACAGTACGTTAAATTGCTCCAAGTGAAAGACTCAAAAAAAAACGTATCAGTACACGGACAAAGCACCCCTACATAAGTACGATAGTCCAGCACCAGAAAAAGCAAGAAGAAAAAAAAACCTGCGAACTGCAGAATCAGCGATCACACTGTACCAGCCAACGAGAAAATCGATTCATCTCCGATCAGCTGCAATTCATCCCTATCGCATGACTACACAACACCCTCATCAATATCACCAACAGCATATCCATCACCCTCGCAGCAACAACGAAAAGACCTCATCATCCACGATCAGCCGCAATTCATTCCCATCGCATGCCTACACAACTACCCTCATCAATATCACCAACAGCATATCAAATTTCTAGGAAAAGCTAAGTAGATTTGTGCCTTTGAATTAAATTAAATTGTAGTAAAAGTTTCGTTCAAATTTCGTTTTCCCGTTGTTAACCATTTTAAATAGGTTGTTGCAGTAAATTTTACCACAACACGGCCTGCTCTTAGTCCCTATTCTTTTCCTTTCCTGGTCCCTCTTTTATTCGGCTGCGAGTTCACGGTCTCGGAAAGTGATAGGGGCACCCATGGCACCATCAGCCATTGGATCACTTTCGGCGACTCATGGATGAGCAACCACCACAGGGTGACGGGCTTGGAGGTTCCACTTACCTCAGCCTGACGGGCGGTCAGGAGAGTGAGGCCCGGAAGGAATGTGCGGACGAGGATAAATATACCTCAGCCTGACGGACGGTCAGGAGAGTGAGGATAAGAATGACAGCGACCATGTACGAAGCCCAACCATTCCACCGGGCCGTACGATGACGTGCGTGGGGAAAGGCGGACGGCCTTTGACAGGCGAACACCACAGCACACCAGACTTTGCTTACGGGCAAGTTGCTAGAAGGGCAACCCAAAAAGCAACTGAGGGGTGGGCGGACGGCCCAAGTCAAATAACTCCCATGAGTCAGTTGCACGAACTACCACCGTAAAGGTAGGGAGTAATGTTCGATGGGGGAAAGGTGACGCTCTCTTCTTCTACTCAGTCGTGGGAGCACCGGAGAAGCAGCAGAGGAGTGTAGGCGGACGGCCTAGTAAAACACCGTCCAACACCAAATAACCGTGGACAGCTTACCACGAGCACATTGGCACCCCACTGACCGATGTGAGATGACAGATGTCAAGTTCAGATGATAGATACTAAGTTCAGACGACACCAGCCCAACAAACATTGAACCAGAAAGGCCGAGAGCCCAACCTAAATGATAACATTTTGTAAGGTATGACACGCTATCGTCAGATCCCCATGCCCCAAATCTGCTCAGAATTCCACCAGAATCAGGTAGTTGACGCGGTAGATAACATTGTTTCCTTGTCTGACCTCAAAGCTTAGGTTCAACTCGCAAATGGGCGAGACATTGGTAATCGTCCCGATGTTTAGCTTCCTCTTTTCAACGTTTCCTTCATATCGTTAATCATTTTCAACTTTTAATTTTACGTAGTGAGTTTAGCTACATTGGAACGGCGTTCAGCAAAATAACCTTAGCGATCTTTTGTATCGACGGGAATACACAAATCAGACTGGATTGGAATGTTGTCCCAGGTCGGTCAGAGAATTTATCGCAAGCTGGCTTTCCAGTCGCGCTAAATTCGGAGCTTGGCGAGAGAATGGAAAGTTAGAGCGAAAGGGTAACGGCAGGTATGCGCACACCATTGCAAGATAGCTTTGGATGGGCTGAAAGGTGCCGCTTGTTGGTTCGCCTTACTGTATGGGTGTGGACAGTGGGATGGTGGATAGCCACGAACACAAGTGGACATCCATTGCACGCCATTAGTGGGATTGCACTGTCAATGTGTGTGTGTGAGAGAATGAGTCCAACACTGACCGACTTTGGACAATAGGAAAATCTGGAAAATCACTTCTTGGTTGACCAGCGGTTTAGCTAGTTGTGAGAAGTTTGTAAAGGCTATTTTGTTAGAGATAGACAAAAGAAAATAGAGGAAAAGACAAAAAAAAGTATAGTGAATTAATAAAGAAAAATAAAGGAAAAGAAGGAGACAGGAATTTGGAGGACAGGCGGAAGGACGAATAGGAATGAAATAAGGAAGCTTGAGGACAGAGCAGGCAACAAAGAAATTGAGGATTTTTAAGATAAGTATAGTGATTTTTTTTTCGTTTGATTATTTTTGCGAGTGATAGTCTGGTAGGATTTTGTTTCGAGAATCCCGAGAATAGATGGGACACGCGACCCAGTAATATACATATTTTTTTTTTCTTTCGGGACAAGCGATAGCGGGTTATTCCAACGGTCCATATCGACCCGTTGTACCAACCACGAAATTTTCAGGGGATTTCAAACCCCGTAATAAAGACCGTGCTCCAACGGAACATTATAACGTTGCGTAAACTTTCGTTCTTTTCATTCTTTTCGAAATTACATTTTATTTAAATTTTCAGTGGTTCTGTACCAAGGTTTCACAATTTCCCATAAAATTGTGTGGCGCCCACTTTATTTCGTTACATTTTCCTGGTTCCATTCATTGGAGCTACCGGGAAGTAGCGGCGACCTGTTACTCGTTGTGTAATATTTTGATGGTCTGTGGCTGTTTGACATCCCATATTCGATATTTTTCCTTCGGGCGGTAGCGGCCGCAAATTTTCTTTTCGTTTCCCCGCCGATTAAACATTAAATAAGTAGTTTGTTTTTCGCGTTTTCTTAATTAAATAATTATACAGCATTTGACGCCCAACGTGTGAGGCCGATCGCAGGAAAAAAATAATAATTGTGTTTTGTTTGCGAAAATAATTATATATTCAATAAAGAGTATTTTTTTCATCATCAAAATCGTTCACCATTGTGACGACAGTGGAAGTGTTTAATTTGTGTTTAGGGAAGTTTGGTGGCTTAAATTATAAATCAAAAAAAAAAAAGTTCTTTTCACTTTTGCAAATTTTTCTTAGGAATCGCATCGGTTAAAGTGGAAACCGTTCAGATTGAAGCAGCATATAGATCGTCATCGGAGGAAATCCATTTGGAAATTTCGAAGCCGTAGTTTGGATTAAGATTTCTTATAGGAAATCGTCAAGTAGGTGGTTTCTTTGTAATTCTTTATATATATTATATATACAATAGGTACATATAGTTAGAATCGTTTCATCATTTATTTACGTATTATTTTGAGTTTGATTTGCCCATATATCATAGTTGAACTTCTCTATTGCTTTAATTCATATATATACATATATACATACACAATTACCAGATTGGAATATAAATTTTCGTATTATTTTCCACACATTGATCTTTGACATTCAAAGAGTTCTTAATTACATACATACATAATCTACATTGGGGTAAATATTTCCGCATAATTTTTTCTCCGAATTGTTTTAGTCTGTTGCAGTTTCAGTACATATATTTCCATTTAATTGCTATTCAAATTAAATTCTCGCCTAGACAAACATTTGATATAGCTACATACGCACATACATATTATATAATCTTACATTATTTTCCTTGTTGCATTTTTAATGTGAGATTAGGGTTTGTTGTTTTTGCGGGAGTTGCAATTTTTTTGTGTACATATTTTGCAAATCCAGATTTAGAGTTGACAACGATTTTTTTTCTTGACTGTTTTGTTTTTTATTGGTGAAATAAAATATTGGAAGTGTTTTAGGTTAAGAGTTGTCTACTCTTCTTCTTTTTCTCATTGAGTTGGAAAGTTTTTCGATTATTGGATTTATTTATTACATCCGATTTGGTCTCGATATTCAAGTCAATTTCAGTTCAATTTTATGATTATTTTGAGTTTCGGTCATCGAAGCTGTTGATTTTTTGGAATCTTTTTATATTTTTCGTTGGGTTTTGACGAGTTAATTGTTTGTAGTTTCGTTTCGGACGTTATTCATTCCGTTTTTGATTTGCTGAATTAGGATTATGGAGATTAATCGATTATCAGCTGATGAGTTGGCGTATGAGGTTGAAGCTCGAAGACTGCCAACAGGCACCGTAGAGAGCATGCGAAAATCTTTATGAGCGGGCTAACTACCCTTTTTCGTTTGATGAGGACCGTGAGGCGGTCAAATTAAAGCTGGACGAGATTTATGAGTTGATGAGAGAATCTCCAAGCGATCCTAAATACAAGGAATTCTTGAAGATTCTCACAAAGATCGAGTGGGCAATGGGAACGATAGATAGGGCGAACGCAACGGAAAGCAAAGACATGGACGAAAAGCTCAGTTTGCGTTACGAGCTAGTCTTTGCTTTAGGGAAGCTTACTTCTGGTGGGGTGGACGGTGCCGAAGATAGCGGGGACGAATCAGAGGAGGTGGATGCACCGAAAATGACGCGACAACCACAGGTGGAAACCTCCCCACCTGGACGGATGACCCGGGACCCTTCGCCACCAACGACTTCGGCCTTTGGGAGAGACAGGGAGTCTTTCTCAAACGTTGGTGGACGAAGTGAACAACACGTTCAACATGAACGATTCGAAAACTTGTCCAAGTGGGATTTAAAGTTTTCGGGAGAGCGATGTGGTGCTTCAGTGAATTCCTTCTTGGATCGTGTCGAGGAATTGCGGGAATCAGGGGGGTTTCAGTCCCTCAATTATTTCGATCGGCGGTGGAACTTTTTGAAGGGAAGGCACTTCTGTGGTTCAGGGCAATTGTCTCATCTTGGCAGGAGTTAGTGAGTGAATTGAAACTGGAGTTTCTTCCTCCTAACTATGATGATCTCCTCTTAGAGGAAATCAGACGTCGTACATAAGGGAAGGATGAATCAATTGGGGTATATGTTGCGACGATGTTGAACATGTTTGGCAGACTTTCCGATCCGATTTCGGAGAGAAGGAAGCTGTCAATCCTGCAGAGAAACCTGGCACCATTCTACCAGACACAGTTGGGCTTGGCAGAGCCAAAGTGTGTCAAGTATTTGGTGGCGCTAGGAAGGAAGTTGGAAATGGTGATTCCAAATGTGGAAACATTTGCCCCGCCACCAACAAATCGCAGTAGACATTTGCTGGAGCCAGACTTGGCTTACATCAGCACACCGGAACCAAGAGTTTCCGTAGTCTCTCAAGACAACTCACCGCATCGGCAAGTTTTGAAAAGCTTCAACTTTTTTTTATTTATTTATTTATAATAGATAACAAACTAACAGTAGTTTACATAGTTTTCCCGCAAAGCTTATGGCTTATCTGCAGGAGGTTATTTTGCTTATAGTATAAGAATGCTAAGAGTTGAGATACATTGTGTTATATTTTAAAATAACTGATATTAGATATTTTACATTTAGTTACTTGTAATTTTTATGATTTTTTAATTCTATATAGATATTTTCAAGGTATTAGAAATACAATTTAATTAGGTTGGTCTTTGATTCAATGAAAGAAAATGTTGTTTTATAAGAAGCTTCCTTTGTTGACCTCGGATGTTGGTGAGACTTCTTGGTAAGTCGTTCAGGAACGTAGGGACTATATTTTTTAGTTGACGTTTTCCATACACGTTGTATGTTCGTGGAATGTCTAATAGACGTTGGGCTTGCCTTCTTGTGTTCACATCGTGTTGTATTGGAGTTTGAAAACGGTTGTCTACATAATATTCTAATACAACTGTAATCTTAAATATATTTGAAACGCTGAGAGCTTTGAAATCGTCATTAGCTATTATTTTCAAGGCTCTGTTTTAAAGTTTCTCCAGTGATTGTATGTGTGTTTTTGCTGCGCCACCCCAAGCTAAAATGCCATAGCGAAGCTGTGATTCTATCAACGAGTAGTACACTTGTTGTAGTACCGGTTTTAGTGTGCATTTTTTTAAGTAGAATAGTGCAAACAAGGCACTCTTTAATTTACGACGAAGATTTGTTATGTGTTCATCCCATCTGAAGTTGCAGTCAATAGTGATCCCTAAGTACTTATAGGAACTTACTTCCTCGATACATAAAGCTGTTGAGACGGCTGGACAATCGTTGTTTTGATAGGTGATGCCTAAATTTACCGATTGACAGTGAGGTCCACGGATGTGCATCAATTTCGTTTTTGACACATTTATAACAAGGCCATTATCGTGACACCATCTTACAGCCTTGTTGAACTCAGATTGCATAATTTGCTTCGCGGTATCCAACGATCGATGTCTTACTACGATAGCTGTGTCATCCGCGTACGCAAACGGAATGCTTTTTGTGAAGACTCGCAGCAGCTCGTTCGTGTATAAAATGAATAACAATGGACCCAGTTTTGACCCCTGTGGTACACCGTATTCAATCCCCTTCGGTTCACTATAGTTCCCAGAGATTTTGACTTTGAAATGGCGATCAGTGAGGTAGTCTTGTAACCAATTGGCCAAGGATCCCCTAATTCCAGCCCTGGCAGCAGCCTCCAATAGCCTATGATGATTTAGGGTGTCAAAAGCTTTGCTGAAGTCGATGAACATGACTAGGACGTGAAGATTTTTGTTGAGGCTCTCATTGACCGTATTTGTAAATTCTCCTAAGAGCTTGTTCGTGCTTCTATTTTTTTGAAATGCGTACTGGTTTGCTCCAATCAGGGAATACCTGTTAACAAATTCGTTAATTCTTCTCACAACCACTTCCTCAAGGCATTTTTCGATGACAGGCAGGATTGATATTGGCCTGTAGTTTTCTATGTTACTTTTTGCACCTCTCTTATATATCGGACGTACAATAGCCGTTTTAAGCGTTTTTGGTACTACGCATTGTTCCAAACTACTATTTATAATTTTTGTGATTATTGGTCCAAGAATGTCTGCATTTGTTTTTAGATCAGCTGGCCTTATACCATCTATACCTGTTGCCTTACTCGCATTTAGCTCACGTAATATATTCTTAACTTCAATATCGTTGGTGTGCTGTATATATATTGAGTTCGCGATGCTGGTATTCAAATGGTTTGATGTTGTGTTCCCGCATTTGTGGATTATTTGCGTTGCTTCCTTAGAGAAGTAATTAGAGAACTCACCGATGACCTCATCGATGTTTTTGTTGTTGAAGTTTTTAAGTACCTGCTGATCCAAGGACATTTTGCTTCTTCCAATTATTTCATTGACAAGTTTCCAGGTCTTACGTGGATCCCCTCTAACGGTTGCGAACGTTCTTTTGTAAAAGCTACTTTTGCTAAGTTGGATTTCTTTATTTAGATTGTTACGGAAATGCTGGTAATCTGCTTCATACATTGCACAAAGTCTATTATTCTTCCATCTTCTGTAAAGCTGGTCGCGCTTCCTACATTTCTCTTTCAGCTCAGTAGTTATCCATGGGTTTTGAATCCTATTTCCCTTTTCACCAATTCTCACTGTAGCACACTTATAAATCGTATGTATTTTTTCAGCGAATTTTCTGTACATTACATCTACATCCTGCTCCATAAGTACATTTTCCCAATCAGTAGATTCTATTAACCTGTTTACGACGCGATTCCGAATCCGCTCGTTCTCAGTTCTGTTAGGGCAGATTTCTGTTTTTGTAAACGTCCCATAGAAAATTGCATAGTGATCCGATATGCACGACTCAATCAGCCCCGAGAACATAGACTGCGCTGGAATGCTTACTAGGATCTGGTCAATTAGTGTCGCGCTGCCTATTCGCATATCACGGCGCGTTGGTTCTTTGATTACATTGACCAGCCCCTTTGCAGCCATCATCTCCAAATACTCGTTTACTATCTGCCTGTTAACATCGAGGATGTTTAGATTCATGTCACCCATTATAATAACGTCGCCGCAGCGCCACCTTTCCTGATCAATTATAAGTTCTAGTTCATTTATAAAACTTCTCTCGCTCAAGCCCGGCGGCCTATAAATCGCAGTTATATATTTTCGTTTTGGTTTTTCTTCACATCTTATCCTTATGCTCTCGAAAGATACTGTATTAGTAGTTAGTCTCTCATAGCAGATGGTATTTTTAATAAAAAGGGCAATACCTCCACCTCTGCGCTGTTCCCTACTTATAAATTCTGCATTGAATCCTCCTATTGAGTAGAAGATAGTCTCTTCGTCTTTTATGTTGGTCTCCACCAGTACAATGACGTCAAGGCAGTTAATTACAGGATTAATACTAACTAATAAACTATCCCAATTCTTTTTCATCGATCTTATGTTCATACATAAACAGCGAAAGTTTAATTCAGCTCAGAATCCTAATTATAGTTAGAATATGTTAAGTAGTTTAAGTAAGTAGAGTAGGTAGTTTGTAATTTGTTTTTTTATATAAAAATATAAAATTTGATAAAGATGCCGAGTTTTCTTAAAAATTTTCTCGATGAAAACATAATATGTAAGATTAGTTCGTAAAATAGTTTTTAGGCCGAAAGGCAATAATTATAAGATAGAGTTAAGTTTAGGGCGTCCGCATAAGGATCAATAATCTAGAATAAGTATCCTGTTAATGTTAAGTTAGATTTACTCATTTTTGTCTAGCATATAAGTTGATATAAGCTAATAATTAATAAAAATGAATTTAAAAGTAAAAGTAAAGTTTAATTCAGTTTTTCCAATTTCGCTAAAATCATCCATTACCTTAAAGTCTAAGTTAAGTTCATTTGTGTCGTAGAAATCCATTTTGTTTTATATTGTTGTTTTTTTTTTTTCTTTGTTTTTCTATTTTTTTTTTTTTTTAGTTATTTGTGATTTTGTTGACGTCACTAACGGAGTTTATTAAGAGGGCTGGTGCATTTTCATGTTTTCTAGCGAGTACTCTTCCAGAGCTCTCCCAAACAAATCTCCAGTTTGTCTCTTTTGCTTTGTTTTTGGTAAGCCAGAGTAAGTGTTTGTTAATATTAGTAAGCTGATTGTTAACATAAATATTGGCATACTGCTGGTTAGTGGGGTTCGAGTTAGTTAGACTTCCAGAGATTTGCGATAATTTGATTGATCGTGTCGCACGGGCGAGCTTTATAAAATTATGTTTGCACATTGTATTTGCAAACGATGCGACAATTGTTGATTGTTCTGGCTTTTTTGATCTTGTTCTGTAAATGTCGTTTATGTCACTGTCTAGAACTTCGCACTTTATTATTTTTCCCACTTCTTGTACCACTTTAACAAGATTTTCATTTGCGGTCGGTGGGATGTTTTTTATTTCGATGTTATTTTTTATAAGTTGCTGCTCGAGTCTGTTAATTTGTGTCTGCATATCAGAAATAACTTCATCCTTTTTTGTGTTACTTTGTTTTAGTTCGGCAATTTCATCTCTTAGTTTTTGCATAATTTCAGTGTTTGATTGTATGTTTTTGTTTACGTCTTCATATTTTTGAGAGAGAAAGTCACAGCTGGTTGTTACGCTTCTTAATTCAGCTCTCATTTCCCGAATCTCAATTAATAAAGTGTTAGTACTTGTACTACTATTGTTGTTAGTGTCACTTATGTTATTAGTTTTTGTCGGGCTACTTACGCTTCTTGTTCTCTTATTTGGTTGCATATCCGTTATTTGTTGTTGCACAGAGTCAGCTTTATCAGTGCGGCATTTCTGGCACTTCCAAGTCGTTTTTTTCATGGCCGAAAGGTTACGGTAGGTTCTTTCGGAGAGCATTGTACATTGGTAGTGGTATTTTCGTGTGCATGGTATATACACACGTTACGAAATCACCGTCACTGGGCAGGCTTTCACTGCAACCATCACACGCACTCATATTTTATAAGATTTAAGAGAACCGACAAAGAGTAAAAACAAAAATTGTATTGATGGAGGTGGGGGGGGCGAAGCGATACTATTCAATATCGTACACTTTATTTTTTTTTTTATTTGATTTTATTTTATTTTCACACACTGGGTTTTAATTGCTAACGAAGCGAAAAACTAAAAGTCACTGTCTTATCACGGTTCCAACAATCAGATAGTCTGCCAAATCAAACTCAATCGAACTTACAACAGATTTCTACTTTATTCAGGCTTCGATTTGAAAACACGTCACGCACGCATCGACATCAACTCTACAACCAACTGTGGAGGGGAAGGTCATTTCGCGAATAGATGTTCCGCTCCTAGGCGTTGTAGTGGTTGTGGGACAGTTGGAGTAGCGCGTAGAGATTGCCGACGTTGTTCGGAAAATGGACAACGGACTCCTGGGACAGCAGGACAGGAGCGCCGTCGAAATTAGTTAGGTCCCAACAAGAGCTCGCTTTACTTGACAACATTTTGCCTTTTGTCTTACAGCAAACAAGCTGTATAAAAGATTTCAGAAATCGAACTCTCGATCTTGTTTTCTCTTCTGACTCTGTTAGTACTGTGGTTCTGGAATCCCACTTCAGTATAACTAACATAGATAACAATCATCCACCATTGGATGTATTTATTGAACTAGGCGCACATTTGTACGAAAATAGTAATTCGTATGACCGTTCGCAATCTTTTGACTTTCGGAAAGCAAATTTTCAAAGGCTTTCTGATGAAATTAACAGCTTTAATTTTAACCTTACTGCCTTATCTAATATTGAAGATGCAGTAGGTTCTTTTTATTCTTTGATGGATAACTGCATAAAAAAAGTGATTCCTGTGAAATCCTTCAGTAATCTGAAAACGTCCCATCCCTGGTACACTAAAGAGCTCAAATCGATACGAAACAGACGTAATAGGGCTTGGAAGAACTATTGAAAAAGTCTCTGCCACTCAGATCTTGAAATCTATTTCACATTATTCAATGAATTCAAATCTTTATCCTGCAACTTATATATTGACTATATAAGTAAAATGGAATTCTCTTTAAAATTGAACCCCAAACTTTTCTGGGGTTTTGTCAATTCCAAGAAAAAAACCGATAGTTATCCATCGAAGCTTACTTACAATAATTGTACAACTGCTGATTCGCTAGACACAAGCAATATGTTTGCAGATCATTTCAGTAAGTCATTTAGGGAGACCCCTCTTCACATTGATGATCAATATTTTAGTTATCTAACTAGCTGTTCCCAAATAAGTTTTAGTAGTATCTCATTCGATTTGGAAACAATTTTAAAATGTATTTCTTCTCTGAAGTATGACTATTCATCAGGTCCTGATGGCATTACACCGATTGTTCTTAAAAAATGCAGTCATGCAATTGCTCCATATCTTAAGTATATGTTTGAATTGTCCATTAGTACAGGTAAATTCCCTAATCTATGGAAAAATGCTTTTATCACACCTGCATTTAAAAAAGGCGAACGTGGTGATATCACTAATTATATGCCCATTTCAAAGCTATCGTGTATTTCTAAGCTTTTTGAACAAATTGTTTGTGAAAAGCTAATATTTCTTTGTCGCAATATAATTTGTAATGAACAGCATGGATTTGTAAGAAACAGACCCACTGTCACTAATCTATTAAGTTTCTTGCATGATTGTTCTAATGCCTTGGAGAATAAGGGCGAAATGGATTGCATATACACTGACTTCTCTAAGGCTTTCGACCAGCTTTCCCATGAAATAATCGAATTTAAGCTTAGGGCTTTTGGCTTCCCACCATGTTTCATAAAATGGGTTAATTCATACCTTAGATCAAGGGTTTATCAAGTGAAATTTAGAGGATCACTATCTGTATCTTTCACAGCTCAGTCTGGAGTTCCCCAAGGAAGTCACCTCGGACCAATTTTATTTATACTTGCCAATAATGATGTTAAGGCATGTATAAATCACAGTTATATCCTGATCTACGCTGATGATATGAAAATATATAAATCTATCACTAGTCAGCAACACAGAATGTTTCTTCAATCTGACATTAAAAGCTTCGCAAATTGGTGTGATAAAAATGGTTTATCCCTGAACCCAACTAAATGTCAACATATGACATTCTCTAGAAAGACTATCCCTTCCACCTTTCAATATTCCCTGTCTCAACATATTCTTTGTAATGTTGATAATTTCAAGGATCTTGGGGTTTATTTCGACCCCAAACTGGTTTTTGCTAAGCATATTAATTCTATTATTAATAAATCTAATTCTATGCTGGGCTTCGTAAAAAGGTGGGCCAAAGAATTTAATGACCCTTACGTTTCTATGTCATTGTACAATTGTTTTTGGACACCGTTCTACAACATTCATTCAAATCGAATAGAGGCCATTCAACGTAAATTAATTCGATTTGCACTTAAAGGACTTCCATGGGATGATCCATTTAACCTTCCTCCCTACAGTCAACGTATCAAGCTTCTTCAAATGTTACCCCTTTCTCAACGAAGGCTTAATAGCGATATCATTTTTTTACAGCAGTTTATATCCGGTGAAATAGATGCACCTGACTTGCTGTGGTCAATTGGCTTTAATTTTCGTGGTGCTGCCCATAATTTGCGCAGTGTTGAATTATTGTTTCGCCGCCATTATAGAACGAATTATGGGAAGCATGAGCCTGTTAGTCGCATGAGTAGAATCTACAATCTAAATGATCATGTGATTGACTTGCATGTTAGTAAAATTAAGCTAACATATATTTTGCGTAATAATGCTTTAATGTCTTAAATTGTTTGCATTATTTTGTGTCTGTGTTAGTATTTTGTAGGTACATAATTATTGTATTTTTAATTGTTTTGTCCTTACTAACACCTGCACTAAATGATGAGCCTGTGAGAGCACTTTTTGTGCCGGCAATTTCTGCTCGTGATAGTTGCTTGCTTTAAGCACTCCACGACACAGAGCTGATAGTGTATTTAAAAAAAAAAACGGGGAGGATAGAAGACCATACTTAGGGATTAGCATTTACGGGATTAAGTTTTCAGGGCTTCTTGATTCTGGTGCTTCACGCACAATAATTTGTAGCGATAGTTGGGATGTTCTCAAACATTTAGGTTTAACATTGCAAAAGAGTTGTATTCGTTCTGTAGCCTTGACAGTTGGGGCAGGTATAGCAGTTTTGGAAGTTGTGTTTTTACCAATTGTTGTACAAGATAAGTCGATTTTCTTAGAGTGTTTGGTTATACCAGCTCTACCACACGCGTTGATCTTGGGTGCGGATTTTTGGGCACTGTCGGGCATAGTCCCGGATCTACGATCTGGCGAGTGGAGTTTTTCGAGTCAGCATTCGGTTGGCTCGATTACATGTATTAAGGAGAAGTCCGAGTTGGACGCGACCGAATTAAGGCAGTTGGAAATTTTGATTGACAAGGTTTTCAAAGACATGCCAGAGGGCTTAGGATGTACGCAAGTGGTAAAACATAAGATAAGGACGTCGGCAGAACCTATAAAGCAGAGTCAATCCGGTTTCACCGGCAATGCAGGGACACATTGACAGGGAATTGAAGGAAATGCTAGATGCGGGAGTGATTCAAAAATCGAACAGTCCCTGGGCATCTCCAATTGTCCTGATTCGAAAAAAGGATGAGTCCTTTAGGTTCTTCTGGGAATATTACTGGAATGCCACGACGCACCATTGGCAGCGAAATACTATTGGCCAAAAATGAGGGGAGATATTACAAAATACGTGAGGTGAGGTTGTAAAGTTTGCCAACAGGTTAAGCCGGTGAATGAAAAGCCAGCTGGTTTGATGAAAGAGCGTGTAGGAACTTCAAAACCCTGGGAGATGATATGTGTTGACTTGGTAGGCCCTCTTCCTAAATCGTCTAGGGGTTTTGTGTACATTTTAACCGTCGTTGATTATTTTTCAAAATTCCCTTTATTTTTCGCGTTGAGATCTGCTACCGCAAAGGCAGTATGTAAGGAGCTGAAGGAAAATGTATTCCTCTTATTTGGCGTTCCATCGGTGCTCGTGTGTGACAACGGCCCTCAATTCCGTAGCAAGGAGTTGAAAACGCTTTGCCAGGCGTATGCGTCACAAATTAAGTATACAGCGCATTACCATCCGCAGGCTAATCCTGCAGAGCGCATAAATCAGATTCTGAAGACAACGTTGAGAGCGTATGTTTCAGAGAACCACCGTAGTTGGGATTCGCAGTTGGCGAAAGTAGCCTGTGCAATCTGCACGGCGGAACAAGAAGTGTTAGGGGTATCCCCAAGAAGTCCGCGTAACTTTACAATCTCCGCCGGAGAGATATTCAGTATCTACCAAACGAATTGGTTTGGCGAAGGAACTTCGCGTTATCCGACGCGGCAAATTACTATGCGGCTAAGCTAGCTCCTAAATTCGTTGGTCCGGTTAAAATTAAGAATGACAGCGACCATGTACGAAGCCCAACCATTCCACCGGGCCGTACGATGACGTGCGTGTGGAAAGGCGGTCGGCCTTTGACAGTCGAACACCACAGCACACCAGACTTTGCCGGACGGGCAAGTTGCCAGAAGGGCAACCCAAAAAGCAACTGAGGGGTGGGCGGACGGCCCAAGTCAAATAACTCCCATGAGTCAGTTGCACGAACTACCACCGTAAAGGTAGGGAGTAATGTTCGGTGGGGGAAAGATTTTGCTTTCTTCTTCTACTCCATCGTGGGAGCACCGGAGGAGCAGCAGAGGAGTGTAGGCGGACGGCCTAGTAAAACACCCTCCAACACCAAATAACCGTGGACAGCTTACCACGAGCACATTGGCACCCCACTGACCGATGTGAGATGACAGATGTCAAGTTCAGATGACAGATTCCAAGTTCAGACGACACCAGCCCAACAAACATTTGAACCAGAAAGGCCGAGAGCCCAACCTAAATGATAACATTTTGTAAGGTATGACACGCTATCGTCAGATCCCCATGCCCCAAATCGGCGCAGAATTCCACCAGAATCAGGTAGTTGACGCGGTAGATAACATTAGCTGTGTTTTATTATCCATGCGGATCTGGATCTGGATCAATTTAATACGTAAAACAAAAACAACACAGGATCTTGCTATTTATCGGGATCATTAATCGTGATCCAAAATGTAATTACAAAACTCACTACCTGTTTTTTCGTGGCGTTGCTTATTTAAATTATAGGAAATTATAGGAACACAATAATATTGCCAGACCAAAATATGAAACACTATTAATAACACAAAAAATCAATTAGCATATTTTCATATTCGAATAATTTACCACTGCGACTTTTGAGACGTTTTGCTTCGTAATATAATACACAAAAATTAATGGAAATATTAGCAGTAGAATACTGTTAATATGTTGCATATTTGAACATAACATTTGAACATAGTTTCTGGAAAAAAAATATTGAGTGCAAAATGTATGTTGATTTGTATTCAAATGGCAACACCCCCGACACAACAAGCGATCATATTGTGACGTCACATTGTACCCTATATTTGCAATATGGCTGAGTGCCAATCGAAACTTGAAATACCTGGTATCGTCTGTTATGTGTTAAAAACAACTGTTGCCACAACTTGCCACTGATGATCCAGATCGTTTTATTATCAGATCGGATCCGTATCAAGATCATTGGGATAATAAAACGCGGCTATTATTTCCTTGTCTGACCTCAAAGCTTAGGTTCAACTCGCAAATGGGCGAGACATTGGTAATCGTCCCGATGTTTAGCTTCCTCTTTTCAACGTTTCCTTCATATCGTTAATCATTTTCAACTTTTAATTTTACGTAGTGAGTTTAGCTACATTGGAACGGCGTTCAGCAAAATAACCTTAGCGATCTTTTGTATCGACGGGAATACACAAATCAGACTGGATTGGAATGTTGTCCCAGGTCGGTCAGAGAATTTATCGCAAGCTGGCTTTCCAGTCGCGCTAAATTCGGAGCTTGGCGAGAGAATGGAAAGTTAGAGCGAAAGGGTAACGGCAGGTATGCGCACACCATTGCAAGATAGCTTTGGATGGGCTGAAAGGTGCCGCTTGTTGGTTCGCCTTACTGTATGGGTGTGGACAGTGGGATGGTGGATAGCCACGAACACAAGTGGACATCCATTGCACGCCATTAGTGGGATTGCACTGTCAATGTGTGTGTGTGAGAGAATGAGTCCAACACTGACCGACTTTGGACAATAGGAAAATCTGGAAAATCACTTCTTGGTTGACCAGCGGTTTAGCTAGTTGTGAGAAGTTTGTAAAGGCTATTTTGTTAGAGATAGACAAAAGAAAATAGAGGAAAAGACAAAAAAAAGTATAGTGAATTAATAAAGAAAAATAAAGGAAAAGAAGGAGACAGGAATTTGGAGGACAGGCGGAAGGACGAATAGGAATGAAATAAGGAAGCTTGAGGACAGAGCAGGCAACAAAGAAATTGAGGATTTTTAAGATAAGTATAGTGATTTTTTTTTCGTTTGATTATTTTTGCGAGTGATAGTCTGGTAGGATTTTGTTTCGAGAATCCCGAGAATAGACGGGACACGCGACCCAGTAATATTCATATTTTTTTTCCTTTCGGGACAAGCGATAGCGGGTTATTTCAACGGTCCATATCGACCCGTTGTACCAACCACGACATTTTCAGGGGATTTCAAACCCCGTAATAAAGACCGTGCTCCAACGGAACATTATAACGTTGTATAAACTTTCGTTCTTTTCATTCTTTTCGAAATTACATTTTATTTAAATTTTCAGTGGTTCTGTACCAAGGTTTCACAATTTCCCATAAAATTGTGTGGCGCCCACTTTATTTCGTTACATTTTCCTGGTTCCATTCATTGGAGCGAATATTTTTTTTATCTTCATATTATCAGCGATCGTTTTCGTTGAACCCACCCCGTCCCACTCAGCTACCGGGAAGTAGCAGCGACCTGTTACTCGTTCTGTAATATTTTGATGGTCTGTGGCTGTTTGACATCACATATTCGATATTTTTCCTTCGGGCGGTGGCGGCCGCAAATTTTCTTTTCGTTTCCCCGCCGATTAAACATTAAATAAGTAGTTTGTTTTTCGCGTTTTCTTAATTAAATAATTACACAACAAGGTAACACATACGAAAAAAACGATATTATATGCTCGTACATAATGATAACGAAAGGATGCTGTGCACAACATCTGGACGACAATAGCTATAACAACTTTATATCAAAGATTAGCAAAGATCGGAACCGGGTTAAGTGAGTTGACATAACCGTTTTGAACGGACTTTATTACTTTTTTTTTTGCTTAAAGTAATTCATTATTGATAATCCTTAACGAAATTTGCTATTGATAATTACGCGTCTCCTACTGAGGGACTCGAGAAAGACAAAGATTGAGTAGAATTTAAGTAGAGATAAATAAATTCAATTTCCAGAATTAGAATGAAAAGTGACGTGACCCTATATAGTTTGGTCAGAATCTAGTATTAAATTAAAGTTCGCCTAGTAGATTTGATTATATGTATTATTTGTAGTAAATAATACATATAATCAAATCAAACGTTATAAAACTTAAAATATCAAACTGTGAGTTTTTATTTTTATGCCGAACTCAAAAATAGAAAACGTATTTTGTGATATTTTGTAATAGATTGTCGAAATCGTAGAAAGGAGGCAGGCCTAAGAACTCCAGGATCACACAAATGCAACAACACCAGTATTTGATCGGCCTAGTGATGAAGTGATCTGAAACCAGGAAATTTGCCGATGTCGATTGAGGTCGAACCGGCGAACCCCACAAGCGGACCAGTAGGGATGTAGTAAACTGGGAGGGTTATTATCCCTCTAATCCTGATCATAACCTCGTCGTAAATTAAGAAGAAGAATATAAATTTCGTGAAACTCCGGTCTTATTAGGGGTAGCAGGCTCATTAAATCCTTTTTCTTTTCTTTTGAAATGGGCAAAGTTTCTGTATACAATTTTTTGGGTTGTAGTGTTGGTTCCGGGTACTTTTGTCTTTGCACGTTGAAAAACTACTAATGAATAATAATGTTGATTTAAAACTATAAGTAAAGATGGAAACTTAAACTTGAAAGAAAATGCACGCCCCTGGTCTGAGAAAATCCAAACGCTTAATGAAGCCCTACTCCTATAAGGAAATCCTTACACTAAATAGGGAAAACATCAGACAAGTGACAGGTGACAAGTGACCGGTGACAGGTGACAGATGACAGGTGACAGTTGACAGTTGACAACAGGTGACAACAGGTGACAGGGTACAGGTGACAGGTGACAGGTAACAGGTGACAGGTGGCAGGTGGCAGGTGCCAGGTGCCAGATGACAGATGACAGGTGATAGGTGACAGTGACGGGTGACAGGTGACAGTTAAAAGTTGACAGGTGACAAGTGACAGGTGACAGTTGACAGGTGACAGGTGACAGTGACAGGTGACAGGTGAAAGGTGACAGTTGACAGGTGACAGGCGACAGGTGACAGGTGTCAGGTGACAGGTGACATGTGATAGGTGACAGGTGACAGGTGACATTCCGCATTTCGCTCTTGTAGTTCAAAATAATTTTCTACGTCTTCTTGAGTTAAATCGTTTTACAGTTTTTAATACATGGCCGATAACTCATTCCAATTTTGCTCCAAGAGGCTAATTTTGATTTGACAACATGATATGCGTTTCATTTGCTCTATTCTAATTTAATCCATTGAGCCTTTTATAATCCCAATGATTAACTGGCATCTCTGCTTTAGAGTATTGGGGTATTGTAAGCGTGAAGTGTGCTCCCTTATTTGGTTGGAAATCGTAAATTCTTGACTGAATATCGGAACCACTCCCTTCGACGTCCTTTCACCACCATCCGTAATAGAAACCCCAGAGGCGATTGCTTTTACTAATGCGTTAGGTTTGTCTAGTGACCTCAAAGGAATCTTTGATTTTTCTAATTTCTTCAAAGTAGTCACATTTGAATGGTGGATTTAAGGTCGAGATGGCCTGTCTTCCTAATCTTGGAACCTGTTTCATCAAATTCTTTCCATAAAGTTCTAATTTTTGTTGCAAGCTATTTTTCAAATATGTAACCGTTTTGCGATCTGAAGAGTCCTTCTTGAAGTTCCGCCATAAGCGGCATATCTACTATCCAACTTTGTTTTGGTGCTCGGCTATGGTTTCCAGATTCATCTTGATATCTTTATGCAAAGTAATTGTTGAGTTATCAAATGAAAAAATGGAAAATAATGCTCCAGCCATGAGGATTTTCGACTCCCAGCCCCCTGGTCCGAGAAGGCAAGGAAGACCGAACCTCCGTTTTAAAGACCAAGCAATCGTGGATGCCAGAGCGCTTGGTCAGGAGTACTGGAAGCAGCGTGCCCTGAGTCCAATAAGTAAAGTTAAGTATTGTTTTGTTTAACACTTTACGCCCAAACGCGAAATATATCTTTTCGGTTGGACTGTGTTGTACAGTCCAGTTCACGCCTTAAATGTTGACTAGTAAAAGTCCTATCGCCAAATGTTAAGGAGTTGGATTTTTTTATACCAACCTGTAGTCTTAGATACATACACCTAGACTCTGTTGTTGATTATTATTTTTTGTTTTTTTTTAAGGAAATCCAAATCCCAGAGCACTCAAACTCGGTAACGGTCCATTGTACTACCAGGCAGAAATCCTCCTTTTTGGTGTAGAGGCATGTGAATGGGTGGCGTATGTTGTTGTCCCCAATAGGGATTAATGGTAGGTACATAAACCTAGATTCTGATAATTCGTCGCGTGAGAATTGTTTTGTTCCATACGCCACTTTTGTCGTTTTTGAGTTAGGAACGGATTCTATGGTAATTTTGTATGCTCTTTTTAAATCTATGATTCCTTTTGCTTTTAGTCTTTCCAATCCCGAGATATCGAACATCGACTTTGTCCCATATCCTCCAAAATCAACAGTTTGTAGAATTGTTTTGTGCCATAAACCATTTTTTGGCGTTTGGGACAAATTTTGCATATAATTTATAGCAATTTTTTTGTGAGAATTGTTTTTTTCCACTCTGTTTACGATTTTCTGTACCTAGTTAAGAGATAGGGCAAGTGAATAAAATGTGTCAAATTTGAAAATTCAAATTGTACTAATGCCAATTGATTTATTTGTTTGGCATTATCGTATTTCTTAGTTTAATGTTACAAATATTCGCATACCTATATATGAAAAAAAATCGAAAGAATAACATGGAACGAGTTCAAATTGTGATCGAATCGACATCAGGCCAAACATTGACGTGACAATGCTCACTTAAAACCCGAAATTCACTAGAAAACAAAGAGGATTATCTATTTGAAATTTCGCAGCTGAGAGAAGAACATTATGACTCGAAGCTGTACTTTTCTGATCTGATTTGATCTGACATTTTTCACTCACTGGTTTAATGCTAAACACTTTGAATAATTTTCTTATTATACCCTATTCTAAGGGTATATTAATTTTGACGCATAGTTTGTAACATACCTTAATATTGCCCGTAGACCCCTAAAAGTTACTATATTTATGATCAGCATCGATAGTAATGTCGATCTAGCCATGTCCGTCCGTCCGTCCGTCCGTTTGTCGGCAAAAATTAGGCCTTTAAACCGCCTACTGACATGCCCACAGTTAAATGAAACAATTTTATTGAAAAACCAAAGTTTGAGCTAAGAAGCGTTTTTTTACAAAAGCCTCGTTTTTTCGATAAAATCCTTTAAATGTTGTATAACCAAATATGTAGAGCGTTCTTAACAATTCAACCATACTTAGACTTTTGTCACGCCCACTTATGAGGGATATGAACAGGAATAGGATATCCAACAGTTCGGCCAAGCGGACTGTAGCCCGTCCTTATGTTTTTATTGTATTTTTTGAATAAAAACGTTGTTAACAAAAAAGATGAAATCGATTTTTCTTTTCAAATTCTGGCATCCAACTCCATGCTTTCTTGCATTTCAGATATTTTGGATGAGAATTGCTTTGTGCCATATCCATTTTTTTGTGTTCCACGTGTATGAAAAAAAAAATCAGTTTCAAAATGTAGGAGGTGGGACACAAGTCAAAAAAGGAGACTTTTACGTTAATTAACGTGGCTTGTTAACGGTTTGGCAAAACACTTTGCAAATTGGTAGGTGAACTCTTTATAAGACTAACTTCAAATTAAAAAAATAAAAAAAAATCGTATCACACAGTTTCGGAGTACCAAGTACGCAAACCTTTAAATGCGTTTTTCTCGAAAAAGTGCCAATGGCATATGGAACAAAACTATTCTCAGGCGACGAATTGATAATTTGGACAGTTGGGCATACTCACTTGGTCAGTAAAAAAAGAGTCTTTGAAATCTTTCGCAAACTATGTCTACGTTTGTTAAACTGCTTTCTTTTATACATAAAATCAGCTTAAGGAAATTACGCAAAACCTATATTCAAATAAACAAAAATAAATTTGTCTAGAATTAACGCAGTAATATATTAATTTTTAAAATAGCTTAGTGTAGCATACACAGGTATTCGACACATACAAAATATTTTATTAATTTGTTAAGCAATGAATCAAGCAATGCTTATTTTTCGTTTTTAATGTGTAAACATTTTTACTCTCGTTGATGTGTAAGTATATTTTTTCTCGGTAGTGGCTAGTTGGAAATATCGACCGTTACCGTCAGATTTTCCCGTCACCGTCAGATTTTCATACCACGTGAGTTAATCGCAGCTCGGCAGATCACCGCAATTAAAAGACGTTGACGTTATTTTATTTATTTCGTTATACATTTTCCAGTTTTAATTATGTTCAATTTTAGAGATTATTATGTCCTTACGAAACACCGGGAGGTTGTGTGGAAGTAGATTTGTTTTGAATAATTGAGGTTGTATAGCTTGAAGTTTGTTGTACATCAGTTGAAGGTAAGAGGAAAAATATCGATTTGTACTTCGGTAACCGATGGCCGATTTAAGAATGTCACTTTTAGTTGTAATAAGGTTATTTACCAAGTGGTCCTTGAAGAACCAAACAAGGTCCTTAAGTTAGAACAATTTTTTTTTTCAAAAACTCCTAAAAAACCGCGCAGTATATTGTGTTCAATGTTATTTGACTAACAGATCCTTGGAACAACAAAAAGGTCCTTAAAAGTCAAAGAAGGTGTTGTGTAAATATTTAATTTAGTAAACGCGAAAAACAAACTACTTATTTAACGTTTAATCGGCGGAATAAAAGAAAAGAAAAATTGCGGCCGCCACCGCCCGAAGGAAAAATATCGAAAATGGGCTGTCAAACAGCCACAGACCATTAAAATATTACACAACGAGTAACAGGTCGCTGCTACTTCCCGGTAGCTGAGTGGGACGGGGTGGGTTCAACGAAAACGATCGCTAATAATATGAAGATAAAAAAATGTTCGCTCCAATGAATGGAA
Source organism: Portevinia maculata (assembly GCA_949715645.1). NCBI lineage: Eukaryota > Metazoa > Arthropoda > Insecta > Diptera > Syrphidae > Portevinia > Portevinia maculata. The sequence goes on along the minus strand of OX454527.1, from coordinate 146,119,659 downwards.
CCAGGAAAATGTAACGAAATAAAGTGGGCGCCACCCAATTTTATGTCAAATTGTGAAACCTTGGCACAGAACCACTGAAAATTTAAATAAAAGTTATAATGCTCCGTTGGGGCACGGTCTTTATTACGGGGTTGAAATCCCCTGAAAATGTAATGGTGGGTACAACGGGTCGATATGGACCGTTGGTATAACCCGCTATCACTTGTCCCGAAAGATAACTATGAAAATTACTGGGTCGCGTGTCTCGTCTATTCTCAGGATTTTTCGTAAAATGGAGCAAAATCCTACCAGACTATCCCTTGCACAAATGATCAAACAAACAAAATCGCTATACTTATCTTGAAAAAGAAAATCCTTTGTTTCCTGCTCTGTCCTCAAGTTCCTTATATTTTTTCCTATTCGTCCTTTCGCCTGTCTTCCAAACTCCGCTTTCTTAATTTCCTTTCTTTCTGCGTCCTTAACTTTTTCCTCTCTACTCCCAAAAACTTTCTTTGTTTTGTATAGAATTATGCGCTTTCAGCAAAATCGCCGCTTAAAACTTCTAAACCACTAGCTAAACCGCTGGTCAACCAAGAAGTGATTTTCCAGATTTTTCTATTGTCCAAAGTCGGTCAGTGTTGGACTCATTCTCTCACACACACACATTGACAGTGCAATTTTTTTTTTTTTATAATGTGCTTACGCTAAAGGGATTTTTTCTGTTGTTACAGTACCCTTATAATGCTAAGAACACAGTGTAAGCTACTTGGTATTAGAAATAATAGAGAGATAGGAAAGAAGTGTTCGGGTGCAGTTGTAGGGTTTTTCTCCACGGGTGGTGTCTAAGTTACTTAGGGAGATTACGATTTCATGTATTCGGTATAAAGTAATGGACTTGGCCGGGATTCGAACGCACGACCTTCCATTCCGTAAGCGAATACACTACTACTGCACCATTGCCACCCGTGGCAATCCCACTGATGGCGTGCAATGGATGTCGACTTGTGTTGGTGGCTATCCGCCATCCCACTGTCCACACCCTGTGACGTATCTCATACATTTTGTTATGACAATGTAATTTTCAAAAATTAACTGCTCTCATGATTTGGCAACGACACAAACCGGACATTATCAGTGTACATACGTGTTACCTAATATCACCTTGCTCTGACAATTACGAAAGTCTACCTTCCAGTAACTGTCAAATTCCAAATGGCTATTGGTTACGTCGCCCCCGCTCTTTAAGCACTTAAATTTGGCCGTCAGAGAACGTCTCCCTCTTTCCATTTTGTACTTCAGAGCGGACGGGTCGTGTGCTTTGGCGTAAGTTTTTTTTTGTTGCGATTTTGAATTGCAAATTTACATTTTTTTTTGTTTAGTCACCAAAAAAATATTTATCGACGGAGGATGGAAATGATATTGCTAATAAGCAACAACAGAAGGCAATCCTGGATGAAAAATTAATGACGTGATTAATAAGCGATTGGAAAAAAATGCACGCGGTGCAAAATCAATCTCAAAAATCGAGGTAAAACAAAAAAGGCTTATTTTTTTTCTTGCCTCCATGTTAATCCCATTTTAACCTCTAGCACAAACCCGGATGACGCTTTTTAAAACATTCGCGCGTTTTGGCTTCGAGGTTGCCGCGTGCCTATCAAAATGTTACCCCATATTCCAGTGCCTACTCTAAACATTAAATTTGGATATCCTACCTAAAAAGAACGCCACGAAAATAAAATATTAAACAATATACAATTACAATATATAAATTACACCCCGTCGTGAAAAATTCCATGCAAATCATACACTCCAAAAAAAAAAAAAAAAAACAGTACATTAAATAAACAATAATTTGCTGGCCACCCAACCTTAAACGGATTTCCATTTCAATTAACCTAAGCCTAATAAAACAAGATAAAACTTTCATAACCTAGTACAAATAGTTCTAAACAGAACAAAAGAGAAGTGTGTGTGTTAAAAGACGTGACAAAACCATTCCTGCCTTACAAAAAAAAATAGATATATAAAAATAATATGTACATATACATATATGTATGTTTCCTAAATTATTAATGTTAATCCCAATCAGTATGAATTGTGAAAAGCCACAGAAAATTGATATTAACCAATTACTTTAAATAAGGGCATGCATCGAGACGAAGTTTGTGCACAAAATTCGGAGCAACGCATCAAAAACGTGAGTACCCACAAATGTTAAAAAGATAAAAAAATATAACATCCAATTTCTTTGGCTTTACTTTATTTCACTACAAAAAAAAAAGAGGAATTATTTTTCCTTATTATTGAATTTCTAAATTACAAAAAGAAAAAAGAAAAAAAAAAAAAATCTAAATGCATAGATACATTAATAGTTCATAAAGGTATACATTTAGGTGATACCGAAATCTGTAGCAAATTAGTTATACCTACACTTGGATACAGAGTGCTGTACGTCAGTATTGGTTTTAAGTTACCTTTTTTATTTTAATAAATACATACTGAATAAATTTAATTGCTATGAAGTTAAATAAAGTTTGTTTGTAATGGGCCTTTAAGAACTCCTTTTAATCGTTGTTATGTGATCAGTACTACAGCATAAGAGATCGAGTTAGGGGCCATCCTAACAAAAATCGGCAACGGGATAGCCATGGTGTATGAGGCAACAGCCACATACAAGGGGCGGGTTCGCCAAGACGTCCTTCTAGCTTTTTACGTCAACATACATAGATCGGCCTCGGTTCATTTCACTCTATCATACTTTATGTTTTCGTGTAACCTTCTCTCAGTGTCTGGTTTTTTTGTACTTCCGGTATGCAAGTATTTCTGACTTCTTTTGCCAGGCATGTTGCACTTTCCTTAATCCTTTTTTTTCGGCACGGTAAATGTTTTGTCCGCGAACGAATATGAAGCAGCAAGATCCCCCCCACCGACGAGCTGATGCTGTGCTACCACAAGCGTGCCACTGCTGCCACATTACCTGAAAGGATTTTGACCCCACTTTCAGTGTTCCCAAACTTAATTCGCGACAAATGGCGCCCAACGTGGGGCCCTACTACGTCATAGTCGACACATTAAATGTTGATAAGACATCGGGTCCCGTAAACCTTGGCAACAACAAAATTTTCACTCGATGTCCACCAGAGTGTATAGAAAAGATTGCCACAACAAGCTGTCTTGTGGAAGCTTATACCCTTTTCCAAAAATTTTTCTAACATTAACCGACAATAGTTCTTCAAATCCAAACCAAAAAGTATTTCTCTCTTAAACTTGTGTAATTATCTTAAATGAAAACAATAACGTGTTAAAAGAATTCAGGAGTCCGAAGTCGTGTGATAAACTACAGATCACTAAGGAGCTTCGTTGCACTGAATTCATTTTTGTTATTGTAAGAACATTTTAGTTTCCCAGTTCAAGATTATTGTTCATGAGTCCATATTAACAAAGTTTACATAATAAACTTAATGGTTTATGATGCCATGGACAAAATACAAACTGTAAAAAAAAATCCTCTTCTATTTCGGTCTTCCTTGAGTCGTTATTGATATCAGATTATTTTGATAAAAAAGCGTAACAGTCCAAGAAGCAGAAGAAGGAGCAGAAACATAAAAGATAGCTTTAATTTTAGTATCCCATTTTACCTTCAATTTCCCCTCACATGAACCAAAGATCAATGTATGTATGTATGTACCTATGTTTTTTTTCTCTCTCTCTCATATGTAGTTACTGGCTCACTCTCAACGATTAACCTTAATAATCATTTTGTTTACAAATATAACAACCGTAATAAATTCTGATTTGACTGATTTTCTTATCAAGCCCTCTTTTTTACTCTGCCCTTTGATCGTAAATAAAACCATTAACATGAGCAATTCCAATAACGGAGCTGTTCCAAAACAGCAAAGAGCAAATACACTTGACTCTTCCCGTAACGTGACAACTCGTTCTCAGGCAACTAGAGAAACGTCAAGACAAAGCCTACAGTTCGGAAATGCCTCTCAACCTGTAAGACACACACCTAAAGCAAATCCATTAAATACAAGCATTTCTCTCAATGTATCAAACAACCGCTTAGATGACATACAAACAAATAATCTTACATCTAGCCATCCTACTCTATGTATAGTGACGACAACTAATGTGGTTAGTCAAATACCAACAATCACAACAACATCTATGGCTAATCCAATTGTTTCGTCAATAACTGGAGCTCAAAATGATGGAAGAGAGACAGTTACAAATCTTGCGAGAGCAAATTCTGATACTGAACATTTGTTTGCTGGTGCTTCTGCTTTTATCCCTAATACTGCTATACCACCACCCATCTACCCACAAACACAGTTCATTTCAAGCAGGTCGTTGCAAATGAAACAGCTTGATGAACATATTCGACAGTTAATTAGTGAATCGTTAGGAACTGTACTTCCAACTCTCATAAAAGATAGCGTCGAAAAGTCAATTCTACCGCTTTTAAACAGGCAGATTAATCCAGAAGATGATTTAAATCGACCTTGGATCGCTGAGGAAAGTAACGCAAATAACATTTCGCAAAATATACGTGCAAGTGATTATTTTGAATTCGATGAGCAAGCATATTTTGAAGATGATATTCGTACTTCGAACTTAAGAACTAGGAACAATAGACCAACTGATGAACATATTCAATTGGACAGATGGGGTTTAAAGTTCGAAGGTTCTTCAAAAGGCATGCCTGTGGAAGATTTTGTCTTTAGGGTAGAACGATTAAAATCCAATTATAACTGCACATGGTCTGAAGTTTTAAATAATTTCCATCACCTTTTGAAGGGCGTAGCTCAAGATTGGTACTGGCAATACTTGCGTAGCAATACTCGTGAGGATTGGCCAAACCTGCGTAGATCATTAATAAGACAATTCAAGTTGCATGAAAACGACTTCGAAATCATTAAGCACTTAATGGAAAGAAAACAATTTCCTCAAGAGCCTTTCGAAGACTTTTTCATGGCAATACAACAATTAAAAAACCAGCTAAGACAACCAATTAGAGATCAAGACTTGATCAAAATTATACGAACAAATATAAATCCAAGACTTATGAACTTTATTTATCCTATGAAAATTTATTCGTTGGATCATTTCAAGGACGAGTGTAGACGTGTAGAGCGATTGATTCAGTCCAGGTATTCAAGCCTAAATAGGAATCCTCCGCTTCGAACAGTCCATGAACTAGAGGACATGCATGATTCTTTTGAAACGTATCCCGAGGATTGTGGCATGTCTGAAGTTAATAGCAACCTTCAGTCTAAGCACAGTAAACCTGTGAACCAGAAACCATTTAAATGTTTCAATTGCAAGAAGATGGGACATTTATTTATAAACTGTCCTTCTCCAACAGTTAGACTTTTTTGCTATAGATGCGGTACAGATGGAGTGACTGTTTTAAGTTGTTGTAAGTGCAATCCGCGCTTGGAAAACCGGAGATCGAACGTGACAGAAACCGGGGAATCTCGTTCGACCCAGACTCTCCCGGATCAATAATACAAGCTGATGCTAGCACCAACACAGATGATACTGGTGAATCTAAATCTGTGTTTCATTCCACTAAAACAAAAAATATTTACCCCAAGCAATCGGCTTCTGCTCAACAATTCAAAAGAAATGACGTTCAAAAAAAAACTTATGAAGAAAGATTGAGACATTACAATGAACTTCGAGCAAACATTTTCCAAGTCGAAGAAATGAAAGCTACTAAACAGGTTACGAAGTTAGAAAAGATTCGATTACGACACAAAAAGCGTAAATTATTTAAACAAATTCTTCACAATAGTTCAATGAATAATTTTATCGATAATAGGCCATATGCTACTGTTGATATTAATGGAAAAACCTTATCAGGACTTTTAGATAGTGGAGCTTCCCTATCTTGCCTTGGTAAAGATTGCATGAAATTGGTGAAAGAATTGAATATCCCAATTTTTAATTTCTCCTCGTTTATTAAAACGGCAGATGGTAAACCTCAATCCATTAATGGTCGTATCAACGTAGATATTGTTTTCGAAAACCATCGCGAAAATATGGACTTGTATCTTATTCCATCTTTGTCTCAAACTCTCTATCTTGGAATTGACTTTTGGCAAAAGTTTACGATTGCACCTCATTTAGTAAGCGAGCTAAACGAAGATATCCCAGACAAGGTGATAAACAAGAACATGTCGTCTAAGATACACTTAAATGGAATACAAAGGAGAAGACTAGCAGAAGTAACAGAACGCTTTCCATCTTTCGCTGCAAAAGGTTTGGGAAAAACGTCTCTAGAGATGCATACAATCGACACGGGTGATGCTGAAGCTGTAAAGCAGCGGCATTATCCAGTCTCACCTGCAATCCAGGAAATGATTTACAAGGAGTTGGATCGTATGATCTCTTTGGGAGTGATCGAAGAAAGTGTCAGTTCTTGGAGCTCGCCAGTCGTCCTCATTAGGAAACCTGGTAAGAACAGATTGTGTCTCGATTCTCGAAGATTGAACTCCCTCACAAAAAAAGATGCTTATCCACTACCACATGTAGAGGGTCTATTAAGTCGCCTTCAAGATACTCACTTTATAAGCAGTATAGATTTGAAAGATGCATTTTGGCAGATTCCCTTAGAGCAGACATCTAGAGATAAAACGGCCTTCACTGTGCCAGGAAGACCACTTTATCAATTTACTGTCATGCCTTTTGGGTTGTGCAATGCAGCTCAAAGGATGTGTAGGTTGATGGATAAAGTGATCCCCAGCGCACTCAGGGAACAAGTTTTTGTCTATCTGGATGACTTGCTAGTCATCTCGCCTGATTTTGAAAGCCATCTTAGTATCTTAGACAAAGTTGCGGAATGTTTACGAAGTGCAAATCTTACTATCAACGTTGAAAAATCTAATTTCTGTTTTAAGGAAATTAAATATTTGGGATACATCGTCGGACAAGGCCATTTAAGACCGAATCCTGATAAAGTATCTGCAATAAAGGACTTTCCAATTCCATCATCGCAAAAACAAGTAAGACGTTTCCTAGGTTTATGTGGTTGGTATAGGAGATTCATAAGAAACTTTGCTTCCATTGCGAGTCCGCTTACTGATACCTTGAAAAGGACCAACAGATTTGAGATGAATGCTGAAGCCCTTATGTCATTTGAAGCCCTTAAAACCGCATTAATATCGGCACCATTATTGTCTAACCCAGACTTTAAAAAAACCATTTACTATTCAATGTGATGCATCAAGTTCTGGAATAGGAGGTGTCTTATATCAGTTTGACGATGAGAATAATGAAAAACCAATCGCCTACTTTTCCGAAAAATTTAACTCTTGTCAACGTAACTATAGCGTTACGGAACAAGAATGCTATGCTGCTATTCAAGCAGTGAAAAAGTTTCGACCATATGTCGAAGGATCTGCCTTTACCATCGTGACTGATCACGCCAGCCTCAAATGGTTGATGAGTTTAAAAGATCTTAGTGGCAGATTAGCTCGGTGGTCGCTTAAACTTCAAGCATTCGACTTCAAAATACAGCATACGAAGGGTTCACAGAACATCGTCCCGGATGTTTTATCTCGTGTTTGCAACGAAGAGCTCTCTTCGAATAATTATGCAAATATTGATCTCACGTCTCCCGCCTTTAAGTCACCGGAGTATTTAAAGCTCCTTTCTACTTTTTTATCTAATCCCGACAACTTTCCAGACATCCGCATTGTTGAAAACCTAGTTTATAAACGTTCTGTGTCAAAGGATGATAGCGCTATTAATAGTGAATTTATTTGGAAGTTGTGGATACCATCCGAACTAACGCAATCGATAATTGAAAATTCACACAATCCACCTAACTGTTCCCACTGCGGAGTTTTTAAGACACTAAGCAAAATAAAAGAATTATTTTACTGGCCTAAAATGACAATTCAGGTAAATGAGTTTATTCGCAGTTGTTCCACCTGTAAGGCGAACAAACCACAGAACAAAGCACTTCGACCAGCAATGGGATCACAACACCTGATTGATCGACCATTTCAGAAATTGTATATTGATTTCATGGGACCATATCCCAGGACGAAAGCTGGAAACTTATTTATTTTTATTGTATTGGATAGTTTTTCCAAATTCGTTTTTTTAAAGGCCATACGCAAGGCAAACGCCAAAACTGTTGTTGAGTTCTTAGAACAAAATGTTTTCCATCAATTCGGTGTTCCCGAAGTCGTTCATAGCGATAATGGACAGCAATTTGTATCCAAAGAATTCCAACAGTTTCTTGCTAAATATGGTTGCACTCACATCAAGAATGCTTTTTACTCACCCCAATCTAATGCATCAGAAAGGGTGAACCAGACTGTGCTGTCGGCGATAAGGAGCTACCTAAAATCTGATCAAAGAGATTGGGATAGACATATTTCTGAGATACAGCAAGCAGTTTGTACTACGAGACATCAATCCACAGGAACGACTCCCTACTTCGCAGTATTTGGCCAGTATATGAGTACACATGGCAGCACATACAACTTATTAAGAACGATAAAGCTATTGGATGATAGTGAGATCCGGTGTATTCCTCACAACAGCAAATTAGAAATCATACGACAAAAGATCAAAGACAATCTGAAATTAGCCTATCAAAAATGTGAAAAATCCTATAACCTAAGAAGTTCTAAGAATATTTTCAATCCTGGTGAAACAGTTTTTCGAAGAAATTTTGTGTTAAGCGACGCTTCGAGAAAACTTAACGCGAAACTATGTCCGAAATTCGTACAATGCCAAGTGGTTAAACGAATTGGGCAATCCATGTACGAGGTTGAAGATCTTAAAAACAAAAAAATCGGAGTCTACCATGCAAAAGATATGCGCAAATAGGGTGCAACTTTTCATATTCGTTGACGCTATCAGGATCATGGGTCGATTCGGCAAAAGCTTAGCGATAACAAATGATGTTTCAGAGATACATTTTCATGTCTTTTTAAAACAAGGGCTGTTCTATAAATCCATGATTTTGTGACGTATCTCATACATTTTGTTATGACAATGTAATTTTCAAAAATTAACTGCTCTCATGATTTGGCAACGACACAAACCGGACATTATCAGTGTACATACGTGTTACCTAATATCACCTTGCTCTGACAATTACGAAAGTCTACCTTCCAGTAACTGTCAAATTCCAAATGGCTATTGGTTACGTCGCCCCCGCTCTTTAAGCACTTAAATTTGGCCGTCAGAGAACGTCTCCCTCTTTCCATTTTGTACTTCAGAGCGGACGGGTCGTGTGCTTTGGCGTAAGTTTTTTTTTGTTGCGATTTTGAATTGCAAATTTACATTTTTTTTTGTTTAGTCACCAAAAAAATATTTATCGACGGAGGATGGAAATGATATTGCTAATAAGCAACAACAGAAGGCAATCCTGGATGAAAAATTAATGACGTGATTAATAAGCGATTGGAAAAAAATGCACGCGGTGCAAAATCAATCTCAAAAATCGAGGTAAAACAAAAAAGGCTTATTTTTTTTCTTGCCTCCATGTTAATCCCATTTTAACCTCTAGCACAAACCCGGATGACGCTTTTTAAAACATTCGCGCGTTTTGGCTTCGAGGTTGCCGCGTGCCTATCAAAATGTTACCCCATATTCCAGTGCCTACTCTAAACATTAAATTTGGATATCCTACCTAAAAAGAACGCCACGAAAATAAAATATTAAACAATATACAATTACAATATATAAATTACACCCCGTCGTGAAAAATTCCATGCAAATCATACACTCCAAAAAAAAAAAAAAAAACAGTACATTAAATAAACAATAATTTGCTGGCCACCCAACCTTAAACGGATTTCCATTTCAATTAACCTAAGCCTAATAAAACAAGATAAAACTTTCATAACCTAGTACAAATAGTTCTAAACAAAACAAAAGAGAAGTGTGTGTGTTAAAAGACGTGACAAAACCATTCCTGCCTTACAAAAAAAAATAGATATATAAAAATAATATGTACATATACATATATGTATGTTTCCTAAATTATTAATGTTAATCCCAATCAGTATGAATTGTGAAAAGCCACAGAAAATTGATATTAACCAATTACTTTAAATAAGGGCATGCATCGAGACGAAGTTTGTGCACAAAATTCGGAGCAACGCATCAAAAACGTGAGTACCCACAAATGTTAAAAAGATAAAAAAATATAACATCCAATTTCTTTGGCTTTACTTTATTTCACTACAAAAAAAAAGGGGAATTATTTTTCCTTATTATTGAATTTCTAAATTACAAAAAGAAAAAAGAAAAAAAAAAAATCTAAATGCATAGATACATTAATAGTTCATAAAGGTATACATTTAGGTGATACCGAAATCTGTAGCAAATTAGTTATACCTACACTTGGATACAGAGTGCTGTACGTCAGTATTGGTTTTAAGTTACCTTTTTTATTTTAATAAATACATACTGAATAAATTTAATTGCTATGAAGTTAAATAAAGTTTGTTTGTAATGGGCCTTTAAGAACTCCTTTTAATCGTTGTTATGTGATCAGTACTACAGCATAAGAGATCGAGTTAGGGGCCATCCTAACAAAAATCGGCAACGGGATAGCCATGGTGTATGAGGCAACAGCCACATACAAGGGGCGGGTTCGCCAAGACGTCCTTCTACCTTTTTACGTCAACATACATAGATCGGCCTCGGTTCATTTCACTCTATCATACTTTATGTTTTCGTGTAACCTTCTCTCAGTGTCTGGTTTTTTTGTACTTCCGGTATGCAAGTATTTCTGACTTCTTTTGCCAGGCATGTTGCACTTTCCTTAATCCTTTTTTTTTTCGGCACGGTAAATGTTTTGTCCGCGAACGAATATGAAGCAGCAAGATCCCCCCCACCGACGAGCTGATGCTGTGCTACCACAAGCGTGCCACTGCTGCCACATTACCTGAAAGGATTTTGACCCCACTTTCAGTGTTCCCAAACTTAATTCGCGACAACCCATTCAGTAAGGCGAACCAACAAGCGGCACCTTTCAGCCCATCTAAAGCTATCTTGCAATGGTGTACGCATGCCTGCCGTTACCCTTTCGCTCTAACTTTCCATTCTCTCACCAAGCTCCGAATTCAGCGCGACTGGAAAGCCAGCTTGCGATAAATTCTCTGACTGACCTGGGACAACATTCCAATCCAGTCTGATTGGTGTTTTCCCGTCCATACAAAAGATGGCTAAGGTTATTTTGCTGAACGCCATTCCAATGTAGCTAAAACTCACTACGTAAAATTAAAAGTTGAAAATGATTAAAGAAATGAAGGAAACGTTGAAAAGAGGAAGACAAACATCTGGACGATTACCAATGTCTCGCCCATTTGCGAGTTGAACCTAAGCTTTGAGGTCAGACAAGGAAACAATGTTATCTACCGCGTCAACTACCTGATTCTGGTGGAATTCTGAGCAGATTTGGGGCATGGGGATCTGACGATAGCGTGTCATACCTTACAAAATGTTATCATTTAGGTTGGGCTCTCGGCCTTTCTGGTTCAATGTTTGTTGGGCTAGTGTCGTCTGAACTTGGTATCTATCATCTGAACTTGACATCTGTTATCTCACATCGGTCAGTGGGGTGCCAATGTGCTCGTGGTAAGCTGTCCACGGTTATTTGGTGTTGGAGGGTGTTTTACTAGGCCGTCCGCCTACACTCCTCTGCTGCTCCTCCGGAGCTCCCACGACGGAGTAGAAGAAGAGAGCGTCAACTTTCCCCCATCGAACATTACTCCCTACCTTTACGGTGGTAGTTCGTGCAACTGACTCATGGGAGTTATTTGACTTGGGCCGTCCGCCCACTCCTCAGTTGCTTTTTGGGTTGCCCTTCTGGCAACTTGCCCGTCCGGCAAAGTCTGGTGTGCTGTGGTGTTCGACTGTCAAAGGCCGTCCGCCTTTTCACACACACGTCATCGTATGGTGGTGGAATGGTTGGGCTTCGTACATGGTCGCTGTCATTCTTATCCTCACTCTCCTGACCGTCCGTCAGGCTGAGGTATATTTATGCTCGTCCGCGAATTCCTTCCGCGAATTCCTTCCAGTTACCTCTCCTGACCGACCGTCAGGCTGAGGTAACTGGAACCTCCAAGCCCGTCACCCTGTGGTGGTTGCTCATCCATGAGTCGCCGAAAGTGATCCAATGGCTGGTGGTGCCATGGGTGCCCCTATCACTTTCCGAGACCGTGAACTCGCAGCCGAATAAAAGAAGGACCAGGAAAGGGAAAGAATAGGGACTAAGAGCAGGCCTTGTTGTGGTAAAAATTACCGCAACAAAGGGATATTTTTCCAAAATGCCATTAGAATCCACACGGCATATCTGTGTTCAACGTTATTTGACTAAAGTGTCCTTGCAACAATAAGAAAGGTCCTTAAAAGTCGAAGAAACGATATTTTTCCATCAATGTTATTTGACTAAGAGGTCCTTGCAACAACAAAAAAGGTCCTTAATAGTCGAAAACAGAATATTTTTTAAAAATGTCATTAGAATCCGCACGGTACATCTCTGCTCAATGTTATTTGACTAAGAGGTCCTTGCAACAACAAAAAAAGGTCCTTAATAGTCGAAAACAGGATATTTTTTCAAAATGCCATTAGAATCCGCACGGTATATCTGCGTTTAATGTTATTTGACTAAGAGGTCTTTGGAACAACAAAAAGGTGCTTAAAAGTCGAAAAAAGGATATTTTACCAAAATGTTTGTTGTTCCTAGCACCCCTCATCCAAATAACATTGAACTCATATATAGCGCGCCGTTTCTAAAGACATTTGGGAAATGGGTTTAATTATTGTGGCTCCAAGGACCTCTTTGTAAAATAACCTGATGTAAAATAAAAGGGACATTCAATCAATTTTTATTTTAAACGCAATATGCATAATAAATCCCAATAAATTATTGCCATTATAGCAAAACAATAAATTTTGATTTAGTTATTAGTTATTACCTAGACAGCTAAAAAGCTAACCAACTTTTAGTTGTCATCCGCAACTAACTTTGGCAACCTAACGAGCTTAGTTACACAACCTGCAACTAATAGCTAATAGCAAAAATTAGTTGTCATTATGATTGCATTTTTAGCGCAGCTAATTTAACTACGTTAGTTACTTAGTTACGGCGTTAGCTAGATAACAAATTAGGTAGCTAAGGCGCAACTGTGCCTACATGTTTACACATCAACTATACCGTGAGTGCAGCGTGGCTCACACATTCTTTATGGGTTGATTGGTATGCACAATAAGTAGGTATCACCCAGATACGCAAGTAATATGTATCAAATTACAAACAAATGAATGACCTGAGTATTAAATGAAAACAATGAAAGGTAAACCAAACAAGTAGTTTGATGACTTACCTAGCCGAAAAGAAGAACCAAACTCTTCACCAGGGTGGAAAGTAAGATCGTTGCGTTTTACTTATCAAAGGGCTTTCACAGAGTTTAGCATCGACCTCATCCTCGGGTGTGAAACTGAAACGGAAATGTATGTTCAGCTCATTAAATTGCGATCTAGACAGCATAACTCAGTGAGGTACAATCAATGGAGTGGAATTTAATGCTTCCAAGAGTCAATGCTGTCCTAATAAATCGTAATACTTTGCAATTATCCATGAATGATTCTTGCATCGCTGAAACCCAAAGGCTTTCCATTATCGGTTTGTGTTTTAATAAAGATCTTTATTGGAATGACTTCATATTCGATGTCGCGAAGAATTTATAATGCGTTAATTCGCCCGAAACTTATCTGGGCCGGTGCCTAAATCACATATTTGGAGTTACTCGGCAGAATACAAAAACGCGCGATTAAACTTATTGGCGAGAGAGATATACAATGCAAAATCGGTTGACACTCTTAGTCATCGTCGTTTCGTTACGGTCAAACAATGGCCCTAACACACTGAACTACCAAAAGGCGGCAGTTCGCCCGCAAGCCAGGAGCAACTAAATCTAAAGCTACCACAGGTTCGGAAAAATATTCGAAAAAACTCGAAAGAGTATTAAAATGTATTAAATAGTAGCCTGAAAAGTTTTAAATCTAGTTTAATAGGCCTTAACAAGGCGTACACAAGAGCCTACACATTTTTCAGTTGTCCAATAAATATTGCTCAGCAATCTTCATTTGACTTTTTAAATTGGAATTTTAAAATGCTCATTCATTTGAAAGCTATTGACAATTAACGTGGATCCATTTGCGAAAATCAGTTAATACCAAAAGGTATTCATTACTATACAAGCAGAATGGCATGGTGGCGAGTTGTTGTATGTGTGTGTCCTTTTTCATTTTGTTGCAAATTTTACCTCCTTTATGCATGAAAATAAAATAAAAAGATGGCCGACGGTCGAACAATGGCTTTATCACACATACCAAACACACCAAATTACCAAAGTAAAGGGTCTTTCATTAAGGACTTGACAACTTCTTTATACCCTATTCTAAGGGTATATTAATTTTGACGCATAGTTTGTAACATACCTTAATATTGCCCTTAGACCTGTAGGGGCCATGATACAAATTAAAATCCACCAACTTTGTTGATTACCCCCAAATCAGCAAACAACATTTCGTTCCTACGCTCGAAGTGTGAGAACACATCCACACTGTGAAAACCCAACATATAATTCTGCCAACAGATACCAACTGCGGATAGCGAAAGTATAGGTAAAGTCAGCGAAAATGCCGGAAGACTGAATCCGCCATGTTATAAAACAACCACCATCGATAATTCTTTCTTTTTATCGATGGCCGTCAACAGCAGCAGAAGCAGTAGTCTCTAAAACGAAACTAAAATCGTCTAGCAGACAAATCATTTCAAGCCAGTCAATTAATAACAATTGGTAAGCATTCAATAATAATAAAATAATTTTTATTCATTATTAAAGACAGTAATTAGGACAAATTAGAGTTGTAAAAACTACTTATATGATCGTATTAAATTTCCCAGACAGATCGCGGCCGGCGTCGTCAACAAAAATGTGTATCTCATTGTAAGCCGAAGAATAGACCGGCGCGATGAATTAAATACACAAGGACGAAATACCACGCTGACGATGGCCATCGATTCGATTTGAATATCGAAATAAAATTATTTTAACCTCGAGTTAATTTAATTTTATCATCTCACCCAATGGAATGAAGCCGATGCCTCCGATCAGCAGAGAGAACGCTAAATTCCACGGCATACGAAACATCAAAGCAGCCGTAAATGCTTAATATTCCTATGCACACAGCATCATCCGAGCCCAATAACAGCTGAGCCGAATGAGTGCGCCGACACCAAGACGTCAGGAATGTCTTGTTAATAAGACACACGAGCAGCCAGAAACACCGAAATCCATCTATTTACACCACCAGAAATACACGAATATAAGGATCACCATCGTCAGATTTCTCACAGGAAATCCATCACGTGCATTCAAACCAGCACACGCAATGAGCTATATGTGAATATATATGTAAAGACAACAGTGCCAAGGACGGTAGCACACTGAAGCAGACACCCAGATCATCATCACCAAAAAGGATAATTATCATCAACAGAATTTCCTTCAGACGATGACAATAACGCCGAGAACCAGCAGCATGTGTCTACCTCTGTAATAAACGAAGAGCCACCCATCAGTCCGGTAAATCGTAAGCTAGTGTTAAGTTATGTATTCTGTGACAATAAGGTAGAATAAGTGCTAGGGCGTCTAAACTCATATATATAGTTTATTTTCATTAAACCCTGTGAAGATCGTTCAGAAATTTCGTTTCGTTTATTTCGTAACATAACATAAATATTTGTCCAAGTGTCCAGGTTCATCGGAACATAATTGCTGTGCACAACAACTGGGACGATCAACGGAACAAAACCAGTACAACGGGTATCGAACAAAGATTCGGTGAGTTTTATTAAACCAAATTGAGTGAACCGATCTAAGTGTAATATACTGTTGCATGTTTGCTTGAACTGTGTCATTCAGCATTAATTAGTCAACTGCGCCATGTAGTAGAGAGTAAAAGTAGCCATATTACCGATTTTGGCAGCATTTGAATATTAGTTTGAGTAGCTGTGGAATAACTAGTACATACATAATTAGATTGTTCTCGAACCTTCTAAACGAACCTTCTCTACGAATCTGGAAATTTCGAGAGGTGTCACTAGGAGATATAAATAGACATCGCAGGAGCACCCAAGACATTCTAGTTGTGAACCGCGATAAAGAAGTACGATAGATGACAGTAGTGAAAAGTATAAAGAAAAAGTATAAGTATCCAGTAAGAGAAAAGTGTTTGTGTATTTAAAGTGATTAATTGTGAAAGTGAATTGTTGAATTAAATAAGTGAATTATTAGAATACTAATCAAGAAGTAAAAGACATTGATAGAGAACTAATAAAGATTAATTAAATAGAATTACGTTTTATCTTTTCGAATCCTAGCCTGGATGTAACATTGGTGTCAGAAGTGGGATAAAACGTATTCAGTGTGAAATTAAAGTGAAGTGAATTAGTTAAAAAAAAAGAAAAGAAAAAGGAAAACAAAAATGGGGAAATTACTACAGCTCAGTATACCGCAGCTAAAAGCTGAACTAGAAAAGCGGAATCTCTCCACAGCTGGAGGAAAAAGTGATCTGGTGCTTCGACTGCAGGAAGCTGTTGAAAACGAAGGAGAAAACCCCAAGTCCGTTTTGTTTGACGTAACAGAAGAACAAGTAAGTACAGGCGTTGATATGACTGCTATGATGGAATTACTTCTGGCCAAGTTTGATGAACAGAAGAATTCCCTAGAACAACAGACTAATTCTCTGGACTCCAAATTGGAATCTAAATTTGATGAACAAAAGAATTCTATAGACTCTCAGTTCAATGAACAGAAGAATTCTCTAGATTCCAAATTGCAATCAATGGACTCTAAATTCGAAGAACAAAAGAATTCCATAGTTGCCACCCAAAAGAGCTCTGTGGAAGATTTTAAAAATGTTCTCGAAGGAAAACTCGAAGAAATTGACCACAAGTTCGAGAAGGTTGAAACCAAATTCGACGAAATCGATACAAACATCGAGAACTTGGCTAAAGAGCTCGAGAAAGTGAAGAAGCAGAAGGCTCGAGAAAATTCTGCGGACTGCCCGAGAAGGAAAGAGATGCAGTCTCCTGTTTTCGATGGTCAAACATCATGGCCAATTTATAAGAAACAGTTTGAAGCAGCTGCAGTGGCGAACAGCTGGGACAACGAGGAAAAGTCGATTGCGCTGACGCTCGCACTAAGAGGAACAGCTGCGGAGTTACTCCAAACCGTCTCAGAAGAGAAGCAACACAACTACGACGCCCTGGTCAAGGCTATAGAGATGCGCTTCGGTGATGAGCATATGCAGCAGGTGTACAGGGTTCAGCTACGCAGTAGAGTCCAGAAGAGGGGAGAAACACTTCAACAGCTGCAAGCAGATATCGAACGTCTGGCACATTTGTCATATCCTAATGCTGGTGAGATTCTCATCAATGAAATGGCTGTGGAGGCGTTTATGCAAGCCATTGAAGATGGACAACTGCAAATGGCCGTAAGAATGGCTGGAAAGAGAACTCTCGCTGAGGCCCTAGCATTTTCCTTGACAATGCAAGCTGCTGATCAGGCATCGAATGTGTTCCACCGCGTAAGGGAAATTACAGCTGTTGAATGCTCATGTCAAAGAGCAGACATCGTAGACCGGAGCAGAGATAACAGAGGTCAAATGCGCTGCTGGAACTGCAACAAAATAGGGCACCTACAGAGACAGTGCAGAGCTCCACCCAGACAAGGCAGTTGTCCACATTGCGGGCCTAGGAGGCGCAACGAAGAAGCATCTGGCAGGGATAACATCCATCCTGCAGATATAGCTTCGCAGAACCAGCAGTCGGGAAACGCGTAAGGACCAGCTTCGCGGGGCAGAAGTTGGTTTACGGAATCGACGACCCCAGGACTACAATTCAAGTCTCCCAAACCAAACGAGGAAACCAGAGTCTAACAGTGGAAGCCTATATCGGACAAAATAAGTGCGTGGCAACCATCGACACCGGTGCCACCGCTTCCATTATAAGAAGGGACATCGTCCGTCAGTCTTGGCTGCACAACACCAGCAATTACTGTCTGAAAACAGCAACAGGAGGGACAGCGAAAGTGTATGGTGAGGTCATACTAACAATAAATTTGGCAGGATTAGCATTCTCCCACGCTTTCCTAGTAGCTGATATATGTGACGAATGCATCATTGGAAGCGATTTCATGAAGGCGCATGATGTAGTATTGGACATTGGTATGCAGGTACTCAAGTATCGAAACGTAGAGATTCCGATGGTGTACGGGAACGAGAACGCCGTATCCCTGGGGACAGTCATTAGTAAGGACGAGGTCCTACCACCTTCTTCAGAGACACTGATTTGGACAAAGCTGGAAGGTGATCCTGGGGCCCACCGATTCTTTCTAGTTGAGCCAGAAGACAACCACCGCCTACTGACACGCCCACAATTAAATAAAACAATTTTATTGAAACACCCAAGTTTGAGCTAGGGAGCGTTTTTTTTGATAAAATCCTTTAAATGTTATATAACAAAATATGTAGAGCGTTCTTAACAATTCAACCATACTTAGACTTTTGTCACGCCCACTTATGAGGGATAGGAATAAGAATATGGTATCCAACAGTTCGCCTAAGCGGACTGTAGCCCGTCCCTATGTTTTTCTTTAGTGTTATGTATAATTATTATATGTTTCAGTAGTAGTTGCCTGAAGGATTTGATATTTTCTAAATAAGTTTATTTATCAAACCAGGTTAAAGGCGTTTGTTTTTTTTTTCAGTTTTAATTGTTTAGTTATTACATGTTTTAGTAGTGGCTCCTCTGAAGGGCTAGATACTTTCGTGTTTTTATTTCAGTATCCCTTAATTTTAAACTGCGTTTTGCAGGTAAGTGATATAATCTTATTGTATTTTTGTCTTTTAAAATATTATAGCATAATTTTTGGCAATATGCGTCCCGGATGTAAGAAATCCTTTGTATGGGATTTCTTTAAAAAGACCGACAACATTGTTCGTTGCAATATATGTAAGAAAGAGCTGAAATTTGCTGGCAATACGTCGAATTTAAACGACCATTTACGCCGTAGACATCCCGGCTATTTAACAGGAAATGATGCAGCAACTCCAACTGCAATGGATGTCACACCTTCAGTGTCTGTGATGACACAACAACCACAAACATCAGGCACTTCAGGCGTAAATATTCCGCAAGTAGCCGAAACAACAACGGGTGCAATTCCAAAAATTAAAATGACGGTGCAGTCTAGACTTTTTGTGACAGACAAGCGTTTAGAACTTTCGGAATCGGAGGCAAAGAGCATCGACGATTCCTTAATAAAAATGATAACGACAGACCTACAGCCACTCTCCATTGTAGAAAACGCTGGGTTTTTAGAATACTCGCAGAAGATGCAACCTTTGTATCGAGTTCCCAATCGAAAACTTTTGTCGAATACAATGCTACCCTCAAAATATTCAGAAATTCGCAAGAGACTACAGGGTATACTGGAAAACGTTAACCATGTATCTGTTACAACGGATATGTGGACATCGGATAGCAACAGCACATTTTTAACAGCTACCAGCCACTTTATTTTCCAAGCGAAAATGTATTCAGCAGTTCTGGCAACAAGGGAAGTTCCTGAGAAACATACTGGAGAAAATATAGCAGCAGTTTTATCAAATATTTTTGAGGAATGGTGTATATCGACAAAAGTAGTTACTATCGTAAGTGACAATGGAGCCAATATTAAAAAGGCTATAGATAATTTAAGGAAACATCACCATCCATGTGTCGCTCATACATTGAACTTGTGCGTAGGCGACGCAATTAAAAATGTTTCAGATGTTGCACAATTACTTGTCAAATGTAGATTAATCGTGTCACATTTTAGACATAGTACTCTTGCAACTGAAAAACTTAGGAGCATGCAGAGACAAATGGGATCAACAATTTTAAAGTTAAAGCAGGATGTTCCCACACGGTGGAATTCTTCGTTGATAATGCTGGAGCGCATTCTTTTAGTAAAGGAGCCGTTATCAGCCATCATTACATCTTTACCAAATTCTCCAGAGTTCTTAACTACTTCAGAGTGGGGGATAATACCTGATTGCATAGCAATTCTGAAGCCAGTAGAAACTATGACCACCGAATTATCTGGGGAAAAATATTCAACCATGTCGATGATAATACTCGTACCATTGATAAGAGGACTCCAGTATAGCATCGCCCATATAACTGAGGAAACTTCCTGCGGAATTCATCTTAAAGCAACTCTACTCGATGTCATAAAAAGACGACTTGGTCAATTGAAAGCGGACAAAACCTGTGCGAAAGCAACTTTCCTGCATCCCAGATTTAAGAAGATTGCTTTTGGAAATGAAGCAAATGCTACAAATGCGCGAAAGTGGTTGACGGAGGAAGTCACATATCTTTTAAATAATAGAAGCGTTACCACCAGGAACATGGAACAAGATGAAATAGTTCCCGAAATAACTGTACCAAAACAAATATCGCTATGGGCAATGCTTGATCAAAAAATAAGCGAAGTCAAGACGACTCGTAATAATGCACCTACCGTTATGGCAAATCTTTCCATAGAACAATATCTACGATGCGACTATTTGGACCGTTCACTCGACCCTCTAATTTTTTGGAACTCTCAAAAGGCAGTACATCCAGAACTTTTCGAGCTTTCCCAAAAATATTTGTGTATTCCTGCAACGTCTGTCCCTTCAGAGAGAGTATTTTCAAAGGCAGGTGAAATAATAAATGACAGAAGAAACCGCCTTAAGGGAGAAAAACTCAATCAAATAATTTTTTTAAATAGCAATTCCGGCTTATTAATGATGGACTAATAGTTAACTTGTTGGTTGAGGCCGTGGTCCACCCCGGACCATCTCAAGTAAGTAAGAATAGTAAAGCACTGGAATGCGGGATGTAGTTTAGTTAGTATTTTATTTATATAAATGAATGGAATGTATTTAGTATGAAATATGAATTTAATAAAACATAAATGGCATTTGATTTTTTTCATTTTTTTGTTTGTTGTGACGTGAGAGGCAGAGGGAACTCACATTAAAAAGCACCCTTACAGTAAAAGACGTGGAAGCAGCCTTTTTTAACTTACATAGGCTTTTTTTTAGTTATGTGATATTTTCATGAATTCGTGTTAAGTAGATTGTACTGTTTTTTGTAATAAAATAAAAATGTACTGAGGATTAGGCATAATGGGTAACCTCAAAAAAAAAAAGCATTGAAGCTCCTACCTCAAAAGGTGATGTGGAAACGGAGATGTTAGCACACCCCCTTCCCCCCCCCCCCCCCCCCCCGAACATTTTTGCGAGCGATGAAATGAATTGAATGAATGAATAAAACTATTCGATAGTTGAAATCATTCAGTTACTAACTATCGATAGTGCAATTCATTCGACAGTTCCCATCACTGGCTAGACTATCGCCAACTGAATAATGTCACTAAAAACGATAGCTACCCTCTACCAAGGATTGACGATACGCTGGATACGCTGTCCGCAGCCCGATGGTTTTCCACTCTAGATCTGAAGAGTGGCTACTGGCAAGTGCAGATCCATCCGGAAGACCGCGAGAAAACGGCTTTCACAGCAGGATTGGGAAGGACCCTATAAGATAGTAAAGCGCATAAACGATGTTGTCTACCGGATCCAGCGAGGAAGAGGCAAGCTGAAAGTTGTCCATGTGGATCGTCTCCATCGCTACCATGGCGAAAATATTGAAGTGCTTGTTCGGGACGAACAAGTTTAAGAGGGGGATATTGTTGCATGTTTGCTTGAACTGTGTCATTCAGCATTAATTAGTCAACTGCGCCATCTAGTAGAGAGTAAAAGTAGCCATATTACCGATTTTGGCAGCATTTGAATATTAGTTTGAGTAGCTGTGGAATAACTAGTACATACATAATTAGATTGTTCTCGAACCTTCTAAACGAACCTTCTCTACGAATCTGGAAATTTCGAGAGGTGTCACTAGGAGATATAAATAGACGTCGCAGGAGCACCCAAGACATTCTAGTTGTGAACCGCGATAAAGAAGTACGATAGATGACAGTAGTGAAAAGTATAGAGAAAAAGTATAAGTATCCAGTAAGAGAAAAGTGTTTGTGTATTTAAAGTGATTAATTGTGAAAGTGAATTGTTGAATTAAATAAGTGAATTATTAGAATACTAATCAAGAAGTAAAAGACATTGATAGAGAACTAATAAAGATTAATTAAATAGAATTACGTTTTATCTTTTCGAATCCTAGCCTGGATGTAACAATACTAACAACATAGTTAATCAATAGTGAAAATCTTTGCAAATAAAATAAAAGCAACTTACTGAGAATTCAGTACCCCGCCATCTATGCCCTAATAGTCGCATTAAAGATACGCTATCGGCGAACGAAGACACGAACCCTCGTTAGCTCATTGTGGAAGTTCCCTTCTGGTACCAATTGGCTTGTTTATTAGCTCAATAGCGAGTTGAGACTTATTCTCCTCGAAAGATTGCGACATCCGCAAGAGTGGAAATAATTATGGATAAAATTATAAAGTGGCAACGTGAGTTAGAATCACTGAGATTTTATGCTCGTAATTATATTTGTTCGTGCAGTCCAAATAGTTTTAATCACATTAACCCAAATTATATTGATTAAGGTAGAATTAGTGAAAACATAATATAAGTCTATATTATAAATTTAGATTATTAAATCCTTTTTGAATAATTACATGAATAAATCTGTGAAATTAACACCTTTCGTCTGGCCCATTATTAAACCTTGCGTCATCGCTATGAGGGGCTAGATCCGAAGTGCATAAAAGGGGAATAAAGTGAAGATCCCGGTGTAGTGGTAACAGCGTGAACTGAAGTAGTTCACGTCTTCAAAGGAGGGGGCATTGCCAAAATCGAGTGGCGCCATGACCAAGGAGTCACGACACATATTAGTATCGACGACTATGGGGCGGGCACACTCAAAGGGGATTCCAACACCATCTTAAGGATTTCCCACACCTGGTGTTTGTGTCAGTGTCGTGGCCAACATAAAGAACGAAGGGAAGATACACATACGAAGTGAAGGAACACTGTTGAAGGTGATAAATAACCCGGCATGAAAAAAGAAACAATTAGTTTAGGGAATGGGCGCAAGAACCCCCCCATCCGGCGAGTTCTAGTTCGTGCTAGATGCAAGCATGCCACCGCTCCCATAACCTAAACAACCTATTCGAATTCCCACCATCACTCCATCGGGTGTCTGTGACCAGGAATGGTGATGGGACCATAACAATACCTACGTACCCTCATCTGTATTGAGTTATAGTCACGCAAGCGTGATAAGATTGAACAACGTACCTTCTCCTCTCCCTCAACCTCTCATCGTTGGTCTTCTATAGGGAACTTGGGATTGGGAAAGAGTAATCAATAATGGCCATAATAATAATAACATCATCGTAGCTGTTCAACATGGCCAATAGCCAATACAAAAGCGAGCGTATACTGTAATGTGAACATAGCTTAAGTAATGTAATGTGAATATAGCTTAAGGAGGGACACTAACACTAGTACCAAAATGTCAAGTTAATATTAAGATAGCTGTAAGATGTTAGATATGTAGGCAGTTGAGCTGCAGCCACCAATTGAGGAGGAAGTTAAAACCTAAGTGATTTAATTAATAATAAAGTGCCTCATTAAACATTTGTAGTTTAATTATTCCACACAGGCCACAGAACTGATACATGGTGTCAGAAGTAAAAATTAAAAAAAAAAACAGATAAAACGATTTAAAGTGAAATAACTAATATAAAAAACATAGGGGCGGGCTACAGTCCGCTTGGGCGAACTGTTGGATACCCTATTCTTATTCCTATATCTCATAAGTGGGCGTGACAAAAATTTAAAGGATTTTATTGAAAAAACTAAGCTTTTGTAAATAAAAACGCTCCCTAGCTCAAACTTTGGTTTTTCAATAAAATTGTTTTATTTAATTGTGGGCGTGTCAGTAGGCGGATTTAAAAAAAATTTAAGTATGAGCATAAAGGGCACCTAGAGAGTATATACTATAAATTTCAGCTCCCTAGCTCAAACTTTGGACTTTCAAAAATAAAAATAAAATAATTGTGGGCGTGTCAGTAGGCGGATTTTGAAAATATTTACATATGAGCATAAAGGGCCCCTAGAGAGTATATATTAAAAATTTCAGCTCCCTAGCTCAAATTTTGGTTTTTCAAAAAAAATATTTTATTTAATTGTGGGCGTGTCAGTGGGTGGATTTTGAAAATTTTATGTCCCAAGCAGTTTTATGGGCCAAAGATCATATATAAAAAATTTCAGCTTTCTAGCTCAAAATTCAATTTTTCCCAAAATTTGTTTTATTTAATTGTGGGCGTGTCAGTGGGCGGATTTTGAAAATTTTATGTCCCAATCAGTTTTATGGGCCATAGATCATATATAAAAAATTTCAGCTCTCTAGCTCAAAATTCGATTTTTTCCAAAATTTTGTTTTTTTGAGTTTGTGGGCGTGTCTGTGGGCGGATTTCAAAAATTCTTAAACTTGATTATTTCGGGACCCTAGAGAGTATATGGTTAAAATTTCAGCTCTCTAGGTCCAGTTTAAAGGCCTAATTTTTGCCGACGGACGGACGGACGGACGGACGGACGGACATGGCTAGATCGACATTACTATCGATGCTGATCATAAATATAGTAACTTTTAGGGGTCTACGGGCAATATTAAGGTATGTTACAAACTATGCGTCAAAATTAATATACCCCTAGAATAGGGTATAAAAAGAAGGGTAGCAACAGATAAATAGTAAAAGAAAATGGCGTCAAATGATCGACTACCAGCAGAATTAGACTGTTCTAATTTGCCAAAGGAATGGCCGGAATGGAAGCAAGCATTTATGATGTACATGGTAGCAAACGGGAAAACTAATGAACTGTTGGTGCGAGCAAATCGCCACATTTTTATGGTTAGTTGGACGCAAGGCAGCGGAAATTTACAATTCATTATTTCCGAACAATGGCTCACCTAACAGCATTTTCGGTATGGATGAACCTGTAGACGCCGATGTATTTCAAGAGGCGTCAGCCAATCAAAACGACGAAGAGGGACAACAACAGCAACCACAACAGCGAACTTTGGAAGTTGTGTTGCGCGCGTTCGTGGTGTTAAAAGCAACATCGTTAATGTATTGAAGGAAGAACAACAAGGAATCGATGGGACAATCAACGCTGTGGGAAACATGTGTTACAACTGTGGGTTTACACCATTTTCTACAAGGCATATTCGTTATTGCAAGGCGAATAGTGTCATATGCAGCAACTGCGAAAGGAAAGGTCATTTCGAGCGTTTTTGCAAACAAAAAGGGAAGCAAAATATAAACAACAAAGCAACGGGGAATCAAGCAGCTGGATATCACACAAATGGAAATCAACAGAAGCAGGGTAACAACAACAAATCAACGGGGAATCAAGCAGCTGGATATCACACAAATGGAAATCAACAGAAGCAGGGCAACAACAACAACAAAGGAAACCAAACACATTCACTCAACTGGAGTGATTATTCAGGTAAATCAAAGATAGATAGAGACCATGGTGATGGTACTATTAGTTCATTAACTGGGTATCGTATTTTTAGGGTAAATTCAGAAAAAACAGATAGGATAACGAAATGGTTTAAAACGTTTCGAATCAATGACGTACCAATAGACTTTAAGATTGACACGGGATCAGATGTTAACTGTATCCCAGTTAAGTTCGCTAAACAATTTAAAATAAAAATTAAAAAAAATAAAAACAATTTCAATATCATTGATTATAGCTCCAACAGTGTTAAGATTTTTGGTACAGTCACATTAAATTGTATAGACATGAACAGTAGAGTTGAACGATCTGCTGAATTTGTGGTAGTGGCGAACAATTTTGAGCCATTGTTGGGTCTGCCAACGTGTATTAGATTTGAATTGGTTGGTCGACTGGATATACAGTCTGTGGTGTGCTTGCCAGGGTGCAAGGAGGAACTCATTGGGCAAAATAATGACTTGTTTACGGGTGTTGGTAAGTTTCCGGGCACGTGCTCAATTCAATTAAAAGATGGTGCGATTCCTTCAATGCACTACAAGAAACGAGTGCCGTTTCACATAATTGATCGCCTGAAATTGGAACTCGAAGCAATGGTGAAAGAAAAAATTATTTCTCCAGTTGATTATCCAACTGATTGGGTTAACAATCTTCAGATAGTGGAAAAAGCAAATGGTAAATTGCGTATTTGTCTGGATCCTAAGCCACTGAATGCATACATAAAACGAGAACATTTCCTCATTCCAACCATTGATGATGTGACCAGTCGTCTGGCTAACAAGCGTGTATTTAGTGTACTTGATCTCAGTAATGGATTCTGGCACATGGAATTAGATGGCAAAAGTGCAGATTTAACGACATTCATGACGCCATTTGGGCGTTTCAGATTTAATCGTGTGCCAGTTGGTATAAATTGTGCACCAGAAATGTTTCAAAGGAAGATGGTGCAAATATTTGGCGATATAACTGGTGTCATAATTTACTTTGACGATATAGCTATTGAAGCTGCAAACGAAGTCGAGCATGATAAAATTCTAGCGCTTGTGCTCCAGCGTGCACGAAATCACAACATTAGATTCAATGCTGATAAAATTCAATATCGCCAAGAACAAATTAAATTTATGGGCCACATAATATCAAATGGGTTAATTAAACCAGATCTTAAGTACATTCGTGCGATCTGTGATATGCCTAAACCAACCAACAAAGCAGATGTCATGCGATTATTGGGTCTCTTTAAGTATTTAGGCAAATTCATACCAAATCTGTCACAGCAAACTGCTGAAATGAGAAGTTTAACGCAAAAAAATGCTGACTGGCAATGGAATACAAAACATCAAAGCGAACTCGACAATTTACTTAAAGTGATAACAACTGAGCCAGTGTTATCGATATATAATCCGAGTGAACCGGTGATTGTGCAAACTGATGCATCAAAAAACGGGCTGGGCTGTGTTTTACTGCAGAATGGACACCCGGTAGCATATGCGTCGCGCACACTTAGCAAAAGTGAACAAAAATGGGCTCAAATTGAGAAAGAATTGCTAGCTATTGTGTTTGCGTGCGAACGGTTCCACTACTTTCTATACGCACGTGAGTTTGTGATGCAAAGCGATCACAATTAAGCAGGAAGAGGATCTTCACGAGCTAGTAAAGATCCATTTCATCACGGAGGAGTTTGGGGTGATGCCCCCTTAGGGTGAGCTGATTAGTAGAGAAGTCAGGCGTTCAATAGACATAATGGAACGGACTTTAAAGCTCGTTGGTAAACAGTACGAGATAGGCTTGTTGTGGGACGCTGATGATGTCAGACTTCCGGACAGTTTCCCTATGGCTTTGAAACGGCTTTATTGCCTTGAGAAATCATTGAGAAAGAGGCCCCACCTCCTAGAATGGAAAAATAATTATATGCGTGAGTTAATTTCTAAGGGTTATGCAAGGATCGCTTCGCCGGAGGAGTTGGAGAAGAAGTCGCCACGAGTCTGATTAGTTGAAAATCCTAACAAGTTTCCACCGAAACCCAGATGTGTCGCTGATGTGGCTGCGAAAGTCAACGGTATTTCCTTGAATACGCACTTCCTGAAAGGGCCGGATAATCTTGTACCACTACATGCTGGGCTTTTTAAGTTCCGGGAGCGAGAGGTAGCGGTAAATGCGGACGTAAAGGAAATGTTCCATCAAATTCGCATCAAGGGCGCAGACCAGCAATGCCAACGTATCCTGTGGAGAGATGGTGACAGCTCACGCAGACCTACAGTCTACATTATGGAGGTCATGATGTTTGGCCCCAGGTGCTCCCCTACGTGCGCACAGTTCGTGAAAAATCACCATGCTAACCTGTTTAGGGCAGAATGCCCCGAAGCGGTCGATGGTTTGACTAACCGAACTTATATCGACGACTATTTCAATAGCCATGATACCATCGAAGATGCTGTGTCAGTCACAAGAGATGCTATTCGCATTTGTCATTCGATGAACTTCAATCTTGTCGGTGTACAATCGAATAGCCGTGAGTTTTTGAAGCAGATGCCGGAAGGTCATATCAATTCGAAACTAGTAAGCATCGACCCAAATGAATGCGAAAGTCTGGTCACTAAGGTTTTAGGGATGTATTGGCACCCATCCTCTGATCACTTTTCCTATAAACTTTCGGATGATGAGTTTATGAAGGTGATGCTAAATCCGGATGCCGTTATATCGAAGAGACAAATGCTGAAAACCATCATGAAGATCTTCGACCCTCTTGGAATCGTCTCGCTGTTCATCATTCGAGGACGCATCGTACTGCAAGAAGTTTGGAGAGAAGGGTTCAGCTGGGATGAGCCAGTGTCATCCGTGTTGAGAGTCTCTTGGTTGGAATTCATCAAGGAGCTGAAGCACATTGAGAATCTCAGGATCCCTCGCCGTTACGTTTCGTGGAACCCGGACGTCTCCAAGGTAAGCCTGATCATTTTTGTAGACGCCTCGGAGAAGGCATTTGCTGCTGTGGCGTATCTACGCTTTGAACATGACCATAGAGTAGAGGTAGCACAGGTAATGGCAAAGGCTAAAGTCGCCCCAGTCAAACAATTATCGGTGCCACGATTAGAGCTACAAGCTGCAGTTCTTGGCGTGCGATTAGCGTCCACTATCAAGGGGTCACATACGATAAGGATAGACGATTCGTTTTTCTTCTCGGATTCGAAGACGGCGTTGGCCTGGATTCACTCGACCACATATAAATTTCCTTCGTTTGTAGCAACGCGAGTGGGGGAGATTCTAGACTCAACTTCTCCTCGTCAATGGTTCCATATCGGCTCCAACGATAACGTAGCTGATGATGGCACCAAATGGTTCGAAGCTTCAATGGGAAATCAAGAAACGAGATGGTTCAAAGGTCCAGCCTTTCTTAGTGGTCCTGTAGGTGGTTGGCCCGTGAAACCAGGTAAGACTGCGGTGGATCCTTCGAATAACGAATTTGTGGAAACTCCATGTTTACTGCATGTCAAACAGCCGAAGTTCGCCTACAGCGTTTTTGAAATGTTATCGGCAAGGTTTCAGTCGAGGTGGTCGTCGACGATCAGAGTTATCGCATTTTTGATACGCTTCAGGGACATTCTACGCAAAAAGCCCAGCGACAAAGAAGTTTTCATCACTCCTTTCGAGTTCTGCCAAGCGGAAAACTGGTTGTTTCGGAGAATTCAAGCGGATGCTGTCACAATTGATGTCGCCGCTTTGAGAGCTAGCGGAAAGGTAAATTCGTCAAGCTCAATCCGCAATTTATCACCGTTTCTGGATGAGGATGGTACAATGAGGATGAGTTCGAGAGCGCAGAAAGCTAACATTTCTTATGCGTCTCGTAATCCCGCGATCCTGCGCAAAAGTCATCCGCTGGTCGATTTGCTCATCCAACACCACCATGAGAGAAACTTCCACATAGGAACCGCTACTGTTATTTCGGACATTCGAGAGCATGCTTGGATAAAAAGCATTCGAGGAGCAGTCGAGAGGGTGAGGTTCAATTGCTATATGTGTAAGCGTCTGAAAGCCAAACCGGTCATGCCGTTAATGGGTCAGCTACCTTTGGCTCGTTTAGCTTTTGACTCGAGACCCTTTACTTATGTTGGGGTTGACTGTTTTGGTCCGTTGCTGGTGAAGTTCGGTCGAGGAACGGTGAAGCGATACGGCATGATTTTCACTTGCCTCACTTTCCGAGCAGTACAGATTGAGCTCCTCAACGATCTCAGCTTGGATCAATGTACCATGGCTGTTAGGCGCTTCGTCATCAACCGTGTCGTCACCCGGTTCCTATATAGTGACAATGGTCTGAACTGTGTAGGGACAAAGAATTTGTTGGAAAAGGACGTAAAGGAAATGCAGGCGAATACTCTTCTAAGTACGAAGGGATTTTATGGCGTTTCATTCCAGCTTATTCACCATGGATGGGAGGAGCCTGGGAAAGGCTAATTCAATTAATTAAGAAGAGTATCGATTTTGTTCTCAGAGGCTTGGTTCCCCGTGAAGATGTATTGCGGAATGCCCTCTTGGAAGCTCAAGGGCAAATAAATCGCCGCCCGCTGACCCACATTCCCGTGAATCCTGAAGACCCTAGACCCCTAACGCCGAACTCAATGCTCTTTGGTGAAGATGACCGAGATGTAACGGCCCCGGGATGATTTTCGGAAGAAGATGCTTGCAGTAAACTCTACAGTCGCCGGTCTCAACACTTGATGGCACAGCTTACAAGACGCTGGTACACCGAATATCTGCCTGTTATTATGAGACGATCAAAATGGTTCAAGAACACGAAGCAAGTAGAAGTAGACAACATTGTTATTGTAATCGAACCCAACGAAATACGCTCGGCCTGGCATTTAGGACGTGTTGTTAAAGTATACCCAGGACCAGATGGTATAGTTCGAATGGCTGACGTGAAATTACCTAACGGGTTAATTAAATTAAAGAGATCGGTCGGAAGGCTCGCTGTGTTGGATTTGAAGTCTTCGCCCTAGTTCGCAGACGGCCCCCGGAATGTCACTGAGCCCTTTAATACGTATATAAGATTTATTAAAAGAAGAAAGAAAAAATGTTTATGCTGATTTTAAAATGAATTTAAGAAGTGAATTATAATTATATTAAGTAGGTATCGTGTTTCCGAAATTGGCAACACTGTTAGTTGTACATATTTACTTATTTTAGTTAGTGTTAATTTACATACGATCTTTCGTCTCCTTTTAACATGTACTAAAAGGAATGAGAATAAGATCCATGGTAGAATTTCACCCACGTACTTTTGACCTTCAAACTAATTTGAAAAGTTAAAGAAGACAGTCGTTATAGTTTGGATTTGCTAGGTAAATTTAAGAAATCTAGAATTTTATATACGAGTATCTTAATTCAAATTGTTTAGATTTCGATTGTTTTTGGTTGCTCTGGACCTCCTGGATTATTTAATTCATCTTGTTTATTCAAATACCAATTTGAAAGTAACTAAACTATTTATGAAATCGAGTTAAAGCAAATTGTTGTTATTTTCAGGAAATAAAATCGAAATAATACACACAAAAACGAGTGCTAGTGTTTTTGTTTATTGGCATTTGGTGGTATTTGAGTTGTATTTTGGGTTTTCGATATTTACTATTGGAATTTTGGAGTGGTTATTTTCCAGAGGAGTCTTGCGGCAACATAATTTTATTTCAATTTTTTTAATCTTGTCCTGTAACTACATCTTTTGAAATCCAGATCAACTTTTTTTAATTTCGGTGAGTTTTCAAATGGAGAAAGCTATACATAGTTGCAGCTCCGCGAGTTGTCGTAGAGATGACGATGACTCCATGGTGTCTTGCGAGAGATGTAAACGTTGGTGGCATTATGACTGTCACGATTTCGACCCAGATCAGTATGATACGGTTACTCCTTGGTTTTGTGAGGAGAACGATTGCATCCTGATTGAAGACGTAGGTGCAGAGTCCATGCATGCGGAGGGAATAACTTCTGTTCAAATGTCCCGTGGAAAGAAGGAAGTGGGAGACCATGTGGACATATTGATAGAAGCAGCGGCGGTAGCACAAGCCACAGTTGCCCAACGAGATAAGGAGCTATCGGAGTTGCGAGCTGAACTTTCGAAGATGAAGTTAAAGTTTTCGAAAGCCTCCATTGTCAAGGAACAGCCAGACGTTGCAGTAGCCAGTACATCTAAGAACAGTGAAAGCGTTTCAACGGCCGATGAGAGGTTGGAAATAATAAAGAGAATTCAGGCTAATCACAAGTCATTGTTAGAAAGTTCCGCGCATCCTTTTATGTCAACTCCCGTACGTGAGATTCCCAAACGTGTTGATAGCAGTAATGAAAAGTCGATAAGAGATACAGATATGGCGAATCTGCTTACGATTCTCAATCGGAACAATGTTCAAGAGCTGCCTATATTTTCTGGAGACAACATAAGAGAGTGGCCTTATTTTGAGGAAGTGTACAAGTCTACCACAATCGAAGGAAGATACAGCGACAAAGAGAATGTCGCTCGACTGCGTAAGGCGCTAAAAGGGGAGGCATATCAACTTGTGCGTGATCGTTTGTTGTATTCATCGGATGCGGATGCGATAATTGAAACGCTTCGCACCATGTTTGGTCGCTATGATGTCCTTGTTCACTATCTGACAACAGATTTGCTTAACCTGCCTAAACTTTCGTCAAAGTGTGACCCAAAACTTCGTTTATGGGCAGTGAAGCTAAACGGTTTCGTGGCTGACGTCAGGTCGATGAAAAGGCAAGAGGATCTTACGAATGGATACGTTCTCACTAATCTTGCTTCCAGGTTAGGTGCTGGGCTATATCAAGAGTGGCAGAAAATAAAATCTACCAGCCCACGCGCAAATCTTCAACATTTCGCAGAGTTCCTTACAGAGAAGTTAATTGATCTACCTCCTGATCTAGTAATGGCGGGAGGTTCGTGTGGCACTAAGAAATCACAGTCACAAAGGACTCAGAAGTCATCTCGTGTGCTGACACATCACACTGTCCCATCCGCTGGTCCTTTCATAGCATGTTGCAAGTGCAATAAAAACAACATACTGTGGTTCAATGTGAGGAGTTTGCAGCATTGTCACCGGAGCAAAGGCTTGCGTTTGCCAAAGAGAAGGCCATCTATTTCACATGCCTGGATCCGTCGAAGCACGAGTGGAGAGCATGTTCAAAAAAGAGATCGTGTGGGATGAATGGGTGTAATCGTCGGCATCATCCACTGTTGCATCCGACGTCCACCAGCAGCAATACTGAGCTCAACACAGGAGCAGTCCCGTTTGTTCCGCAGTCGAATGTGCATTCCTCTCACATCGGAACTAACGTTGCCATCATGTTCAAAGTAGTTCCGATTCGTATTCATGGGAAAGATGACATATTCGTGGACACTTATGCTTTTCTTGACGATGGGTCGTCTCTCTCGATGATTGAGGAAGATCTTTTTAACGAACTCGGGTTGGAGGGGAAACCAGAACAACTAACGCTGCAGTGGACTAAAGGGGTGTCTCGGCACGAGAATTCCATGCGCACTTCCTTAACCATTTCCGGAGTTAACAAACGGAAGCAGTATGTTTTGAAAGATATTTACACGGTCAAGGGTCTGGGGCGAACTAGTCAGTCCATTGATGTAGCTCACCTGAAGAGTTTGTACCCCCATCTTCGAGGGCTCCCAATTACGGATCTGGTGGATGCTAGGCCTAAGATCCTCCTTGGTTTGGATCAGGCGAAATTCTTGTTGGGTCGTGGTCAGCGTCACGGTAAGGATGAAGAACCATACGCTTCGAAAACACTTTTCGGCTGGATTGTTTATGGAAGATCGACCCCGTCGATGCATGTGTCCTATTTGCACCAGGTCTCAAAACCATCTATGAATCTCATGTTTCACGACGCTATTAAGCAGGAAGAGGATCTTCACGAGCTAGTAAAGATCCACGCCCGCACGATTAACGCCCACGATTAACGCCCGCGCTGTGTAGCTAATACATTATCAGGGTCCCAACCAATCCCTTTAGTGCGCGCTTATTATAAAAAAAAAAAAAAAAAAATTTCACCACGGAGGAGTTTGGGGTGATGCCCCCTAAGGGTGAGATGATTAGTAGAGAAGTCAGGCGTTCAATAGACATAATGGAACGGACTTTAAAGCTCGTTGGTAAACAGTACGAGATAGGCTTGTTGTGGGACGCTGATGATGTCAGACTTCCGGACAGTTTCCCTATGGCTTTGAAACGGCTTTATGGCCTTGAGAAATCATTGAGAAAGAGGCCCCACCTCCTAGAATGGAAAAATAATTATATGCGTGAGTTAATTTCTAAGGGTTATGCAAGGATCGCTTCGCCGGAGGAGTTGGAGAAGAAGTGGCCACGAGTCTGGTACGCTCCGACGTTCATAGTTGAAAATCCTAACAAGTTTCCACCGAAACCCAGATGTGTCGCTGATGTGGCTGCGAAAGTCAACGGTATTTCCTTGAATACGCACTTGCTGAAAGGGCCGGATAATCTTGTACCACTACATGCTGGGCTTTTTAAGTTCCGGGAGCGAGAGGTAGAGGTAAATGCGGACGTAAAGGAAATGTTCCATCAAATTCGCATCAAGGACGCAGACCAGCAATGCCAACGTATCCTGTGGAGAGATGGTGACAGCTCACGCAGACCTACAGTCTACATTATGGAGGTCATGATGTTTGGCCCCAGGTGCTCCCCTACGTGCGCACAGTTCGTGAAAAATCACCATGCTAACCTGTTTAGGGCAGAATGCCCCGAAGTGGTCGATGGTTTGACTAACCGAACTTATGTCGACGACTATTTCAATAGCCATGATACGATCGAAGATGCTGTCTCAGTCACAAGAGATGCTATTCGCATTTGTCATTCGATGAACTTCAATCTTGTCGGTGTACAATCGAATAGCCGTGAGTTTTTGAAGCAGATGCCGGAAGGTCATATCAATTCGAAACTAGTAAGCATCGATCCAAATGAATGCGAAAGTCTGGTCACTAAGGTTTTAGAGATGTATTGGCACCCATCCTCTGATCACTTTTCCTATAAACTTTCGGATGATGAGTTTATGAAGGTGATGCTAAATCCGGATGCCGTTATATCGAGGAGACAAATGCTGAAAACCATCATGAAGATCTTCGACCCTCTTGGAATCGTCTCGCTGTTCATCATTCGAGGACGCATCGTACTGCAAGAAGTTTGGAGAGAAGGGTTCAGCTGGGATGAGCCAGTGTCATCCGCGTTGAGAGTCTCTTGGTTGGAGTTCATCAAGGAGCTGAAGCACATTGAGAATCTCAGGATCCCTCGCCGTTACGTTTCGTGGAACCCGGACGTCTCCAAGGTAAGCCTGATCATTTTTGTAGACGCCTCGGAGAAGGCATTTGCTGCTGTGGCGTATCTACGCTTTGAACATGACCATAGAGTGGAGGTAGCACAGGTAATGGCAAAGGCTAAAGTCGCCCCAGTCAAACAATTATCGGTGCCACGATTAGAGCTACAAGCTGCAGTTCTTGGCGTGCGATTAGCATCCACTATCAAGGGGTCACATACGATAAGGATAGACGATTCGTTTTTCTTCTCGGATTCGAAGACGGTGTTGGCCTGGATTCACTCGACCACATATAACTTTCCTTCGTTTGTAGCAACGCGAGTGGGGGAGATTCTAGACTCAACTTCTCCTCGTCAATGGTTCCATATCGGCTCCAACGATAACGTAGATGATGATGGCACCAAATGGTTCGAAGCTTCAATGGGAAATCAAGAAACGAGATGGTTCAAAGGTCCAGCCTTTCTTAGTGGTCCTGTAGGTGGTTGGCCCGTGAAACCAGGTAAGACTGCGGTGGATCCTTCGAATAACGAATTTGTGGAAACTCCATGTTTACTGCATGTCAAACAGCCGAAGTTCGCCTACAGCGTTTTTTAAATGTTATCGGCAAGGTTTCAGTCGAGGTGGTCGTCGACGATCAGAGTTATCGCATTTTTGATACGCTTCAGGGACATTCTACGCAAAAAGCCCAGCGACAAAGAAGTTTTCATCACTCCTTTCGAGTTCTGCCAAGCGGAAAACTGGTTGTTTCGGAGAATTCAAGCGGATGCTTTCCCAACTGATGTCGCCGCTTTGAGAGCTAGCGGAAAGGTAAATTCGTCAAGTTCAATCCGCAATTTATCACCGTTTCTGGATGAGGATGGTACAATGAGGATGAGTTCGAGAGCGCAGAAAGCTAACATTTCTTATGCGTCTCGTAATCCCGCGATCCTGCCCAAACATCATCCGCTGGTCGATTTGCTCATCCAACACCACCATGAGAGAAACTTCCACATAGGAACCGCTACTGTTATTTCGGACATTCGAGAGCATGCTTGTATAATAAGCATTCGAGGAGCAGTCGAGAGGATGAGGTTCAATTGCTATATGTGTAAGCTCCTGAAAGCCAAGCCGGTCATGCCGTTAATGGGTCAGCTACCTTTGGCTCGTTTAGCTTTTGACTCGAGACCCTTTACTTATGTTGGGGTTGACTGTTTTGGTCCGTTGCTGGTGAAGTTCGGTCGAGGAACGGTGAAGCGATACGGCATGATTTTCACTTGCCTCACTTTCCGAGCAGTAGAGATTGAGCTCCTCAACGATCTCAGCTTGGATCAATGTACCATGGCTGTTAGGCGCTTCGTCATCAACCGTGTCGTCACCCGGTTCCTATATAGTGACAATGGTCTGAACTTTGTAGGGACAAAGAATTTGTTGGAAAAGGACGTAAAGGAAATGCAGGCTTCTCTAAGCGAATACTCTTCTAAGTACGAAGGGATTTTATGGCGTTTCATTCCAGCTTATTCACCATGGATGGGAGGAGCCTGGGAAAGGCTAATTCAATCAATTAAGAAGAGTATCGATATTGTTCTCAGAGGCTTGGTTCCCCGTGAAGATGTATTGCGGAATGCCCTCTTGGAAGCTCAAGGGCAAATAAATCGCCGCCCGCTGACCCACATTCCCGTGAATCCTGAAGACCCTAGACCCCTAACGCCGAACTCAATGCTCTTTGGTGAAGATGACCGAGATGTAACGGCCCCGGGATGATTTTCGGAAGAAGATGCTTGCAGTAAACTCTACAGTCGCCGGTCTCAACACTTGATGGCACAGCTTAAAAGACGCTGGTACACCGAATATCTGCCTGTTATTATGAGACGATCAAAATGGTTCAAGAACACGAAACAAGTAGAAGTAGACAACATTGTTATTGTAATCGAACCCAACGAAATACGCTCGGCCTGGCATTTAGGACGTGTTGTTAAAGTATACCCAGGACCAGATGGTATAGTTCGAATGGCTGACGTGAAATTACCTAACGGGTAAATTAAATTAAAGAGATCGGTCGGAAGTTTCGCTGTGTTGGATTTGAAGTCTTTGCCCTAGTTCTCAGACGGCCCCGGAATGTCACCGAGCCCTTTAATACGTATATAAGATTTATTAAAAGAAGAAAGAAAAAATGTTTATGCTGATTTTAAAATGAATTTAAGAAGTGAAGCCTAGCCGAGAGATTAGGGATAAAACGCCCGTAAAAATTAAGTAAGCCTAGGTATGCTCGAAGAGTCTTTAAATCCTTAGGAGAAGGCGCATCAACAAGAGCTTCCATTTTGTCCCTCTTTGGCCTTACTCCTTCTTTTGTGATTTCATAACCAAGATACTCAACGGATGGATTCAAAAATTTACACTTTTCTAAACGCACCTTTACTCCAAACTCTGAGAAACGTGCCAGAACCATGAAAAGATGTTTCTTACAATCTTCAATGTCGCGACCACCGATGATGATGTCATCGATATAGGCCTTCACTCTTGGTAGCCCTTGCAATATACTATCCGTTACTGCTTGAAATACGGAAGGAGCTATCTTAATACCGGAAGAATGGAAGACGGGTATATCTAAAAAGTCCCTTATGGGTATTAATAGTCAAGAACTTTCGGCATGGTTCCGCAACTAAAATTTGTTGGAAAGCACCTACCAGGTATAAAACGCAAAACACTGCACATCCAGCTAATCCCGCTAAAATATCATCTATTCTAGGAATAGGGTAGTGTTCGGTTTCCACCATGCGATTTATTTTAGCCTTGCAGTCTATGCACAACCTAACCGACCCGTCTTTTTTCTCCACCACTACCACTGGTGAGGCCCATTCACTGTACCGGACAGGTATCAAAATTTTTTCACCTACCAGTCTACTTAATTCTTTTTCGACTTTTTCCCTTAATCCATAGGGTACTGTGTAAGGTTTGTGAAAAATTGGGGTAGCTTGCGGCTTCATGACAATCGTAGCTTCATGGCCCTTTATTGTATGTTGGAAATCTTTCGAAAAAATAGAAGGGAATTTTTTCAAACACTCACCTCTAATGTCAGTTGGAAACGCTATTTTATTTACACAACAAAATGCGTTCCTCCAATTTGGGAAAAGGATATTAAGCCAATTTCGGCCTAACAGTGCGACGAAATTTTCATCCGTATCAATCACAACCAATGGTAACGCAACACTATTATTTTTATCGCTTATCTCAACCGAAACGTCAATCACACCAACAACCACCATCTTTTTACCCGTTACAACTTTTAACTTTTTATCAAATTTTTTCATTCGGATATTGGAAAAAAACTTCTTATATAGAGAAACTGGAATAATAGACATGCAAGCACCGGAATCAATTTCCATACTGATACCTATTTTATTTATTTTGACATTAATAATAAGAGGATTAGATGAAAAAGAACTTTTACCCTTAACACAAGCTAATTTTAAATTTGATAGTTTATCAATACTTCTTGAGTCGGTTTCCTCTACCATTTTCACATAATGTTTTCTGTTCCTATTTGTCAAATTTTTATTAAATCTTTTGTTAGGGCAATTGCTTGCATAATGACCCCAACCTTGACACTTGAAACACTGAACATTGTTGTCATCGCTTGATGTCTTCTTTTGTTGCTTGTTGTTGCCGCTGTCTTGTCTTCCCTTGTAGTTCCCGTGGTTATGGTGTTGTCTTCTTTCTCCCTGATATCGGGGTTTTCCAGTTTGACGGACTACGGAGATCGATGAATTGTTAGTCGCCCCATCTCGCATGCCCTGTACTTCCTTAAGCGTCATTTCCATGAGCAGAGCAATTTCACAAATTTTGGCGAACGACTGTGTGACTGGCTCTTCTAAAAGCTTCCGCTGAATTCTTTCATCCCGTTGTGAGAGGATGAATTTATCACAGAGAGCCTGGTCTAGGAATGTACCGTACTCACAGCTTCCAGCTAGTGCTTTTAATTCGATGATAAATTCCGCAAGAGCTTCCCCCGCTTCCAGTGATCTTGAGAGGAATTTGTGTCGCTCCATTCTCGCGTTTTTCTTCGGTTTAAAGTGCGTCTGAAGAGCTGTTATAATTTCCGTGTATGTACAATTTTTCGGTGCTTTTGGCGACACAAGAGAGCGTAATATTTTATATACTTCCCCTCCTGCGCAGCTAATGAACAATGGCGCTTTTTTTTCTTCGTCGATATTGTTCAGGATAAATAATTGTTCCATTCTTTCTACATATTGATCGAAATCATCTTCTGCCAAGAATGGTTCTATATTTCCCAGTAGTCTCAACGTATGTGGTCTTATACCGGATATACCGGATTTATTATCACTTCCAACCATGATTTTTTTTTTTTTCTTTTATCTTTTAGGAATTATCACAATTCACTAGGTTAGGTTAGGTTAGGTTAAAGTGGCTGTCAACAGAAGGCCGACACACTTAGACCAGGATTAGGTCCATTGTGATGCCACACGGATCGAGGGGTTTCCCCACTACTAGATAAACCATTTAGAGCTTCTTATGAAGCGCGATAGACTTCTAACGTCAGCGTTAGCCAAGTCGTTAAGATTGTTAAGCAAGAAATCTCCCAGATAAAGATTTCTATTATGGGAGAGAGCTGGACATGTGCAGAGAAGGTGAAGTATAGTCTCCTCCTCCTCCTCGTCCAAGCAACTTCTACAGAAATCGTTAGAATAAACGCCAAGCCTCGATGCATGCTTGCCTATCAGACAGTGCCCTGTAATGGCACCTATAGTGGAGCTAATATGCAGTCGGTTTAGTGAGATCAGACTCCAGCTTTGGCCAGATGTGCTTAGTCGCTAGACATGTATTACTACCTGTCCACCTAAGGTTTGTTCTCTCGATTGCAGATAGCTTGAATAAAAGTTTGCAGGTAGCGATTGGGATACCCAGAGAACCCTTTTCAGGTAAAAGGGGGAGTTTGGTTCCCTTTTTGGCGAGTTCATCGGCCCTGCAGTTTCCTGGAATATCTCTATGCCCCGGCACCCAACAGAGGTGAATGTTAAACTGCTCCGCCATCTCCATAAGAGATGAACGGCAGTCGAGGGCTGCAATGGAGTTTGAAGATACTGAATCCACGGACTTGATCGCGGCCTGACTGTCCGAGAAGATACAGATATCCTTTGTGGATATCACATTTCTCTTCAGCCACGTCAGGGCTTCTTTTATCGCCATAATCTCCGCCTGGAATACGCTACAGTGATTAGGAAGACGGAAAGAGAGACTCAGATTTAGTCTTTCGGAGAAAACGCCGCCACCAACCCCGTCACTAGTTTTTGATCCATCGGTGTAGAAGTGGATCGCTTTAACTTCCTCAAATTCAGCGTCCTCCCAGAATGATCTGGAAGGAATAGTGACTTGAAAGTTCTTTCCAAACTGTAATTGGGGTATGGTGTAATCTATGTTTCCTGGTAGAGACTCAAATGAGTCCAGAATGGTGGCGTGGCCAATGTTATTGTTAACCCACTGCGAGGTAGCCTTAAGGCGGACAGCAGAACAGGCTGCTGTTTGCCTACTAAAAATGTCGAGTGGTAACAGATGTAGCAGGATATCTAGTGCTGCAGAGGGGGTGGTACGGAGTGCACAATTCACTAATAATAGTACACGCGCTTTGATCTTTTACTTTTAGTTAAATTAAATTTTCACAATTTATTATTTATATATTTATTTCTTTTCTTTTGGATAATGTGTCCGCTACGTACAGCAAGGTCTAGGGTTGCCAAGTGGCATACACAACACCATTGAAGCTTCGAACCATTTGGTGCCATCATCAGCTACGTTATCGTTGGAGCCGATATGGAACCATTGACGAAGAGAAGTTGAGTCTAGAATCTCCCCCACTCGCGTTGCTACAAACGAAGTAAATTTATATGTGGTCGAGTGAATCCAGGCCAACACCGTCTTCGAATCCGAGAAGAAAAACGAATCGTCTATCCTTATCGTATGTGACCCCTTGATAGTGGACGCTAATCGCACGCCAAGAACTGCAGCTTGTAGCTCTAATCGTGGCACCGATAATTGTTTGACTGGGGCGACTTTAGCCTTTGCCATTAACTGTGCTACCTCCACTCTATGGTCATGTTCAAAGCGTAGATACGCCACAGCAGCAAATGCCTTCTCCGAGGCGTCTACAAAAATGATCAGGCTTACCTTCGAGACGTCCGGGTTCCACGAAACGTAACGGCGAGGGATCCTGAGATTCTCAATGTGCTTCAGCTCCTTGATAAATTCCAACCAAGTGACTCTCAACACGGATGACACTGGCTCATCCCAGCTGAACCCTTCTCTCCAAACTTCTTGCAGTACGATGCGTCCTCGAATGATGAACAGCGAGACGATTCCAAGAGGGTCGAAGCTCTTCATGATTGTTTTCAGCATTTGTCTCTTCGATATAACGGCATCCGGATTTAGCATCACTTTCATAAATTCATCATCCGAAAGTTTATAGGAAAAGTGATCAGAGGATGGGTGCCAATACATCCCTAAAACCTTAGTGACCAGACTTTCGCATTCATTTGTGTCGATGCTTACTAGTTTCGAATTGATATGACCTTCCGGCATCTGCTTCAAAAACTCACGGCTATTCGATTGTACAAAAAGCCCAGCATGTAGTGGTACAAGATTATCCGGCCCTTTCAGCAAGTGCGTATTCAAGGAAATACCGTTGACTTTCGCAGCCACATCAGCGACACATCTGGGTTTCGGTGGAAACTTGTTAGGATTTTCAACTATGAACGTCGGAGCGTACCAGACTCGTGGCCACTTCTTCTCCAACTCCTCCGGCGAAGCGATCCTTGCATAACCCTTAGAAATTAACTCACGCATATAATTATTTTTCCATTCTAGGAGGTGGGGCCTCTTTCTCTATGATTTCTCAAGGCCATAAAGCCGTTTCAAAGCCTTAGGGAAACTGTCCGGAAGTCTGACATCATCAGCGTCCCACAACAAGCCTATCTCGTACTGTTTACCAACGAGCTTTAAAGTCCGTTCCATTATGTCTATTGAACGCCTGACTTCTCTACTAATCAGCTCACCCTTAGGGGGCATCACCCCAAACTCATCCGTGGTGAAATGGATCTTTACTAGCTCGTGAAGATCCTCTTCCTGCTTAATAGCGTCGTGAAACATGAGATTCATAGATGGTTTTGAGACCTGGTGCAAACAGGACACATGCATCGACGGGGTCGATCTTCCATAAACAATCCAGCCTAGAAGTGTTTTCGAGGCGTATGGTTCTTCATCCTTACCGTGACGCTGACCACGACCCAAAAAGAATTTCGCCTGATCCAAACCAAGGAGGATCTTAGGCCTAGCATCCACCAAATCCGTAAGTGGGAGCCCTCGAAGATGGGGGTACAAACTCTTCAGGTGAGCTACATCGATGGACTGACTAGCTAGCCCCAGACCCTTGACCGTGTAAATATCTTTCAAAACATACTGCTTCCGTTTGTTAACTCCGGAAATGGTTAAGGAAGTGCGCATGGAATTCTCGTGCCGAGACACCCCTTTAGTCCACTGCAGCGTTAGTTGTTCTGGTTTCCCCTCCAACCCGAGTTCGTTAAAAAGATCTTCCTCAATCATCGAGAGAGACGACCCATCGTCAAGAAAAGCATAAGTGTCCACGAATATGTCATATTTCCCATGAATACGAATCGGAACTACTTTGAACACGATGGCAACGTTAGTTCCGATGTGAGAGGAATGCACATTCGACTGTGGAACAAACGGGACTGCTCCTGTGTTGAGCTCAGTGTTGCTGCTGGTGGACCTCGGATGCAACAGTGGATGATGCCGACGATTACACCCATTCATCCCACACGATCTCTTTTTTGAACATGCTCTCCACTCGTGCTTCGACGGATCCAGGCATGTGAAACAGATGTCCTTCTCTTTGGCAAACGCAAGCCTTTGCTCCGGTGACAATGCTGCAAACTCCTCACATTGAACCAGAGTATGTTGTTTTTTATTGCACTTGCAACATGCTATGAAAGGACCAGCGGATGGGACAGAGTGATGTGTCAGCACACGAGATGACTTCTGGGTCCTTTGTGACTGTGATTTCTTAGTGTCACACGAACCTCCCGCCATTACTAGATCAGGAGGTAGATCAATTAACTTCTCTGTAAGGAACTCTGCGAAATGTTGAAGATTTGCGCGTGGGCTGGTAGATTTTATTTACTACAACTCTTGATATAGCCCAGCACCTAACCTGGAAGCAAGATTAGTGAGAACGTATCCATTCGTAAGATCCTCTTGCCTTTTCATCGACCTGACGTCAGCCACGAAACCGTTTAGCTTCACTGCCCATAAACGAAGTTTTGGGTCACACTTTGACGAAAGTTTAGGCTGGTTAAGCAAATCTGTTGTCAGATCGTGAACAAGGACATCATAGCGACCAAACATGGTGCGAAGCGTTTCAATTATCGCATCCGCATCCGATGAATACAACAAACGATCACGCACAAGTTGATATGCCTCCCCTTTTAGCGCCTTACGCAGTCGAGCGACATTCTCTTTGTCGCTGTATCTCCCTTCGATTGTGGTAGACTTGTACACTTCCTCAAAATAAGGCCACTCTCTTATGTTGTCTCCAGAAAATATAGGCAGCTCTTGAACATTGTTCCGATTGAGAATCGTAAGCAGATTCGCCATATCTGTATCTCTTATCGACTTTTCATTACTGCTATCAACACGTTTGGGAATCTCACGTACGGGAGTTGACATAAAAGGATGCGCGGAACTTTCTAACAATGACTTGTGATTAGCCTGAATTCTCTTTATTATTTCCAACCTCTCATCGGCCGTTGAAACGCTTTCACTGTTCTTAGATGTACTGGCTACTGCAACGTCTGGCTGTTCCTTGACAATGGAGGCTTTCGAAAACTTTAACTTCATCTTCGAAAGTTCAGCTCGCAACTCCGATAGCTCCTTATCTCGTTGGGCAACTGTGGCTTGTGCTACCGCCGCTGCTTCTATCAATATGTCCACATGGTCTCCCACTTCCTTCTTTCCACGAGACATTTGAACAGAAGTTATTCCCTCCGCATGCATGGACTCTGCACCTACGTCTTCAATCAGGATGCAATCGTTCTCCTCACAAAACCAAGGAGTAACCGTAT
Organism: Portevinia maculata; assembly: GCA_949715645.1. Classification (NCBI taxonomy): domain Eukaryota; kingdom Metazoa; phylum Arthropoda; class Insecta; order Diptera; family Syrphidae; genus Portevinia; species Portevinia maculata. The sequence continues at coordinate 146,075,590 of OX454527.1, read as the reverse complement.
CATACTGATCTGGGTCGAAATCGTGACAGTCATAATGCCACCAACGTTTACATCTCTCGCAAGACACCATGGAGTCATCGTCATCTCTACGACAACTCGCGGAGCTGCAACTATGTATAGCTTTCTCCATTTGAAAACTCACCGAAATTAAAAAAAGTTGATCTGGATTTCAAAAGATGTCTTTACAGGACAAGATTAAACAATTTGAAATAAAATTATGTTGCCGCAAGACTCCTCTGGAAAATAACCACTCCAAAATTCCAATAGTAAATATCGAAAACCCAAAATACAACTCAAAAACCACCAAATGCCAATAAACAAAAACACTAGCACTCGTTTTTGTGTGTATTATTTCGATTTTATTTCCTGAAAATAACAACAATTTGCTTTAACTCGATTTCATAAATAGTTTAGTTACTTACAAATTGGTATTTGAATAAACAAGATGAATTAAATAATCCAGGAGGTCCAGAGCAACCAAAAACAATCGAAATCTAAACAATTTGAATTAAGATATATAAAATTCTAGATTTCTTAAATTTACTTAGCAAATCCAAACTACAACGACTGTCTTCTTTAACTTTTCAAATTAGTTTGAAGGTCAAAAGTACGTGGGTGAAATTCTACCATGGATCTTACTCTCATTCCTTTTAGTACATGTTAAAAGGAGACGAAAGATCGTATGTAAATTAACACTTACTAAAATAAGTAAATATGTACAACTAACAGTGTTGCCAATTTCGGAAAAACGATACCTACTTAATATAATTATAATTCACTTCTTAAATTCATTTTAAAATCAGCATAAATATTTTTTCTTTCTTCTTTTAATAAATCTTATATACGTATTAAAGGGCTCGGTGACATTCCGGGGGCCGTCTGAGAACTAGGGCGAAGACTTCAAATCCAACACAGCGAGCCTTCCGACCGATATCTTTAATTTAATTAACCCGTTAGGTAATTTCACGTCAGCCATTCGAACTATACCATCTGGTCCTGGGTATACTTTAACAACACGTCCTAAATGCCAGGCCGAGCGTATTTCGTTGGGTTCGATTACAATAACAATGTTGTCTACTTCTACTTGTTTCGTGTTCTTGAACCATTTTGATCGTCTCATAATAACAGGCAGATATTCGGTGTACCAGCGTCTTGTAAGCTGTGCCATCAAGTGTTGAGACCGGGGACTGTAGAGTTTACTGCAAGCATCTTCTTCCGAAAAACATCCCGGGGCCGTTACATCTCGGTCATCTTCACCAAAGAGCATTGAGTTCGGCGTTAGGGGTCTAGGGTCTTCAGGATTCACGGGAATGTGGGTCAGCGGGCGGCGATTTATTTGCCCTTGAGCTTCCAAGAGGGCATTCCGCAATACATCTTCACGGGGAACCAAGCCTCTGAGAACAAAATCGATACTCTTCTTAATTGATTGAATTAGCCTTTCCCAGGCTCCTCCCATCCATGGTGAATAAGCTGGAATGAAACGCCATAAAATCCCTTCGTACTTAGAAGAGTATTCGCTTAGAGAAGCCTGCATTTCCTTTACGTCCTTTTCCAATAAATTCTTTGTCCCTACAAAGTTCAGACCATTGTCACTCTATAGGAACCGGGTGACGACACGGTTGATGACGAAGCGCCTAACAGCCATGGTACATTGATCCAAGCTGAGATCGTTGAGGAGCTCAATCTGTACTGCTCGGAAAGTGAGGCATGTGAAAATCATGCCGTATCGCTTCACCGTTCCTCGACCGAACTTCACCAGCAACAGACCAAAACAGTCAACCCCAACATAAGTAAAGGGTCTCGAGTCAAAAGCTTAACGAGCCAAAGGTAGCTGACCCATTAACGGCATGACCGGCTTGGCTTTCAGACGCTTACACATATAGCAATTGAACCTCACCCTCTCGACTGCTCCTCGAATGCTTATTATCCAAGCATGCTCTCGAATGTCCGAAATAACAGTAGCGGTTCATATGTGGAAGTTTCTCTCATGGTGGTGTTGGATGAGCAAATCGACCAGCGGATGACTTTTGGGCAGGATCGCGGGATTACGAGACGCATAAGAAATGTTAGCTTTCTGCGCTCTCGAACTCATCCTCATTGTACCATCCTCATCCAGAAACGGTGATAAATTGCGGATTGAGCTTGACGAATTTACCTTTCCGCTAGCTCTCAAAGCGGCGACATCAGTTGGGAAAGCATCCGCTTGAATTCTCCGAAACAACCAGTTTTCCGCTTGGCAGAACTCGAAAGGAGTGATGAAAACTTCTTTGTCGCTGGGCTTTTTGCGTAGAATGTCCCTGAAGCGTATCAAAAATGCGATAACTCTGATCGTCGACGACCACCTCGACTGAAACCTTGCCGATAACATTTAAAAAACGCTGTAGGCGAACTTCGGCTGTTTGACATGCAGTAAACATGGAGTTTCCACAAATTCGTTATTCGAAGGATCCACCGCAGTCTTACCTGGTTTCACGGGCCACTCACCTACAGGACCACTAAGAAAGGCTGGACCTTTGAACCATCTCGTTTCTTGATTTCCCATTGAATCTTCGAACCATTTGGTGCCATCATCATCTACGTTATCGTTGGAGCCGATATGGAACCATTGACGAAGAGAAGTTGAGTCTAGAATCTCCCCCACTCGCGTTGCTACAAACGAAGGAAATTTATATGTGGTCGAGAGAATCCAGGCCAACACCGTCTTCGAATCCGAGAAGAAAAACGAATCGTCTATCCTTATCGTATGTGACCCCTTGATAGTGGACGCTAATCGCACGCCAAGAACTGCAGCTTGTAGCTCTAATTGTGGCACCGATAATTGTTTGACTGGGGCGACTTTAGCCTTTGCCATTACCTGTGCTACCTCCACTCTATGGTCATGTTCAAAGCGTAGATACGCCACAGCAGCAAATGCCTTCTCCGAGGCGTCTACAAAAATGATCAGGCTTACCTTGGAGACGTCCGGGTTCCACGAAACGTAACGGCGAGGGATCCTGAGATTCTCAATGTGCTTCAGCTCCTTGATGAATTCCAACCGAGAGACTCTCAACACGGATGACACTGGCTCATCCCAGCTGAACCCTTCTCTCCAAACTTCTTGCAGTACGATGCGTCCTCGAATGATGAACAGCGAGACGATTCCAAGAGGGTCGAAGATCTTCATGATGGTTTTCAGCATTTGTCTCTTCGATATAACGGCATCCGGATTTAGCATCACCTTCATAAACTCATCATCCGAAAGTTTATAGGAAAAGTGATCAGAGGATGGGTGCCAATACATCCCTAAAACCTTAGTGACCAGACTTTCGCATTCATTTGGGTCGATGCTTACTAGTTTCGAATTGATATGACTTCCGGCATCGGCTTCAAAAACTCACGGCTATTCGATTGTACACCGACAAGATTGAAGTTCATCGAATGACAAATGCGAATAGCATCTCTTGTGACTGAGACAGCATCTTCGATCGTATCATGGCTATTGAAATATTCGTCGACATAAGTTCGGTTAGTCAAACCATCGACCGCTTCGGGGCATTCTGCCCTAAACAGGTTAGCATAGTGATTTTTCACGAACTGTGCGCACGTAGGGGAGCACCTGGGGCCAAACATCATGACCTCCATAATGTAGACTGTAGGTCTGCGTGAGCTGTCACCATCTCTCCACAGGATACGTTGGCATTGCTGGTCTGCGTCCTTGATGCGAATTTGATGGAACATTTCCTTTACGTCCGCATTTACCGCTACCTCTCGCTCCCGGAACTTAAAAAGCCCAGCATGTAGTGGTACAAGATTATCCGGCCCTTTCAGCAAGTGCGTATTCAAGGAAATACCGTTGACTTTCGCAGCCACATCAGCGACACATCTGGGTTTCGGTGGAAACTTGTTAGGATTTTCAACTATGAACGTCGGAGCGTACCAGACTCGTGGCCACTTCTTCTCCAACTCCTCCGGGGAAGCGATCCTTGCATAACCCTTAGAAATTAACTCACGCATATAATTATTTTTCCATTCTAGGAGGTGGGGCCTCTTTCTCAATGATTTCTCAAGGCCATAAAGCCGTTTCAAAGCCATAGGGAAACTGTCCGGAAGTCTGACATCATCAGCGTCCCACAACAAGCCTATCTCGTACTGTTTACCAACGAGCTTTAAAGTCCGTTCCATTATGTCTATTGAACGCCTGACTTCTCTACTAATCAGCTCACCCTTAGGGGGCATCACCCCAAACTCCTCCGTGGTGAAATGGATCTTTACTAGCTCGTGAAGATCCTCTTCCTGCTTAATAGCGTCGTGAAACATGAGATTCATAGATGGTTTTGAGACCTGGTGCAAACAGGACACATACATCGACGGGGTCGATCTTCCATAAACAATCCAGCCTAGAAGTGTTTTCGAGGCGTACGGTTCTTCATCCTTACCGTGACGCTGACCACGACCCAACAAGAATTTCGCCTGATCCAAACCAAGGAGGATCTTAGGCCTAGCATCCACCAAATCCGTAAGTGGGAGCCCTCGAAGATAGGGGTACAAACTCTTCAAGTGAGCTACATCGATGGACTGACTAGCTAGCCCCAGACCCTTGACCGTGTAAATATCTTTCAAAACATACTGCTTCCGTTTGTTAACTCCGGAAATGGTTAAGGAAGTGCGCATGGAATTCTCGTGCCGAGACACCCCTTTAGTCCACTGCAGCGTTAGTTGTTCTGGTTTCCCCTCCAACCCGAGTTCGTTAAAAAGATCTTCCTCAATCATCGAGAGAGACGACCCATCGTCAAGAAAAGCATAAGTGTCCACGAATATGTCATATTTCCCATGAATACGAATCGGAACTACTTTGAACACGATGGCAACGTTAGTTCCGATGTGAGAGGAATGCACATTCGACTGTGGAACAAACGGGACTGCTCCTGTGTTGAGCTCAGTGTTGCTGCTGGTGGACGTCGGATGCAACAGTGGATGATGCCGATTACACCCATTCATCCCACACGATCTCTTTTTTGAACATGCTCTCCACTCGTGCTTCGACGGATCCAGGCATGTGAAACAGATGTCCTTCTCTTTGGCAAACGCAAGCCTTTGCTCCGGTGACAATGCTGCAAACTCCTCACATTGAACCAGAGTATGTTGTTTTTTATTGCACTTGCAACATGCTATGAAAGGACCAGCGGATGGGACAGAGTGATGTGTCAGCACACGAGATGACTTCTGGGTCCTTTGTGACTGTGATTTCTTAGTGTCACACGAACCTCCCGCCATTACTAGATCAGTAGGTAGATCAATTAACTTCTCTGTAAGGAACTCTGCGAAATGTTGAAGATTTGCGCGTGGGCTGGTAGATTTTATTTTCTGCCACTCTTGATATAGCCCAGCACCTAACCTGGAAGCAAGATTAGTGAGGACGTATCCATTCGTAAGATCCTCTTGCCTTTTCATCGACCTGACGTCAGCCACGAAACCGTTTAGCTTCACTGCCCATAAACGAAGTTTTGGGTCACACTTTGACGAAAGTTTAGGCAGGTTAAGCAAATCTGTTGTCAGATCGTGAACAAGGACATCATAGCGACCAAACATGGTGCGAAGCGTTTCAATTATCGCATCCGCATCTGATGAATACAACAAACGATCACGCACAAGTTGATATGCCTCCCCTTTTAGCGCCTTACGCAGTCGAGCGACATTCTCTTTGTCGCTGTATCTTCCTTCGATTGTGGTAGACTTGTACACTTCCTCAAAATAAGGCCACTCTCTTATGTTGTCTCCAGAAAATATAGGCAGCTCTTGAACATTGTTCCGATTGAGAATCGTAAGCATATTCGCCATATCTGTATCTCTTATCGACTTTTCATTACTGCTATCAACACGTTTGGGAATCTCACGTACGGGAGTTGACATAAAAGGATGCGCGAAACTTTCTAACAATGACTTGTGATTAGCCTGAATTCTATTTATTATTTCCAACCTCTCATCGGCCGTTGAAACGCTTTCACTGTTCTTAGATGTACTGGCTACTGCAACGTCTGGCTGTTCCTTGACAATCGAGGCTTTCGAAAACTTTAACTTCATCTTCGAAAGTTCAGCTCGCAATTCCGATAGCTCCTTATCTCGTTGGCCAACTGTGGCTTGTGCTACCGCCGCTGCTTCTATCAATATGTCCACATGGTCTCCCACTTCCTTCTTTCCACGGGACATTTGAACAGAAGTTATTCCCTCCGCATGCATGGACTCTGCACCTACGTCTTCAATCAGGATGCAATCGTTCTCCTCACAAAACCAAGGAGTAACCGTATCATACTGATCTGGGTCGAAATCGTGACAGTCATAATGCCACCAACGTTTACATCTCTCGCAAGACACCATGGAGTCATCGTCATCTCTACGACAACTCGCGGAGCTGCAACTATGTATAGCTTTCTCCATTTGAAAACTCACCGAAATTAAAAAAAGTTGATCTGGATTTCAAAAGATGTCGTTACAGGACAAGATTAAACAATTTGAAATAAAATTATGTTGCCGTAAGACTCCTCTGGAAAATAACCACTCCAAAATTCCAATAGTAAATATCGAAAACCCAAAATACAACTCAAAAACCACCAAATGCCAATAAACAAAAACACTAGCACTCGTTTTAGTGTGTATTATTTCGATTTTATTTCCTGAAAATAACAACAATTTGCTTTAACTCGATTTCATAAATAGTTTAGTTACTTACAAATTGGTATTTGAATAAACAAGATGAATTAAATAATCCAGGAGGTCCAGAGCAACCAAAAACAATCGAAATCTAAACAATTTGAATTAAGATATATAAAATTCTAGATTTCTTAAATTTACCTAGCAAATCCAAACTACAACGACTGTCTTCTTTAACTTTTCAAATTAGTTTGAAGGTCAAAAGTACGTGGGTGAAATTCTACCATGGATCTTACTCTCATTCCTTTTAGTACATGTTAAAAGGAGACGAAAGATCGTATGTAAATTAACACTTACTAAAATAAGTAAATATGTACAACTAACAGTGTTGCCAATTTCGGAAACACGATACCTACTTAATATAATTATAATTCACTTCTTAAATTCATTTTAAAAACATAGGGACGGGCTACAGTCCGCTTGGGCGAACTGTTGGATACCCTATTCTTATTCCTATCCCTCATAAGTGGGCGTGACAAAAGTCTAAGTATGGTTGAATTGTTAAGAACGCTCTACATGTTTTGTTATATAACATTTAAAGGATTTTATCAAAAAAAACGCTCCCTAGCTCAAACTTAGGTGTTTCAATAAAATTGTTTTATTTAATTGTAGGCGTGCAGTAGGCGGATTTAAAAAAAAAACACACATGAGAATAAAGGGCCCCTAGAGAGTATATATTATAAATTTCAGCTCCCTAGCTCAAACTTTGAATTTTCAAAAAAAAAAAAAAAAAAAAAATTGTGGGCGTGTCAGTGGGCGGATTTTAAAAATATTTACACATGAGCATAAAGGGCCCATAGAGAGTATATATTATAAATTTCAGCTCCCTAGCTCAAACTTTGGATTTTCAAAAATTAATATACCCTTAGAATAGGTTATAAAAAAATTGTTTTATTTATTTGTGGGCGTGTCAGTGGGCGGATTTAGAAATTTTTTTATCCTGAGCAGTTTTAGGAGTCATAGATCATATATACAAAATTTCAGCTTTCTAGCTCAAAATTCGTTTTTTTCCAAAATTTAGTTTTTTTGAGTTTGTGGGCGTGTCTGTGAGCAGATTTCAAAAATTCGTAAACTTGATTATTTCGGGACCCTAGAGAGTATATGGTTAAAATTTCAGCTCTCTAGGTCCAGTTTAAAGGCCTAATTTTTGGCTACAGACGGACGGACGGACGGACGGACGGACGGACGGACGGACGGACATGGCTAGATCGACATTACTATCGATGCTGATCATAAATATAGTAACTTTTAGGGGTCTTCGGGCAATATTAAGGTATGTTACAAACTATGCGTCAAAATTAATATACCCTTAGAATAGGGTATAATCAGCATAAACATTTTTTCTTTCTTCTTTTAATAAATCTTATATACGTATTAAAGGGCTCGGTAACACAGGCACAACGCAATTAAAGCGTCACTGAATTACAACGCCTGGCAGCGATTATGGGAGTAGAAAGATTTCGTTCTTATGTAGAAGGACAAGAATTTACGATAGTGACAGATCATGCAAGTCTAAAGTGGCTGATGAGTCAAAAAGACTTGAGTGGAAGATTAGCTCGATGGAGTCTCCGACTTCAGCGATACTCGTTCACCATAGAACACAGGAAGGGATCACAGAATATTGTACCAGACGCTCTATCAAGGGTGTATGCAATCGATAGCATTGATGCAACATACAAAGTGAGATCCTCCGACGTTCTATGGATCGACCTCGAAGACCCAGCTTTTAAAGCTGAGGAGTATATGAACTTGGTTAAAACAGTAGAGGAAAATAAAGAACAGCTTCCTGACCTCCTCGTTTCAGAAAACTTCGGGTATAAGAAGGTCAAGTTTTGTACAGGGAACTCGATAGACGACGATTTAGTTTGGAAGCTCTGGGTCCCTAAAGCCTTAACCAAATCCCTCATACTCCTAGCACATAACCCACCCAGAGCCGCTCATGGCGGTATCGCCAAAACATTATACCGCTTGCGAGATCGTTTCTATTGGCCAAATATGGCATCGGAAGTGAAAACTTTCATATCAGAGTGTGCAACATGCAAAATGACGAAAGCCCCAAATACAACATTAAGGCCAGAAATGGGCCAAGCTTTCGTTGTGGAAAGACCTTTCCAACATATCTATATTGATTTCCTCGGTCCATACCCGAGATCGAAAAATGGCAATACATACGCTATAGTTTGCGTGGATCAGTTGACCAAATTCGTAATCGTCACACCCTTGCGTAAGGCTACCGGTGAAGCAGCAATTAAGTTTCTAGAAGAGAAAGTATTTCTGAACTATGGAGTGCCGGAATCTATCCTCTCAGATAACGGGAAACAGTTTATCTGTAAAGAATTTGCGAAATTCCTGAGTAACCACAGTGTCAGACACGTGAAAACTGCGTTTTATTCGCCGCAAGCCAACGCCAGCGAAAGAGTCAATAGACCCCTATTAGCAGCCATACGCTCGTACATCGGCCCAACACAAGACAATTGGGATAGGTACCTTCCACAGATAGTAGATGCATTAAGAACAACTTTGCACTCAGCGATAGGTATGTCACCTCACGAAGCATTGTTCGGTCAACCTAAAATTGGATACGGATCCGACTATATCCTACTTAAGAAATTAAATGGTCTGAACAATGCAGAATGTGAAATCCTTCCAAAAGCCGCGAGAATGAATATCATTCACAACCGCCTTAAAACATCACTAGCCAAAGCCCATGACATATACGAACGAGCTTATAACACCCGTAGTAAAAAGCAAAGATTTGTTGTAGGACAACAAGTGTATAAGCGCAATTTTATCCTTAGTGACAGCAGTAAGAAACGCAATGCTAAATTGTGCCATAAGTTCACGCCAGCCAAGATAAAAGCCGTCGTCGCAGATAATATATTCGAATTACAAGACCTGAAAGGCAACGACTTAGGCGTATTCCACGCCAAAGATATACGAATATGAGTACTACTCGGCAAAATAAACAACATCTTGACTCAGATCCTGTCCTTTTCCATCCATTTGTCCATCGCTAAAGCTTGATCAAATAAACTTGTTTGTAGGGGCCATGATACAAATTAAAATCCACCAACTTTGCTGATTACCCCCAAATCAGCAAACAACATTTCGTTCCTACGCTCGAAGTGTGCGAACACATCCACACTGTGAAAACCCAACATATAATTCTGCCAACAGATACCAACTGCGGATAGCGAAAGTATAGGTAAAGTCAGCGAAAATGCCGGAAGACTGAACCCAACGTTATAAAACAACCACCATCGATACTTCTTTCTTTTTATCGATGGCCGTCAACAGCAGCAGAAGCAGTAGTCTCTAAAACGAAACTAAAATCGTCTAGCAGACAAATCATTTCAAGCCAGTCAATTAATAACAATTGGTAAGCATTCAATAATAATAAAATAATTTTTATTCATTATTAAAGACAGTAATTAGGACAAATTAGAGTTGTAAAAACTACTTATATGATCGTATTAAATTTCCCAGACAGATCACGGCGTCGTCAACAAAAATATGTATCTCTTTGTAAGCCGAAGAATCGACCGGCGCGATAAATTAAATACACAAGGACGAAATACCACGCTGACGACGGCCATCGATTCGATTTCAATATCGAAATAAAATTATTTTAACCTCGAGTTAATTTAATTTTATCATCTCACCCAATGGAATGAAGCCGATGCCTCCGATCAGCAGAGAGAACGCTAAATTCCACGGCATACCAAACATCAAAGCAGCCGTAAATGCTTAATATTCCTACGCACACAGCATCATCCGAGCCCAATAACAGCTGAGCCGAATGAGCGCGCCGACACCAAGACGTCAGGAATGTCTTGTTAATAAGACACACGAGCAGCCAGAAACACCGAAATCCATCTATTTACACCACCAGAAATACACGAATATAAGGATCAACATCGTCAGATTTCTCACAGGAAATCCATCACGTGCATTCACACCAGCACATGCAATAAACTATATGTGAATATATATGTAAAGACAACAGTGCCAAGGACGGTAGCACACTGAAGCAGACACCCAGATCATCATCACCAAAAAGGATAATTATCATCAGTAGAATTTCCTTCAGACGATGGCAATAACGCCGAGAACCAGCAACATGTGTCTACTTCTGTAATAAACGAAGAGCCACCTATCAGTCCGGAAAATCGTAAGCTAGTGTTAAGTTATGTATTCTGTGACAATAAGGTAGAATAAGTGCTAGGGCGCATGTATAGTTTATTTTCATTAAACCCTGTAAAGATCGTTCAGAAATTTCGTTTCTTTTATTTCGTAACATAACATAAACTTTGTCCAAGTGTCCAGGTTCATCGTACCATAATTGCTGTGCACAACAACTGGGACGATCAACGGAATAAAACCAGTACAACGGGTATCGAACAAAGATTCGGTGAGTTTCATTAAACCAAATTGAGTGAACCGATCTAAGTGTAATATACTAACAACGTAGTTAATCAATAGTGAAAATCTTTGCAAATAAAATAAAAGCAACTTACTGAGAATTCAGTACCGCGCCATCTATGCCCTAATAGTTGCATTAAAGATACGCTATCGGCGAAGAAGACACGAACCCTCGTTAGCTCATTGTGGAAGTTCCCTTATGGTACACAATTGGCTTGTTTATTAGCTCAATAGCGAGTTGAGACTTATTCTCCTCGAAAGATTGCGACTCCGCTAAGAGTGGATATAATTATGGATAAAATTATAAAGTGGCAACGTGAGTTAGAATCTCACTGAGAATTTATGCTCGTAATTATATAATGTTCGTGCAGTCCAAATAGTTTTAATCACATTAACCCAAATTATATTGATTAAGGTAGAATTAGTGAAAACATAATATAAGTCTATATTATAAATTTAGATTATTAAGTCCTTTTTGAATAATTACATGAATAAATCTGTGAAATTAACACCTTTCGTCTGGCCCATTATTAAACCTTGCGTCATCGCTATGAGGGGCTAGATCCGAAGTGCATAAAAGGGGAATAAAGTGAAGATCCCGGTGTAGTGGTAACAGCGTGAACTGAAGTAGTTCACGTCTTCAAAGTAGTAGTGTCAGTGTCATGGTCAACATAAAGAACGAAGTGAAGATACACATACGAAGTGAAGGAACACTGTTGAAGGTGATAAATAACCCGGCATGAAAAAAGAAACAATTAGTTTAGGGAGAAGAAGCAAGAACCCCCCCATCCGGCGAGCTAGTTCGTGCTAGATGCAAACATGCCACCGCTCCCATAAATTAAAGAACCTATTCGAATTCCCACCATCACTCCATCGGGTGTCTGTGACCAGGAATGGTGATGGGACCATAACAATACCTACGTACCCTCATCTGTATTGAGTTATAGTCACGCAAGCGTGATAAGATTGAACAACGTACCTTCTCCTCTCTCTCAACCTCTCATCGTTGGTCTTCTATAGGGAAGTTGGGATTGGGAAAGAGTAATCAATAATGGCCATAATAATAATAACATCATCGTAGCTGTTCAACATGGCCAATAGAAAATACAAAAGCGAGCGTATACATATACGGTATGTATGTGTAGACGCGTATCAACAAAGAGTGTACTATAAATAATCTATCTTAAAGACCATTGAAATAACATATGATGTAAATCCTCATGTGTTGGTCTTATAATTAACATTATTTAATTAAACAATTCGAATAGGATTACCAACGTTTGTTACAGACCCCTAAAAGTTACTATATTTATGATCAGCATCGATAGTAATGTCGATCTAGCCATGTCCGTCCGTCCCCGTCCGTCCGTCTGTCGGCAAAAATTAGACCTTTAAACTGGGCCTAGAGAGCTGAAATTTTAACCAGCCCACAAACTCAAAAAAAACAAAATTTTCGAAAAAATCGAATTTTGAGCTAGAAAGCTGAATTTTTTTATATATGTTCTGTGACTCCTAAAACTGGTCGGGAGATAACATTTTCAAAACCCGCCCGCTGACACGCCCACAATTAAATAAAACATTTTTTTTTGAAAAACCAAAATTTGAGTTAGGGAGCTGAAATTTATAATATAATACTCTCTAGGGGCCCTTTAAGCTCATGTGTAAATATTTTCAAAATCCGCTTACTGACAAGCCCACAATTAAATAAAATAATTTGATTGAAAAGTTTGAGCTAGGGAGCGTTTTTTTTACAAAAGCTTCTTTTTTTTTTGATAAAATCATTTAAATGTTATATAACAAAATATGTAGAGCGTTCTTAACAATTCAACCATACTTAGACTTTTGTCACGCCCACTTATGAGGGATAGGAATAAGAATAGGGTATCCAACAGTTCGCCCAAGCGGACTGTAGCCCGTCCCTATGTTTATACCCTATTCCAGGGGTATATTAATTTTGACGCATAGTTTGTAACATACCTTAATATTGCCCGTAGACCCCTAAAAGTTACTATATTTATGATCAGCATCGATAGTAATGGCGATCTAGCCATGTCCGTCCGTCCGTCCGTCCGTCCGTCCGTCCGTCCGTCCGTCGGCAAAAATTAGGCCTTTAAACTGGACCTAGAGAGCTGAAATTTTAACCATATACTCTCTAGGGTCCCGAAATAATCAAGTTTAAGAATTTTTGAAATCCGCCCACAGACACGCCCACAAACTCAAAAAAACAAAAATTTGGAAAAAATCGAATTTTGAGCTAGAGAGCTGACATTTTTTATATATGATCTATGGCCCATAAAACTGATTGGGACATAAAATTTTCAAAATCCGCCCACTGACACGCCCACAATTAAATAAAACAAATTTTGGGAAAAATTGAATTCTGAGCTAGAAAGCTGAAATTTTTTATATATGATCTTTGGCCCATAAAACTGCTTGGGACATAAAATTTTCAAAATCCGCCCACTGACACGCCCACAATTAAATAAAATATTTTTTTTGAAAAACCAAAATTTGAGCTAGGGTGCTGAAATTTTTAACATATACTCTCTAGGGGCCCTTTATGCTCATGTGTAAATATTTTCAAAATCCGCCTACTGACACGCCCACAATTTTATTTTTTTTATTTTTGAAAGTCCAAAGTTTGAGCTAGGGAACTGAAATTTATAGTATATACTCTCTAGGTGCCCTTTATGCTCATACTTAAATTTTTTTTAAATCCGCCTACTGACACGCCCACAATTAAATAAAACAATTTTATTGAAAAACCAAAGTTTGAGCTAGGGAGCGTTTTTATTTACAAAAGCTTAGTTTTTTCGATAAAATCCTTTAAATTTTTGTCACGCCCACTTATGAGATATAGGAATAAGAATAGGGTATCCAACAGTTCGCCCAAGCGGACTGTAGCCCGCCCCTATGTTTTTTATACCCTATTCTAGGGGTATATTAATTTTGACGCATAGTTTGTAACATACCTTAATATTGCCCGTAGACCCCTAAAAGTTACTATATTTATGATCAGCATCGATAGTAATGTCGATCTAGCCATGTCCGTCCGTCCGTCCGTCCGTCCGTCCGTCCGTCCGTCGGCAAAAATTAGGCCTTTAAACTGGACCTAGAGAGCTGAAATTTTAACCATATACTCTCTAGGGTCCCGAAATAATCAAGTTTAAGAATTTTTGAAATCCGCCCACAGACACGCCCACAAACTCAAAAAAACAAAACTTTGGAAAAAATCGAATTTTGAGCTAGAGAGCTGACATTTTTTAAATATGATCTATGGCCCATAAAACTGATTGGGACATAAAATTTTCAAAATCCGCCCACAATTAAATAAAACAAATTTTGGGAAAAATTGAATTCTGAGCTAGAAAGCTGAAATTTTTTATATATGATCTTTGGCCCATAAAACTGCTTGGGACATAAAATTTTCAAAATCCGCCCACTGACACGCCCACAATTAAATAAAATATTTTTTTTGAAAAACCAAAATTTGAGCTAGGGAGCTGAAATTTTTAATATATACTCTCTAGGGGCCCTTTATGCTCATGTGTAAATATTTTCAAAATCCACCTACTGACACGCCCACAATTTTTATTTTTTTTATTTTTGAAAGTCCAAAGTTTGAGCTAGGGAACTGAAATTTATAGTATATACTCTCTAGGTGCCCTTTATGCTCATACTTAAATTTTTTTTAAATCCGCTTACTGACACGCCCACAATTAAATAAAACAATTTTATTGAAAAACCAAAGTTTGAGCTAGGGAGCGTTTTTATTTACAAAAGCTTAGTTTTTTCGATAAAATCCTTTAAATTTTTGTCACGCCCACTTATGAGATATAGGAATAAGAATAGGGTATCCAACAGTTCGCCCAAGCGGACTGTAGCCCGCCCCTATGTTTTTAAATAAAATGCAAACTACTGGAGATATCCTAAAAAATATGTATTTATTGGCTTCAGTTACTATGAAAACATTTATAAACGGAATTCGACGGTCGATACGTTGACCCCAATTTTCGATGACTCGGCTGCACATTTCGACCGATACGGCCGCTATTTCTTGTTCAATATTGAACTCCTCTAACGTCGCCGTCTTGTTAGCACCTGTCCAGTAACGCACATTTTGCTTATTGACAAAGCCGTTCAACCAAAAATGCGCTTCATCGCTGAAGATGATTTTGGGATGAAATTCTTCATTTTCTTCCATCATGTCCAGAGCCCAATTCGAAAACGTACGTCGCTTCATATGATCAAGTGGCTTTAGTTATTGAGTCAGCTTGATCTTGTAAGGGTCTAGGCCAAGATCCTTACGCAGAATTTGCAATAATGTGGCCTGGGAGAGGCCCAATTCATGAAAAAGCCGTGAAATTGAATGATTTGGCTGATTTGCGACGGGTGCCTCTACGGCAGCAATAGTCTGCACACTTCGGGCAAAACGTAGTCTCACTGGCACGGCAAACATCAAGAAGTGACGGAATATTCGCTCACTCTCACTCAAATTATTTCACTAGACTATGAATTGCTTGTCTACTGGGACGATAATTACGGCCGAAATTTGGCGTTAACGCTCTTAAAGTTGCGATGAAACCTTGTTTCATCGTGTACTTCAACATGACAAAAATGTTGATTTTACTAAATATTTTGACACTGACAGTTCGGTAATCGGTTTAGGGTGCGCTCACACTGAAAGTTTTAAGTTGTCAAGTCGCTAATCAAAGATCCTTTATAACCTGTTTCTTTCTTTAAAGTATTCCAGCCAGTTTTTTGAACACAATGAAATTACTTTTCTAAACAGTTTATACTTGAAAGGCTTGAATCGTATCTACTTTATAATAAAAATAACAACAAAAAACTCTCCCAAACTGGATGGCACAATAAGTTACAGATCGAGCATTTTGCGATCTTTTTTTGGTATATCAATTTCCTATTGCACCCAATTTGAAAACTCTTATTTGAGATCACTCTTAACTGCGATCTGCGCATAGCGGATGTTAGCTGAAGTGTATATTTGCAGTTATTCAATGACACAACCGAACAACTTCCTAAGGAAGTATTAGCCAGTCGATATACTAGGCGGACTTAATAAAGTTTTTGGATTTGTTTTTGGGATGTTGTGTGCCAAAACAAAAGTTTGGATAACGACTTTGAAAAAGAAACAGCCCTATAGGTAGATAGGAGGAAGCAATAAAATTTGTACCATAGAAACTAATGTCCAATATGAAATGTCGCTTTAAGTTGACATGCTGTTATTTTACCAGAAGCTCCTTGGAACCCAAAAAAGGATATATTTCGAAATGTCCTTAAAACCCGTGCAGTATTTTTGCGTTTAAGGTTTATTTCATTTAATCGCAGTTTTATCAATTATATATCTCATCTCCGTATTTGACATACGTTTTTATACCCTATTCTAGGGGTATATTAATTTTGACGCATAGTTTGTAACATACCTTAATATTGCCCGTAGACCCCTAAAAGTTACTATATTTATGATCAGCATCGATAGTAATGTCGATCTAGCCATGTCCGTCCGTCCGTCCGTCCGTCCGTCCGTCCGTCCGTCCGTCGGCAAAAATTAGGCCTTTAAACTGGACCTAGAGAGCTGAAATTTTAACCATATACTCTCTAGGGTCCCGAAATAATCAAGTTTACGAATTTTTGAAATCCGCCCACAGACACGCCCACAAACTCAAAAAAACAAAATTTTGGAAAAAATCGAATTTTGAGCTAGGAAGCTGAAATTTTTTATATATGATCTATGACTCCTAAAACTGCTCGGGATATAAAATTTTCAAAATCCGCCCACTGCCACGCCCACAAAAAAATAAAACAATTTTATTGAAAAACCAAAATTTAAGCTAGGGAGCTGAAATTTTTAATATATACTCTCTAGGGGCCCTTTAAGCTCATGTATAAATATTTTCAAAATCCGCCCACTGACACGCCCACAAATAAATAAAACAATTTTTTTGAAAATCCAAAGTTTGAGCTAGGGAGCTGAAATTTATAATATATACTCTCTAGGGGCCCTTTATGCTCATGTGTTAATTTTGTTTTAAATCCGCCTACTGACACGCCCACAATTAAATAAAACAATTTTATTGAAACACCCAAGTTTGAGCTAGGGAGCGTTTTTTTTGATAAAATCCTTTAAATGTTATATAACCAAATATGTAGAGCGTTCTTAACAATTTAACCATACTTAGACTTTTGTCACGCCCACTTATGAGGGATAGGAATAAGAATAGGGTATCCAACAGTTCGCCCAAGCGGACTGTAGCCCGTCCCTATGTTTTAACACGTATTCATGAGACACACACACACTTTTTTTAGGTGAAATGCATGTATTAAAAAAAATCCGAAAGGTGTTTAAACTATTCGTTTTTAACCCCACTTTGTCACTTAATTCCATTGAGAATACGTTGAGATAATTGCATCATTCACTGCAATTAATTAAGGTCGTGTTTGAGGGGGGGGGGGGGGGGTGGTCATGCTGGAACTACAACCCCCTGCTTGGGTTGACTGTTAGCTTTGGAGTAGGTGCGAGCACAGACAATAAATATACAGATGTCTTATCATTGTATATGAACTTTATAGTATTCTCACTTCGTGTATACGACGATACGCCACCAAACGCCGTAAAAAAGAACCTTCAGAAAGCTTTTATGCATTTTTATAGTTATTTCAGTTGTCTTTTCCCATTCTCGTTTATATTTGCAGTGCGTACTCTTTAGTACTCTTTCCTTTGATAATAAAGAAGATTTCCAAAAGTGTGTGTTTTGTCACTTTAATTTTTCTTTACTTCTCATGATGGGAATTGGTGAGAGGTGTGGGGTATACATATTTAATTATGCATTTTGGTAGTTATTTCTGTTGTTATCGTTAATATTTGCAATGCATACTCTTTAAGTAGCTACTCTTTCCTTCGATAATAAAGGAGATTTGAATAAGTGTGTGTTTTGTCACTTTAATTTTTCTTTACTTCTCAGGATGTGAATATGATGTGTTGGTGAGACGGGTGGGGTATATGGTTGGTGTATCATGTGTTGGTTTTGATGGAAGTTTAGGGCAGGTTATCTCATATTGCAAGCAGCTGTATTTAAAAAAGACAAATTCCCGCCGGTTGAGCTTCGTACTTTTGCAAAGCCACAAATTTTAACTTACAAAGTGAAACAAAGTGAATAAGAGTTTTTATCCGATTTCAAGACTTTCATTCTGATAAGTATCAAATTATTTATCATTATTATATTATTATTTCAGTCTTTTTCATATATTTTATTATATTCATATTTATATATTTTGTTACGTTTTTATAAATTTTAATATATTTGTATATATATCTACCTATACCTACTTCGACCTAAAAAGATCTTTTGTACGGTATGGGCCAGAAAAATTTTAAACTAGTAGAATTTCCACTTTCCGTGAAAAGCGGACAATTTTACCAGTAGAAGAATTCTTTATGTCCTCGGGGCTCATTTGTTCCCTTAAAAATATCTTCTTTCTAATTCCATTAAGGGATGGACATTCACATAAAATGTGTTCAGCTGACTAGTCCTCTTCAAGACAGAGTCGGAACTCAGAAAAATCTGCTATTCTCTTTTTGTGCAGATGATATCTTAAACCGTGGTGACCAGTAAGGTAACCCACTAAGTTTTTGATATCATGCCTGCTTAGGTTTAGGCAGTTGCTGGCATTTTGATTGAGGGCCGAATGGCTCATTTCGCCTTAGACCTGGGATGCTTTCCCAAAAATAGATACATTTTCTATGTTCCGAGCTTTATATGGCTGCCATTGCTGCTGATCTAGGAGTGCAGCAGAAAGGTTCGGGACCTATGAATGGTGTTTCTGTACCTTTTCTGTCCAGTTCGTCGGCCTTTTCGTTACCTTCTACCCCGACATGACCCTTAACCCACCATAATTTGGTCTTGTTTCTTAATCCCAGTGTTTGAAGGGTATTATTGAAGCAGTACTGTGACTGATTTGGAGTCAATGGTATGCGAGCTATGGGCGTTTATAGCTGCTTGACTTTCCGTGAATATATGGATGATTGCGCCTTTTATGCCAGATGAATAAATCTGGCTGGCGCATTCTTGAATGGTCTGGAGCTCTGCTTGAAATACGCCAGGACTTTTTCCCATTTGTATAGTAAAGCGTTTGTTTGGTCCGTATACTCCCCCTCCTACCCCCGTTTCCATTTTATAACCATCCGTATACCACTTTCTACCGTTGTGGCTATTTGGTGGGTTATTGCTAACCCATGGTTCTCTCTTTGGGATCTCCGTGGAGAAACGTTTGTTGAAGCATAGTGCATAGCGCCATACTATACTATGGAGGCATATGTTATAATGGGTCTTATCATCACTGTGTAGATCCATTGGACGATCTTTGGAGAGATTCCCCAGGTTGTGCCATATGTGCTGCGACAGGCCTATAAAGCTATAGTAGCTTTAGTGATTTTGTTGTTAATGTGAGAGTTCCAGTTGAGCCTCTTGTCTAAGATTACTCCAAGATACTTGACTTCGTCGGAATACTCTACGACCGTGTCGTTTATTGTGATGAGAACTAGGTCTTATTTCCTCCCTTTAGTGAAAGGAACGATGACGGCTTTACTGGGATTTATGGAAAGATTTTCCTTGATGCACCAGTCTATGGCTGTCTTTAGAGCATTTTTCATTTTTGATGTGACTCCAATTGAGTCTTTGCCCCTGACTATGATGACTATATCATCGGCGTACCCAATTGTAGTGTAGCCCAAATTGCTCATCTTGTGTAGCAGGTCATCGATGACCAATAACCACAAAAGGGGTGAAAGTACTCCCCCTTGTGGGCAGCCCCTTCCGGCTGTTACTGATACTGTGGTCATTCCTGACGAGGCAGATATTTTGCGACTTTCCAGCGTCGCTTTGATCCATTGCTATGTTTCTATGGCGCAAAGTATTTGATATAGATTCATATCCAGTGTTATCAAAAGCACCCTCTATGCCAAGAAAGGCACATAGTGCGATCTCTTTACACAGGTATGCGTTTTTTATCTCTGTTGTTAGTTTTAACTCCTTTCCATTGTTTTCAGAAAAAACGATGTCAAGCTTATCGGACGATATAATTTAGGTAATTCGCTCGGCTTGTTTCCCGGTTTAGGGAAATGTAGGTATGAATATTACGTTTACCTCCCTTCAGGTACCCCCAGTTGAAGCTGAACCTAAATATGGCAATCATGGATGGTAATAAAACTTCTATTCCATTTTGAATGAGGGCTGCAAAAATACCGTCTGTATATACGCAATACGACGTTCATCAATTACTGATCAACGGCTTTCTTTTATAGCAATTGCAAAAAAAAACCGTTTGAATTCGTTGCAAATAAATAATATTTTACATAAATTCGCCGAAAAAGACCGAGGAATACAACCTTTTTTAATTCTAAGTAGATATTCGTACTACTTGTGTGTTATAAAAAACATATTACATTATATACCTACCCATTTCTTGATCTATAGCATATACGTTTAATTCGTAGTTTAAAAACATGAATGTGATATTGCTTATACCTACCGTTTTAATAAAAATAAAATTTTTCTAGACTATACATTTTAACTTTCTTTTAAAAAAAATGTCAGCTCACCCAAAAAAAATGGAACTCACCCATACATTATGTCCTGGCTACGGCCGTAGTGGGCAGATTTTAAAAATTCTTAACATTTATTATTTCGGGCACGTAGAGAGTATATGGTTAAAATTTCAGCTTTCTAGCTTGAGTTTGAGATAGTAGATACACGTTACTATCGATGCTGATTACGAATATTTTACAAAAAAACTGTAAAATGACAAGTGACCTGCCTTAACATAGGCCACCTACAATATGATGGATTCCCTAAAAGATAAATATACTTATCCAACTCTATTTCTTTGAATAATGGAACTACACAAATTAAATATTTCTGAATCAAATACTGAAGAAATGATAAAAATCGGTGCATATTTGGACGAGATGCAGCGAAAATAGCAAAACCCTAAAAAATCATAAACTCTTAATTCCTTGTTTGATGGAAAATACCAAAATACCGAAATCAGCTTTTATTCAATATCCTGTAGAAAAATGTTTCCTTTCCCCTTACACCATCTGCCTCTCATCAAACATTCCATTTACCAAAAAGTATTCGGCTGTTACGCTGTTACACAGAAAAATAAATACTTACACGTCCATGCGAATGAAAATCATATGGCGCGACCAGAGGCAGACAGTTGAAAATGCGAGATATCCATATAGGTACAAGATAACAAAATTCAATACAATGATAGAATTCTTATTTTTGTCAGAAATCCTTACGAAATACCTTATCGAAGAAAAGAGGATCAAATAAACTCTTCGCTCTGTTTCCTAACCAACAGTTTATTTGATTCTCTTTTCTTAATTCAAAGCTCATACAAATATTTTATGCTTAAATTGAGAAGCAATCACTCCATCCTTTTGGTCTCCAAATTCGTGGAGGTTGAGCTTTTTGAAATCGTGTTGATGATTTTACTATAGAGTTTATATACAATGGTCTTATGCCTGTACAAAATTTTGGTTCATATTTTTTCCTTACCAGACAACATTTTTCATGGCCTTACCAGACAAGGAGCTTTCAAAATAAGAATTGAGAATAAAGCTCTTTTCTTTTCCGATCACCTTTCTCTCCGTTCCATTAATTTGTGTTGGCAAAGAGCTTCCCTTACGCCTTGTGGTTGTGGTTGTGTTGTGAGTTTATGACACAGTAAGAGCAAAGGAATTACATAATTGCCGAATAATGAAAGTGTAAATTCTTCCCTTCAGAATTTAAAAACTCATAAAATATATGAGTGGCTATCTTACCACTGGTAGGGGATAGCTGTTGAAAATTATTGAACTCAGTTGTAGCATTGTATATGAACTTTATAGTATTCTCACTTCGTGTATACGACGATACGCCACCAAACGCCGTAAAAAAGAACCTTCAGAAAGCTTTTATGCATTTTTATAGTTATTTCTGTTGTCTTTTCCCATTCTCGTTTATATTTGCAGTGCGTACTCTGTAGTACTCTTTCCTTTGATAATAAAGAAGATTTCCAAAAGTGTGTGTTTTGTCACTTTAATTTTTCTTTACTTCTTATGATGGGAATTGGTGAGAGGTGTGGGGTATACATATTTAATTATGCATTTTGGTAGTTACTTCTGTCATTGTATATGAACTTTATAGTATTCTCACTTCGTGTATACGACGATACGCCACCAAACGCCGTAAAAAAGAACCTTCAGAAAGCTTTTATGCATTTTTATAGTTATTTCTGTTGTCTTTTCCCATTCTCGTTTATATTTGCAGTGCGTACTCTTTAGTACTCTTTCCTTTGATAATAAAGAAGATTTCCAAAAGTGTGTGTTTTGTCACTTTAATTTTTCTTTACTTCTCATGATGGGAATTGGTGAGAGGTGTGGGGTATACATATTTAATTATGCATTTTGGTAGTTATTTCTGTTGGCTTCCATTATCGTTAATATTTGCAATGCATACTCTTTAAGTAGCTACTCTTTCCTTCGATAATAAAGAAGATTTGAATAAGTGTGTGTTTTGTCACTTTAATTTTTCTTTACTTCTCAGGATGTGAATATGATGTGTTGGTGAGACGGGTGGGGTATATGGTTGGTGTATCATGTGTTGGTTTTGATGGAAGTTTGGGGTAGGTTATCTCATATTACAAGCAGCTGTATTTAAAAAAAGAAAAATTTCCGCCGGTTGAGCTTCGTACTTTTGCAAAGCCACAAATTTTAACTAACAAAGTGAAACAAAGTGAATAAGAGTTTTTATCCGATTTCAAGACTTTCATTCTGATAAGTATCAAATTATTTATCATTATTATATTATTATTTCATTATTTTTCATATATTTTATTATATTCATATTTATATATTTTGTTACGTTTTTATAAATTTTAATATATTTGTATATATATCTACCTATACCTACTTCGACCTAAAAAGATCTTTTGTACGGTATGGGCCAGAAAAATTTTAAACTAGTAGAATTTCCACTTTCCGTGTAAAGCGGACAATTTTACCAGTAGAAGAATTCTTTATGTCCTCGGGGCTCATTTGTTCCCTGAAAAATATCTTCTTTCTAATTCCAATAAGGGATGGACATTCACATAAAATGTGTTCAGCTGACTAGTCCTCTTCAAGACAGAGTCGGAACTCAGGAAAGTCTGCTATTCTCTTTTTGTGCAGATGATATCTTAAACCGTGGTGACCAGTAAGGTAACCCACTAAGTTTTTGATATCATGCCTGCTTAGGTTTAGGCAGTTGCTGGCATTTTGATTGAGGGCCGAATGGCTCATTTCGCCTTAGACCTGGGATGCTTTCCCAAAAATAGATACATTTTCTATGTTCCGAGCTTTATATGGCTGCCATTGCTGCTGATCTAGGAGTGCAGCAGAAAGGTTCGGGACCTATGAATGGTGTTTCTGTACCTTTTCTGTCCAGTTCGTCGGCCTTTTCGTTACCTTCTACCCCGACATGACCCTTAACCCACCATAATTTGGTCTTGTTTCTTAATCCCAGTGTTTGAAGGGTATTATTGAAGCAGTACTGTGACTGATTTGGAGTCAATGGTATGCGAGCTATGGGCGTTTATAGCTGCTTGACTTTCCGTGAATATATGGATGATTGCGCCTTTTATGCCAGATGAATAAATCTGGCTGGCGCATTCTTGAATGGTCTGGAGCTCTGCTTGAAATACGCCAGGACTTTTTCCCATTTGTATAGTAAAGCGTTTGTTTGGTCCGTATACTCCCCCTCCTACCCCCGTTTCCATTTTATAACCATCCGTATACCACTTTCTACCGTTGTGGCTATTTGGTGGGTTATTGCTAACCCATGGTTCTCTCTTTGGGATCTCCGTGGAGAAACGTTTGTTGAAGCATAGTGCATAGCGCCATACTATACTATGGAGGCATATGTTATAATGGGTCTTATCATCACTGTGTAGATCCATTGGACGATCTTTGGAGAGATTCCCCAGGTTGTGCCATATGTGCTGCGACAGGCCTATAAAGCTATAGTAGCTTTAGTGATTTTGTTGTTAATGTGAGAGTTCCAGTTGAGCCTCTTGTCTAAGATTACTCCAAGATACTTGACTTCGTCGGAATACTCTACGACCGTGTCGTTTATTGTGATGAGAACTAGGTCTTATTTCCTCCCTTTAGTGAAAGGAACGATGACGGCTTTACTGGGATTTATGGAAAGATTTTCCTTGATGCACCAGTCTATGGCTGTCTTTAGAGCATTTTTCATTTTTGATGTGACTCCAATTGAGTCTTTGCCCCTGACTATGATGACTATATCATCGGCGTACCCAATTGTAGTGTAGCCCAAATTGCTCATCTTGTGTAGCAGGTCATTGATGACCAATAACCACAAAAGGGGTGAAAGTACTCCCCCTTGTGGGCAGCCCCTTACGACTGTTACTGATACTATGGTCATTCCTGACGAGGCAGATATTTTGCGACTTTCCAGCATCGCTTTGATCCATTTTATAGTTGGTTTTGCTATGTTTCTATGGCACAAAGTATTTGATATAGATTCATATCCAGTGTTATCAAAAGCACCCTCTATGCCAAGAAAGGCACATAGTGCGATCTCTTTACACAGGTATGAGTTGTTTATCTCTGTTGTTAGTTTTAACTCCTTTCCATTGTTTTCAGAAAAAACGATGTCAAGCTTATCGGACGATATGATTTAGGTAATTCGCTCGGCTTGTTTCCCGGTTTAGGGAAATGTAGGTATGAATATTACGTTTACCTCCCTTCAGGTACCCCCAGTTGAAGCTGAACCTAAATATGGCAATCATGGATGGTAATAAAACTTCTATTCCATTTTGAATGAGGGCTGCAAAAATACCGTCTGTATATACGCAATACGACGTTCATCAATTACTGATCAACGGCTTTCATTTATAGCATTTGCAAAAAAAAAACCGTTTGAATTCGTTGCAAATAAATAATATTTTACATAAATTCGCCGAAAAAGACCGAGGAATACAACCTTTTTTAATTCTAAGTAGATATTCGTACTACTTGTGTGTTATAAAAAACATATTACATTATATACCTACCCATTTCTTGATCTATAGCATATACGTTTAATTCGTAGTTTAAAAACATGAATGTGATATTGCTTATACCTACCGTTTTAATAAAAATAAAATTTTTCTAGACTATACATTTTAACTTTCTTTTAAAAAAAATGTCAGCTCACCCAAAAAAAATG
Source organism: Portevinia maculata (assembly GCA_949715645.1). Taxonomy (NCBI): domain Eukaryota; kingdom Metazoa; phylum Arthropoda; class Insecta; order Diptera; family Syrphidae; genus Portevinia; species Portevinia maculata. The sequence continues at coordinate 146,050,205 of OX454527.1, read as the reverse complement.
GAACTCACCCATACATTATGTCCTGGCTACGGCCGTAGTGGGCAGATTCTAAAAATTCTTAACATTTATTATTTCGGGCACGTAGAGAGTATATGGTTAAAATTTCAGCTTTCTAGCTTGAGTTTGATATAGTAGATACACGTTACTATCGATGCTGATTGCGAATATTTTACAAAAAAAACTGTAAAATGACAAGTGACCTGCCTTAACATAGGCCACCTACAATATGATGGATTCCCTAAAAGATAAATATACTTATCCAACTCTATTTCTTTGAATAATGGAACTACACAAATTAAATATTTCTGAATCAAATACTGAAGAAATGATAAAAATCGGTGCATTTTTGGACGAGATGCAGCGAAAATAGCAAAACCCTAAAAAATCATAAACTCTTAATTCCTTGTTTGATGGAAAATACCAAAATACCGAAATCAGCTTTTATTCAATATCCTGTAGAAAAATGTTTCCTTTCCCCTTACACCATCTGCCTCTCATCATACATTCCATTTACCAAAAAGTATTCGGCTGTTACGCTGTTACACAGAAAAATAAATCACGTCCATGCGAATGAAAATCATACGGCGCGACCAGTCGTTCCGCAGCTCTCTTCGAGATAGGGCGGCTAGTTAGTGTTCAGCGGAAAAAAAAGGAAAGTGTATGCAATATAAGTGATTTAGTCAAGCGATTTTTAAGTGCGAAGTTGGCTTAGTAAGCAAGGTGTCCCGCTCTGACGCCGGAGGCTCGGGTTCGATTCTCGGTCAGTTTTCAATTTTTAAATTTTTTTCGGGAAAATAGTGATAGTGATACAAAAATAAACAAAAAAAAAAAAAAAAAAAAAGTGCCGCAACGTATCAGGCGATGGACCCCGGAAAATCGGTGGTCTCGCTTACGGGTGTGGGTGTGCCGTTGCGACGTGTTGTGCGAACACGTGAGCCGGCAAAAAAATCAGCAGCAACAATAGCAGTAATGAAAACAGCGGCGGGTTGTATGCCAAGGGCAGCTTTAAATGCCATTAAAGTGACACCAAGTTCAACAGCGGGTTCCGCGTTGCCCAGGCTGGGGTCTACGCAGGCAACACCAGCTACAACAACATCAACAACAGCAACAACAACAACGCCAACAATAAAAGCTCTCGCTACAACGCCAGCAGTAACTGTAAGCGAGGAGTATAGGACAGTGGAAAAAAGTGTGGCATCATCGGTGGCTGCATCCGATGATGACGGAGCACACTCCAGCTCTTATGAGTATGATGGAGGAGAGGGCCGGTACGTCGGAGAGGGAAACTCCTTCAAGGACTTACCGGTCGATGACGAGGAAGTCGTCCAAATGGACGAAGAAAAAGAGGATGATGAGGAGGCGCAGCTGGACAAGCTCATAAAAGAGCTGCTGGAGAAGCGCGAAGTTGCGCAGTAAGAAGCTGCAGCAACAGCAATAACAAGCTGTGCTCAAGCAGCAAGTGCAACAACAACTGGAGGTGAAGCAACAACAACGGCAACATCAACAACAACAACACCAACAACATCAAAAACAACAACATCAACAACAACAACAACAACAACAACAACAACAACAACAACAAAAACAACAATCTAAACAGTCGCGGAAGGACAAAATACCACCCATTAACGTGAGTAATTTCGACATTGTAGATAGCATTAGGATTTGTAAATTAATAACAAAAAATTTCCATGTGAAAAGGCTTTCTGCTAACAATCACATAATTATATGTGAAAAAATAGAGGAGTACCAGAGGGTGCGCGCCGCTTTGGGAGAGGTGAAAACCGAGTACTTCACGTACACCCCAAGGCAGCAAAAGTTAAAAACTGTGGTACTGAAGGGAATCGATCCCTCAATTAAAACGGAGGAGCTTGAAAGAGAGCTAAAGAATTTTGAAAGCGACGACCTCCATTTCGTGGGGGTCAAGCCGTTTTCCTCCGCTGTGGCAAGGGGTGGTAACCGTCACTTACCATTCTTCCTAGTCCAGCTTACTCCCGACAGCAAAATCGACAGGCTGCGAAATATCCGCTTCCTGTACTACCATGCTGTAAGGTGGGAGAAAATAAAGCGGTCAGATCGCATACTTCAATGTATGCGCTGCCAAAGGTTCGGGCACGCCGCAGCTAACTGCAACATGCAGTTTAGATGCGTGAAGTGCGATAAGGACCACATACATGGTGAATGCTCTCTAGGTAAGGAGAGAATCGAAGACTGGAGTGTACTCTCCTGTGTGCTCTGCAGGAACTCTGGACATCCCGCCAACTTCAGGGGTTGTCCAAAGTACCAAGAATTGAAAAAGAGAGTCCAGGCCCGCAAACAGCAGTCTGAAGATGATAGGCGTCAGAGGAGTCGCTCGTTCGCAAATTTTGTGGCACCCAACGTGTCCTTTGCCCAAATGGCAGCTGGACCGGGTCAAGCCCACATGACATCAAACCAACCAAAGGTAGCCCAAAAGGCACCAGAGGTGGATCTGGACTTAAAATCGATCCTTCTGTCTCTGCACGGAAAGATCGATAAGTTCCAGAAACAATTAAATGAACAAGCGACCCGAATTGACTTTATCTATTCGGAGCTGTTTGTGGGGTCTGGTGTGCCATAAATCTAATGGCTACGCTGGATGAGGGAAACTTAAAGATCCTTGCTGTGAATGTTAATTCACTAGTCAGGATCGAGAAAAGAACGTCACTTGCCAACTTGTTGAAAACCGAAAACCCGGATGTGCTTTTGGTTAGCGAAACTAAGCCAAATCAGAAGCACAAATTGGGATACAAAAACTATCATGTAATAAGAAGAGACCGGCCTCACTCCACTCAAGGAGGTGGGGTTGGAATCTTAATTCGAAAAGGCCTGCGCCATAGGGTTATATATAGCGGGGACGTACGTAGGTTCCAGTTGTTGGAGGCATGCATCATATGCATTCCTCTCCATAGCCGGAGGAGAATGTATGTGGTGTCGCTTTACGCACCTGCAGCACCTCCACCAAACCAATTTATGACAGAGCTCGAGACACTTTTTCGTGGTCTGCAGCTGAACTCGGAGGAGAATTATTACTTCTTGGCCGGAGATATTAATGCCAAACATGCGGCATGGGGAAATGTTACTGCAAATCCCAGGGGCAACCAGTTTCACGACTGGTGGCGCCTCAATATGATTGAGTACAACCTCGAGTTGTACGCGACGGATATCCCTTCTTTCCCAAGAAGCGGTGCTTTCCTGGAGTTGGCCTTAACGGACGCAAGACTTCAACTGACGAACATAGATCAAAACACGCGGAACTGTTTGCGTGCGTTTGAGTACGATAGTGATCACTACGGACTCGCCGCCGCAATACGGATCCCGAACGAGCAAACGCTGCTGGAGGAGTACGAAGCAGTGTGTTCATTCGATTATCGGAGGGCACAATGGTCGCGCTTCTCCAGATTTTTAAAGCGAGATATACGTTCGAGTGGGATCGACCCACCGACAAACAGTAACATGACAAATGATGACATTGATCGGCATTTATTGCAAACGAACTATGGAACGAACTATTCCTCGAGTAGGGCGTTCCGACGACGACCAGGCTATTAAAACCTGTAGTCCGAATATGTTCCCACAGATAAATAAGTTGTTCAGGAGGAAAGATCACAATGATATTCCTTGTGTTCGAATCTCCCAGACAGCAGAGAACAGACAGACGGTACTGACTGCTGGAATAAGTCCAGAAAGTGTCGCTTCAAACGACGATTTTTTCGTGGTCGAGGACCCACAGGAGAAGGTGGATTTGCTGGGCGCTTGTTTCGAGGCCGTGTATACGGTGAACAATCCTGTTCGCCGTAACCACGACATTGAGAATAGGGCTCTGGTGAGCCACTTCGATCTGCGCACCGAACTTGAGAATTGGCGATCTGAGAATAACGGATTCACCGTGTTCACTGATGAAAACCATGCTAATGCAGTTGTCGCCAATGGCCGAGATGCATCGCACTTGTTCGTGTCGAAGGATGATCTTCTGTGCATCTTCGAGACACTAAAGAATAAAAAGTCGGCGGGGATGGTTGTTGTCCCAAACGTCGTATTGAGACACCTGCCTCTGGAGGCTGTAGATATTTTCACCACGCTGTTTAACAATGCGCTGAATAATGCATATTATCCGGCGCATTGGAAGGTAGCTGTGGTACACCCTATCCCGAAAAAATGTAAAGATAGGACGAACCCTGCCAATCTCCGGTCAATTAGCTTGCTTCCGAATATTAGCAAGGTCTTTGAAAAGGTTGTCAATAGAGCCCTGTTAAAGTGGGTCGAGGACAATAACATAATTCCGGACAACCAGTTTGGTTTCAGGGCGAGGCATGACACTATTCATGCCGCGTCGAAACTGGTTTCCGACATTCAGTGGAATAAATGCAAGAACCAATGCACGGGTGCTTGTCTGGTTGATTTTGAGAAGGCTTTCGACACCGTATGGTTAGAGGGACTTTTCTACAAGTTGACCAGGCGGGGGATGCACAAACCTTTGCTATATGTAATTTATAATATGCTTATGGGAAAGAAGTTCGTTGTCAAATGTGGCAACGTGACTTCGAGCAGAGTCTTTGAAATTAAAAACGGTTTACAGCAGGGGGCGGTCAATTCTCCGATCCTGTTTAACATTTACACGAGTGATCTGGTGGGTTCACTCAGCCATGCTATAGCGTATGCCGACGATTTGGTGGTATACAGATCAGGTCCTAAAATCGAGGTCATTAATATCCTTTTGCAGCGTGACTTCGATCAAATTAAGCGATATTGCGACGACTGGAAGTTGAAAATCAACTTTCAGAAGACGGAAACAATCTTGTTCAGAACTCCATTGGCTGGGGCCTCTAGGGATACCAGAAAAAACTGGAAAAAATTGGCCATTATTGGACAAAATGGGCAGCCATTGGCGGTGAGAAGCGCAGTTAGATATCTAGGTATCTGGCTTGACCAGTATCTGTATTTCGATAGACATATAGTTGCTTGTCTTGCTGGGGCCAAGAAGGCTTATGCTCTAACAAGGAGACTGTTTCATAGCAGTCAACTTGACTCCAGAGTGAAGGTCATTTGCTACGTGGCCCTTATAAGGCCGATCATCGCTTATGGTTGTCCATTATGGTTTAATATAGCGCCTAGCTATATGGAAAAGATTCGGGTTTTGGAGAGACAATGTCTTAGGACCTGTCTCCGGTTGTTCCGAACGCCTGAATCCAACTATATAAAATACTATCCCAACAAGGTCCTATACGATGGGGCTCAGTTGAATAGGATTGACAATTTCCTCATTAAGGTCACTCGAAGGCACGTTGCAAGGGCGATGGCCAGCGACAATAGTCTGATATTTGGGGCTTACTACCCCAATGAAATGTACATAGAGAGTACGCTCCGGTCTGGCTTTATCCCGCCAGAGGCATTTATCCATATTGATTCAAAAGGGCTGGTACAGACGAGGGATGGTATTCCGGTCTTATACCATCGCTACCGCAGCGCGAGAGATAAGCGGCTCCTCCATGACGGGGACGTCGCCAATGCTCATGAGCTCCTCCGTTTTAGTACCGCAATATCGGAGAGGGATAGATTCGACACGGAAAAGCAATTCGCCGAATTTTGGTGGCTTGTTGAGGGGGGAGGGGTCAACATGCCCTCCCAGGACGGTGCGTTACTCTAGGTAACATCCTCTTAGCTTATAAGTTAGATTAAGTCAGCTAGGGCGTTTTTGGGAGAGGCCGGGCTCGCCAACGTGTGGTGGTGCTTCCGGGAGTTGACTGGCGCTGTAAGGCTTCAGTCGGCTCACGGCGGCGCGTGTGCACGTTGACGACTGCCAGGCGCTCGGAAAGTAATTGGGATTTTGACCACTTATTGCGCCAGGCAACGAGTGCTCAGAATCCTAATTATAGTTAGAATACGTTAAGTAGTTTAAGTAAGTAGAATAGGTATTTTGTAATTTGTTTTATATAAAATCTCAATAATGATACCGAGTTTTAGTAAATTTTCTCGAGGAATATATATGTAAGATTAGTTCGTAAAATAGTTCGTAGGCCGAAAGGCAATAATTCTAAGATATAGTTAAGTTTAGAGCGTTCGCATAAGGACCAATAAATAAGAATAAGTATCCTGTTAATTTTAAGTTAGGTTTAATCATTTTTGTCTAGTATGTAAGTAGATATTTATCAATGAATAAAAAAATGAATTTCAAAGTCAAGTCATACGGCGCGACCAGAGGCAGACAGTTGAAAATGCGAGATATCCATATAGGTACAAGCATTGTATATGAACCTTATAGTATTCTCACTTCGTGTATACGACGATACGCCACCAAACGCCGTAAAAAAGAACCTTCAGAAAGCTTTTATGCATTTTTATAGTTATTTCTGTTGTCTTTTCCCATTCTCGTTTATATTTGCAGTCCGTACTCTTTAGTACTCTTTTCTTTGATAATAAAGAAGATTTCCAAAAGTGTGTGTTTTGTCACTTTACTTTTTCTTTACTTCCCAGGATCTGAATATGATCATTGTATATGAACTTTACTTTTTATATACAATGATATGATGTGATGGTGAGAGGGGTGGGGTATATGGTTGGTGTATCATGTGTTGGTTTTGATGGAAGTTTAGGGCAGGTTATCTCATATTGCAAGCAGCTGTATTTAAAAAAGACAAATTCCCGCCGGTTGAATTTCGTACACTTGCAATTTTTGTATTAAGAATTTCTTTATTCTCGACCGAAATAATAACACTTGCAATTTTGTATTAAGAATTTGTTTTTTCTCGTACCCGTCGCGTACGTTCGTCTCGTAGATGATCAAAATTAAAACTCTCTGATTTCTTATTATTTACCCATACTTAATGACTACATTACATGCTGACATTACAATTTACTTAATAACTACCTGACACGCTGACATTACAAATTCTTCTTTATTTTTATTATTTTTTTTAAATACTTTATTTGCATTTCGGGTTTGATTTCATGTCGTCGGCACAATGTTTTATTTTGCAAATGGGGTGTCGTCGGCACAATGTTTTATTTTGCAATTCGGGTTTGATTTCATGTCGTCGGCACAATATTTTATTTTGCAATTCGGGTTTTGCAATTCGGGTTTGATTTCCCGTCGTCAGCACACCTTCCTAACAATATATCTACCTATACATACATTTATTTTATAGATTATATATTAAGGGGGGGGGGGGGGGGGCACTTCGACCTAAAAAGTTTTTTTTGTACCGTATGGGCCAGAAAAATTTTAAACTAGTAGAATTTTCACTTTCCGTGTAAAGCGGACAATTTTACCAGTAGAAGAATTCTTTATGTCCTCGGGGCTCATTTGTTCCCTGAAAAATATCTTCTTTCTAATTCCATTAAGGGCTGGACATTCACATAAAATGTGTTAAGCTGACTCGTCCTCTTCAAGACAGAGTCGGAACTCAGGAGAGTCTGTTATTCTCATTTTGTGCAGATGATATCTTAAACCATGGTGACCAGTAAGGTAACCCACTAAGTTTTTGATATCATGCCTGCTTAGGTTTAGGCATTTGCTGGCATTTTGACTGGAGGGCCGAATAGATCGTTTGGCCTTATACCTGGAATGCTTTCCCAAAGATAGGTACATTTTCTATGTTCCAAGCTTTATATAGCTGCCGTTGCTGCTGATCTAGGAGGGCAGCAGAAAGGTTCGGGACCTATGAATGGTGTTTCTGGGCGTTTTCTGGCCAGTTCGGCGGCCTTTTCGTTACCTTCTACCCCGACATGACCCGGAACCCACCATAATTTGATCTTGTTTCTTAATCCGAGTGAAGGGTATTGAAGCAGTACATGACTGATATGGAGTCAATGGAATGCGAGCTAAGGGCGTTTATTGCCGCTTGACTATCCGTGAATATATGGATGATTGCACCTTTTATGCCAGATGAATCTGGCTAGCGCATTCCTGAATGGCCTGGACCTCTGCTTGAAATACGCTGGGACTTTTTCCCATTTGTATAGTAAAGCGTTTGTTTGGTCCGTATACTCCCGCCCCTACCCCCGTTTCCATTTTATAACCATCCGTATACCACTTTCTGCAGTTGTGGCTATTTGGTGGGTTATTGCTAACCCATGTTTCTCTCTTTGGGATCTCCGTGGAGAACCTTTTGTTGAAGCCTTTGTACCTTTTTGAGTTTCTCTATTGCGATCTTTTGTGTGGATTTTGTCCACCATACTATGGAGGCGTATGTTATAATGGGTATTATCACCGATCTTTGGAGAGATTCCCAAGGTTCTGCCATAAGTGCGGCGACAGGCCCATAAAAGTCTATTAGCTTTAGTGATTTTGTTGTTAATGTGAGAGTTCCAGTTGAGCCTCTTGTCTACGATTACTAAAAGATACTTGACTTCGACGGAATACTCTACGACCGTATCGTTTATTGTGATCAGATCTAGGTCTTATTTCCTCCTTCAAGTGAAAGGAACGATGACGGCTTTACTGGGATTTATGGAAAGATTTTCCTTGATGCACCAGTCTATGGCTGTCTTTAGAGCATTTTTCATTTTTGATGTGACTCCAATTGAGTCTCTGCCCCTGACTATGATGACAATATCATCTGCGTACCCAATTGTAGTGTAGCCCAAACTGCTCATGGTTTTTCTATGTTTCTATGACAAAAACCATTTGAAATGGATTCATATCCAGTGTTATCAAAAGCACCCTCTATGCCAAGAAAGGCACATAGTGCGATCTCTTTACACAGGTATGCGTTTTTTATCTCTGTTGTTAGTTTTAACAGAGCGCCCTCCGTGAATTTGCCCTTTTGGTACGCATATTGGTGAGGGTGCAGAGGCATGCTTTTTGATATGCATTCTCTAATGTGGATGTCAATAATCCTTTCCATTGTTTTCAGAAAACACGATGTCAAGCTTATCGGACGATATGATTTAGGTAATTCGCTCGGCTTGTTTCCCGGCTTAGGTATAAATACTACGTTAACCTCCCTCCAGCTAACTGGTATATACCTAAATAAGGCAATCATGGATGGTAATAAAACTTCTATTCCGTTTTGAATGAGGGCTGGAAAAATACCGTCTGTATATACGTCATACGACGTTCATCAATGACTGATCAACGGCTTTCTTTTATACCTAGCATTTGAAAAAAAAGTTTGAATTCGTTGCAAATAAATGATATTTTACATAAATTCGCCGAAAAAGACCGAGGAATATAACTTTTTTAATTCTAAGTAGATATTCGCACTACTTGTGTGTGTATAAAAAATATATTATATACCTACCCATTTCGTGATCTATAGCATATACGTTTAATTCGTAGTTTAAAAACATGAATGTGATATTGCTTACACCTACCGTTTTAATAAAAAATAGATTTTTCTAGACTATACATTTTAACTTTCTTTTAAAAAAAATGTCAGCTCACCCAAAAAAAAATGGAACTCACCCATACATTTAGTCCTGGCTACGGCCGTGGTGGGCAGATTTTAAAAATTCTTAATATTTATTATTTCGGGCACGTAGAGAGTATTATGGTTAAAATTTCAGCTTTCTAGCTTGATTTTGAGATAGTAGATACACGTTACTATCGATGCTGATCACGAATATTTTACAAAAAAAAAACTGTAAAATGAAAAGTTACCTGCCTCAACATTATTGTAGGTGATGGATTCCCTAATAGATAAATATACCTATCCAACAACTATTTCTTTGAATAACGGCTGATACAAATAAATTGAACATTTCCGAATCAAATAATGAAGAAATGATAGAAATCGGTGCATTTTTGGACGAGATACAGCGAAAATAGCAAAACCCTAAAAAATCATAAACTCATAATTCATTGTTCCAAATGCTGCAGTTAGTACAGATTAACCTCCAACACTCCATTAAGGCTTCGGCCGCACTCATTCTTCGTCTAGCCAAAGGCGTGGAAGACATCGTCTTGATCCAAGAACCCTGGATTGTACACAACCAGATTCGAGGACTCAGGACTCCCGGATACTACCCACTGTATGTGACTGATAAAGGTAAACCCAGATCGTGCATACTAGTGAAAAGTAATATTAATGCTTATTTACTCCCTAATTTCAGCGATCGAGATATGACTGTGGCAAGACTGGAGACTGCAGGCAGATCATTCTGGTTGGCATCAGCTTATCTCGCCCACGATCACGTGGAGCCTCTCCCTGGTGATAACCTAGAGAGGCTGGTCGATGAAGCAAGGAGGCAGAAAGCTGAACTCATAATCGGTTGTGATGCTAACGCTCATCACACCGTATGGGGCAGCTCAGATATTAACAACAGAGGTGAGTCACTTTTTGAATATCTTTTAAGTACTAATCTCATTGTCTGTAACCTAGGTAATGAACCCACATTCATTACCAAAAACCGACAAGAAGTCCTTGATATTACTCTTGTCTCCGATACCATCAACGACATGATAACGGGGTGGAAAGTATCGGCTGATCATTCGTTCTCTGATCACCGATATCTTTTATTCAACCTTAACGTTGATCCTCCATGCCAACCTTCCTTCCGTAATCCTCGGAAAACCAACTGGCCATTATACAGAGAAACTCTATACAAACGTGTTAACTCGGAACTCTTAAGTCCCCCTGTAACTCCAACGAGCTCGACAATAAAGTCGATGAGCTTACTCTGGCCCTTAACGAAGCAATGTCTGCATCGTGTCCCCTCGTACAACCTAGGGGGAAAAAGAAGCCTCAGTGGTGGTCCACTGAGCTGGGACCACTTAGAAAGGAGTGCAGGAGACTCTTCAATCTTGCTAAAACCTCAAAAGCTATAAACGATTGGGACTCCTACAAGGAATCCCTCAAATTATACAAAAAAGAATTAAGGAAAGCCAAAAGAACGTCATGGAGACTCTTCTGTGGAAAAATAGAAGAATCCTCTGAGGCATCTAGGCTAAGAAAAATCCTTGCTTCAAATCCTACTATGCCTAGCTGCCTTAAGAAGGCAGACGGCTCTTGGACGACATCTAGCGAAGAATCGCTCAATCTGCTACTTGATACTCACTTTCCAGGTAGCTCCAATATTACCGCCAATTATAGCCTTAACAGGTAACATGCACAGGTAACTTACCCTCACGGTCTGATAACTAGGGACAAGCTGACTTGGGCGCTACAAAGCTTCAAACCCTTCAAGTCTGCAGGACCAGACGGCATAATACCTGCCGAACTACAAATGTCAGCGGATATCATCCTGCCTGTGCTGGAGATGATCATGATAAGCTGTCTAAATCTGGTACATATCCCCCGGGCTTGGAGAGAAGTAAAAGTGGTTTTTATACCCAAGGCTGGCAAATATTCCCATGTCAGTCCAAAGGACCTCAGACCTATTAGTCTATCTTCATTCCTCCTCAAAACGCTGGAGCGATTGATTGATATCCACCTCCGTATGCACATAAACCCGCAATTGCTGTCTACAGCTCAGCATGCGTACGGAAAGTCGGTGGAAACCGCTCTTCATTCCTTAGTACGCACAATCGAATACTCCCTCCATCACAAGGAGTATACCATGGTTGCTTTCCTTGACATAGAAGGCGCCTTTAACAACGTTAACACATCTGCAATCGCAAACGCACTGGCAGAACTGAATGTGGATAGCTCGCTTGGTGAATTGATCAATCTACTGCTAAATAGTCGGATTATCAATTCAAAACTGGGCGTTACATCTGCTAGGAGGTCTGTCAGTCGAGGGACGCCGCAAGGCGGTGTTCTTTCTCCCCTTCTCTGGAACTTGGTGGTGAACAAACTACTGATAAACCTGGAAGGGGAGGGCTGCAGAGTGATTGCCTATGCGGATGATGTTGCTATTGCCGTCTCTGGGAAACACCTCAACACCATAAAGGAACTCCTGCAAAACGCTCTTAACAAGCTAACGAGATGGGCTAATCGGTGCGGACTGGGCGTTAACCCCCACAAAACCGAGCTTGTCCTCTTTTCCAGGAAATATAAAATCCCATATATTGACCCTCCCTCTATTAGCGGTACAAGCTTAACTTTCTCTGACGAAGCAAAATTTTTGGGTCTAATCTTCAATAGAAAGTTAAGCTGGAAACCCAATATACAAGAAAGAGTCAAGAAAGCTACAGTAGCACTTTTCTCTTGTAAAAAAGCCATTGGCAACAAGTGGGGTTTACAACCCCGCATTACGCACTGGCTATATACATCGGTGGTTAGACCAATTCTTACTTACGGGGTGGTTGTCTGGTGGACTGCTCTAGAAAAAGCTATTAACCGCGACAAGCTGGGCAAAGTCCAGCGTTCAGCGTGTCTATGCATTAGCGGAGCACTCCGAACTACCCCCTCCGCGGCTCTGGACATTCTGCTACACCTGATACCCCTTGATATATTTAGCATGCAAACAGCGGCATGTTCCGCTGTCCGCTTAAAAGCTACCTCGCAGTGGACCAATAACAATATTGGCCACTCCATTATTCTAGACTACTTTAAGTCTCTACCCAGAAACATAGACTACACCATACCCCGTTTGCAGTTCGGAAAAAACTTCCAAATCACCATTCCTTCCAGATCTTTCTGGGATGATGATGCATTTGCGAATGATAAATCGATCCACTTTTACACCGATGGATCAAAAACTAGCGATGGGGTAGGTGGTGGAGTCTTCTCAGAAAAGCTAAATCTTAGCCTCTATTTCCGTCTTCCTGATTACTGTAGCGTGTTCCAGGCGGAAATTTTGGCGATAAAAGAAGCCCTGACGTGGCTGAAGAGGAATGTGATATCCTCAAAGGATATCCGTATCTTCTCGGATAGTCAGGCCGCGATTAAGTCCCTGGACTCAGTCTCTTCAAATTCCATCATAGCCCAAGACTGCCGATCATCTCTTTCGGAGATGGCAGAGCAGTTCAATATTCACCTCTGTTGGGTGCCGGGGCATAGGGACATTCCAGGTAACTGCAGGGCTGATGATCTCGCCAAAAAAGGAACCACATTACCTCCTTTACCTGATAAAGTTTCCCTAGGTATACCAATCGCTACTTGTAAACTCTTGTTCAAGCTATCCGCAATCGAGAGAACAAACCGTAGGTGGACGAGTAGCAATACATGTCTAGCGACTAAGCGGATCTGGCCAAAGCTGGATCTGCGACGCTCTAAGTGTCTAATCTCATTAAACCGACTGCATAGGTGTTATTACAGGTCACTGCTTAATAGGCAGGCACGCATCTAGACTCGGTGTGTGCTCAAATGACTTCTGCAGAAGCTGTATGGACGAGGAGGAGGAGGAGACTGTACTTCACCTTCTCTGCACGTGTCCTGCGCTCTCCCATAGAAGAAATCTCCATCTAGGGGACTTCTTGTTCAATGACACAAGCGACTTAGCCAGCACTGGCGCTAGAAGTCTTTCGCGCTTCATAAGAAGCTCCTATTGGTTCAACGAGCAGTGAGGGTAATCCCCAGATCTGTGTGGTACCACAATGGACCTATCATTGGTCTAAGTGTGTTGGCTTTGGCTGACAGCCACGTCTACCTAACCTAACCTATTCCTTGTTTGATGGAAAATACCGAAATACCGAAATCAGCTTTTATTCAATATCCTGTAGAAAAATGTTTCCTTTCCCCTTACACCATCTGCCTCTCATCAAACATTCCATTTACCAAAAAGTATTCGGCTGTTACGCTGTTACACAGAAAAATAAATACTTACACGTCCATGCGAATGAAAATCATACGGCGCGACCAGAGGCAGACAGTTGAAAATGCGAGATATCCATATAGGTACAAGATAACAAAATTCCATACAATGATAGAATTCTTATTTTTGTCAGAAATCCTTACGAAATACCTTATCGAAGAAAAGAGGATCAAATAAACTCTTCGCTCTGTTTCCTAACCAACAGTTTATTTGATTCTCTTTTCTTAATTCAAAGCTCATACAAATATTTTATGCTTAAATTGAGAAGCAATCACTCCATCCTTTTGGTCTCCAAATTCGTGGAGGTTGAGCTTTTTGAAATCGTGTTGGTGATTTTACTATAGAGTTTATATACAATGGTACAAGATAACAAAATTCCATACAATGATAGAATTCCTATTTTTGTCAGAAATCATTACGAAATACCTTATCGAAGAAAAGAGGATCAAATAAACTCTTCGCTCTGTTTCCTAACCAACAGTTTATTTGATTCTCTTTTCTTAATTCAAAGCTCATACAAATATTTTATGCTTAAATTGAGAAGCAATCACTCCATCCTTTTGGTCTCCAAATTCGTGGAGGTTGAGCTTTTTGAAATCGTGTTGGTGATTTTACTATAGAGTTTATATACAATGGCATTATGCAATTTGTTGTTGAAATCGTCAACATTTTGCCTCCTCCGGTGTTGGTTCCCAATTGATTTCGTAGGTCTGATTAGTTTTGATGTGGTCTGTTAACTCAATCTCGGTAGGGCAACTATTCCTATTTTTATGCTTGCCGTATTTTAAAATGACGGCTAGTAGGCAAATAATGATCATTGCGGCTGTGACGATGGAACAAAAGCCAATTGTCCAATATTGGTGTCCCTTTATGATGTTCCAGTTGTGATCATGTAGCCGGTTAAGTGCCGCAGTTGCGTCTATGTCGTTAACCCTTAAAACCTCCATCAGATCCCTATTTAATGGGATGACAGTTTCATTAGTGAAGTAAACTGGGATCTGTGTTGATAGCGAAGTGTTTATGACTGCAATTGATTTGCTAAAGTGCATGATAACGCTCGTTTCTTTATCCAATTTTGCTTCTAGTCGAATGAACTTTGACTGAATGACACAGTCTGGAGTCACGTGCATGATGCCTGTGTTGTTTAACACGACTTCTTCCCGAGTTAGTCCACAGGTTACAAACACAGTGGTCCTTTCTGGTGTGATGAACATCCATGAGTTGTGGGTCCATAGTTCCTTCCATATGGTGTGTGTTAGCCTTAGTATTCTCGTAGAGCATTGTTTAAACGATAGTTTTTTGTACAGTTGCTGTACAATGCAGTTTTCACTCTGGTCAATATTATGGAATATAAATGAATGAAGTATGAATACTGTTTCGTTGAGCGTTGGTGCCTTCTTGACATCGTCTAGTGGTAATTCGAAGTATCTTTGCAGGTTGTAGTTGATCCCTAGAATTGTCTGCTGTATGTTTATCTCACGAAATGTTTGATCGTCTATCTTCTCAGGAACTGCATTAGGTTTGATTAGGTCATACTCAACAGCATCGGTGATCATTAGATATCCTGTCACTAAGATTTCCGTTGATGTTATGGTCATGTCCAGTTTGCTCATTGGGTCAGGTAGTATCTTCATCTCAGGGCCGAGTTTCTTCTCACACTTGTTAATCGTTTCTTCTAATGTTTTATGAGGTAAGAATTCAAACAAATGACTCCGTTTAAGATATGCATTCAATACCTTGTTGTATTTTGTTTCGATCTCTCGCATGTAACGGAGAGCGATTAAGTATGCGTTCATCACGTGTATATTGATCTTGTTTTCATCCGTTAGTCGGTACCACGACTCCATCTTGTTGATCTCAATTAGGCCAGCGTTCAGTTTTTGTGTGAAACTGGTGATTTTCTTTGAGATTCTGGACTCTGTCTCATTGATACTGGAAATTGTAGATAGCATGATTTTGGTGTTCGCCTTTGTGCTTCTAATTAATTCCTTCTGATTATTGTCCAAATCTTCGATGTCATGGTACAGCTCATCATTAACTCCGAATACTGAGTTAAGAACCGTTCCGAGTAATCCTCGTTTTTTCCTTTGCAGATGTGTTAGCTGGAGCCGCTTGAAGATTGAATGTACATTTTTCCATTCTTCATCCATGTGATACTGCAGTTCATCGCATTGACTCTCCTTTGTCACGGCCTTAGCCCTACTGCACAATTGAGCTATTTGGTCTCTTGTCTTGTTCATATTGACTTTATCCCGGATGATGTCTGTGATTGGGAATAGAATGCTTGTGCGTAGTACTGTGTATTTTGAGGCTGCTGGTATGGCAATCAGTAATAGTATTACCAGCGCATTTGGCAGCTTCGATGGGATGGCTGATCTACGGTTTCCATATCTTGAGTTTCTTCCGGACCCGCTTGGTGCTAATGATCCAGATGCTTTCTGTTTTTGAATTCCGTCGTTCTGAGGCTTCGTGAGATTGTCTTCAATTGGAAGTAAGCATACCTTGGCAATTGGTCGTTTAAAAATTCCCTGTTCGGTCTTGACCGTTACAACTCTGGTGAGTTCATCAGCTCCATTGTGTACTTCAATGATTCTTCCCAGAGGCCATTTCGACGGTGTCAGTAACTCGTTCTTCAGCAGTACCAGTTGGCCGATCTCGAGATTCGTTGTCAATTTGTTCCACTTTTGTCGTTGTTGCACTTTTTTCACATAATCTTCGTACCAGCGATAGCAAAAGTCTTGTTTAATTTTTTGGGTAAGCCTCCATCTTTTCAAGCTGCTCTGAGTCATATCCAGAATAATGTCACCCTCTGGTGTTATTAGTGGTGATCCAATGATGAAATGACCTGGCGTTAATGGATCCAGATCTTCAATGTCGTCAGTTAATGGACAGAGTGGTCTCGAATTGAGACAGCCTTCTATTTGTACCAATATCGTGTTCATCTCTTCGTAAGTCAGTTTATGATCTCCTATGACACGATTTAAGTGGTATTTTACTGATTTTACTCCGGCCTCCCAGAGTCCACCAAAGTGAGGAGCTCCGGGTGGGATAAAATGCCACTGGATCCCCTTATTGGTAAGCCTTTTTTGTAGTGCATCAATAATGTTCCTTGCTCCAACAAAATTTGTTCCATTATCGCTGTACAAGTGATGTACGGAACCCCTTCTGCTGATCATTCGTCTCAATGCTGCCATGAATCCGTCGGTTGTTAGATCAGATGTGAGCTCAATGTGCACCGCCTTGGTTGCCATGCAGACAAACAGTGCTATGTAAGCCTTGTGCGACCTCGTACCTCGAAGTTGTGAGCATCTTATGTTTATTGGACCAGCGTAATCTACTCCACAATGTGTGAACGGTCGCGAGAAGTTCACCCGTGCATCCGGAAGTTGTCCCATGAGCTGGCTTGCTTCCTTAGCCTTGAATCGAAAGCATTTAATGCATTGATTTACGATAGCCTTAGCAGTGTTGGTTCCTCGGATGATCCAAAATTTTCTCCGGATGTGATTCAGCGTCAGTTTTACCCCACCGTGGAGAGTATCAATGTGAGATTTATTGATAATCAATGTTGTCAGTGGATGCAACGGTGACAAAATCATTGGATGTTTCTGCTCGCTTGACAAAATTGCATGTTTTAAGCGGCCTCCAACTCGTAATATTCCATTGGCATCGACGAATGGGTTCAGTGATGATATCGTACTGGTTTGCTTAAGTTCCTTCTTTTCAAGTAATTTCTGTATGTCATCGCTAAAGGCTTGTTGCGCTTCTCTCACCAGTGCTCTTTCTGCTTCCAGGAGTTCCCTTACCGTTAATTTTCCAAGTTGTAGTGGTTTGGCCTTCTTGCTCCTTAAGCAATTGTTCTTGAACCGTAGACAGTATGCGCTGATGCGTTGGAGTTTCGAGAGCGACGAGAAAGCGTGATAAATCCCGTCGTTGGATGTTGGGCTGTTGGTTTGCATCACCATACAGTCATGCGATTTCCGAAGCTCAGGCACACCTTGTAGTTCCATTACGATTTTGTCAGCTGGCCACTCTAGTTCGTCTTCCTTTAACCATGCTGGACCGTACCACCACAATGAGTTCTCAGTCAGAGTGTCTCCATATGACCCTCTGGACGGAATGTCGGCGGGATTTTCTTTTCTCGTACGATACCCGATTGGCGACAAATGTGTTCCATTTAACTGGGTGGTGCTTTAACCAGTTCAAAACAATGGTGGAGTCTGACCAGGCAACAACTCTGCTGTATTCCGTGTCTGCCCCTTGTCTGATATATTTCATTAGCTTCGTAAGTAATGTGGCTGCGCATAACTCCAGTTTTGCTAGTGAGACTTGTTTCACCGGGGCCACTTTGGTTTTGGAGGCGATAATGCAAACTGTCGTCGAGTCGCACTTGATTATTTTTTCATATACCACTGCTGCATATGCTGACTCTGAGGCATCCGCGAATCCGTGTAGTTCTATTCGCGATCCTTCTGATTGCTGCGTCCATCTTGGAATCCTCACCTTCTCCAGCGTGGACAGCCTGTTTTTGAATTCGTGCCATTCCTCAAGAATGTTCAATGGGACTTCTTCATCCCAACCGATTCCCAAAAGCCATAGCTGTTGGATAAGAATCTTTGCCTTTATTGTTATTGGTGACAACCAGCCGAACGGATCGAAGATTTTTCCAGCGTCACTCAGTATTGCTCGTTTGGTGCCCTTGTTGCTAAATGACGTGCAACTAACTTTAAATTGGAAGCAGTCTGTCCTCGGACACCATTTTATTCCCAAAATGCTAAATGTTGTGTCATTATTAAAGTCATATTCTGGTTCCATTTCAACGACTTCTCTGGGTAATGACTTTATAAATTTGTAATGAGAGCCTGGACATACTACGCGTAAGCGTAGTGGTGGTAAGTCCTGTGGAATTAGCACCACTACGCTTACGCGTAGTATGTCCAGGCTCTCATTACAAACATCGGGCCCCACGTTGGGCGCCATGTTTGTAATGAGAGCCTGGACATACTACGCGTAAGCGTAGTGGTGGTAAGTCCTGTGGAATTAGCAGCTGGTTGGCACGCAGGCGTACGCTCGGCTTAGCTCGCCGTACTGGTCGGGGATCTTGCTGCCTACTTCTCCCATTTTAAACAATATAATTTCGTGCCAGGACAAAAAAAGGATGCATTAGAGATGCGTAATAAAATTAAATGTGAAACTAATGAGTATTCTGTATGCCTTTTTAAACCCGCGCAAGATGCCGGTTAAGTATAAAATCCTAACATTGGTCGCCTAGGTTCTAGCCACTATATTCTATCGTCGTGATGGCGCCGGCGTAGTGTCCAACACTTCGGGATACCCTCCCTGTATAACTCCTCCAATAGGGTCACACCATGACATCAACTTCCCGATAAACTTACAAAAAAAAAACTCATGTCGATGTCCCCTTAATCATCGCCGCGTTTCACCCTATCTCACTTCTCACCGATCTCACCCGTCCACTTGATTCACTTAGAACATTTTAACTTCCGCCAATAATCCAAAATAAAATGAAAAGATCAATTTTTAACTTCATCTTGATACACGCAATATCATTTAATCGCTATTCAACTATATGTATTCTAGGTTGCCAATTCATTATGATAAGTTTAAGATTAGCATTCCCTTTTACTTACACTCTAACACAATTATCAAAATTACCTTATTCCACGATGTTGATGTGCACATTAACCTCCTAGGATTACACTTAATAAATTCAAATTTCAAACTAATCTTTAGAATGGGTAGAGGAATACTAATTGGAAGTTCTAGTTTTAACTTATTTAATTTTTATGTGTATATCTTAATCCTAGAGCTCATATATATATATATTATAGTTATTTAAGAATTCGTTTTGTTTTTACTTTACTTTAGTTATAGGCCGTAATCTACTTTAAGTTTTTGTTAGCTATTCTCCTAACTTTTTCACTTTTCCTTTTTAATAATTTAAAAGCAATTTAACCTTGCTTTGAAGCAACAGCATAATATCACAAGATAAAAGAAAATCACTTTTGACATACATACATGTGGTCGCAGGTAGACTGGCGAGTAGTCTCGTTGCGTGTGAATTGCCTAAATCGGCGAATGTCTGGTGGGGTTTCGTCTCGCCTAGGCGATATGCAGGGCCGAGATGAGCTGGGTTGTTGCTTGATGTTGTCACCATGCCGGGTGGGAGATATATGCTGAGCTGAGCTGAGAACTCGTACAGAAGATGTGTTTTCTGTCGTGTTTGACTGTTGTTCGGTAGCGGGGCTGCGCCGGCGAATATTGGCGGATAATGAGTACCGCTCCTCGGATTTCTTCCACGGTAGCCTGTATTGCGTGTGGCTTGCGTGCTGCTCACTGATTTGTATAGCTCGATTAGTTACTGGGGCGATCGTCACCTCTTGAGCGGCACAAAGGGGGCAGGGTATTAGATTCCGATCATAAGTAGATTAGGAGACCGGAACCTTTTTTTTGTTACCCTATGCAGTATATCACAGCAGCCGCTTGCGAGGTAGATAATAATGTCTGTAATCCAGAAATTGTGGGTGATCAGCCATGATCATTTATATACATTTATATCGAACTTAAAGCAAAATTACCTTATTTACGCAATTCTTTGCTTGGGGACACGATGCGAGATGCTTTTCCCTTATGTACGTGCATGGATATCACGAATGCCTAATGGCATTTAATATAATGACAATTATTGAGTGGTAAAAAAATGTATGCACGAGAAAATCTTTAAGTTTTACCTTGTAGAGAGATCGCACTCCTCGAAGTTTAGAGAAAGAAAGGGAACAAAATAAAGCGGAAATGGCTTATACAGAGAAGGTGTTCGCGATTTGGGTACGAACACTATGGCGACCTCTGCACATTGACGAAATAACTACCTGAAACATTTGACGACAAGCTTGTCTTTGAACGCGTTCAAATGAACAGGGTGGTACTGCAATATTTATTATTGTCTTTATTTTCTTTTTTTATATATGCAGGTGCAGAATCTCCTCCAATCGTTCTTCACAGGGAAATCACTGAACTTTTCTATCAATCCAGATGAAGCAGTTGCCTACGGAGCGGCTATTCAAGCAGCGATTTTGAGCGGTGATAAAAGCAGTCAAATCCATCACGTCATTCTAGTCGATGTAGCTCCTTTGTCACTGGGAATCGAGACAACTGGAGGTGTTATGACGAAAGTGATTGAACGCAACTCTAGAATTCCATGCCGTCAGACAGAGACCATGTACTTCATCGCTGCTATGAAACCATCATTTGGATAGGCAACAACACAAATGCTGAGAAACACGAGTTCGAACACAAGTTGGATGAACTTACAACGTTCTATAGTTATATTCTGACCACGATACACACAGGAGGCGGTGGTTCTGGCCCACAAGATATGATTTGCGGTCAACAGGCGGAAGGTGGAAGGTCATCTGTTAGGGAAGTTGACTAAATTAAATGAGTTTTTGTCAATGTTCAGTCGAGATCTCTATTAATTCATTGAACTTGTTTTGAGAACTTATCTAAGGCATAGCTTAGGTTGTTTTTAACGGATTAAGCATTTAAATAAACTTGTATCTATAGCTGCACGTTACAAATTCTGAACTGTTTGATGTCCATTTGCGTAAGTTGAATCCACCCTTGTGTAGTAGCTGCGTTAATTCCTGCTGGATGCCTAAACATTCTTCTAGTGAGTTTGCACCTCCAAGGCAATCATCTACGTAGAATCCCTCAAGAACAGTTTTGCTTGCCCGTGGATATTGTTGTTTTTCATCTTCCGCTAGCTGGCATAGCGTCTTGACTGCCAAATACGGTGCTGATGCTGTTCCGTAAGTGACGGTTTTAAGCGCATATTCCTTGATTTTACCTCTGGGGCTGTCTCTCCACAAGATACGTTGCAGATTCTGATCCTCCTGGTCGACTAGTATTTGTCTGTAAATTTTTTCGACGTCGGCTGTGAATACGGTTGAAAATTTCCTCCATCGAAGTAGTAACGAAAAAAGGTCTCTTTGAACTGTTGGTCCTATCATCATGATGCCATTCAGAGATTCTCCAGATGTTGTTCTTGCCGAGGCGTCAAATACTACTCTCAGCTTGGTGGTGGTGCTCTGCTCCTTTGTTACTGCATGATGTGGAAGATAGTAACTTTTTTGTGTTTTATCTTTTGGTACTTCCTCCATGTGGCCAAGATCAGGATATTCCTGAATGGATGGAACTTGGAATACTCCTGCCTTAATTCTTAATTTTTTGCGAGTCTTTTTTCCAATGCAAAGAATCGCTTGAGTGCCATTTTTCGAGAATCGCCTAAAACCATGCGATCCTTTGACAGTGGTAGTTTGACAATGTATCGTCCTGTTTCATCTCTTTTGTGTGTCCGGCTATAGTGCTCTTCACACATTTCATCTTCTGTAGACCTGACTGGTGCGTTGGGAACCTCTTCTAGTTCCCAAAATTTCTTTAGCTCTTCATCTTCACTGCAAACACTGATGCATGAGGTGATTAAGTGTACCTGCGTTTGCTTTCTTGGGGTTAACATTATGACTGGTCCCGATAGTATCCATCCGAACATTGTGTTCTGCGCTATTGGAGTGTTCTTAGGGCCCTTGACTAATCCCTGCAGTAGAAGTTGCGGCAACACGTCTGCTCCAATCAATAACTCTATTTCTCTTGGTTGTGAGTACCATGGATCCGCCAGCTTTAAACCTTGGATATGTTGCCACTTGTCAGGCATTATCTGCTGTCCTGGCATCTTTGATGTGATCTTAGGCATTACTAGTGCCTCCAGTGTTAGGTTGACTCGTTCGTCATGAATGGATTGGATGTTGAGTTGGCATACTGCAACAATTGGTGTTGCCTTGATTCGGTTTTGGTCATTGGCACCTTTAATTGACGGGCTAACCTCTCTGTCACGACGCATGATTGACACCCTTGATCTATTAAATCTTGCACTGGTTTGCATTGCCCTTTAACTTGGATATTTACCATGGCTGTAGCAAGTAGTACTGTCCTTTCATCATTGTTGTTAGCTGCGACGGCGAAACTTGTCGTCGTTCCCCTGTATGCTGACTTCTCTGCTTCTGCCCTGCTTCCTCCTTGTGGGTAGTGAAGTAACGAATTATGTGGCTTCGTACATACCTTGCACCCCTTCTTCGAAGGACACCCATTTGCATCATGTTCATCCCGTAAACAATTGAAACATAGATTCGACCTTCGAACCGCTTCTTTTCGAGCCTTCACCTTCATGCTCAGAAATTGTCTGCAGTTGAACAGATGATGGGACTCGCTGCACACTGCGCAGCTTGGTTGCGCCACTGTGGTTAGATAGCTTTTTGAGATTTTTGCTCCTTGTGATGAATGATCACGGTTGACTTCGCGACTGCCTTCCAGTCCTCGGAATCTTTTCTCCACAAAGTCGAAAAATACACTTAGTTTTGGAATGTCTGTTGAGATTCCTCTTGATTGTTGATATAGCCTTCTTGACTCAGAATCAAGTTTTGGTAGTACCAACTGAATTACTAATGGATCCCATGAACTTACATCGACTCCCAAATTGTTGATGCCATACAAGACTTCCCTTGATGTGTCCATGATGGTTTTCAAGTCGAATGCACTTTCATTCCGCACTGGTTTCAATGTCAGCATGGTATGTATGTAGCTATTGACCAATGCTGCTGCGTTTTGAAACCGTTTCTTGAGTAATTCAACTGCCGTTGAATAGTTTCTTGATGTTGGTGATAGGTGACTCACAATTCATGCTGTTTCTCCCTTCAGGTTACCCTTCAAGTACTGCATCCGTTCTACATCGTTTATGGATTCGTTTTGGTGTACTAACTGCTCAAATAACTCCCAGAATGTTGTCCACTCTTCATACCTTCCGCTAAATGTTGGTATGGGAATGGTTGGAAGTTTGATCTGCTGTTGATTTATTGTGGGGACTCGTGGTGTTGAATCCCCTACCTGGAGATGTTCTTGTTCTCTGATCTGAATGTATGCATCCTGATACATCTGTTCCAACTTGATGAATTCAGTGTCGGCCATTGTGTCCAGATCTTGCTCAGCATCGTCTAGTGATGACATGATCTCCTCGTTTATGTCCACCAGTTTGGTCCAGCAGTCCTTCAATTGTTCTAACTTAAATCTGAGGTAGACTGAATTCTGAGTCAGATCTAGGTTGGCAATTAGTCGGAGGAAGTTGGTTCTAAGAAGGTTTATTTTCTTGATTCTTGATGAGCACCTCACGTTGTTGACCGTCTCTTGGATTCCCATTGCCGCTGCTGACCCTACGGCTTGCTGCACCTGACCTGCGCTAGTCGCCAGATCGTCCAAATCTGAAGTTGTTGGAGGCTGTAGTTTCCTCCCTGTGGTTACCAGCCTTGCCTTGAGGGTATCCTTGATCTCACAATACCTCTCCTCAAGCTGACCAAAGAACCCTTTCGTAAAATAGTCGTGGCGTGGATTTGCCTTTCTTAGGTTTTCCAAAAACCCGTTGTTGATTTGGAAGTCGACCCAGAGCTTCTCCAATAGCTCCAGTCTCTTCCTTAGATACTCCGCAGTGTATCTGGACTCTCCATCCTTCTTGAAGTTGGTCCATAGTCGATGTATCTCCTCTGTGATTTTTGTTTGCTCCAACGCAATGTCCTCGAATTCACCCATCTGATCGCTTTTTTAACTGTCTAAGTACGTTGTAAGGACCCTTGCCTTCACTTAGCGGTTTTGTAACTTCTACTTTATCTCCGGAGGATCCGGCTCGAAGGACCATGTAAATTCTTCCCTTCAGAATTTAAAAACTCATAAAATATATGAGTGGCTATCTTACCACTGGTGGGGGATAGCTGTTGAAAATTATTGAACTCAGTTGTAGCCACTTTAGCTTGAACAATGGAATTATTTATTTGCATTTTCTTATTGTCTATTTATACCATAAATTTAGCTTACAATGTAATCTTATTCTTATCGTAATACTAACACCACCTGCATTATGCCATCGTTGTGCTAAATTAGGTTGACCGATAGATAGACCGAGCGGCATTGTATCTAGTGTGGGTCACTAGGTAATGCAGGTCATGTTGCTTGTGTTAGCATTATGCAACTTGTTGTTGAAATCGTCAACAGAAAGACAAAAATAATAATAATACACCAAGTAAGGTAAGGATCATAGAGATATCGGTATTATGCGATTCTCATACTGTAGCAACAGCAGGCATGCATAATCCGTTTCGAATCGCTTGATGCCAGACTCCATAGGAAATCAACAGTTTTTTCATGTAATTTGGTTTCAAGTGATATGGAACGGCCTATATGTGTACAGGTGTTTTGAAAATGTATGTGCGCATTACACGAAGGCGACAACGAATTAATGGGTAAACTTTATCACTTCACTGCATTCTGTGATTGAAATTGAGAGTGGATACGTGTTATTCGAAACCAAAATATAAAAGTGCGGGATTTACTATATCTGTGCATTTCTAATTAACCGACGTTTTTTCTGTTATTGGGTAAATTTGTGTTTCATTCTTAGAGGAACAGAAACTTATTTTATACCTTTTTGTGTTTGTAGTTTGTAGTTTTTAGCTATTCTTTTAATATTTATTTTAGTTTTTCTTAGATCATCAGTTTATGTTCTTATTATTTTGTTTTCAATAATTGGTTTGATTTAATTTAATCGAGAGCTGTTTGAGCTATTTTGTTCAAATAGGTATAGGTATCTAGATTTTCAGGTTAGTAGAAAGAAAAAACAAAATGTCCTGGAATAGAACAAAGTGTGCAATTGTACATTGCTGTGCCACAAAAAATGAATTCCCAAATAGAAAATTATTTTACTTCCCTAAAAGAGCAACAGCTAAGTACGAAGAATGGCTAGCATTAGCAGAGGAGTCTCGGGAATACATACAAATTCTTAAAACACCTGATATAATGCAGCAATCATTTTAAACCAAAATTTGAGTTAGGGAGCTGAAATTTATAATATATACTCTTTAGGGGCCCTTTAAGCTCATGTGTAAATAATTTCAAAATCCGCTTACTGACAAGCCCACAATTAAATAAAATAATTTGATTGAAAAGCCAAAGTTTGAGCTAGGGAGCGTTTTTTTTACAAAAGCTTGGTTTTTTTTGATAAAATCCTTTAAATGTTATATAACAAAATATGTAGAGCGTTCTTAACAATTCAACCATACTTAGACTTTTGTCACGCCCACTTATGAGGGATAGGAATAAGAATAGGGTATCCAACAGTTCGCCCAAGCGGACTGTAGCCCGTCCCTATGTTTTTTAAATAAAATGCAAACTACTGGAGATATCCTAAAAAATATGTATTTATTGGCTTCAGTTACTATGAAAACATTTATGAACGGAATTCGACGGTCGATACGTTGACCCCAATTTTCGATGACTCGGCTGCACATTTCGACCGATACGGCCGCTATTTCTTGTTCAATATTGAACTCCTCTAACGTCGCCGTCTTGTTAGCACCTGTCCAGTAACGCATATTTATCTTATTGACGAAGCCGTTCAACCAAAAATGCGCTTCATCGCTGAAGATGATTTTGGGATGAAATTCTTCATTTTCTTCCATCATGTCCAGAGCCCAATTCGAAAACGTACGTCGCTTCATATGATCAAGTGGCTTTAGTTATTGAGTCAGCTTGATCTTGTAAGGGTCTAGTCCAAGATCCTTACGCAGAATTTGCAATAATGTGGCCTGGGAGAGGCCCAATTCATGAAAAAGCCGTGAAATTGAATGATTTGGCTGATTTGCGACGGGCGCCTCTACGGCAGCAATAGTCTGCACACTTCGGGCAAAACGTAGTCTCACTGTCACGGCAAACATCAAGAAGTGACAGAATATTCGCTCACTCTCACTCAAATTATTTCACTAGACTATGAATTGCTTGTCTACTGGGACGAGAATTACGGCCGAAATTTGGCGTTAACGCTCTTAAAGTTGCGACCACCGACTCGGAATTTCGGTAGTAAATTTTAATTATTTGTAAACCTTGTTTCATCGTGTACTTCAACATGACAAAAATGTTGATTTTACTAAATATTTTGACACTGACAGTTCGGTAATCGGTTTAGGGTGCGCTCACACTGAAAGTTTTAAGTTGTCAAGTCGCTAATCAAAGATCCTTTATAACCTGTTTCTTTCTTTAAAGTATTCCAGCCAGTTTTTTGAACACAAAGAAATTACTTTTCTAAACAGTTTATACTTGAAAGGCTTGAATCGTATCTACTTTATAATAAAAATAACAACAAAAAACTCTCCCAAACTGGATGGCACAATAAGTTACAGATCGAGCATTTTGCGATCTTTTTTTGGTATATCAATTTCCTATTGCACCCAATTTGAAAACTCTTATTTGCGATCATTCTTAACTGCGATCTGCGCATAGCGGATGTTAGCTGAAGTGTATATTTGCAGTTATTCATTGACACAACCGAACAACTTCCTAAGGAAGTATTAGCCAGTCGATATACTAGGCGGACGTAACAAAGTTTTTGGATTTGTTTTTGGGATGTTGTGTGCCAAAACAAAAGTTTGGATAACGACTTTGAAAAAGAAACAGCCCTATAGGTAGATAGGAGGAAGCAATAAAATTTGTACCATAGAAACTAATGTCCAATATGAAATGTCGCTTTAAGTTGACATGATGTTATTTTACCAGAAGCTCCTTGGAACCCAAAAAAGGATATATTTCGAAATGTCCTTAAAACCCGTGCAGTATTTTTGCGTTTAAGGTTTATTTCATTTAATCGCAGTTTTATCAATTATATATCTCATCTCTGTATTTGACATACGTTTTTTAACACGTACTCATGAGACACACACACACTTTTTTTAGGTGAAATGCATGTATTAAATAAAATCCGAAAGGTGTTTAAACTATTCGTTTTTAACCCCACTTTGTCACTTAATTCCATTGAGAATACGTTCAGATAATTGTATCATTCACTGCAATTAATTAAGGTCGTGTTTGAGGGGGGGGGGGGGGGGGGGGGGGTTATGCTGGAACTACAACCCCCTGCTTGGGTTGACTGTTAGCTTTGGAGTAGGTGCGAGCACAGACAATAAATATACAGATGTCTTATGCCTGTACAAAATTTTGGTTCATATTTTTTCCTTACCAGACAACATTTTTCATGGCCTTACCAGACAAGGAGCTTTCAAAATAAGAATTGAGAATAAAGCTCTTTTCTTTTCCGATCACCTTTCTCTCCGTTCCATTCATTTGTGTTGGCAAAGAGCTTCCCTTACGCCTTGTGGTTGTGGTTGTGCTTGTGTTGTGAGTTTATGACACAGTAAGACCAAAGGAATTACATAATTGCCGAATAATGAAGGACAAAAATAATAATAATACACCAAGTAAGGTAAGGATCATAGAGATATCGGTATTATGCGATTCTCATGCTGTAGCAACAGCAGGCATGCATAATCCGTTTCGAATCGCTTGATGCCAGACTCCATAGGAAATCAACAGTTTTTTCATGTAATTTGGTTTCAAGTGATATGGAACGGCCTATATGTGTACAGGTGTTTTGAAAATGTATGTGCGCATTACACGAAGGCGACAACGAATTAATGGGTAAACTTTATCACTTCACTGCATTCTGTGATTGAAATTGAGAGTGGATACGTGTTATTCGAAACCAAAATATAAAAGTGCGGGATTTACTATATCTGTGCATTTCTAATTAACCGACGTTTTCTCTGTTATTGGGTAAATTTGTGTTTCATTCTTAAGAGGAACAGAAACTTATTTTATACCTTTTTGTGTTTGTATTTTGTAGTTTTTAGCTATTCTTTTAATATTTATTTTAGTTTTTCTTAGATCATCAGTTTATGTTCTTATTATTTTGTTTTCAATAATTGGTTTGATTTAATTTAATCGAGAGCTGTTTAAGCTATTTTGTTCAAATAGGTATAGGTATCTAGATTTTCAGGTTAGTAGAAAGAAAAAACAAAATTTCCTGGAATAGAACAAAGTGTGCAATTGTACATTGCTGTGCCACAAAAAATGAATTCCCAAATAGAAAATTATTTTACTTCCCTAAAAGAGCAACAGCTAAGTACGAAGAATGGCTAGCATTAGCAGAGGAATCTCGGGAATACATAAAAATTCTTAAAACACCTGATATAATGCAGCAATCATTTTAAAAATAGCTTCATTGCAAAAAAATATTTAAAAAAAAAATGCATATCCCTCTCTATTTTTAAAACGAAGTGAGAATCTTAGCCTTTCTAATGACGATTCCGTGTGCTTTGATCCAAACAAAGCTAAAGTTACATATGAGAACCGCAAGAAAATAGTACTGAATTCAATTGAAGTTACAGAAGAAGAATTGAACTTAGCTTCAAAAAGATTGTCAAGCAAAAGACCTAGTTTTGAACCTACTTGCGTAAATTGTGGAGCTCATATTAAAAGGCAATCTTTTTATATTAAGAGACTTGCGAAACTTGAGAAATTGAACAATGGCTTAAGAAAGAAAATAAAGGAAAATCGAAAATCGAAAATCGAAAATCAATATGTTGAAGAAAATTCGTCGTTTAAAAGAGGCAAAAAAATGCCTACAAGCGCACTCGAAGCAGAGTATTCAATACAAAATAGATTTATTATTTGGTGTAAATCAAAATACAAGGACGTTTTCAAAGCTTATTCTATCCCAGATGATGAAAAGTGGGTTTCGCAGTGCATGTTTTTCCGTTCGGCTTCCGGCTACAACTTTTTAAGAGAACAACTTGGGTTACACTTGCCGCATCCATCTTCTTTACACAGATGGATTAAGATTAAAAGTCTATCTCCAGGGTTGAACAGGAATGTTTTAGAGGAAGTAAAGAAAATTACCTCAACATTTTCAGCAAAAGAAAAAGAAGTTATTATTATTTTTGACGAAATGAGTCTTCAGGCGAATCTAACCTACAATAAATTCAAAGGCGAAATTGAAGGTTTCGTTGATTATGGATGTTCCCAAAGATCCAATATATGTGCTAAGTCTGCGTGTGTTGTTATGGTTCGCAGTGCTTGTGGAAAATTTAAGCAAGTCTTATATCATGTCGTTTGTCCAAGTAACATTCCAATGAATCAATTAGAAATTGAGGTACATAACTGTCTTGATATATGCACTGATCTGAAACTAAATGTTAGAGCTATTTGCTGTGATCAGGGACCCACAAATCGAAGTTTATTTAGCAAGCTAAATATTAATAAAAACAATGTTAGCTTTATTTACAAAAACAAAACTAGTAATGGAATGTATGATATTCCTCATCTTATGATTTAGATTTTTTTAGATTTAGATTCTTTATTTCTTTCATTCATAAAATGATACATAATACAAAATAAACAAGAGTATTCAGAACAATCTTTTAAAATACAATTTGTCTACTTCTGATGGGATTGCAATTTGGAAGGTAATTGAATACCTATATAATATAGAAAAATGTAGTACAACCAAATATGCCCGAAACTGACATCGGCACACATTGACCCTACTGAATTTCAAAAATTAACGTTAAGTTGGCTGCACAAGTTCTTAGCAGATCTGTTGCTAGTGGAATGGAATCCTTAATAAAGTTGAATAGGTTTCCAGGTCACATAACCCAATTCGCAAAATCGACTGCTGAATTTATAAGGAAAATAAATCGGCTCTTTGATATTCTTAATGGAAAACTAGCTCTGGCACGAACAGAACAAAATATAAATTTCTTACAAGAAATGAAAGCTTACATGCTTAACATTGAACCAATAAACGCAAGAAATAGAGCATTCTGTTTCAAAGGTTTGGCTTTAACAATTGAAAGCGTTTTAAGGATAAGAGACAACTTATTTTATGAACATAATGACTTATATTACATATATGTAAATAAATTCAATCAAGATCCGTTAAAAAACTTGTTTGGAAAAATTAGAGCGCGGAACTTTAACAAAAGTAATCCAAGTGTTTTCGAATTAAACTCCTTGCTAGCGAAAGTTATATCTCTAAAATTTTTGTTTAAATCCAAATGTTCCAACTGCGAGGAGGATGATTCGGAATATTTGCAAGTCGATTGGAATGCTGTTTTACAGAATGAGGCAGAAGAAGAAATATTGCTCTGCAGGAGCAATCAGAAAATGAGGACATGCTTGATGTGGATGAATTTTTAGAAAATGATATGAATATCAACAATATAAATAGTATGATGACATATGATGAAGATGAGATATCGGTCAAAGTGCCGCAAGTCAGCGACCTCGCTACCAGATATTTCGCAGGATATTGCTTTTTCAAAACATTAAAAAAAAATAACAAAATATGCCAAAGTTGTGTTAATGTCCAAAAAATGTCCAAAGACAAACTGGATTTTGATCTTACGGAAATATTAATAAAATTAAAAGAGTATGAAAATTCAGAAGAACAAACAGGTCTCTTATGGCCATCCGAAATATATTTTCAAGTATGCCGTCTACATGTTAAAATATTTTCCACATATTTTCAGAAACTACCTTTTGCATCTAACCTGAAAGAGAACATCATAAAATAATGCATAAAGGCAACGGATATACATTTTCCAAATTGGTTCAAAGTGTCTAATAAATGCTATGATCATAAGCTTGACTTAATAAACTCTTTAATAGTGGTTTTGCTCTGGAAAAATTGTAAATGGGTTCCTGATAAAAATATTAATAAGAGTAGGAATCCTAAAAATAAAATAAAAAAGTTGCTCAATGTTATGAACGCTTAGAACTTTAAATAAATGCGAAATGTTATAGTATTGGGAGGTTGGGAGGGTGGGGGTCGATATTCTGTCACGTCCTCGTTCGTGGCCCCTGGAAACTATTTAGGTAAAGGTGATTAAAATTTAATTTAATTCATACCTATATAATGTAAGATAATGGTTATTTTGTTTACGTTAATAACTCAATTGAGGTTCTTTAATGACTTCGAACATTAGTCACCTTATCTGATTATTTATCTTCAATTGACAAAATGCATAATAAGATTTCATTCAAAATGTTACTTTTGTCCTCTGTATCTCAGGTCGAAGTTGCAGACTAGAAAAAGATTTGGATAATAATTATTCCTACATTCAATATGGCTGCTTAATTGAATAACATTCTACAGGATGTTGATGATCCGAGTTTTAATAGCCTACCTAGTAAACCTAAAATACGCACACGCAAGTACACATTAATCCATGAATATTATGTTAATTATCTGTGCAGCAAGGTACAAACACGAAACAAGATAACAAGCACACATCCCCTAAACCATTTTCGCATGGGTACGATAAGATCCGTGCTGAAACAATACAGGCGCACAGCCATGCACCCATCAGAAACCGCAAGTTAAAATAAACAGAACAATAACAAAACGATTCTCCTTTTTTGCACCAGACGTAAGCAACTAGCAACGTTGTCTGATATTTTCTTGAAGTAAATTTCGTTTTTATATCCCACTTTTTCCCATATGGATAAGACATCTGTATATTTATTGTCTGTGGTGCGAGGTTATTAATATATAAATGCAATAAACAAAGTTCAACTTAAATAGTTCGTAAGCAATTTCACCTATCATATACACTTACCCATTCCGCCATTTTGACATTTTGTCAATGATTGATTTAATAAATTTGTATGCAAAAACCTTAAATTTGCAAATGTTAATTTCCTAAAGTAAAAATTGATGCAGAACATTATCTTAAGTTATAATAAACAATTCCACATCAACAGTTTTGCCAAGTTCGTGCTTCATTTTGGGAAATCTTAGCCGACATTGAAACTTAATGTTCAATACACCATACGCGTTATAAAACACTAACATCTTATTTGGAGTAATATCTACATATTATGTGGAACAGGTTATACCACTTTTAGTCTATGCTTTTCTTTTTAAATATTCGATTCAAAACAAATAGTAAATAAGGCTTTTTTATACATACATACTTGCAACGGTGAAACTAAATCAGTACCTGGCCGTATATATCATATATACATGCGCTGCGCAAGCAGAACTTTTATAGTTCCAGCTAATGCTATGTAAGTAGGTACATAGTATGCTTTCAAAAAATAAAATAAAAAATATATATTTAGCCTTAAATATGAAACTTAAAAGCAGGCTGAAGGTAATGATTATTATGGTAGTAGTAAAATACTCAAACGTCCAACGCAGAGGTACATGACCTCATCAAAACATTTAGTACAGGTTATTTATACCAGTGGTTGCGAAACTAATGTTGTAACTGGTTGGTAGTTGAGCAAAAGTTTTCATAAAATAAAGTCAACCATAGAATTGGAATACAAAAAAAAACATACATTTTCTTTTAAATTTAATAAATCTACTAATCTGTAGTTTTTAAGAACTCAAGAATGGGCTGCGCTAGTAGCGCTCTTATGGCTTCTGGGTTTGATGATAGTGCATTACGGGCAGGAAGACTTATAACGCTTGATGCAGGTCCAAAGGAGGAAGTTGTCCGAACAGGTAAATTCTTTTACGTGAATGCAAATTCATTGATTAGAATATGTATGTTGCCTTCGCTGTAAATTTATAAATATATAGAGACATTTTTATTAAAATTTGATAAAACACCTCTTCTTCCACTTTGACGACGAGGTTTTGATCTGGTTCAGAGGCGGTTTGATTTCAAAAACGATTCGCAGGCCTAGCAGTTTACGATCCGTTTGTCACTGAGGTCAATCCTATGCTGATAATGTTGAGTTTTTGCGTTTTAAAAGATTAAGGATTGCCTCTCTTAACGCTTTCGACACGAACTCCTTGTTGCTTTACCACACGGATGATTTGCTCCCATAGAAACCTCCGCACCCGCATAGACTTGTTGAGATATTTAAAGTGTCGCTAGAATCACCTGAATTTTAAAGTAACCCATATCTAATGTCCCCCTCACACGCCTTTCACGACAAGTTGTGTTTATCGGGGAGTGATACAGTGATATTCTACGATCTGTCACTTTGTGTATTGTGTTGCTGATTTTTGCGTACCTCGTCTCAAACATTTTAAAGTGCTAAAATAAATTTAAAATGTTGAAAAGAAAGTGGGCTGCTATTGCTGTTTTGGCATTAGATATGCTGGAAAATGACGACAAAGAAGCTAGTTCGATAAAAGTGAAACATGTGCGTCGTGTGTAGACAAAGGATTGGCTGCGACTTCGCGAGACGGAAGGCTTTTGCGCAAAATTGTTGCTGGAATTGCGTGGCCGACATACGGTTTCGTTCGCATCTCGGCCGATCAATTGTCATCGCAGCATATAACTAGGCCCATCTTCCTGGTGTCGCTGTTTTAAAACTTACCTAAGTTACTAAGTTACCTTACCCACACTATTAGTGATAATTTGACAATATGAATAAGAATTGTGTTTTTGTTATGTTTTTTTTTAATTAGTTTATGTATTAAGCTTGGAGAAAAAAGTTCCTTTTTTTTTTTTATAATTTACGCGCACTAAAGGGATTTTGTTGGTACCCTTATTATGTATTGGCTACACAGCGCGGGCGTTAGGGAAATTAGGATTAGAAGAAAAGGAGAGTTGCCGATGCACGTTGGTTTTGAATGTACTTACTTTTACTTTTAAATTCATTTTTATTAATTATTAGCTTATATCAACTTATATACTAGACAAAAATGAGTAAATCTAACTTAACATTAACAGGATACTTATTCTAGATTATTGATCCTTATGCGGACGCCCTAAACTTAACTCTATCTTATAATTATTGCCTTTCGGCCTAAAAACTATTTTACGAACTAATCTTACATATTATGTTTTCATCGAGAAAATTTTTAAGTAAACTCGGCATCTTTATCAAATTTTATATTTTTATATAAAAAAACAAATTACAAACTACCTACTCTACTTACTTAAACTACTTAACATATTCTAACTATAATTAGGATTCTGAGCACTCGTTGCATTACGAAACAAGTGGTCAAATTCCCAATTACTTTCCGAGCGCCTGGCAGTCGTCAACGTGCACACGCGCCGCCGTGAGCTGACTGATGCCTTACAGAATCAATCACCTCCCGGAAGCACCACCACAAGTTGGCGAGCCCGGCCCCTCCCAGAAACGCCCTAGCTAACTTAATCTATCTTACAAACTAAGAGGATGTTACCTAGAGTAACGCACCGTCTTGGGAGGGCATGTTGACCCCTCCCCCCTCAAAAAGCCACCAAAATTCGGCAAATTGCTTTTCTGTATCGAATTTATCCCTCTCCGCTATTGCGGTACTAAAACGGAGGAGCTCATGAGCATTGGCGACGTCCTCGCCGCGGATGAGCCGCTTATCTCTCGCACTGCGGTAGCGGTGGTATAATACCGGGATACCATCCCTCGTCTGTACCAGCCCTTTTGCATCAATATGGATAAATGCCTCTGGCGGGATAAAGCCAGACCGGAGTGTACTCTCAATGTACATTTCATTGGGGTAGTAAGCCCCAAAGATCAGACTATTGTCGCTGGCCATCGCCCTTGCAACGTGCCTTCGAGTCACCTTAATGAGGAAATTGTCAATCCTATTCAACTGAGCCCCATCGTATAGGACCTTGTTGGGATAGTATTTTATATAGTTGGATTCAGGCGTTCGGAACAACCGGAGACAGGTCCTTAGACATTGTCTCTCCAAAACCCGAATCTTTTCCATATAGCTAGGCGCTATATTAAACCATAATGGACAACCATAAGCGATGATCGGCCTTATAAGGGCCACGTAGCAAATGACCTTCACTCTGGAGTCAAGTTGACTGCTATGAAACAGGTTGGTTTTGAATGTTTGTAGGTTATAATGTAAAGGAAAAATTGAGCGTGGAAGAGTATTCCACATTCGTGTTGTACGGCTGAGGAAAGACTCTTTGTACTTCACTGTACGTCCGAATACAGGCTTGAGGGTGAACTGATGAGCATTCCTTGCATGGCGGGTATTGCGGTTGAAATGTTCAAGGGGTGGAATGCAACTGGCTATTTCATTAGAGCACTTACGGTGGAAATAGCGATAAAATAACGAAAGACAGGAGACATTGCGACGATGACTAAGTGAGTCAATCGTTCTCGTGATGTCTCGGTCGCCAATGAGTTTTATCGCACGTTTTTGGATCCTGTCAAGTAGCTCCAAAGAAGTTATTGGTGCACCAGACTTTGTTGAGAAACTTTATAAACGTTATAGGTAATATTTTCGTTTATTTTTTTTGAACTCAAATAAAGAAAGAATTGAATTTTGATTTCAATAAAAATATTTGATATCCTAATTTTTGTATTTTTCTGTGTGTCCTATATCCAATACAAATTCCACTGGAGACAATATTTGTAACTTTGATTTTTAATGTGTCCGCAACTGTATGGACAGGTGTCCTATATCCATTTCACTACTTTTTTTTAAAGTCAATTAAATCATTGTTCATAAACCATAAAATGCAAAATGCTTTATGTATGGTTGGCCGAATACCCAATCTTTCAAAAAAATATAAAAATCTCTGTGAAAAAATAAGCAAACCACCACTTTTAAGTTTAAAAACGCTCCAAAAGTTACGTTATAGGTCTATAGGACAAATAAGAACTCACATGACGAACTGTTTGCTCGCAAATGGCAGAATATGCAATGTTCTGTTTTCGTGCGGTCGCATATAGTTGGGACGCTCGCAAACGCTAGCATATGTTCGCAAATTGTCACAAATTATATGCGAGCGTGTTCACACGATATGCGGAAAAGTCGCTAATCGATTTGCGAGCTGGGTATCGCATATCGTCCGCATATGGTTTGCGAGCATTTGCGAACTGTCCCAAAAAGGCGTTCAGACGATAAGCGAGCAAGAATCGCATATTATGACGCAAAAATTACGTCAGGCTCGCATATCTATGCGACTTTTGCATACCGTCTGCTCGTAGCTTAAGATCAGTAAATTCATCAAAGGGACAAAGAATAGGTATGCCGAGATAAGGAATATTGAATTCGTTTTCTAGAAAATGGTTTATGTTGAAAAGGGTTGTAGGGTTTAAGCAATCAATGCCGGTTTGAATAAGATATCTTTGTTTATTTCAGATTTACATATAGATTTTCATATTATATCCTGTTAAGGTACGGGCTAAGAATTGAACTGCTGGGCTCTATCAAAAAACCGCTTGTTTTAAAAAGGCGTCTGAGAGGAGAAATCACATCAAAACAATTTCAACATTCTGCTACAGATTTATCACTTTGAAACTCATTTGCAAGTGCGCATGAAAATCCGCGAGTTGACACGACGGATATCATGTCTTAATAGGGTCAAACAATAATCGATAGCGCGAGTTTAAATTCGTTTGAAACATACATTCAAGGCATACGTACATATCCAAGTAAAGTTATATAGGTATAGGATCACTTTCAATAGTTATGTAGATGTAGCATTTTCGCCCGTAAGCAATGTTGAGGCCCTTAAATGTGTGCTATAATATAATCAAACCAATTGTCAGTTTGGAAACTGTCAGGGTCATTTTTATTCAGTAGTGTTTACAATTTTAGAGTGAAAATTATGATTCTGTGTGCCAAACTTGAGCAATTGCACCATATAACACCCGATATAATCAACCATCTGGGACCGTTTTCGCAAAACAAGTATGTTACCTAATTGTTTGTTATTTACTCGATTGATGGCAATTTAATAGAATATCATCTACAGTAAGAACTCTTTTATCCGTAATGCTTGAATTTTGGAATAAGAAACATATCTATACAAAGTTTGTTGTTTTAGCAGTTTCGGTTTTTCTTTTATAAGTTTGTCGTACAATCTGTAAAGCTGCATCATGTCTTGTTGCGAAATAAAGTTTTTTTTCCTCAAAAAAATTAATAAGTTTTCCAATTGAGAGGATAGCCTCAGTTTTCTTAACTCCTTAAGATTAGTATTTTCTTGAGGATTCTGAACCATTTCCACGATTTCGGTGCCAGTTAAAGTCTCATATGCAGGAGCCTCTGAGCTTCTGCATCAATTCCTTCGAATGTGGATTGATCTCCACCCAATGCAGTATTATAGGTCAGGATTTCGGCAACAACATCTGTTCTTTGAAAAGCAATTGATCCATCAGTCTCATTTTCATCATTCGGTGGGATAAGATTGTGCCATGTTTTTTTCAAAACAGAAGATGTAACCTTTTGTAAAAATGTTCATAGCTTTGCTTCTCCTCATGGATCAGAATATGGCGCACAATTTCTTTGCGGTAATGAGCCTTTAGACTTGTTATTACTCCCTGGTCCATCGGCTGAATAAGCGAAGTATAGTTGGTAGGGAAATATTTGACCGACACGTGATTTCTCTCGCAAAGCTCTTCATCAGGATGTGCTGCACAAATTTCCAATAAAAGAATGATTTTGCCGACCGGAAGTCCTACTTTTATGCAATGTCCTTTCGCTTCAGGAATGAAGTTGTTATCGTACCAATCCAAAAATATTGCATTGGTAATCCATGCCCGTTTGCTGGCCTATATAAAATTAAACATTATTTAAAAAAAAAAAATTATGACTCAACCCTCTTTAGGACTTACCTTGTACACCACTGGAAGTTCAGTTATATTTTTTAAAGCCCGCGGACGGACGCTTTTGAGTGCCAGATGCATTTGAGCATACAAGAGCCGTAAGCCTATCTTTCGAATCCCTTGCGCCACTTAGAGAAGCCTCCGAGCTTAAAGGTAAAGTTTACGTCGGCAAGTCTCTCCAAAAGATCCCAGTTTAATCGGCGTTAAAAACTCGGTCTTCTATCGAATTCTCGGCTTGTCAAATTATCCACGAATAGAACAGCCGCTTCATGGTCAGCTGATACACTTTCACCCGATGCTTGCAAGCCGTGGATTCCATGTCTGTTCTTAAATTTTTGAAGCCAACCCTAAAAATAATTTCACTCAGTTTCAACTTTCATATGTTCATGGAACGTTTTAGCTTTTTCTATCAGGATTGACCCAGATAGTGGAATACTTTCGCTACACCGTTGTCAAAACCATTCATAAAGTGCCTCGTCTAATTTGGGATTCTCAGCTTTTCGCATAGTCTTACGACTTCGATTCGTCTTTGTGGAATAAGTATTCGCGTAAAACTTGTTAATAGCATCCTTATTTCTATTTACGTCGTAAACTGTTGACTCTCCTATCTCATATTTGCTACAAATTAATCGGACACTTGTGCCTTTCTCCAAATTGTTTTTCCAAAAATCTCCAAATTTTTTTTTTTTTTTTTTATTTTTTTTTTTTTTTTATTTTTTTTTTATAATTTGCTTACGCTAAAGGGATTTTTTCCCATTTAACTACGTCTGGTATTAAGTGTATCGATGTCAAAGCTGTTAGTCGACAAAATAATCAAGTACAATTCATCTTTTTCATTGTATACCTTGAGAAAAGTAGTATAACTACTAAAGAACTTCGTGAACAATTTGGTGTTATAAACAAACAAATTGTGCGATGGAACTTCCAAAGAAGGCTTCCCAAAAGAGTGACTCACTGTTATAACTGCCAGATGTATGGGCATGGGGCGAAACACTAGCCGTGTTTCTTTGCACGCGGATATAGGGATGGCATCAGAAAACGACCATCGCCACTTAAGAATTCATCAAAAAAAACTTGGCAGCACACATGCACCTATGACGTTTATTGAGCTGTAAGTTGAATTAAGAAATTTGTATTGAAAATCGTGAAATTCAAAAA
This sequence comes from Portevinia maculata, assembly GCA_949715645.1. Lineage (NCBI taxonomy): Eukaryota > Metazoa > Arthropoda > Insecta > Diptera > Syrphidae > Portevinia > Portevinia maculata. The sequence continues at coordinate 146,010,908 of OX454527.1, read as the reverse complement.
TATTAATTTCCCACAGTTGAAATTAATGTCAAAAATATTCTAAAATTATAAAACAGTTTTGCATTCACAGATTTACTAAATTTTGAAAAAAAATAATAATAAAATCCCGAACAAAATATTCGGCGGGTTGTGTTAGTGGTCGGCGGGATGTCAAACTTTGACATTTCCTGAAAAATTCATCGCTTCGATTCATCAAAAACGAAGAAAATGGGTTTTGGAAGCACTGTTTATCCCCGCTAAATGACTTAGCGGCGATAGCTATCCCCGCTAAAGTTAGCGTATATAGGATAAGTTGTTGTTGTATTTTACATGCAAATCCTATCCCTATATCCGCGTGCAAAGAAACACGGCTACTGTCATGTTAAAACCTTCTGTTCGCTTTGCTCAGGAGGACATACTTCATCTGTCTGCAGCTCCAAAGAAATCAACAAATGTGCCAACTGTGGTGGTCAACACAAATCAACGGACAATCAGTGCCCCACTCGACGGAGTTATGTGGAGTTTCGGCAAAAAAACACAACAAGAGCACCTGCTAAGGTATCCTATCAGCGTGGTTTTGTTCCAAGAGTAGAAGATTTTCCTCCACTGCGAATAACTAAGCAAAATCAACACCCATGTGACAAGGTTTGGTCTCAGCAGAGAGGCAGTACTACAAGTAATATTAATATAAACACTAACAATGTAGCTAGTACTTCAAATTTATTTTCTTTAAACGAAATGCAAATGCTTACTAATGATTTAGTCTCGAAATTAAGATTATGTAAGGATAAATTTGATCAGTTTAATGCCATAACTGAATTAGCCTTAAAATATTTAAATAATGAATCAAAGTAATATAAAAATAATAACATGGAATGCTAGGGGTGTAAGGCAAAAAAGTATCGAGTTTTTTTCTTTCATGATCCGATATAAAATAGATATAGCCTTGGTCACTGAAACCTGGCTCAAAAATGAACATACTTTTTCACATCCTAATTATGTTTGCTACCGCTTAGATAGACAAAGTGCCAGAGGTGGTGGAGTAGCCATTGTTTTGAAAAAGGAATTGAAAATATTTTTTCTGCCTTATATAGGGACCAAAGTAATTGAAAATCGAAGTTATCACCGGACTTAATCAAACAATTAAAATTATATGTGCTTATTTTCCAGGGCGCTTGTCTGACAACCGATCAAAAGGTGTTTTTAGAAGTGACTTAATTAAGCTGAATCGCTTATCAGGACGCTATGTAATTGGCGGAGACTTTAATTGTAGACATCAATCATAGGGATGTCTTCGAGCAAACAGTGGTGGTAACATTTTGCATGAGCTACACTCAAACTATCCCTTTTCCTTGATGTACCCGCCTGATCCTACATATGTGCCCCGAAATGAAAGAGCAAATCCCTCAGTTCTTGACTTTTTCTTAACCAACAGTTCGGAAATTATCTCCCAGCCACTAGTAATAAATGACCTTTCATCTGATCATTTACCAGTAGCTGTTGAGCTCCTCGTTACTGAAACAATAAGTGAAAATCTGCGTTATAACTTCAAAGCCATGAACAAAACAACTTTTCAAAACACAATTAAAACAAAAATTGGTAATTTAGCTGGATTATCACTTGCAGACATTCAGCAATATACTGACATAGATTCCATGATAATGACTTTAACAAATGCTATAAAAGATAGCGTTGACGTCTCAGTTCCTCATTTACCCACTATCAATGCTCAATCTAAGATTCCATCATACATATTAGATACTATTTCAAAGAGAAATAAAACACGCAGAAATTGGTTACGTTACAGATTACCTTACTACAAATTTGAGCTCCGGTATCTAAACAAGCTTATTCAATACTTTATACAAAAGCACGGGAATATGAAATAGAACAAACTTCTTCAAGGTTTGGAAAAATGTTCAAAGCCATTCTGGAACGTCACAAGGATAATAAAATTCAAGAAAAAGTCGATTCCAGTTCTTAAACAAAATGACACTAGCTATATAACGAGCGCTGAAAAAGCTGAAGTTCTTTCACAAAAATTTGCTTCAAACTTCACGATTGCAGCAAATCTTAGTAACCCTACAACAACAAATCTGGTTGAAAGTTCTGTTAATCAACTTGATTCAACTGCTCACATACTATCTTCTGGTTGGTAAGTCCGACCTAAAGAAATAAAAAATATAATAAAACTTTCTCGAATCAAGAAAGCACCTGGTCTTGATGGGATTTCCAACTTGTGCCTTGCAAATCTCCCTCGAGTTGGACTTATTTATCTCACTTACATAATAAATGGCTATCTCAAGCTACAGCACTTTCTACATGCATGGAAGGTAGCAAAATTAATTGCGATTCCGAAACCTCAAAAGCCTCCTAATGATCCCTCCAGATATCGTCCAATTAGCCTTCTAAGCAATCTAGCAAAGATCTTAGAAAAAATTATTAAAAGAAAGCTTATTTACTTTATCGACGATAACTCATTATTAAAAAACCAGCAATTTGGTTTCAGAGCTGGTCACAGTACTGCTCACCCTGTCTTGAGAATTGCAAGACATGTAAAAGCTAACCTCACTATGAAAAAATCTACTGCACTTGTGTTGCTTGACATAGAATCTGCTTTTGATTCTGTCTGGCATGTGTAAAGCAGGGGGTAATTTGGGTGTTGTTTTTCCCTGGTAGCAGAGGTGGCACGCTGGTGGTCGCACGGCGACAGCTCGTCGGATGGGGGGGATCTTTCTGCCACTTACCTACCTACAAAATAAATTCGTGCCACTTTATATTAAGGGTATCGAATCCACATGACTGTATGATGTTATGTCTAGTTAAGTGGGTGTTATTTTTACTGCGCGCCATAGAATAGATTGCCATCCTTTTAGTGAATGGCAAGATCGTCGGAAATAAGAAAAAGAATAGAAAAGGATAGATAAGCTTAAAGATTGAGAATAGGTGTCAGGTGTTAGTGACACGTTGGAAGGTAATCGTTGTTCTCGGGAATGACTACACAACCAGAAGGCTAACCCGCCCTAGCATGACCTAAGTCACGACTCCATGACTATCAATATGCCTGTATACTATTTATGATAGTCCCTTATAATAGGACACTACACAGTTGCTCACACTTAGGTACTCATCGAACGTTGCTCACGCTTATCACCCCTTTATCGCCGTTAGAATTCAATCAATCCATATTAAACAAATGGTTAATTTTAAAACACATTAGGTATCCAATTTTATTGGGCTATATATATATATATATCGTTGAAAGTTTCTTATCACAAAGAGATTTTAAGAGAATTTAAGAGAAACACTCATTCTAGTGTGTGGTGCACGTATGATCGATAAGAAGAGAATAGTATAATTATAGAATTGGCGTCATAATTCATCAAATAAAAATTTCAGATAAATTCAATGTATAGCTTAGGTATCTTACTCGAAATAAGTTGAAAGGTAAACAAAATGTAGGTATGTAATATGGTATATAAGGGAATATAAATGTTATTATTAAAGTAAGTTATAGTTTTAAGAATCTTCAATTCAATAAATCACTTGTTGAGTGTATAGATATTCAAATGGTATAAATCAGATTTATATTGTAAGTAGGATATCATAGTAAAATTGATGGTAGTGATGACAAATTTATTTTCTTATTGCAGAAGGCAATGGTTATTAGGTTCTCAATTGTTTTTCTATTTTAATTAAGTTACTTTACGTTTACTAATAGGTATGTATTTCATCATTCGATTTAACTTAGCTTTATATTAGATTTTAGTTTCAGAAAGGCCAAAAGACTTACGTTTTCAATGTTTCTTGTGTTTAGTTACTTGTAATCTTGATGTTTGATGATTGATGTTGTTATATTTTTCTTTATGTTGATGACTGCAGACTCCGTTGTGCGCACATCGGTCCTGAAGTTCACTGTTTGGCTTGTTTGGACAAAATGAAATTAGTTTTTGAAGCAATATAGATAATCTTTTGGCGATTCTTACCTCGATGTCATTTATAATCTACGAAAAAATACCTACTTAATATACCAACTCATATAAACGATATTTCTTGTTTTATACATATATATAAAGTTTTAATTAATTGAGACCAATGGTAAGTATTTGATGATGATGTCGGGATGTCTGGGATGTGTTCCTACGCTTCTAAGCTGATGAACAGAGGTTGCGGTGCTTTTCGACTGATTGCGATTAGATTTCAGGGAGTGAATTTAAGCAATCTTGAGCGAGGCAGGTTGCTATGTCGATTATGCACGTAGGTGCTGCGCACTTGGTGTTTCTGGGAAACTGTGGTGCATTCGTAGATCGTGCTGCACTATGGTTAGGTTATCAATGCAAAGGCACACGTGTTGATTTTTTTGGTTAGGTGGATGGATAGGTCGGCACCAGTGAATTTTATGGAATGTAAATTACACTGCGTTGCCTCGTGGTTTCACCAATTGTAGTGAGTGGTTGCAAAATCACGTGTCCAACAGCCAACGTAAGTCCGCCTATTTTGAGTGAGGGTGGAATGTTACACTTGCACACTTTAGCAACGAATAATATCACTCTTACCTTCGTTTGAAATGACAATTTTAAATAACTTTTTATTATATTATATTCATCTAGACTCTTTTGACGATATATATTGAAGGCGGAAATTTACTAAATATGCCTGTACTTTCGGCTAATTTAATTTTCTCGGAAACTAGGGAATACAAATGAGTTATTTTATGAACTTTACTGATATGTAAATCAAGCGGTTTACCAATAATTTTCTGTGATGGATGCACGCACTATCCTTCGTCATTCACTAGCCACAAGTAAAAAAGACCGCCCACTCGGGTTACATTCAATATATACCTGCGCGGCTTGGCGCGAAATATGGTTGATAGAATGTGGTGTAGAGTTTGAGTTGAAACTGCACAGCGGCTTAACGCATTACCATCAGTGCGTGGAATTATCAAAAGCACGTCAAAACCTACGTCAGACTTTGAAGACATAGAAATGGGAAATTATTTCAAGGCGATCGCTACAACGTCATGCCTTCTGGATCACTCTAGGGATATCGAAAGAAACAACAGGTGGCTTGTAAGAAATTCTCATGAGAACAATCGACCCACGACGTTTATGCATTTTGATCTAAGGCATAACTTTTCTTCTATTTCCGAATGTCCTTAGCATGGTATACACCTTTTAATTTTCCCTGTCTGTCCTCAATTTTATACATTGATCTACCTATCAGTTCTACGATTCTTCCCTTAACGAATTTTGGACATAATTTTGAACTTAATTTCTTTGAGGCGTTACTAGGGATAAAGCTTCGGTAATAAACTTCATCACCAGGTTTAAATTTTCTTGTAGAACACCTAAGATTATAGGACTTTTCATTACGCAATGAAGCTTTCTTTAGGTTCTCCTTAACCTTTTCTCGTATTAGGAGCAATCGATTTGAATTTGGTAGATAGTCAATCTCATTCTCTTTCAAGGTATTCAGTGCTCTCGCAACCTTATATAGACTCGCGTGTGTGATCATATTTTGACCAAACACGACAAAATATGGGGGCATGCCTGTAGATTGGTGTGTGGCAGTACATAGGGCTTGTTGAATCTCAGATAAGTGTGTGTCCTATTCCCGTTGATCCTCTTTGATATAGGTCCTTATGGCAGATAATATGGATCTATTGACCCTTTCCGAAGAGTTGGCTTGTGGGGAGTACAACGCATTTCTGATATGGAAAGTCCCATATTTACTTAGGAACTTTGCAAATTCCTTCGACACAAATTGTTTCCCATTATCGCTGTGAACGGTTTCTGGTACTCCAAATTTGTGGAAGATTTCTTTCTCCAAGAAGTCTATCACGGTTTTTGATGTTGCGACCCGCATTGCCTTTAGAAAGACAAATTTTGAAAATTCATCTTGGACAACAAAGAGAAAACGATTGCCCCTTTTCGATCGGACGTACGGTCCCAAAAAATCTACGTAAATATTTTGAAAGGGCCGATCTATCTCCTGCTTCGTCCCCATAGGTGGTCTTAGAATTTGGTTCGGTGCTTGATTTTGTTTGCACTTTTCGCAATTTTGTATAAAGTTCCTGATCTCGGTTGTTAGGTTGGGCCAGTAAAAATGTTGACGAATCCTGTCTAACGTTTTTCTGATACCTCCATGTGAGCAATTAGGTGGTATGTGTGCTTTTTGGATGACTGAATTAGTTAGACTTGATGGTATCCACAAGTTCCACTGGTGTTCAACAGATATCGAGTGACGATCTATTGGATACATCCGTTTGTAAACTTTATGGTCCTGAATCGTAAGGTCTGGTAAATTATGTTGGTTATTTGTCACAGTTGACAAGAGGTCCAGATAATCCTTTGATTTAAACTCAGGAGAATCTAGATCAAGCATGAGGCGTTCATTACAGTTCAGAGAGATTTGATCAAGGTGTACGCGAGACAATACATCGGGAACAGTATTCTGGGAACCCTTGCGATGCTCTATCTTAAAGGTAAATCCTTGTAATTTTAGAGACCACCGAGCCAATCTTCCACTCAGGTCCTTGAGTCCCATGAGCCATTTAAGGCTGGCGTGATCGGTCACAATCGTGAATAAAGTACCTTCAATGTAGGGCCTAAACTTCGCCACTGCTCGAACTGCTGCGTAGCATTCTTGCTCAGTAACGCTGTATTTTCTCTGACAGGCGTTAAGCTCCTCTGAGAAGAATGCAATCGGCTTTTCCTTTTCCTCTTCGTCGTATTGGTATAAGACACCACCAATTCCGACCGAAGACGCGTCACACTGTATGACAAACGGTTTGCAAAATTCGGGATTGCTTAATAATGGTGCTGAAATCAGAGCTGTTTTCAGGGCTTCAAAGGATATACCTGCTTCAGGAGACATTGAAAATGTTTTCGCTTTTTTGAGGGGATCGGTCAATGGTGTAGCTAATGAAGCAAAATTCCTGATGAATCTGCGATACCATCCACAGAGGCCTAAGAATCTCCGCACTTGTTTCTGTGTTGCAGGAGTGGGCAAATCTTGTATCGCTGCTACCTTATCAGGATCGGGTTTAACGTAGCCTTGGCCGACAATGTACCCCAAATAGCGAAGCTCCTTGAAACAGAAATATGATTTACTAACATTAATGGTTAGATTTGCCCGTCGTAGGCATTTAGCAACTTCTTTTAATATTACGAGATGTTTGTCAAAGTCTGGTGAGATAATTAGGAGATCGTCGAGGTACACAAACACACATTCTCGAAGTGTACCAGGGACCACCTTATCCATCAGCCGACACATCCTTTGGGCTGCATTACATAGTCCGAAGGGCATGACGGTGAACTGGTAAAGTGGCCTACCTGGCACAGTAAATGCCGTCTTTTCCCTCGACTTCTCTTTCAGAGGGATTTGCCAAAACGCATCCTTCAGATCCACACTACTAATGTAGTGTGTATCCTTTAGACGGCTTAGCAAACCCTCGATATGAGGTAGTGGATATGCATCTCTCTTTGTTAACGAATTCACTTTGCGGGAGTCAAGACACAGCCTGTTCTTGCCGGGTTTCCTGATAAGGACAATAGGCGAACTCCACGCGCTGTGACTTTCTTCGATAACTCCGAGAGATAGCATGCGATCCAGTTCCTCATAAACTAAAGATTGGATAGCAGGTGACACCGGATAATGGCGCTGCTTTACGGGGTCAGCATCACTGGTGTCAATCACATGTGTCTCTAGGGTAGTTTTGCCCAACCCAAGGGTGGTACAGGATGGAAAAGCATTGATTACACACTGAAGTTGTCGTTCCTGTTCAATCATCAGCTCATGTATCGGCGGTTTTGGTTTTTTACTGTCTGCTTCCGGCAAATTAGAATTGTTTGAAGGAATAAACATTTCGCTTATGATTTGCGGAGCGATTTTAAATTTGGACCAGAAGTCGATACCTAGGTATAATGGTTGTATAAGACTTGGAACAAGATAGAAATCCATTTTTTTCGACATTCCATTGTATTCAACCAGAACGTTTATACGACCAATTATATTTTGGTTTTTACCACCAGCTGTCTTCAGTGAGCAATCGAATTTAACTATAGGAACATTCAGCTGCTTTACAATCTGCATGCAACCACATCCTAAACATGATATCGATGCCCCACTGTCTAGCAGTCCTTTCAATTTTTTGTTTTCTATAAAGATATTTGCGTAAGGTCGTGTATCTGAATTGTCTTCGACAAGCGATTCATTTATCAGCTTTCGGTAAAGCTTTCCTTTTTTGTGTCTGTTTCTTGATTTTATTAATTTGAATGGTTTGTTATGTTTAGATAATAGTTCATCAAGGCTGAAAATTCGTTTCCGAATAGCATTATACTCGGCCAATCTTTGATGATACGGTTTCATATATTGTGCAATTTTATGTAGTTTATCGTCGCTTTCGGACGAGGTGCTAGGAATCGTTATTTCCAAATGCATACTTGTATCTGTTTTAGCTGGTTTGTCATCAAATAGATCGGTATTTGTAGACGCATCCGTTTTTATTGCTCCGGATTGGTCTGAGTCGAACGGGACCTTCCGGAAAAGTTCTCGTTCGTCTTCAGGTTTTCCTTCGGTGTGTTACATTTAGGACAATCTATTACTGTGAAATTGTCTGTACCACAACGATAGCAGAAAAGGTGACAGACAGGCGAGCGACATTCAGCAAATATATGTCCAGGCTTTTTGCAGTTAAAACAGATTGCATTACTGCTCATACCTCTGTCTGGGGGATGAGAAAAATTTGGACGATAAGTTTTTTGAACGGCCGCGATGTTAGCAAATGGCTCTGACATATTTTCGTTCTCAGTATCTTCGCTAGAGTAATGAATTTCATGTACAGCTCTAGCATTATTGAAACGAGACTGTGAGCCATACCTAGATTGTAGCATCTTTTCGGTACGTCTGCACTCGTCTCGAAGCTGTTCAATAGAGTTTATCTGCATAGGGTATATAAAATTCATTAATCTAGAGTTAATATTGTTACGAATTATCCTGATAAGATCATGGTCTGACATTGGCTCTCTTAATTGACTTTTAAAATGAATGATGGATTTATAAAATTCATCGAACGACTCGCTAGGCATTTGACGTCGATCCATTAACTGTCTTAGGATTTCCAAATCGTTTTCATAGCTCCTAAACTGTTTTAACAAAGCCGAGCGTAACATTGACCAATCTCCTCTAGGATTAGTTCTGAGATATTGCCAGTACCAGTCTTGTGCTGATCCAGCTATTAGGTGATGGAAGTTACGAATGATTTCATTCCAAGGGCAATTATAGTTGCTTTTGAGGGTTTCAACACGAAATCTTCAATCGTCATTCCCTTAACAGTATCATCATACCTTATCCCCCAACGATCTAAATCAAATCGTCGGTTGGATGATCGCTGACCTTCGTTATTTGAAAAGTGTTTATTTGGGTTTGCATATTCATTGTTAACCTGTGTCGTACCTGCAGTTTCTCCTTGCCTAGAACTAGTGAATCGAGAACTTGCAGACAGGTTAACTGAGTTTGCGGAAAAACTTCCTGATTGAGGTGTATTTCTAATCTCTTGTTGCAGATTATTTTGGGCAAGAATATCGTTTGAACTGGGTTGTGCATTGTGATTCAAAATGTCTCTCACACTGCTCTCAACATTTTGTTTGATTAGATTGGGAAGATCCCGAAAAAGAGAATTTTGTAAGTCCAACAAGCTCGCATCAACTACACTCTTAATGTGGGAGTGAAGGAAACTGTTGGAAAGAGGTTGATTATGCTCTGCTGCTCGAGCAGTACTTCCAACTAACTGAGATCTAGGTAAACGGTCACCAGAATCTGCCTCTCCGAGAACAGCTGATGCTGATGCCTCTTGTAATGTTGACATTACTGGAATGTTTGGCATAGCGGTGGTAGTTGTAGTCGTTGTCGTTGTCGTGACAAACTTAACGGAAGCAGTTGTAAACACCGGATTGAGTGTTGCTGCTGCTCCGATCGCTATCGTGGTTCCTAGACTCAGGAGCCTAGCTTGGTTAAAGCTTTCATTCATGCTTCTATTTCCTTGTATGTCATTGCTGAGGGACTGAAAGTTTCTTGATAAATTCATGTTATCTCGCTGAGGAGAATGACGTACGGGTTCACTATTTCGAAAAGAGAGTGAAACAGATGAGTTTGAGTTTCCCTTTCTCCCGCGAGTGATCATACCTATACCAGAATTATTTGGATCTCTGTTTTTAGAGGGCTTAGGAATTGCTCCTTTGTTGTTGCTTTTGTTAAGATGCATGATTTAAATTTTTGTTTACGAATGAATGGTAAAAGGAAAGTAGTGTTTTTTTTGGTCTTTAATTTAGTTTTTCTAGGTGAAAATTGGTATTTGTGCTTTAGCGATGCACGGGTGATAATTGTGAGTGTAGGATTTAAAAACGAAGAGAACTTAAAAAAAGGCGGCAATAGAAATCTATGTAATTTCAAACAAAGCATACATACTTTTGTTTCTATATGAAAACATTTTGAAGGCGTATAATCTATCGCAACTTATAAATTGAGCTGTATAAGCTTTAGCTAAATAAGGACTTATAGATTTACTTCCTATCAAAATAATTTGCTTGCATGTCGACTCTATAATAATTTCCTATAGTGTAACTACATTATGTGTACTATTGTACTGAACAAATGTGACTCCTACAGTACTTTGAATTAAGGTCTGACATGAAGGGACATTTATCTAAATTTGTTTGCAGCCGATTACAGAGTCCAACACATCCGTAATCGCAACGAGATGAAAGGTGATCAGAGTTGCTAATTGTAAAGTCGTCATTGACAGGGTGTTGCCTAAGCTTCAGGAATTAGGAAAGTTCCAACCTTATGACAGGCAAGTGTTTGTCTAGACTGACACTCGTTGTTCCACGTTCTTGGGCGCCAATTTTGTAAAGCAGGGGGAAATTTGGGTGTTGTTTTTCCCTGGTAGCAGAGGTGGCACGCTGGTGGTCGCACGGCGACAGCTCGTCGGATGGGGGGGATCTTTCTGCCACTTACCTACCTACAAAATAAATTCGTGCCACTTTATATTAAGGGTATCGAATCCACATGACTGTATGATGCTATGTCTAGTTAAGTGGGTGTTATTTTTACTGCGCGCCATAGAATAGATTGCCATCCTTTTAGTGAATGGCAAGATCGTCGGAAATAAGAAAAAGAATAGAAAAGGATAGATAAGCTTAAAGATTGAGAATATGTGTCAGGTGTTAGTGACACGTTGGAAGGTAATCGTTGTTCTCGGGAATGACTACACAACCAGAAGGCTAACCCGCCCTAGCATGACCTAAGTCACGACTCCATGACTATCAATATGCCTGTATACTATTTATGATAGTCCCTTATAATAGGACACTACACAGTTGCTCACACTTAGGTACTCATCGAACGTTGCTCACGCTTATCACCCCTTTATCGCCGTTAGAATTCAATCAATCCATATTAATTAATTTTAAATTAAATTTAAATTAAAAAATTTTAAAACACATTAGGTATCCAATTTTATTGGGCTATATATATATATATCGTCGAAAGTTTCTTATCACAAAGAGATTTTAAGAGAATTTAAGAAAAACACTCATTCTAGTGTGTGGTGCACGTATGATCGATAAGAAGAGAATAGTATAATTATAGAATTGGCGTCATAATTCATCAATTAAAAATTTCAGATAAATTCAATGTATAGCTTAGGTATCTTACTCGAAATAAGTTGAAAGGTAAACAGAATGTAGGTATGTAATATGGTATATAAGGGAATATAAATGTTATTATTAAAGTAAGTTATAGTTTTAAGAATCTTCAATTCAATAAATCACTTGTTAAGTGTATAGATATTCAAATGGTATAAATCAGATTTATATTGTAAGTAGGATATTATAGTAAAATTGATGGTAGTGATGACAAATTTATTTTCTTATTGCAGAAGGCAATGGTTATTAGGTTCTCAATTGTTTTTCTATTTTATTTAAGTTAATTTACGTTTACTAATAGGTATGTATTTCATCATTCGATTTAACTTTGCTTTATATTAGATTTTAGTTTCAGAAAGGCCAAAAGACTTACGTTTTCAATGTTTCTTGTGTTTAGTTACTTGTAATCTTGATGTTTGATGATTGATGTTGTTATATTTATACCCTATTCTAGGGGTATATTAATTTTGACGCATAGTTTGTAACATACCTTAATATTGCCCGTAGACCCCTAAAAGTTACTATATTTATGATCAGCATCGATAGTAATGTCGATCTAGCCATGTCCGTCCGTCCGTCCGTCCGTCCGTCCGTCGGCAAAAATTAGGCCTTTAAACTGGACCTAGAGAGCTGAAATTTTAACCATATACTCTCTAGGGTCCCGAAATAATCAAGTTTACGAATTTTTGAAATCTGCCCACAGACACGCCCACAAACTCAAAAAAACAAAATTTTGGATAAAATCGAATTTTGAGCTAGGAAGCTGAAATTTTTTATATATGATCTATGACTCCTAAAACTGCTCGGGATATAAAATTTTCAAAATCCGCCCACTGCCATGCCCACAAAAAAATAAAACAATTTTATTGAAAAACCAAAATTTGAGCTAGGGAGCTGAAATTTTTAATATATACTCTCTAGGGGCCCTTTAAGCTCATGTATAAATATTTTCAAAATCCGCCCACTGACACGCCCACAAATAAATAAAACAATTTTTTTGAAAATCCAAAGTTTGAGCTAGGGAGCTGAAATTTATAATATATACTCTCTAGGGGCCCTTTAAGCTCATGTATATATATTTTCAAAATCCGCCCACTGACACGCCCACAAATAAATAAAACAATTTTTTTGAAAATCCAAAGTTTGAGCTAGGTAGCTGAAATTTATAATATATACTCTCTAGGGGCCCTTTAAGCTCATGTATAAATATTTTCAAAATCCGCCCACTGACACGCCCACAAATAAATAAATCAATTTTTTTGAAAATCCAAAGTTTGAGCTAGGGAGCTGAAATTTATAATATATACTCTCTAGGGGCCCTTTATGCTCATGTGTTAGTTTTTTTTTAAATCCGCCTACTGACACGCCCACAATTAAATAAAACAATTTTATTGAAGCACCCAAGTTTGAGCTAGGGAGCGTTTTTTTTGATAAAATCCTTTAAATGTTATATAACAAAATATGTAGAGCGTTCTTAACAATTTAACCATACTTAGACTTTTGTCACGCCCACTTATGAGGGATAGGAATAAGAATAGGGTATCCAACAGTTCGCCCAAGCGGACTGTAGCCCGTCCCTATGTTTTTCTTTATGTTGATGACTGCAGACTCCGTTGTGCGCACATCGGTCCTGAAGTTCACTGTTTGGCTTGTTAGGACAAAATGAAATTAGTTTTCGAAGCAATATAGATAATCTTTTGGCGATTCTTACCTCGATGTCATTTATAATCTACGAAAAAATACCTACTTAATATACCAACTCATATAAACGATATTTCTTGTTTTATACATATATATAAAGTTTTAATTAATTGAGACCAATGGTAAGTATTTGATGATGATGTCGGGATGTCTGGGATGTGTTCCTACGCTTCTAAGCTGATGAACAGAGGTTGCGGTGCTTCTCGACTGATTGCGATTAGATTTCAGGGAGTGAATTTAAGCAATCTTGAGCGAGGCAGGTTGCTATGTCGATTATGCACGTAGGTGCTGCGCACTTGGTGTTTCTGGGAAACTGTGGTGCATTCGTAGATCGTGCTGCACTATGGTTAGGTTATCAATGCGAAGGCACACGTGTTGATTTTTTTGGTTAGGTGGATGGATAGGTCGGCACCAGTGATTTTATGGAATGTAAATTACACTGCGTTGCCTCGTGGTTTCACCAATTGTAGTGAGTGGTTGCAAAATCACGTGTCCAAAAGCCAACGTAAGTCCGCCTATTTTGAGTGAGGGTGGAATGTTACACTTGCACACTTTAGCAACGAATAATATCACTCTTACCTTCGTTTGAAATGACAATTTTAAATAACTTTTTATTATATTATATTCATCTAGACTCTTTTGACGATATATATTGAAGGCGGAAATTTACTAAATATGCTTGTACTTTCGGCTAATTTAATTTTCTCGGAAACTAGGGAATACAAATGAGTTATTTTATGAACTTTACTGATATGTAAATCAAGCGGTTTACCAATAATTTTCTGTGATGGATGCACGCACTATCCTTCGTCATTCACTAGCCACAAGTAAAAAAGACCGCCCACTCGGGTTACATTCAATATATACCTGCGCGGCTTGGCGCGAAATATGGTTGATAGAATGTGGTGTAGAGTTTGAGTTGAAACTGCACAGCGGCTTAACGCATTACCATCAGTGCGTGGAATTATCAAAAGCACGTCAAAACCTACGTCAACAGTGACTTTGAAGACATAGAAATGGGAAATTATTTCAAGGCGATCGCTACAACGTCATGCCTTTTGGATCACTCTAGGGATATCGAAAGACATGAACAACAGGTGGCTTGTAAGAATTTCTCATGAGAACAATCGACCCACGACGTTTATGCATTTTGATCTAAGGCATAACTTTTCTTCTATTTCCGAATGTCCTTAGCATGGTATACACCTTTTAATTTTCCCTGTCTGTCCTCAATTTTATACATTGATCTACCTATCAGTTCTACGATTCTTCTCTTAATGAATTTTGGACATAATTTTGAACTTAATTTCTTTGAGGCGTTACTAGGGATAAAGTTTCGGTAATAAACTTCATCACCAGGTTTAAATTTTCTTGTAGAATACCTAAGATTATAGGACTTTTCATTACGCAATGAAGCTTTCTTTAGGTTCTCCTTAACCTTTTCTCGTATTAGGAGCAATCGATTTGAATTTGGTAGATAGTCAATCTCATTCTCTTTCAAGGTATTCAGTGCTCTCGCAACCTTATATAGACTCGCGTGTGTGATCATATTTTGACCAAACACGACAAAATATGGGGGCATGCCTGTAGATTGGTGTGTGGCAGTACATAGGGCTTGTTGAATCTCAGATAAGTGTGTGTCCCATTCCCGTTGATCCTCTTTGATATAGGTCCTTATGGCAGATAATATGGATCTATTGACCCTTTCCGAAGAGTTGGCTTGTGGGGAGTACAACGCATTTCTGATATGGAAAGTCCCATATTTACTTAGGAACTTTTCAAATTCCTTCGACACAAATTGTTTCCCATTATCGCTGTGAACGGTTTCTGGTACTCCAAATTTGTGGAAGATTTCTTTCTCCAAGAAGTCTATCACGGTTTTTGATGTTGCGACCCGCATTGCCTTTAGAAAGACAAATTTTGAAAATTCATCTAGGACAACAAAGAGAAAACGATTGCCCCTTTTCGATCGGACGTACGGTCCCAAAAAATCTACGTAAATATTTTGAAAGGGCCGATCTATCTCCTGCTTCGTCCCCATAGGTGGTCTTAGAATTTGGTTCGGTGCTTTATTTTGTTTGCACTTTTCGCAATTTTGTATAAAGTTCCTGATCTCGGTTGTTAGGTTGGGCCAGTAAAAATGTTGACGAATCCTGTCTAACGTTTTTCTGATACCTCCATGTGAGCAATTAGGTGGTATGTGTGCTTTTTGGATGACTGAATTAGTTAGACTTGATGGTATCCACAAGTTCCACTGGTGTTCAACAGATATCGAGTGACGATCTATTGGATACATCCGTTTGTAAACTTTATGGTCCTGAATCGTAAGGTCTGGTAAATTATGTTGGTTATTTGTCACAGTTGACAAGAGGTCCAGATAATCCTTTGATTTAAACTCAGGAGAATCTAGATCAAGCATGAGGCGTTCATTACAGTTCAGAGAGATTTGATCAAGGTGTACGCGAGACAATACATCGGGAACAGTATTCTGGGAACCCTTGCGATGCTCTATCTTAAAGGTAAATCCTTGTAATTTTAGAGACCACCGAGCCAATCTTCCACTCAGGTCCTTGAGTCCCATGAGCCATTTAAGGCTGGCGTGATCGGTCACAATCGTGAATAAAGTACCTTCAATGTAGGGCCTAAACTTCGCCACTGCTCGAACTGCTGCGTAGCATTCTTGCTCAGTAACGCTGTATTTTCTCTGACAGGCGTTAAGCTTCTCTGAGAAGAATGCAATCGGCTTTTCCTTTTCCTCTTCGTCGTATTGGTATAAGACACCACCAATTCCGACCGAAGACGCGTCACACTGTATGACAAACGGTTTGCAAAATTCGGGATTGCTTAATAATGGTGCTGAAATCAGAGCTGTTTTCAGGGCTTCAAAGGATATACCTGCTTCAGGAGACATTGAAAATGTTTTCGCTTTTTTGAGGGTATCGGTCAATGGTGTAGCTAATGAAGCAAAATTCCTGATGAATCTGCGATACCATCCACAGAGGCCTAAGAATCTCCGCACTTGTTTCTGTGTTGCAGGAGTGGGCAAATCTTGTATCGCTGCTACCTTATCAGGATCGGGTTTAACGTAGCCTTGGCCGACAATGTATCCCAAATAGCGAAGCTCCTTGAAACAGAAATATGATTTACTAACATTAATGGTTAGATTTGCCCGTCGTAGGCATTTAGCAACTTCTTTTAATATTACGAGATGTTTGTCAAAGTCTGGTGAGATAATTAGGAGATCGTCGAGGTACACAAACACACATTCTCGAAGTGTACCAGGGACCACCTTATCCATCAGCCGACACATCCTTTGGGCTGCATTACATAGTCCGAAGGGCATGACGGTGAACTGGTAAAGTGGCCTACCTGGCACAGTAAATGCCGTCTTTTCCCTCGACTTCTCTTCCAGAGGGATTTGCCAAAACGCATCCTTCAGATCCACACTACTAATGTAGTGTGTATCCTTTAGACGGCTTAGCAAACCCTCGATATGAGGTAGTGGATATGCATCTCTCTTTGTTAACGAATTCACTTTGCGGAAGTCAAGACACAGCCTGTTCTTGCCGGGTTTCCTGATAAGGACAATAGGCGAACTCCACGCGCTGTGACTTTCTTCGATAACTCCGAGAGATAGCATGCGATCCAGTTCCTCATAAACTAAAGATTGGATAGCAGGTGACACCGGATAATGGCGCTGCTTTACGGGGTCAGCATCACTGGTGTCAATCACATGTGTCTCTAGGGTAGTTTTGCCCAACCCAAGGGTGGTACAGGATGGAAAAGCATTGATTACACACTGAAGTTGTCGTTCCTGTTCAATCATCAGCTCATGTATCGGCGGTTTTGGTTTTTTACTGTCTGCTTCCGGCAAATTAGAATTGTTTGAAGGAATAAACATTTCGCTTATGATTTGCGGAGCGATTTTAAATTTGGACCAGAAGTCGATACCTAGGTATAATGGTTGTATAAGACTTGGAACAAGATAGAAATCCATTTTTTTCGACATTCCATTGTATTCAACCAGAACGTTTATACGACCAATTATATTTTGGTTTTTACCACCAGCTGTCTTCAGTGAGCAATCGAATTTAACTATAGGAACATTCAGCTGCTTTACAATCTGCATGCAACCACATCCTAAACATGATATCGATGCCCCACTGTCTAGCAGTCCTTTCAATTTTTTGTTTTCTATAAAGATATTTGCGTAAGGTCGTGTATCTGAATTGTCTTCGACAAGCGATTCATTTATCAGCTTTCGGTAAAGCTTTCCTTTTTTGTGTCTGTTTCTTGATTTTATTAATTTGAATGGTTTGTTATGTTTAGATAATAGTTCATCAAGGCTGAAAATTCGTTTCCGAATAGCATTATACTCGGCCAATCTTTGATGATACGGTTTCATATATTGTGCAATTTTATGTAGTTTATCGTCGCTTTCGGACGAGGTGCTAGGAATCGTTATTTCCAAATGCATACTTGTATCTGTTTTAGCTGGTTTGTCATCAAATAGATCGGTATTTGTAGACGCATCCGTTTTTATTGCTCCGGATTGGTCTGAGTCGAACGGGACCTTCCGGAAAAGTTCTCGTTCGTCTTCAGGTTTTCCTTCGGTGTGTTACATTTAGGACAATCTATTACTGTGAAATTGTCTGTACCACAACGATAGCAGAAAAGGTGACAGACAGGCGAGCGACATTCAGCAAATATATGTCCAGGCTTTTTGCAGTTAAAACAGATTGCATTACTGCTCATACCTTTGTCTGGGGGATGAGAAAAATTTGGACGATAAGTTTTTTGAACGGCCGCGATGTTAGCAAATGGCTCTGACATATTTTCGTTCTCAGTATCTTCGCTAGAGTAATGAATTTCATGTACAGCTCTAGCATTATTGAAACGAGACTGTGAGCCATACCTAGATTGTAGCATCTTTTCGGTACGTCTGCACTCGTCTCGAAGCTGTTCAATAGAGTTTATCTGCATAGGGTATATAAAATTCATTAATCTAGAGTTAATATTGTTACGAATTATCCTGATAAGATCATGGTCTGACATTGGCTCTCTTAATTGACTTTTAAAATGAATGATGGATTTATAAAATTCATCGAACGACTCGCTAGGCATTTGACGTCGATCCATTAACTGTCTTAGGATTTCCAAATCGTTTTCATAGCTCCTAAACTGTTTTAACAAAGCCGAGCGTAACATTGACCAATCTCCTCTAGGATTAGTTCTGAGATATTGCCAGTACCAGTCTTGTGCTGATCCAGCTATTAGGTGATGGAAGTTACGAATGATTTCATTCCAAGGGCAATTATAGTTGCTTTTGAGGGTTTCAACACGAAATCTTCAATCGTCATTCCCTTAACAGTATCATCATACCTTATCCCCCAACAATCTAAATCAAATCGTCGGTTGGATGATCGCTGACCTTCGTTATTTGAAAAGTGTCTATTTGGGTTTGCATATTCATTGTTAACCTGTGTCGTACCTGCAGTTTCTCCTTGCCTAGAACTAGTGAATCGAGAACTTGCAGACAGGTTAACTGAGTTTGCTGAAAAACTTCCTGATTGAGGTGTATTTCTAATCTCTTGTTGCAGATTATTTTGGGCAAGAATATCGTTTGAACTGGGTTGTGCATTGTGATTCAAAATGTCTCTCACACTGCTCTCAACATTTTGTTTGATTAGATTGGGAAGATCCCGAAAAAGAGAATTTTGTAAGTCCAACAAGCTCGCATCAACTACACTCTTAATGTGGGAGTGAAGGAAACTGTTGGAAAGAGGTTGATTATGCTCTGCTGCTCGAGCAGTACTTCCAACTAACTGAGATCTAGGTAAACGGTCACCAGAATCTGCCTCTCCGAGAACAGCTGATGCTGATGCCTCTTGTAATGTTGACATTACTGGAATGTTTGGCATAGCGGTGGTAGTTGTAGTCGTTGTCGTTGTCGTGACAAACTTAACGGAAGCAGTTGTAAACACCGGATTGAGTGTTGCTGCTGCTCCGATCGCTATCGTGGTTCCTAGACTCAGGAGCCTAGCTTGGTTAAAGCTTTCATTCATGCTTCTATTTCCTTGTATGTCATTGCTGAGGGACTGAAAGTTTCTTGATAAATTCATGTTATCTCGCTGAGGAGAATGACGTACGGGTTCACTATTTCGAAAAGAGAGTGAAACAGATGAGTTTGAGTTTGCCTTTCTCCCGCGAGTGATCATACCTATACCAGAATTATTTGGATCTCTGTTTTTAGAGGGCTTAGGAATTGCTCCTTTGTTGTTGCTTTTGTTAAGATGCATGATTTAAATTTTTGTTTACGAATGAATGGTAAAGGAAAGTAGTGTTTTTTTTTTTTTTTTTGGTCTTTAATTTAGTTTTTCTAGTTGAAAATTGGTATTTGTGCTTTAGCGATGCACGGGTGATAATTGTTTACACAAATCAATGAGTGTGATGTGTGAGTGTAGGATTTAAAAACGAAGAGAACTTAAAAAAAGGCGGCAATAGAAATCTATGTAATTTCAAAGAAAGCATACATACTTTTGTTTCTATATGAAAACATTTTGAAGGCGTATAATCTATCGCAACTTATAAATTCAGCTGTATAAGCTTTAGCTAAATAAGGACTTATAGATTTACTTCCTATCAAAATAATTTGCTTGCATGTCGACTCTATAATAATTTCCTATAGTGTAACTACATTATGTGTACTATTGTACTGAACAAATGTGACTCCAACAGTACTTTGAATTAAGGTCTGACATGAAGGGACATTTATCTAAATTTGTTTGCAGCCGATTACAGAGTCAAACACATCCGTAATCGCAACGAGATGAAAGGTGATCAGAGCTGCTAATTGTAAAGTCGTCATTGACAGGGTGTTGCCTAAGCTTAAGGAATTAGGAAAGTTCCAACCTTATGACAGGCAAGTGTTTGTCTAGACTGACACTCGTTGTTCCACGTTCTTGGGCGCCAATTTTGTAAAGCAGGGGGAAATTTGGGTGTTGTTTTTCCCTGGTAGCAGAGGTGGCACGCTGGTGGTCGCACGGCGACAGCTCGTCGGATGGGGGGGATCTTTCTGCCACTTACCTACCTACAAAATAAATTCGTGCCACTTTATATTAAGTTTATCGAATCCACATGACTGTATGATGCTATGTCTAGTTAAGTGGGTGTTATTTTTACTGCGCGCCATAGAATAGATTGCCATCCTTTTAGTGAATGGCAAGATCGTCGGAAATAAGAAAAAGAATAGAAAAGGATAGATAAGCTTAAAGATTGAGAATAGGTTTCAAATGTTAGTGACACGTTGGAAGGTAGTCGTTGTTCTCGGGAATGACTACACATTACACAACCAGAAGGCTAACCCGCCCTAGCATGACCTAAGTCACGACTCCATGACTATCAATATGCCTGTATACTATTTATGATAGTCCCTTATAATAGGACACTACACAGTTGCTCACACTTAGGTACTCATCGAACGTTGCTCACGCTTATCACCCCTTTATCGCCGTTAGAATTCAATCAATCCATATTAAACAAATGGTTAATTTTAAAACACATTAGGTATCCAATTTTATTGGGCTGTATATATATATATCGTCGAAAGTTTCTTATCACAAAGAGATTTTAAGAGAATTTAAGAAAAACACTCATTCTAGTGTGTGGTGCACGTATGATCGATAAGAAGAGAATAGTATAATTATAGAATTGGCGTCATAATTCATCAATTAAAAATTTCAGATAAATTCAATGTATAGCTTAGGTATCTTACTCGAAATAAGTTGAAAGGTAAACAGAATGTAGGTATGTAATATGGTATATAAGGGAATATAAATGTTATTATTAAAGTAAGTTATAGTTTTAAGAATCTTCAATTCAATAAATCACTTGTTGAGTGTATAGATATTCAAATGGTATAAATCAGATTTATATTGTAAGTAGGATATCATAGTAAAATTGATGGTAGTGATGACAAATTTATTTTCTTATTGCAGAAGGCAATGGTTATTAGGTTCTCAATTGTTTTTCTATTTTAATTAAGTTACTTTACGTTTACTAATAGGTATGTATTTCATCATTCGATTTAACTTAGCTTTATATTAGATTTTAGTTTCAGAAAGGCCAAAAGACTTACGTTTTCAATGTTTCTTGTGTTTAGTTACTTGTAATCTTGATGTTTGATGATTGATGTTGTTATATTTTTCTTTATGTTGATGACTGCAGACTCCGTTGTGCGCACATCGGTCCTGAAGTTCACTGTTTGGCTTGTTTGGACAAAATGAAATTAGTTTTTGAAGCAATATAGATAATCTTTTGGCGATTCTTACCTCGATGTCATTTATAATCTACGAAAAAATACCTACTTAATATACCAATTCATATAAACGATATTTCTTGTTTTATACATATATATAAAGTTTTAATTAATTGAGACCAATGGTAAGTATTTGATGATGATGTCGGGATGTCTGGGATGTGTTCCTACGCTTCTAAGCTGATGAACAGAGGTTGCGGTGCTTCGTGCTGCACTATGGTTAGGTTATCAATGCAAAGGCACACGTGTTGATTTTTTTTTTTTTTTGGTTAGGTGTATGGATAGGTCGGCACCAGTGAATTTTATGGAATGTAAATTACACTGCGTTGCCTCGTGGTTTCACCAATTGTAGTGAGTGGTTGCAAAATCACGTGTCCAAAAGCCAACGTAAGTCCGCCTATTTTGAGTGAGGGTGGAATGTTACACTTGCACACTTTAGCAACGAATAATATCACTCTTACCTTCGTTTGAAATGACAATTTTAAATAACTTTTTATTAGATTATATTCATCTAGACTCTTTTGACGAGCTTTACGTATAGCTTGGAAATTCTCGACGACTAAATCACAATCGTGATATATTGAAGGCGGAAATTTACTAAATATGCCTGTACTTTCGGCTAATTTAATTTTCTCGGAAACTAGGGAATACAAATGAGTTATTTTATGAACTTTACTGATATGTAAATCAAGCGGTTTACCAATAATTTTCTGTGATGGATGCACGCACTATCCTTCGTCATTCACTAGCCACAAGTAAAAAAGACCGCCCACTCGGGTTACATTCAATATATACCTGTGCGGCTTGGCGCGAAATATGGTTGATAGAATGTGGTGTAGAGTTTGAGTTGAAACTGCACAGCGGCTTAACGCATTACCATCAGTGCGTGGAATTATCAAAAGCACGTCAAAACCTACGTCAACAGTGACTTTGAAGACATAGAAATGGGAAATTATTTCAAGGCGATCGCTACACATGATGCTCTTATTCATAAAATGATAAACTTTGGTTTTCCTACCGCCTTGACTACGCTAATACGTAACTTCTTGTATGGACGCAGCTTTAGAGTACACGTTGGCTCTGTGACATCCACAGAGAATTACTGCAGGAGTCCCCCAAGGCTCGTTGCTTGCGCCGATTTTATATAACATATATATGGCAGATTTTCCCAATCTTCCGAATTGCTTTT
Organism: Portevinia maculata; assembly: GCA_949715645.1. Classification (NCBI taxonomy): domain Eukaryota; kingdom Metazoa; phylum Arthropoda; class Insecta; order Diptera; family Syrphidae; genus Portevinia; species Portevinia maculata. Next base: position 145,988,014 of record OX454527.1, on the reverse strand, counting down.
CGTCAATTTTTGCTGATGATACTGGAATTTATAGCTCGCATGAGCAACCCTCAAATATCTGTTCAAACCTTCAACAAGGACTCTCTATGCTCAGTGCCTATTTCCATAGATGGAAAATAAAAATAAACGAAAGTAAGACTAAAGCCATGTTTTTACGCGTAGAAGACTTCCCCGCTATCTTCCGAATAATAGTCTTAATCTCAACGGTTGTAACATCGCTTGGACAGAAAATGTCAAATATCTTGGCATCACTTTCGACAAAACCCTGACATATAGTTGCCAAATAAGAAATGTACTAAGTAAAGCTGGAATTCTAATCAAAATATTATATCCGTTTATAAATAGGAGATCTACACTTAACCTTGAAAATAAGCTGATAATATACAAAGTCATATTTCAGGCCTTTATGGTTTATGGTTCCCCTGTTTGGTATAATTGCGCACGCACTCATATTAATAAGCTGCAAATCATGCTAAACAAGATCCTTAAAATGATTCTCGACTTGCCGTGGCATTTCTGCACATCTGAACTACATAATATGTCAAACGTCGACTTTGTGGTGGATAAAATTAACACCCTGGCATGCAAGTTTTTTGAAAAATGTTCATTGTCAGTAAATCCATATGTTACGCAACTATTGCCAAATTAGTTTGTAAGTTAGAGTAAGTTAGTAGTTGTTATTATTCATAAAAAAAAAATTTCATTTTTTGTAAATCCATATGTTACGCAATTATTACCAAATTAGTTAGTAAGTTAGAGGAAGTTAGTTATTATTGTTATTATTTATAGAAAAAAAAAAATCATTGGGTTTTCAGATACTTAAGTTTTCCCAAATATGTAATATTATTCACGTTCACATTTTCTGATAATATCAATCCAATAATATTAAAGCTGAATGGGCACTAGCTCTTGCACTTATCTAGAAGTTCTATTGTATATACTTGTAAATGTCAACTTGAATTTAATAAATGAAATGAAATAAAGGGATTTTTTTCTGTTGTTACAGTACCCTTATAATGCTAAGAACACAGTGTAAGCTACTTGGTATTAGAAAGAATAGAGAGATAGGAAAGAAGTGTTTGGGTGCAGTTGTAGGGTTTTTCTCTACTTCTCCAAATCGTTTACAATTTCAGCCTTTTCTTAAATTTGAAGAACTTTACGTGCTCGTTTTGCAATACAAATGCTTACTGCAACGTCAAACACCACGAGTGCTCACGAGATGTGCTATTTAGTGAAGGTAAACTAAATTTAAAGTCTAGACGACAAACGGTAAACTTATTATTCAGACTAAAATGCACGGAAAAATTGTTTTTCTTTTCAGGAACGCATTCTTGTGCAAATCGCAAAATGTCTGAAAATTTACATGAAATCATCAGCACACAGCATTGCGGTTGTAAGAGGTTTCCCCGGATATTAGAGTGTAAATTTCACAAATATTTTCTTAAAAAAATTCTGGATATTAGAGGTTGCCGGTTATTGGAGCTCCCGTTAAAAGAGTTTTTACTGTATTTTGTTCAAAATCAAAGTTTTTTTTTTGTTTTTTTTTATGATAATCTTAAACTATGGTGACCAGTAAGGTAACCTACTAAATTTTTGATATCATGCCTGCTTAGGTTTAGACATTTGCTGGCATTTTCATTGAAGGGCCGAATGGCTCGTTTGGCCTGTCTTAGACCTGGGATTCTTTCCCATATATAGATACATTTTCTATGTTCCCAGCTTTTTACTGCTGCCGTTGATGCTGATCTAGGAGTGCAGCAGAAAGGTTCGGGACCTATGAAAGGTGTTTCTGAACCTTTTCTGGCCAGTTCGTCGGCCTTTTCGTTACCTTCTACCCCGACATGACCCGGAACCCAACATAATTTGGTCTTGTTTCTTATTCCAAGTGTTTGTAGGGTAATGAATCAGTACATGACTGATTTGGAGTCAATGGTATACGAGCTAAGGGCGTTTATAGCTGCTTGACTATCCGTGAATATATGGATGGTTGCACCTTTTATGCCAGATAAATTAATGTGGCTGGCGCATTCTTGAATGGCGTGGAGCTCGGCTTAAAATACGCTGGGACTTTTTCCAATGGGTATCGTTAAGCGTTTGTGTGGTCCGTATATTCCCGCTCCTACCCCCGTTTCCGTTTTAGAACTATCCGTTTACCACTTTATGCCGTTGTGGCTGTTTGGTGGGTTATTACTAACCCATGCTTCTCTCTTGGGGATCTCCGTGGAGAACCGTTTGTTAAAGCATAGTGTTTTTTGAATGCGGTCTGTGACCGCGCAGTTCATGTTAAGTTCTGGCAGTTCATCGAGAAGTGTAAAGACACGTTCCGGATGATCATTAAAACTTATCTCGTTTAAATGTATTAGACTTATTGCACTGCGGATCGCCACTTTTTGAATGTATATGTGGAGAAGTGTAATTCCTGTTATTGCCTCTATGGCAGCTGTTGGACAGGTTCGCATGGCTTCGGAAATACCTAGGCACGCAAGCCGTTGTACCTTTTTGAGCTTCTCTATTGCGACCTTTTGTGTGGATTTTATCCACCATACTATGGAGGCGTATGTTATAATGGGTCTTATCATCACTGTGTAGATCCAGTGGACGATCTTTGGAGAGGTTCTGACATATGTGCGACGACAGGCCTATGAAGCTCTATTAGCTTTAGTGATTTTGTTATTAATGTGAGAGTTCCAGTTAAGTCTCTTGTCTAGGATTACTCCAAGATACTTGACTTCGTCGGAATACTCTACGACCGTGTCTTTTATTGTGATTAGGCCTAGGTCTAATTTCCTCCTTTTAGTGAAAGGAACGATGACGGCTTTACTGGAATTTATGGAAAGATTTTCCATGATATACCAGTCTATGGCTGTCTTTAGAGCATTTTTCATTTTTGATGTGACTCCAATTGAGTATTTGCCCCTGACTATGATGACTATATCATCGGCGTACCCAATTGTAGTGTAGCCCAAATTGCTCATCTTGTGTAGCAGGTCATCGATGACCAATGACCACAAAAGGGGTGAAAGTACTCCCCCTTGTGGGCATCCCCTTATGGCTGTTACTGATACTGAGGTCATTCCTGACGAGGCAGTTATTTTGCGACTTTCCAGCATCGCTTTGATCCATTTAATAGTTGGTTTGTCTATGTTTCTATGGTACAAAGCATTTGATATCGATTCATATCTAGTGTTGTCAAAAGCACCCTCTATGTCCAGAAAGGCAAAAAGTGCGATCTCTTTGCAACGGTAGGCGTTTTTTTATCCCTGTGGTTAGTCTTAACAGAACGCCTTCCGTGGATTTGCCCTTTTGGTACGTATATTGGTGAGGGTGCAGAGGCATGCTTTTTGATATGTATTCTCTAATGTGGATGTCAATAATCCTTTCCATTGTTTTCAGAAAAAACGATGTCAAGCTTATCGGACGATATGATTAGGTAATTCGCTCGGCTTGTTTCCCGGTTCAGGTATAAATTTATTTATTTATTTATTTAACTTTCATCTACAAGTCGAGCTTACAGACTATGATTATTTAAACACTATAATATGTAATATAACTATATGTTAACATAATTACCCATTATACAGCAACCAAGATATAATGCTTTTAAACCGATGTCTTGGAATATGAAAATCTACGTGACTACTAACTTCATTATATGATTTTAGTGATCTAGAGATGGGTTCATTGCAACCATAGTTTGTTCGATGCCTCGTTTGAAAAAAGAAGGGATGGACTCTTAGCACCCTCGTAGGAACATATATTGGCAATAAAGATAAAAGAAACGGGCTATTGATACGGGAGCATACGACATCCCTAATAAACATGATCCCATGTACACGTCTTCTATCTTTAAGACTCATCGTACCCAAAAGTTTAAGTCTGGCATTATAAGACGGTTCGAAAGTCCAACGCATTTTGAAAAAAATATACTTTGTAAAACGCCTTTGTACTTTTTCAATGCGATCCGAGTGAAAAGAATAGTAGGGATCCCATACGACATCTGCATACTCAAGAACAGATCTCACCAAAGCAATAAAAAGCGATAACAAAGTATGAGGATTAGAAAAATCTTTAGAGTTTCGTTTGATAAAGCCAACCAAAGAATTTGCCTTCGCTACCATGTACTCGATGTGAGAAACAAAAGTCATATTAGCATCAATAATTATTCCAAGATCTTTAATTTTGCTCACCCTGGTTAAAGGTATACTATTAATACAATAATTGTAAAAACAAGGAGCTTGAGATTTATAAAACGATATACAATAGCATTTACTGACGTTTAACATTAAACAATTATTAATGCACCAAGTCGACAGATTGTTAAGGTCTATCTGAATCTTAGAGTAGTCATCAACGCTTCTAATTTTTAAGAACATTTTTAGATCATCAGCATACATCAGGCAATGGCAGAATTTTAGACTATAGATTAAATCATCAATAAATAAAATAAAAAGGAGCGGTCCAAGGTGACTTCCTTGTGGAACTCCGGAAGTACAGGAAATAGGTCTTGAGCAGTGATTATCAACACACACAATCTGAGACCTACCAGATAAAAATGAGGAAATCCATTTCAAAATTACCGAATGAAATCCAAAGATTTTAAGCTTATTTATGAGCAACCCATGATTGACAGAGTCAAAAGCCTTGCTAAAGTCAGTATAGATAGTATCAACTTGACATCCACTTTCAACAGCGTTAGCAACGAAATATTTGAAGTGTACTAAATTGGTTGTTGTGGAGCGACCAGAAACGTAACCATGTTGGAACTCTGATAAGTGCTCTTTGATGTGAAACTCAATTTTATCCTTAACAATACTCTCTAAGAGCTTTAGAATGACGGAAAGTTTGCAAATACCTCTATAGTTAGAGATATCATTTTTAGAACCAGATTTAAATATTGGGACCAAAAAATACTACGTTTACCTCCCTCCAGGTAACTGGTATATATCTCCAGTTGAAGGTGAACCTAAATAAGGCAATGATGGATGGTAATAAAAATTCTATTCCATTTTGAATGAGGGCTGGAAAAATACCGTCTGTTCCTGATGCCTTGAATGGTTTAAATGAGTTGATTGCCCATTTAACCTTATCCGGAGTAAAAAGTATTCCGGATAAACTATTAATTCTGCTGAGGTTTCTTGGAATTGAGACCTCCGCTATATGATCATCTGTAATGACCATCGTGTGAGACCCTGGGAAGTGAGTCTGAAGCAAAGTTTTCAGCGTTTCTTCCCGGTCGCGTGTGATTGAACCACCTGATTTGATTAACGATCCCATGCTTTTTGCTTGATCCTTTGACAGAGCGCTTTGGAGGTGTGCCACCTCTGGACGTTTTTCGATCTTCTCGCAGTTTGCACGCCATGAGGCCCTTTTGGATCTTCGCAACTCTAAGTTGTACATGGTCAGCACGGATTTATATTGTTCCCATGTGCCGGTGCGTCTGGGTTTGTTAAAAAGCTTTCTCACTCTCTTTCGAATAGACTCAAGGTTATCGTGCCACCACCTTTTAACCACGCACCTTTTAACCACAGTACGCTTAACTTTGCAACTACTTTTGAATGAAGCAAGCAAGAATAATATCATTTTTTTGACATTGCGCAGCATCTGCATCATTTGTTTTTGATGGTGCTTCTGGCAGCATGTTAGATCTGACCGCTAGATTTTCGCGATAAGTTCTCCAATTAGTCAGTCTGTTGTCATAACGGACTGATGCGTGTTCGGCATTGCATCTTATCTCGAATCGGATGTGCATATGATCCGATAGAGATGCCCCGCCAGACATATGCCAACCCTCTATGATATCTTTCATAAAAGGAGATGAGATAGTAAGGTCTATGACCTCCTCTCTTATGGAATTTCTAAAAGTGTTACTATTTTCCTTGTTTAGAAAGACGAGGTTGTTGCTATATAAAAATTCTAATAACGACTCACCTCTATTGTTTGTATCTCGGCTGTCCCAAATCGTGTTATGTGCGTTTGCATCGCAGCCGATTATGATGTGTACTTTTTGGTTCTCACAGTACCGGACAAGTTCCTGTACTGGTAGGGGAGGAACTACATCAGTGTCTCCAGCAAAGTACGCCGATGCGCACACAAATTTTTGTAGCTCTCTGCCTTTGTCTTCTATTAGAACTGCGACCAGGTCCCTAGCTGTGAAACCTGGAATGAGAGAAAATTTTATATCTTTCTTAATAGAAATGGCCGCCCGTGGTCTGAAAGGACCTTTGGCGAAAATGATCTCTCTATTTTTACAGTTTAATCCAGATATCTTAAAATTGTTTGCCCATGGTTCCTGGATTAGAGCAATAGCGATGTTTCCTTCGTCGCATCGCTGGCTAAAGGTGTCCGAGGCACCCATAGCCCTGTGCAGATTGGCCTGCAGCACGCTTAGGCGGGATGTCATTATTTCCGTGCGAATTCAGGGTTACGTACTCTGTTAGGCTTATTGTCACCTCTCTTTCGTACGACACCCTGTTGATGGAGACCACTTTGTCTACCTCTCGGACTTTTGTTTTTGTGTCCGTCTTGCGCCCATGCCTTCTTACGATCCATACCTAGTTTAGGCCTAAACCGTTGTTGGCTTTCTTTGGCGGTGCTATGCGCACTATTGCCCTTTTCGGCTGCGCTTGGTCTTGCGCTTGTGGCTTTTCTTTGTAGCACTAGTGTTGCCGTGCTTGAATCTGCTGCCTTCGCGGCAGTACTGGTACTGGCCCCAATTGGATCAGTTGCGGTGCTGCTGTGAGCTTTGGTGATGTGCTTTTGAGGATCTTTCGGGCCCTGTTTGGCCGTCTTATCGGCACTTTTTAATATGAGTTTGGTCTGTCCGAATCGGAACGAGACCATCCCCTTCAGCTCCACAAGTCTCCTCATGGAGCTGTCATTGATTGCAAAAACCATATATGAGCGATGTCTCTCTCATCCGATCTTTGCAGAACTCTCCACGTTCTCGTGTTTAGTTCTCTGTTTTGGCCGTCTAATAAGGCCAGGATCCTTTCGCTCGCTACCCCGGTACTCTGCGGGAAGAACCCTCTGATGACATGTGGTTTTGGAAAATTTTCCTCTCCCACAAGCAACACCTATAACCCGCATTCCTCCTTAAGCTTCGCGAAGGTTGTCTCCATCCACTTTGCAGTAATGGCGTCCGCACATACAATCATAAGCCATCCTGCTTTGAAAGTAGTACCGCGGAATGCTGGTATGACCTCCTCGTCACGTTTTTCACTCGTGATGTCCTCTCTCTCTTGTATCAAACCCATTTGTTCGTTGGAGAGAGGATTACGATCGATGTCCACTGGTACAACCCCTAGTCTGACATAGCTCGTTATATTGCTATACTAGACTTTGTCGACGGTTGTCTTCCCAGTGCGGCCTCTCTTCGCTTCGGATTGAGGCGGTGTATTATCCTCGGATCGCATTCGCTTCACCTCGGGACCCTTGTTGAACATCGTTTATTTCGCATAGATTCGGGCCTGCTCAATGGTGCTCCCCTTCGTCTGCGCTCGCCTATATCTGCGCTGTTCCGATGGTGTGAATCTGACGTAGTCCGTGCTACATTGCCGACTGTCTTAGGTACGTCCTCTATATCGGGATGTCTTTCATCCGATAATATGCTGTTGCATATGGTGCTAGATTCTGAAATAGAGTCACTTAGTTGAGACAAGTTCTCTTCAGATTCCCCCATTTCAGAGTCGATGATTACAGACTCTATCCTATTGACAGATGTCGTGTCGTCATTGACAGGGTGTTCTAAAACATCCCTAGTAGATGATGCAATCTTAGAGGCATCATTCTCTATTTGGTTTTTTGTTTTTGGATCAATTTTGATTCCCACGAGTATTCGGGATATTGTGTCGCCCGTAGTCTACCCGTCTAACCATAGGAAGGCTATCTTAAAATCGGAGGTCACCTGGTATCCGAAGTTTGCAAACTAACGACTAGGCACCCTCTTAGCCATCGGCGCTTGCCACCTTTAGAATAGGGGTTTGTTGGGGAAGTACGACTTAGGGATTTGAGGGAGGGTGGATAGGGGGTGATTGGGAGAAAGAGGAGAAGGAGGGCGGACGTGGAGTCCTGGTCAGTTCTTAGTTGACGCTCATCAGACGGCCTGTCCCTTACCAGAATAGCCCGATGACGGCACATTCGACTTTGCGTTCCATGATGGTGCACACGTCAAGGTGACTGACCCCGCAAGGAGGAAAATCAAATTTAGTACTTGCTTAAAAAAAAACAACTTATTAATATATACTAGTATCACCCTGCTCGAAATTCGAGCACATAAGTTGGTTAATATCATTAATACGTGAATACTTTCTTCTTATATATAAAGGATATGCTGATACTATGTCATAAGTAAACGATTTCTTTTTGTTATGAAAACCCCAAATCTTTGTTGCTAAAATGTATAATATGTATGTTTATCAATATTTTTGTTTTTATAAGCAAACAGTTAAAAATTTAGTACTGAATCCGTGATATCTTTCATGGTCGACATATAAATGTTTATTTTATTTCTTTTATTTGGATTGTTTTATCGATTATATCTTCCACAACAAATTCCATATTCATCGGAAAACCACAAAAGGTTATGAGTTATTAATGAATTTGTCTCTTTTTAGGGTTCCGTAGCCAAATGGCAAAAAACGGAATCCTTATGGATTCGTCATGTCTGTCTGTCTGTCTGTCCGTTCGTATGTCACCGCCACTTTTTTCCGAAACTATTAGAACTATACTGCTGAAACTTGGTAAGTAGATGTATTCTGTGAATAGGTTCTGTGATCTACGGATAGGTCTTCAAAAATGATGTTAAGGTTTCTAATATCATTTTTTTCTAAACTGAGTAGTTTGCGCGAGAGACACTTCCTAAGTGGTAAAATGTGTGTTCCCCCCATCCCAGGTACACTAAAGAGCTGAAATCGATACGAAACAGGCGTAATAGGGCTTGTAAGATTTATTTAAAAAGTCTCTGCCATTCAGATCTTGTACTCTATTTCACATTATTCAATGAATTCAAATCTTTATCCTGCAACTTATATATTGACTATATAAGTAAAATAGAATGCTCTTTAAATTTGGACCCCCAAACTTTTTTGGGGATTCGTCAATTCTGAGAAAAAAACCGATGGTTATCCATTGAACCTTACTTACAATAGTTCTACAACTGCTGATTCGCTACATGCAAGCAATATGTATGCAGATCATTTCATAAGTTGTTTAGGGAGACCCCTCTTCACATAGATGATCAATATTTTAGTTATCTTACCAGCTGTTCTCAAATTAGTTTTAGTTTCTCATTCGATTGGGAAACAATTTTAAAATGTATTTCTTCTCTGAAGAACTACTATTCATCAGGTCCTGTGGCATTGCACCGACTGTTCTTAAAAATGTAGTCATGCAATTGCTCCATATCTTAAGTATCGGTTTGAATTGTGCATTAGTACTGGTAAATTCCCTAATCTATGGTGATTTTATCACACTTGTATTTAAAAAAGGCGAACGTGGTGATATCCATAATTATAGGTCTATTTCAAAGCTTTCGTGTATCCCTAAGCTTTTTGAACAAATTGTTTGCGAAAAGTTAATATTTCTTTGCCGCAATATAATTTGCTCTAATTAATATCCATATATGTATGTATGTGTATGCATGTATAGTTGAACAATTTTTTTTTTCGCTATAAACATGGAAGACCATATAGAAGAACTGTTCGATTTAAATTCTATGGAATTTCAAGATTTTTGTCAAGCAAAAAATGAACTGAAAAAATGAATTTCCGATGTTTATGTTTAAATGTTAGATCGTTAAGGAAAAATTGGGATATGTTTTGTGCTCGTATCTGTCCAATTATAAATTATAATGAAATAATCGTCTTGGTAGAAATTAATATAAAAATAGAAGAGAACAGTCTGTATAATTTGGACGGGTTTTGTGTTGAATTTGAAAATCGGACGCACAAAAAAAGTGGATGCATAGCTATGTTCATTAAAAATAATATAAACTTCGAACGACTAGATATTAAAACAATAGCATATGAAGACCTAACCATTAAAACCTTGTCATTGTCGAAACAAAAAGTTATTAGTGCAATTTATCGACCACCGAAACACAATCAAAGTGAATTCGTGGATGAATTTAAAAAAATTACCAATGCAAAAAGAGAGGACAACGATTTGATAGTTCTGGGTGATATAAACATTAATATAAATGATAACCTAAGCAGTAACGTCCTGAATTACCAAGAAATGCTCGCTTCACATAGGTTATGCAACGTTATCAGAGGGGCTACTAGGATCGATCTGAACATAGGTAGCTGCACACTGATTGATCATGTATTGGTGAATCTACCCGATACAAAAGCGTTGTCGGCTATTGTAGAAAATGACATATCCGATCATTACAGCACATTGTATGGGGTTTACAAACAACAACAACACCAAATTGATAATGACACGTCCCTGCGTTATGTGGTAAAGACATGCAAAGTAAATCAGATGATAAGAGCTACGAACTGGGCCCCAATAATTGAAGAAACAGAACTCGAAACACTTTTTAACGCTTTAATGGAAAAAATGAATGAAATATATTCAAACTCAAAAACCGCTTGTAAGGAAAACAATGACAGAAAGAGTTCTGCGTGGATCACCCGTGACATCGTTAAGATATGCAAGGAACGTGATGTACTATATCGCAGATGGAAGAGCAACCGTAGCAATGTGACATATGAGACTGAATACAAAAAGCTGCGCAACTTGGTGAACAAACTAATTTCCAGAACCAAGGATCACTTCTACAAAGAAAAGTTTGAGCAAACACGATGCGATCCGAGGAAAACGTGGGCGTTAATAAACGAAATTTTAGGACGAAAGAAGCCGAGTTTGGATGCCACTATTCGAAAAAAAACTTCTCAGCAGCGTTATCAGATGAATTTGCAGACCTCTTCGCGCAGCAGGCAGATTCCATTATTCATCATTGTAGCCTAACAACATCAAATCATAATAGTGCCATACTTCGAGACTCGATATATTTTGGAAATATTGAATGCTCGGAGATAGAAAGCTTATTACATCGCCTAAATGTTCAAAAGGCTCCTGGAGCAGATGGTATCAGAACGATAGATCTGAAATCGAATAAAGACATTTTTGTTCCCATTATAACAAAGCTGATAAATCTTAGCTTCGATAAGTCAACAGTACACAAAAAACTTAAAGAATCAATTGTTCGTCCAATATACAAAGGAGGAAGTAAAATCCAGTTATCGAACTACCGTCCAATTGCGATCTTGCCAGGCATCGAGAAGATTATGGAGTAAATAGTTACAGATCGAATTAGGGATTTCATCCGAAAGCACGACTTAGTATGCAAAAATCAATATGGCTTTCTAAAAGGTAGAAGCACTAACCAACTACTTGGAGACTTTGCAAACTTGGTTAATACCAGCTTAAGTAAGCGACACCACGTGTTAGTTCTATTTCTTGACTTTAGCAAAGCTTTCGATACACTGGATCATAACAGACTTATCAAAGCTGTTCAAAAAGCCGGAATTAGGGGAAATTAGCATACTGGTTAACTGATTACCTAGAAGCACGGACATTTCGCGTAAAAATCAAGGATTGTTGTAGCAGTGCACAAAAGGATAAGTATGGGGTCCCGCAAGGATCAAAGCTTGGTCCACTTCTGTTCATTTTGCATACAAATGAAATGCTAAGATGTTTGAAAAGGAACTTCCCGTTTGCCTATGCAGATGACACAGCGATCGTTGTCTGCCATCAATCAATGGAAGAAGCAGCAAAGTTGATGCAAGATGAGTTTTACGAAGTGGGCAAGTGGTTCCATGACAATGGGATAGTAAGCAACGCATCAAAAACAAAACTTATGCATATACGAAGTCCACAGTACACTGCGTCACCAATCGTACTAAAGACTTTTGGATGCCCCATTAAATCTGATTTGGAAGACATTGAGGTTGTCGATACATACAAATATCTAGGCGTCACTATCGATAACCATTTCCTCTGGGATGCTCATATAAATGACCTTCGTAACAAGCTCAAAGGGTCCCTATTTCCGCTGGGCTGTCTACAGACCAAATCTACAAGTTGTGTACAAAAGCAAGTGTACCATGCTCTTATCGAGTCCAGACTGAGATATGGTTTACTGGCTTGGGGAGGTGCAGCACAAACCCACATCGAGAAGTTGCAGAACATCCAAGATAGGGCGATCAAGTTACTATCTAGAAGAGGCACCATGATCAAAAACGTAACAGTTCTAAAAGTGAAGCAGATATTTGAAATGACAGCGGTGCTGGAATACTATGATGACCCGAACTTTCGAAAGCAAATAAGTCACCAGTTTGATACCAGGCGACGAGCGGAGTGTAACGTCGCCTGGTCCTGGCGGCAACGTACGGTGAGATCCCCTAACTTCTTTATTAGGTCGATTACCCTCGCTTCGGCTAAAAAGCCAGTTAGCTCAAACCTCTGATGCACGTATGCTTCCTTGAGGTGGATAGTCGACAAGAGGGGGTTCTTCAGCTGAAAAGCTAGTCAGAACAATTGATTGTAGGTAGGGCTCAGTCTCTCGTCCGGAGAATGAGTGATTTTTACTTCCAAATGACATTACTTTTATACCCTAACTTAATTGCTACGTAAGCTTAAATATTAATGCACAAATAGCTAAATCTGCTAAAATATAATTGTTTATTAATTTCTTTGCCAGTCACAAATACCGAACCCCTAATAAAAAAAATAATAATTTTATTTCCCAATCGGCATATTTGTCAATAGCCTCATGCTCGCTTCATAGCCTCTCGTGGAAATGCGAACTCAGCATACAAAATACTTCCAAGGTCTTGGCAGTATTTCGTATACGTAGTGCGTTGACCATGCAGTGGATATGAAACTGCAATATGAGCGCTATTTGCCGCGGCCTGCTATTTGCCGGCTATCCGTAGTGCCTCTTGGCGAACACATATTTAATTTAATTGTTTCGTGAGGTGTTGTGTTACCTGATACACTACGGTGGGCTTGATTGGAAGGTGGTTGACACATGTCGTGTGCCTTCCGGGGTCCGTATTTGTAACTGGAGGAACTCAATTAAGTGGACGCTAGTGTGGTCCCTTCACACAGCCAGGGATCTGTAATACTGAGTGTATACAAATGTTAATCTGAGTTCTTATAATAACGTTTACAATGATTAATTATAGGTCTTTAGAGAAGTGTTTTACATTAATGCTTACGTACTAGGCAAATAAGGTTATAATGTTTATAATTAAAAATGGAATTATACATAATAATTATTTTATACTGATTAATAATTCTGCTTGTATGTTAAAGAAGTTGTTTACATGATTGCTTACGTACTAGGTAAATGAGGTTATAAAAAGAAAATTATATAATAACAATGTTTATAGAAAGAAAAAAAAAATTTAAATTTAACTAGGTAAATTTGTTGGAAGGGTCAGGAGGTCTTCTTTCCCCTCCCCCCTTTTTTTTCAAATTATAATATTCTAGATCTTTAGTATATAGGTATAAAATGGTTTTAACCTGTTTTTATGTACTTTCAACCTTTTGTTTTCATATTTTATCTCGCAATTTACCCCGTTTTGGGACCGATGTAAGGACCGATGTAGATTGGATCGAGCTTTTTCCTGTTTTCGTTCCTAAGCAAAACTAAACTACCTACATTGAAATCCGCGCGTTTCGTTTTACAATCGGTGTCATACCTGTTTTTCCTAATGTTCTTTTTGGCTATTAGAGTATCCCGCCAATCTCTATGAGCAACTTGCAATTTATTCTTTAAATCTATTACGTAGTCTTCGTAATTGTATACTGGATCTAACTTGTTTGTGACATTCGACGGTAGATTGCACTGTCTACCGAACACTAGTTCGAAAGGAGTGAAACCTGTTTCTGAATGTACTGAGGTGTTATAACAGAACACATAATAAGGTAACCAACTATTCCAATCTGTGTGGTTGTCGGCTACGTAATTTCTAAGGTAAGCTCCTAGCACCTTCTGTGAATTTTCTAGGGCTCCTATGCTTTCGTGATGGTACGCGGTAGATTGTAGTTGCTCTATCTTTAATATTTTGCAGATGTCTTGAAATACTCTATTTAGGAATTCGGTGCCTTGGTCCGATGCTATTGTACCAGGAACTCCGTATTTTAAAATGGAACATTCCACTAGTCCCTTAGCTACTGTTGTAGCCTCTTTATTTGGAAGTGGAATAGCTTCTACGAATTTCGTTAGCTCGTCTTGTAAGATTCTGCGGTAGTTGTAATTGACATAGGTTGCTTTCTAGGCTAAATGTGTTTGTTTCGCTGGCATCTGGGACAGTGCTTAACGAATGTGGCCACATCGTTCTGCATGCCCGTCCAGAAATATTTTTCAGATTGCGTAGCATGCGATTGATTCCAGCATGTCCGCTTGTGGGGAGCATATGATAGTCAGTTAGTAATAGTTTTCTGCTGCATGGGTCTGATACTTCAATTGTATTAGCAATTAGGTGCACCTCTAAGTTGCTATCTTTAAATAATTCTTGCAATTTTTTCTTCAATATATTTATTTTCATTTTATGGCGGCCGCCTGCGAGTTTTCCTAACTCTTCTTTGGTTATATAAACCTTTCTAATAGCTAAAGGTCCGCATATCCCTTGCACGTCCCTCAATAACATTTGGTCAAATGATGCTGATCGGGCTGTAGTGCTGGTCTCGGATCCTCTGTTGCTCATCGGTTCGCAAGTTTCCTGCACGTCCCTCGACAACATTTGGTCAAATGATGTCGATCGGGCGGTAGTGCTTATTTTGGACCGGTTTAAGATCAAACAATTCCTTGCTGGTACGTATCCTAGCACAAGGTTTGAACCTAATAATTTTTCAGTAAATATTCAAAATCTTCTTCTTCGAAACTATTCACTATCTTTAACTCGACTATTTTCAGTCCACCTTCGGGTGGTTTTAATAACTCCGTTATTTTACTCTTATTAGTTTCTTCTTTGCTTATAATTTTTATATTCTGATCAGTTTTTTGTTTCCGACTTTGAGCTCTTGTAGTTGTGCAGATGTATAGGTCTTTGAAATCTTCGGAAGTCATTTTTATTCGGCTCAGAGCATCGGTACTATTGTCTTTTCCTGGGGAATATTCCACATAGAAGTTATATTCTTCTAGTAGTAGCCTGAATTTAGTCAATCTACTTGAGGGTTCTTTTAGTGGGAACAAGTACACGAGGGGTCTGTGGTCGGTTTGAATTTTGAAGCGTCTTCCGAACAGGTATGGTCTATAATGCTTTACAGCCCAGACTATGGCAAGTAACTCTTTTTCGATTGTGCTGTAATTTTTCTCTGCACTGTTAAGAGTTCTGCTACCATATGTCACTGGTCTGTCGTCGTAGTTCGACAGGACGGCGCCTAAAGCGAATCCTGAAGCATCTGTTCGAAGTACAAATTCCTTTTCAAAATTCGGGAATTGAAGAATTTTCGGGCTTATGAGAAAGTTTTTGAGTGCATTGAAAGATGTCATGCAGTCCTCATTAAAGCCAAATTCAACATTTTTCCATAGTAATCTGTTTAGCGGAAGGGCTATCGTGGCAAAATTTGGTATGAATTTGCGGTAGTAGTTGACAAACGCCACGAACCTTCTGATTTCATCCGCGTCTCGTGGTACTGGAACATTCTTCATAACCTCAGATTTTGATGGATCAGGTATTATGCCCTTTTCCGAGATTATGTGCCCCAAATATAAGACCTCTTTCCTAAGAAAATAACATTTTCCGGGATGAATCTTTAAATTAACTTCTCTGAGTCTTTGGAAAACTTCGATTAGGTTTTTATTGTGTTGCTCAAGTGTTCGGCCAAACACAATCAAATCGTCAAGATATACAAAACACCGGGAATAGGTTAGGCCTGACATAGCAACAGACATCATTCTCGAAAATGTGCTGGGTGACGTTTTCAAACCCATGGGCAGACGTTTCAGTTGGTAGTGCCCATTTTCGGTTGAGAATGCGGTGTAAGGTCTGCTGTCTTCCGCTAATTCCATTTGGTAATACCCTTGGCTGAGGTCTATGCAGGAGAAGTATGTTGCTCCTCCGACCATGTCAAAAATGTCAGTTATGTTGGGCAGTGGAAACTTATCGTCCTCGATTACTTCGTTTACTTTTCGGTAATCGATTACCAGTCTGAATTTTTGTAGTCCCGTGATGGGATCTTTCTTTTTGGGTACAATCAAGATAGGTGAGTTCCATGCCGAAACGGATGGCTCGATAATATCATCTGCCAACATATTTTGTACTTCTGTTTGTATATCATTTTTTTGAGAATGCGGTAGCCTATAGGGTTTAGAATACTTAGCGGTAGCTCCGTCTTTGAGCGAGATGTGGGCCTGACCTATATGTGTGTATTTCAATTTGTCGTTTTTGAGATGGAAGATATCTTGGAATTTGGTACATATGAGCTCGAGTTCTGATCGTTCTTCTTTGTTCAATGTTTCAAAACTGATTTCAGGAAGTACTTGTTGTAGTCGGGTGGACGGTGATCTCTCAGTGGTTTCGCTTTTTAGAACGTAGTATTCAGATAACGGTTTGGATTGTGGTTCTATCCACTTCAATTTCACCTCGGATTCACGGGTATTTAAGATTTTTACCGGCATTTTGCCTTGCCTGGCTTGCGATATGGAGCTTGCCATAAATACGCCCTCACACAATTGTTGTGAAAAGAATACCCGTACGTCCGAATGTTGGCTGTCGACCCAGTATGTGGATTCGGACCTGGGCGAGAGTGAAATAGATACTACTTGGTCTTTGTTAACTATAGGTAATGAAATTTGTTTATTGTTTATTTTTAATTTTAAAGTGAAATATTCTAAGTCCATTATTGCTGCGAAATCTTTAAGGAAATTAACTCCAATGATACCGTCTACGGGTATTGGGAAGGAGTCGGCTACTACGTGAAACGTGTAGGTTGTAGGGAATTCTCCTAACAAGAGTGTGTTAGTACATGTTCCTAGCGTTGTTATGTCACCCGAGATTCCCATTATTGTTGTTTTGTTATTTCTATTTATTGGGGTACCCTGATTTAGTACAACCTGCTTAATTGTGCAGATTGATGCACTTGTATCTATTAAAAAAATTATATCTTTCCTGTTATTGCCTTTCATATGCACATATAGGCCGTTTGCTATCCCCCCTGCACAAATCGCGATCGGCAGCTGTGGGGTTAGTGCCCCCCCCCCCCCCCCGGAATGGTCGGCTTCCCTTTCGGTGGGTAATTCGTTTCCCTGATTTACCATATAAATTGCCTCTCTTCGGTTGCCCTGATTATGGCGTGGTACAAAACTAGTTCGACGGTTTTCTCCGTTATTACGGGTATCTTCACTGCTGTGGGCAACCGGTCGTGGCGTGTTTTGGTTATTGGTATTGATACGATTACCTCTGGGGCGGGTTGCGAAATTATTATTTCTATTTTGGTTGTTATTAAACCGGGGGTAATTATTTATCGGCTGTTGGTAAGCTCTTGGACCGTATGTCGGTCGGTTTTGATATCTGGGGTTGGGTGGGAAATTGGTACGTTGGGAATATGCTTGGTTATTAGGGTAGTTTGCATAGTTTGTATTTTGAAAAGTTCGCCCTATATTTCCCTGGTTACGGAACTGATTCGTGTGCGGTGACACTCGTTGGTTATGGTTCGCGTAGTGCACCGTTTCTGGGGCTGGATTGTTGTCTGTTTCTATCTCCAGCATGTGGTCGATAGCGTCCTGAAATTTGGTATGGCGGGCGCTGTCGAGAAAGATCTTGTATCTTTCATTGACCCCTGCGTTCGTTTGCTCTTGTTAATATATCGCGAGCTGATTCTCCTAGTTCGCTTGTTTCCAACTCGGTCATTTTGGTTACGAGACATTCAACTTCGGACACAAACTCCCGCATTGGCCGATTTCGTTGGCGTAGCTTGTCGAGTTTGTGCTGGAGACTTTCTATAGTGTCTCTAGCTCCAGATTTGGCTATGAGATTGGTTTTTAGTTCACCAAACGTTGCTGGATTGGCAGACCCAAGTTCTGTTAATGCTCTGCCTTGGATCTTGTATTTCATTAAGAACTTTATGAGTGTGGGTTTGGCCGCTTCGCTGAGAGTATCATAGTAAAACTAGACACTATTCAGGAAATCCCTTATGTTTTCGGTTCGGCTGGTGGTAACTTCGCAGTTTAGCATTGGCAGTTTTTGTGCCGTACTGAAGTCGAATTCACTCATTTTGTTGTCGGGTGGATTTACCAAAGGTTTTCGGAAAGAGAAATCCTATCAATTTGATGGAACGCTGGGTAGGAAAAGGAAAAATGCCGAGTAAACGTGCTAGCTACGAGTATTATAATGCGAACATCTAGTAGCAAAGTTCACTAAAGAAAATAGAAGAAAGACCTCGACCCAATCTGCGGAATACCTATTGTTTTTGCTATGTATTGGAAAATCATTCTAGTCTCATTACGTTTTTTTCTAGGTATAATAATTATTTTATTTATTCTCTATATTACTATTTTTTTTTTTTAATTAGGTACTAATCTTTGTAAATATTAATTTAAATAAGCTATAACAGGGCTGGTCGCTTCTCCTCGATGATCATCACTGGTATCAGGCGCTGAACTTGGCTCACTCCATAATCTGAGCCAAACGAGTGTTAAAACTAAATGAAATACAACGCACAAATACTCTTGAAACACCTTTATTTATTGAAACGTTCAGTCGCAATCTGTTAAATTAATGTAAAATAAAACGCACAAATACTTTTGATACACCTTTATTTATTGAAACGTTCTGGCGCACGTCTACTCTTGTCTACCGTTCAACTGCAACTGCTCTTCTCGATCGTGTCCGTGTGTGTTCGGAAGCAACACCAACATCGGCGACGGACTTCGTGTTGTTACATTCGGCCATCCTCAGCAGGAAACGACCTCGTTTCAATTTCGTCGATATTATCCAGTTCGGGATCTATTTGGCACCAAGGTTTCATTTTATCCGATGCAAAAACTGACTGGTAAAACCTAGATTTTCTCTACATTCCAGGCACATCCTCAATGACATAGCTATCATGCGGAAGAACAGTCGACACGATAAACGGACCCCTGTATTTTGGTTCCAATTTACGCGACTCTCCAGTCGAATGCGGTTCTGACTCAATGACGACAAGATCATCTTTGTTGTACTTCGTTGGTTTTTTAAACCGGCGATCGTATCGTACTTTCCACTTCTTCTTCTGCTCTTCGATTTGCTTTGATGCAACTATGCGATTTGCAGCTACTGATTGCTCGCTGGACCTTCACCATCTTGGAAAACTAAAAGTTACTTGTTTTGAAGGATATCTCTGGGTCTAAAATCGAAAAGGAGTTCATTGGGGCTCTTTCCTGTGGTGTTATTCGGAGAGCTATTTATTGTCCACTGTATATTACGAAGTGTCTTGTCCCGTTCAGTGTCTTTATTAGTCATAGTAGTAATTGAGCTAAGGAGTGTTCGATTTGTGCGCTCAACCTGCCCGTTAGCCCTAGGTGTGCGAACAGCATTTTTAATGTGATGAATATCATTTTCATCGCAATATTTTTCGAAGCCTTTGGAGGTGTAGGCCGTTCCTTTATCAGTAATTAGTCTTGTTGGTGTACCAAATATAAGAGTGATTTCGTTTAGAAATGTAATTACATGGGACGTTTTTGTATCCCTAACCGCCTTAATTACAACGTATTTTGTAAAGGCGTCCGTGAGAACGATTAAATACTGATTCCCAAATGAGCTCTTTATGAAAGGACCCAAGTGATCCAAATGAATCGAGTGAAAAGGAACTGGGACAGTTTCGGAGAAATGGAGTTCACCTTCTTTTTTCCCGCCTTGCCGTTTATTGTAGCAACACTCAACACATGCCCGTATATATTTGCTTACGAATTGGCGCATTCTAGGGAACCAAAACGTTTTTAACAGTTGTTGTAACGTCCTTTCAACCCCGAAATGCCCTCGATCATCATGAAAGTTTCTAACGAGTTGCGAACGTACACCCGTAGGAACTACCCACAATTTCTTTCCATTGGCATTTCGAAATAAGTGATTGTTTTTAAACGTGTAGTCGATCCGTAACTGTTTTGTTTCGTTATCCTTTCTGTCTAATTTCATTTTATTCATTATTTCTATCAATTCAGAGTCTTGCACTTGCAATGATAAGACCCAGTCGATGTTATTGATCTCTATTTTAAAAACACTATTTGGAGAAGACATTGCAAGAGCGTGTTGTCCAACAGGCTGCCGACTTAGCGCGTCTACATGCTGCATTTGCTTGCCCTGTCTATGCATAATGATAAAGTCGTACTCTGACAAACGTAACCAACATCTAGCGATCCGTCTGTTTAAGACTGTGCTGTTTTTAAGTGCTTCTATCGCCTGACAGTCAGTGACGATAGTTAGATGCTTTCCAAGAACATAAACCCGAAATCGCTATAGACTTTCGACAATGGCGAGTACCTCTAACTCAAAACCTGAATAGCCGCTTTCAGCGCTATTTGTTTTTCGGCTAAAGTATTGTACAAGTTTAAGGGTGCCAGCTTCCTCTTGTAACAATATACCCGGCAATCCAATGGAGGATGCATCCGTGTGCATTTCGTGTCGAGCATGTAAACGATAAATTGCTAATAAAGGTTCGCTACACAGCAAAATCCTTAGTTCCGAAAATGATGCATCTTGTGCAGATAGCCACTCAAACTTTAATTCCTTCCTAAGTATTGACGTTAAGGGTTCCGCTATTACAGCATAGTTTTTTATAAATCTGCGAAAATATCCGCTTAACCCTAGGAATTGTCGTACCTCGTGTACATTTCGAGGAGTTGGATATTCTGAAATGGCTTTTGTTTTTGACCCCGGTTTTATGCCATTTCCAGTTATAATATGACCCAAGATTTCGACCTCAGTATTGAAGAAACTATATTTTTCTAGTTTGAATGTCATACCGGACTCCGCTATTGCTTTAAACAAGACTCGTAACTTTTTTTCTCCTTCGAAGGAAGAATTGCTAGGAATTACTATATCGTCTAAATAAACCAATATTGTCTCATCACCAATTCGGTGAAGTATATGATTTATGATGTTCTGAAACGTGGCTGGGGCGTTCTTTAGCCCAAAACTCATTCTACGAAATTCGTACTGATTTGATATCTAATTACCTGAAATTAGGTCAAGGCAAGTGAAATATTTAAACCCAGCCAACTTTGCTAACTGTTCTTCTATGTTTGGCATCGGAAACGGTTGTCCTACAGTAATCGCATTTAGTTTTCGATAGTCCACACACAATCTATCCTCATTATTTTTCTTGTTAACTAGTAAAAGGGGGGATGAGTACTCCGAAGTGCTTTCCTGTATTATTCCATTTTTAAGTAATTCTTGCACTATTATTTGGACCCTGTGACGTTCTGTGAATGCCAACCGATATGGCTTTTTATTTATGACCTCGTTTGACTTAAGTCTAATAGCAAAGTTTGCTGTCCTACATTGACCCAACTCTGTGATATTTTTAGCAAAACAATGCCTAAACTCGTTTATACAGTTAACAATTGAGATGACTTCTTCTTCGTTGATTTCCGGGTTGTACTTGATGTCTGTGAAGCGTATAGTTTCAACATTAGAGTTTTGGACGCAATCATCTTCCTTTTGATTTCGGATTTCAAATATCAAACGTCTGTTCTCTTTGATAACGCAAATATGGTCTTGGTCTACAAAGTCCCTGCCAATAAGAATGTCTGTCTTGAGTAGTTGGTCATCTACCACCAACAAAAAAAATACCGGCAGTTACATCATCAATAGATATTTCCACAAATACTTTCTCGGAGGATCGGTACGATCCGTGGCGGTTTTGGGCAATGTATGGAGATATGTCCGCGTTCTGAGCAATTATAACATATTCGATTATCTACCTGGAGGGAGTGTGTTGCCCAAGCATTTCGTCCTTGGAACGTTCTTTCTTGACCAATATTTTGAGGTTGGTGAACGTTTGAACGATACCCGAAGGAGGCCTGTGACAACTGAGCGCCTTCAAACGATTTAATTCGAACGAGCAGTTCATTAGTTGAACTAAAAGATACCCCTGATAGTAAACTACTAATAACAGCATTTCGTAAACCTGATATGACGTATTTACAAATAGCTGGAACGGACAGATTAGCCTTTGTTCCCAATGCACACACGGAAAAGAAATAAGATTCCAGATCTTCTTCAGCACGACGAAAACGGCAGGAAAGTTGAGCATGCACATCTGCTTCATTTATAGAACACGGAAAACTTTCACGTAATGCCACAGAGAACGAATCCAATGTTTGAAATAACTCCTTCTGGCCGTCAAGCCAGATTCGAGCTATTCAATTTTGTTGCCATCGCAAATAGTATCAGTTTATCATCCCACGAATAAACTTCCCGCAGTGAATTAACTTTTTCGATGAATTGAAATGCTGTTAATCCCGCGAGCTGATCAGCTGGATCGAAATTTGGAAGAATATCCATTACATCCCGTGGATTACAAAACATTTTCATGTTTTCGGTACTAACCACTGGACGTTCTCGATCGTTTCGCCGATGCTCGTCACATTTTTTTTCCAAATCGACAATTTTTTCTTGCAAGCGATTAATGTGCTGTTCTAATCTTGCGATATACGATGATTCATTTCGATTTCCTTCCGGCTCGGGTGACACGCAATCATTCAACGCAGTATCGCTTGGAATGCGCTCATTCTCTCTATACCAGTCTTTGAGTAGCCTATTTCTTAGTTCATCTAACCTACCCTGCACAGTTAGTTTTCTTGTTTTCAGATGTTCTTTTACCACCTTTGTGAACATTATCCTGATCGCTTGCTCTGTCACACACACACAGAGAATTACTCAACGAGACAAGGACCAGACGGGAGGGGAATATTTATTGTAGGAAACAAGTCACAAGAAACAAGAAACAAGAAACAAGAAACAAGAAAAATAAATAAATAATAAACAAAAAAAAAAATGAATAGAAAAAAAGAAGAGACAAAAAAAACAATTAAAAATTATTTCACATGATCAATTTGGAGATAATTCGCAATCCGTTTCCAACTACGCAAAATTTAATACATTGCACACAATAACTCTACCCAACTAGAGACGTGACGATTGCGAACTTCATTAAAAAACATGAAAGGTACACAATTTTCATTACCCGATAGAACCGCAACTCCTGAAAACAGATCATTATCGCGATCCGACAATTTTCTTTTTCTCCCTCTACCTCTTCCTGACATCGTGCTCTTCGTATCCTAACAAAGACAAATAAGATACGTCGTTTATTTACCCTCAACATTTGATTGCCTTTTTTTTTTTTTTTTTTTTTTTTCGTTTCGTTTGGTTTTTTTTTTTTTCTTGATTTCCCCTTTTCCTTTTTTTTTTTAAAGAAAAACACATAATTCACGGGATACCTACGCATGCACAATGATTGAAACATAAACTGAACTTACGTTTATCGTCTTTTTTTATACTACACACACTTGTATTCGTTTTGTTATTCTTGGTTGAATCCCACTTCTGAATTTGTTAATGAAATACAACGCACAAAAACTTTTGAAACACCTTTATTTATTGAAACGTTCAGTCGCAATCTGTTAAATTAATGTAAAATAAAACGCACAAATACTTTTGATACACCTTTATTTATTGAAACGTTCTGGCGCACGTCTACTCTTGTCTACCGTTCAACTGCAACTGCTCTTTTCGATCGTGTCCGTGTGTGTTGGGAAGCAACATCAACATCGGCGACAGACTTCGTGTTGTTACACGAGAATCATACATTTCCAGCCTCGAATGTATGTCATTTTGAAATGTATGGGTAGTACGCTGAGAATTGGGTGTGGTGGGTGGGCTGTGTAATGAATTGCCTTAAAGTACAT
Organism: Portevinia maculata; assembly: GCA_949715645.1. Taxonomy (NCBI): domain Eukaryota; kingdom Metazoa; phylum Arthropoda; class Insecta; order Diptera; family Syrphidae; genus Portevinia; species Portevinia maculata. The sequence continues at coordinate 145,964,109 of OX454527.1, read as the reverse complement.
TCTGAACTGGTGGATAACCAATATTAGGATGTTCTTTACAGTATTTTCTAACTTAAAAGTTTATGGTTTGGTGAGATTTCGTACATCTTCTGTTGATAGTCGGCGTACAATACTCATGCCTTAGATGACTTAGTTTTTGATTTTTCTGTTTTTTTAACATTCCGACCAAATAAGAAATATTTTGGCACAGGTCGAAATTAACATATTTCCGACAGCAGTCGCGGAAGCTAAAAAGTTTGGTACTACTTGCAATTATTAGCTTGATGGTTACTGTGGAGGTAGTTATTGCCCTACTCCTGGCAGGATCGCCATGTAACTGGTCCTGGCGGCAACTTACGGTGAGAACCCCTAACTTCTTTTTTAGGTCGATTACCCTCGCTTCGGCTAAAAAGCCAGTCAGCTCAAACCTCTGATGCACGTATGCTTCCTTGAGGTGGATAGTCGACGAGAGGGGGTTCTTCAGCTGAAAAGCTAGTCAGAACAATTGATTGTAGGTAGGGCTCAGTCTCTCGTCCGGAGAATGAGTGATTTTTACTTCCAAATTACATTACTTTTATACCCTAACTTAATTGCTACGTAAGCTTAAATATTAATGCACAAATAGCTAAATCTGCTAAAATATAATTGTTTATTAATTTCTTTGCCAGTCACAAATACCGAACCCCTAATAAAAAAAATAATAATTTTATTTCCCAATCGGCATATTTGTCAATAGCCTCATGCTCGCTTCATAGCCTCTCGTGGAAATGCGAACTCAGCATACAAAATACTTCCAAGGTCTTGGCAGTATTTCGTATACGTAGTGCGTTGACCATGCAGTGGATATGAAACTGCAATATGAGCGCTATTTGCCGCGGCCTGCTATTTGCCGGCTATCCGTAAAGCCTCTTGGCGAACACATATTTAATTTAATTGTTTCGTGAGGTGTTGTGTTACCTGATACACTACGGTGGGCTTGATTGGAAGGTGGTTGACACATGTCGTGTACCTTCCGGGGTCCGTATTTGTAACTGGAGGAACTCAATTAAGTGGACGCTAGCATGGTCCCTTCACAGGAGGGAATGTACCAACTTCCTTCCTTTACAAATGAATACGGCAAAAGAAGACTGATGTACACCGTACCCAGAATACTTAATAGCCTACCTCAACATCGGAAAAATATAAACCAGGTCAATGTCAGAAAGAGAAAATTAAAATCATTTCTATTAGAAACAACATCATTACCTTGTTAGTATACTTAGAAAATACTAAAGTAGAATCTTAAACTAAATTCAATTCAATATTAATCTTTTTCATAAATTTTTTAAATTCTTTTCAAAAAAGTTCAGTTTCAAATCAATAACTCAAGCAAAGGTTCATTTTGCTGATTGAGTTGTATGAAAAGCAAAAAAACTAACGAATAATCTCCTGCAGATAAGCCATGTGGCTTCGCAAGTTACGAATTGCAAAGTTCTTAAAAAGTGCTAATGAAAAGCATGGATTTGTAAGCAACACATCCACTGTCACTAATCTGCTAAGTTTCTTACATGATTGTTCTAATACCTTAGAGAACAAGGAAATGAATTGCACATACACTGACTTCTCCAAGGCTTTCGACCAGCTGTCCAATGAAATAATCGAATTTAAGCTGAGGGCTCTTGGTTTCTCGCTATGTTTCATAAAATGGGTTAGTTCATACCTTAGATCAAGGGTTTATTAATTCAAATTTAGAGGATCGCTATCTGTATCTTTCACAGCTCAGTCTGGAGTTCCCCAAGGAGGTCACCTCGGATCAATTCTATTTATACTAGCCATTAATGATGTTAAGGCATGTATAAATCACAGTAATATCCTGATCTACGCTGATGATATGAAAATATATAAATCTATTACTAGTCAGTAAGACAGAATTTTTCTTCAATCTGACATTAATAGCTTCGCCAATTGGTGTGAAAAAAACATTTTATCACTGAATCCTACTAAATGTCAACATATGACATTCTTTAGAAATGATATCCCTTCCACCTTTCAATATTCTTTGTCTTAACATATTCTTTGTAATGTTGATAATTTTAAGGATCTTGGGGCTTATTTCGATCCCAAACTGTTTTTTTTCTAATCACATCAATTTTATTGTTAACAAATCTAATTCTGTGCTGGGCTTCGTATAAAGGTGGACGAAAGAATTGAATGACCCATACGTTTCTATGTCATTGTACAATTGTTTTGTCCGTCCGATTCTAGAGTATGCCTCACGTATGCGTTAATTTGCATTTGAACATGAATTAGCACCATTATGGCGTTAGTTCATATGGCCTTAGTTCACGGCACCATGTAAATACGGGTTGCCTCAGTAGAACTCATAATTTTTCAAATATTTGTCCCTTTGATTTATGTATGCTCATGCCAAATACTGGTATGACAGGTATTTGAGTTCTTTGAAAATTAAATGGCAACAGAGTGCCGAATTCCGAATAAGTAAAACAATACAATTAACTTTCAGAACTAACATTTGCGACGGTAAACCACTAATACTAATCGAATTCAGAAATTCTACAGGATAATTATCAATATCGTTTTCATTGTCAGAAATAATTTTGTCGGAAGTAAAATACACCTTTTCTTCACCTGGCATTCGAACTACAGTCGTTATTAACAATAGTGCGATCTTCATTGGTTGGTGCCAATATTATTGTTTTCAATATTTCATGTGATATTAAACTGTGTCCAATGTTACTCGTACAATAGATATCATCAGTCATATTTCGTGAATTAAAAACCAATTCTAGTGGAAATTCAATAACACACTTGTAACGAACGCGCCCCGAACACTGCCATCAGGAGAGAATTGATAGGTAACTAATAGTCCACTTGGAAGCGACTAGATCTCTTCCGGCACTGTCACCCATGCTGGAGAAGTCCTAGACCGCAGATGGTAGAGAATCTCCCAATTAACCTCGTGTCCGAGTGCGACCCTCCTACTAACTGTTCCTCCACCCATATGACCCAAACTCACAGGACCCTTGGGCCAGTCCGGGCAGACCAGAGGGAGGGGTGTCCAGGCCTCTTGCGACTCAGGAATAATCTTCCACCCGGTAGCTCATCGTTGGGTATGGGATCTTGTCGCAAGTCCTAGACGGGGGGCGTATTGCCAAACTGTATACCAGCACAGACATCGGGCGCTCTGCGACATACAACAATGTGCTCATGCAAATATAGAGCAAAATGTATACCGACTCGGAGAAAACTACATTTGCTCTGACACGGTATACATTTTGCTCCACATTAACAAGAGCTGTTATTACAGACACTTCAGTGAGATTCGAGAGATTTTCACGTATCTTCACACGCGTTTTATATTTTGGTTTATATATGTATGTATGTACTATTTCAGTGCGTTTGTCGTTATTATACTGTTATTTTTGTACTTTGATCGCATTGCACTGTTTATGTGATTAGTTACGAAATCGCAAGTAGATTCCATAAACAGTGCAATGCCTATGGTGGGGCATGCTGCCCCCTGTAACCCCCCTGCTTAGGGTCACTGTTTGATTTGGAGTAGGTGCGAGGTTTTATTGTAGCACTTGGCCTTATTGCACTTTGGGTAAATGAATTCGTATGGCCTTATTTCATTTTCAGAAAGCCATAGTGAGTCATAACACCACAATACATGAGTCAAAAGTTCACAAGAATTTCTTGCGAATTTTTGGCCAACTGGGTGGGCTAGAAGCCCACAATTGATTTGTGGACTTGTAATCCACTGAAGTGGGTCAAAAGTCCATTATAGACTTTTGGCTTGTGAACTTATGACCCTGCGCCAGCATTATATGTATCTATCTTCTCATTGGCTTATTTTCTTTCTTTTATTTTCATTCGGTTATTTATTTCATGCCCATTCCTTTTTAATTTAATCTGGTTTATGTAACATATCTAAAACGGAAATTAATATGAATTTAAACAAATAAATTGAAATAATTTCATTTTTCATTACTTAACGCTGTTTTATTTCAATTCTATAGAAGAACTCTATGACCACAAAACATCCTGATAAACAATGATCTGTAGTAGCATAAAGTTTGCTCCTGTTTTTTTCTTCAAATTACAAGCAAACTATTATATGCTACCACAGACCGCTCTGTGGTAAAAAGTTTTGACAAAAGCTATGGTTACGTTAATTTTTAATACCAATTCTGGAAATCAATTTATTGATATTTACTTTAAAATTAATATGCCTATCTACGAGACGCTCCTTAGGCGCTCTCTTAATAACTTTTAATTATTTGCTTAAAATATTTATAAATGAATCTAACATTTGCAAAAACAATCAAGCTACTTTAATAGAGTTCGTTCAAAATGGTAATATCCAAACTCACTTACCCCGGTTTCGATCTTTGTCGTTTTCTTAATGTTGTTATCGCTATCGTCGTCCAGATGCACAGTGCGGCAGCCCATGGACAAAAATCAAAATAGTTAATGATCGCTTTAAATCCGTTAACGGCTTATTATTGTAGGAAAATTACTCAATCACACAAAACAAGATAAGTTGTGTCTTAAGACTTACCGGCGCTTGCGATATCACTGCAACGAGTTGAGCTTTAGTACTGCAGTCTGTTTAGTTGCAATTTACTCGTAGCTTGCTAAGATAAAGGAATTTTCTGATTAAGTGCGTGTAAATTCTGAAACTAGAATCATGTCGGATTTTCAACAAGGTTTGTAGTGCTACCATTAGAAATAATTTTTGTTTCAAAATTTAAATGTATAGGGATTTTAGGTGCATAGTTAAAAAAATTTTTAAAAATATTAAAAATTTCACTTTAAGTGAGCGTTTAAAAATTTCGGCACAAAATATCCTGTAAATTTAGTTATTTTGCACAATTTATATATCAGACCTTGTGCCTGTGTAATTTTTTTTTGCTACAAATCGCTACCCTAATAACAGTGAATTTTTTTCTAGTGCAATATTCAACGATTCGAAATGGTGATTTGCTTGACGAATTTATTTCAAATCCAAATTCAGAAAAACTAGAAAAGTCATTCATAAACTTAAATCGCTTTTGAATTTAAATGAGTGTTCTGAGGACTTTAACATTAAATTCAGACACGTAGGCGAAGTCTATTGGTTAGCTCTGAGCAAAAAGTGGAAAGATTGCTCTAGAAACCGTAACTATTATAAGCGACACTCAAAATGGCTACAAAAAGAAGTGCTGATACCGAATGAAGAAGATAACGATGTACAAGCAACACCGTCGAGATCCACTGAAAATCTCCACGAAGAAACGCGTCGCGGGAGACCTTTAGTGAGTTTTGAAGAAGCTTCAGTGAAGACAAAAAAACGTCAAAGTTCAAGACCTGGTAGATTCACGCTCCGTTGAAGAACTTAGTTTTGCTTCCAGCATTTTACGAGGATCAACATCAACAAGTCAACAACAGCCAACTGTAAATCCTCATCAAGTGCTCGCATTATATTTTGATCTTGATCTTTCTGAAAGGAAGTATAATATTCTTCGCAGTTTTTTTCTATAATTATCACACAAAGAACTTTTTTCCATCCATTAAGACTCTGAGACAAGCTAGGAAAATGGTTTTGCCAAATGTGTCTGTAACTAAAATATCCGCAGAGGTTAATTTACAGGAGTTGTTAGATATCACCCTAAAAAGCATTTTAAAAATCAAGCAAATCAAAGTCGGTTCAGATTTAAAGCTAATTTGCAAATGGGGATTTGATGGCACTGAAGGACATGGCCTTTATAGACAGAAATTTGCCCAAAACATATCTCAAACCGATGAATTTATGTTCTTGGTAGCTTTTGTGCCTCTAAAGTTATCTGAAGGCAACCAACCTGTGTTATGGGTCAATCCGCGTTTTTCTTCCAGACTGTTTTCCAGACCTTTAAAGTTTATTTTTATGAAGGAGAACCAGCAGTTAGTAAGAGAGCAAGAGTCATTAATAAAAAATTCTATTAGCGAACTTTCTGCATATCAAGTTAACTTTGACGGTAAGACTTTCCTAGTTAAGTACGAACTACATTTAACAATGCTTGATGAAGTATAAGCAATATTTTATCAGATACCAATTGTTCTGCCAAATGTGGAGCGACCCCAAAAAAAATAAATTCGATAAGGGTTTCCGAAAAACCTCCCAACACCGATCATTATCGTTTTGGTTTGCCCACTTTACATGTCTGGATAAGATGTTTTGAGTATCTTCTTCACATTTATTATTGTTTGCCATTCAAACTGTGGCAAATAAGGGGACCAGAAAATAAAGAAATGTTTACACAAAATAAAATAAAAAGTTCAAGAGCTTTTTAAAACTCGTATGGGCCTCTTAGTGGACGACAAGCCAAAACCGGGTTTTGGTTCCATAAATGACGGTTCTTTAGCAATTGTGAAATCAGTTCAGAAATCAAAGGAATAGATTTAAACTTAATTAAACAATTTTACATTATTTTGAGAGTTTTATTGGAATAAAAATAAATGTTGAGCAGTTTAGAATTTTACTAAAAAATACACACGATTTATATTTAAGCTTATATAACTAGTATTACATATATGCCAAGTAGCGATCAAAAAAGCCTAGTTCATGGATGCGATGTCATTGATTTTTTCGATTTGCCTATAGGTCTTCTATAAGGAGAAGCGTTAGAGGCTCGACATAAGGAAATAAGAAAAAATCGATTAAATCACATGCGTAAGAACATACAAACACAGATCTTATGAACGTTTTATTACTTACTTCTGATCCTTTGATTCGACTCACAGAAATATTTTTCCCGGAAATCAAACAAAAATATTTCAGAAATAAGTATGTACTTGCGAACAGAAGAATTATCAAGAGATTCCCAAAATGTGATACAGATACAGAGTTCGAAGAAAGCGATGACAGTAGTATAATATCTGAATAAAAAGTTTAACTCAATTGTTTTCTCAATTTTTTCTGTTATATTTACGAAACATTATGTATATTGTAATAATCTAAACAGAAATAATAAAATTGTATACATGAATTTGAACTAACGATTTTTGTCCAAATTTCTATTCAAATGCCGCACTGTGAGATGGTGTGCACAGCATCCTTTCGATATTATTATGTACGTTTGTACTTTTTCTCTATTTCTTTGTATGATTAGATACGTATTAAAAACTGCTATCAGGGGAGGAAAAAGACGAAATTTGAACGAACTTTCACAATATGTATACTCTATTTAATAAAATAAAAAAAAGAAACAAATCTACTTAGCTTTTTATATGGATTTACTGTAAGGTTGATGATATCGATGAGTAGAGAGGGGTGTACAGGTGATAGCAATGAATTGCGGACGATCGTGGATGATGAGTTCGTATAGTTATTGCTGCGAAGATGGATGATTATGATAGTTGTTGATAACGCTGAGGGCTTTGATGAATTATACAGGTGATTGCAGCGATCTGCTGATCGTTATTTTTTTCATTTACTCGGTTCGAGTTTCTATTGGATTGTACGGCTCGGCATGCGTTTCGTTGCCGTTGCTGGCGGCTCTTTGGTAATATCACCATGCACGGGGATTGATCTTAGATTTGCTCATGTTTTTGCGTGGGCTGTAAAGGTGCTCCTTTGAGTACTGAACTGGTGTTCTAGAGGGGTTATGCGTGTGTGCAGTATCGCTGTAGTGATTTTTTTTTCTTTCGTTTTTATTGTAGCTTTATGGTTTATGGGCTTGTGCGTAAGTTTATTTGCACTTCTAGTTGCGATGGACACAAAACGTACCTTCACGTGAGGTTTTATTGTATCACTTTTTGACTTTGCGTTACATAACTTTAATTCCTTTTGGAAATCGCGAGAATTGCTCACAAAAACTCGCTTTTTATACCCTATTCTAAGGGCATATTAATGTTGACGCATAGTTTGTAACATACTCTTGCATGTTTGCTTGAACTGTGTCATTCAGCATTAATTAGGCAACTACGCCATCTAGTAGGAAGTAAAAGTAGCCATATTACCGATTTTGGCAGCATTGGAATAGCAGTTTGAGTAGCTGTGGTATAACTTGTTATGTTGTTCTCGAACCTTCTGAACTTAACGAATCTGGAAAGTTCGAAAGGTGTTACTAGGAGATATAAATAGATGTCGCAGGAGCACCCGAGAGATTCGAGTTGTGAACCGCGATAAAGAAGTGCGATAGATGACAGTAGTGAAAAGTAGAGACAAAAAGTATAAGTATTGAGTAAGAGAAAAGTGATTGTGTATTTAAAGTGATTAATTGTGAAAGTGAATTGTTGAATTAAATAAGTGAATTATTAGAATAATAATCAAGAATTACATAGAAAGAGAACTAATAAAGATTAATTAAATAGAATTACGTTTTATCTTTTCGAATCCTAGCCTGGATGTAACATTGGTGTCAGAAGTGGGATAAAACGTATTCAGTGTGAAATTAAAGTGAAGTGAATTAGTTAAAAAAAAAAAAAAAAAAAAATGCGCCGCACATTGAAATTACTACAGCTCAGTATACCGCAGCTAAAAGCTGAACTGGAAAAGCGGAATCTCTCGACGGCTGGAGGAAAACGTGATCTGGTGCTCCGGCTGCAGGAAGCTGTTGAAAACGAAGGAGAAAACCCCAAGTCCGTTTTGTTCGACGTAGCAGAAGAACAAGTAAGTACAGGCGTTGATATGACTGCTATGATGGAATTACTTCTGGCCAAGTTCGATCAGAAATTCGACTCTATGGAATCTCAGTTCAATGAACAAAAGAATTCTCTAGAATCAATGGACTCTAAATTCGACGAACAAAAGAATTCCATAGTTGCCGCCCAAAAGAGCGCTGTGGAAGATTTTAAAAATGTTCTCGAAGGAAAACTCGAAGAAATTGACCACAAGTTCGAGAAGGTTGAAACCAAATTCGACGAAATCCATCAGACGTTTTGCAAGCATGAAACAAACTTCGAGAACTTGGCTAAAGAGCTCGAGAAAGTGAAGAAGCAGAAGGCTCGAGAAAATTCTGCGGACTGCCCGAGAAGGAAAGAGATGCAGCCTCCTATTTTCGATGGTCAAACATCATGACCAATTTATAAGAAACAGTTTGAAGCAGCTGCAATGGCGAACAGCTGGGACAACGAGGAAAAGTCGATTGCGCTAACGCTCGCACTAAGAGATACAGCTGCGGAGTTACTCCAAACTGTCTCAGAAGAGAAGCAACACAACTACGACGCCCTGGTCAAGGCTATAGAGATGCGCTTCGGTGATGAGCATATGCAGCAAGTGTACAGGGTCCAGCTACGTAGTAGAGTCCAGAAGCAGGGAGAAACACTTCAACAGCTGCAAGCAGATATCGAACGTCTGGCACATTTGTCATATCCTAATGCTGGTGAGGTTCTCATCAATGAAATGGCTGTGGAGGCGTTTATCCAAGCCATTGAAGATAGACAACTGCAAATGGCCGTAAGAATGGCTGGAAAGAGAACTCTTGCTGAGGCCCTAGCATTTGCCTTGACAATGCAAGCTGCTGATCAGGCATCGCATGTGTTCCACCGCGTAAGGGAAATGACAGCCGTTGAATGCTCCTGTCAAAGAGCAGACATCGTAGACCGGAGCAGAGATAACAGAGGTCAAATGCGCTGCTGGAACTGCAACAAAATGGTGTCAGAAGTGGGATAGATGACAGTAGTTAAAAGTAGAGAGAAAAAGTATAAGTATTGAGTAAGAGAAAAGTGATTGTGTATTTAAAGTGATTAATTGTGAAAGTGAATTGTTGAATTAAATAAGTGAATTATTAGAATAATAATCAAGAATTACATAGAAAGAGAACTAATAAAGATTAATTAAATAGAATTACGTTTTATCTTTTCGAATCCTAGCCTGGATGTAACACTACCTTAATATTGCCCGTAGACCCCTAAAAGTTACTATATTTATGATCAGCATCGATAGTAATGTCGATCTAGCCATGTCCATCCGTCCGTCCGTCGGCAAAAATTAGGCCTTTAAACTGGACCTCGAGAGCTGAAATTTTAACCATATACTCTCTAGGGTCCCGAAATAATCAAGTTTACGAAATTTTTAAATCCGCCTACAAACTCAAAAAAACAAAATTTTGGAAAAAATCGAATTTTGAGCTAGAAAGCTGAATTTTTTTTCATATGATCTATGACTCCTAAAACTGCTCGGAATATAAAATTTTCAAAATCCGTAAACTGACACGCCCACAAATAAATAAAACAATTTTATTGAAAAACCAAAATTTGAGCTAGGGAGCTGAAATTTATAATATATACTCTCTAGGGGGCCCTTTATGCTCATGTGTTAATTTTTTTTCAATCCGCCTACTGACACGCCCACAATTAAATAAAACAATTTTATTGAAACACCCAAGGTTGAGCTAGGGAGCGTTTTTTTCGATAAAATCCTTTAAATGTTATATAACAAAATAGCGTTCTTAACAATTCAACCACACTTAGACTTTTGTCACGCCCACTTATGAGGGATAGGAAGAAGAATAGGGTATCCAACAGTTCGCCCAAGCGGACTGTAGCCCGTCCCTATGTTTTTCTTGCATGTTTTCGTATTACAAACGCGACACTTGGCACATTGGCATACGTTCACAAGAGTCAAGAAAAAAACTTTTAAGAGCTCACTCCAAACGACCACCTTCTTTTACCAATGACAATTAAACAAATAAAATTCCCGCTTCTGATGCGACACGTCCTTTTATAGGCACCAGTTACGGACGCCAAAGCACCAACACAAGCTTATATGAATGACATGAAGGTCGATCGTTTACTTCCGCGTGCTTGCGAGAACCTTTATCCTTAATCAGAAAAATTATTATTTTGACTTAAAATTTTAATTTTAATTTTTCCAAAATAGGTGTGACCAAGATAGAATTTACCCATTTGAACTTTAGGACATCCAGTTCGCAGGAAATCGTCCATACTCGCCATTCAAAAAAATATATTAGCGTGTGTGAAATAAATACTCGCACGATTGTTTACAACTTTTTGTCTTGATGCATCGCCAAAATATCCAAATTAGGCTACTTGTCATAAATACAAAGTTTGGCTCAATGGTCAAATTCATCGATCTTTTGATATGACCCTAACGAACATAAATGCTGTTTCGAGGCTGGTTCAAGTTTTTTTTTTTTTTTTTTTATTTATCTGTTAATTATCTTGTTGCGTGTACTTACTTCTTGCACATTGCATTCAATCTCCCAACCTATTCATACGAGACACTTTCCAGCTCCTCAAACTAAACCATCATCCACAAATCATTTCACGTTCATCATCCTCAAATACAATAAAATAGGCATCTGATGTCAGAACCGGCTAACAAGTCGATGCTATCGCTCTCAAACTTTTGGGAATATTTCAATTTAACGACCTACCTAAAATGCGTTTCCCACAAAACGATCTGTCGTATAAAATGAAAATGGAAAGAAACATACTGTTAAAACGTTGTCGACTCGTCCCACCCTTGAGAATAGGATCAGAGTCTCATGCTCAGACTGAGCTCGGGAAATTAAGGTTAAAAATAAAAATAAAAATATAAATACGTATACGTAATCCTTAAGAAACTTCTATGTAGCTATGTAATTGCATAGAATAAGAATATTTCGTAAACAGATTATAGCTTAACGGTGAATATCTTTTGTGTGGGTTATGCCTAAGCTTTTGCCGGATCCATCAACTAACTCATAGAGATTGCTACCGATAACTTTTTTGATCTTGAACTTTGGGCAAAGTTTCGAATTTCTCGATTTTGAAGCAGCACTTAAGACAAAGTTGTGTCGGTATACTACGTCACCTATCTTGTATTTTACCATAGCACTGCGTGTATTATACACTCTCTTATAATGGGCTTTCTCGAGAGAATTCTTGATGTAGGTGTGTAAAATATTCATTTTTGCTGCTTTTGGCAAAAGATCGAGCTCGGAGTTATTTAAGCCGCCTAAGTCCCACAACATTTTGTAATTGCTCGCATACTCAATCAATCGTTGCCCGAAAACAGCTTCTACTTCACTATTTCCGTTAAGTTTCCTACTACGAATAGGATACCTTCCTGGTAAAGTACTTGGCTGACTTGAGACTGGTTCAGACATGACAGCCAGTATATCATAAAACTAATAATTTTAAGGAAAACTTAAGCTACTAAATAAACTAATAATTTAAAGAGGAATATGTGTAAATGAGAAGACTAATAGATAATAGGAAAAACTACGCTTAAAATACCAAATCAAAAAAAAAAATAGTTTAGCAAAGGATCTAGCTAACGACTGCAAAAATTATTATGCTAAACTAAGCAAAATATCTACTTAAACAATTAAGGAAAGCTAATATATCATTATGTATATCATTATGTAAGTACCAGATACTCGAGGATTTAAAAGTAAAATCTCAGAAAACCGCTATGAATTCAAAAAAATCTCTGCATATACATTACTTCCAATGTTCAGTACGATGAAGCTTAGAACTTGATTTATGTTGCTATATCATCTGCGTTATGTTTTAACATAGTAAGAGAATCATGAAGCAACAGACGTAAGTGGGGCTAGGGTCAACACACTTACCGGACTTAACATTACTACTCAATCTATTTATAGCACCACAAAGCTCTAGACGAGGCAGAGATTGTGTTTTGGTCGGGGAGACTCTTGACTTGGCCGTAATCAATCGGACAGATATATTTCCAGAATCGTCACCAGCATAAAGACAGCATCCATAAGCATTGATCGACGCGTCGGAAAATCCATGTATTTGAATGCCTCTTAGTCTTGGTCGGTAGATGAATCGTAGAATGCTAATGCATTTAAGGTTGCGAAGATCTGCCATGTATCCTTTCCAACAACTATCCAGTTCATCCGGCAACGGATCGTCCCAACCCAATCCAGCAGCCCATAGTTCCTTGGGGAACATCTTTGCCTTAATAATAATTGGCCCAAGCAAGCCTAGCGGATCAAATAGCCTACTAGAAGAGGAAAGAATAGAACGATTTGTGGAAGAAGATAGTGAAAACACGTCCTTATTAAAGAAGTTGAGTGCATCTTCCTTTGGGTTCCATTCAAGTCCCAGCGTTTTAGTAGTTTCAGTTTCGTCCGGCTTAAACAGAACATTGGTATTCTCCATCGTTGAATTTAAATTGGTATTGGAATGCCATTTATGCAACTCCAGTTGAGCTGATGCTAGAAGATTAGTCACTTCCGCCAGTAAGCAGACCATCAAAGTAAAATACTCTGAGGATAATATTGCTTATTATCGGATGTGTCCTTTCGCTCCTAAGGCCGATTTCCTTAAGACTACGCGTAGCTAAAAATGGTGCAGCTGCAGTTCCGTAAGTAACGGTGTTTAAACAATACGTCTGAAGCCTTTTTGACGAGTCAAATCTCCAAAGGATCAACTGAAACCGTCGGTCATTGGGGTCAATCTCAATTTGCCTATACATTTTTTGTATGTCTCCAGTCAAGGCATATTTATGGCTCCGAAAACGCAAAACTATCGATCCATTTCCTTCTGTACATTCGCTCCTACCATCAGCAAATTGTTGAGAGAAAGTTTAGAAGTAGTCTGGCACGATGCATCAAAGACTACTCTTAGTTTCGTCGACGAACTATCAGGACGGAGAACGCACTGATGTGGCATGAAATAATGGGGTTCACTTAGATTTATGTGCTCAAGTAGCGACATAATGTATTAGTTTTAGGTATTCCTTCATGAACTCTGAATATTGCTTTTTCAGGTCTACATTTCTATCCAACCTACGCTCCAACGCAAAAAATCTTTTCTTGGCTATATCCAAAGAGCAACCTAACTGATTTAGGCTATCATTGAACGGCAATCTTAGGGAAAATCTGCCAGTTGATAGAATTTGACGATTTTTCTTAAAGTGCTGTTCACAACTATCTTGCTCAGGGGTCAGCTGCGGTTTACCAACATTTCTTCCATAGTTCAAAATCTTTCCACCAATTTTTCTATATTGGAATACGAAGAATCCGAAACCATTTGCACCAAATTGAAGCTCCTGGTTCTTTTTCCAACACAAGGACCTGCGACTATCCATCCGAGTACAGTTCTATGCAACACTGGCAAATTTGGACCTAATATTATTTTGCCATTACCCATTAGCTTAAAGAAGAGCTCTGCTCCTAATATCATATCGATTGTATGCGGCTTAAAGAATAGTGGATCAGCCAAATCCAAATCCTTTGGAATATTCCAACCACCTGTTGACAGTTCTTGTTGAGGATGGAACTCAGTTATTGATCGTACAATTCCAAACTCGACATTCCTTTCATAGCTATTATATCTGGATCGTAGCGACGTATTAGTCTGAGAATCGATGGTTGTACCTATTGTACTGACACCGCAAATATTTATTTGACAACGACTTGGTTTTAGTTGCAAACTATTTGCCAACGCATAGGTCATCAAATTTAATTGAGATCCGGAGTCAAGAAAGGCTCTAGCTGGCACGAATTCACCTGTCCGATTCTTCACATTAACCACAACTGTCGCTAAAATGACTTGTGACTCCGTGTCCTCTACAGTTGAGTTTAACAAGGAAGTTCGAGGTATTCCCGAAGTTCCTGCAGCTGATTGAGGGGCTGAAGGAGATGAAGTATCATCCTGAGCTTGGGGGTTGGCAAACCTATGTAAAAGTTGATGGTGCGCCTCCGAGCAGACACTGCATCTTATGGCGGAACAGTTGCTTACTCCATGACCTTTGTTGAGGCAATTTATGCAAAGTAACATCATTGTATATGAACTTTATAGTATTCTCACTTCGTGTATACGACGATACGCCACCAAACGCCGTAAAAAAGAACCTTCAGAAAGCTTTTATGCATTTTTATAGTTATTTCTGTTGTCTTTTCCCATTCTCGTTTATATTTGCAGTGCGTACTCTTTAGCACTCTTTCCTTTGATAATAAAGAAGATTTCCAAAAGTGTGTGTTTTGTCACTTTAATTTTTCTTTACTTCTCATGATGGGAATTGGTGAGAGGTGTGGGGTATACATATTTAATTATGCATTTTGGTAGTTATTTCTGTTGGCTTCCATTATCGTTAATATTTGCAATTCATACTCTTTAAGTAGCTACTCTTTCCTTCGATAATAAAGAAGATTTGAATAAGTGTGTGTTTTGTCACTTTAATTTTTCTTTACTTCTCAGGATGTGTTGGTGAGAGGGGTGGGGTATATGGTTGGTGTATCATGTGTTGGTTTTGATGGAAGTTTGGGGTAGGTTATCTCATATTACAAGCAGCTGTATTTAAAAAAAGAAAAATTTCCGCCGGTTGAGCTACGTACTTTTGCAAAGCCACAAATTTTAACTTATAAAGTGAAACAAAGTGAATAAGAGTTTTTATCCGATTTCAAGACTTTCATTCTGATAAGTATCAAATTATTTATCATTATTATATTATTATTTCATTCTTTTTCATATATTTTATTATATTCATATTTATATATTTCGTTACGTTTTTATAAATTTTAATATATTTGTATATATATCTACCTATACCTACTTCGACCTAAAAAGATCTTTTGTACGGTATGGGCCAGAAAAATTTTAAACTAGTAGAATTTCCACTTTCCGTGTAAAGCGGACAATTTTACTAGTAGAAGAATTCTTTATGTCCTCGGGGATCATTTGTTCCCTGAAAAATATCTTCTTTCTAATTCCATTAAGGGATGGACATTCACATAAAATGTGTTCAGCTGACTAGTCCCCTTCAAGACAGAGTCGGAACTCAGGAAAGTCTGCTATTCTCTTTTTGTGCAAATGATATTTTAAACCGTGGTGACCAGTAAGCTAACCCACTAAGTTTTTGATATCATGCCTGCTTAGGTTTAGGCAGTTGCTGGCATTTTGATTGAGGGCCGAATGGCTCATTTCGCCTTAGACCTGGGATGCTTTCCCAAAGATAGATACATTTTCTATGTTCCGAGCTTTATATGGCTGCCATTGCTGCTGATCTAGGAGTGCAGCAGAAAGGTTCGGGACCTATGAATGGTGTTTCTGTACCTTTTCTGTCCAGTTCGTCGGCCATTTCGTTACCTTCTACCCCGACATGACCCTTAACCCACCATAATTTGGTCTTGTTTCTTAATCCCAGTGTTTGAATGGTATTATTGAAGCAGTACTGTGACTGATTTGGAGTCAATGGTATGCGAGCTATGGGCGTTTATAGCTGCTTGACTTTCCGTGAATATATGGATGATTGCGCCTTTTATGCCAGATGAATAAATCTGGCTGGCGCATTCTTGAATGGTCTGGAGCTCTGCTTGAAATACGCCGGGACTTAAGGAAAACTTAAGCAACTAAATAAACTAATAATTTAAAGAGGAATATGTGTAAATGAGAAGACTAATAGATAATAGGAAAAACTAAGCTTAAAATACCAAATCAAAAACAAAATAGTTTAGCAAATTATCTAGCTAACGACTGCAAAAATTATTATGCTAAACTAAGTAAAATATCTACTTAAACAATTAAGGAAAGCTAATATATCATTATGTATATCATTAACATCATTTAAAAGTAAAATCTCAGAAAACCGCTATGAATTCAAAAAAATCTCTGCATATACATTACTTCCAATGTTCAGTACGATGAAGCTTAGAACTTGATTTATGTTGCTATATCATCTGCGTTATGTTTTAACATAGTAAGATAATCATGAAGCAACAGACGTAAGTGGGGCTAGGGTCAACACACTTACCGGACTTAACATTACTACTCAATCTATTTATAGCACCACAAAGCTCTAGACGAGGCAGAGATTGTGTTTTGGTCGGGGAGACTCTTGACTTGGCCGTAATCAATCGGACAGATATATTTCCAGAATCGTCACCAGCATAAAGACAGCATCCATAAGCATTGATCGACGCGTCGGAAAATCCATGTATTTGAATGCCTCTTAGTCTTGGTCGGTAGATGAATCGTAGAATGCTAATGCATTTAAGGTTGCGAAGATCTGCCATGTATCCTTTCCAACAACTATCCAGTTCATCCGGCAACGGATCGTCCCAACCCAATCCAGCAGCCCATAGTTCCTTGGGGAACATCTTTGCCTTAATAATAATTGGCCCAAGCAAGCCTAGCGGATCAAATAGCCTACTAGAAGAGGAAAGAATAGAACGATTTGTGGAAGAAGATAGTGAAAACACGTCCTTATTAAAGAAGTTGAATGCATCTTCCTTTGGGTTCCATTCAAGTCCCAGCGTTTTAGTAGTTTCAGTTTCGTCCGGCTTAAACAGAACATTGGTGTTCTCCATCGTTGAATTTAAATTGGTATTGGAATGCCATTTATGCAACTCCAGTTGAGCTGATGCTAGAAGATTAGTCACTTCCGCTTGGATACTCTGCAGTTCTTCAACAGATGCAGCGCCAGTAAGCAGACCATCAAAGTAAAATACTCTGAGGATAATATTGCTTATTATCGGATGTGTCCTTTCGCTCCTAAGGCCGATTTCCTTAAGACTACGCGTAGCTAAAAATGGTGCAGCTGCAGTTCCGTAAGTGACGGTGTTTAAACAATACGTCTGAAGCCTTTTTGACGAGTCAAATCTCCAAAGGATCAACTGAAACCGTCGGTCATTGGGGTCAATCTCAATTTGCCTATACATTTTTTGTATGTCTCCAGTCAAGGCATATTTATGGCTCCGAAAACGCAAAACTATCGATCCATTTCCTTCTGTACATTCGCTCCTACCATCAGCAAATTGTTGAGAGAAAGTTTAGAAGTAGTCTGGCACGATGCATCAAAGACTACTCTTAGTTTCGTCGACGAACTATCAGGACGGAGAACGCACTGATGTGGCATGAAATAATGGGGTTCACTTAGATTTATGTGCTCAAGTAGCGACATAATGTATTAGTTTTAGGTATTCCTTCATGAACTCTGAATATTGCTTTTTCAGGTCTACATTTCTATCCAACCTACGCTCCAACGCAAAAAATCTTTTCTTGGCTATATCCAAAGAGCAACCTAACTGATTTAGGCTATCATTGAACGGCAATCTTAGGGAAAATCTGCCAGTTGATAGAATTTGACGATTTTTCTTAAAGTGCTGTTCACAACTATCTTGCTCAGGGGTCAGCTGCGGTTTACCAACATTTCTTCCATAGTTCAAAATCTTTCCACCAATTTTTCTATATTGGAATACGAAGAATCCGAAACCATTTGCACCAAATTGAAGCTCCTGGTTCTTTTTCCAACACAAGGACCTGCGACTATCCATCCGAGTACAGTTCTATGCAACACTGGCAAATTTGGACCTAATATTATTTTGCCATTACCCATTAGCTTAAAGAAGAGCTCTGCTCCTAATATCATATCGATTGTATGCGGCTTAAAGAATAGTGGATCAGCCAAATCCAAATCCTTTGGAATATTCCAACCACCTGTTGACAGTTCTTGTTGAGGATGGAACTCAGTTATTGATCGTACAATTCCAAACTCGACATTCCTTTCATAGCTATTATATCTGGATCGTAGCGACGTATTAGTCTGAGAATCGATGGTTGTACCTATTGTACTGACACCGCAAATATTTATTTGACAACGACTTGGTTTTAGTTGCAAACTATTTGCCAACGCATAGGTCATCAAATTTAATTGAGATCCGGAGTCAAGAAAGGCTCTAGCTGGCACGAATTCACCTGTCCGATTCTTCACATTAACCACAACTGTCGCTAAAATGACTTGTGACTCCGTGTCCTCTACAGTTGAGTTTAACAAGGAAGTTCGAGGTGTTCCCGAAGTTCCTGCAGCTGATTGAGGGGCTGAAGGAGATGAAGTATCATCCTGAGCTTGGGGGTTGGCAAACCTATGTAAAAGTTGATGGTGCGCCTCCGAGCAGACACTGCATCTTATGGCGGAACAGTTGCTTACTCCATGACCTTTGTTGAGGCAATTTATGCAAAGTAACATCATTGTATATGAACTTTATAGTATTCTCACTTCGTGTATACGACGATACGCCACCAAACGCCGTAAAAAAGAACCTTCAGAAAGCTTTTATGCATTTTTATAGTTATTTCTGTTGTCTTTTCCCATTCTCGTTTATATTTGCAGTGCGTACTCTTTAGCACTCTTTCCTTTGATAATAAAGAAGATTTCCAAAAGTGTGTGTTTTGTCACTTTAATTTTTCTTTACTTCTCATGATGGGAATTGGTGAGAGGTGTGGGGTATACATATTTAATTATGCATTTTGGTAGTTATTTCTGTTGGCTTCCATTATCGTTAATATTTGCAATTCATACTCTTTAAGTAGCTACTCTTTCCTTCGATAATAAAGAAGATTTGAATAAGTGTGTGTTTTGTCACTTTAATTTTTCTTTACTTCTCAGGATGTGAATATGATGTGTTGGTGAGAGGGGTGGGGTATATGGTTGGTGTATCATGTGTAGGTTTTGATGGAAGTTTGGGGTAGGTTATCTCATATTACAAGCAGCTGTATTTAAAAAAAGAAAAATTTCCGCCGGTTGAGCTTCGTACTTTTGCAAAGCCACAAATTTTAACTTACAAAGTGAAACAAAGTGAATAAGAGTTTTTATCCGATTTCAAGACTTTCATTCTGATAAGTATCAAATTATTTATCATTATTATATTATTATTTCATTCTTTTTCATATATTTTATTATATTCATATTTATATATTTCGTTACGTTTTTATAAATTTTAATATATTTATATATATATCTACCTATACCTACTTCGACCTAAAAAGATCTTTTGTACGGTATGGGCCAGAAAAATGTTAAACTAGTAGAATTTCCACTTTCCGTGTAAAGCGGACAATTTTACTAGTAGAAGAATTCTTTATGTCCTCGGGGCTTATTTGTTCCCTGAAAAATATCTTCTTTCTAATTCCATTAAGGGATGGACATTCACATAAAATGTGTTCAGCTGACTAGTCCCCTTCAAGACAGAGTCGGAACTCAGGAAAGTCTGCTATTCTCTTTTTGTGCAGATGATATCTTAAACCGTGGTGACCAGTAAGCTAACCCACTAAGTTTTTGATATCATGCCTGCTTAGGTTTAGGCAGTTGCTGGCATTTTGATTGAGGGCCGAATGGCTCATTTCGCCTTAGACCTGGGATGCTTTTCCAAAGATAGATACATTTTCTATGTTCCGAGCTTTATATGGCTGCCATTGCTGCTGATTTAGGAGTGCAGCAGAAAGGTTCGGGACCTATGAATGGTGTTTCTGTACCTTTTCTGTCCAGTTCGTCGGCCATTTCGTTACCTTCTACCCCGACATGACCCTTAACCCACCATAATTTGGTCTTGTTTCTTAATCCCAGTGTTTGAAGGGTATTATTGAAGCAGTACTGTGACTGATTTGGAGTCAATGGTATGCGAGATATGGGCGTTTAAAGCTGATTGACTTTCCGTGAATATATGGATGATTGCGCCTTTTATGCCAGATGAATAAATCTGGCTGGCGCATTCTTGAATGGTCTGGAGCTCTGCTTGAAATACGCCGGGACTTTTTCCCATTTGTATAGTAAAGCGTTTGTTTGGTCCGTATACTCCCCCTCCTACCCCCGTTTCCATTTTATAACCATCCGTATACCACTTTCTGCCGTTGTGGCTATTTGGTGGGTTATTGCTAACCCATGGTTCTCTCTTTGGGATCTCCGTGGAGAAACGTTTGTTGAAGCATAGTGCATAGCGCCATACTATACTATGGAGGCATATGTTATAATGGGTCTTATCATCACTGTGTAGATCCATTGGACGATCTTTGGAGAGATTCCCCAGGTTGTGCCATATGTGCTGCGACAGGCCTATAAAGCTATAGTAGCTTTAGTGATTTTGTTGTTAATGTGAGAGTTCCAGTTGAGCCTCTTGTCTAAGATTACTCCAAGATACTTGACTTCGTCGGAATACTCTACGACCGTGTCGTTTATTGTGATGAGAAATTGAGAACTAGGTCTTATTTCCTCCCTTTAGTGAAAGGAACGATGACGGCTTTACTGGGATTTATGGAAAGATTTTCCTTGATGCACCAGTCTATGGCTGTCTTTAGAGCATTTTTCATTTTTGATGTGACTCCAATTGAGTCTTTGCCCCTGACTATGATGACTATATCATCGGCGTACCCAATTGTAGTGTAGCCCAAATTGCTCATCTTGTGTAGCAGGTCATCGATGACCAATAACCACAAAAGGGGTGAAAGTACTGCCCCTTGTGGGCAGCCTTTTTCGGCTGTTACTGATACTGTGGTCATTCCTGACGAGGCAGATATTTTGCGACTTTCCAGCATCGCTTTGATCCATTTTATAGTTGGTTTTGCTATGTTCCAATGCACAAAGTATTTGATATAGATTCATATCCAGTGTTATCAAAAGCACCCTCTATGCCAAGAAAGGCACATAGTGCGATCTCTTTACACAGGTATGCGTTTTTTATCTCTGTTGTTAGTTTTAACTCCTTTCCATTGTTTTCAGAAAAAACGATGTCAAGCTTATCGGACGATATGATTTAGGTAATTCGCTCGGCTTGTTTCCCGGTTTAGGGAAATGTAGGTATGAATATTACGTTTACCTCCCTTCAGGTAACTGGTATATACCCCCAGTTGAAGCTGAACCTAAATATGGCAATCATGGATGGTAATAAAACTTCTATTCCATTTTGAATGAGGGCTGCAAAAATACCGTCTGTATATACGCAATACGACGTTCATCAATTACTGATCAACGGCTTTCTTTTATAGCATTTGCAAAAAAAAACCGTTTGAATTCGTTGCAAATAAATAATATTTTACATAAACTCGCCGAAAAAGACCGAGGAATACAACCTTTTTTAATTCTAAGTAGATATTCGTACTACTTGTGTGTTATAAAAAACATATTACATTATATACCTACCCATTTCTTGATCTATAGCATATACGTTTAATTCGTAGTTTAAAAACATGAATGTGATATTGCTTATACCTACCGTTTTAATAAAAATAAAATTTTTCTAGACTATACATTTTAACTTTCTTTTAAAAAAAATGTCAGCTCACCCAAAAAAAATGGAACTCACCCATACATTATGTCCTGGCTACGGCCGTATTGGGCAGATTTTAAAAATTCTTAACATTTATTATTTCGGGCACGTAGAGAGTATATGGTTAAAATTTCAGCTTTCTAGCTTGAGTTTGAGATAGTAGATACACGTTACTATCGTTAATATACGAATATTTTACAAAAAAAACTGTAAAATGACAAGTGACCTGCCTTAACATAGGCCACCTACAATATGATGGATTCCCTAAAAGATAAATATACTTATCCAACTCTATTTCTTTGAATAATGGAACTACACAAATTAAATATTTCTGAATCAAATACTGAAGAAATGATAAAAATCGGTGCATTTTTGGACGAGATGCAGCG
Organism: Portevinia maculata; assembly: GCA_949715645.1. Taxonomy (NCBI): domain Eukaryota; kingdom Metazoa; phylum Arthropoda; class Insecta; order Diptera; family Syrphidae; genus Portevinia; species Portevinia maculata. Next base: position 145,941,761 of record OX454527.1, on the reverse strand, counting down.
AAAATAGCAAAACCCTAAAAAATCATAAACTCTTTTAATTCCTTGTTTGATGGAAAATACCAAAATACCGAAATCAGCTTTTATTCAATATCCTGTAGAAAAATGTTTCCTTTCCCCTTACACCATCTGCCTCTCATCATACATTCCATTTACCAAAAAGTATTCGGCTGTTACGCTGTTACACAGAAAAATATATACTATATCCATGCGAATGAAAATCATATGGCGCGACCAGAGGCAGACAGTTGAAAATGCGAGATATCCATATAGGTACAAGATAACAAATTTCCATACAATGATAGAATTCTTATTTTTGTCAGAAATCCTTACGAAATACCTTATCGAAGAAAAGAGGATCAAATAAACTCTTCGCTCTGTTTCCTAACCAACAGTTTATTTGATTCTCTTTTCTTAATTCAAAGCTCATACAAATATTTTATGCTTAAATTGAGAAGCAATCACTCCATCCTTTTGGTCTCCAAATTCGTGGAGGTTGAGCTTTTTGAAATCGTGTTGGTGATTTTACTATAGAGTTTATATACAATGCTATAATATATAATATCAGGAATAAAAAAAAAGACGAAAAGGTTTTGCTAGTTAGTTAATATTGATTTATTTTTTTTATTTAAGAGTTGGGGATGCATGCTCTTCCTAAAAATCAATATTTGGTGTGCTCTCCTTTTGCAGCTATAAGTGCCTTAATTCTGCGTGGCATGCTTACCGTGCAATCTTGCATAGCAAGCATGCCATACTTGGATATGTGGGTTGTGATTCCACTCGAAAATGATCTTCTCCATCAGCTGCCTTTTCGTGGTTATGGCACTTTTAGCCACCGCCCGCTTCAAGAGCTCCCAAACATTCTCAATCGGATTCATGTCCGGGGAATTTCCTGGCCAATCCAAAACGTTGATGCTCCTTTCTTGGAGAAAGGCAGTTATGCTCTTGGCTTTGTGGCAGGGAGCCCCATCATACATAAAAATGGGTTGCTCGCCCACAGAAAACCATTCTTGAAGCTGCGGTAGCAGCCTTGTTTCCAGGACCTTCTTGTATTGATCCTGCCGCATAGTCTTAAACCAGATAGAGCCGCCCTGTGCCTTTCCCAGAAATAACTGACCAAATCATTATGGATGGGGGATGTTTAATTGTGGGCACAATGCACTCTGGTTTATTTTGTTTGGCCGGTTTCCTTCTGACAAACTTCGTTTTTTCCATCATTACTTATAAAACAGATTCGTCAGAGAAACAAACCTGTGAAGTTAAAGAAATAGCGATTTTAAGGTTGTACTTTTATGACCTTATTGGCTTTAAGTTTGTCTTATTTTATTACCTTTTTCCAATCTTCAACAGTGAATTTTTTGTATTTATGAGCCCAGTCGAAACGCTTTCTAATCATGGTGGCAGTCAGCTTTGGTTTTCGAGCTGGTTTTCTGGCAAAAAGACCGATTTCAGCCAATCTACACTGCACTGTTCGCTGGGAAATTTCAATTCCTTCATCGGAAACCTTTTTCGCCAACAGGGAAACTGGTAATAAGTAAAACATCAGAACTTACCGAAAAACACGAGCTTTATTTGACAGAAATAACTTTTATATGGAAATAATTTTAAGGCACTTTTTGAACTTTTTAGTCGCACAACCATTCACTACTTAATAGAAACTTTAAATGTTGCATAATATACCGTAAAGAAGTCTCAAATAAAGCCTAATAATTACCTAGGTAACGCAAAATATAAATGAAAAATAAAAGAAGCCTACTTCATACTTTTTAAATAATTTAAAAAAAAAATTTAATTTTTTTTACTTGGGTCTAATAATATGGCAAGGCTTTTTTTTTTTTTTTTTTTTTTGTCGGGGTGTGTGACACTTTCTGCACTGGAACACTCAGACCCAATACTGGTCCATTGTACTACCACGCAGACACACCACATTTTACTGTGGGAATTTACTCGTTTTTCTAAGAAAAACGAGAAGGCGCTTCAATGATAAAGAGCTTAGGTTTACAGCACTCAGCATATCCGCGCCTGCCACCTGATACGAGCAAAAGCAGGACAATCACAGAGGAAATGTTCCGCAGTGTCGTCGCTTTCTCCACAGGCTTCGCAGTTGGTGGTGTCGCTTAGGCCTAGCACCTTAAGGTGTTTGGCAAAAGCGTAGTGTCCCGTAAGAACGCCAGTAGTCTGTCTGCAGTCTTTTCTGTTGAGAGACAACAAGAATGCCGCGGATTTCCCACAGACGTCGGGAGCATTTGCTTAGTCTGTCTGCACCCTGGAGAGTCATGCCAACGGCGATTGTGTTCATAGGAAACCCAACCGTCAATGGAAGCCCTGACCGAGGACGTAGGCAGACAGATCGCTGGTTCAGGTCCTGAGAGGTCCCCCTCTGAGCCTTGTCTAGCAAGTTCATCGAAGATCTCATTTCCCGTGATCCCGTTATGACCCGGGACCCAGACAAGTTTAAGTGAATTCAGCCTTCCGACCGAATTCAGAGATATCTTGCATTCACGTACTATTTTGGAGGTAGTTAAGGGTTTGAGCAAGGCCTTAAGCGCAGCCTGACTGTCGCTACAGACGCAGATACTTCGGCCCCTCCACCTGTTCCTCGTAACATAGTCCAAGGCCATTAGGATAGCATAAGTCTCTGTTTGGAAGACTGACGCATATTTGCCTAACGGAAAGAAAAGTCTAACGTTAGCGCTCTCCACGAAGACACCAGCACCAGATCCTTGATCGGTTTTGGAGCCATCCGTGAAGATTCGACTGCATTCCCTTCAAGGTTCAGAGTCCGGCCAGAGCCAGTCCTGGACGCAAGGAAAGTCGACCTCGTAGTTGCGCTTTAGCCGGAGTTCCGGTGTCATCGCATCAGACGGCATATCCATAAGACAGGAGTCGAAGGACAACCGTTGCGCAAGTTCATCAAAACTCCAGTGCAAGTTATACCAAAAGCCACCTCTTGTAAGACGTGAGATAGCCTTGATTGTACAGCCCATGATGTAAACATCAAGGGGCGGAAGGTTCAATAGTGCATCTAGGCCGGAGCCAGGCGTGCTGGGGAAGGCCCCCGTGCAGCCGAGTCATACCTACCTTTGGAGTTTGGAAAAAGCAGCAGTGACGTAATTACGTGAAAGCTTATTCCACCAAACAACCGATGCGTATGCTATAAATGGTCTTATCATAGCCGTATAAATCCATAGGACTCTTTTCGGTGATAAGCCCCATGTCTTGCCGAAAATGCCTTTGCACTGCCAGAAAACAGACAGCGCCTTGGCAGTCTTCAGCTCTACATGTTTGGACCAAAGATGTTTGCTATCCAGGATGACTCCCAGATACTTTGCTTCATTGGAGAGTTGGATTGTGAGTCAATTCGACCAGCTTCCTCCTTCTCGTAAAGAGAACAACCTCAGTTTTAGAGGATTGACCGAGAGCCCATTCCTAGTGCACCATTCGTCGATCACGTCAAGCGCCGCCTGCGCTTTGGCGCATACAGTCGCTAGGCATGATCCAACAGAAAGCACGGCAACATCATCCACGTACGCCTGAGCGTAAATATTAGAACTGTTGAGTGCGTTCAACAGAGAGTCGACCAGCATACACCACAGCAGTGGAGACAGGACGCCGCCTTGCGGGCAGCCTCTGTTTACCCCCGCCATAACATAGCGGCCACAATCCGCATCCGCAACCAACGTTCTATTCATTAGCATTGCTTTAATCCACAACACCAATGGTTCGTCTACGCCGTGTTGTCTGGCGGAGCTGCACATGCTATCAAAAGTCGCATTGTCAAAAGCACCCTCAATATCGATGAAAATGCCCATCGCGTATTCTTTTCTGTCAAGCGCGCCCTCAATTCTACCAACTAGATTTTGGAGCGCAGTCTCGCAGGATTTTCCGCGTTGATAGGCATGTTGCATCTGAGATAGTGGGTGCAATCGCAAAGCAGTTTTGCGCACGTGAAGCTCTACCAGCCTTTCCATGCTTTTCAGCAAGAAGGAAGTCAGACTTATTGGTCTGAAGCTCTTGGCGAGTGAGTAGTCACTTCTGCCAATTTTAGGTATAAATGCCACTCTAACTGTACGCCAGGAGTCATGTATACTGAACCATATCGTACAGCCTGCATGGAAACAACGAGAGTATACATTTTCTTTCTCACAAGTTCCGTTGACCTTGGGAAAATCTCCAAAGATGATCAAAATCATAACACATATGAGTACATGACCGGCTATTAACGGGTTGTTATTTACTAGACACTGTACAGGTCTTTCATCGCTCTTGCTGTGATTACTGTTATCTATTCTATTGTTAAGCTTATATTAAGTAGACATTGTGTAATTGATTGTCATTCTAATATATAATATAAAATAAATATATTGCATACATAGATGCCGCGAACTAAGTTAAAATATATTTGAAATAGGAAAAATAGTTTCAGTATTACCTTAATATTTAACTATTTAAAGACAAAAATAACAAACAAATATATTAAAAAAAAATAAAACAGTTATAAAAAAGTGAAAATTAAAAACAGAACTCTAACTTGTGAGCTTGCAGTGTGAGCAGTCGACGAAAAACCGTTTGGAAAAAATAAAATAAAGAAAAAGCAGTTGCCGAGAACAACATGTGAGCAGTCGACGAAAAACCGTTTGGAAAAAATAAAATAAAGAAAAAGCAGTTGCCGAGAACAACAGGTATGGCCAATGTAGATCTTATCGCATTAGTGGCTGGAGTCACTGATTTCACCGGGCTACCGGAACATTTAGATTTATTTATTAAGCATATTGATTATATTTATGTATTTGCAAATAATATAAATGAACATTTGAAACCAATTTTGGATTTGCGCATAGGCAAAAAATATTAGGTGATGCAAATTTAATGTTAATTAATAATAATAATCCGTCGCAATGGCCGGAGATAAAAGCTGTATTTAAGGCAAACTATAATATCAATGAAACAATTGAAAATATAATTAATGAAATAAAAATGATAAAATTTAACAACTCTGTCGAAAAGCTTTATAACCAAGTACAACATCTTTTAACAAAATTGAACATAAAAACAAATCTAAGTGAAGATATTCCAGCTTGGTACAATAGTAGGCTCAATGAAGAAACAGCATTAAAATTATTTATTGGCAAGCTACCTAGTGAGCCTAAGATTGTTTTAAAAGCAAGAAACCCATCCACTTTTTTGGAGGCCAAATCTATTTTAGTTGATACTGATAACTTTTGTCGTAAATTTGTAAATACAAGTTCAAATTTAAGAGAATTTGACAATAGCAATTTTCCAAATTACGGACACGGAAAAACTTATACAGGACAACAAAATTCAAGCAGCGCTAGGTATGACAAACCAAGACAGTTTCAAATTAATTCAGAGCGTTTTCAACCAAATAACTCGAATAATTTTCAAAATTTAAATACAAGATCAGGCAATTTTCCAAATTCGAATGCACAAAATTCAGGACATTTTCAACACAATAACTCAGGTAATTTTCAAAATGTAAATACTAGATCAGGCAACTTTCGAAATTTGAACCCGCGCAATTCAAGACAATTCCAACAAAATAACTCAGGAAATATTAGACAGCATAATACAGGATTAAGAAATAGTTATGATGAAAGAATGGAAGTGGAACACATACAGGCAGGTAATTCACCATCCAGTGCAGAAATGCAAAATGCAGATACATATCAGTCACTAAATTTTCAATCGACCAGTCCCGAGCTCTTCCCTGCATAATAGTAAAAACAAGTTCAATTCCTATTAAACTGTTGATAGATTCTGGATCAGGTACTTCGCTCATTCAAAAAGGATTGTTTCATAGTTCTTTCAAAACAGAACTTAGTAAACCAGTGTTACTCAAATCAATTAACTCAGACATAGTTGTTGGCTCCAAAATAACAATCCCACTTTTAAGGAATTTAGTAGACAAGTAACAAACATTGAAATGCTTGAAGTAGAAATGAACGGCGACTTTGATGGTATAATTGGCTGTAACATTTTAAAACCGTTGCAAGCAAAGATTGACCTTGATAGTTTACAATTAATAACCAAAGAAACCTCTTTACCTTTAATATTTTCAAGTTCTCAATCCCAATTAACTGAAGCAGAAATTCATAGCTTAAGTAATCATACAGAAGATATTTCTTTTCAAAAACCAAATATAGACTCAATTTTAAATAGATTGAAGTTAGATCATTTGAATAAGGAAGAAATAAAATCATTAATCGCTACAATTCATACGTTTGAGAAAGTGTTTTATTTTGAGGGTGATAAACTAACATCAGTGGTAAAATACACCCACAAAATACCGACCAAAAATGATATCCCAATATTTTCAAAAACATATAGATATCCTGAGGCACACAAAAATGAGGTTGATTAACAAATTTCAGAAATGCTCAGTTCAGGAATTATTGTTAATTCCACTAGTCCGTACAATGCTCCCATATGGATTGTAACGAAGAAGGTTGATAATTCCGGTCAGCAAAAATGGCGCGTTGTAGTGGACTATCGGAAACTTAACGATGCAACCATGGAAGATAAGTTTCCAATCCCTAATATAGAGGATATATTTTCAAAGTTGGGAAATGCGCAATATTTTTCATCACTGGACTTAGCAAAAGGATTCCATCAAATCCCTATTAATAAGGAAGATATGCATAAAACTGCTTTTTCAACTACAAATGGACACTACGAGTTCAAACGTATGCCATTTGGGTTGAAAAATGCGCCGACATCTTTCCAATGAATGATGAATGAAGTCCTGGTTGGTTATCTAAATAAAATTTGCGTAGTATACCTAGACGACATACTTATCTTTTCCACGTCGCTGCAAGAGCATATCGATTCACTTAATAAAATTTAAAAAAGACTTGCTGACTACAACCTAAAACTGCAAATTGACAAATGCAATTTTATGAAACGAGAAACTGAGTATTTAGGACATATTATATCAGATGAAGGTATTAGGCCCAATCCAAATAAGATAAAAATTATCAAGGAAATTAAATTACCTCACTCAGTAAAGCAAATTAAATCGTTTTTAGGCATTACAGGGTTTTACAGAAAGTTTATCAAGGACTATTCTAGAGTAAGCCTCCCAATGACAAAGTGTCTCAAAAAGGGTAATAAAATTAACATCAAAGACAGACAATACATTGAGTCCTTTAATAAACTTAAAGAACTTATATGTACTTGTCCAGTCCTAGCATACCCTGATTTTGGAAAGGCCTTCATTTTAACTACCGACGCTAGCAATGCTGCATTGGGGGCAGTATTGTCACAAAATCATCACCCAATAGCTTATGCATCCAGAACTTTAAACAGCCATGAAATAAATTATAGTACGGTAGAAAAAGAACTGTTATCTATAGTATGGGCAACTAAATATTTTAGGCCATATTTATTTGGCCGTAAGTTCAAAGTCCAGACAGACCACCGACCTCTAGTGTGGTTAAATTCTCTGAAAGAACCCAACTCAAAGCTTCAGAGATGGAAAATAAAACTCAACGAGTTCGACTTTGATATTGAGTATATCAAAGGAAAAGAAAATGTTGTTGCTGATTTTTTAAGTCGCCTAGAAATTAATTGTGTGATTGAAAACGACATTAAATCGGACGCAGCTACAATACACAGCGGCAAAGAAAATTTAAACGATCATATTTATATAACCGAAACACCATTAAACATTTATAAAAATAAATTAGTATTAGAAAATGGTATAAATAATTCATACACAACCAAGTTTTTGTTCAAGAAAAAGAGAAGATCACTTATTAGCCTTAAGGAGTATGATGAGGCATATGTTTTAAAATTCCTTAATGAACTATTACCTATTAAGGGGACTATAGGAATCTTTTGCAAAGACCATAACATATTCAAAGAGTTTCAAAAAACCATAATAAAATATTTTTCAAATTTACCAACTATGAAAATGCTAAGGTGCACAAAGTTTGTAAAGGACATAACATGCAAAGAAAAACTACTAGATCTAATAGAAAAGACCCATTTAGACAGAAATCATAGGGGGATTGAGGAAACGTATTTAGTTCTAAAAGAGTTATGTTACTTTCCAAATCTTAGATTAGAGATATATAAATATATCAATAATTGCATAGCATGTAGCATGCGTAAATACGACAGACATCCAATAAAGCCAAAATTAATGATAACTGAGACACCTGATAAACCCAATGAAATAGTCCACATCGATATATGGTTTTTAAATAAGAATAATATGTTCCTAACATGCATTGACAAATTGACTAAACACGTGTCCATTCACCCTTTAACAGATAGGAATTCAATAACAATAGTTGATGTATTAAAACAAAGGTTCGCAATATTAGGAAAACCAGTTAAAATAGTGGCTGACAATTCCTAAATCAAGAAAATATATTCTATCACTTCACATCTCCCAATACCCATACCGGTAATTCTGTTATAGAGCGTTTTCATTTAACACTTAATGAACACATACGATTGTTAAAGCTCAATAAGGATAATATAGATACTGACGACAGGATGTTTGTTTTCAAAGCAGTTGAACTTTATAACGATACTATTCATTCCAATACAAAATATAAACCCAATGACTTTTTACATGCTACATTTAACAAATTAGAATGAGAAAACCTTAAGCAAAGAATCCACAAAAATAAAGAAAAACATATAAATAAAGTAAATGAAATACGAGCAGAACCTTCTAAGTACAGAGAGAGAGAACTTGCTAAAAACTTAGGTTTCCATAATATTAAACATTTGCCAAGATATAATTAAAGACGTAAAGGGAAAAGGCAAAACTTATTTTACGGATAAAGCGGGATTAAAACGTGATAGGCAAATAATCAAAAGAAAGTATAGGTACCAAAATCCAATAAAAGAAATTGAATTTGATAGAAACTTTACAGGTAGGCCCTACTCTAAAAAAAAAAAGAAGTACCAAGCAATGAAATAATCAAAACAAGAGTAACTTTTCTATAACGTAAAAAAAAAATATTGACAGATTGATAATTGAATGAATGTATTTGGTTATACTCTAAACTTTTTCTATTAAGTATTTTCTCTTTAGCGAACAAATGACATATACCTACTCGTATATTATATACATGTTATAAAAATAAAAATAAATAAAAAAAAATTTAAATGACGTAGTATTTAAGTATTATAGTATTATTACTTCTCCATTTTGAATAAACACAAAATATTAGGTGATTTAAAACATGAACATAAGAAATTGAATTAAATAAAATACTGTTGTTATATAATATTAGATTAATCAAAAAGCTTAGATTTAGTTGTACAATAATGAAATTCTTAATAATTTGTTCCATTATAATTTACTCATATATATATGTAAAGAAAAGAGGATAAAAATAATAATAAGAAAGATAATAAACAAATGTAAAAAGCAGCCCGTAGAACCTGATGTACAGCAACATAGTTCACTTCCAGCTGCAACACTATTTATATATCAACATTCACGATTTATCAATACGTTAAGTTCATACAACGGCGGGAGGAGTCATGTATACTGAACCATACCGTACAGCCTGCATGGAAACAACGAGAGTATACATTTTCTTTCTCACAAGTTCCGTTGACCTTGGGAAAATCTCCAAAGATGATCAAAATCATAACACATATGAGTACATGACCGGCTATTAACGGGTTGCTACTCGTATTTACTAGACACTGCACAGGTCTTTCATCGCTCTTGCTGTGATTACTGTTATCTATTCTATTGTTAAGCTTATATTAAGTAGACATTGTGTAATTGATTGTCATTCTGATCTTAGCGTTCATACAATAAAGAACCATAAAATAGAAAGCGACGTTTTTATTTCATTTGTGTACATAGCTCAGTGTTCGGCTACTGACGGGATTTCATTAAATCCATAACTCAGGGTGTTGGAATGTATGCCAGTGCTAGGACAGCGATGAAGATTTTCTTCATAGTCGGTAGCAACTGGTTTGTACATTGCTGCAGCATGGCTGGGTATATTCCGTCCGTACCAGTTGACTTGAAGCCGTCAAAAGACGCAAAAGCATATTTAATGGCCTCGTCCGTCACCACGGCCTTCACAATATACCAGCTACGCCGAGTTCTTTGTCTTGGCTCACTCATAGTCTCGGTAATCGGCGCTGGTTGTGAACCAATTGTAATCTGGTTACCCGGAAAGTGAGACTCCAGCAGATAACTAAGAGTTTCCGCTTTCGTCTCAGTGAAGGTGCCAGTTTTCTAAGTGAGTCCAGTTTGGCTGGTTTGCCCTTTTTCAGAACTTTAACCAACCTACTAGTTTCACCCAGCGTTTCAATCTTTTCGCAGAAATTCTTATAAGAAGCACTTTTCGATACCCGAATTAGCCTCTTATATTTCTTCTGCTTCGATCGGTAGAGATCCCAGTCTGTCTCCAAATCAGTCTTGAGTGACCTATTTAGAAGCTTTCTAGCTTCTCTACGAATTCTTTGCAGTTCCGAGCTCCACCAGGGAACCGGCGTTCTGCCAGGGGGTTTGCTTACTGGGCACGTCAGTTCAAAACAGCTAGTAATGGCACTATTCAGGTCTTGAACAGCTTCCTCTATCTTTTGTCTCGTCCTGAGTTTGGTTGGAGTTTTGAGAGTTTTCCCTAATTCCTCCCTGAAGCGTACCCAGTTGGTTTTTCTCGGATGTCTCCTCTCCTGCAAAGTTATGGCTTCGCATCCGATTAGGAATTCGATATATCTATGGTCTGAGAGGGACACCTCCGAAGAGACCCTCCAGTTAGTAACCGCCTTAAAGTATCTATTTGATAAAGTTAGGTCGATCACTTCCTGTCTTCTTGACGTCACAAAAGTTGGTTGCGAGCCAACATTGTTGATAGTAAGATCAGATGATAGAATGAAATCCAGGAGATGGTTTCCTCGCATGTTGCATTTGCTGCTGCCCCAAACAGTGTTTTGAGCATTGGCATCACAACATATAACTAGGCCCATCTTCCTGGTGTCGTAATAGTCAATGAGTTCAGCAATTGCCCTCGGTGGTGGAGGCACTACCGAATCATAGGGGAGATAAGCTGACGCCACGACGAAGGTCTTCCAATTTCCATTCGTTTCGTAGCTAATGGCTGCAGCAACCAAATCTTGGCCACAAAATTGTCCAAGCTTAGTCGCTGAGAGAAGGTTCGACACAGCAAGACAAGCCCTTGGTCTCTCGGACCTCTCGTCACAGAGTATCGTAGTGCCACGGACACCTCCAAGGCCACAGATGCGATCTTTCCACACCCATGGCTCCTGTATGGATGTTATGTGGGCTTTTGTATTCAACACAGAAAGCTTCTTACTGATGAGTGCAGTAGCAGCCTTGGAGTGTTGAAGGTTAATCTGAGTAAATCCAATCATTGTAAATACATCAGCTGGAAATGTTCTAGTGGAAGGGCACGCAGAAGGTGCGCGCGCAGTTCCACCGACAGGAGTGCTTAAGGTCTTCTTCCTCCGTTTTTTCCTGTTCGAGCTATTGGAAGGGGAGGCAGCGTTGGTTTCAGTCAGCTGGCTGGTTTCGGTTGGGGTAACCTCTGCTGACCTGCATCTCTTTGCCGTCGCCGCCGGGGAAGTGCCGTTCTCGGCGCTTGCGCCTTCAACTGGCGGTGCAGTTTCTTTGCGCCGCACGATAGCCGCCTTTCTCCTTTTCCTCTTTCGCTGGCTCTTAGACCAGTGGACGCCGCCTCTGTGGCCCGTTTCACCTGTTCGGTTTCACAGGCCTCGTCGGCAGCATCGCACCTATCGTCTGTCTGTCTATTGGTCGGAAGATTAAGCGTATCAGGTTGAACCTCTCCGCCACTTTCTCCATTTTTCAAGCCCAGTCTACCGAACGTGTCGGAGATAGAGCTGCAGGAATCTTCGGAAGCAAACCTTTTCACAACTCGAAGGTCAACGCCTGTACAGGCGGGGGGTTGTATGTCGGTTGGGGCCTCCAGAATCCGTTGTTGCACTTTAAATTATTATAGTTTTATTCGCGGGTAAACTACTGAATTTACTTTAATTTGGCGGAGAACAAACGAAATAAATTAATAGAAAAATTGCGGCCGCCACCGCCGAAAAGAAATCACCGAACTGTCAACGAAACGAATACGAGAATGAAAATACGAAAGGTATGGAGAGCGCGAGTGCAACAATCAGCAAGTATATTATGCTGATTTCCCGGTAGCTCAGCAAGGGCTGGGTTCAGGTAATAAGAAAATATTGTTTGGTGAATCGCACCAAAGGAAAACGCAGGTACTTACTGTGTTGGTTAATTTATGTTAGCTCACGAATCTGAAAAATAGAAAAAAAATGGGCGCCACACAATTTTAAGGAGAATTGTGAAACCAGAGAAATACGACCAGAAACGAGTGAAAAGCCACAAAAAAAGGAAATACAAGACATTTTGTTTTCCACGACGTTATAAAACTCCGTTGGAGTACGGCAAAGTTTATTGAGGTAAATTTCACAGCCGAGTGGGAATCAAACAAAGTCCCAGAATGACTCACGATCGCTTTTCCCGAAAGATGGAAAATTTTCGAAATTAATGGGTCGCGTGTCCCGTAGTATACCGGGAATTTTCGGCGGCATGATACTACCGAGATCACTAATTTTTCCACTTTAAAACCTAACACTTCTACTAACGATACTATAAAATATACAAAGTACTTAACTTTATCTTTTGTAAAATCCTTCACTCCTTTTCCTTTTCCTCTCGAATGGTTGGATATGATCCCGCCTTGACAAAAGTCTTCCTGCTCCCACAATTATCCTGAGCGGTTTAAATTTCCCTGCCGCCTATCTCCTTCCTCGAATAATTTTCTTAACTTTTTTTTTTTTTTTTTAATCACAAAGTCCCTTCTGGACGATAACAAAACTTCCACTGCCTTTCTTCCTGGTCAACCAAGAAGTGATCTTCCAGCTGGCTTTGTCCATTTCGTCGGCCGGCATCCTCACTCATACATCCATACATACATGGGGAAGCAGAGCCAACGACATTTCAACAAGACCATTCAGCTGTGGCGCTGGAGTGGTCAACTGTTTCTTACTCCCCCATTCTCACACATACTTAGACCATTTGGCGGTCCATGTCCTCTTCTGCTGCACTATGTACTCTCACATCAGTGCGCTGACATGAACCCGCTAATGTTCTCACGCCCTTCAGGCGACCTTTCACTCAGTGAATTCGCCCATTACTCTAACTCTCCAGTAATGAACGAACCCTCCGACCGACCCTGGATCTGCCTTTATTCAGCCCATACCCTTTTTGACAGATCGCGAAGTAAACAAAGTATATTTGAGCAAGGAGCTAGATTTCCAACAAAATGCCGACTGCAGAATGTTGTTTATACTTTGTTTTTATAATAATTTCCCCACAACAAAACTCATAAATAAGTGCAGGATGCGGAGAATGGAAACCTCTTCCAAGATGTCCATCCCTAGGACCAGACCCAGAAAACATTCGCGAGCGAAAAAAAAGGAGTTGGTAAGAAAATGTTTATGTGAATGAAGAATTTTCCCCTATTCTACCTCAGTGGAATCGTGCGCAGATTTTTGGGAAAGGGACATGCCGATCGTGGGTCATTCTTTACATAAGTTTAATTTATGTTGGGCTCGTGGCCATCGTTCCATTTAAGTCTCGGAAAAGTTCCAAGACATCCAATTATTGTTTTTATTGACTGGGATGCTCGTCTACAGTCACCCCTTCTTAGTTTCACCGTGATATGTTTGCGTTTGTTTGGCTTAGTGTAGTCGCCGGTGCGGTGGCGATCGTTATTCTTTCAGCGTGATTAATGTGTATCACGTTTTGTGTCGCTCGTGTATTGTGAGGGTGTTTCACAGGGCCGCCCGCCCGCACGCGTCTGCTGCTCCTTCGGTGCTCCCACGACGGAGTTGGGTCAAAAGGGAGCGTCATCCCTTCCCTCATCAAACGTGGCTCACTACCGTGTCTGTGGTAGATCTTTTTTTCGCATTTGGGCCTTTGACTACTCGGACGGTCCGCCCGCGCCCGCGAATCTCATTTAAATTTGCAGGGTGGATGTTTTGGTGTGTTGCGTTAGTTCCACCCCGCCGTTGCAGACTGTCCGTCTGGTTGCAGAGTGCGTTGAGCTTACACTCCGCCTTTGCAGACCGTCCGTCTGTCATCATTTTTCCCAGACCGTCCGTCTGTATCGGTATGCACAGACCGTCCATCTGTGTCGGCTTTCCCAGACCGCCCGTCTGTCGTCCTTTCCCACAGACAGTCCGTCTGTATCAGTATCCACTGCTTTTTTCCGGTTTGGGGCCTCCTGCCCTTCAAGCCACCTGTGGTGGTTGCTCCCCAAGGCTCCAGAGACGTGGACCAATGGCTGATGGGACCATGGTTGCCCCTCCACCTCTTCAGACCGTGGGAATGCAGACCAAGAAAAGAGGGAAATTGCAAGGAGGGTAAAGGGAAAAAGAGACTGGCCCTTGTTGCGAGCAATTGGACCGCAACAAATCCCACCCTCACCTCCAAGGAAATGTGCTTGGTTTTCGAAGAACCCCAAGCCATTTCCAGAGGCTAAGGAAAACAACACAACAGAGGAAGGGTTTTCCATCATTGGCCAATATGCCTATCTAGCCTTTCAAAACAAATAAGCAAAGATATATTACTTCAATAAATTACGTTAACTGGGACTGCTAGACTAATCGTCGGCGGCGCTGTGATAGGGCTTAAGGTCCTTCACGTGCTATGTACCGCGATCTCTTCCATTATCGTCGATCAAGGTGTAAGTCCACGGGGAAACGCGTTTCTTTATTTTAAACGGGCCGATGAATTTCGGCGTAAGCTTCGCGGCATAATAGTTAGCGGCATCGGACAACGCGAAGTTTCTTCGCCATACAATCTCATTCGGGAGATATTGAACATCTCTCCGCCTGAGATTGTAAGCTTTCGCGGACTTCTTGGCTGCGGCAGTTAACTTCCTACCGATGTCTACCCTAAGCTCGCTAAAACGGTTCTCTACCGCGTTCCTATCGTTCTCCCCGTCGCCTCCAACTAGACCCTGCTCTGAACCTAAGCTCTGACTACCTGAACCTTCTCTCCTACTAAGAGTGGCTGCTCTGTCGTCGTTGCCTAGTTCCCCGAGTTGATCGCTTGCGGAAGTTATAACTCTTCCGCAAGTAACCATCTCTCTTCCAAAATTAGCATAATATGGAGTTATGCCTAAAACGTCGTGCTGTGCGGTGCGTATTGCATACGCTACCTTCGCCAGCTGCGAATCCCAATCTCGATGATTCTCCGAGACATACGCCCTCAGCGTTGTCTTGATGATTTGATTGATGCGCTCTGCAGGATTAGCCTGCGGATGGTAATGCGCTGTATATTGAAGTTGTGACGCGTACGCCTGGCAAAGCGCTTTCTATTCCCTACTCCGGAATTGTGGGCCGTTGTCACATACGACCACCGACGGAACGCCAAAAAGAAGGAAGACATTGTCTTCAAGTTCCCTACAGACTGCTTTAGCGGTAGCAGATCTCAACGCGAACAGGAGAGGACATTTTGTAAAATAATCTACCACAGTCAAAATATAAACGAAACCCCTACTGGACTTGGGAAGTGGGCCTACCAGATCTACACAAATCATTTCATTAGACCAGCCGGTTTCTCGTTCACCGGCTTCAACTGTTGGCAAACGCTACAACGCTTAACGTAATTAGTGATATATTTTTTCATTTTCGGCCAATAATATCTACTCCCTACCCTAGCATATGTTTTACGGATCCCCATATGCCCTGCTAACGGACTATCGTGACATTCTTTTAAAATCCCTAATCTGCGTGCTTTCCCCACTACTAATTTCCATTCGTTGTTGTCCGCGTGGACCACGATATGGTTCGCTTTAATGAATTTGAAAAGTCGACCGTTGTCGACTCTCCATGCTTGGTAAGCCAGTGGATTCGACTCAACAGCTGACCCCATCTTCGCCACCCAAGGGTCCATATCCGCTTCTGAGACCTCGGCTACCACCGGGACTCCTCGCGACAACATATCCGGAACGACATGTTCTTTCCCCTTTCTGTGGACGATTTGGAAATCGAACTGCTGTAGTCTAACTGCCCAGGGCGCTAACCTACCCGACGGATCCTTAAGGTTACTTAACCACACCAAAGAGTAATGATCAGTCACGACCGTGAACCGAATTCCTTCGATGTACGGCCGCAACTTCTCGATTGCCCATAGTACAGCCAAGCACTCCTTTTCGGTCGTCGAATAGTTTCTTTCGCATCTATTGAGGGATCTGCTAAGGTAACAGACGACCTTCTCGCCCTCTTCAAATTCCTGCGACAGTACGGCCCCGATATCAAAATCTAACGCGTCGGTTTGCACCACAAAAGGTCGCTGAAAATCCGGACACGTCAGGATCGGTGCTGTCACTAGGCATTCCTTCGCCTTTCGGAAGCTTTCCTCGCATTCTGCGGACCAACCAAACTTCTTACTTTTCTTCAACAAATCTGTCAAAGGGCGAACTAGTTCTGCGAAGTTGGGTACAAAGCGCCTGTACCAAGAAATTGTCCCTACAAAGCTCCTAACTTCCTTCACATTTTTCGGTGCAGGAATCCTAACCATGCTTTCCACCTTTTCAGGATCGACGTGAAGTCCGTTTCTATCAACAACGTACCCTAGAAATTTAAGAGAGGACCTACAAAAGTTGCACTTTTCCCTGCTAACTTTCAACCCCGCCGCACATAATCGTTTAAAGACTTCTTCCAGTATTTCAAGATGTTGTTCGAAGGAATTGGTGACGATGATGATATCGTCCAAATACACGAAGACGTGTGGCTCGAGATCGGCACCAAGAACGCTGTCGATGAATCTCTGCCACGTCGCCGGTGCATTATGCAAGCCGAAAGGCATTCGCTTGAACTGGAACAAGCCCCTATTCGGAACCGTGAAGGCTGTGAGCGGTCGTGATCCCTCCTCCATGGGAATCTGCCAGTAGGCCGACTTGATATCTAAAGACGTGAGATATTTTGCATCTCGAAGTTTATCTAGGGTCGTTGAAATGTAAGGCAGTGGATAAGCATCCCTATCTGTAACCTTATTTAGTTTTCTGTAGTCGACGCAGAACCGAAAAGACCCATCCTTTTTCCTGATAAGAACAATTGGAGACGCCCACGGACTGCTTGATTTTTCAATAACTCCCGCGTCTAGCATGTCCTTCAGCTCTTTATCAATATGGACCTGCATTGCAGGCGAAACCGGGTAATATCGCTGTTTAATCGGTTCCGCCGACGTCCTAATTTTGTGTTCAACCAATTGGTTACAACCTAATCCCTGTAGCATATCCCTGAAGATTTTCTCTTCCAAAATCTCCAATTGCCTTGCTTGATTTTCGTCCAATTCGGACTTTTCCTTAAGAACGGAAATCGAACCAACCGACTGTTGATTCGAGAAATTCCACACGCCTGATCGCAAATCCGGGACTACACCCGACAGTGCCCAAAAATCTGCACCAAGGATCATAACGTGTGGTAGAGCTGGTATTACCAGACACTCTAAAAATACCGATTTATCCCGTACCACAATTGGAAGAGACACTACCCCCAAAACTTCTATACCCGCCCCATCTGCTAAAGCTACTGAGCTTATCCTACTCTTTGATAAAACTAACCCTAAATGTTTTAAAATGTCCCACCCATCCCTACAGACAATGGTGCGTGAAGCACCGGAATCCAGTAAACCTAGGAACTGAATTCCATAAATAGAAATGTTTAAAAATGGCCGATTGTCTAACCCGTTTGCCTCGAGAGTGAAACCTAAATGAACTTGAGATACCAGCTGGTCGTCAGCAGGCGACCTAACTAGTTGCGACGGCGCTCCTGTCCTGCTGTTCCAGGAGTCCATTGCGCGTTTCCCGCACAACGTCGGCAATCCCTACGGTAAACCCCTGCTGCACCACAACCGTAACACTTTTTCGGAGCAGAACATCGATTTGAAAAATGGCCCTCACTACCACAATTGAAACAACGCATTTGCCGACGTTGTTGGTTGTCTTGAGTGACAACCGAAATCCTTGATTCTTTTACGCTGATGTACGCCAAATCTGGCTCCAGCAAATGTCTATTGCGCGTCGTTGGTGGTGGAGCAAATGTTTCCACATTCGCCCGCACCGTCTCCAACTTGCGCCCCAACGCCACCAAATCACTGACACACTTGGGATCCGCCAATCCCAATTACGTCTGATAGAATGGCGCAAGGTTCCGTTGCAGAATCGAAAGCTTTCTCCGCTCCGAAATCGGTTCCGAAAGTCTTCCGAACATATTCTGCATCGTTGCGACGTAAACACCTATCGATTCCTCCTTCCCTTGGGTTCGACGCCTGATCTCCTCTAATAAGAGATCATCATAATTGGGCGGGAGAAACTCCAGTTTCAATTCCCGAACAAGTTCCTGCCAAGAAAAGACCGACCTCCTAATCGCCCTAAACCAAAGAAGAGCCTTCCCTTCGAAGAGTTCCAGTGCCGACCTAAACAACTGCTGGACTGAAACCCCCCTTGCTTCCCGAAGTTCGTCAACCCTTTCCAAAAAGGCGTTGACGGAAGCACCGCATCGTTCTCCTGAAAACCGTAATTGCCATTTGGACAAGTTTTCAACCCTTTCGTTCGTGAAAGGCTGTTCACTTCGCCCCTCATCGTTTGACTGGGAATTCCTATTCCTGCCAAAGGCGGAGTTCGGTGGTGGCGAAGGGTCCCGGGTCGTCCGTCTGGGTGGAGATGAGTCCGCCCGTGTTTGCCGCTTCAATCTAAGTCTGCCATCGTCCTCATCATCATCGCTCTCTTCGATGTCCCCGAGTAAGCCCAAGAGTTCCGTCTTCAGACTCTTCTTCTCTTCACCATCTTCGGGTGTTGAAGCGTGTGACCTGCCAATTCTGGTGGTCGCCCACTCAATCTTTGTTACGAGCTTTTTAAACTCGGGAGATCCCCGTTCGGCGCGGCTCGCTATGAGCGCTCTGATCTCCATTATCTTTCTGACAACCGCATCCCGGTCTTGTTCAAAAGTAAAAGGGTAATCCTCGAAGCTAGCTACTTGGGACCCCCGCCGCTCAAGAGCTCTGGCCGGTCGTAGAGACTTACGCATGGGATCCACTTCCCCCGTCGACAAACCCCTACACTCGACCTCATAGATTAATTCTTCCTTCGATAGACGATTGATATCCATGGCCGAATAGCAATGCGAATCAATTATGAATTGAACAGAATTGGGTTAGTAAAAGGAGAGACGAAGAATTGGTCGTACCAAAACGACAAACTTGAAGGTGGTGATAAGCAGCAACTACAATAAAACAACCCAGTAAAAAGAACACCAATGTTTTTATTTCGAATCTAAAACAAAATGAACGATGTATTCAGAGCAGGTTTATCCTCTATGAATACGGATAGAGTAAGTAAGTAAGTAAGTAAGTAAGAAATTCATTTATTTAATATTTTCTTATTACATAAGTTACAAGTTAGAATGAATTTTAAAGCTATGGCTTAGCCGTCAGCTTGGTTAGCAAAATGCTTATACATGTACCTACATTTGTAACTTTAACAATATAGTTATTTTTTTAATAAACTTAATCAATCATAATACTCTGTTATTAATAGCGACCTGTATTTGTAGATGGATTTAATATAATAAAATAACTTTTTCCAATCACACTCGTTCAGAATTTGTATTGTCTCCTGCATGGTAAGGAATTTTTTTCCGAAGTAAGCTAGTCTCTGTGGTTTGTAGATTGGACAAACACTAATAATGTGAAAGCAGTCTTCTTTCGCTTTTAAGTTGCAAATATTACAAAACTGGTTAAAGCTTCCATTATATGGGCTGCCATTTAAACCAATCAACTCACACCTTGTTTTGAAAATAAGAGATATTTCACTATAGTTGAGTGAGTCATTGAAATAGTTCTTATCCTTTAGATTGAAGTTCAGGTGAGAATACAATACTCTGCTATCTGATTCACGAGCTTTCTCTATAAATCGCACACGAATAGCACCTTTATTTTTATTTATTATTCGATAAAGTTGGTTCTTTAAGTTGTCCAGGTTGTTTAGATCGAATGAAATAGTTTCTCCACACGCGTTTCCAATTCTTAACCATCTTAACGCCCACCAGTCCTTGTTTCTTAATTCATAAGATAGCATTTTTTTGGTTATTCGGGAGTCTGGATACGAACCTATTTTAATGATGTAATCCGCTTGCGATTTGAGAGTGCTTGTAAAAAGCATTCCAAATAGATTGTGTAGTTCGGCGATTTCGTTGGTAAGTTGAATAATTTTTTCAAGAAGTTCCTGTGGAATTTCTCGATTACTTCGTACTCGTCTGATCCCCAAACTTGAGAGGCGTAACAAAGAGTTGATTTAACAACTGAATCAAATATTCTGTATTTCGTTGAGAGGAGAATCCGCTTGTTTGCAAAAACATTTTTCCATGATAGATTCACTAAGCTTTGGGAAGACTTGGCTTTATCCGTTAGATGTTTACCAAATTCTAGGGTTGGGTTCAGTTTCACTCCTAAATATTTGAGTTCCTTCACAATCTCTAATCGGCTTCCATTATAAAACCATCTATTTCCACTTTGCACTCGTGGTGAACGGGAAAATACCATAATTTTAGATTTTTCGGTGTTGATGGTTAGTCCCCATTTTTTGCAGTAACTGGCTAGACGATTTATCATCAATTGGAGATTTTCAGGAGATTCAGAGAGTAGAACAAGATCATCGGCATATAACAAGACATTGACCACGGTATTAGCAATTCGTACTCCACCAGGCAAATCTTTTTCTATGTCGTTTATAAATAGAGAAAACAATAAGGCACTAAGAGGACACCCTTGCTTTACACCAGTCTGTGTTTTAAACCATTCTGAGAAATCTTTTCCATCCCAGACTGCTGCACTTGTTTCGGCATACATTTTTTTAATGGTCTTAAGAAATTTTGTAGAGATACCCAACTGAGACAGTTTATAGAAGAGTGCGCTTCGGCTAACAAGATCAAAAGCTGCCTTGAAATCTACAAAAAAGCTGTACATTTTCTTGTTTCTGGCTTGAAAGGCTCTTATAATCGCAGATAATGTGAATATTTGGTCAACGGTTGAAAAGTTTTTTCTGAATCCAGCTTGACGCTCTGTCAGAATATTTTTTTCATCTACCCATTTTTCTAATCGTCCTACAAGTATGCCACAAAATATCTTGGCTGACACATTCATGAATGAGATTCCCCTGTAGTTTTCTACGTTTTCTAGTGAACCCTTTTTGTGGATGGGGAATATTACGGACTTCTTAAACGATGAAGGGATGTCTGCGCTCGAGAACACACTGTTGAAGAGAACTTTCAAATAGTTGATTAATGTTGGACTAGCATTTTTGTAGAATTCGTATGGAATCCCATCTTCGCCTGGCGCCTTTCCATTTTTGGATTTCATGATAACATTATTAATTTCGTCAGTTGTTACCTCACCATCTAGGAAATCGTCGAAAATGAGGGGGTCCGCATACGAGAAAGAAAGGTTTGAGTTATCCAGTAGAAGATGTTTAAAATATATGGATAGATCATCAGCAGATACTCCTGTACCTATTTGATAAACTGTACCATTAATCTCCCTTGCTATTCTCCAGAAGTCCTTCGAAGACTTGGTTTGACTAAGTAAGAGAGCTTGCTGATTATCGAAGTCAGTTTTCTTAGCTAGGCATAGATTTTTGTAGTGGGTATTCACTTGGTTATACCACTTTTTAACATCAGGGTCATTGCAAGTTCTCCAGACACGCAAAAGGGCAAATGATTTCTTCCTAGCATTTATGCATTCTTTATCAAACCATTTTTGTTTAAATGGTGACCTTATATTTGAAATGTTGTTTGATGCAGCACTTCTTATATAACAAGTTATTTGGTTTGCGAGTGTTTCTGTTTCTTCTGGTATCGAATTATTTGCTGAGAGCAGGCTGTCTAATAATCTGTGGTAGGTATTTGTTTTTTCGGATTTCCATTTAAGTCTTGGTAGCAGGGGCAGGTTTTTGTGATATGAGAGTGTTTCACCATCAACTTCAACCACGATTGGCATGTGATCCGAAAAAGTTTTGTATTGTACCTCAAATTTTTTAATTTTCCCAGTCCAGTCGTTGTTAACAGCACAAAAATCAATAACTGAATTGCCTTGCCCTCCGACAAATGTGTAATGCCCGTCTCTATCACCTTCGGTACAGCCGTTTAACACAATAAGATCATACATTTGGAGCAGCTCTAGTACATCTGTTCCATTTTTATTGTAGACTATGTCTTTAGATACCCTATTGGTACAGCATATACTAGGGTTTGTTACAGTTTTCACTATAGTGGTTTGTGAGTTACTTATTCTCGAATTCCAATCTCCAATCAGCATAACGCTTTTGCTAGCTAAACATGACATTGTATTACACAGCCTCTCAAAGTCGTGAGTCCATTTGTTGCAGTTTATATATGATGGAACGATATATGTATTATTATTTTGTGTCACACATTTTACTACGGTAGTTCCTTCAAATTCATCAAAATCGTAAGTTTTTAAATGTGATTTTTTTTATCCCGTACAGGCTTCCTCCACTTGCACGCCCCTTTATGTAGGTTTTACTTGCTTCGCTCCAAATTAACTTAAAGCCATCGAAATATTTATTAAAATTACTTAAATTATCACTTGTTAAATGTGTTTCAAATAAAAAGAAAATTTCAAAGTTCTTAACATAGTTAAAAAAATCTACAAATAATAATTTATTACTTTTTTTTTTTGTCGGGATGTGTGAAACTTTCTGCACTGGAGCACTCAGACTCAATACTGGTCCATTGTACTGCCAGGCAGACACACCACATTATACTGTGGGCATTTACTCGTTTTTCTGAGAAAAACGAGAAGGCGCTTCAATGATAAGGAGCTTAGGTTTACAGCACTCACCATATCCGCACCAAATACCTGCCACCTGATACGAGCAAAAGCAGGACAATCACAGAGGAAATGTTCCGCAGTGTCGTCGCTTTCTCCACAGGCTTCGCAGTTGGTGGTGTCGCTTAGGCCTAGCACCTTAAGGTGCTTGGCAAAAACGTAGTGTCCCGTAAGAACGCCAGTAGTCTGTCTGCAGTCTTTTCTGTTGAGAGACAACAAGAATGCCGCGGATTTCCCACAGACGTCGGGGAGCATTTGCTTAGTCTGTCTGCACCCTGGAGAGTCATGCCATCGGCGATTGTGTTCATAGGAAACCCAACCGTCAATGGAAGCCCTGACCGAGGACGCAGGCAGACAGATCGCTGGTTCAGGTCCTGAGAGGTCCCCCTCTGAGCCTTGTCTAGCAAGTTCATCGGAGATCTCATTTCCCGTGATCCCGTTATGACCCGGGACCCAGACAAGTTTAAGTGAATTCAGCCTTCCGACCGAATTCAGAGATATCTTGCATTCACGTACTATTTTGGAGGTAGTTAAGGGTTTGAGTAGGGCCTTAAGCGCAGCCTGACTGTCGCTACAGACGCAGATACTTCGCCCCCTCCACCTGTTCCTCGTAACATAGTCCATGGCCATTAGGATAGCATAAGTCTCTGTTTGGAAGACTGACGCGTATTTGCCTAACGGAAAGAAAAGTCTAACGTTATCGCTCTCCACGAAGACACCAGCACCAGATCCTTGATCGGTTTTGGAGCCATCCGTAAAGATTCGACTGCATTCCCTTCCAGGTTCAGAGTCCGGCCAGAGCCAGTCCTGGACGCGAGGAAAGTCGACCTCGTATTTACGCTTTAGCCGAAGTTCCGGTGTCATCGCATCAGACGGCATATCCATAAGACAGGAGTCGAAGGACAACCGTTGCGCAAGTTCATCAAAACTCCAGTGCGAGTTATACCAAAAGCCACCTCTTGTAAGACGCGAGATAGCCTTGATTGTACATCCCATGATGTAAACATCAAGGGGCGGAAGGTTCAATAGTGCATCTAGGCCGGAGCCAGGCGTGCTGGTGAAGGCCCCCGTGCAGCCGAGACATACCTGCCTTTGGAGTTTGGCAAAAGCAGCAGTGACGTATTTACGTGAAAGCTTATTCCACCAAACAACCGATGCGTATGCTATAAATGGTCTTATCATAGCCGTATAAATCCATAGGACTCTTTTCGGTGATAAGCCCCATGTCTTGCCGAAAATGCCTTTGCACTGCCAGAAAATAGACAGCGCCTTGGCAGTCTTCAGCTCAACATGTTTGGACCAAAGAAGTTTGCTATCCAGGATGACTCCCAAATACTTTGCTTCATTGGAGAGTTGGATTGTGACGCCTTTTAGCACTGGCTGAGTCAACCCGAAAAGCTTCCTCCTTCTCGTGAAGAGAACAACCTCAGTTTTAAGAGGATTGACCGAGAGCCCATTCCTAGTGCACCATTCGTCGATCACGTCAAGGGCCGCCTGCGCCTTGGCGCATACAGTCGCTAGGCATGATCCAACAGAAAGCACGGCAACATCATCCGCGTACGCCTGAGCGTAAATATTAGAACTGTTGAGTGCGTTCAACAGAGAGTCGACCAGCATACACCACAGCAGTGGAGACATGACGCCGCCTTGCGGGCAGCCTCTGTTTACCCCCGCCATAACATAGCGGCCACAATCCGCATCTGCAACCAACGTTCTATTCATTAGCATTGCTTTAATCCACAACACCAATGGTTCGTCTACTCCGTGTTGTCTGGCGGAGCTGCACATGCTATCAAAAGTCGCATTGTCAAAAGCACCCTCAATATCGATGAAAATGCCCATCGCGTATTCTTTTCTGTCAAGCGCGCCTTCAATTCTACCAACTAGATTTTGAAGCGCAGTCTCGCAGGATTTTCCGCGTTGATAGGCATGTTGCATCGGAGATAGTGGGTGCAATCGCAAAGCACCTTTGCGCACGTGAAGCTCGACCAGCCTTTCCAAGCTTTTCAGCAAGAAAGAAGTCAGACTGATTGGTCTGAAGCTCTTGGCGAGCGAGTAGTCGCTTCTGCCAATTTTTGGTATGAATGCCACTCTAACTGTACGCCAGGGTGTTGGAATGTATGCCAGTGCTAGGACAGCGGTGAAGATTTTCTTCATAGTCGGTAGCAGCTGGTTTGTACATTGTTGCAGCATGGCTGGGTATATTCCGTCCGTACCAGGCGACTTGAAGCCGTCAAAAGACGTAAATGCGTATTTAATGGCCTCGTCCGTCACCACGGCCTTCGCAATATACCAGCTACGCCGAGTTGTTTGTCTTGGCTCACTCATAGTCTCGGTAATCGGGGCTGGTTGTGAACCAATTGTAATCTGGTTACCCGGAAAGTGAGACTCCAGCAGATAACTAAGAGTTTCCGCTTTCGTCTCAGTGAAGGTGCCATCAGGTTTTCTAAGTGAGTCCAATTTGGCTGGTTTGCCCTTTTTCAGAACTTTAACCAGCCTACTAGTTTCACCCAGTGTTTCAATCTTTTCGCAGAAATTCCTATAAGAAGCACTTTTCGATACCCGAATTAGCCTCTTATATTCCTTCTGCTTCGATCGGTAGAGATTCCAGTCTGTCTCTAAATCAGTCTTGAGTGACCTATTTAGAAGCTTTCTAGCTTCTCTACGAATTCTTTGCAGTTCCGAGCTCCACCAGGGAACCGGCGTTCTGCCAGGGGGTTTACTTACAGGACACGTCAGTTCGAAACAGCTAGTAATGGCACTATTCAGGTTTTGAACAGCATCCTCTACCTTTTGTCTCGTCCTGAGTTTGGTTGGAGTTTTGAGAGTTTTTCCCATTTCCTCCCTGAAGCGTATCCAGTTGGTTTTTCTTGGATTCCTCCTCTCCTGCAAAGTGATGGCTTCGCATTCGATTTGGAATTCGATATATCTATGATCTGAGAGGGATGCCTCCGAAGATACCCTCCAGTTAGTAACCGCCTTAAAGTATCTATTTGATAAAGTTAGGTCGATCACTTCCTGTCTTCTTGACGTCACAAAAGTTGGTTGCGAGCCAACATTGTTGATAGTAAGATCAGATGATAGAATAAAATCCAGGAGATGGTTTCCTCGCATGTTGCATTTGCTGCTGCCCCAAACAGTGTTTTGAGCATTGGCATCACAGCATATAACTAGGCCCATCTTCCTGGTGTCGCAATAGTCTATAAGTTCAGCAATTGCCCTTGGTGGTGGAGGCACTACTGAATCATAGGGGAGATAAGCTGACGCCACGACGAAGGTCGTCCAGTCTCCATTCGTTTCGTAGCTAATGGCTGCAGCAACCAAATCTTGGCCACAAAATTGTCCAAGCTTAGTCGCTGAGAGAAGGTTCGACACAGCAAGACAAGCCCTTGGTCTCTCGGACCGCTCGTCACAGAGTATCGTGGTGCCACGGACACCTCCAAGGCCACAGATGCTATTTTTCCACACCCATGGCTCCTGTATGGATGTTATGTGGGCTTTTGTGCTCAACACGGAAAGCTTCTTACTGATAAGAGCAGTAGCAGCCTTGGAGTGTTGAAGATTGATCTGAGTAAATACAATCATTGGTATAAACTAGGGGTTTTCGTCCGTTACTCGCACTCACTTGGAAATAAAGCGGAATTGAATCCTTCCAAGGTGCAAATAAGGACGCATCCCATACCCGGACCTGATAGTCTCGACAGAACTTTTATCTAAACCAACAACGAGAGTAGATCCTTCCTTATCATCCTTGTTTCTACTCTCCCTGTGGGAATGAACAGTCCAGTCGCTAGTATCAAGCCCAGGATTCTGGGTGTGTAGGCGCGCTAGCACATCCGCCGTCTTCCTAAGTTTCCCTGGGATCCAGCAGATGGCGCGCGTTTTTTTGGGGGGTCTGAAAACCTCGAAAGTTGTGGTTCCCAGAGGGGGAATTTTTGGCACCGTCTTACTAAGCCATTCAAAGGTTTGCTGTGTTGAGCACTTCACCGTAAAGGTTCTGTTCTTCAGTTCACTGCCCTCCATTTGAATGCATTCATTGGATGCTTTTGCCAGCTCCCACAGGTGATCTTCACAGTGTTTGCTGTTGTCTTCGCCAGCCTTTCTGATGAGTAACACCAGAGAAGAGGTAACGGCTTTCTTGTAAGATACCGTTTTTTTCTTGCTGACAGATGTTCCCGCGACAGCCATTTTCTGCCTACTGCCGCCGCGAGCATTTCTGCTTGCAGCAGCTGTTTCACTCAGGTTTTGGGCGCGGGGACCTCCATCAGCTGGAGGTGTTCTAGTGGAAGGGCACGCAGAAGGTGCGCGCGTAGTTCCACCGACAGGAGTGCTAGAGGCCTTCTTCCTCCGTTTTTTCCTGTTCGAGCCATTGGAAGAGGAGGCAGCGTTGGTTTCAGTCAGCTGGCTGGTTTCGGTTGGGGTAACCTCTGCCGACCTGCATCTCTTTGCCGTCGCCGCCGGGGAAGGGCAGTTCTCAGCGCTTGCGCCTTCAACTGGCGGTGCAGTTTCTTTGCGCCGCACGATAGCCGCCTTTCTCCTTTTCCTCTTTCGCTGGCTCTTAGATGGACGCTGACCAGTGGACGCCGCCTCTGTGGCCCGTTTCACCTGTTCGGTTTCGCAGGCCTCGTCGGCAGCATCACACCTATCGGCTGTCTGTCTATTGGTCTGAAGATTAAGCGTATCAGGTTGAACCTCTCCGCCACTTTCTTCATGTTTCCAGCCCAGTCTACCGAACGTGTCGGAGATAGAGCTGCAGGAATCTTCGGAAGCTAACTTTTTCGCAGCTCGAAGGTCAACGCCTGTACAGGCGGGGGGTAAATGTATGTCGGTTGGGGCCTCCAGAATCCGTGCCCCGACCGTGGTCGAAAAGACCACGGGTGGATTTTCGCCCATGCGAGTACCACCTGGAGTATTCAAATCATTACGTTTTTCCTGCATACTTGTTTTTTTTGGTTTGGTTCGCGATAGAGCTTTGACGGTGTATAAGACGCCGCTATGACTCTAAAACCTCGGATCACGAACGTATCGTACCGAGGTCCCCCTATCCACCACCTGGGGACGCGCCTGGTGGGTAACCAACCCGACAGGAATTTATTACTTAATCCAGATATATTGTAAGATAAAATATTTGCAGAGATAAATTTGTTTGAGCTGACGACGCTTAATTCTCAGTTTTGTATGACACTACTACCTTCCGGACCTTCGGTGTGAAGTGGCATCACTGGTGCATCTGGTTTGGGCCATTCACGCTGACGTCTGTTTGACAACATAGTTTCGTTGACAGCATTAAAATTGAGTTTTCCGTAGATATTCTGTAGTTCGTTTTCTCCGTTTGTGTTATTATATTTAAGTTTGTTATTATTGTCTAAATAAAATGTTCTATTACCAATTAATAAATTGTTGTTTTTAATCAATACTGCTTCGCTTGGTTTAATTGTTTTGACGACTTTTCGATACCCGAGTAGAATTCGACGTTTGATTTGTGATTGTTTGCTAAGGTCTCGTTGGATATAGCAGCCTGTGCCTTTTAGCTTCAAGGAATTTTTTAACATTTGCATTGCAGTTTCATTGGAACCAGTGCTAAGTTTGAGTTTAATTATTTTCTTGTTTTCACTAAGTTTTACGGCTTGTGGCATTTGTTGTTGGTCTGCATCAGAGCCTAGCAAAAGTGTGGTTATGTTATGAATCCTTTCTTGGGGGTCAGATCGGTCGTTTGGAATCGTGAAAATAATATTTTTCCCTCTGATCTCTCTGCTCTGTAGTTCAAGCTCCTCTTCTAGAATGCAACATCGATTTTCGAAATGCTGCACTTTTTCAGATAATTCCTGGTTTTGTTGTCTTAGCGAGTGTATCTCATTGCTAAATTTGTTGAGATCGTCTTTTGTTGCTAGATTGGCCGTCGCTTTGGAGAGTCCTGTATTGAGCGATGCCTCAATAATGGATTTGATTTTATCAAGGTCAGATTGGGAGATCGACATTGTCTGTTGGGATTTATAAACCTTTGATGGTCTGTTGATATTAAAAAGTGGATAAATATTTTTTTCGGGTGACGTTTGATCGATTTTCCTTTTGTTGTCAGTCATGTGACTTAGGTGTCTACTTGGAAAGTTTATTTCACAGCTAATAAATTAGGATTACCTGCTTTTGCTGTTTTATTTATAGAAACAGACAGTCGACACACCTGTTTATACACTTTTAATTATTAATTACGAACTTTGGCTAGTTATATTTAAGAATTTTTCGAGAGCAGATTTGTAATTGAACTATACACTTTGTAGCAGAGTTGCCAACCCCCAATACGGATAGATGTTAGCCTCAAACCAAAAAATTACGCAAAGATTCGCTTTAGTCCCTCGATACGAAATTAGGAACTCTGAATTTAAACGCGGAACTATAAAACTCAAGAATGAAGAAAACAAAAGTCCAGAAATAAGCACAATTCAACCAGACTAAAATCAAAATGTACTCCGATCTCTAAAGCACGAATAGACAAAAAAGAAATTGGAAGAAAACACTTCACTGAAAAAAGTCACTCAATCAAAATTTACTGTGATCGCAAAACAAACCAAAGTAATCGAAACAGATGCTCCAACAAAACAGCTTCACGAGAATATAAACGTTTCCTCAACCAAAATTAAATTCAAAAACTCCACTGAATGGCTGCCTATCGATAACCAAGAGCCGATGGTAACCCTAATCGAAACAAATAAAATATTCCTAACCGAAAACAACAGTATGTATGTATCACGGTAGGTCAGTACCCGAGGTACGAAAACGATAACAACAGTACCCAGGAAATATATGTATGGGCGTATATGGAACCCAACGCACCACGGAAAACATGTAATTAGATGGGGTACAACTAAGAAAACAATTTTATTAACTAAAGTGTAAAGATGTAAAAATATGTATGTATCAACGCTGAGAAATCATGTCCGGATAACTTTGTATGTTGGGGTACGAAGAAACACCAAGAAAAAATGGGTAAAATAAATATAGGTAAATATGTGGGTGATTATATTGGTATTTATCAATATACTGTATGAAAGGGGTATGAGAAAACCAAAAAGTCGTATGCAAATATGTGGATAATTGCTGGTATTTATATTATGTTTGTATGAAAAAGGGTATGACGAAATGCAAAAAAAATGTATGCAAATATGTAAATATTTGTTGGTATTTATACCTATATATAAATGTTTGTATGAAAGGGTTACGACAAATTGAAAAAATGATGCAAATATGTAAATAATTATGGATGTTTGTATATATGTATTAATGGTTTAGAAAGGTGTAACGAAATCAAAAAAAATTTGTGCGAATATATAAATAATTATTCCTATTTATGTATGTATTATATTTGCATGAAAGGGCATGAGAACTTAATGAAATAATTGAAAGACCATAAGGTAAATATATTTGGAACTACTGATCTAGTTGTCTGTGTATATATATGTATTTTGTAAATATGTTTCTAAATGGACAAAAGAAATCCAAAATTGACAATTGCACCTACTTGCGGATAACCAGGCGTTTTACCTCTGGTTATCTTCCTCACTCCCGCTATATCCAACCGTTGAACAAAACCTGTACACTGCACTGACTAACCGCACACAAGATTCCACTGTCTAGCGGTTGTTTTATGGAAATGGCTCACAAATCTATTTCCTTATGCAGCCACTCGAAATTCTGTGAAAAAATAAAATAAAAAGTAAAAAGCACTTTGAAATGTTTGCACACAAACTTCCCTAAACAAAAAAGAAAAGGCCCCACGTTGGGCGCCAATTTGTTGCACTTTAAATTATTATAGTTTTATTCGCGGGTAAACTACTGAATTTACTTTAATTTGGCGGAGAACAAACGAAATAAATTAATAG
Organism: Portevinia maculata; assembly: GCA_949715645.1. NCBI lineage: Eukaryota > Metazoa > Arthropoda > Insecta > Diptera > Syrphidae > Portevinia > Portevinia maculata. Next base: position 145,910,972 of record OX454527.1, on the reverse strand, counting down.
AAAAATTGCGGCCGCCACCGCCGAAAAGAAATCACCGAACTGTCAACGAAACGAATACGAGAATGAAAATACGAAAGGTATGGAGAGCGCGAGTGCAACAATCAGCAACTATATTATGCTGATTTCCCGGTAGCTCAGCAAGGGCTGGGTTCAGGTAATAAGAAAATATTGTTTGGTGAATCGCACCAAAGGAAAACGCAGGTACTTACTGTGTTGGTTAATTTATGTTAGCTCACGAATCTGAAAAATAGAAAAAAATGGGCGCCACACAATTTTAAGGAGAATTGTGAAACCAGAGAAATACGACCAGAAACGAGTGAAAAGCCACAAAAAAAGGAAATACAAGATATTTTTTTTCCACGACGTAATAAAACTCCGTTGGAGTACGGCAAAGTTTATTGAGGTAAATTTCACAGCCGAGTGGGAATCAAACAAAGTCCCAGAATGACTCACGATCGCTTTTCCCGAACGATGGAAAATATTCCAAATTAATGGGTCGCGTGTCCCGTAGTATACCGGGAATTTTCGGCGGCACGATACTACCGAGATCACTAATTTTTCCACTTTAAAACCTAACACTTCTACTAACGATACTATAAAATATACAAAGTACTTAGCTTTATCTTTTGTAAAATCCTTCACTCCTTTTCCTTTTCCTCTCGAATGGTTGGATATGATCCCGCCTTGACAAAAGTCTTCCTGCTCCCACAATTATCCTGAGCGGTTTAAATTTCCCTGCCGCCTATCTCCTTCCTCGAATAATTTTCTTAACTTTTTTTTTTTTTAAATCACAAAGTCCCTTCTGGACGATAACAAAACTTCCACTGCCTTTCTGCCTGGTCAACCAAGAAGTGATCTTCCAGCTGGCTTTGTCCATTTCGTCGGCCGGCATCCTCACTCACACATCCATACATACATGGGGAAGCAGAGCCAACGACAGTTCAACAAGACCATTCAGCTGTGGCGCTGGAGTGGTCAACTGTTTCTTACTCCCCCATTCTCACACATACTTAGACCATTTGGCGGTCCATGTCCTCTTCTGCTGCACTATGTACTCTCACATCAGTGCGCTGACATGAACCCGCTAATGTTCTCACGCCCTTCAGGCGACCTTTCACTCAGTGAATTCGCCCATTACTCTAACTCTCCAGTAATGAACGAACCCTCCGACCGACCCTGGATCTGCCTTTATTCAGCCCATACCCTTTTTGACAGATCGCGAAGTAAACAAAGTATATTCGAGCAAGGAGCTAGATTTCCAACAAAATGCCGACTGCAGAATGTTGTTTATACTTTGTTTTTATAATAATTTCCCCACAACAAAACTCATAAATAAGTGCAGGATGCGGAGAATGGAAACCTCTTCCAAGATGTCCATCCCTAGGACCAGACCCAGAAAACATTCGCGAGCGAAAAAAAAGGAGTTGGTAAGAAAATGTTTATGTGAATGAAGAATTTTTCCCTATTCTACCTCAGTGGAATCGTGCGCAGATTTTTGGGAAAGGGACATGCCGATCGTGGGTCATTCTTTACATAAGTTTAATTTATGTTGGGCTCATGGCCATCGTTCCATTTAAGTCTCGGAAAAGTTCCAAGACATCCAAATATTGTTTTTATTGACTGGGATGCTCGTCTACTGTCACCCCTTCTTAGTTTCACCGTGATGTGTTTGCGTTTGTTTGGCTTAGTGTAATCGCCGGTGCGGTGGCGATCGTTATTCTTTCAGCGTGATTAATGTGTATCACGTTTTGTGTCGCTCGTGTATTGTGAGGGTGTTTCACAGGGCCGCCCGCCCGCACGCCTCTGCTGCTCCTTCGGTGCTCCCACGACGGAGCTGGGTCAAAAGGGAGCGTCATCCCTTCCCTCATCGAACGTGGCTCACTACCGTGTCTGTGGTAGATCTTTTTTTCGCATTTGGGCCTTTGACTACTCGGACGGTCCGCCCGCGCCCGCGAATCTCATTTAAATTTGCAGGGTGGTTGTTTTGGTGTGTTGCGTTAGTTCCACCCCGCCGTTGCAGACTGTCCGTCTGGTTGCAGAGTGCGTTGAGCTTACACTCCGCCTTTGCAGACCGTCCGTCTGTCATCATTTTTCCCAGACCGTCCGTCTGTATCGGTATGCACAGACCGTCCATCTGTGTCGGCTTTCCCAGACCGCCCGTCTGTCGTCCTTTCCCACAGACAGTCCGTCTGTATCAGTATCCACTACTTTTTTCCGGTTTGGGGCCTACTGCCCTTCAAGCCACCTGTGGTGGTTGCTCCCCAAGGCTCCAGAGACGTGGACCAATGGCTGATGGGACCATGGTTGCCCCTGCACCTCTTCAGACCGTGGGAATGCAGACCAAGAAAAGAGGGAAATTGCAAGGAGGGTCAAGGGAAAAAGAGACTGGCCCTTGTTGCGAGCAATTGGACCGCAACACCGTGCCCCGACCGTGGTCGAAAAGACCACGGGTGGATTTTCGCCCATGCGAGTACCACCTGGAGTAGTTATATCTTTTAGTTGTTCCTGCACACTTGTTTTTGGTTTGGTTCGCGATAGAGCTTTGACGGTGTATAAAACGCCGCTATAACTCTAAAACTTCGGATTACGAACGTATCGTACCGAGGTCCCCCTATCCACCATCGGGGGACGTGCCTGGTAGGTAACCAACCCGCAGGCCCATTACTCAGATGCGGTAGATCAAGAATCAGGAAAGCCCCAAATGATCCTCGATTATAATGACACCAAAGGAGGCACTGACACATTTGACAAATTGTGTCATTCTTATACCACCTCAAGAGCAATGCGTCGATGGCCTATGAGTGTTTTCTTTGGTATATTGGATCACTGTGGCATAAACGCCATGATTTTGCACTCCCTTGCGAAACCAGTCAAAAAATGACCACGAAAGGAATTTCTATACGACTTATTGTACAACCTTGTTGAGCCGCAATTAAAAAGAAGAGTCCAGGTGCCAACATTGAGAAAGGGCTTGAAACAATTTATCAACGAGATACTAACCAATGATAAAGTCAAAATTGAACCTATGAATCATGGAAATACACAACACAGCCAATCGCCTTGGAAAAATGTGCTCGGTGTAGCTTTTGTGATCGGAAAAAAGACCGAAAAACAAAAAAAAATGTGTGTAACATGCCGACTTCCCATGTGCGAGGATCATCGCTCACTGCAATGCATAGAATGCAGTTCAAAAAATGTGAATTTTTGGGTTTAAAAAGGCTATAATATATATAAACTATTATAATAGTAGATGAAGTAAACATTATAAAAAGAGTGTTAGAAAGCGTAATGTGACAGTTTTAAAAAAAAACAAAAACTTTTTATGAATTTGACTGATTTTAGTTGACAACTATAATTAACTTTTTTTTGTAAGCTAATTTTGAAACTTATGTTTTTTTTCCAGTATTTTTATATTTTATGTTATTAATTATAAAATATGAATTAAAAAAAAAAATATATATATAATATATAAAATGGCAACTTTTTTTAATATTTGCGGGTGGGGTATGTGATACCCCAGTGTGAGGAGCGCGTTAGAAAAAATATTTGTGAGGACGGAAGGTTAAAACTCGTAGCCACCGCTTCGAGATTTTTACGATATCCAAATTAACCTCCACCACTTCCTCTTCCAAAGGTGTTTGATTTGACTGCTGGAGTCCATTTTAATTCATAATTAATAAATATATCGTTAAATTTCTGTTTTTCTTCTTCTAATACATGTGTTTCGAAAAGCATAAATTAAATATATCAAAACTTATGACATAATTGAAAAAATTCATAATAAAAAATTATTTTTTAGACCTGCGACATTATTATCCTAAAATACTTAAGTTTACATAACAATACATAACATAACAATCTGGCAGACGGGTACTCACTTCTCATTCCATTCTATCGTGTGAACGTCCACACGCTTGCTGTGTCGTGGTTGTGTTTGCACCCAAATTATTAACATCGCTTGCCTCAAATGACGAAGTGCATCCGACTTCAGGTGACTTGCGATTTGACATTTTGCGGTTGACGTTTCGCATGTTTACGTTTTTATCTACTTCGCTCATAAAACTTTTATTATCGGAAAATTTAATAAATTCAGCGCCAAATATATTGCGTAACATCTCTAGGGGATCTTTTGTGCCAGAAACCAAGCCTTGTGAAAAATCCGAAGTAAATAAATTATTAAGAATGAAAAGTTTATCGTCTTTTAATTGAGTTTTTACTTGGGGAAATCTATAAAGCAGAAATTTGACGATTGGAAGCAGGTTGCTTCTTCGGCGACGAGTGTTATGCGTTAGGTCCTTGTGTATATGAATTTGCGTGCCTGCTGTTCGTGCTGTTCTTATTGATAATTGTGTGACGAGTTAGTCTGAATAAGAGAGCTTTGACACATCAAATTGAATTTGTGGAATATTTGAAGGAAACAAACTGGGAATGGTAGTGCTACTACGAATAAACAAATTGGAAGTGTTTGGGAAACGCATTTTAGGTAGGTCGTTAAATTGAAATATTCCCAAAAGTTTGAGAGCAATAGCATCGACTTGTTACCCAGTTCTGACATCAGATGCCTATTTTATTTAATTTGAGGATGATGAACGTGAAATGAATTGTGGATGATGGTATAGTATAGCGACTCGGAGTAAAAATACGAGCTTTGACTAAAGAAGTCAGTACACGCAACAAGCAATGAACCAGGCTCGAGCCAGCATTTATGTTCGTTAGGGTCATATCAAAAGATCAATGAATTTGATTATTGAGCCAAACTTTGTAGTTATGACAAGTGGCCTAAGTTGGATATTTTGGCGATGCATATTACAAGACAAAAAGTTGTAAACAATCGTGCGAGTATTTATTTGATACACGCTAATATATTTGTTTCGAATGGCGAGTATGGACGATTTCCTGCGAGCTGAATGTCATAAAGTTCAAATCAGAAAATTCTATCTTGGTCACACCTATTTTGGAAAAATTAAAATTAAAATTTGAAGTCAAAAAAATTATTTTTCTGATTAACCCTTCTGTCAACTATAAGGTCTGGCCAGGTATTTGGAAATTTTGATGGCAGTTTTTTCTAAGAAATTATCGCCCAAGCCTAGCTTCTTGAAACTCCATGATAGTGTCAACCATTATTTTTCCTTCTATTTAATATAAATTTTATTTATATATACATATGTACCCGTTTGAAAGAAATAAGCCTTTTTTCAATTTTACTACCTTCCGTCAATGACAAGGTTTGGACAGACCTACATACCATTTGTATGGAAACTATATTTTTTGTGGTTTCCCATTTTTTGTGCTTTCACGTGCAGCGGTTTTTTTTTCATTCTGTGATCTCCGTTCATACAAAAAGTACGAAGGTCTAGCCAGAACTTGTGGTTGATGGAAAGGTATAAAAGTTATGATTGACAGAAGGGTTGGATAAAGGATTTCGCAAGCACGCGGAAGTAAACGATCGACCGTCATGCCATTCATATACCGAAGCTTGTGTTGGTGTGGTGGCGTCCGTAACTGGTGTCTATAAAAGGACGTGTCGCGTCAGAAGCGGGGATTTTATTTGCTTATTTGTCATTGTTAAAAGATGGTGGTCGTTTGGAGTGAGCGCTTAAAAGTTTTTTTCTTGACTCGTGTGAACGTATGGCGAAGTGCCAAGTGTCGCGTTTGTAATACTAAAAAGCGGCCAAGTGCGAGTCGGACTCGCTCATGAAGGGTTCCGCGCGAATTATAATTATTATTTACTTAGGCACCTATTATAGATTTATTATTAGAAAATAATGGTTCACTGTTTACGCATAAGGTTTATTTTTATGAAATTAAATGTTTTTTTTTATATTTGAGTTGATTTAATGAAAGGTAAATTGCGGTTTACGATTTATGACGTATTAAAAAAAACTACTTGGTGGATCTCGTTCAAACCAATTTTCGTTGGAAGTTTGCATGGTAATGTACATCATATATTTTTTTTTAGTTTTATCATTCCCTTATTTTAGAAGTTAGAGAGGGGGGGGGGGGGACCAACATTTTACCAATTTGGAAGTGTCTCTCGCGCATACTATTCAGTTTAGAAAAAAATGATATTAGAAACCTCGATATCATTTTTGAAGACCTATCCATAGATACCCAACACTTATGGGTTTGATGAAAAAAAATTTGAGTTTCAGTTCTAAGTATGGGGAACCCCCAAAATTTATTGTTTTTTTTTCTATTTTTATGTGAACATCTTAATGCGGTTCACAGAATACATCTACTTACCAAGTTTCAAAAGTATAGCTCTTATAGTTTCGGAAAAAAGTGGCTGTAACATTTCCGGACAGACAGACAGACATGACGAATCTATAAGGGTTCCATATTTTGCCATTTGACTACGGAACCCTAAAAAGGCAAGAAAAAAATGCGAGTTTTTGTGATTAATTCTCTCGATTTCCAAAAGGAATTAAAGTTATGTAACGCAAAGTCAAAAAGTGATACAATAAAACCTCACGTGAAGGTACGTTTTGTGTTCATCGCAACTAGAAGTGTAAATAAACTTACGCATAAGCCCATAAACCACCAAGCCACAATATAAAAAAAAACGAACGAAAAAAAAATCACTACAGCGATACTGCACATACGCATAACCCTTCTAGAACACCAGTTCAGTACTCAAAGGAGCACCTTTACAGCCCACGCAAAAACACCACCAAATCCAAGTTCAATCCCCGTGCATGGTGATATTACCAAAGAGCCGCCAACAACGGCACCGAAACGCATGCCGAGCCGTACAATCCAACAGAAACTCGAACCGAGTAAATGAAAACAAAAACGATCAAAACACCAATAGGAAATCACTGCAATCACCTGTATAATTCATCAAAGCCCTCAGCGTTATCAACACCTATCATATCATCCATCTTCGCAGCAACAACTATACGAACTCCTCATCCACGATCGTCCGCAATTCATTGCTATCAGCTGTACACCCCTCTCTACTCATCGATATCATCAACCTTACAGTAAATCCATATAAAAAGCTAAGTAGAGTAGTTTCTTTTTTTTCATTTTATTAAATAAAGTATACATATTGTGAAAGTTCGTTCAAATTTCGTCTTTTTCCTTCCCTGATAGCAGTTTTTAATAGGTAATCATACAAAAAAATAGAGAAAAAGGACAAACGTACACAATAATATCGAAAGGATGCTGTGCAGACCATCTAGACGACGATAGCGTCCAGATGGTGTTTAAGAAAACGACAAAGATCGAAACCGGGGTAAGTGAGTTTGGATATTACCATTTTGAACGAACTCTATTAAAGTAGCTTGATTGTTTTTGCAAATGTTAGATTCATTATTAATATTTTAAGCAAATAATTAAAAGTTATTAAGAGAGCGCCTAAGGAGCGTCTCGTGAATAGGCATATTAATTTTAAAGTAAATATCAATAAATTGATTTACAGAATCGGAATTAAAAATTAACTTAACCATAGCTTTTGTCAGAACCTTTTTTTTGGCTTAATAAAATTTTGCCTAGTAGTACACTTCAAATAATAAAATAAAAAAAAATTGTTGGCCTATTGTGATCTACTGCTTTTAAATACATATAATTACATATTGAACAAAAGCAATAATATATAACATATATAAACTTTTAAATAACCTTTTTGCCAGCAAATAAAATTAGGAAAGCATGCTGATCGATTTAGCTACATATATATTTTTGATAATGTATGAATTTTTGATATTAGCCGCGTTTTATTATCCCAATGATCTTGATACGGATCCGATCTGATAATAAAACGATCTGGTGGATCATCAGTGGCAAGTTGTGGCAACAGTTGTTTTTAACACATAACAGACAATACCAGGTATTTCAAGTTTCGATTGGCACTCAGCCATATTGCAAATATAGGTACAATGTGGTTAGCTTAGGTTAGGTTTGAAGGGAAGTGCACAGCTAATGCTGTGCTTGCACGGGGGCCCATTGGTCCATTGTGATCCCTTTTTGTTTATCGTGGTAAAAACTTCACTTACAATAAAAACACTTACCATGCTTCGTTTAAATTTTTCTTGCTGGTTGGCCTATTGGAACCAACCTGTTTTCTTGACAAACCTGATTATGTCCGTCAGTGGTACCTACGCTACGTCCTCTAAGTCTTCGAAAAATCTGTTACCCAGATAACGAAGTCGAGATGTCTGGAGGTTTGGACACTCGCAGAGCAGGTGTTTGATGGTCTCGGTTTCTTCTGTATCCTGACAGCTCCTGCAGTAGTCTGGTGAGCTATTGCCCAGCCTGTTTGCCATTACTCCTATGGTGCAGTGGCCGGTCAGTACGCCGGTTAGGATACGTATTTCTTGTTTATTCATTCCCAGAATGTGCTTTGTTCTTTTCTCGTCGATTCTTGGCCATAGGCTGCGAGATATAACACAGTCGTTCCTTTGGGACCAGGTAGTGTTAATTTGTTCCCTCAGTTTTTGGTCAATGTTTCTTTTTGCTGCACTAATTGGGATGTCTATTGACGTAATGGCGTAGTCCGTTTTCCTGGATAGATCGATACCCAAGTAATTGTGAATTATGGAGCCGTGCCCATAGGAGCTGTGTCTCCACATGTTAGCCTCCTTGAGGCGGCGGGCTCCTTTGGCTGTCATGCTGCGAATGTATTCACCAAGGGGGGGGAAGGTTTAAAATGACTTCCAGCCCGGCTTGAGGTGTTGATCTCATTGCTCCTGTTGTGCCAATACATGCCAGTCTCTGTACCTTAGAGAGGTTATGGACATAGGTAGTCCTTTCTGTTGCCTTTCACCAAACAATAGACCCGTATGTAAGTATGGGTCGTATGATCGCTGTATACATCCAATGGGTTATGTGAGGGCGCATACCCCAACGATTACCAAAGGTCTTTTTGCATGCGTAGAAGGCACATAGTGCTTTTTTTATCGTTCCTCTGTGTTACGTTTCCAAGTAAGCTGAGAGTCTAGGATGATGCCCAGATACTTTGCTTCCGGGGAAAGTTTCAGACGAATTCCGTTTGTCTTCGGCATATCGAAATTCTCGATTTTTCTTTTCCTAGTGAACAGAGCACATTCGGTTTTGATTGGATTAACTCCAAGGCCGTTCGGTCTCGCCCAAGAGGATGATTCTTTTAGGGCAGATTCCATGAGTTCACTGATAGTGGGAAGATACTTTCCACTTATTAGAATTAAAATATCGTCTGCGTATGCTACTATTTTCGTCTTTTTGACCTTTAGAGTCGTGAGGATTTTGTTGACCACTAGAAGCCACAGGAGGGGAGATATGACGCCTCCCTGTGGGGTGCCCCTGGTCACTGTTTTCCTTATGGTACTCTCTCCGATCTCTGAGTTAATTACTCTGCTGTTAAGCATTTAGTAAACCCAGTTCGTTATTTCTATTTTCGCTCCTAAGTCTACGAGCGCTGTTTTTATGGCCGCGGTTTTGACATTGTTGAAAGCTCCCTCAATGTCTAAAAATGCTGCCATGGTGAATTCTTTATGGTGTAATCCTTTTTCTATAATTGACACAACTTCGTGCAGGGCTGTTTCCACGGACTTGCCTTTGAGGTAGGCATGTTGAGTACTGCATAGGTTGTTTTCGTTTAAGAGGTCTCTTGTATATAAGTCGATTATTCTCTCTAGTGTCTTTAAGAGAAAAGAGGAGAGACTTATCGGCCTATAATCTTTTGCTGTGCAGTGTATATGTCTCCCTGCTTTGGGAATGAATATCACTTTAACTTCTTTCCAGCTTTGCGGTATGTAGCAGAGTCTTATACAGCTTTTGAAAATGGCTTTTAGCCATGGCAGTATTACATTGAGAGCCTGTTGTATCATTGCTGGTATGACATTATCTGGTCCCGCCGATTTGTAGGGCTGGAAAGATTTGACTGCCCAAGCAATTTTGTGCTCTGTTATGATACTTTCAATTGCCATGTTGTGTGTCTTGCGGAACGGGGGTGTAGTTGACATCACATCCAGTGTTCTCACTAGACTCCGGAAAGTGAGTATCCATTAGAATTTGTAGAGTTTCTTGGCTAGACTGTGTCCAAGAGTCATCAGCACGTTTAATATACCCTGGGACCATGGGGTCTTTGGATAGTACTTTACGTAGTCTGGCAGCCTCGTTTGTACTCTCTATGGATTCGCAGAACGTGCTCCAGGATTCGAGTTTTGCTCTCCTTATTTCTTTTGTGTATAGATTAAGTTCGGACCTATACTTAGTCCAGTCTTCATCTGTCTTACTCTGTCTTGCTTTGTTAAAAAGTTATCTTACCAATGTTCGCCGCTTTTGAAGCTCGCTGGTCCACCAAGTTGCCTTTTTGGGTTTGCGATTGCGAGAGATGGGACAGTATTTTACAAAGGCTTTGTGCATAGTTTTGGTAATATACTCGACTGCGTTGTCGATTGAGTGAGTGTCGACAAAATTGTCCTCTTTTGGATGTTGTGTGTACTCACTAACCGTTTTCGCATAGTCTGCCCAATTCGTTTTCCTAGGGTTCCTAAAAATTCGTTGTGTCATATATTGTAGATTGACTGTAAAGAGTATTCTATTATGGTCTGAGAAAGAGTTCTCTCGACAAACTCTCCAGTCTTCTACCCTGATATGATCATTGTTGCTTTTGAGAGTTATGTCTAAAATTTCTGACCTGTTTCTGTTTTGGAAAGTGGGCTGGTTTCCCCTGTTACACAAAACTAGATTTGTGGAAATAATATATTCAAACAACGACTCACCTCTTTTATTAATTCCTGCACTGCCCCACAGCGTGTGGTGTGCATTCGCGTCGCACCCTGCCACCAATGATGTCTTCCGTGTGTTAGCGTGCTCCACTAATTCACGTACTGTATCAGATGGTGGGTTTTCCTCGTCGTGTGCCATGTAAACTGAAGCGAGGATAAGGTTCCTTTCCGGAGCTTCAATTTTTACGGCCACTGTGTCTCCATTGCTGTACCTGTGAAGAAAAAATATGTTACCAACAGTTTTCTTGACTAGAATACAGCTTCGTACTTTACCTTCTTCTTTAGTGTGGAACAGATGGTAATATGGCGATTTCAGACCTTGGATTTTATTTTTAAAAATCCAGGGTTCTTGAATTAATGCCACGTCCACGCTTACCTCAGACATGAACAGCAGTAGGTCGTGTGTTGCTGCTTTACAGTGATGCAAATTAATTTGCACCACTAGCAGCTTTTGCAACCTTTGGTTCTTCATCTTCATCCAGCTGTGCCCTTACGGCACCTAGCCCGAACTTCAGTCTGTTGCCTGGGGTCTGTCTTATGGTGGCTGCAGAAGATTGGTTTATTGCAAAGCAGAGCTCCTTGCCGTCACCAGTTCTTCTGGAGTATACCTTGACCCAATCCTTGATCGGGATATTCTTGTTCTGCCCAGCTAGGAGGACCACGATGTTCTTGTCCTCTTCTTTGTCGAAGGGGGGTGGTATCCAGACATTGACTTTCTGTCTAAGTGGCAGTGCGGATCTGTGTATGACCTTCAGTTTGGCTCCCTCCCACAGTTCGCCAATGCTGGCGATGGTTTTGGAGAGAAACTCAAGAGTATGCCCGTCTCCACACCCCACTATCTTCACACCCCACTATCTTCACACCCCACTATCTTCACACCCCACTATCTTCAACCCTTTGTGCCATCCGGCCCCGTCAAACTCGTAATCTGGTCCCCCATTTCGGATGTTGACCATCATAGCCTTAAGGATGACGTTTTCTGTCAGCAGCCAGTGCTCAGCTGTGATCTTTCCATCGGGATCTTGCTCATCAATGACTGCTGCTATTAGGCTCGTCGGAGTGCTGTCTAGGCTTGTTGAAGCCTTCGGTCTTTTCGGTCGGCTTTCTTTTTTCTCTTCCTCTGACCGTTGCCTCTTCGAAGAGGTGCCAGAGGTTCCGGCCTTAGTGCCTGTAGAGACCCTGCTTGAAGCCTGTGCCTTGTTCTTTGTTACTGAAGGTGTAGTGGTTTTAGACTGTTCCTTGTTAGCCTTGTTAGGACAACCTTTGGATTTGTCTACCACCACTACTGTCTTTTCTTTTTGCAGTTCAGGAGCTGAAGGTTCATTGGGCTTGTGAGCCTTCTGATTTTCGAAGCTCTTTATTGCTCTCTTATGCTTCCTGACCAAGGCCCTGTCTCTATCATTGATAGAGGTTGGGTCTTTCTCAGTCATTTTTTTCAGGAATCGTTTTGAGGTCCTGTAGTTACTTCGCTTTCTTGTCTCTTTGGAGACCACGTGTGGTTTCAGGGTATTGTCCTCAGATTCCTTGTCATCCAGCAATTCGTCTTCGGTCTCAGATCCAATATTGGCGGTGTTGAACGAGGATTGGGAGCCCTCCTCAGCGCTTTCAATATTTAAACTTTTGAAATTGGGGAGGGTTGTAGTGAGTAGGTCCGAATTGCTGGTGCATAGTTGTTCGTCGTCGCGTTTGTCCTGGGTTAGTTGGTTGGGTTCGTCTTGTCTGGTCAGTTTTGGTCGGTTAGGTCGGTTTTCGTTACTTTTGTCTTCATTGTTTGGCATGTTTTTAAGAATTTAAATGTTGTTCCCACGAGTAGGTCGGAAATAGAGGTCCATCCCGGCAGAGCCGATATACCGGGATAAGGCAACAGGGTTACGACAGACCTTGCCTAGGCGTCTGAAGGAGCTCGCTAGCGACTGATTTGGCCCTCAGCCTTACATTCTTCGGCACGGATTTATGTACTATGTACGCTCGCACGACCACTGAAATTAGGCACCTTCTGTCCTATGGTAAAGGAGCATCACTGGGTATTGAACTATTGATGAGTAATGGAATACTGCAGTGATGCCCCCTGACCTTAGCTGATCACCGTCTTGACATCGCACAAGACAATTGTAGTGACCATTACCAGCCGGCACCCACGGGGAGGGTTTGGAGGAGGATTTTGCCAGCCTTGTGTTATTAATAGTGTTTCATATTTTGGTCTGGCAATATTATTGTGTTCCTATAATTTCCTATAATTTAAATAAGCAACGCCACGAAAAAACAGGTAGTGAGTTTTGTAATTACATTTAGGATCACGATTAATGATCCCGATAAATAGCAAGATCCTGTGTTGTTTTTGTTTTACGTATTAAATTGATCCAGATCCAGATCCGCATGGATAATAAAACACAGCTATTAATGTTTATATCCCATCCTTGCAACTCTCAATATTTTTAATATATTCAGGGTGCATACTTTTGGGGAGTTATTACATTTGATTTATTGAAAGTAGCTCAAAGACTTTCCACTACGTACATCAAATGCATAAGCCCAAACTACATTCGGCAAAAAGTAAAGTATGTGCACGAAAATATAAAAGTGCAAGGTAGGTAGGTAGGTATATGGATGCCCTTGTGACGGGTGTCACGGCTCACTTAGACCAGCAGTTGGGTCCATTGTGTCCATTTAGGGATTCTTTAAAATTTCCGGGAACCTGAAAAGAGAGATAAAGGAAACCGCTGTTTAACAGCTCGGTAATACGCTTTAACAGAACCACCCTGATTCATATGTGAATCTCAGGAGTTTCTTTAGCTCTAAAGCAGCCAGATCCTCCAGCTCCTCAAAGAAGTAGCTGCCAAGAATCTTCAATCTTTTTGTTCTAAGGGCAGGGCATTCGCATAGCAGGTAACGTATAGATTCTATTTCTTCAACGTCCCTGCAGCTCCTGCAGTAGTCGTTGTGCAGTATGCCCAGCCGCTCCGCGTGTAGGCCCACTATACAGTGTCCAGTGAGGACCCCAGTCAGTGTTCGGATGTCTTTGCGGTTAAACCCGATCATGGTTTTTGATTTCGTTTGGTTGACCGCTGGCCAGAGCTCTCTTGTGTGTCTGCATGTATCAAGATTGATCCAACGTAAGTTTGCTTTACTCAAGGATTCAGTGTCGATACTTAGCATTAATGTGCTTAGCGGGGTTCTTATGGATTTTAGGGCCAGAGATGCACTCATCTCCGATCCCTTCCTTGCTAGTTCGTCCGCTTTCTCATTGCCCGAGATGTCATTGTGACCTGGTACCCAGCATAAGGTTACCGTATTGGCAGCTGATATCTCGTCTAGGTATTTTTTGCCTCTTAACACCGCCCTTGACCTGATTACTACTGACTCCATAGCTTTTATAGCCGCTTGGCTGTCAGAGTAAATGGTGATGTGTTTGTCGGCTATTTTTCGCCTCTGTACCTCCTTGGCCGCCTGTGTGATCGCAGCTGTCTCTGTCTGGAACACACTGCATTCATTGCTGAGCCTAAATGATTCACTCAGGTCCAGAGACTCACAGAAGATGCCTGCACCAGTACCCACGTCCATCTTGGATCCGTCGGTGTAGATAGCTATCTCCTCTTCTTTCGTGACCATTTTGTTACTCCATTCGCTTCTTTGGGGGATTCTGATATCGAATCTCCTTTTGAAGACAAGGGTGTAGGGTAAGTAGTCAGTAGCTACTTTCTTTTTCGATGCACTCCATTGTGTCTCCACGGAGGCATGTCCGTATGGTTTAAAAGACCACAGTCCCAACTCTCTGAGTCTGATGGCCGTTTTTACTGCTTTACTGCTGCAGTAGATGTCCAGGGGTACGAGATTAAGTAGAACCTCCATGGCTGCAGTGGGTGTAGTCCATAATGACCCCGTTATCCCGATGCAGGCTGTCCTTTGGACCTTGGTGAGGTTTGAAAGATAGCACTTCTTTTCAGTAGCCTTCCACCATACCGCCGCGCCGTACGTGAGAATGGGCCTCACCACGGTTGTGTACAGCCAGTGTACCACATATGGTTTGAATCCCCACGTATTACCGAACGTTCGTCTGCATGCATATAGTGCCACGTACGCTTTTCTAACCCGATCCTCTATGTTTTCTTTCCAAGTGAGTTTGGAGTCTAGGATAACGCCCAGGTACCTGTATTCCTTGTGTTCCAAGGACCTTTCCACTACTGACACTACCCTGTGCAGTGCAGTATCTGTAGATTTTCCCTTCATGTATGCGTGCTGTGAGTCCGAGAGGTAGTTGTCGCCTATAGCCACTCTTACATACATATCAAGTAGTCGTTCCATTGTTTTCAACAGGAATGAGGACAGACTAATAGGTCTGTAGTCTTTCGGTGTTGTGTGGGTGGCTTTCCCTGCTTTTGGGATAAATATTACCCTTACCTCTCGCCAAGCCATCGGAACATAGCATAGCCTTAGACAGCTTGAGTAGATGCATCTCAGCCTTGGGATAGTAGCTTCCTCAGACTTTTGAAGCATTATTGGCCGAATACCGTCCACTCCTGGAGCTTTGAAGGGGGCAAACGAGTTGATTGCCCAGGCTATCTTTCTCTCGTCGATTATTTCGTCGATTGTATCTACATCCATTCCCCGTCTCGTGTCCTGTGTAACTGTATCGCGAACATCAGTGCATTCAGGGAAGTGGGTTTCTGTCAGTGCCGCCAGCGTTTGCTCATGCGATTCTGTCCAGCTACCGTCGTTCCTTCTTAGCGAGGACATCGGTATCGGTGCTTTTGATAGTATTTTCCTCAACCGCGACGCCTCCGTCGTGGATTCAACATAAAAGTGCAAGCTCACACACATACGCATCTGCCTCCTGGTAGTCAAAACTAACCCTAAAAGCTATTTTTTGACATCCAAAAAACATGACATCTGCAAAAACATAAATAAAGCAAACGATTGTAGGTAGCTACATATTATTTATAAGAGGAAATAAACAAAAAGTGTACCAAGTGCAACAAAATGTACCTATTCAACTTCAAATCAAGTAAGTAATGAACTCAGGTAAAACTTATCATCAACAATTCCCATAAATGTTTTCTTTAGCTTCAGGCATTGGAAAAACTGGCCAAAGATGTCATGAACATCGTTCAAATTGTCCAGGAAGTCGTTAAGCGGGCAAAAATAAATCGCCGATGGTGGATTCACCCAATAAACGAAAATAGAGAAGTTCAGGGCGATTACCAGAATTAATTGGAAGAAATAATGCGGTGCGACGAAGAAAAGTTCTTCTGCTACACAAGAATGGAAATGAAACAATTCAATTACTTGTTAAATCTTGTCAAACCGCATCTTACGAAATGTAGTAATCGGAAGGGATTACCAGAAGCATTGCGATTGTTTATCACATTGAGGTATGTACCAATATCAAATAAAAATGCAAGCATATCAAATTAATTTTTCATAACACATTTCAGGCATCTAGCTACAGGAGACGGCTACAATTCTCTGGCATTTGCTTTTCGGGTAAGCAAATCAACCATACAAAAAATTATACCCGAAGTTTGTGACGTTTTATGGGAAGTGTTGAAGCCAATATACCTACCTTCTAAATCAGCAGATGATTGGAAAATCACCGAGCGTGAATTTTTCGATTCATGGAATTTTCCGCATTGTGTAGGAGCGATTGATGGCAAACACATCACCATTCAAGCGCCAGTAAATAGTGGAACCCAATTCTTTAATTACAAGAAAAACTACAGTGTAGTTTTGCTTGCGGTAAGTGATGCGAATTATAAATTTTTCTACGTCAACATCGGGGCATATGGATCCCAGAGCGACGGCGGTGTACTAAACAAAAGCACGTTAGGCATTTCACTTGAGAATGGTGGAATGAACTTCCGAAGTCCAGCACCTCTACCGGGAGGTATGTACCTACTGCACATAGCTGAACTAAATTGCCTTTGGAGTTTATTAAGAATCATTTATTTTCTTCTTATCTTAGGGAACACAAATGTTTCATACCTCCTGCTTGGCGACGAAGCGTTTCCTCTTAAACCCTACATGCTTACTCCATACAGTGGAAGATTTTTGGATACAGATAAATATGTCTATAACAAAAGGTTGTCTAGAGGACGTCGAGTAGTGGAAAATGCGTTTGGCATTTTAGCAGCTAGGTGGAGAATTTACCATCGCTCCATTACTGCAGAACCCAATACAGTAGACAACTGTTGTCCTCCATAATATGCTATGTGAGAACAGTAGGCATTTGTATGCACGCCCTGCTTTTGTCGATAGACATGATGAATATGGAGTTTGGATAAATGGTGCTTGGAGAGCGCAAGCAGCTACTTCCCAACTGTCTGATATTCCCTTAACATTGCGCCTGGGGTCGAGAAACGCAACTCATACAGCAATCCAGCAAAGGGACTACATAAAAGTTTGGATTAGTTCTAACTAATACCTATTGTGTATATTCAATAATATTGTTTTTTGTGAACCTACCTATATTCAATAAATTAAAAGTTTCTTTGAGCTGTAATAAATGTCATTATACCCATTATCATTAGGTGTAACAATAGTGGATTGTTGGATTCCTTCAAAAACTATCGTCGCATCGTGCCTATGATGTGAAGGTACCTATAATACACAGAAACCGCTACAAAATGAGGCAACAAAGCAATAGAAAAGCAAAACAAAACAAAGAAATGACTGCATGAGTAAATTAATTTTAATTTCGGAAGTTTATATTTCCAGAACACTTCAAGCAAGTCGTGCATTAGGTTATTTCTATCGTCTGGGCTCATCGACGAACATTCTTGACCTATATAATAAAGCACACTAAAGTGGCTTCCTCTTTTCTCCTCAGGTGTTTGGAGATGTCCAACTGGGGCGATAGACGTGAACGGGAATGGTGATTGTAAATTCGCTGCAGTATCGCCAATTTTTTTCTATTGTCTCCATGCCCTTTTTAAAAAAAACTCCGCCCGCAGCGTTTGTGTCGTTTTCAGTGGACGAGGAGGGCACTTTATACCGGTCGGTGGTGTTGACGTGAACTGAGGTAGATCTAAATTTGGTGTTGGCGATGTGTGTTATTGCGATAATTGTTAGCAATGTAGGCGAACTACTCAAAATTGGTGAGTTCTCGCAAATAGAGTCCAACGATGAGCTTCCAGGCCGAGGAAGGCTGCAAATTGTTATAGCCGCGGCTGCATTGTTTGAGCCAAAAACTCCAGTTTAGGCAACAAATGCCACCGCCTGGAAGTGCTCGCTCCTGCGCAGACCTAGAACTAAAATCCTCCTTCCTCTTTTCACGGCGCAGTTTCTCTTTTAGAGCAATGAATCTTTTCTCAACGCTAATTGAATTGCTACCGGGAAACGCCAGCGATGTTTCCATTAAGAGGCGCTGTTTCTTAACAGCGTCCCGGTAGTCCCTTCTTTTGGTGTTCCATAACGCTGGATTCGCCCCAATCATTGTAATAAGCAATTCGTCGTCAGCATCTGTATGAAAAAAACAAATAATTGTTGAGCTTGTGCTATTTATGAAATACAAACCTGTCCAGGTGACTGTGGATGTTTTCCGATTCCATGTTTTTGTGTTTCACTGGCTGGAGTATTGAAAAATACTTTTTTTTTTATTTGTTTGCACTTGTAGGATAAGTACGCTAGTTTCACTATAATATATTGTAAACTTTCCCCTTAAGGCTTATTCACCACACCACACCTGATACAACCAAATTGAATATTTCCGAATCAAATACTGAAGAAATTAAAGAAATCGTTGCATTTTTAGACGAGATACAGCGAAACTAGCAAAACCCTAAAAAATCATAAACTCATAATTCCTTTTTTTTTTTTTTTTATAATTTGCTTACGCTAAAGGAATTTTTTTTTCTGTTGTTACAGTACCCTTATAATGCTAAGAACACAGTGTAAGCTACTTGGTATTTAGAAAGAATAGGGAGATAGGAAAGAAGTGTTTGGGTGCAGTTGTAGGGTTTTTCTCCACGGGTGGTGTCTAAGTTACTTAGGGAGATTACGATTTCATGTATTCGGTATAAAGTAATGGACTTGGCCGGGATTCGAACGCACGACCTTCCATTCCGTAAGCGAATACACTACTACTGCACCATTGCCACCCGCAAATGGTTTGATGGAAAATACCGAAATCAGCTTTTATTCAATATCCTTTAAAAAAATGTTTCCTTTCCCCTTCCATCATCTCCCTCTCATCTTACATTCTATTTACCAAAAAGTATTCGGCTGTTACACCGAAAAATAAATACTTACACGTCCAGAATCATTGTATATGAACTTTATAGTATTCTCACTTCGTGTATACGACGATACGCCACCAAACGCCGTAAAAAAGAACCTTCAGAAAGCTTTTATGCATTTTTATAGTTATTTCTGTTGTATTTTCCCATTCTCGTTTATATTTGCAGTGCGTACTCTTTAGTATTCTTTCCTTTGATAATAAAGAAGATTTCCAAAAGTGTGTGTTTTGTCACTTTAATTTTTCTTTACTTCTCATGATGGGAATTGGTGAGAGGTGTGGGGTATACATATTTAATTATGCATTTTGGTAGTTATTTCTGTTGGCTTCCATTATCGTTAATATTTGCAATGCATACTCTTTAAGTAGCTACTCTTTCCTTCGATAATAAAGAAGATTTGAATAAGTGTGTGTTTTGTCACTTTAATTTTTCTTTACTTCTCAGGATGTGAATATGATGTGTTGGTGAGACGGGTGGGGTATATGGTTGGTGTATCATGTGTTGGTTTTGATGGAAGTTTAGGGCAGGTTATCTCATATTGCAAGCAGCTGTATTTAAAAAAGACAAATTCCCGCCGGTTGAGCTTCGTACTTTTGCAAAGCCACAAATTTTAACTTACAAAGTGAAACAAAGTGAATAAGAGTTTTTATCCGATTTCAAGACTTTCATTCTGATAAGTATCAAATTATTTATCATTATTATATTATTATTTCATTCTTTTTCATATATTTTATTATATTCATATTTATATATTTTGTTACGTTTTTATAAATTTTAATATATTTGTATATATATCTACCTATACCTACTTCGACCTAAAAAGATCTTTTGTACGGTATGGGCCAGAAAAATTTTAAACTAGTAGAATTTCCACTTTCCGTGTAAAGCGGACAATTTTACCAGTAGAAGAATTCTTTATGTCCTCGGGGCTCATTTGTTCCCTGAAAAATATCTTCTTTCTAATTCCATTAAGGGATGGACATTCACATAAAATGTGTTCAGCTGACTAGTCCTCTTCAAGACAGAGTCGGAACTCAGGAAAGTCTGCTATTCTCTTTTTGTGCAGATGATATCTTAAACCGTGGTGACCAGTAAGGTAACCCACTAAGTTTTTGATATCATGCCTGCTTAGGTTTAGGCAGTTGCTGGCATTTTGATTGAGGGCCGAATGGCTCATTTCGCCTTAGACCTGGGATGCTTTCCCAAAGATAGATACATTTTCTATGTTCCGAGCTTTATATGGCTGCCATTGCTGCTGATCTAGGAGTGCAGCAGAAAGGTTCGGGACCTATGAATGGTGTTTCTGAACCTTTTCTGGCCAGTTCGTCGGCCTTTTCGTTACCTTCTACCCCGACATGACCCTTAACCCACCATAATTTGGTCTTGTTTCTTAATCCCAGTGTTTGAAGGGTATTATTGAAGCAGTACTGTGACTGATTTGGAGTCAATGGTATGCGAGCTATGGGCGTTTATAGCTGCTTGACTTTCCGTGAATATATGGATGATTGCGCCTTTTATGCCAGATGAATAAATCTGGCTGGCGCATTCTTGAATGGTCTGGAGCTCTGCTTGAAATACGCCGGGACTTTTTCCCATTTGTATAGTAAAGCGTTTGTTTGGTCCGTATACTCCCCCTCCTACCCCCGTTTCCATTTTATAACCATCCGTATACCACTTTCTGGCGTTGTGGCTATTTGGTGGGTTATTGCTAACCCATGGTTCTCTCTTTGGGATCTCCGTGGAGAAACGTTTGTTGAAGCATAGTGCATAGCGCCATACTATACTATGGAGGCATATGTTAAATGGGTCTAATCATCACTGTGTAGATCCATTGGACGATCTTTGGAGAGATTCCCCAGGTTGTGCCATATGTGCTGCGACAGGCCTATAAAGCTATAGTAGCTTTAGTGATTTTGTTGTTAATGTGAGAGTTCCAGTTGAGCCTCTTGTTTAAGATTACTCCAAGATACTTGACTTCGTCGGAATACTCTACGACCGTGTCGTTTATTGTGATGAGAACTAGGTCTTATTTCCTCCCTTTAGTGAAAGGAACGATGACGGCTTTACTGGGATTTATGGAAAGATTTTCCTTGATGCACCAGTCTATGGCTGTCTTTAGGGCATTTTTCATTTTTGATGTGACTCCAATTGAGTCTTTGCCCCTGTCTATGATGACTATATCATCGGCGTACCCAATTGTAGTGTAGCCCAAATTGCTCATCTTGTGTAGCAGGTCATCGATGACCAATAACCACAAAAGGGGTGAAAGTACTGCCCCTTGTGGGCAGCCCCTTTCGGCTGTTACTGATACTGTGGTCATTCCTGACGAGGCAGATATTTTGCGACTTTCCAGCATCGCTTTGATCCATTTTATAGTTGGTTTTGCTATGTTGCTATGGCACAAAGTATTTGATATAGATTCATATCCAGTGTTATCAAAAGCACCCTCTATGCCAAGAAAGGCACATAGTGCGATCTCTTTACACAGGTATGCGTTTTTTATCTCTGTTGTTAGTTTTAACTCCTTTCCATTGTTTTCAGAAAAAACGATGTCAAGCTTATCGGACGATATGATTTAGGTAATTCGCTCGGCTTGTTTCCCGGTTTAGGGAAATGTAGGTATGAATATTACGTTTACCTCCCTTCAGGTAACTGGTATATACCCCCAGTTGAAGCTGAACCCAAATATGGCAATCATGGATGGTAATAAAACTTCTATTCCATTTTGAATGAGGGCTGCAAAAATACCGTCTGTATATACGCAATACGACGTTCATCAATTACTGATCAACGGCTTTCTTTTATAGCATTTGCAAAAAAAAACCGTTTGAATTCGTTGCAAATAAATAATATTTTACATAAATTCGCCGAAAAAGACCGAGGAATACAACCTTTTTTAATTCTAAGTAGATATTCGTACTACTTGTGTGTTATAAAAAACATATTACATTATATACCTACCCATTTCTTGATCTATAGCATATACGTTTAATTCGTAGTTTAAAAACATGAATGTGATATTGCTTATACCTACCGTTTTAATAAAAATAAAATTTTTCTAGACTATACATTTTAACTTTCTTTTAAAAAAAATGTCAGCTCACCCAAAAAAAATGGAACTCACCCATACATTATGTCCTGGCTACGGCCGTAGTGGGCAGATTTTAAAAATTCTTAACATTTATTATTTCGGGCACGTAGAGAGTATATGGTTAAAATTTCAGCTTTCTAGCTTGAGTTTGAGATAGTAGATACACGTTACTATCGATGCTGATTACGAATATTTTACAAAAAAACTGTAAAATGACAAGTGACCTGCCTTAACATAGGCCACCTACAATATGATGGATTCCCTAAAAGATAAATATACTTATCCAACTCTATTTCTTTGAATAATGGAACTACACAAATTAAATATTTCTGAATCAAATACTGAAGAAATGATAAAAATCGGTGCATTTTTGGACGAGATGCAGCGAAAATAGCAAAACCCTAAAAAATCATAAACTCTTAATTCCTTGTTTGATGGAAAATACCAAAATACCGAAATCAGCTTTTATTCAATATCCTGTAGAAAAATGTTTCCTTTCCCCTTACACCATCTGCCTTTCATCATACATTCCATTTACCAAAAAGTATTCGGCTGTTACGCTGTTACACAGAAAAATAAATACTTACACGTCCATGCGAATGAAAATCATATGGCGCGACCAGAGGCAGACAGTTGAAAATGCGAGATATCCATATAGGTACAAGATAACAAAATTCCATACAATGATAGAATTCTTATTTTTGTCAGAAATCCTTACGAAATACCTTATCGAAGAAAAGAGGATCAAATAAACTCTTCGCTCTGTTTCCTAACCAACAGTTTATTTGATTCTCTTTTCTTAATTCAAAGCTCATACAAATATTTTATGCTTAAATTGAGAAGCAATCACTCCATCCTTTTGGTCTCCAAATTCGTGGAGGTTGAGCTTTTTGAAATCGTGTTGATGATTTTACTATAGAGTTTATATACAATGCCGATAGTGGCTGATGTTTGACCATTGTATATGAACTTTATAGTATTCTCACTTCGTGTATACGACGATACGCCACCAAACGCCGTAAAAAAGAACCTTCAGAAAGCTTTTATGCATTTTTTTAGTTATTTCTGTTGTCTTTTCACATTCTCGTTTATATTTGCAGTGCGTACTCTTTAGTACTCTTGATAATAAAGAAGATTTCCAAAAGTGTGTGTTTTGTCACTTTACTTTTTCTTTACTTCCCAGGATCTGAATATGATCATTGTATATGAACTTTACTTTTTATATACAATGATATGATGTGATGGTGAGAGGGGTGGGGTATATGGTTGGTGTATCGTGTGTTTTTTTTGATGGAAGTTTAGGGCAGGTTATCTCATATTGCAAGCAGCTGTATTTAAAAAAGACAAATTCCCGCCGGTTGAATTTCGTACTTTTGCAAAGCCACAAGTTTTAACTTACAAAGTGATACAAAGTGAATAAGAGTTTTTATCCGATTTCAAGACTCTCATTATCATTATTATATTATTATTTCATTCTTTTTCATATATTTTATTATATTCATATTTATATATTTTGTTACTTTTTTATAAATTTTAATATATTTATATATTATATATATTACGCCTTGAGCGTTTCATACACAAAATAATTATTTTTTATTGGAAATATTTTTCCCCACGCGCAGGCTGGTTTTTATGGCTGGGGATTCGCCACCAGCATTTCCTTTGTGTTTGAGAGTAAAAGATGTGTGAAGACCAAAGAAAACCAAATCGAACTTAAACCGAAATAATAACACTTGCAATTTTGTATTAAGAATTTGTTTTTTCTCGTACCCGTCGCGTACGTTCGTCTCGTAGATGATCAAAATTAAAACTCTCTGATTTCTTATTATTTACCCATACTTAATGACTACATTACATGCTGACATTACAATTTACTTAATAACTACCTGACACGCTGACATTACAAATTCTTCTTTTTTTTTTTTTTTAAATACTTTATTAGCATTTCGGGTTTGATTTCATGTCGTCGGCACAATGTTTTATTTTGCAAATGGAGTGTCGTCGGCACAATGTTTTATTTTGCAATTCGGGTTTGATTTCATGTCGTCGGCACAATATTTTATTTTGCAATTCGGGTTTTGCAATTCGGGTTTGATTTCCCGTCGTCAGCACACCTTCCTAACAATATATCTACCTATACATACATTTATTTTACAGATTATATATTAAGGGGGGGGGGGGGCACTTCAACGTTCGTTCGTTTTTTTTGTACCGTATGTGCCAGAAAAATTTTAAACTAGTAGAATTTTCACTTTCCGTGTAAAGCGGACAATTTTACCAGTAGAAGAATTCTTTATGTCCTCGGGGCTCATTTGTTCCCTGAAAAATATCTTCTTTCTAATTCCATTAAGGGCTGGACATTCACATAAAATGTGTTAAGCTGACTCGTCCTCTTCAAGACAGAGTCGGAACTCAGGAGAGTCTGTTATTCTCATTTTGTGCAGATGATATCTTAAACCATGGTGACCAGTAAGGTAACCCACTAAGTTTTTGATATCATGCCTGCTTAGGTTTAGGCATTTGCTGGCATTTTGACTGGAGGGCCGAATAGATCGTTTGGCCTTATACCTTGAATGCTTTCCCAAAGATAGGTACATTTTCTATGTTCCAAGCTTTATATAGCTGCCGTTGCTGCTGATCTAGGAGGGCAGCAGAAAGGTTCGGGACCTATGAATGGTGTTTCTGGGCGTTTTCTGGCCAGTTCGGCGGCCTTTTCGTTACCTTCTACCCCGACATGACCCGGAACCCACCATAATTTGATCTTGTTTCTTAATCCGAGTGAAGGGTATTGAAGCAGTACATGACTGATATGGAGTCAATGGAATGCGAGCTAAGGGCGTTTATTGCCGCTTGACTATCCGTGAATATATGGATGATTGCACCTTTTATGCCAGATGAATCTGGCTAGCCTGGACCTCTGCTTGAAATACGCTGGGACTTTTTCCCATTTGTATAGTAAAGCGTTTGTTTGGTCCGTATACTCCCGCCCCTACCCCCGTTTCCATTTTATAACCATCCGTATACCACTTTCTGCAGTTGTGGCTATTTGGTGGGTTATTGCTAACCCATGTTTCTCTCTTTGGGATCTCCGTGGAGAACCTTTTGTTGAAGCCTTTGTACCTTTTTGAGTTTCTCTATTGCGATCTTTTGTGTGGATTTTGTCCACCATACTATGGAGGCGTATGTTATAATGGGTATTATCACCGATCTTTGGAGAGATTCCCAAGGTTCTGCCATAAGTGCGGCGACAGGCCCATAAAAGTCTATTAGCTTTAGTGATTTTGTTGTTAATGTGAGAGTTCCAGTTGAGCCTCTTGTCTACGATTACTCCAAGATACTTGACTTCGACGGAATACTCTACGACCGTATCGTTTATTGTGATCAGATCTAGGTCTTATTTCCTCCTTCAAGTGAAAGGAACGATGACGGCTTTACTGGGATTTATGGAAAGATTTTCCTTGATGCACCAGTCTATGGCTGTCTTTAGAGCATTTTTCATTTTTGATGTGACTCCAATTGAGTCTCTGCCCCTGACTATGATGACAATATCATCTGCGTACCCAATTGTAGTGTAGCCCAAACTGCTCATGGTTTTTCTATGTTTCTATGGCAAAAACAATTTGAAATGGATTCATATCCAGTGTTATCAAAAGCACCCTCTATGCCAAGAAAGGCACATAGTGCGATCTCTTTACACAGGTATGCGTTTTTTATCTCTGTTGTTAGTTTTAACAGAGCGCCCTCCGTGAATTTGCCCT
The DNA here is from genome assembly GCA_949715645.1 of Portevinia maculata. Classification (NCBI taxonomy): domain Eukaryota; kingdom Metazoa; phylum Arthropoda; class Insecta; order Diptera; family Syrphidae; genus Portevinia; species Portevinia maculata. Next base: position 145,885,177 of record OX454527.1, on the reverse strand, counting down.
TTTGGTACGCATATTGGTGAGGGTGCAGAGGCATGCTTTTTGATATGCATTCTCTAATGTGGATGTCAATAATCCTTTCCATTGTTTTCAGAAAAAACGATGTCAAGCTTATCGGACGATATGATTTAGGTAATTCGCTCGGCTTGTTTCCCGGCTTAGGTATAAATACTACGTTAACATCCCTCCAGCTAACTGGTATATACCTAAATAAGGCAATCATGGATGGTAATAAAACTTCTATTCCGTGTTGAATGAGGGCTGGAAAAATACTGTCTGTATATACGCCATACGACGTTCATCAATGACTGATCAACGGCTTTCTTTTATACCTAGCATTTGAAAAAAAAGTTTGAAATCGTTGCAAATAAATGATATTTTACATAAATTCGCCGAAAAAGACCGAGGAATATAACTTTTTTAATTCTAAGTAGATATTCGCACTACTTGTGTGTGTATAAAAAAATATATTATATACCTACCCATTTCGTGATCTATAGCATATACGTTTAATTCGTAGTTTAAAAACATGAATGTGATATTGCTTACACCTACCGTTTTAATAAAAAATAGATTTTTCTGGACTATACATTTTAACTTTCTTTTAAAAAAAAATGTCAGCTCACCCAAAAAAAATGGAACTCACCCATACATTTAGTCCTGGCTACGGCCGTGGTGTGCAGATTTTAAAAATTCTTAATATTTATTATTTCGGGCACGTAGAGAGTATTATGGTTAAAATTTCAGCTTTCTTGCTTGATTTTGAGATAGTAGATACACGTTACTATCGATGCTGATCACGAATATTTTACAAAAAAAAAAAACTGTAAAATGAAAAGTTACCTGCATCAACATTATTGTAGGTGATGGATTCCCTAATAGATAAATATACCTATCCAACAACTATTTCTTTGAATAACGGCTGATACAAATAAATTGAACATTTCCGAATCAAATACTGAAGAAATGATAGAAATCGGTGCATTTTTGGACGAGATACAGCGAAAATAGCAAAACCCTAAAAAATCATAAACTCATAATTCCTTGTTTGATGGAAAATACCGAAATACCGAAATCAGCTTTTATTCAATATCCTGTAGAAAAATGTTTCCTTTCCCCTTACACCATCTGCCTATCATCAAACATTCCATTTACCAAAAAGTATTCGGCTGTTACGCTGTTACACAGAAAAATAAATACTTACACGTCCATGCGAATGAAAATCATACGGCGCGACCAGAGGCAGACAGTCGAAAATGCGAGATATCCATATAGGTACAAGATAACAAAATTCCATACAATGATAGAATTAATATTTTTGTCAGAAATCCTTACGAAATACCTTATCGAAGAAAAGAGGATCAAATAAACTCTTCGCTCTGTTTCCTAACCAACAGTTTATTTGATTCTCTTTTCTTAATTCAAAGCTCATACAAATATTTTATGCTTACATTGAGAAGCAATCACTCCATCCTTTTGGTCTCCAAATTCGTGGAGGTTGAGCTTTTTGAAAGCGTGTTGGTGATTTTACTATAGAGTTTATATACAATGGTTTGACGTAGCGGACATTCTCATCGGGTAGATTTATCGTATTTTATTTTATTTTATTTGTTGGCTCTGATGGAAGTATCAGCAGAATATTTATACCCTATTCTAAAGGTATATTAATTTTGACGCATAGTTTGTAACATACATTAATATTGCCCGTAGACCCCTAAAAGTTACTATATTTATGATCAGCATCGATAGTAATGTCGATCTAGCCATGTCCGTCCGTCCGTCCGTCGGCAAAAATTATGCCTTTAAACTGGACCTAGAGAGCTGAAATTTTAACCATATACTCTCTAGGGTCCCGAAATAATCAAGTTTACGAATTTTTGAAATCCGCCCACAGACACTCCCACAAACTCAAAAAAAACAAAATTTTGGAAATTTTATATATGATCTATGACTCCTAAGACTGCTCGGGATAAAAAATTTTCAAAATCCGCCCACTGACACGCCCACAAATAAATAAAATAATTTTTTTATACCCTATTCTAAGGGTATATTAGTTTTTGAAAATCCAAAGTTTGAGCTAGGGAGCTGAAATTTATAATATATACTCTCTCTGGGCCCTTTATGCTCATGTGTAAATATTTTCAAAATCCGCCCACTGACACGCCCACAATTAATTTTTTTTTTGAAAATTCAAAGTTTGAGCTAGGGAGCTGAAATTTATAATATATACTCTCTAGGGGCCCTTTATTCTCATGTGACAATTTTATTGAAACACCCAAGTTTGAGCTAGGGAGCATTTTTTTTTGATAAAATCCTTTAAATGTTATATAACAAAATATGTAGAGCGTTCTTAACAATTCAACCAAACTTAGACTTTTGCCACGCCCACTTACGAGGGATAGGAATAAGAATAGGGTATCCAACAGTTCGCCCAAGCGGACTGTAGCCCGTTCCTATGTTTTTATTTGGTTTTTGCGCAAACAGCTGATTTTTTGTTCTCCTTCATGACGAGGTATATGAGAAGGAAGATGATACGGGTAGCGTTGGTGGTTGATGGTAGAGCCGAAAGGTGAAGGAATTATTATCGGACTCTTATGCCATATTATTTGTTTGCTCTGATGGAAGTTTGGTTCGTTTCTGGATTTCGTGGAAAGCAGACGTGAGAAAAAGTGCTCGTGTATGAAAGTGAAAAAAAAAACATAGGGACGGGCTACAGTCCGCTTGGGCGAACTGTTGGATACCCTATTCTTATTCCTATCCCTCATAAGTGGGCGTGACAAAAGTCTAAGTATGGTTGAATTGTTAAGAACACTCTACATATTTTGTTATATAACATTTAAAGGATTTTATCAAAAAAAAACGCTCCCTAGCTCAAACTTGGGTGTTTCAATAAAATTGTTTTATTTAATTGTGGGCGTGTCAGTAGGCGGATTTAATAAAAATTAACACATGAGAATAAAGGGCTACTAGAGAGTATATATTATAAATTTCAGCTTCCTAGCTCAAACTTTGAATTTTCAAAAAAAAAAAAAAAAAAAATTGTGGGCGTGTCAGTGGGCGGATTTTGAAAATATTTACACATGAGCATAAAGGGCCCATAGAGAGTATATACTACAAATTTCAGCTCCCTAGCTGAAACTTTGGATTTTCAAAAATTAATATACCCTTACAACAGGGTAAAAAAAAATTATTTTATTTATTTGTGGGCGTGTCAGTGGGCGGATTTTGAAAATTTTTTATCCCGAGCAGTTTTAGGAGTCATAGATCATATATAAAAAATTTCAGCTTTCTAGCTCAAAATTCGATTTTTTCCAAAATTTGGTTTTTTGAGTTTGTGGGCGTGTCTGTGGGCGGATTTCAAAAATTCGTAAACTTGATTATTTCGGGACCCTAGAGAGTATATGGTTAAAATTTCAGCTCTCTAGGTCCAGTTTAAAGGCCTAATTTTTGGCTACAGACGGACGGACGGACGGACGGACGGACGGACGGACGGACATGGCTAGATCGACATTACTATCGATGCTGATCATAAATATAGTAACTTTTAGGGGTCTACGGGCAATATTAAGGTATGTTACAAACTATGCGTCAAAATTAATATACCCTTAGAATAGGGTATAAACATAGGGGCGGGCTACAGTCCGCTTGGGCGAACTGTTAGATACCCTATTCATATTCCTATCCCTAATAAGTGGGCGTGACAAAAATTTAAAGGATTTTATCGAAAAAACTAAGCTTTTGTAAATAAAAACGCTCCCTAGCTCAAACTTTGGTTTTTCAATAAAATTGTTTTATTTAGTTGTGGGCGTGTCAGTAGGCGAATTTAAAAAAAATTTAAGCATGAGCATAAAGGGCACCTAGAGAGTATATACTATAAATTTCAGCTCCCTAGCTCAAACTTTGGACTTTCAAAAATAAAAATAAAAATAATTGTGGGCGTGTCAGTAGACGGATTTTGAAAATATTAACACATGAGCATAAAGAGCCCCTAGAGAGTATATATTATAAATTTCAGCTCCCTACCTCAAATTTTGGTTTTTCAATAAAATTGTTTTATTTAATTGTGGGCGTGTCAGTGGGCGGATTTTGAAAAAGACCGAGGAATACAACCTTTTTTAATTCTAAGTAGATATTCGTACTACTTGTGTGTTATAAAAAACATATTACATTATATACCTACCCATTTCTTGATCTATAGCATATACGTTTAATTCGTAGTTTAAAAACATGAATGTGATATTGCTTATACCTACCGTTTTAATAAAAATAAAATTTTTCTAGACTATACATTTTAACTTTCTTTTAAAAAAAATGTCAGCTCACCCAAAAAAAATGGAACTCACCCATACATTATGTCCTGGCTACGGCCGTAGTGGGCAGATTTTAAAAATTCTTAACATTTATTATTTCGGGCACGTAGAGAGTATATGGTTAAAATTTCAGCTTTCTAGCTTGAGTTTGAGATAGTAGATACACGTTACTATCGATGCTGATTACGAATATTTTACAAAAAAACTGTAAAATGACAAGTGACCTGCCTTAACATAGGCCACCTACAATATGATGGATTCCCTAAAAGATAAATATACTTATCCAACTCTATTTCTTTGAATAATGGAACTACACAAATTAAATATTTCTGAATCAAATACTGAAGAAATGATAAAAATCGGTGCATTTTTGGACGAGATGCAGCGAAAATAGCAAAACCCTAAAAAATCATAAACTCTTAATTCCTTGTTTGATGGAAAATACCAAAATACCGAAATCAGCTTTTATTCAATATCCTGTAGAAAAATGTTTCCTTTCCCCTTACACCATCTGCCTTTCATCATACATTCCATTTACCAAAAAGTATTCGGCTGTTACGCTGTTACACAGAAAAATAAATACTTACACGTCCATGCGAATGAAAATCATATGGCGCGACCAGAGGCAGACAGTTGAAAATGCGAGATATCCATATAGGTACAAGATAACAAAATTCCATACAATGATAGAATTCTTATTTTTGTCAGAAATCCTTACGAAATACCTTATCGAAGAAAAGAGGATCAAATAAACTCTTCGCTCTGTTTCCTAACCAACAGTTTATTTGATTCTCTTTTCTTAATTCAAAGCTCATACAAATATTTTATGCTTAAATTGAGAAGCAATCACTCCATCCTTTTGGTCTCCAAATTCGTGGAGGTTGAGCTTTTTGAAATCGTGTTGATGATTTTACTATAGAGTTTATATACAATGCCGATAGTGGCTGATGTTTGACCATTGTATATGAACTTTATAGTATTCTCACTTCGTGTATACGACGATACGCCACCAAACGCCGTAAAAAAGAACCTTCAGAAAGCTTTTATGCATTTTTTTAGTTATTTCTGTTGTCTTTTCCCATTCTCGTTTATATTTGCAGTGCGTACTCTTTAGTACTCTTGATAATAAAGAAGATTTCCAAAAGTGTGTGTTTTGTCACTTTACTTTTTCTTTACTTCCCAGGATCTGAATATGATCATTGTATATGAACTTTACTTTTTATATACAATGATATGATGTGATGGTGAGAGGGCTGGGGTATATGGTTGGTGTATCGTGTGTTTTTTTTGATGGAAGTTTAGGGCAGGTTATCTCATATTGCAAGCAGCTGTATTTAAAAAAGACAAATTCCCGCCGGTTGAATTTCGTACTTTTGCAAAGCCACAAGTTTTAACTTACAAAGTGATACAAAGTGAATAAGAGTTTTTATCCGATTTCAAGACTCTCATTATCATTATTATATTATTATTTCATTCTTTTTCATATATTTTATTATATTCATATTTATATATTTTGTTACTTTTTTATAAATTTTAATATATTTATATATTATATATATTACGCCTTGAGCGTTTCATACACAAAATAATTATTTTTTATTGGAAATATTTTTCCCCACGCGCAGGCTGGTTTTTATGGCTGGGGATTCGCCACCAGCATTTCCTTTGTGTTTGAGAGTAAAAGATGTGTGAAGACCAAAGAAAACCAAATCGAACTTAAACCGAAATAATAACACTTGCAATTTTGTATTAAGAATTTGTTTTTTCTCGTACCCGTCGCGTACGTTCGTCTCGTAGATGATCAAAATTAAAACTCTCTGATTTCTTATTATTTACCCATACTTAATGACTACATTACATGCTGACATTACAATTTACTTAATAACTACCTGACACGCTGACATTACAAATTCTTCTTTTTTTTTTTTTTTAAAATACTTTATTAGCATTTCGGGTTTGATTTCATGTCGTCGGCACAATGTTTTATTTTGCAAATGGAGTGTCGTCGGCACAATGTTTTATTTTGCAATTCGGGTTTGATTTCATGTCGTCGGCACAATATTTTATTTTGCAATTCGGGTTTTGCAATTCGGGTTTGATTTCCCGTCGTCAGCACACCTTCCTAACAATATATCTACCTATACATACATTTATTTTACAGATTATATATTAAGGGGGGGGGGGGGGGGGGCACTTCAACGTTCGTTCGTTTTTTTTGTACCGTATGTGCCAGAAAAATTTTAAACTAGTAGAATTTTCACTTTCCGTGTAAAGCGGACAATTTTACCAGTAGGAGAATTCTTTATGTCCTCGGGGCTCATTTGTTCCCTGAAAAATATCTTCTTTCTAATTCCATTAAGGGCTGGACATTCACATAAAATGTGTTAAGCTGACTCGTCCTCTTCAAGACAGAGTCGGAACTCAGGAGAGTCTGTTATTCTCATTTTGTGCAGATGATATCTTAAACCATGGTGACCAGTAAGGTAACCCACTAAGTTTTTGATATCATGCCTGCTTAGGTTTAGGCATTTGCTGGCATTTTGACTGGAGGGCCGAATAGATCGTTTGGCCTTATACCTTGAATGCTTTCCCAAAGATAGGTACATTTTCTATGTTCCAAGCTTTATATAGCTGCCGTTGCTGCTGATCTAGGAGGGCAGCAGAAAGGTTCGGGACCTATGAATGGTGTTTCTGGGCGTTTTCTGGCCAGTTCGGCGGCCTTTTCGTTACCTTCTACCCCGACATGACCCGGAACCCACCATAATTTGATCTTGTTTCTTAATCCGAGTGAAGGGTATTGAAGCAGTACATGACTGATATGGAGTCAATGGAATGCGAGCTAAGGGCGTTTATTGCCGCTTGACTATCCGTGAATATATGGATGATTGCACCTTTTATGCCAGATGAATCTGGCTAGCCTGGACCTCTGCTTGAAATACGCTGGGACTTTTTCCCATTTGTATAGTAAAGCGTTTGTTTGGTCCGTTTACTCCCGCCCCTACCCCCGTTTCCATTTTATAACCATCCGTATACCACTTTCTGCAGTTGTGGCTATTTGGTGGGTTATTGCTAACCCATGTTTCTCTCTTTGGGATCTCCGTGGAGAACCTTTTGTTGAAGCCTTTGTACCTTTTTGAGTTTCTCTATTGCGATCTTTTGTGTGGATTTTGTCCACCATACTATGGAGGCGTATGTTATAATGGGTATTATCACCGATCTTTGGAGAGATTCCCAAGGTTCTGCCATAAGTGCGGCGACAGGCCCATAAAAGTCTATTAGCTTTAGTGATTTTGTTGTTAATGTGAGAGTTCCAGTTGAGCCTCTTGTCTACGATTACTCCAAGATACTTGACTTCGACGGAATACTCTACGACCGTATCGTTTATTGTGATCAGATCTAGGTCTTATTTCCTCCTTCAAGTGAAAGGAACGATGACGGCTTTACTGGGATTTATGGAAAGATTTTCCTTGATGCACCAGTCTATGGCTGTCTTTAGAGCATTTTTCATTTTTGATGTGACTCCAATTGAGTCTCTGCCCCTGACTATGATGACAATATCATCTGCGTACCCAATTGTAGTGTAGCCCAAACTGCTCATGGTTTTTCTATGTTTCTATGGCAAAAACAATTTGAAATGGATTCATATCCAGTGTTATCAAAAGCACCCTCTATGCCAAGAAAGGCACATAGTGCGATCTCTTTACACAGGTATGCGTTTTTTATCTCTGTTGTTAGTTTTAACAGAGCGCCCTCCGTGAATTTGCCCTTTTGGTACGCATATTGGTGAGGGTGCAGAGGCATGCTTTTTGATATGCATTCTCTAATGTGGATGTCAATAATCCTTTCCATTGTTTTCAGAAAAAACGATGTCAAGCTTATCGGACGATATGATTTAGGTAATTCGCTCGGCTTGTTTCCCGGCTTAGGTATAAATACTACGTTAACATCCCTCCAGCTAACTGGTATATACCTAAATAAGGCAATCATGGATGGTAATAAAACTTCTATTCCGTGTTGAATGAGGGCTGGAAAAATACCGTCTGTATATACGCCATACGACGTTCATCAATGACTGATCAACGGCTTTCTTTTATACCTAGCATTTGAAAAAAAAGTTTGAATTCGTTGCAAATAAATGATATTTTACATAAATTCGCCGAAAAAGACCGAGGAATATAACTTTTTTAATTCTAAGTAGATATTCGCACTACTTGTGTGTGTATAAAAAAATATATTATATACCTACCCATTTCGTGATCTATAGCATATACGTTTAATTCGTAGTTTAAAAACATGAATGTGATATTGCTTACACCTACCGTTTTAATAAAAAATAGATTTTTCTGGACTATACATTTTAACTTTCTTTTAAAAAAAAATGTCAGCTCACCCAAAAAAAATGGAACTCACCCATACATTTAGTCCTGGCTACGGCCGTGGTGTGCAGATTTTAAAAATTCTTAATATTTATTATTTCGGGCACGTAGAGAGTATTATGGTTAAAATTTCAGCTTTCTAGCTTGATTTTGAGATAGTAGATACACGTTACTATCGATGCTGATCACGAATATTTTACAAAAAAAAAAAACTGTAAAATGAAAAGTTACCTGCATCAACATTATTGTAGGTGATGGATTCCCTAATAGATAAATATACCTATCCAACAACTATTTCTTTGAATAACGGCTGATACAAATAAATTGAACATTTCCGAATCAAATACTGAAGAAATGATAGAAATCGGTGCATTTTTGGACGAGATACAGCGAAAATAGCAAAACCCTAAAAAATCATAAACTCATAATTCCTTGTTTGATGGAAAATACCGAAATACCGAAATCAGCTTTTATTCAATATCCTGTAGAAAAATTTTTCCTTTCCCCTTACACCATCTGCCTATCATCAAACATTCCATTTACCAAAAAGTATTCGGCTGTTACGCTGTTACACAGAAAAATAAATACTTACACGTCCATGCGAATGAAAATCATACGGCGCGACCAGAGGCAGACAGTTGAAAATGCGAGATATCCATATAGGTACAAGATAACAAAATTCCATACAATGATAGAATTAATATTTTTGTCAGAAATCCTTACGAAATACCTTATCGAAGAAAAGAGGATCAAATAAACTCTTCGCTCTGTTTCCTAACCAACAGTTTATTTGATTCTCTTTTCTTAATTCAAAGCTCATACAAATATTTTATGCTTACATTGAGAAGCAATCACTCCATCCTTTTGGTCTCCAAATTCGTGGAGGTTGAGCTTTTTGAAAGCGTGTTGGTGATTTTACTATAGAGTTTATATACAATGGTTTGACGTAGCGGACATTCTCATCGGGTAGATTTATCGTATTTTATTTTATTTTATTTGTTGGCTCTGATGGAAGTATCAGCAGAATATTTATACCCTATTCTAAAGGTATATTAATTTTGACGCATAGTTTGTAACATACATTAATATTGCCCGTAGACCCCTAAAAGTTACTATATTTATGATCAGCATCGATAGTAATGTCGATCTAGCCATGTCCGTCCGTCCGTCCGTCGGCAAAAATTATGCCTTTAAACTGGACCTAGAGAGCTGAAATTTTAACCATATACTCTCTAGGGTCCCGAAATAATCAAGTTTACGAATTTTTGAAATCCGCCCACAGACACGCCCACAAACTCAAAAAAACAAAATTTTGGAAATTTTATATATGATCTATGACTCCTAAGACTGCTCGGGATAAAAAATTTTCAAAATCCGCCCACTGACACGCCCACAAATAAATAAAATAATTTTTTTATACCCTATTCTAAGGGTATATTAGTTTTTGAAAATCCAAAGTTTGAGCTAGGGAGCTGAAATTTATAATATATACTCTCTCTGGGCCCTTTATGCTCATGTGTAAATATTTTCAAAATCCGCCCACTGACATGCCCACAATTAATTTTTTTTTTGAAAATTCAAAGTTTGAGCTAGGGAGCTGAAATTTATAATATATACTCTCTAGGGGCCCTTTATTCTCATGTGACAATTTTATTGAAACACCCAAGTTTGAGCTAGGGAGCATTTTTTTTTGATAAAATCCTTTAAATGTTATATAACAAAATATGTAGAGCGTTCTTAACAATTCAACCATACTTAGACTTTTGCCACGCCCACTTACGAGGGATAGGAATAAGAATAGGGTATCCAACAGTTCGCCCAAGCGGACTGTAGCCCGTTCCTATGTTTATACCCTATTCTAGGGGTATATTAATTTTGACGCATAGTTTGTAACATACCTTAATATTGCCCGTAGACCCCTAAAAGTTACTATATTTATGATCAGCATCGATAGTAATGTCGATCTAGCCATGTCCGTCCGTCCGTCCGTCCGTCCGTCCGTCCGTCCGTCCGTCCGTCCGTCCGTCCGTCCGTCGGCAAAAATTAGGCCTTTAAACTGGACCTAGAGAGCTGAAATTTTAACCATATACTCTCTAGGGTCCCGAAATAATCAAGTTTAAGAATTTTTGAAATCCGCCCACAGACACGCCCACAAACTCAAAAAAACAAAATTTTGGAAAAAATCGAATTTTGAGCTAGAGAGCTGAAATTTTTTATATATGATCTATGGCCCATAAAACTGATTGGGACATAAAATTTTCAAAATCCGCCCACTGACACGCCCACAATTAAATAAAACAAATTTTGGGAAAAATTGAATTTTGAGCTAGAAAGCTGAAATTTTTTAAATATGATCTTTGGCCCATAAAACTGCTTGGGACATAAACTTTTCAAAATCCGCCCACTGACACGCCCACAATTAAATAAAATATTTTTTTGAAAAACCAAAATTTGAGCTAGGGAGCTGAAATTTTTAATATATACTCTCTAGGGGCCCTTTATGCTCATGTGTAAATATTTTCAAAATCCGCCTACTGACACGCCCACAATTATTTTTTTTTTATTTTTGAAAGTCCAAAGTTTGAGCTCGGGAGCTGAAATTTATAGTATATACTCTCTAGGTGCCCTTTATGCTCATACTTAAATTTTTTTTAAATCCGCCTACTGACACGCCCACAAATAAATAAAACAATTTTTTTGAAAATCCAAAGTTTGAGCTAGGGAGCTGAAATTTATAATATATACTCTCTATGGGCCCTTTATGCTTATGTGTAAATATTTTCAAAATCCGCCCACTGGCACGCCCACAATTATTATTATTTTTTTTTTTTTTGAAAATTCAAAGTGAGCTAGGGAGCTGAAATTTATAATATATACTCTCTAGGGGCGCTTTATGCTCATGTGTTAATTTTTTTAAATCCGCCTACTGACACGCCCACAATTAAATAAAACAATTTTATTGAAACACCCAAGTTTGAGCTAGGGAGCGTTTTTTTTTTATAAAATCCTTTAAATGTTATATAACAAAATATGTAAAGCGTTCTTAACAATTCAACCATACTTAGGCTTTTGTCACGCCCACTTATGAGGGATAGGAATAAGAATAGGGTATCCAACAGTTCGCCCAAGCGGACTGTAGCCTTTCCCTATGTTTTTATTTGGTTTTTGCGCAAACAGCTGATTTTTTGTTCTCCTTCATGACGAGGTATATGAGAAGGAAGATGATACGGGTAGCGTTGGTGGTTGATGGTAGAGCCGAAAGGTGAAGGAATTATTATCGGACTCTTATGCCATATTATTTGTTTGCTCTGATGGAAGTTTGGTTCGTTTCTGGATTTCGTGGAAAGCAGACGTGAGAAAAAGTGCTCGTGTATGAAAGTGAAAAAAAAAACATAGGGACGGACTACAGTCCGCTTGGGCGAACTGTTGGATACCCTATTCTTATTCCTATCCCTCATAAGTGGGCGTGACAAAAGTCTAAGTATGGTTGAATTGTTAAGAACACTCTACATATTTTGTTATATAACATTTAAAGGATTTTATCAAAAAAAAAAACGCTCCCTAGCTCAAACTTGGGTGTTTCAATAAAATTGTTTTATTTAATTGTGGGCGTGTCAGTAGGCGGATTTAATAAAAATTAACACATGAGAATAAAGGGCTACTAGAGAGTATATATTATAAATTTCAGCTTCCTAGCTCAAACTTTGAATTTTCAAAAAAAAAAAAAAAAAAATTGTGGGCGTGTCAGTGGGCGGATTTTGAAAATATTTACACATGAGCATAAAGGGCCCATAGAGAGTATATACTACAAATTTCAGCTCCCTAGCTGAAACTTTGGATTTTCAAAAATTAATATACCCTTAGAACAGGGTAAAAAAAAATTATTTTATTTATTTGTGGGCGTGTCAGTGGGCGGATTTTGAAAATTTTTTATCCCGAGCAGTTTTAGGAGTCATAGATCATATATAAAAAATTTCAGCTTTCTAGCTCAAAATTCGATTTTTTCCAAAATTTGGTTTTTTTGAGTTTGTGGGCGTGTCTGTGGGCGGATTTCAAAAATTCGTAAACTTGATTATTTCGGGACCCTAGAGAGTATATGGTTAAAATTTCAGCTCTCTAGGTCCAGTTTAAAGGCCTAATTTTTGGCTACAGACGGACGGACGGACGGACGGACGGACGGACGGACGGACGGACGGACATGGCTAGATCGACATTACTATCGATGCTGATCATAAATATAGTAACTTTTAGGGGTCTACGGGCAATATTAAGGTATGTTACAAACTATGCGTCAAAATTAATATACCCTTAGAATAGGGTATAAACATAGGGGCGGGCTACAGTCCGCTTGGGCGAACTGTTGGATACCCTATTCATATTCCTATCCCTAATAAGTGGGCGTGACAAAAATTTAAAGGATTTTATCGAAAAAACTAAGCTTTTGTAAATAAAAACGCTCCCTAGCTCAAACTTTGGTTTTTCAATAAAATTGTTTTATTTAGTTGTGGGCGTGTCAGTAGGCGAATTTAAAAAAAATTTAAGCATGAGCATAAAGGGCACCTAGAGAGTATATACTATAAATTTCAGCTCCCTAGCTCAAACTTTGGACTTTCAAAAATAAAAATAAAAATAATTGTGGGCGTGTCAGTAGACGGATTTTGAAAATATTAACACATGAGCATAAAGAGCCCCTAGAGAGTATATATTATAAATTTCAGCTCCCTACCTCAAATTTTGGTTTTTCAATAAAATTGTTTTATTTAATTGTGGGCGTGTCAGTGGGCGGATTTTGAAAATTTTATGTCCCAAGCAGTTTTATGGACCATAGATCATATATAAAAAATTTCAGCTTTCTAGCTCAAAGTTCAATTTTTTCCAAAATTTGTTTTATTTAATTGTGGGCGTGTCAGTGGGCGGATTTTGAAAATTTTATGTCCCAATCAGTTTTATGGGCCACAGATCATATATAAAAAATTTCAGCACTCTAGTTCAAAATTCGATTTTTTCCAAAATTTTGTTTTTTTGAGTTTGTGGGCGTGTCTGTGGGCGGATTTCAAAAATTCTTAAACTTGATTATTTCGGGACCCTAGAGAGTATATGGTTAAAATTTCAGCTCTCTAGGTCCAGTTTAAAGGCATAATTTTTGCCGACGGACGGACGGACGGACGGACGGACGGACATGGCTAGATCGACATTACTATCGATGCTGATCATAAATATAGTAACTTTTAGGGGTCTACGGGCAATATTAAGGTATGTTACAAACTATGCGTCAAAATTAATATACCCCTAGAATAGGGTATAAACAGTGACTTGACTTGATTTGAAATAATGAGTTCCGACTCAAAAAATGTGCCTCATCAAGGGCATCATTAAGCATATATTAAGACATAAGATTCGTCGGGAGTCTATTAAACGGAATAATATTCTGCAATGTTTTAAGTGCCAAAGATTTGGCCACGTGAGTGCATATTGTGCGTACGAAAACAGATGCGTAAAGTGTAAAAACGTGCATGAGCCCAATTCTTGCTCAATCACAACTATAGTTGACAAATCTGATTTAACTTGCATTAATTGTGGTTTGCCGGGTCACCCCGCTAATTACACTGAGTGCCCTAAGAGAGCCGAATATCTCAAAAAATTACGAAAGACTGCCGTAAAATCCCCCAATCCGATTATAACCTTTACAAACCCGATTAAAACAAAAAATAATGTTACTGCTGGCGTTTCATACGCGGACATGCCCAAAAATACAGAAAATACCATTCCATCTGTGGGTCGAAACGTTAGTAACACTAATAAGGAAAACTCAACTTTTGGTGATTTCTTAAAAGTATCAATCCGTTTGTTTGGCTTGACAATAAATATTTTAATTATTCGCGTACGTGAATTTTGGCCAAAATATTTAAAATTAAGTGATTCCGATAAGCCAGGGGCCTATATGGAATTTATCTCTCAAATTTCACCATAATTTTAAAGCTCCTTACTGCAAACATCAATTCCCTTATTTTACATGACATATGCGCTGAACTAAATCTGCTGCTGGGAGATATCTCGCCAACAGCAGTTTTTGTTCATGAAACACGTTTAAAAAGTATTCATATAAGATATTTTGATAACTATATACTTCTCAGAAATGATTCCGGAAGGGGCACTGGGGTCTTAATTATTAATACTTTTAAATATAACGTTATTCCTTTTAACAACAATACTATTTCTGCAACTATCGTTTCTATTTCTCTAACCCAACATTCAGGTCCTAACAAAACCTTAGCTTCTGTCTCTATATCCCTTGTAATACGGGGGCAGCTTTGGTCACAGCTATGGATGAATTGTTTCGCATTCTGTCAGGTTTTGATTTTTTCATCATTGGTGGAGACTTTAACGCCAGACACAGTTTCTGGGGTGACCACATGATAAACCTCAATGGAAATCATCTTTTTTCTTGGTTTCAAACCGTTGCCTGTTTGAACTCGGAAATTATCTCTCCAAGAACACCAACCAGACCAAGCTCCTTATCAATTATCGACTTTTTTCTTGTCTCAGCTACCCTCATAGCCCCACCACATGTTCAAAGAAATTATAGTTGCTACGACAAACCCCTTTTCTGACCACTTCTCAGTTTTTCTAGCTCTATAAAAATCAGACATCTCTCCCTTCGCTATTGAACCCCCTTCAAACATCTCTTTTAAAGAAACAAACTGGCAATCCTTTAATAGTGATCTCATTCAAAAACTTGATTCTCTTAACATTCCAACTAACAGAAACCTCTCTAATGATGAGATAAAACATTTTGTGAGCTTATTTTCCAATTCTCTGGAAGACTGCATTAATTTACATTCTAGAAAAATAACTCATAAGAGCTCATACAAAAATTTTACGGATGACATAGTTAATTTGATGAAAATAAGAAAATTGTGGAAAAGTCAACTAAAACGAATTTTCAACAGAGTAGGAAACCGTTTTAACCAAGCTTATTCGTCCCTCTCTTCTCAAATAGCTTGTTTAAGTAAAATAATCAAAGACCAGATTAGATCGCACATGAATCAACAGTTTAGAAAGAGACTCGAACAACTCAGCCCCTCGCCAGCGGTTTTTAAGGAGATTTATAGAATTACGGGTAGAAAAAAGACCTTTAACAATTTGTCCGCTCCTATTATGTATGAAAACATTGCACATCAATCCATTGAAGATAAATTATTAGCATTTGAAACATTTTACACGGAGCTATAATCTGATGTTATACCACAGGATAGTCCCAACAACCTCTTAGAAGTCGTAACTCGTAATAGTACTTTTTTGGCTTGGAATTCACAAAACGAAATAACCCAGTTTTTTAATAATAACACTTCTTCCACTTGTACGGACGAGCACTTCGCTTCTTCCGATCTGATAGAGACAATAATACACAATCTTAATGGTAAAAAATCTACCGGAATCGATAAAATTTCCAATTTCATACTAAAAAAAATGCAAATACTCTATACCTTCATTCTTAACACCATTAATCAATAATTGCATTAATAACGGGTATTTTCCGTTCATTTGGAAAAAAGCCAAACTCATCCCCGTGAAAAAAAAGAAAATTCTAGCGATATAACTAATTTTAGACCTATTTCCCTTCTCTCAAATGTCGGTAAAATTTTGGAAAGGGTTCTTTACATAAAAATTGAAGATTTCATCTCAGAAAACCATATAATTCCAAGCACAACGCAAAACTGATTCAAAAGAAAACACTCAACTGAGCATGCTCTTTTGCATCTGCGAGATGAGGTCTTGGTGAACCTCAGAAATAAAAGTTGCACAGTTGTCTGCTCGCTCGACCTAACCAAGGCCTTTGACCTTGTTTGGCATGATGGTGCCAAATCTCATTAAACTTCCCTAAATTTTTTGTCAAAATGATCTTCAGCTTCCTAAAAGACCGTTATTTGAATGTTTTCCTTGGAAATAAACTCTCTTCTCATGTTCCAGTAAGATCCGGTGTTCCCCAAGGCTCCATCTTGGGGCCTCTTCTATTCAACATATTTTTGCACGATTTTTACTCTAGATTTCAAACCTCTAAATCCATTTTATATGCTGATGACACTACACGAAATGATGAAAGACTACACGAAGCCCTTCGTGGCATTCAAAAACACCTTGAAATTGTAATCCCCTATTACAAAATGTGGGGCATTAATCTAAATTTCTCCAAATGCGAAGTCATTTGCTTTAGGAATGCGTCTACCAAAGGTCACCACCTAGCGGTTAGAGAAAGTAATCAACTCAAGCTTTCGATTGAATGAAACAACATCCCTATTAAAACAAAGCTAAAATATTTAGGAATCTCCATACACGAAAGGTGGAAGTTGAACATTCACTCTAGACTAGCTTTAAATAGATCCAAGGCAGCCAGCTCAAAACTCAAAGTTCTACTGAATTCCTCAGAAGTCGAAACAAAAACAAAACTCTTAATATACAAAAACCTTATTCGGCCAGTTTTAGCTTATGGGTTTCCGATTTGGTTCCAAATCTCTCCAACTGTGGCAAAAGAATTACAAACATTTGAAAGATCAGTTCTGAGAAAATGTAACAACAAATACCGCAGACCCTCCGGTAAGTGGTTTAGGAACAGGGTCCTCTATGACGCCTCAGGAGTTAAACCTTTAATCAGTTATTTGCTAGACTTAGCAAACATTAGACTTACAAACCTTAGGCACCATCCGAATCCCTTAATGCAGCAAGTCTTTAATGGAAATATTAGATCTTCATTGCTCGATCGATATTATATCTCCCCAGTTAGCATCCTTTGCGACGGGTCGGCTTATCAACTTATGATTGGAGATGATATTCATCTTTTGCCGAACTTTTACAAGAAGAGCAGTCACCCTACCTATAGAGGCTAATATTACAATAACGAACGAAAAACAAAACATCAGAATAAAAGAAGGAATTAAATCTACATCCTATTACTTCTGAAAAAAAAACTCATAGCACCAATAGTCTAAAGACAAACAATAATGTACATATATTTAAAAAAAAAACCTTTAAATATTTAAAACTAGTATTTAAGACATAGCCCTAAGTAAACTATAAATTACCTATAATAACGACGAAATGTTCAATTCTCATTTAATTTAATTTAAAACCTAACTTACAATATTTATCATTAATCAAACCATTTCTTTCTTTATACTGATCGTTAAAAAAAATAATATATATATATACATATACCTTTTTTGTATTAAATTGTCCCATCATTCATCAACTTGGCATGTCTGGTGAACAATTATTTCCTTTGTTTTATATATCTCTCCCTTTTGTTACCTAGTTTTAAGTATATTATCAAATGTCACGTTTATATTGAGCAAATGTGTTCCCACCAAAAATAATATCTAATTTGTGATTTTAGTTTTCTTGTTTAATTCAACATAGAAATAAGTTATCTTTCTGCTACAGCCAGACCAATTCTAAGTCGGCTTTAAATTAAGTTCTTTATGTAAACAAAATAATAATATGCTATTAATGAAGTCTCAATAAAAATTACATATATACATACATACGTCTGATGGAAGTTGGGGTAGGTTATGTTTTCTGGTATTTAATACAATTGGTATGTGTGTGTATGATCGTTGAAGGAGAGTCGCGGTGAGGATTCTCAAATGATTTCTTTATAATTCATATTTGCAAGTGAAAAATGGATATTCATATTTAAAGGCAGGGGCGATGGTGGATAAAGAAAGGTGGCAGAATTGTCATCGAGTAGATTGATGGTAAATTATTTGTTGGCTTCGATGAAAGTTTGGGGTAGGTTATGGTATGGCATATTGCAATTAGACCATCACAGTCACCTGTAACTTGTTTCGTTGTATTCAATACAATTGGTGTTTGTGCTCACATCGGTGAAGGAAATTCGCATTTCAGCAATGAGGATTCCCAAATTTATAAACCATATTTGAATGTGAAAAAATATTAATTGAGGCAGAGATAAAAAAAGATAAGACAAGTTATAGTGTATTCCCAGCTACATTGCGAACGATCCTTAAGGGTTTCCACTTTAAAAAGAAAATCGTGGATATTTGCGGACCTGTCAAATGCAATTTGCCACCTTTCAATTTTACAAACTGAACTTACTGAAGAAGTTTGTTGACTTATTGGTGGTGCTTGTCTGCGTTGCACAGTGTGACGAATCGCTGATTTTGCTTGATTTAATTAAGAAAATGACATGCACAAAATTAAACTAAAACCGGTTAAGCCTCCTACGTAGTGACTGTGCAATTTTTTTTTTGTTGTTGCTTAGTGCAACAAAAAAAAATCATCTCAAGCTCCAAATTGTGTATAATTTTTTTTATAAGAAGGTAAATTTGAAGAGAAAATTTTTATGTCGTTTTTAATTGGTTCGCGTACATTTTATAGCTTTTTTTATCTTTTCTCAATAAGTAAACAGTCAATTGATATAAAAGTAAGTTTTTCTTAAATAATTAAAGATTTTGTTTAATATAAGGGGTAAATGAAAGTAAAATTTATAGATATAATTTGTGTTTTTTGTATTCATTAGACGAAAAGTATAGTTGTTCAGTGTTGTCCAAGTTGGAGACTATGTTTGTTCTAAAGCCTTGCATATGCACTGCTAAAATGTGTTTCAACTTCTTGCGCACAGGTGCGACATTCATACTAAATTTTTCGTTTTTTATGATGGCCATGGAAATCGCGAAAAAGCAAATTTTTGATGTTTCGATTTCTTAAGTCAAAATTAAGCGGTTGGATGCTGTTTTTGCTTTTGTTATGGGTTACTTTAGTCATATACTATTTTCTGAGGCTGCAACAAAGTCAATGAAATTAACCTTTAAAACTTTATGTTTAAGATTTGACGAGAGATGGGCCAAAAGTGGTCGGCATACAGAGCGCTTCGAAAATTCAAATTCTCTGTGGCTAAATGAAAATCTAGCATTACCACAATATATCTTAGATGAAATACCTTCTTCATCTAGAGTAGGAAGACCGAGAAAAAGCTTACAGATTAGATGTCAAGGTGCGGCAGGCAAAAGGCCAAGGCAGTAAAGAAAAGGTCAAAGCCAGAAAATAACTAATCCAAGAAAAATTTACAAGAGAAACAGGGTTATTGGTAGATATGCCAACTCAACAGTCTGGCAATCCTAATGACTTGTTCCCGGCTAGAAGATTTTTTAGAGATGAGGAAAAGACTGCCCAAATTACAGGGATAGATAAAGAAATTATAAAAAAGTTTCATATCATCTTAGAAGCTCTTGGGTCTGGGTTCATAATAGATGCAGATGCTTTTGAGAAGTATGCAAAGGAAACAAGGGAACTATATTTTAAAAATTATTACTGGTATTTTAAGCCAGTAAATGTGCATAAGGTCTTCTGTCATGGAAAACAAATAATTTTTATTTGTATACTTCCAATCGGACAACTTTCAAAAGAAGCGCAAGAGGCAAGAAACAAGGAAAATAGAAGGTTTAGGCAACTACGCAAAAATATCACGTGTAGATACAAATACGACCTCTTAAATCGATTGCTTATGGCCTCAGATCCATTCTTAGCAAGTCTAAGGTACTTTCCGAGAAGAAAGAAAAGTGTCATGGAACATGAATTCTTGCAACTTTTAGATGTACAAAATAATTAAAAAAATTAAAATAAGCTGGTTTGTATGTATTGTTTTGTTTTGAAATTTGTAGTCATATGTTAAAAAAATTTGTTATATCTATGTTATATCTTTTAATAAACTTCAATTGAAAAGAAAATTAATACATGCATAATTTGGAGTCAGCGCGGTCGGTGCTAAGTTTATTTTTATTATTAGATATTAAATTTGATAAGATTAGATACAATATGCTTAAGAGGAAGATATCTATCTTGGTAAACAGACGGACTGTGCAAATCAATGCACACAATACGAACAATACTGTATATAATTGGCAACTATAGGTAATATAGTAGCAACATAGTCCACAGTTATAACCACCAGACAATGGATTATACTATAAAAGAATTAGGATTTATATATTATAAAAATATTCATATGCACAACTTATCCTTTCACGAATAAAATTAGACCAATATGAATACAAGAAGCAGTTCAACTCTTTCTGATATCCAATAGTCGCAACGCGGATTACAATTAAAACTATGAAAATGAATATACCGGGACTATACTAATGAAAGTCATACTCGACTTGAACCGCCAAGAGACACAATACAACACTCTACAATTGCTGGAGCTTAGCTAAAAGCTCTAGAGTTAGCCAGAATAATCTTTGTAGTGATGTTCTTAATGACTCGAAGTATATCTATTGTTAGAATATGTTTAATGCAAAAGAGAAACAAGCAAGCAGCCATTAAGCAAAAAATACCAACAAGTGACCTTCCTCAATGCTTTATTGAAAAGGTACATGGACTTTAAAATATATACATATACCAACAATTACACATGTTGATTAAAGATAAATAAAATTTTGCAATGCTCCTATAAAATATGTCGTTCATCGAATTAAGCAATCTAGCTCCACGCGAAACAACGAAAATTCTTACTATCCATATAAATATTCATCGTATAGGTACTTATTGACCAAGAAGTGGTGGTGCGGCATGGCACAATACTGACAAAAAATAAATTATGTCAGTGCTTTATAAATTAGATCGAATATTTCTAAATCAATTACAAAAAAATGATAGAAATCGGTGCCATTTGCGACAAGATATAGCCGAAACAGTGAGAGTCTAAAATGCGACGAACTCATAATATCTCATTTGATGAAAAATACCGAAATCAAATTTTATTCAATTTTTCCTTTCAAACGAATCGCCTCTTCCATCATACATTCTACTCGCAGACGAAGAAGTCAGATTTCTTATTTTTCCATCATCTCCCTATCATCAAACATATACTACTTGCCGAAGCGAAGGCAACATTGCAAATCATCAAAAGTATTCGGCTGTTACACAAAAAAATAAATACATGCTTACCTACAATTCCATAAGAATGAAAATCATTTGGCATGACCAGAGAGTAGATAATGCAAGATCCTACATGCTACCATTGTATATGAACTTTATAGTAAAATCATCAACACGATTTCAAAAAGGTCGACCTCCACGAATTTTGAGACAAAAAGGATGGCGTAATTGCTCCTCAACTTAAGCATTAATCACCGTCAAGATATTTGTATGAGCTTTGAATATGGGAAAACGAAGAAAAGAGAACCAAACAGAGCCAAGAGTTTACTTGGTCCTCTTTTCTTCTCTGAGGTATTTCGTAAAGATTTCTGACAAAAATAAGAATTCTATCATTGTATGTAATTTTGTTATCTTGTATGAATTCTCGCATTTTCAACTGATTGCCTCTGGTCGCGCCATATGATTTTCATTCTGGACGTGTAACTATTTATTATTTCGGTGTAACAGCCGAATACTTTTTGGTAAATAGAATGTATGATGAGAGGGAGATGATGGAAGGGGAAAGGAAACATTTTTTTAAGGGATATTGAATAAAAGCTGATTTCGGTATTTTCCATCAAACAAGGAATTATGAGTTAATGATTTTTTAGGGTTTTGCTATTTTCGCTGTATCTCGTCTAAAAATGCACCAATTTCTTTCATTTCTTCAGTATTTGATTCGGAAATATTCAATTTGTTTGTATCTGCCGTTATTCAAAGAAATAGTTGTTGGATAGGTATATTTATCTATTATGGAATGGATCATCTACAATAATGTTGAGGCAGGTCACTTGTCCTTTAACTTTAACCATATACTCTCTACGTGCCCGAAATAATAAATGTTAAGAATTTTTAAAATCTGCCCACCACGGCCGTAGCCAGGACATAATGTATGGGTGATTTACATTTTTTTGGGTGAGTTGACATTTTTTAAATTTTTTTAAAACGGTAGGTGTAAGCAATATCACATTCATGTTTTTAAACTGCGAATTAAACGTATATGCTATAGTTCAAGAAATGGGTAGGTATATAATATGTTTTTTATACACACACAACTAGTACGAATATCTACTTAGAATTAAAAAAGTTGTATTCCTCGGTCTTTTTCGGCGAATTTATGTAAAATATCATTTATTTGCAACGAATTCAAACAGTTTTTTTTTTTCAAATGCTATAAAAGAAAGCCGTTGATCAGTCATTGATGAACGTCGTGTTGAAAATCATGCCTCTGCATGCTCACCAATATGCGTATCAAAAGGTCACATCCACGGAAGGCGCTCTGTTAAAACTAACAACAGACATAAAAAACGCATACCTGTGTAAAGAGATCGCACTATGTGCCTTTCTTGGCATAGAGGGTGCTTTTGATAACAAGGCGTAACAATATATATAAATATATTAAAATTTATAAAAAAGTAACAAAATATATAAATATGAATATAATAAAATATATGAAAAAGAATGAAATAATAATATAATAATGATAATGAGAGTCTTGAAATCGGATAAAAACTCTTATTCACTTTGTATCACTTTGTAAGTTAAAACTTGTAGCTTTGCAAAAGTACGAAATTCAACCGACGGGAATTTGTCTTTTTTAAATACAGCTGCTTGCAATATGAGATAACCTACCCCAAACTCCATCAAAACCAACACATAATACACCAACCATAACCCCACCCCTCTCAACCGCACATCATATTCAATCATGAGAAGGAAAGACAAATTAAAGTGACAAAACACACACTTATGGAAATCTTCTTTATTATAGAAGGAAAGAGTAGGTAGTTAAAGAGTACGCATTGCAAATATTAACGAGAATGGAAGACAACAAAAATAACAACCAAAATGCATAATTAAATATGTATACCCCACCCCTCTCAGCGTCACAAATCATATCCACATTCTGAGAAGTAAAGAAAAATTAAAGTGACAAAACACACACTTTTGGAAATCTTCTTTATTATCAAAGGAAAGAGTATTTAAAGAGTACGCACTGCAAATATAAACGAGAATGGAAGAAGACAACAGAAATAACTACAAAAATGCACATTTAAAGCTTTTTGTAGATTCTTTAATGACGAACTTACGGCGTTTGGTGGCGCATCGTCGTATACACGAAGTGAGAATACTATAAAGGGTATATGCAATGGTAAGGCCAAAACAAATTATATTAGTTTACGCACATTATGTGGGTTTATTTTTGTTTTCCTCCAATCTTCTGAATGGGAATATCAGAATGAAGATCATTCAGGTAGCGACTACCGATGCCGATGGTGGCTGATGTTTTGTTTTGCCACACACACGGTTACGCCACCTGTTGTGCCACATGCGGTTATGCCACCCAAGCCGAATAACCCAGTTAAACACATCGTACCACATAACACTGACCCACTCAAGTGCCGACCCACTTAAGTGCCCCGATTGAACATGTGCATAAACATTGCAATCATAAACAATCACCAAACAAAAGGTCAGAAGGTATCCGATAGCAAGTATCGAACATGTGCAATCACATGAATATTGCAATCACCAAACAAAAAGGTCAGAAGGTATCCGATAGCAAGTGTTACGTATTCTTGCGACCACTTGTATAAACAAACCAGTGCAAGAATACGAAGAATACCTCTAAAGCGCACAAAGAGGAAATGAGGAACCTGAGGCATGGAGGAAGTATTGGCAACGATGAGCAGTCAGTCGATGAATTACAGTAAAATGGGAAAGTTGCCTGGCTTAGTTATTTTTCCTCGATTTTTCGCGTTGTGTCTCTAACAAATGGTGGCAGCGGTGGGATAATTTAGGGTAAAGCATCTACCTTAATTCCCGAAAAAAATAAAAAGTCAAAGTCGAGTTAAGTACGCGTAAAATAAACAGACACAAAAACGGCAAGGTCGAGTTAAGTGCGAGTGAATAAATAGACAAAAAAAGTCAGTCCAGTCCCATAGGAGAAAAGATCAAATCCAGTCCCGGAGAACCAACACAAGAAGCAGAAGAAATAGATAGCAAAGTCAGTCCCGAGCAGAAGAAGAAGAACAACAAATGGTCCAGCAACAACAACGGAGTATGAAACCAATGTAAGCAATTTAATTAATACTAGTGCGTAACGTAGCAAAAAAATTTTTTTTTGTTATTTTTTTTTTTTTTTTAAATTTCTTTTGCCATTTGTAATTTTCCTCGTGTGTCATATCCTTCTCTTTTTAAAAAAAAAAAAAAAAAAAAAAAAATTTCTAAATTGCGGGTGCGGGTGGCAATGGTGCAGTAGTAGTGTATTCGCTTACGGAATGGAAGGTCGTGCGTTCGAATCCCGGCCAAGTCCATTACTTTATACCGAATACATGAAATCGTTATCTCCCTAAGTAACTTAGACACCACCCGTGGAGAAAAACCCTACAACTGCACCCAAACACTTCGTTCCTATCTCTCTATTCTTTCTAATACCAAGTAGCTTACACTGTGTTCCTAGCATTATAAGGGTACTGTATCAACAGAAAAAAATCCCTTTAGCGTAAGCAAATTATAAAAAAAAAAAAAAAAAAAAAAAAATTATATATATATATAATTTTTTTCGGTTTGAAAACGGTTAATGTCGAACTTTAAACTGAACATTTCGCTCAGAAACAGAAAAGTTCGCAGGGTGTCTGAAAGTGAAGTGTCTCCCCTCCAATCCATTAAATCAATGCCTATCGAACATTCTCCACCACGTAGAGAACCACAAAATAAAAAAAATAAATAAAAGTTTAATAAATCCAGTCCCTGTCTCTGATTCTCCAGTAAACCACACAGTACACCAACCCCTAGAAAAAATGTCGTTCAATTCTTCGCAAGCTATAAAACTCGTACCCGAGTTTGATGGTTCTGCCAACACATTGGATAGATTTATCCAATTGATTGACCTCCAATCAAAAAAGGTGACCTCTGAATCTGATAAAGAGGAACTATTAGACATTGTAAAGTCCAAATTAACAGGCCGTGCATATAACGTTATAGTAAAATATAACGATTACAATGAATGGTCAGAGTTAAAGGACGCACTTATCAAAAGTTTCAGAAAGACACGATCTCTGCAGGTAATTCAAACAGAAATCTTTCAGTTTAGACAAGGCTATACAGAAACAATTGCTTCCTACACGGAAAGAGCTAACTCCCTTTTTGATGAGCTAAATAACGCAAATGCGAATAGCTCCGACGAATCAGCAAATAAAGCCATCCAAGTTTTAAATAGCAGCATGATTCTAAGCAGCTTCTGTAATGGGCTAATACCACAAATAAAACTGTTGGTAAAAAGCGCCAGGTGTACTGAGCTGGATGAAGCCGTCGACATAGCGATGGAAGAAGAGAAACTCCTCACTTCCACTCCTAGACAGCAGTCAAACTACCAAAATAGGTACTGTAGGAATTGTAAAACCAAGACACACAACACTAATGAGTGTCGGTTCCTAAGAAACCCAAACGGTTATAATAGCGATCACAGAACTCAAAGACCAACTCCCAATACTGGACAACAACCTGCAAGAATAAATACAGTTCAAAATCCCGTATCATGCAGATACTTCAAAAACCCTTGACACACAATAGATCAGTGCAGGAAAAGATTATTTAATAACAACCGAAATAACCCCCAACCATCTGCCTCAACTTCGGGAAACGACTCAAGACCTTTCCCGTCCAACACCCGGAGTCAGGGCAGGCGCATGCAATAAGGTGTATAAGAAAAAAAAATTTAGATTCAGCTAGTTCAAACGGAACTCTACAAGTAAATCAAACACAAACTCCTTTTAACAAAAGTCCAGCAGATAGCCGTAGACAAACTCAATCGAACAATTCTCTATACCAAAGTAATGCCACACCAAACTCTAAGAGAAATCAAATAAATTTACCACATCAAGAGGAGTCTCATCAAAATGAGAAATCGCGTTCACCGTATCACATTTCTAAATCTACTAATTCAAAACGCGATTTCCGTAAAGAGAAAACATCTTATCACACAAGTAATCCACTGCATCAAACTTCTCAATATGAGAAATCGCATTCACTGTATCAAATTCCTCAAAATGAGAAATCGCATTCACTTTATCAAATTCCTCAAAATGAGAAATCGCATTCACTGTATCAAACTTCCAATTCTACTAAATCAACATGCGACCCTCACAAAACTAAAACTCAAGAATACAACAGCCTCTCATTGTATCAAGCTTCTAAAACTTCTAGTTCAAAAGCCGTACCCGAATTCCTAAAGTGCGACAACCTATCTCTAACACAGTCCCAAAATCAAGTAATAAACAAAAACATGGTCTTAAATCAAA
This sequence comes from Portevinia maculata, assembly GCA_949715645.1. Lineage (NCBI taxonomy): Eukaryota > Metazoa > Arthropoda > Insecta > Diptera > Syrphidae > Portevinia > Portevinia maculata. The sequence continues at coordinate 145,858,255 of OX454527.1, read as the reverse complement.
TACATACAAAAAATCGATCAGTTTCCCAAATCCAAGACCTTCACCAATTCCTGAAGAAAAGCCTAAGCACAGAACCATGAAACGTACCTATCAAGTGCCGAAATCAAGTAGCTAACATAGCATCCGTAGACAGAGCATCCACTTTCACGAGTGAAATCAAAATCAGATCTAAGAACACGAATACCAAGCACAGCGTCATGCTTTTAGACACTGGAGCAAGTGTTAGTCTGATCAAACTGAGATCATTAAATAAAAATGCCAAATTAAATAAAGACGATATTACGGAACTTAAGGGAATAGACAACAGACCAACCACTACGCTAGGTACAACACCCTTATATATAGAAATCAACCAGCACATGCGCATGCAAATGCACATGTTCCATGTAGTACCAGATGATTTTCCAATCACACAAGATGGAATAATAGGCGAAGATTTTCTCAAACAATTTAACGCCATAGTTGATTACAAAAATAATATTTTCAAATATCACTTCGAAGACAGACAATATTCAGTAGATTTCAACAATGAGCGGAAAACACTTATTATTCCAGCGAGGTCTGAAAAATTAATAAAGTATGGTCCACTGACACATGAAACAGAAAAAATATACTTCTCTCAAGAAATTGCTCCAAAGGTGTATACGTCAGCGGCAGTTACTACCCCAAAGAATGGCTACGTATATATATCTATTCTAAACACTAATGAAGAGGAAGTCAAAATAGAAAGACTAGACCTCAAGTGTGTCGACTCGAATCATTTCCACATTCACAACCTAAGGACCACTAAATTCGATAACATAATAGAGAACAGGCTAGAAAAACTAGAAGCAGAACTGAAATTAGATCACTTAAACCAAGAAGAAAGAAACTCGATAGAAGAAATTTGCAGACGTTTCAACCATTTATTTTTTATAGAAGGTGACCATTTATCCTCTACATCGGGTATCACCCACTCTATTAAAACTAATCCAGGCGTACCCCCCGTCAATGTTCGTCCATATCGATTACCAGAAATCCATAAACAAGAAATCAAAAGACAAGTAGACAAAATGTTACACGACAATATAATTAGACCCAGCTCCAGCCCATGGAATGCGCCACTACTGGTCGTCCCAAAGAAAGGAGATCAGAAATGGAGAGTTGTGATAGACTACCGGAAACTGAACGAAGCTACGATTCCCGACGCATATCCAATTCCCAACATAGAAGAGATACTGGGACAACTTGGAGATTCTAAATACTTCACAACTTTGGATTTAGCGAATGGTTTCCACCAAATAGAAGTATCGGAAGAGGATAAGGAAAAGACCGCGTTTAGCACAGCCACTGGTCATTACGAATTTAACCGAATGCCATTTGGTTTACGAAACGGTCCGCCAACATTCCAGAGACTTATGAATGTCGTTCTCTCAGAATTGCAAGGTATAATGTGCCTAGTTTACCTCGACGACATAGTGATCTACGGAAAAAACCTGAAAGACCATAACGAGAAGTAAAACGAAATTTTTAACGCACTCGAAGCATATAATCTAAAAATACAGCTATCAAAATGTAAATTCCTCCAAAAGGAAGGCATGTATCTAGGACACGTCATCACGTCGGGTGGTGTCAGACCAGACCCGGAAAAGATCGCTGCTATAAACAAAATCGAACCTCCACAAAATCAGAAACAAATAAAATCATTTTTAGGTCTAGCAGGATATTACCGTAAATTCATAAGAAACTTTTCTAAAATAGCTAACCCGCTGAACAAACTTCTTCGCAAAGACGTACCATTCAAATGGGACGCATTTTGCGATGAATCTTTCAAAAAATTAAAAGAAGCAATAACCAGTCCACCCATATTGACTTATCCAAACTTTAATAAAACATTTCACGTTACAACCGACGCCAGTAACGAAGCCATTGGCGCCGTTCTCTCACAAATGGATCACGACTTACCTATAGCCTTTGCGAGTAGGATATTGAACTCAGCAGAAAAGAATTACTCTACCATCGAAAAGGAAGCTCTTGCAGTAGTTTGGGCAGTTACGCATTTCCGACCATACGTATTTGGACGTAAGTTTGAAGTAATCACTGACCATAAACCGCTTGTGTGGATATTCAACCTAAAGAATCCCTCTTCAAGAATAATGCGTTGGCGCATTAAATTGGAAGAGTACGATTTTAGGGTAACCCACAAAGCTGGGAGCCTGAACACCAATGCAGACGCACTTTCGCGTTTAAATACCGCCGAAATAAAAATAGTGACCATCGATCACAGACCCAGAGAGCGTCAAACAGATACTTTACGAAAATCACGACACTCCTCTCGGAGGCCACCTAGGAGTAAAACGAACATTAAAACGTATTAAAGAGAACTACAGGTGGAAGAATATGCACAAGGATGTAGAAATGTACATTAAATCTTGCGAGTCATGTCAAAAGAATAAATTATATACACGGAACAAAATACCAATGGTTATTACTACAACGGCAAAAATACCATTTGAAAGAATCGCACTCGATATTGTGGGACCACTTCCGATAACAATGAACCACAATAAATACATTCTTACTTTTCAGGACGACCTCACCAAATTTGTCCAAGCAGTCGCAATACCAAACCAAGAAGCTGAAACAGTAGCCGAGGCGCTGGTTAAGCAAATCGTTTGCACATTTGGAATTCCACAAATCATCCTCACAGACCAAGGAGCAAATTTCACCAGCGATTTATTCAAAAATGTTTGTAGACTCTTAAAAATTCAAAAGACCAAAACAAGCCCATATCATTCACAGTCCAACGGAGCGCTTGAGCTATCTCACAGATCGTTAGGCGACTATTTGAGAAACTACGCGAGTAACGATCAAACAAACTGGGATAAGTATATTAACTATGCCGTATTCTGTTACAACACGACAGAACACGCAAGCACCTACTACAGCCCTTATGAAGCCATTTTTGGATTCAAACCACCAATCCCTTCCATCCTAACCAGGCAGGTGCAACCTACATACAATTACGATGACTACATTACCGAAATTAAAACCAAATTACAAACAGGCTACGAAATCATACGAAAAAACCAAACAAACGCCAAAGTAAAGTCAAAACAATACTACGATCAGAAATCAAAACAGGTCAAATATAATGTCGGTGACAATGTGGATTGAAGCAAAAAACCGATCAAATAAAAAACTCACCCCTATCTATGAAGGACCATATGAAATAGTCGAAATCATGTCCCCTGAAAATTCCAAAAAAAATAGGCAGGAAGGAGAAGGTAATACACAATAACCTAATGAAGCCCTATACACAAAGAACACACTATGCACACAATACAAAAGACACATAAAAGCACAACTTCTAAACGACATTGTGGTACTTTCATTTTTAGCTTCGCCATCATGGCATACGCCATCGTACACGCAACTTCAGCGCAAGTGGAACTCCAACAACTAAACAAGACCGGAGTATACCTGGAACCTATGGGCACCCTCGAGAAATCCCTTACGAAATGGACCTTTCTCCTTCAAGTCAACGATACACTGACAAAAGCCAACACCAAAACCTTGGAACAAAACGTAAATACCTTATCCGAACTCTGCATTGCAACCGTGAAGGAATATCCATTAGATCATTGCAAAACTACATTACAAATAATTAAAAACTCCCTTAATGAAATACACAACAACAACCGAATATTGGACAGTATATTATTAAAACAAAGAATAACCAAGAGGGAAACGATGATAGTAAATGAAGGCCTATTCAACGGTATAGGAATCGCTCAGAAATTCTTGTTTGGAACAATGGACTCACAAGACGCAGCTAAAATAGATAGTGCACTACAGTCTCTATCGGAAAACCAAAATAAGCTATACCACATGACTGAAAACCAGATGACAATTATCTCAAACGTCTTCGACGCACTAAATGAAACCACTAACCACATAAATAAAAACTTCGCCACTATTACTGAAGAAATTAGGAAAAACACAATCAAACTCACAAATCTCACAAACTTCGAAAAGTCATTACACAATTTAGATGAAATTACAAATCTGGTATCAATATGTTCTGCACAAATCCTAACAAAACAAGCTCAATTACTCGACATTTTACAAGCAAGTAAAATAGGCAAACTAGACAGCCGATTCTTAAATTCAGACATATTTATGTCAACCCTTCAACAAATCCAACTAGAACTTCCACAAAACGTAAGGTTTCCATTGAAAATCTCCCGAATGAATCTGCCCATGATAAATGCAATTACTACAACAACTCCCATATACGTTAATAACAACCTGATGATTCAAGTTAGCATACCACTGGTAAACGAAGAATTCCATTTAGTAAAAATTACACCACTTCCCACTAGGTACAGAGAAAGCGCATACCACTATGTTTCAGTTGATAGCGAATTCATTGCCATTAACGAGAACTATAGGCGATACATATTCCTAAACAACGCAGACTTAGAAAAATGTACAAAAATTGAGTCAGACCGTTTTGTTTGCCAACAAAATTTCGTTATACATAATCACAACATTAATAACTGTATAATACAGCTCGTCTCTGGTAATCCAACCCCTGAATCCTGCGATACTAGAATATTCGTATTAAAACACGAAATCTGGTTCAACTTAAGGAACAAAAATTCTTGGATTTATGTCATGCCCGAGCCAACGAACGTACGAATCTTGTGCGGCAACGCACCCCAGACAATCGAACTCCACGATAGTGGAATCCTCAAAATAAGTCCATATTGTAAAGCAGTGACAAATGAAGGTATACCTACAAGCTTCAAACGATATCTACAACAACATCCCAATCGCATACTATCTGCAAGAAACACTCCTAACCGAAACCTTGGAAATACCTAGCAACCTATCCCAAATTTCACCCCACATGATACACGTAGAAAAACTGGATTTAGATAAATATAGTATTAGCATTAAAAACTAATTAAATACAAATAAAACCTTACTTTCTCCAATACACGAAAACATGTACAATCCTCTTATAATTATCATTTTAATTTGTATTATTGCAATAGTAGCATTAGTCATAAAGAAATACTTTAAAATAACAATGTCTATAAACAAGACAGTAACGAGCAAGAAAACCCTAATGAACAGCCTGAGCCTGATGTCATCGTAAACTAATAAAAATATGTAGCCTTAATTATGAAAAAAAAAAACACTTATGTAAACATTATTTAAACAAGTTGAAATGTATAGAAACGAAAATTGAATGTGTAATCTTAACTTTTTATTAAGAAATAATGAAGTGTAAACTACAAATACTAAAACAATGTAAAAATCCGTAATAATACCAATTTATAATATTGTCTATATACATAAGAATGTCAATGTAAAATTCCGTAATAATACCAATTTATAATAATGCCCATATACATAATAATGTCCATATACATAAGAATGTCAATGTAAAATTCCGTAACAATACCAATTTATAATACTCGTAATGTCTATATACATAAGAATGTCAATATAAAATTACAAAATAAACACGTAAGTGAATCGTTGTAAACCTCGCCGTTGACAATGCAACCTACCATATGCCGAAAGACTTCAATCCTAACGTCATGCGCCTTTCGTATTTTAAGGGGGGAGGACTGTTGTGCCACACACACGGTTACGCCACCTGTTGTGCCACATACGGTTATGCCACCCAAGCCGAATAACCCAGTTAAACACATCGTACCACATAACACTGACCCACTCAAGTGCCGACCCACTTAAGTGCCCCGATTGAACATGTGCATAAACATTGCAATCATAAACAATCACCAAACAAAAGGTCAGAAGGTATCCGATAGCAAGTATCGAACATGTGCAAACACATGAATATTGCAATCACCAAACAAAAAGGTCAGAAGGTATCCGATAGCAAGTGTTACCTATTCTTGCGACCACTTGTATAAACAAACCAGTGCAAGAATACGAAGAATACCTCTAAAGCGCACAAAGAGGAAATGAGGAACCTGAGGCATGGAGGAAGCATTGGCAACGATGAGTAGTCAGTCGATGAATTACAGTAAAATAGGAAAGTTGCCTGGCTTAGTTATTTTTCCTCGATTTTTCGCGTTGTGTCTCTAACAGTTTGACGTAGCGGACATTCTCATCGGGTAGATTTATTGTATTTTATTTTATTTTATTTGTTGGCTCTGATGGAAGTATCAGCAGAATATTTTTATTTGGTTTTGCGCAAACAGCTGATTTTTTGTTCTCCTTCATGCTCGTGAGAAGTAAGAAGACACAGGTAGCGTTGGTGGTGGACGGTAGGGCGGAAAGGTGAAGGAATTATTATCGGGTAGACTTATGCCATATTATTTGTTTGCTCTGATGGAAGTTTGGGGTAGGTTATGTTTTCTGGTATTTAATACAATTGGAATGTGTGTGTATGATCGTTGAAGGAGAGTCGCATTTCAGCTACTGTGAGGATTCTCAAATGATTTTCTTTATAATTCATATTTGCAAGTGAAAAATGGATATTCATATTTAAAGGTAGGGGCGATGGTGGATAAAGGAAGGTGGGAGAATTGTCGTCGAGTGGTTGATGGTATATTATTTGTTGGCTTTGATGAATGTTTGGGGTAGGTTATGGCATATTGCAATTAGACCATCACAGTCACCTGTAACTTGTTTTCTTTGTTTTTAATACAATTGGTGTGTATGTTCTCATCGGTAAAAGAGATTCGCATTTCAGCACTGAGGATTCCCAAATGGTTTATAAACCATATTTGCATGTGAAAAATTATTAATTGAGGCAGAGATTTAAAAAGATAAGACAAGTTATAGTGTATTCCCAGCTACTTTGCGAACGATCCTTAAGGGTTTCCACTTTAAAAAGAAAATCGTGGATATTTTCGGACCCGTCGAATGCAATTTGCCACTTTTCAATTTTACAAACTGAACTTACTAAAGAAGTTTGTTGACTTATTGGTGGTGCTTGTCTGCGTTGCACAGTGTGACGAATCGCTGATTTAGCTTGGTTTAATAAAGAAAATGACATACACAAAATTAAACAAAAACCGGTTAAGCCTCCTACGTAATGACTGTGCAATTTTTTTGTTGTTGCTTAGTGCAACAAAAAAAAAAATCATCTCAAACTCAAAATTGTATATAATTTTTTTTATAAGAAGGTGAATTTGAAGAGAAAGTGTTTATATCGGTTTTAATTGGTTCGCTTATATTTTATAGCTTTTTTTTATCTTTTCTCAATAAGTTAAAAGTCAATTGATATAAAAGTAAGTTTTTCTTAAATAATTAAAGATTTTGTTTAATAGGTATAAGGGGTAAATGAAAGTAAAATTTATAGATAAAATATGTGTTTTTTGTATTCATTAGACGAAAAGTATACCTAGTTGTTCAGTGTTGTCCAGGTTCTAAAGCCTTGCATATGCACTGCTAAAATGTGTTTCAACAAAATTTTTCGTTTTTTAGGATGCCCATTTAAATCACGAAAAAGCAAATTTTTTATGTTTGGATTTCTTAATTTAAAATTAAGCGCTTAGATGCTGTTTCTGCTTTTGTTGTGGGTTACTTTAGCCATGTACTATTTTCTGAGGCTGCAACAAAGTCAATCAAATTAACCTTTAAAACTTTATGTTTAAGATTTGACGAGACATGGGCCAAAAGTGGTCGGCAAAGAGAGCGATTCGAAAATTCAAATTCTCTGTGGCTAAATGAAAATCTAACATTACCACAACATATCTTATATGAAATACCTTCTTCATCTAGAGTAGGAAGACCGAAAAAAAGCTTATAGATTAGATGTCAAGTTGCGGCAGGTAAAAGACCAAAGCAGTAAAGAAAAAGTCAATGCCAGAAAATAACTAATCCAAGAAAAATTTACAAGAGAAACAGGCTTATTGGCAGATATGCCAACTCAACAGTCTGGCAATCCTAATGACGGGAACAAGGCTAGACGATTTTTTAGAGATGATGAAAAGACTGCCCAAATTACAGTGATAGATAAAGAAATTATCAAAAAGTTTCATATCATCTTAGAAGCTCTTGGGTCTGGGTTCCCAATAGATGCAGATACTTTTGAAAATTATGCCTGGTATTTTAAGCCAGTAAGTGTGCATAAGGTCTTCTTTCATGGAAAACAAATAATTTCGACTTGTATACTTCCAATCGGACAACTTTCAGAAAAAGCGCAAGAGGCAAAAACAAGGAAAATAGAAGGTTTAGGGAACTTCTTACCAGAAAAATATCACGTGTAGATACAAATACTGAACTCTTAAATCGATTGCTTATAACCTCAGATCCAATTCTTAGCAAGTCTAAGATACTTTCCGAGAAGAAAGAAAAGCGTCATGGAACATGAATACTTGCAACTTTTATATGTACCAAATAATTAAAAAAATTAAAATAAGCTGGTTTTATATGTATTGTTTTGTCTTGAAATTTGTAGTCATATGTTAAAACAATTTGTTATATTCTATTCTGTGAACATTTTCAATTAAAAAAAAAAACAAAAAATTTTATCTTAATTTAATTCCGCTAAATCAGCGATTCGTCACACTGTGCGTTAGGTCGAAAACGAAGCGTTATTTAAAAAATGTTCGAAGTCGGAACGAGCGTTCGACGGTCTCGTAGGATTCACATTGGGAGAATTTAAATTCAAATTGTCCAATCTTCGAACTAAGGTATCTCTAATAGACTGCATTTCACGAATGAAAACTCGTTGGTTTCCCTCGAGTCTGTGGCTTCTTCTTGAACAGGTGGACGTTCATTAATATCTCATCGCTCATTATTATCATCACTATTGTGGTTATCTACCAGTTGTGGTGAAATCTGATCCTGGTTTAAGCCTACACTAGCCCCAGGTGGAGTACGACTAACTATTGGCCTGGATTCCATTGCTCCTGAACGGGGAGTTATTTCGAAAAGTGGACGAATTTCTCAAATTACTTGGTCTTCCTCTAGAACGCGTATTTGAAACTCTATTATCCATAATAGGAAATTTCGGATTTTAAATACAACTTCAAAAGTTTTTAAATTTCAATATCTTTTAATAAATCTGTATTAAAAAAAATTAATACATGCATAATTTGGGGTCAGCGCGGTCGGTGCTAAATTCGATATTAAATCAGATATTAAATTTGATAAGATTAGATACAATATGCTTAAGAGCAAGATATCTATCTTGGTAAATAGACGGACTGTGCAAACAATGAACACAATACGAACAAGACTGTGTAATAACTACCAGACAATGGACTACCTATACTAGGTATAAAAGAATTAGGATTTATATATTATAAAAATATTCATATGCACAACTTATCCTTTCACGAATGAAATTAGACCAATATGAATACAAAAAGCAGTTCAACTCTTTCTGATATCCAATAGTCGCAACGCGGATTACAATTAAAACTATGAATATACCGGGCAATTGCTGCAGCTTAGCTCTAGAGTTAGCCAGCATAATCTTTGTAGTGACGTTCTTAATGCCTCGAAGTATATCAAATGTTAGAACATGTTTAATGCTGAAGAGAAACAATCAAGCAACCTCCATTAAGCAAAAAATACCAACAAGTGACCTTCCTCAATGCTTCATTGAAAAGGTACATGGACCTTAAAATATATACCAACAATTTTACATGTTGATTAAAGATAAATAAACTTGCGCAATACTCCAATTTAGCAATCTAGCTCTACGCAAAACAACGAAAATTCTTATTATCCATATAAATATTCATCGTATAGGTACCTATTGACCAAAAAGTGGTGGTGCTGTATGGCACAATACTGACAAAAAATAAATTATGTCATTGCTTTAAAAATTAGATCGAATATTTCTAAATCAATTACAGAAACAATGATAGAAATCGGTACCTTTTGCGACAAGATATAGCCGAAACAGTGAGAGTCTAAAATGCGACAAACTCATAATATCTCATTTGATGAAAAATACCGAAATCAAATTTTATTCAATTTTTCCTTTCAAACGAATCGCCTATTCCATCATTTCTACTCGCAGACGAAGAAGTCAGATTTATTATATTTCCATCATCTCCCTCTCATCAAACATACTACTTGCCTAAGCGAAGGCAACATTGCAAATCATCAATTACACAGAAAAATAAACACATACTTACATTTCCATACAAATGAAAATCATATGGCATGACCACAGAATCGATAACGCGAGATCCATTATCCATACAAATTAACTTACTTGGAAATCCTACATGCTACCTGTGCTGCTAAACAACAAAAATGCCTGTGCTTCTTCTTACAAAGAAAAAAAATACAACATACATGGGAATGCAATTATGTAAGGTTCGATAAAGAGAGATAATCCAGTTTATTTGGTTTTCTTTCTTCGTTTTCAAAGTGTGTAAAAAAAATGGTGACAGCAAAATTTAAGACACAAACCTTTAAAACGCCATCTACCAACGTGAGGCCAAAATAAAAAAACTTGCTGTTATGATAATACTAGGTCCGTTCGCGTACTTGTAGGAAAATGAAAAGTGTCAAATCTCCAAAATCGAGAGAGAATCCTCTCATTTCTAAGAAAAGTACGCGAACGCTTTTGTGTAAAAAGTTGAAAAAACAGCGTAGTTTGGCTTGAAAAAAGCAACAGCTGTTTTTTTTTGCTAGCAAACTCATAGGATTTCATCATTTGACAGTTTTCATTTTCTTGCCAGCTGAAATTCTGTGTGAAGAAAAATGAACGAAAGTACATTTCTCTTTCGTTCATCTTTTTACCATTTTCTCAGTACGCGAACGCGTTTGTGTAGTTTTGCACGAAAGTTTATATAAATTTACGTTTGCATATTAGTTAGCGAACGGACCTAATATAAAGTGTATATACAATGGTATTATCACTTCGTGAATTCGACGACTACGCCACCATACGACGTAAATACTACATTAAAAAAAGCCATATCCATACTAGCATATTGAAGAACCTTTTCTAATCTTTGTTGTCTTCCATTATCTTCCATTCTCGTGAATATGAGGAGGAAGATCATTCAGGTAGCGACTACCGATGGTGGCTGATGTTTGACGTGCAGGAAATTATCATCGGGTTGATTTATCATATTTTATTTGTTGGCTCTGAAGGAGGTATCAACAGAATATTTTTATTTGGGTTTGCGCAAACAGCTGATTGTTTGTTCTTCATGCTCGCTACTAGGCATATGAGAAGGAAGACGACACAGGTAGTGTTGGTGGTTGACGGTAGGGCGGAACGGTGAAAGAATTGTAATCGGGTAGACTTATGCCATATTATTTGTTTGCTCTGAAGTCTGATGGAAGTTTGGGGTAGGTCATGATTTCTGGTATTTAATACAATTGGTATGTGTGTGTATGATCGTTGAAAGAGAGTCGCATTTCAGCGGTGAGGATTCTCAAATAATGATTTTCTTTATAATTCATATTTGCAAGTAAAAAATGGGTATTCATATTTAAAGGCAGGGGCGATGGTAGATAAAGAACGGTGGGAGAATTGTCATCGAGTAGATTAATGGTATATTATTTGTTGGCTTCGATGAAAGTTTGGGGTAGGTTATGGTTATACTGCAATTAGACCATCACAGTTACCTCTAACTTGTTACTTTGTATTGTGAAGGAGATTCGCATTTCAGCAATGAGGATTTACAAATGGTTTATAAACCATATTTGCATGTGAAAAAATATTAATTGAGGCAGAGATAAAAAAAGATAAGACAAGTTATAGTGTGTGTACGAGCAAATGCTCAGCTTGTCATAATAGCTGCGGGTATTCATGAACAACTGAAATTGGTTTATTTATTGGCCTTGTAAAAGGACATGCAAATTTCCGAGTACATATTCCCAACTACACTGCGAACGATCCTTAAGGTTTTCCACTTAAAAAAGAAAATCGTGGATATTTTCGGCCCCGTCAAATGCAATTTGCCATTTTTCAATTTTACAAACTGAACTTACTGAAGAAGTTTGTTGACTTATTGGTGGTGCTTGTCTGTGTTGGGTCGAAAACGAAGCATTATTAAAAAAATGTTCGAAGTCAGAACGAGCGTTCGAAGGTCTTATAGGATTCACATTGGGATTATTTAAATTCAAATTGTCCAATCTTCCAACTAAGGTTTCTCTAATAGACTGCATTTCACGAATGAAAACTTGTTGGTTTGCCTCGATTCTGCGGCTTCTTCTTGAACAGGTGGACGATGTTCATTAATATCTCGTCGCTCATTATTATCATCACTATTGTGATTACTTGCCTGACCGGATTGCATTGCTGCAGGACGGGGTTATCTACCAGTTGTGGTAAAATCTTATCCTGGCTTAAGCCTACACTAGCCCCAGGTAGAGTACGACTAACTATTGGCCTGGACTCCATTGCTCCTGAACGGGGAGTTATATTTCGAAAAGTGGACGAATTTATCAAATTACTTGGTCTTCCTCTAGACCGTGTATTTGGAATTCTATTATCCATAATAGGAAATTTCGGATTTTAAACAAAATTTCAAAAGTTTTTAACTTTCAATATCTTTTAATAAATCTGTATTAAAAAAAAATAATACATGCTAAATTTGGGGTCAGCGCGGTCGGTGCTGAATTCGATATTAAATTAGATATTTAATTTGATAAGATTAGATGCAATATGCTTAAGAGCAAGCTATCTATCTTGGTAAACAGACGGACTGTGCAAATCAATGCACACAATACGAACAAGACTGTATATAATTGGCAACTATAGGTAACATAGTAGCAACATAGCCCAGTGTAATAACTACCAGACAATTAACTACCTATACTATAAAAGAATTAGGATTTATATATTATAAAAATATTCATATGCACAACTTATCCTTTCACGAACATAATTAGACCAATATGAATACAAAAATCAGTTCAACTCTTTCTGATATCCAATAGCCGCAACGCGAATTACAATTAAAACTATGAATATACCGGGACTATACTAATGAAAGTCATACTCAACTTGAACTGCCAAGAGACACAATAGAACACTCTACAATTGCTGGAGCTTAGCTAAAAGCTGAAGAGTTAGCCAGCAAAATCTTTGTAGTGACGTTCTTAATGCCTCGAAGTATATCTATTGTTAGAACATGTTTAATGCAAAAGAGAAACAAGCAAGCAGCCCCATTAAGCAAAGAATACCAACAAGTGATGATAATAATGAGCGACGAGATATTAATGAACATCGTCCACCTGTTCAAAAAGAAGCCACAGACTCGAGGCAAACCAACGAGTTTTCATTCAAGAAATGCAGTCCATTAGAGATACATTAGTTTGAAGATTGGACAATTTGAATTTAAATACTCCCAATGTGAATCCTACGAGGCCTTCGAACGCTCGTTCTGACTTCGAACATTTTTTAAATAACGCTTCATTTTCGACCCAACGCAGACAAGCACCACCAATAACTCAAACTTCTTCAGTAAGTTCAGTTTGTAAAATTGAAAAGTGGCAAATTTCATTTGACGGGTCCGAAAATATCCACGATTTTCTTTTTAAAGTGGAAACCCTTAAGGTTCGTTCGTAATGTAACTGGGAATTGTACTCGCAAATTGTCATGTCCTTTTACAAGGCCAATCAATAAACCAATTTCAGTTGTTCATGAATACCCGCAGCTATTATGACAAGCTGAGCACTCGCACACACACTATAACTTGTTTAATCTATTTTATCTCTGCCTCAATTAATATTTTTGCACATGCAAATATGGTTTATAAATCATTTGGGAATCCTCAGTGCTGAAATGCGAATCTCCTTCACCGATGTGAACACACACACCAATTGTATTGAATACAAAGAAACAAGTTACAGGTGACTGTGATGGGCTAATTACAATATGCCATAACCTACCCCAAACATCCATCAAAGCCAACCAATAATATACCATCAACTTCTCGACGACAATTCTCCCACCTTTCTTTATCCACCATCGCATCGCCCCTACCATTAAATATGAATATACATTTTTCACTTTCGACTCTCCTTCAACGATCATATACATACATACATACAAATTATTGTATTAAATACCAGAAAACATAACCTACCGCAAACCTCTATCACAGTTCAGAGCAAACAAATAATATGGCATAAGTCTACCCGATAATAACTTCTTCACCTTTCCGCCCTACCGTCAACCACCAACGCTACCTGCGTCATCTTCCTTCTCATATACCTAGTCACGAGCATGAAGGAGAACAAAAAATCAGCTGTTTGCGCAAAACCAAATAAAAATATTCTGCTGATACCTCCATCAGAGCCAACAAGTAAAATACGATAAATCTACCTGATGAGAATGTCCTGCTACATCAAACATCAGCCTTCAGCCACCATCTGTAGTCGCTACCTGAATGATCTTCATTTCATTCTCATATTGCCATTTAGGAGATTGGAGGAAAACAAAAATAATCCCACGTAATGTGCATAAGCTATCACCATTTGTTTTGGCCCACAGCGCACAGGTGACGTATCGTTGTATACACGAAGTGAGAATACTATAGAGTCTGTATACAATGATAGTACTATATAGTGTATATACAAAGCCACTACTGACTCATAAACAAAAAAAAACATTATAGTAGTGTGTTGGCTTATGACGCGTGCAGTGCTTGAACCTGCACTATTGGGAACAACAACACACGCCGCCCATTAATTTAGAGAAACACACCTTGTTTTCTCCAACCTCTTGGCCGACAAAAGGATTTCTGCATGGTAGTACAATGAACCCTTACCGAGTCTGAGTGCTCTGGGATTTGGATTTCGTTTTTAAAAAAATAAAAAAAATAAAAGGAAAAAAAATGCTGTCAGTTTCGGCGGGACAAGGTGGATTTTTTATTTTGAAGATCAGAAATGGCAAAACATTTCCCATTTCACTAATTCTCGCCGAAATACGATAACATAATGGCATCGCATTGGCCGTTGCATTATCTGGCATTGCAGCAACTTTATTGGATGGGGCAGAACAGCTCATTCAGCATTTAAGCTCACTCTGAATGCTTAAAATAATCCAGACGCAGTGGCTTGCTGGAAATCATCGGCACTGTGGCGTAAATGTTGGAAAAGTCCAGCTAAAAATAAACATGCGCGTCCAAATGCTATAAGATCCACTCGCTGACACATTCTCGAAATAATTGTCAGATATCGGCGATGGAAAAGTTGCTGTCCATGAAAATAATGGCTGCATAAAACTGCTCACCGGTTTCTGCACAATCGTTGATTACCAAAATACTCTCATTGACCGCATATTCGCCGATGTACGCACACAATACATAAGTCATGCATGGCTGGCAGAAAGAGCCATGTTGGCAGCAAAAAATATGGACGGCGACGTTCAAACTTCAAGATACAGCAGTCGTAACCAGGCGACTTGGTATCATACAAATCGGTCGATACACTTTGCGATGCCAACGAAGCTGTATCCAACAGAGTTTTTTATACTCACTGGATTTGCCACGCACGCCAGCACACCTTCTGCGACTTCGGAATTTGAACCCACTACGGCTGTTCAATGGCACGAGTTACATACCCCACGGGACACGTGCCCCAACCCCGGTCATCAACACGGGCAGCCAGTCAGCACTTTCCCACATATTCATTCCTAAAGATCCTATTTCAATTAATTCTTTTTATTCATCAGCAATTTAATTTCAAATTCCAATTCCTTTTATTTTTTATTCATCAGCAATTTAATTTCAAATTCCAATTCCTTTTATTTTTTTCAATCAAACTTCGTCAGCAATTAAATTATATAAAAATGTAAAGGTGTAGATTAAGTTCTGAGTTTTAGTCAATAAAGCAGCACTGAGCTGGTCGAGAAAGAAAATTGTTTTTTTTTTTTTAAATTTCCCGACACTTGCAACCATAACTGGCGCAGTTTCGCATTTTCGAGAGCAAATTGAATATAGTAAAATTAATAAATACCTATCAGTGTCACAGACATTTATCGAGATATCTAAGTGCAAGGCACGTGTCCTAATCAGAACCAGCAACAGCCTGAAGGAGACCATCTCAACACATCTCAACAGCATAGGAACAACATGAAATTCTATGTCACGTAAGTCAAAATAGCGAATTTCATCCTATGTTTAAAATCCCAAAAATTAAGAATAATCCCTATCCAATCCAAAAGAGGAAACCGGACAGCTCCAATAATTTAAGTTTAGAAATAAGTGCAGAAAAGAAAATAAATTTAAATATTGGAAAATCTGAAAGTTTAGTTAAAAATAACAACAATCCCTTAGATAGCGATATTAATTTAAATAGTGAAACTTATTTAGATAGTAAAATTAATAAAACTAGAATAATGAACAATTAAGAAATTGATGCATCAGCATCAGTCGCCGCTGCTTCAGCATCAATCAATCTTCTGAACTCACTCAGAGTCCCAGATATAGTCAGGGATATTCCAACTTTCGATGGAAATCCAAGACTTCTATTTGAATTCATAAAAAACGTCGAAGAGATATTATCTCTTCGCAATGGAATTGATGGCACGAACTTATACAGGGTCATACTCCGAGCCAACGAAGTCCTAAACGTAGATGGAACCACGTTATCTTGGGTCTCTATTAAGGAGAACCTCATAAGTTACTACTCGGACAAACGAAACGAGACGTCCCTCATTCGCGACCTTCCCAACTTAAGGTTAGGTTAGGTTAGGTTTATGTGGCTGTCGGCGGAAGCCGACACACTTAGACCAATTTAGGTCCATTGTGATGCCACGTATGTATTATCTACCTCAACTCTGTAGATGGGACTGGCCAACGACACGCGGTTGTTCTCCAACGGTCCCCCATCTACGTACTAACCGCGCCCAACGTCGTTTTTAATTACGGTGATCTGACGAGAACCGATTAACTCGACGTGGTATGGTCGTTGGTAACGTTGGTCCCAACTTAAGACAATATAACAAATCTTTGGAAAAATTCTATAGTGAAGTTATAGAAATTCAAGCAGCTATGAATAATCATGTACAGATACGCGAAAAAGACGTTAACGTAATAATTGTAAAGAATAATTTATACCAGGAAATGTGCTTAAATACCTTCCTTACAGGACTTAGGGAACCCCTTGGTTCCACAGTGAGGGCAATGAAGCCTTCAACCCTATCAGAAGCCTTTGCCTACTGCACAAAAGAACAAAACATCTCATATATGAAACACGAACCGTTATATTTTCAACAACAAAGAAAACTGTTGTCTCCTCTTTACCAACCCAATTCACAACCTCAGATCTTTCCTATTACATATTACCCTTTTAGCAATCAACTAAGACAGAATTCCCCAATACCAAACCACACCTTTAACTCTAGACCAGGGCAACAGACCCTTTAAAACAAACCCCGGTTCCGGCCAATTCTTGAATAGACCCCCGCCCGAACCTATGGAGGCAAGTACCACGTACTCCAAACTTCAATCCCCAACACAACACAATTTAAGTCAACAAAACACTAGAACACCCAGCAACTTGTTCAAGCAAACAGGTCCTTCCAGAGAACTTCATAATATCAACGTCGAACACCCAGGAACCTCAATACATCCCGAATATGAATACACAAATAAACACGTTTTCAAACCGGACCTTGAGAGCAAAAACCCGTATCAGAATCTAGACCAGTACTATAATGAACAATTTCAACAAGACCCCGAGACGTCCCTAGAAACGAACCATCCAGAGGACATCGGAAATTTTCACGATTCGGCCTCTGGGAGACAATCGAATATATAAACGTCAATAAGCATGGTAATATTCTACCATACGCAAATATTTCGTCACCATTTGGAAGACCATTCAGATTCTTAATAGACACTGGTGCGTCTTCATCCTTCATTAATCCCGAATTTGCTGACCCCCAATTTCAAACTCCCAATAATAATACAGTTATAAAGACAATTTTTAAAGAACATACCTACAGTTAATAGAGCGATAATTTTTCTCTCCTTTTCAGAATTCCAAACACATGGTACATTTAGATTCTTAGTATTTAGATTCCATGGATACTTTGATGGTCTTATCGGCTTAGATATTTTGACCCAAATTAAAACAAAGATAGACTTAGAGAAACAAAAATTGATTACAGAAAATTCTACTATTCCCCTACCTTTAAAGCCAAATTTCACATCATCACAGTATAACATTCCCCCATACTCAAAAATGATCTGTCGCCTCCCCGTAAGCATACGAAATGGTGATATTTTCATAAGACTAACTGAAATTAAACCATGCGTTTCCGTCTCAGAGGGAATATACACCGCCAAAGATTGGTATAGCATCCTTGAAGTAACTAATACTTCAAGCAAAGAACAAACCATTTTTTTGGAGCAACCTATGAAAGTCTGTCCGTATTCAAATACCGAATTTTGTGAAGTCAATATAACAGAAACTTGTTTACAACCGCATGACGACAAAACCGCCGATAACGACTTGGTTAACTCATTGAAACTCAACCATCTGAACTCCGAAGAAAAGAGATCAATAATTAAATTGCAAACAGTTCGAAGATATATTTTTTCAAAAAACCCAACCTCTTACTTTCACTACCGCTGTTAAACATAAAATACCAACCAATGACCAATGAATACCCATACGTGTGCTATTTGCAAGTTGTAGTACCCGAAACACTTGTGACTACTTGTTAACAATGTCTTTCTTTATTCAGTGACAACTTACAACTAACTCCCAAAGGCAAAACTAAAGACAGAGACCACCACACTAGGTTTGACGCATTAGATGTTAAAGAGAGCGTGTGTAGATGTTTAAGTGTTTGTAGTGATCATCATATTCAGCCAAATATACATCATCTCCCTTCTTTTAATTAACATAACAATTCATTAATGCTAATATGTCGATTTAAGGGAATAATGAGATAAGAATATAAATCATATATGTATTGTAATATAGAATTCAAATTATTTCATTAAAATTTAAGGTTTATAGAAATTTGGTTTTTTACTTATCCGACCCGATCTCGTGATATACTCTTCAAGCTGAGGCAATAAATCTTGATCGACATGGTTTGCATTGTGAGACGTAGATGGGACATCTTCTACATTATCATTTTCAGTATTTAATTCAATATCAGAATTATTACATGTTTTCGGGGCAGATGGAGTTCTCTCCCCTATGGTGTCAGGCATTCTAATACATGGAGAGTACATTGACCTACGTAAATGAAAAGTATTTCGACGAATTATACGATTGTTTTCATTTCGTACCCAGTATGACCTCGGCAGCTCATGTTTTGAAATTACTCTCGCAGGCTCCCACTTTCCATTGTGTCTATACACTACATTTTCTCCTTCCTTTAGTTCCATTTCGCAGCGCGGTAAAGCTGGATTATTATATTTAAACATTTTTTCCTGACGTTGTTTTAATATTGTCTGCAAATTTGAAGGGATTTTAGGCAACAGATCTTCGTTTTTTATTGGAAGCCCTGTCCTCAACTTTCGGCTCATAAGCATTTCTGCTGGAGAATATCCAATGCCGGGAATTGGCGTACTCCTATACTCAAGTAGGGCTGCTTCTAAACTACCCTCAGCTTTGCTAATTTTTTTTAGCATTGATTTTGCAATATGGACAGCCTTCTCGGCTAGACCATTCGACTGTGGATATCTGGGACTACTATAAACGAAATCGAAATTTGATTTTTCTGCAAAGTTTCTCAATTCATACGAATTGAAGGGTTGGTTATCGGAAACAATTTTTTGAGGAATTCCATGAATAGAAAAGATTTGGTTCAAACTTTGTATAATACATGCGGCATTTTTTCCTGCAATAGGATACAGTTCTATCCATTTTGAATAGTAATCGATAGCCACCAGATACGATTTTCCTCCAAAATCAAGACAATCCATTCCCAATTTCTGGAACGGACTACTAGGTATTGGGTGTGGAATTAATGAATGCTTTTTGTTTTCTGGTTTGTATTTTTCGCACTCTCGACATCTTAAAATCATATTTTCGATATCCCTAGCCATATGAGGCCAATAGAGAGTCGTTTTAGCTTTGCTCACGGTTCGAGTAATCCCCATGTGAGATTTGTGCAAAAGCTTTAACATTTCACCAATTAAAGCCTGGGGAACGAAAATACGATTCTCGTAAAATACCAGACCATTTTCAACATAAATTTTGTCCCTAAATTGCCACAATAACCTTACATTGTCTGGCAAGTTTAGCTTATTTAGCGGCCAACCGTTTTTATATAGCCCTACTAGGGACTGTAAGACCACATCCTTTCTTGTCTCCTCTTCAAATATTTTCCTTTTCGGATCACTCATGTTAACTGTGTGAACAAGATCCTTTAAAGGTGATTCCAAATCAACTAAAGAATCTTTTAAAAAATTCCTAGATAATGAATCAGCTATGTATAAAAATTTTCCAGGTACATATTTAATCTCTAAATCATATTTTGAAAGCTTTAATTTCATTCGTTGCAAACGAGTAGAGTTAATTTCACCCACGTCCTTTCTCAATATAGCCACCAAAGGTTTATGATCAGAGTGTACGGTAAAATGGTATCCATAAATATAATTGTTAAACTTTTGGCAAGCATACACCACCGCCAACAGCTCCTTTTCGATCTGGGCATACCTCGTCTCAGTGTCTGTTAAGCTTTTAGATGCATAGGCCACTGGCTTACCATCTTGTAAGAGACAACATCCCAAACCCTTCTGAGACGCGTCGGTTTGGATTAAAATTTCCTTGTTTGGGTAAAAAACATTAAGAGTTGAATGTTGGGCAAGGATATCTTTAATCTCTTTAAAAACTTGAGCATGAGTTGATGTCCACAGAAATTCTGTGTTTTTCTTTAACAATTCCCGAAGTGGGGCATTTATATTCGAAAAATTTGGTATAAAAGCACGAAGATAATTGAACATGCCCATAATACTTTCAAGTTGCTTTCTATCTTGTGGCTCTTTCAGTTTGCTTATAGCCTCGACTCGACTTGGATCGGGACTAATCGTATCGCCAGTGAAAATGTGACCCAGATATTTTACTTTAGTGACACAGAGCTGAACTTTATCCTTATTAAATTTAACATTTATTTCTCGCGCTATATTGATTACTCTATTGACATTTTCATCATGCTCTTCCTTTGTTCTACCCCCTACTATAACATCATCTATATACACGAATGTGCCGGGTAAATTACCAAAATATTTCGAATTCAGTTTTTGAAATTTTTCGGGGGCCGTCTTAATACCAAAGGTAAGACGTTGTATTCATACGAACCAAATGGAGTGCTAAAAACTGTCAATTCTTTTGATGCGGGGCATAATTCGAGTTGCCAAAACCCCTCCTTCAAATCAAAAACTGAAAAATATTTAAATCCCCTCATAGCATCACAAAAATCATCAAGTGTAGGAATGATAAAGTGCTCATCCTTTAGGTACACGTTGAGTGCACTGGGATCAAGGCATAACCTTAAAGTTCCATTGGCCTTTTCAATGACCACTAACTGGTGCGACCATGAAGAAGGTTTATCACGTCTGCTGATAATGCCACGACGTTCCATATTTAAAAGAGCCACTTTCACCTTTCGCCTAATGCCAATTGGAATTCTTCTCGGCGGCTTACTGACCGATATGCTGTTGGGTTTTAGCTCTAACATGCACTTGTCAGGAAATCTACCATCACCAGAAAACACGTCCCTATTTCGATTCAAAAACTCACTAATGTCACTAATTTCATGCACTCTCTGTACCAAGCCTAATTCCAAACAGGTTTGAAGTCCTAATAATGGCCTAGAATCACTGTCTACCACCATGTAATCCACATTAATAATTTTATTTTTATATTGGGTACGAAGTCTGACTATCCCCCTAGTTAGAATTCGAGAACCTCCATATGCCTCTAATTTTGTTATCGCTGGTTTTATCTTGTTTTCGCCTTTTATATTTTTAATATTTTCAAGCGTTAAAATATTAACGTCGGCGCCAGTGTCCAATTTAAAATTAATTAATCTGTTTTCAACCTTTATATTTTCGTACCAACTCATGCAACCTTGTCGAACCCGATCTATTGAACTAATACAGCCACCGAAATCATGATCATCATCATTGACCACCTCTACTGAATCAATATACGTCTCGTCACTATCGCTTCCCCCGCCACAACCCGAGTTGTTAATATTTATATTATTAATGTTCTTAAATCGACATACGGATGCAAAATGATTATACTTGCCGCATCGAAAACATTTTTTTTCATACGCTGGACAGTTACCCTGATTATGATATCGGTCACACTTGTCACACACATTATTTGTAGTTTTATTTGCGGAACCTTGCCTTTGTTCTCCGCTAGCGTGTTGGTCTCTTTTCTTTATTACATGCATAGGTGATCTAGAATGAGAATAAGAAACAAATTTAGAATTTTGTCCACTGACATTATTGGATTGATTAAAATAATTCTGCTGTTGTCCTTTCTTCTTGGAGATTGCTGCAATTGATGGTCGTTCAGCCTGCATTTGTTGCGCCTGCATGCTTGCTTGCTCAGCTACACGGCATAGTTCTTTGGCCTTAGCAAGATCTAGTCCGTCCGTCTTCAACAACTGCAACCGTATATTCTGCTCTGCAATGCCCATGACTATTCGATCCCTTATCATCGATTCTTTCTGTTCGCCAAATTCACAGTTTTCCGCTAATTTCACGATGTCCGATAGATATTGCTCAAATGGTTCTGCTTCTCTCTGACTTCGCGAGAAAAACAGATAGCGTTCATAAACTACGTTGCTCCTTGGTACACAGTACGATTCAAATGCCTTGGTAACTACTTTTATTTTATTTCTGTCATCATCAGGTATAGGTAGCGTTTGGAAAATTTCTATGGCTTTTTCTCCAGCACAAGAGAGAAACCTCGCTGTTTGAATCGGCTCACTTTCAGAAATTGTTTTTGTAGCCACTGTATATATATTCCACATGTTGTAGAATTTCCGCCAATTTTCTTTGACGTTGCCATCCAATATTAATGGACCGGGTTTTTGGAAATCGCAGTTAGCCATTTAGTTACGAATATTTGTTAGATATGTATCTCAACTTATAAACAGATTCAACTTTAGATTTTAGATCAAATATATGCAATATGTTCTTTACACCGACTGCGCCATGTGCTATTTGCAAGTTGTAGTACCCGAAACACTTGTGACTACTTGTTAACAATGTCTTTCTTTATTCAGTGACAACTTACAACTAACTCCCAAAGGCAAAACTAAAGACAGAGACCACCACACTAGGTTTGACGCATTAGATGTTAAAGAGAGCGTGTGTAGATGTTTAAGTGTTTGTAGTGATCATCATATTCAGCCAAATATACATCAATACGTACATAAATTGGAAGTTCAAAGACAGATACAAGAGCTGCTCAGACAAGGAATAATTCGTCCAAGCCATTCACCCTGGAGTTCCCCGGTATGGGCAGTCCCGAAAGGAAAGGACATACCCACGAAATTTGGCGACTTGTTATTGATTTTTGTCGCTTAAATGAAAAAAACAATAAACGACAAATATCCACTCCCGAACATAACGGAGATCCTGGATAAGCTGGGAAAATGCATGTATTTCTCCACGCTAGATTTAGCAAGTGGGTTCCACCAAATAGAAATGGACCCAAAAGATATACCTAAAACGGCATTTACAGTAGAAGGAGGTCACTTCGAGTTCGTGCGAATGCCGTTCGGTCTCAAAAATGCTCCATCAACCTTTCAACGAGTGATGGACCATGTACTAAGTGGTCTTGTAGAAAAAGTCTGTTTGGTATATTTAGATGACAAAATCATCTTTTCAACTTCCCTCCAGGAGCATCTTGAAAACCTGAAGAAAGTTTTCTCGAGACTGCAAGAATTTAATTTTAAAGTACAACTAGATAAAACTGAATTACTTCACAAGGAAACAGCATTTCTTGGACATATAATCTCCAGGGATGGAGTAAAACCTAATCCCCACAAGATAAGAGCTGTCAAAAATGTCCCAATTCCAGAGACGCAAAAAGAAATAAAATCGTTTTTGGGCCTCCTTGGATATTACCGCAAGTTCATTAAAGACTTTGCAAAGTTAACAAAACCACTGACAGAATGCCTGAAGAAAGGGAAATCAATAACGCTTGACAACAAATACGTCACAGCTTTCGAAATGTGTAAAAATCTCTTGCACGCAGAAAAATCACTTATTTAAAATCAACCAACTTTCGGTTAATAACAACTAAGTGATACTGTTAATATAGCTCCTACAGAGAGATGGATTAAAAAGAACTGAGTCAACTTGTTTAAGGAAAATCAGTTAAAAATAACCGATTATCAGTTTCCCCTCCGAAATTTGCTCGTTGTGAATAGCAATTTAACTCTGTATAAGTTAAACAACTTACTTTGTTGTTATTAGCCAACTAACTTGGTAGAATTTAACCTACTCAGTCTGTTGTAATTAGCTGACTCACTTGGTAGAATTTAACCAACTTACTCTGTTATTATTAGCCAAGTAACTTGGTAGAATTAAACCTACTGAACCTGTTGTTATTAGCCGACTCACTTGGTAGAATTTAACCTACTTAGTCTGTTGTAATTAGCCAATTAACTTGGTAGAATTAAACCTACTGAACCTGTTGTTATTAGCCGACTCACTTGGTAGAATTTAACCTACTTAGTCTGTTGTAATTAGCCGACTCACTTGGTAGAATTTAACCAACTTACTCTGTTATTATTAGACAAGTAACTTGGTAGAATTAAACCTACTGAACCTGTTGTTATTAGCCAACTCACTTGGTAGAATTTAACCTACTTAGTCCGTTGTAATCGGCCGACTCACTTGGTTGCATTCAACCAGCTTATTCTGTTAAAATTAGTCAACCTTCTTGGTGGCACTTAACCCACTAAATGGACTAAATGTAGCTAACTCACTCGTTTGGAATTAGCAGTCCTAGTTGGTTGAATTTAACCAAATTACTTACTTGTTATAAGCCAGCCCATTTGGTACAAATTTACCAATTTACTTGGTTGTTTGAAGGTACCCAACTTCAGTGCATCTGAAAATTAAACAATTTTAAAAAGAAAAACAATTTTACCCTAAAAAAAAAATGCATTTTCATGTTAAGTTCATACATTTTTTATTATAACTATTTTGGTTATACATATTTACTTTTTATTACATGTATTTATTACCTCTAATGCGAAACTTAATTTTACAGGTACATCTACTTTCGGGGGGATATTCCGCATTTAATATAAAAATTAGCTTAAAGCAGACATCTACTGCCTCTACAATGTTAGGTAGTAGATATTTAGTATCATTAACTATTACAAAATGTGTGTCGGGTAATTAGTCTCCGACGACAGGGGAGCAAATCTGAAAAATGGTTCCGGAAAATAATTTACAACAACACCAGAGCTCTGTTAAGCGTATATATTTATTATTAAGTTTATATTACTTAAGGCTAATTTACAATGGATGTTACGTAGGGGACCGAACCGCTGCGAGGTTAAAAGAGGACCAAAAAACACCGTACTAGGTTAATAACGAAAAGAGAACTGCCCCGTGTCGAGGTTGAGAAATATCTGAACGAGAAACCAATGTGTTTCTCCCAAGTAGTCCGCAGTCGCCAACCCCTTTTGCACCGTCATCCAAAACTAGCCGATTACAGGTCCCACGGGAGCAGAGTGTCAAGCACTCGATACCATGCCCATGCCTTTGCCAACCACGTACCAACGAAATAGAGTGTGGCACACACACCCGAAATACCCATAGCGATCTGTATGCGCGACATTGTACTTATTCCAAGAATATACAATGCGCCGATGGATGGCAGTATTTATGGTTCGCACCCTCGCCTGGTTATCTTATGTCAACAACGATTAGGCGACGAGGCGACGACCACAAAGTGCATACGAATGTCTGCGCATAGACTCTGGTATCGGGTGGCGGTTATACGATGCTGGACATTCGCTG
Source organism: Portevinia maculata (assembly GCA_949715645.1). Classification (NCBI taxonomy): domain Eukaryota; kingdom Metazoa; phylum Arthropoda; class Insecta; order Diptera; family Syrphidae; genus Portevinia; species Portevinia maculata. Next base: position 145,832,327 of record OX454527.1, on the reverse strand, counting down.
TGTGGAATGCCAGCTCATCGATGTGTGGATGGATTGATGAGGTATTTGGGCTGGTGGCGACCGGGGAAAATCTACACGGTGGAAAACAAAAGATATGAAGTGCCGTATGGCTCGGGCACTGTACAATTAAGAATGCGATGACTCTGCCCAAACGCCAGTGGGTGGATGGCAGGTTCTCGTGTCTGATTAGGACTATGTCCTCCAATTGGATGTTGGGCTCCGGTCTTGCCCACTTGCTGCGGGTCTGGAGGGTGGCCAGGTATTCCTCGCTCCACCGCTGCCAGAATTCTTGATGGATCTGTCGGATCCATTGGTACTGCTTGTGACGGTTGCTCGGCACGTCGCCGAGGGGTGGTTCGGGCACTGCGATGAGTGAGGCACCGATAAGGAAGTCGCCTGGAGTAAGCGCGAGCTTGTCATCTGGATCGTCATGGAGTGGAACCAATGGCCTCGAATTGAGGCATGCTTCGATGCGTGTGGCCAACGTATGGAGTTGGTGGTACCAGAGGGCCTGGGTACCAACGAGGCGAACGAGGTGATGCTTAGCTGACTTGACCGCGGCCTCCCACAATCCACCTTGGTGAGGAGCGCCGGGCGTAATAAAGTGCCATCGAGTGCCGGCATGGGCCAACGTCTGTTGTGTGTAGTGTGCCTGGAACACAGCTAGATCTTCCTTCAATAGGCGATTTGCTCCAACAAATGCCGTCCCATTGTCGCTGTAGAGGTCGGGGCAGGGTCCCCGTCTATTGGTGAAGCGAGTAAAGGCATCCAAGAATGCCTGTGATGTGAGGTCTTCAATGACCTCCAAGTGCACAGCCTTCGTGGCCATGCAGATGAAAATTGCCAAGTAGCCTTTGACGGTGGTGCGGGAGCGCTGGGTCCCCACGCGCAGGGTAAATGGGCCGCAGTAGTCGACGCCAGAAGCCAAGAAGGGTCGAGCTGCGTTGACCCGCTGGCTGGGCAACGGGGCCATCTGTTGCCGGATGAGTGTGCCTCGATGTCTTCGGCAGATGACGCACTTGTGCAAGTAGGTACGCACCGCTTGTCTTGCGTGTAATATCCAGTACTTGTGGCGCAGTGTCTGCAGCATGAGCTGGACTCCTCCATGCATCGTTGTGATATGGACCTGCCGAATGAGGAGCCATACCAAGGCACCGGTCTTCGGGAGCACGATAGGGAAGCGCTGTTCGTGCGGAAGAGATGAGTTCGTGAGTCGACCACCGACTCGTAGGATTCCACGATCGTCCAGATATGGATTCAGTGACAGCAGGTGACTGGAGCTGGCCAAGACGGCTCCATGTTGTAGTTGATGGATCTCCTGAGAGAACGTGGTTGCTTGTTCTCGGAGAATTAATCGTTCCAATGCATTGTCGAGCTCATCCGCTCCGACGATTGGTTGCGCTCGTAGATGGCGATTTGTTCGGCACCAGCGGAACATGTAAGCGACTGTGTGTAGAAGACGGTGTAATGAGCTGAACTGCTCAGTCAGCAGGATGGTAGCGCCATCGCGGCGCCGTGTGGTTAGAGTGGTGGTAATAGTGGTCACCCCTGTGATGACCATTGCTCGGAGCTCCTGCTCAACTTGGTCTTCGTGGTCCAGTTGCTCTGCCCGGCTGAGGGGAAGGGATCCGGTCGTCAGCCAGTCGGGACCCTGCCGCCATAAGTGATGCTGGAGGAGCTCGTTAGCACCAAGACCTCTGCTTGCGCAGTCCGCTGGATTCTGGGCCGACCGCACGTGGTGCCAATGCGCTGGTGATGTCAGCTCTTGAATTTGTCGCACTCGATTAGCGACGTATGGTCTGAGGGACGAGGGCTCCTTGCGCAACCAGCACAAGACAATGCTCGAATCGGACCAGAGATAGTAGGGTGCAGTCCGCAACCCCAATGCACTGCGGACGTTCTCAAACGTGGCAGCCAGTAGATTTGCGGCACATAGCTCCAAGCGAGGGATGGTAGCGCCTTTGAGCGGGGCTACCTTGGTCCGGGCCGCCAGAAGTGAGACGTGAACCTGGTCGTGGGCGTCGATGGTCATCGTGTAGATAACGGCGGCGTATGCCCTGATGCTAGCATCGCAGAAGCCGTGAATTGTGGTTGTCTCACGGCTGTCCATTCCCAGCCACCGTGGGATTTTGACTTGGTTGAGGGCGGAAAGCCCGTCTCGGAATGTGGTCCATGCATCGCACAGCTCGGCCGGAGAGGAGCATCCCAAGTGATGCCCGCTGACCAGAGCGTCTGGATAAACACCTTTCCGACGATGACGACTGGGGCCAGTAGACCAGTCGGATCAAATAAGCGTGCCACCTCGCTAAGGACACGTCGCTTGGTGGGAGGAGGCGGCGGTGTATCTAGGTCCACACGGAAAAACAGCTCGTCCGCGGCTGGATCCCATCGCAGGCCAATCACCGTGGCAGTGGGGGATTCAATGATAAGCTCTGTGGAAAGAGAAGAAGGGGAGATCTCATTAGTGATTAAAGCAATTACCTGCGCACTGTTTGAGTTCCATTTGCGCAACTTGAAATGTCCGCTCTGCAAGATTGTTTCCAGATCATTGGCCAGACCGACCGCCTCGGGAGCTGTATCGCAACTCGTCAGCAGGTCATCCACATAAAAGGACTTCTCGATGGTCTCGGTCGCCGCTCGGGCACGTTCCGCTTGTGGGATTGTCATCGCATTGTCCTGGGCACATTGCACCATGGATCGCACCGAAGTGTATGGGCTGGATGCCATACCATAGGTAACCGTCGTTAAGCGGAAGACGGCAAGATCGTCTGACGGTGATTCTCGCCAGAGAATCCGTTGAAAGTCTCGATGTTCAGGCGCCACCAACACCTGGCGGAACATCTTCTCAATATCAGCAGTAAGCGCAACGCTGTAGCGCCGGAAGCGAAAGATCACGTTGATGAGTGACTCCTGGATGGTGGGCCCCCCCAGCTGGATGTCGTTTAGCGAGACGCCAGTAGTGTTCCGCGCTGAGGCATTGATCACCACGCGGAACTTGGTGGTGACCGCATGATGTGGAATGTAGTAACTGTTGGGGAGGTCGCCGTGTTGACCTACCCGCTCCATCTGGCCAAGTTGTAAGTACTCGCGCATGAAGGCGACGTACTTATTCCGTAGCTCCGGATTATTGGTCAAGCGCCGCTCCAAGCTATAAAATTGGCGCAGGGTATTGTTATATGAAGCCCCAAGACGTGGCGCATCATGCCGGAAGGGGATGTGTACGACGTACCTCCCATCAGCCATACGGGAGTGCGTGGACACGTAATGACGACTGCATTCGTCTTCTCTGGTCTCATCGACCGGAACTTCTTCCAGCTTCCAGAACTTCTGAACCAATAGGTCGAGCGTGAACTCCAGGGATGGCTCCGCTGTTGCCTGGCCGTGCAGAGTGCGCGCTGGCAGCAAGCCTCGTGATGTAGCCGCCGGACCAAATACAACCCAGCCAAGCCGGGTGCGCTGCGCATGCGGTTCATCGGGACGACCATGGATGATGTCGCCCTCAACGATAAAGCCCGACGCATCAGCTCCTAAAAGGATGTCGATGTCACCAGGGAAACCGAAATGCTTGTCCGCTAGAGGGATGCCGGACAGATGCTTCCATTTTGATACATCCACCTTCGCTGCGGGGAGCGTGGACGTAATGACGGGCAGCACAACTACCTTCAGGGTGATTCTGAACTCAGACCGAGTGGACCGTAGCGACAACGTCACATGGCCTGAGGATCGGGAGGGCCTTGCAGCCCCGATGCCTTGCACTGCTACTTGAAGTCGTGACCTGCGGAGTTGAAGGCGATTAGCAAATGAAGTTGTAACTAGACTTACCTGTGATCCAGGATCACACAAAATACGCGCAAGCTGGCGCTGTGGTAGGGCACCGTATGCATAGGCGAGCGCCGTTGCGAGCAGTACAGTGGCGTTAGGATCGGCGAGTCAGTGCGTCCATTCCGGCTCCGACTCGCATAACTCCGCTGGCGGGATGTTCTGATTCCTGTATGCGCGGTTGGAAGGACCTCCGCCTGCCCGGGTCGCCCAGGTGCTGCTGAGTGGCTGTTCCTGTCCGGCTGCGGGCTGATTCCTGCACAGGAGCGTATTGTGGCGCTGACCGCATTGTCGGCACGCACTCGATGGGCATTGCGCTGAATTGTGGTCGCGTTTTAAACAATTGAAGCAGACACTGGCTGCGCGGATGGCTTCTAACCGTTGACGATGGTCCATGACTTGCAACGGTTGGCAGCGTGTCACGCGATGTGGGCCGCTGCAATGGATGCATCGTGTAGATTCACCAGCTGCCGCATGCGTTCGGGCAGTGGTCTGTCCGCGGGCTGGAGCGCTCGTCGCTGGTTCCTGTCGCCCCGATATGGACGGTCGTCCGACTTCCGTCGCCAGACTGTGGGCGCGCTGTTCCAAAAGCGCGAGCAGACTGGTGAGCGTCGGAATCAACTTGGGATGGCAGTGCATGCACCACGCTTGCTTGGTGGCGGCCGGTAGTTTCGCAACAATTAATGGGACCAGGATGGCATCCCACTCTGCTACCGGCAACTGCATTACCTTGAGTGCACGAAGGGATTCTTGCACCTGGTCGACGATGTGGAGAATGGCCTTTGACGATTCCTCGCCAACCGGCCTTATGTTGAGGAACCTGGAGATGTGTGTTTCCGCCAACAGCTTGGGGTTGTCGAACCTTTCCTTGAGCTCACTCCAGAGCTCCTCGTATCCCCCGGAATAGATATTCCCCACCATGCCAACATGCTGAGGGAGCACAGCGGAGCGCAGCTTCTGCAGCTTGTATGCCGTCGGGAGCTCGGTGTTGTGGACCAGATTCTCGAATGCGTCCTTAAACGCCAACCAATTGTGTAGAGTCCCGTCGAACGACGGGATTTGCACCGGGTCCAGCTTCATTTCGACCCGCGGGCCACCATGACCAAGCGCGTCCTGGTGCAGCGCTTCCTTGTGCTCGCCAGCCAAGCTGCCCAGGCGTCGATTGATGGCGACGCATGCCGCGTTGTAAAGCGCTTGCACATGCGCTAGCAGGTCATCATGTGTGCGCAGCTCTTCGTCGGTGGCCTGGCGCACTAGGACGTAGTGGGGCACCGTAAATCGGTCGTACTGCATCGTGAGGGTACGCAGCTCCTGCTCCAACTCGACGGCATCGAGCACGCCTACCTCAGCCATGATTCGGTCATGGATGCGCCTGATAGCTGTCGTCGCTGCGGACCGAAGATTCAATTCTGCCATTGGCTATAGCACTGAGGAATGAAAGAATGTTTGTAGGGGCACCGCACAGGGGTAGCTACTGATTAACACTTGAGGTAGGGGCACCGCACTGGGGTAAATCACTCTTAGATGTATTCTGCGAGCACCAGAATACAATAAACCAACACAACGTAGGTGTATAGCACGCACAAAATCGTAAACTCGACGAGACACGGTGGGCAGAGCATTCACCGCACCAAATTATTTTCCAACCGAATATTCAGTCCTCACAGGAGGCACCAAAATGTCGGGTAATTAGTCTCCGACGACAGGGGAGCAAATCTGAAAAATGGTTCCGGAAAATAATTTACAACAACACCAGAGCTCTGTTAAGCGTATATATTTATTACTAAGTTTATATTACTTAAGGCTAATTTACAATGGATGTTACGTAGGGGACCGAACCGCTGCGAGGTTAAAAGAGGACCAAAAAACACCGTACTAGGTTAATAACGAAAAGAGAACTGCCCCGTGTCGAGGTTGAGAAATATCTGAACGAGAAACCAATGTGTTTCTCCCAAGTAGTCCGCAGTCGCCAACCCCTTTTGCACCGTCATCCAAAATTAGCCGATAACAGGTCCCACGGGAGCAGAGTGTCAAGCACTCGATACCATGCCCATGCCTTTGCCAACCACGTACCAACGAAATAGAGTGTGGCACACACACCCGAAATACCCATAGCGATCTGTATGTGCGACATTGTACTTATTCCAAGAATAAACAATGCGCCGATTGATGGCAGTATTTATGGTTCGCACCCTCGCCTGGTTATCTTATGTCAACAACCATTAGGCGACGAGGCGACGACCACAAAGTGCATACGAATGTCTGCGCATAGACTCTGGTATCGGGTGGCGGTTATACGATGCTGGACATTCGCTGTGTGGAATGCCAGCTCATCGATGTGTGGATGGATTGATGAGGTATTTGGGCTGGTGGCAACCGGGGAAAATCTACACGGTGGAAAACAAAAGATATGAAGTGCCGTATGGCTCGGGCACTGTACAATTAAGAATTATATGCGACGTCAGCGGTTTGGTCTGTCTGTTTATAATAAATTAGGAGTGGATGGAAATCCACTCCCAACAAAGCAATAAATTATAACGGATAATTTGATATGAAGAACAAATCTTATCAAGACATTAAGACTTACTCTAAACAATGTGAGAGAATTGATTCAAGTGAGTTACCTACTAATGGCTGAAGGGTAAGGCCAATACCCTGCAGTTTTTCCCTTCTGCTGGTAATTGCTGCATCTATTTCTGCATCGGTCGAAACTCTCGTTATAAAGCCATCCCTAGCTTCAGCTTTAGACGGTCGCCAAACTTTCTTTTTCGAACCGCTGACCTTGACATTTGAGGTGGATAGTAACGATGGAATCAGCAGAAATGCTGCAAGATTGCTGATCTCTTCAGATACTAAAAAAATATAAAGAAAATAAAACAATAATAAGCCATGTGCATCGAATTAATTTAAATTAGCTAGTATATTTATTAATAAATACAAACTTCTTACGATCTTTCAGAGTCAACAGGTGAGCGAAATATTTATCCTTTCCTGCTATTCCTTTTCCCTTGTTTTCCCCTAGTTGGAAAATGTTAGCTTTTAATTTTGGAAAATTTTCCACTAATCCCTTGCAGTTGTCTCTGTACATTTTATTAAAATCATTTACTAGCTGGAAAAAATACAAAAGAAAAATTACATAATATTATAATGTAAAGTAAAACTAAATATGTAATGTATTTTGGATAGATTTATAATTATATGAAATTTTACCAGTTTATATCCCAATGTTTTTTGTAAAGCCGGATATTCTTCAAAGTATTCGGATATGCTCATCTCGTTTAAACGTTGAAGTCGAGCATAGGCAGTTTTTTCCCATTTCTCCTCCGTTGTATCCCATGGATAGCTAGAATTTTTTAGCCATTGGAGATCTTCTTCGCATTGTCCTTCGGTGTCTTCGAAATTGGCAGCTGTTGCCAGGCGTTTTATGGGATGTGGTGCGGGAGAGGGTACTCTGCTGGAGCAAGGTGACGACGTCGCAGACGTGGAAAACGATCGTTTTCTTTTGGTGATAACACCACGGTATTTCCTTTTTAAGTTGTGAATATGGTCTGGCAATTTTCCAGCCAACCTGTAAACGATTCCACGACTCGAATTTACCAGCTTATTGTGGAAATAGACTGATCTGTTCCCGTTGGGGAACACATGAACAATTTGATTTGTCCAGTGCCCATAAATTTGAGGCGTTATATTTTTCTCCGAGTTATTCTTCAAAATGTTGGTGCAAAAAATACGGACCAATCGCAGCCGAGCGATGTTATCCAGCGGTCGAGTTTTATCCAGCGACAGATGACCGATTCCTTCCAGTGAGCTTTCGAGCAGCTTGTTAAGATTCTAGAAACAAAATATTTGATGTATACATAATTCATATAAGTATAAAATAATTGGTGAAATAAATAAATATCTAATTAATGAAATAAAACAAAAAAACATAGGGACGGGCTACAGTCCGCTTGGGCGAACTGTTGGATACAGTATTCTTATTCTTATCCCTCATAAGTGGGCGTGAAAAAAGTCTAAGTATGGTTATGGTTAACATTTAAAGGATTTTATCCCCAGCTCAAGCTGTGGTTTTTCAATAAAATTATTTTATTTAATTGTGGGCGTGTCAGTAAGCGGATTTAAAAAAAAATTAATACATGAGCATAAAGGGCCCCTAGAGAGTATATATTATAAATTTCAGCTCCCTAGCTCAAATTTTGGTTTTTCAATAAAATTGTTTTATTTTTTTGTGGGCGTGTCAGTGGGCGGATTTTGAAAATTTTATATCCCGAGCAGTTTTAGGAGTCATAGATCATATATAAATAATTCCAGCTTTCTAGCTCAAAATTCGATTTTTTCCAAAATTTTGTTTTTTTTGAGTTTGTGGGCCTGTAGGCGGATTTCAAAAATTCGTAAACTTGATTATTTCGGGACCCTAGAGAGTATATGGTTAAAATTTCAGCTCTAAATTTCAGGCCTAATTTTTGCCGACGGACGGACGGACGGACGGACATGGCTAGATCGACATTACTATCGATACTGATCATAAATATAGTAACTTTTAGGGGTCTACGGGCAATATTAAGGTATGTTACAAACTATGCGTCAAAATTAATATACCCTTAGAATAGGGTATACAAAAACTTTATACTATCGGCTAAGGTGATTAGTGACGATCACTTATTATAACCACCTTCTGTTAGCTCCACTGATCAGCAATCATATGATTAATTGTGAGAATATGCAATGCTCAGATTTTTACTCAAACTGCTCAGTAAATTTATTCTGATTAAGCTCTGAACGCATAAAGAAACACAAATTTAAAGAACAGATCAGCCTCTGCGCTGAACTTAAGGAGAAAAACGCCTATTGTGCCCATCACTAATCACCTTACCGATTTCAACCATGTACTTACATCTAAACTTTCGCTCGATGGATCAACAACAGCACTTGAAGGGGAATCAAGTTCTTCCCCTGTGAAGCTTGGAAGAATGTCACTAAGCGAAAAACTTAGACAATCGACTTGATTTTGTTGGTTCGTAGCAACACACATTTCTGAATTTAGAAAAGTCTGTAAAATAAAAAGACTTTATTTCTGCCATTTCCAATGGTTAAATAATCACCCCTATCATTTAATCCGGTGGATCGAAGATCCACTGCACGCATTCGATCCACGTTCACTTGCTGTTGGTATCATTTAATCCGTCGGATGCACTGTTTTATCGACCACGTTTTGATTTTTTTCGAAATCATATGTTTTGTCATTGTTGACAAATAGAAAGAACTCCTGCTTGTCAAAGAATTTTTTTTATTTAAACAAAGTGGATAGCATAGCTCTATTTTTTGAAGATGACGACAAAAAAAAACAAAAGAAGTTATCGTGCCAATTTAAGAGCTTCTGGTGAAGATATTATGGATATTTCAGATGCGTCGTGTGTTAAAAAATGTCATTGTTCAGAATTCAGTTTATACTTTTAATTAAAAATAAATAAAAATCACAATTCAGTACTATGCTAAAAAAAAATTAAAAATCACATGCGAAGTAACAAGAAAAAAATATCTACATAATTCAATTTGAACTCATGGTCGAATTGAGTTTTTCAATTTAATAATCAAGCATTTTCTGCTTGACTTCGAGTTTTCTGCGGGCAATCTTGCGCATTTCTCCTTGGTGATTAAGGGTTTCCTGACTAAAGAACTCTACTGTTTGATTGTGCCTTTTTTCTTCTTCTGCGCGGGTCTTCATTATAGCTAAAAGCTCCTTATTTTGGTCAACAATTTTTTCCAACGACCTATACACTCTTTTCGTGCCGTAGTTCAATTCGGTGGCATTCTCTTTTTGCCCTTCCAAGCCGCTGACGATTTCTTTATACAAGTTTGCTTGTATATTAATCTGTTTAACAAGAAGGTCTGCTTGAATTGGTCGCTTGTTCTCGCTTGGTCTTCCCCTGGCATTTGGAGTATCTATAAAGACATCTTCGGGCAAGTAAGCAGTTTGTTGTGGTTCTGTTTCAGCCAACTGAGGGGACACTGCTTGAGGAACTTCTTGTCTTAGTGATCGATTTGATCCAAATGAACGAACGTTTTGTATGCCTTCAACTGACTCGTTCAATTGGATCAACTCAATCACTTCCTCTTCTTCCGCAGAGAAACAAAACTTTTTGTTGGGTCCACCACCAGTTGATGTAAGCTCCTTCTTATTGCCACTCAGCTTTTTCTTTAAATGTGATTTATGATCACTCCATACCTGCGATTAAATTTTGTTTTTGAAAGCGAAACCATTAAAAGCGCATAATCTTCTTACTTTTTTCCACTCTACAACTTCTTTATGTGGTGGTCCTAGGCTATTGAGATTAGTTTTGAACTTTTCCCAAAACTCTAACTTTTTCCGGCGGCCTCTTAGAATTGTTATTAGCGATGTCTGGAAATTGCTTCATATTGGCTACCAATTTTTTAAATTGGTCTCTATTTGTTGTCCTATTCCTAAATGTTACTTATATCTTTAATAAATTCGATTTATTACAAAAAATACTTACATTTCGTTAGCTAAATCTTTTAAACGAACCGCGCAGCAAAACAATCCGCAACAATTTTCCTGCGGAAGAGAAATGTCAAAATTTGCAAGAAATGATTCGATTCCCCCGTTTTAAATGATCAAGTGAAAAATGAATTTACATTACCGACGGGAGGATGTTCACTGCGGATATCTTAAATGATACACAATTTGGAATTTCGGGGATATGTTCCCCCCGGCGGATTAAATGATAGGGGCGAATAAGAACCAACCGGTAGACGCATTAGGGTGCATAGCTTTCCGCCACTCTTCGAAATTCCGTGTAAATACTACCCGATGCCCTATTACTGGAAACATTTCCTTTATCTCTGAGGCACCTAGTAGCGCCAAAGACATTGAAGTAATCGCATTTTCTGTTATAAATTAAAATTAAAAAGTAACAATTAGTTAGTCACTTATATAGTATAGGTTTGTATCAGATATATAAGAAAGTCGTGTATAAGAAAGAATCGCTTGTAACAAACACTAGCTTTTAAAACAAATTGTAATCACTAAATACATTTGTGCGTTAAGCCATCGGAATCAAAAATACAATATACAAGGTGTCCCAGTTAAGCGGTGTAATCCTTTAAGCGGTGATTACTGAAGTTCCGCCGAACAAAAAATTGAATGGCAGGTGGGGGAGTCTATTCTCACCCCATCTACAGTTATAGCGTATTAAAGTGTGTGACTTCTAATTTGGATGTGTAACCACTTTAAACGCTATAACTTCAAAACTGTTATAGGCACAAAAATTGTTTTCTACATTTTGGAAAGACAATTTAGTAGCGCATACAAGTCTTAATACATCTGTGTAGCTACAAAAACGTTATGGCTCCTTAAACCCAAAATTATGAACATTTTTTGTTCAATTTTTTTTTAATAAAAATGCATTTTTCTCAAAAGTTTTGCTATTATAAATGTTTTTTTTTATGAAATTCGTATCCTTGAAAAATTTCCTATAAATTATGTTAAGAAACTTTTTTACGTACGATCAACAGCAGTTATAGTAAAAACATTTTTTGGTCTTAGTTCCGTCCATTTCAGGACCACAAACAAATATTCTAAGAGATTTTAAGAGTAATTCAGTAGGTACACTTCTTTATGACAATTTTTGTTTGAAAAAAAATGTTTTTTACTACAACTTCTGTTGATCGTACGTACAAAAGTTTCTTAACGTAATTTATAGGAAATTTTTCCAGGATACATAAAAAAAAAAACATTTATAATAGAACAAATTTCGAGAAAAATGCATTTTTAGAAAATAAATGGAACAAGGAGTTTAGGAGCCATAACTTTTTTGAAGCAGCACAGATGTAGCCAAAATAAAAAAATATTTATACTTGTATGCACTACTAAATTGTCTTTCCAAAATGTATAAAACCATTTTTGTACCTATAATAGTTTAGAAGTTATGACGTTTAAGCTGGTTACACCTCCACATTTTGAGAAAAATGCATTATAATTAAAAAAAAAAAATGGAACAAAAAATTTTGATAATTTTTAGTTGAAGGAGCCATTCCATTTTTATAGCTTCAGATGAACCCAAAGTGTTTAAGATTTGTATACGCTACTAAATTGTTTTTCCAAAATGTACAAAACAATTTTTGTACCTATAATAGTTTAGAAGTTATGGCGTTTAAAGTGATTACACATCCAAATTCGAGGTCACCCACTTTATAGCACATTGTAATTGGGGTGAGAATAGCCCCCCCCCCACACCTGCTACACAATTTTTTGTTCGGCGGAACTTCAGGAATCACACCTTAATATATTATACCGCTTGACTGGGACACCCTGTATATGCGTAGCAAAAATACATTAAGCAAGTTTCAGCTTTCTTATATCCGAATAATATTGTACTAATTTACATTTTGGTATATAAACGAACCGTTAAAAATGTCTACGTAGTCTTCCAGGCCCCACTCCTTTAGTAAGGTGCACACTTCTTCATCCATTTCAAATAACTGTGAAGCACGTGTTAATATTAGTACGTATCAAAAATACGATAATATAAGTACTAAATGCTACAGAAACTCTGGAAACTAAGGCTACGCCTGTTTTTAAAGCGTTGATTGCACTTTTTTAGGGAAACGATTTGAAATGATGGAAACACAGAAAAAGATTTTTTTTCAAATAAAAAAATTAAATAAATGGTTGGCACACAAAAGTCTGCAAAGACCCTAGGCCTAACTTCTCCTTACCATTCGTTTGCGTGAGTTTTCATTTTTGGGACGAATGAAAGGAATCTACAATTTTATACTGTTTATGACAAATAATAAATTAGCAACAAACGCGACCGTGATTATAACCGAGTGTATCTCAACTCGGCAATTATTAACCGAAACGACTCGGTTAAAATCTTGAAATGAAGAAGAAAAAACATGTCGCAGCATGATACGGTAGATAGCACCATAAGGGTTGATAATAACCGAGTGTGTTTCAACTCGGTTATTATTAACCAAGACGACTCGGTTAAAATCCACTGATTTAATTCCCAAATTGTTCTTTTTCACTCAGAAATCACAAAAATTAACTTTAAATGTATAAAAAACGCGAGAAAAACAGCGCAACTAACACTATATGTAGCTCGTAAAAAGCCTTCACTATATAATTTTAATATGGAACTGTAATTTCAATTATAATTGTTTGATTTTGTTAGGTAGGTATTATAAAAAAAGAAGCTACTCACCGTTTATTATTTCCTTGCTTTTACTTCTCTTGCTAAACTTTGTTTTAGCACACTTTGTTTTGCCACACTTTATTGTTTTGTCTAACTTTATAGACTTGGCACACTTAAATTTTTCCACTGGAAATTTTCCACTTAACGACAACTGCAACTACTTCTTACAAAGGTTCCCCACTTAATGACTCAATTACTATTCTCCAGAGCAATAGCAAGCAGCGTCGTTCATAATTGGTGATAGTATGTGTATAACTCGATAAGAAAAAACAGTATGTGTTTGTAGAAACTAACCGACTTCATTGTTGAAATCAACAGACACAATACACACACCGTTTTACATTCTAAGAGAGTAGCGTAGTAGCTGTGTGTTTGTAGAAATTAACCGAGTTGATTGTTGAAATCAACAGATACAATCCAAACACAGTAACAACAACGTAAAATACCTCGAGGACAATGCGAATTTTCTACTTTTGAACAAAATGTCATATTCTTTTTGGGAAATCTACAAGAAATTTTCAGATTTAAAAAAAAACATTGGATGGGTTAAATTTTCACGAGTAAAACGATTAAAAACAACTCAGTCGTTGGTTATATTAAGGCAACACTTATTGGTTTTTTTTAACAGAGAGATTGTTAGATTTCAACATACATTCGTTTGGTTAAATTTTCACGAGTAAAACGGTTAAAAACAACTCAGTCGTTGGTTATATTAAGGCAACACTTATTGGTTGTTTTTAACAGAGAGATTGTTAGATTTTAACATACATTCGTTTGGTTAAATTTTCACGAGTAAAACGGTTAAAAACAACTCAGTCGTTGGTTATATTAAGGCAACACTTATTGGTTTCTTTTAACAGAGAGATTGTTAGATTTCAACATACATTCGTTTGGTTAAATTTTCACGAGTAAAACGGTTAAACACAACTCAGTCGTTGGTTATATTAAGGCAACACTTATTGGTTTTTTTTAACAGAGAGGTTGTTAGATTTCAACATACATTCGTTTGGTTAAATTTTCACGAGTAAATCGGTTAAAAACAACTCAGTCGTTGGTTATATTCAAGCAACACTTATTGGGTTTTTTTTAACAGAGAGATTGTTAGATTTTAACATACATTCGTTTGGTTAAATTTTCACGAGTAAAACGGTTAAAAACAACTCAGTCGTTGGTTATATTAAGGCAACACTTATTGGTTGTTTTTAACAGAGAGATTGTTAGATTTTAACATACATTCGTTTGGTTAAATTTTCACGAGTAAAACGGTTAAAAACAACTCAGTCGTTGGTTATATTCAAGCAACACTCATTGGTTGTTTTTAACAGAGAGATTGTTAGATTTTAACATTGCATTCATTTGGTTAAATTTACATGTGTAGAACGGTTATTAATAACCAATCAGTGTGTTAAAACCTCAAATTTATCAGGCTTTTTTTAACCAAGAGACTTGTTTGAATTTAACTAAGCAGAAAAACGAGACTGTTTGGTAAATATTAATCTAGCAACTTAATTGATAACAACTATTTGGTGTGCTATTTTTAACAGCATGTATTTAACCTTTCTAGCTCGGTGATTTTTAACAAAAATGAATGATTTAGTTTCTACAGAGACTTAGTTAATTTAAACCCATTTTTTTAACAGAGCACAAATCGCACTCGGTTAAGGTAAATGTTTCTGCGTGTGATTAACGACCCGATTCTCCAATACCCCAATTTCTCCCGACCATTCGTACTCACTACGGATGCAAGTACGAGTAACTACGCAATAGGTGCAGTGCTATCTCAAGGCACCATAGGTAGCGACAAACCAATCTGCTATGCTAGTAGAACCCTAACTGATTCAGAGTGTAGCTACTCTAGTATTGAAAAGGAACTTTTAGCGATTGTTTGGGCAACGAAATATTTCCGCCCCTACCTGTTTGGTCATAAATTCAAAATCGTGACCGATCACAGACCATTGCAATGGATGATGAATCTTAGAGATCCGAATTCAAAACTAGTTAGATGGCGGCTCAAACTAGAAGAATTCGACTATGAAATCATTTACATAAAAGGAACACTAAATCTGAACGCGTCAGCAGAATAAAAACAGAAAATCAGAACGAGAAAGTTGAATTAAATATAAACGAGGCTAACCAAACAAACCCCAATTCTAGTGGATCCACAATCCACTCTGAACTCGAAAACATGAACGACCACATATATATATCCGAACGTCCCTTAAATGAATATAGCATTCAGCTCATACTTAAAAGAAGTGAGAGGCACAAGCCAATACGATTACAAATGCCATTTAAAAACATAGGGACGGGCTACAGTCCGCTTGGGCGAACTGTTGGATACCCTATTCTTATTCCTATCCCTCATAAGTGGGTGTGACAAAAGTCTAAGTATGGTTGAATTGTTAAGAACGCTCTACATATTTTGTTCTATAACATTTAAAGGATTTTATCAAAAAAAACGCTCCCTAGCTCAAACTTGGGTGTTTCAATAAAATTGTTTTATTTAATTGTGGGCGCGTCAGTAGGCGGATTTAAAAAAAATTAACACATGAGCATAAAGGGCCCCTACAGAGTATATATTATAAATTTCAGCTCCCTAGCTCAAACTTTGAATTTTCAAAAAAAAAAAATTAATTGTGGGCGTGTCAGTGGGCGGGTTTTGAAAATATTTACACATGAGCATAAAGGGCCCATAGAGAGTATATATTATAAATTTCAGCTCCCTAGCTCAAACTTTGGATTTTCAAAAAAATTGTTTTATTTATTTGTGGGCGTGTCAGTGGGCGGATTTTGAAAATTGTTTATCCCGAACAGTTTTAGGAGTCATAGATCATATATATAAAAATTTCAGCTTTCTAGCTCAAAATTCGATTTTTTCCAAAATTTTGTTTTTTTGAGTTTGTGGGCGTGTCTGTGGGCGGATTTCAAAAATTCGTAAACTTGATTATTTCGGGACCCTAGAGAGTATATGGTTAAAATTTCAGCTCTCTAGGTCCAGTTTAAAGGCCTAATTTGTGTCGACAGGCGGACGGACGGACGGACATGGCTAGATCGACATTACTATCGATGCTGATCATAAATATAGTAACTTTTGGGGGTCTACGGGCAATATTAAGGTATGTTACAAAGTATGCGTCAAAATTAATATACCCTTAGAATAGGATATAATAAACAAAGACGAACTATAGAAAAACACAGTTTTTCAAAGAACGATATTATTTCCATTTTCAAAAATTATGTACCTACCTACCTCCAAATAAATATTGTGCTATCTACACTGACGACGACACATTCAGGATCGCCCAAGGTGTCTACTCAGATCACTTTTCAAATAACAAATCTTTCAAAGTAATTCGTACAGAAATATTCAAGGATATACTCGAGAACGCCGATCAAGATGATTAACGAATACCATTTGAAAAATAATCACAGGGGTATAAATGAGAAAAACAAAATCACCAAGGTCATAAATAATTGCGAATTGTGCCAAAAACTTAAATACGATAGGAAACCCCAAAAAATAGAATTCTAAATCCCGGAAAATCCCGAAAAGCCCCTATATATCATACATATTGACATCTATAGTATTAATAACCAAAAAATCCTCACGATTATAGATAAATTCTATAAATTCACAGCAGCATACACAGTTCCAGCCAGAAATAGTCTCACAGTAATAAAATCCCTTCTGCATTTCATGAGCCTCCACGGCATTCCCAACAAAATCGTTTCAGACCAAGGCGCAGAATTTACCTCTTCGATGTTCAAAGACTTCGTCAAGCAATACAATATAAACCAACATGTAACATCGCTACAACAATCAAGTAGCAATTCTACCGTTAAAAGGCTTCATTCCACGCTAACTGAAACATACAGAATTATGTTTACGAAACACAAGGACAGAGACCACGACGACATACTCCATGAAACTTTGGTAACCTATAACAACTCCATCCATACTGCTACAAAATTAACGCCCTACGAACTTTTTTACGGTGAACCTACAAATTTAAGAATATAAAATATAGTAACGTGCACGACTATCTCAACAGGTTAAATGAGATTCAAGCAGGATTATTCCCATCCATTAAAGACACGACAGGAAACCAGATAGAGAAAAATTTGAACAAACTAAATCAGAACAGGTAAAAACCATGTAGTATAAAGCCAGGATCATTTATTTATAGAAAAGAAAGTAGAAGAAACAATTTAACCTAAAGATTCAGTAAAAATATAATATAGAAAACTTCAATATAGAACTTCTAAATAACCATTTGACCAATATCGCGGAATCTATAATTCTTGCAAAATTAAATATCATTTCAAAACATATTTTAAACCCTGACGAATTGACATTCATCTACAGTTCCTTAAAGAATCAGTCTGCAGAAATCAACTCAAACGAAAACATATACGAGTTATTGGAGCTTCAGGCGTACTATAATCATTCCGATATAATATTTAATATACAAATTCCTTCCTTAAAAAATGAATCATTTTCCTTTTTCCATTTATTACCCATCCCAGTTAAAAATAAATTACTTCATATTAAACCCTTCTGTATCCTTAACCAAAATGAAATTCAATGTTTTGACAATAAATGCGAACAAATAGAAAAAAGGTTCTACTGTAAAGATGGAACGAGCCGAATTTCCAGCACGGAAACAAGCTGCATTGCCAGCTTAATGAACAACAGCGGGTGGCAATGGTGCAGTAGTAGTGTATTCGCTTACGGAATGGAAGGTCGTGCGTTCGAATCCCGGCCAAGTCCATTACCTTATACCGAATACATGAAATCATTATCTCCCTAAGTAACTTAGACACCACCCGTGGAGAAAAACCCTACAACTGCACCCAAACACTTCTTTCCTATCTCTCTATTCTTTCTAATACCAAGTAGCTTACACTGTGTTCCTAGCATTATAAGGGTACTGTAACAACAGAAAAAAAAATCCCTTTAGCGTAAGCAAATTATAAAAAAAAAAAAAAAAAAAACCAACCGGCACGATGTAAAACTTCAGATATAAACCAGGAACAACAAATATACCAGCCAGAACCTAACTACATTCTGTTCATAAAAAGCCCGAAGACAGAAATAACATCAACATGCGGCCCGAAAGACCAAAGTCTGAAGGGTACATTCATCATTGACTTCTCAAACTGCAGTGTCAACGTCAACCAAGTGACATACGAAAGCACGAACAGAGTTTACTTTGAAGACATTCACATTTATCCCACTTCGATCAACAAATTGAACATATCTTCCATTCAAACAGTCAACCTCCAGTCGTTACAAAACTTCCACTTCGAACACAAAGAAGCAATACGTCATCTGGAAAGACACACCCACAAACATATAATCCTGAACTACACCATCATCTCGACAATATCAACGCTAATCAGACTCGTCTTAATAATACACCTCATACAACAATATAAAAAGGTCAAGAAACCCTCAGCACCTGTCGGGGATTTACACTTCCGAACGTCCAGGGAAAAATGGGCGTGAATTCTGTAAGTAGAGTCCGAGGGGAATATCACCAAGAAAAGAAAAGACAAGTGATTTCCTTTACTTTAATTTTACACTTTATTGATTTGAAGTCTAATATGGAGGAAACTTTTTACACATTGGATGAGACCGCTGCGCGTGACGATGAAAGGATGACTACGAATATTCTCCAGTAGAATATTCCCATCCAACCACCAAGTTGCTCGTCCCCAAGCGCCGCGTCATCAGAACTTACATCAAGTCCCAGAGTTGTAGGGTGTCCAGCAACTGCGCCCACGTCCATGCCTTGTCTACCCATCTGCCCAACACGATAAGGGTGCCGATCGCCGCAATCACCATCAACACTCGTGGCTCTGGCATGTCGTAGATATTCTCAGCATTGAATATCTGTGTGCCGGCAGTGTGGTGTTTTATGTATCCACCAGATTGCCCACTGCCACCGATCGCCCCATCGACGACGTGCAGTATCGGGTCGCAATGCTGTGTGGGAATAAAAAGAATAAACACATTGACTCTTGTGTCGATATGTGATCGTGAGGAATGTAGCTGACGTCGGTGATAGGCGACAATGTATTAGGCGACAATGTATACATCCATTGCGAGAAATGGAATGTGCATACTTGTGCCGTAAATGAAGTATTGCATGACGGACTGGTGGTGGGTTGGATGGTACGATGATGATTGCGTCAGCAGTCTGTGGAAGAAAGAATGTAGGTCATATTTAAGGCAACGACCTTACCGTGGTCCTGGTTCGTGCCCGAACATCCTGCCCGATCGAACCAGATGGTTCGAAACGCTGTTGTTCAAGCATAGCCCTGCACCCACATCAGTTCCTCCAGACGATCCACGGTTCTCAGATATCGACATTGTTTCACCGTACACTCACTACACCTCAACGCAGCTGCAATCAAAATGCAGCGTCACATTTCGTCTGCCTCCAATAATGTTCCAGCATAGATAGCAATGCACACACATCAGTTCCGCCAGACGATCCACAGTTCTCAGATATCGACATATTCCCACCGGACATTCACTACACCGCAAACTAGCTGCACACAAAATGCAGCGTCACATTTCGGCTGGCTCCGATAAGACATTTGGTCTTCTACATCTAATAAGTTATTCCCACGATTGCCGTGGTCATAATAGTAATTAAGCAGAATATTTTTAGTAATAAAATTACTTGTTATACAGCAGTCACGAAAGAAGTTCTTTTAATTAGCTACCCCCCACCAGCGGCAAGGAGCAATCTAAGGAACAATACTGGGACCAAAAGAGGTTCCAGACTCAACAGCTGTCTTCCTAGCCCGTCTCCAGTAGACGGCAAAGTTTCTGGAGAGGCCGACGGCATTCGCCGGCTCTGGTATGTATTGTAGCATTGCGGATCAGTCCACCACTGCCCGGGTGGATGGCCTTTACGGGGCCAAGTCGCCAATGTGTAGGAGGCAAGTTCTCCTGCCGGATGATGACAATATCACCTACCTGAAGGTTCGGTTCGCCTTGCTCCCATTTGCTTCGCGTTTGGAGTGTCACCCGGTATTCGTCGCTCCATCTCTGCCAAAAGTCTTGATGGATCTTTCGTATCTACTGATACTGCTTGAGCCGATTGAGTGGTACATCGGCGACCTGGGGTTCTGGAACCGCGATGAGTGGGGCTCCGATCAGGAAATCCCCGGGAGTCAGAGCCAGTTTATCATCTGGTTCGTCGTTGAGTGGGACCAGTGGACGAGAGTTGAGACACGCCTCAATGCTCGTCGCCAGTGTGTGAAGCTG
This sequence comes from Portevinia maculata, assembly GCA_949715645.1. NCBI lineage: Eukaryota > Metazoa > Arthropoda > Insecta > Diptera > Syrphidae > Portevinia > Portevinia maculata. The sequence continues at coordinate 145,812,011 of OX454527.1, read as the reverse complement.
GTGATACCAGAGGGACTGGGTACCCACCAGCCGTTTCAAATGATGTTTGGCGGACTTCACGGCGGCTTCCCATAAACCACCTTGATGCGGAGCAGCCGGAGTTATGAAGTGCCATCTTGTCCCCGCGTGCGCCAGGGCTTGCTGATTGTGTTCAGATTGAAATGCAGCCAAGTCTGCCTGCATGTAACGGTTAGCGCCCACAAATGCCGTGCCGTTATCGCTGTAGAGGTCGGGGCAGGGTCCACGCCTGCTGGTGAATTGAGTGAAGGCATCCATGAATGCCTGGGATGATAGGTCCTCGATGACTTCAAGATGCACTGCCTTCGTGGCCATGCAAACGAAGATTGCCAAATAGCTCTTGGCCGTGGTGCGGGAGCGCTTGGTACCAACTCGAATCGTGAAAGGACCACAGTAATCAACGCCTGATGCCAAGAAAGGTCGTGCTGCGTTGACTCGCCGACTGGGGAGGGGGGCCATCTGCTGCCGAATTACCGCGCCGCGGTGTCTTCGGCATATCACGGACTGGTGTAGTACAGTCCGTACCACCTGTCTACCTTGGAGGATCCAATATTTCTGCCGCAACATCTGCAGCATCAATTGCACCCCGCCGTGTAGTGTCACCTGGTGCGCGTGACGGACCAGTAGGGTGACCAAAGCGCTGGCCTTTGGTAGCACGATTGGGAATCGTTGCTCGTGGGGGATTGAGGCATTCGTGAGTCGCCCTCCGATTCGAAGAATACCCCGGGCGTCTAGGAATGGGTTCAGTGAGAGTACCGAACTGCTGCTGTGCAGTGGGGATCTGTTCCGCAGCTGCTGGATCTCAGAGGGGAATGTCTGTGCCTGTTCCAAGATAATCAGGCGATCGTGCGCGTGGTCGAGCTCATCCGCTGCAACCACTGGTTTTCTTAGGTGGTGGGACGTCTTTCGCCACCGGTAGAGATAGGCCACCGTGTGCAGTAGCCGTGGGAGAGTGCTGAAGCGTTCCGCCAATGGTATTATAGCCCCGTCGTGACGCCTGGTTGTCAACTAGGGTATTGGGACGGCAACACCAGTGAAGACGGATGTCTTGAGCTCCGTCTGGATCTGGACCAAGTCATCGGCCTGGAGCTGCCCGGTTGGGCGTAGAGGTAGCGGTCCGGTAGCCAACCATGTCGGACCCTGCCACCACAAGGTATGTTGCAGCAGATCGGAAGCCCCAAGTCCTCGGCTCGCGACATCAGCTGGATTCTGGGCGGATCGAACATGATGCCAATGCTCTGGCGGTGTCAGTTCCTGGATCTGCCGCACTCGGTTAGCGACATACGGCTTAAGAGTGCTGGGTTCTTTCCTCAACCAGCACAGCACGATGCTGGAATCGGACCAGAGGTAATATGGTGCGGCTCGGATTCCGAGGGCGTTGACTCGGTAGAGTGCCAAGAGCCCGTCTCGAAATGTGGTCCAAGTAGTGTGGAGTTCTGACGAGAGTGGGGCATCCCAGGTGATGTCTGCAGTCCACAGCGTCTGGATGAACATCTTGCCAATGGAGCTGGAGCCCAGAGACCAGTAGGGTCAAAGAGTTTCGCCACTTCGCTCAGGACTGTTGCCGTTGGGTACTCAAAGACAAGCTCTGTGGAAGAAGAAGAAGAAGGAGAGTTAGTGACCAATTCAATTACCTGTGCGCTGTTGGAGTTCCATTTGCGCAACTGAAAGTGTCCAGCCAGGAGGACAGTGTTTATGTCGGAAGCCAGACCGACCGCCTCGGCAACGCTGTTGCAGCTCGTAAGGAGATCGTCCACGTAGAAAGCCCTCTCGATTGTGTCTTTGGCGGCTCGGGCGCGCTCCGGGTCCGGGAGCGCCTGATGGTTGTCTTGTGCGCACTGCACCATGGAACGCACTGATGTGTATGGGATGTGTAAGGGTGGCGACGGTGTAGAGGTTAGTGTGTTGGCTTGTGACCCGTGCGGTGCAGGTTCAATCCCCATGAGTTACGTGCAAACCCATATGGTTGCACTTAAACATAATATTATCAGATGCTTTGTCCTTGAAATAGTCAACGGCATTACACAAAACAAATGCAGATGTTTTGCACTTGCCAAAAGTAGTACACAACATGCAGTTGTTTTGCACTTGCCGAAATCTGGTAAACAACACGCAGATGTTTTGCACTTGAAATGGAGCAAGTGCATTTATACAAAATAAGCGCAGATGTTTTGCACTTAGGCGGACCAACGGAATCAGACAAGCGCAGATGTTTTGCACTTGATGCTTTCGGGAGCCGTGCGCCTTGTTTTTGCTTGCAAGTGCATGCACGTAAACAAGTGCAGGTGTTTTGCACTTGGACATAGAAAACGTTAGAGAGAGGTTTCCTTTTAAGTTAAGTTCAAACTAAAAGCAGTCTTAGAAAAAACATTGTTAAATAAAGAACCCAAAGTGGATAAGTAAATCAAATTTATAATGTGTTTTTATTTTGAGTAAAGTTAAACACGTAACTGGCGCAGTCGGGGAAAAAAAATATGATGCATTTAATGCAGTAATGTATTGTTTTTGTAAACCATTTGTTATTGAAATTTCACTGAAATCCAAAAAAAAAAAAAAAAAAAAATATATTTACAAACGAAAAAGTGCATAGTAATTGAAATTTATTCCAATATAATACTACATATTCGGCGAATTAATAATGATCATACAAATAATATATACGACTGTAAAATTGTTGGACTTTTCAATCTAACTTTGAATGAAAAAAGAAAGAAATAAAATACAAACAAAAAACTGGTGATTAAAATTGAAAGACTAATTAGTTAAAAGACATAAACTAAAAGAAAATATTGGACAACAAGTAAAGTGAGCTCTTACGCTTTGTGGAAGCAGAGAATAAAGCATCGTTGGAATCAGCAGCATAGAAGGAAATCAACTTTTCGGAACGACGACAAATTAAATAAAAGCAGAGGTATGGCAAACTTCAATTTACTAGAATTTATAAGAGAGATTTCGGATTTCACGGGATTGGCAGAAGAACTAGATATATTTATTAAGCAAGTAGACTATGTTTATACGTTGATGCAAAATTTAGATGAAAATTCAAGAGGCTTTTTAGATTTAAAAATACGACAAAAAATTAAAGCTAAAGCAAATTTGGTTTTAATTAATAATAAAAATCCAACTCATTGGCCTTTAATAAAGACCATATTGAAATCTAACTGTGGTGTAAATGAAAGTGTCGAAAGTATCGTTAATGAAATAAAAGTTCTAAAATTTGAAAACTCGGTTGAAGAATTCTTTGAAAAAAATTTAAATCTTTTGACGAAGTTGAATATAAAATCTTCTTTGAGTTCAGACATTCCTGCGTGGTTCAATAGCGATCAAAGTGAGGAATTTGTTTTAAAGTTATTTATTAGTAAGTTACCTAGTGAGCCAAAACTAATTCTCCATGCTAGGAATCCATCGAATTTATCAGAAGCGAAAGCTATTCTCGTTGACACAGATAATTTTTTTAAACAGTTTAACCATAATTACAACATAAATAGGAACTTCATATATACTAACCCACAACACTTTAGACCTATGAATAGAAATTCAGGACAGCCAAATATAATAAACAATAATAATCAAGCTTATCCAAGAATCTCAAACATTGTTCGAAATTTACAACAGAATAGGGCTCATAACTCTCAAAATACAAATACAATTGATTCCGGTTACTATAATCCAAACAACTCAATTCGTATAAATCAAAGGACTAACAACTCAGGGATCAGACAAAATGGTCAGAGTTCTGGATCTTTTAGAAGTAGAAATTCTAATATGGAAGTTGATCACATAGAGACAGAAAACTCTCATAAAGGTGACTTTCAAGGAAATGTCCAAACTGAAACATTCCAACGACTCACGGTTCCAAAATTTTCAATCAACCGCCTCAGAACTCTTCCATGCATAATAGTAAGAACTAGGTCAAGTCCATTAAAATTGCTTATTGATTCTGGAGCAACTACATCGGTTATACAAAAAGGAATGTTTCATAGTTCTTACAAAACGGAACTTGAACAGCCACTGATACTTAAGTCTATCAGTTCGAATTCATGTATTAACACAAAAATAACGATCCCACTCTTCAAAGAGTTCAACAGACCTTTAGCAAAAATCGAAATGCTTGAAACGGAATTATATAGTGATTTTGATGGCATAATTGGATGTTATATTTTAAAGCCCTTAGAATCAAAAATAGATTTTCAAAATTCACAGCTTATAACGAAAGATGCTACAATTCCACTAGTCTTTAGCAATCTACCAACTCCATTTACACAGGACGAGATTCATACCATAAGTCAAAATGAAATTCATTTTGAAAAGCCTGATATAGACAGTATTATAAAAAGGTTGAAGCTCGATAACCTTAACGGAGAAGAAGTAATGACGTTAACAGCCACCATTCGAAAGTTTAATAAAGTTTTTTACATCGAAAAGCTGAAGTTGATAAACAAATAGCAGACATGCTTCGTATTGTAAATTCAACCAGCCCATACAGTGCCCCAATTTGGGTTGTCCCAAAAAAAATAGATAACTCAGGCCAGCAAAAATGGCGCATTGTTGTCGATTATAGGAAATTAAATGACGTAACGACCGATGATCGATTTCCAATCCCTAATATGGAAGATATATTTTCCAAATTAGGTAACGCTCAATATTTCTCAACCCTTGACCTTGCAAAAGGTTTTCACCAAATTCCTGTGAGTATAGAAGACAGGCATAAAACGGCCTTTTCAACCGCGAGCGGGCACTATGAGTTTACACGAATGCCGTTCGGATTGAAAAATGCCCCAGCGTCTTTCCAAAGGATGATGAACGAAGTACTTTCTGATTTTGTTAATAGAATTTGTGTCGTATATTTAGATGATATACTTATTTTTTCAACATCACTTCAGGAACACATAGATTCCCTTAACAAAATCTTTAAAAGGCTTTTTCAACATAATCTTAAGGTGCAAATCGACAAATGCAACTTTTTAAAGCGCGAAACTGAATACCTGGGACACATAATTTCTGCGGAAGGAATAAAGCCCAATCCTAATAAGATTGAGTTGATTAAACAGATAAAAGTACCCCAGACTATAAAACAAATAAAATCGTTTCTAGGAGTCACTGGGTTTTATAGGAAATTCATTAAGGACTACTCGAAAGTAGCCCTCCCAATGACAAAATGCCTTAAGAAAGGTAATAAAGCTGATATAAAAAACAGTCAGTACATTGAGTCTTTTAACAAGCTTAAAGAACTTATATGTACCTGTCCGGTTTTGGCATATCCAAACTTTGAAAACTTATTTACATTGACAACCGATGCTAGCAACTCAGCTTTGGGAGCAGTTCTCTCCCAAAACCAACATCCCATTGCATTCGCTTCAAGAACGTTAAATCGTCATGAAATTCATTACAGCACTGTAGAAAAGGAACTTCTCTGTATAGTATGGGCCACTAAGTACTTTAGACCATACCTGTTCGGGCGTAAATTCATAGTACAGACTGATCACCGACCACTGGTCTGGTTGCATTCCTTGAAAGAACCAAATTCCAAACTACAACGCTGGAAAATCAAGCTGAATGAATACGACTTTGATATTGAATACATTAAAGGTAAAGAAAACAATGTAGCCGATTTCTTAAGTCGTTTAGAAACAAATTATATGGAAAATGATGAAATCAGATCCGATTTGGCAACAATACACAGCGGTATTGAAAATCAAAACGACCATATTTTTATTACAGAAACGCCATTAAATGTATACAAAAACCAGATTTTATTAGAGAAAAAACATGCAAACAAACATACCAAAAAATTTTTATACAAAAAGAAAAGGAGGACAATTATAACTGTGATTAACTATACTGAAGAATTTATTTTAAAAGTCCTTAAAGAAATTTTTCCAATAAAGGGAACCGTTGGAGTCTATTGCAAGGATGATCGTACGTTTATAGAATTCCAAAAAACAATAGTGAAGTTTTTTTTTCAAATTCACCGGATATGAAGATTCTTAGATGTACCAATATTTTACAAGACATTACCTGCAAAGAAAAAATTATTAGAAATAATTGAAAAAACTCATCTGAACAAAAATCATAGAGGAATTGAAGAAACCTATTTTGAAATTAAAAATGTATACTACTATCCAAATCTTAGACTAGAAATACATAAATACATAAATAACTGTATTTTGTGCAACATGTACAAATATGACAGAAACCCAATTAAACCAAAATTAATGATATCCGAGACTCCCAACAAACCAAACGAAATATTACATATAGATATATGGTTTTTAAATAAAAATACTATGTTTCTAACATGCATTGATAAACTGACTAAACATGTGTCTATTCACCCCATAACCGACAGAAACTCTATAACAATAGTTGATATTCTGAAAGAAAGGTTTGCAATCTTAGGTAAACCAGGTAAAATAGTTGCTGACAATGAGTTTAATACCGCATATATTAAGGATTTCCTAAGAAAAGAAAACATACTATACCATTTTACATCCCCAAATACACACACAGGTAATTCAGTAATAGAAAGATTTCATTTAACATTAAACGAACATATTAGATTATTGAAGCTTAGTAAAGAAAATAAAGATACTAATGATAAGTTGCTAACATTAAAAGCAGTCGAATTGTACAATGACACTTTTCATTCAACAACAAAATACAAACCAAACGATCTTCTTCATTCTACTTTAAACGAATCACAATGGAACGAACTGAAACAAAGAGTCCATTCAAATAAAGAAAAGAAAATTAACAAAATTAACAACGCACGAGTAGATACACCACAGTATAGAGATCGCGAATTAGTTAAGAATTTAGGCTTTCACAATATTAAATACTTACCGCGATATGTAATAAAAGATGTTAAAAGAAAAGACAAAACTTATTTTGAAGACAAAAGCGGATTTAAACGTGATAGGCAAGTTGTAAAAAGAAGTTATAAACATCAGAATCCTATCGAAAATATACAATTTGATAAAAAACTCACAGGAAGAGATTACTCCCAAAGATATAAAAAAAAAAAAAAAAACAGTAGGTAATCTAATTTCCTCTTAATTGTCACAAAAAAAATAAACACTTTGTACCAAGAAAAATATAATGATAATAAAATTAATGTTAGAAAAAAAAAAAAAAAAAAAAACATTTAGCTATAAAGATAAGTTTAGGCCTCACATTTTTTCTATATATATACTATACCTTTATAACTGTTAAAATAACTTTATAATTCTTAGAATACGTACTTTTACTTCATCTAGTACCTATAATTTAAATTAATGTAAGCCTAATTATGTAAGTCTATATCATTTAAATCATTTATATGTTTATATGGATGCATTCACATATATTTATGTGCATTCAAAAATAATAGAAAAAAATGTATACCCACAAATAAATATAAGTAAATAGTTACATGCATATTTACTCTAAATTAATATAAAGCTACATATGTATGTATATAAAGCAAGTGAATGCTATCTAATATTATAAAATCCTTAATCTTAAAATATTGTACAAAACCTAGAATGCATTTAGCATTTAGTTTCAAATCTTTAATGAACTTCATTTACTCAGTTCATTATTTTTTCGGGGGACGAGTTACGTGCAAACCCATATGGTTGCACTTAAACATAATATTATCAGATGCTTTGTCCTTGAAATAGTCAACGGCATTACACAAAACAAATGCAGATGTTTTGCACTTGCCAAAAGTAGTAAACAACATGCAGGTGTTTTGCACTTGCCGAAATCTGGTAAACAACACGCAGATGTTTTGCACTTGAAATGGAGCAAGTGCATTTATACAAAATAAGCGCAGATGTTTTGCACTTAGGCGGACCAACGGAATCAGACAAGCGCAGATGTTTTGCACTTGATGCTTTCGGGAGCCGTGCGCCTTGTTTTTGCTTGCAAGTGCATGCACGTAAACAAGTGCAGGTGTTTTGCACTTGGACATAGAAAACGTTAGAGAGAGGTTTCCTTTTAAGTTAAGTTCAAACTAAAAGCAGTCTTAGAAAAAACATTGTTAAATAAAGAACCCAAAGTGGATAAGTAAATCAAATTTATAATGTGTTTTTATTTTGAGTAAAGTTAAACACGTAACTCATGGGGAACAACAACATACGCCACCCAATCACATGCCTCTACACCAAAAGGAGGATTTCTGCCTGGTAGTACAATGGAACGTTACCGAGTCTGAGTGCTCTGGGATTTGGATTTCCTTTTTAAAAAAATAAAAAAAAAAAAAAAAAATAATGGGCTGGATGCCATACCGTAGGTAACCGTCGTCAGGCGGTAAACGTTCAGCTCGTCAGACGGTGATTCTCGCCAGAGAATCCGCTGGTAGTGGCGATGTTCAGGAGCCACCAATCCTTGGCGGAACATCTTCTCAACGTCGGCGATAAGAGCGACACTGTAGCGTCGGAACCGGAAGATCACATTGACAAGTGAGTCTTGGATGGTGGGACCGACTAGCTGCACGTCGTTGAGTGAGACTCCAGAAGTGGTCTTTGCAGAAGCGTTGAACACCACACGGAATTTGCTGATAACCGCGTGGTGTGGGATGTAATAGCACCCGGGGTGGTCGCCATGTTGACCGACCCGCTCCATGTGCCCAAGCGATTCGTACTCCCTCATGAAGGTAAGTTATCTCTCTCGCAGCTCGGTGTTACCTTGGAGGCGCCGCTCCAAGCTGTAGAACTGTTGTAAGGCGGCTCGGTAGGAGTCGCCTAGTGCTGGGGCGTCGTGCCGGAAAGGGATCTGGACCATATATCGTCTCTCCGGCGTGCGAGTGTGAGTGGCAGCGTAGTGGCGGCTGCACTCGTCCTCGCGTGTCTCGTCCAGTAAAACTTCTTCCAGTTTCCAGAAGTTCCTGACTAGTTCTTCTAACGTTAGGTCAGGAGTGGCCTCCGATGGAAGCTGCGTATGAAATGCCCGGATTGGGCCTCGATGCTGCGCCAGTGCAGCTGGATCAAATACGACCCACCCTAAGTGAGTCCGCTGTGCGTGCGGTTCGTTGTGTCGTCCGTGGATGACCTCGTCTTGCACGAGGAGGCCCCATACATCAGCGCCAAGTAAGATGTCGATGGGTCCGGGGGTGCCCAGACGCCTGTCTGCCAGTGGGATTCCCGCTAAGTGGGGCCATACCGACATATCCACATGTGCCTCAGGTAGTATGGATGTGAGGTTTGGCAGGACCAAGGCCTTCACAGTGATCGTATACGAAGATCGGGTGGACCGAAGTGACAGCGTCACTTGGCCTTTCGCCATAGCGTGTTTGGAAGCGCCGATGCCAAGCACGGCTACTTCCACCTTAGTTCTGCGGAGATGGAGTCTACTGGTTAGTTGGTGTGTTACCTGCGACCCAGGATCGCAGAGGGCTCGCACGAGGTGTTGCTCCGAGGTTGGACCGTATGCGTAGACAAGCGCCGTCGCTAGCAAAACGGTTGTGCCAGGATGGCTGAGTCACTCGACGACTTCGGGGTAGAAATCCGCAGGTGGCGGATTTCGGTTCTGGTGGTACTGCCAGTTCGATGGTCCAGGGTTGGAAGGCTGATCCTCTGATTGTCCTCCGCTGCTGCGGCTGCGCTGCGGACTTCCCTTTACACAGGAAGGTATGGTGTCGACGCCTACAATGCCGGCATGACGCAGTCGATTGGCAGCGTGGAGCACTGTGTCCGGGCCGCAGGCAGTTGAAACACACCTCGGTAGCCTGCGTACCGCGGAGGCGTTGGTTGAGGTCCATGCGCTGAAATTGTGGGCATTGATACAGCCTGTGCGATCCTTGGCAGTGGACGCACTTATTCTCCTTGGGGGTTGCGACGTGAGTCCTGGTCTGCCGCTGTCCGCGTAGCTCTGCCCGGGATGAGGTCGACGGGAAACGATTTCTGTCGACAAACTGTGAGCCCGCTGCGTCAGGAATGCCAAGAGGCTCGCCAAGGTCGGGATCTCTTTGGATGGGCAATGCATGCACCATCCCTGCTGTGTCACCTTAGGGAGTCTGGCCACCACCAGAGGAACCGTGAGCGCATCCCAGTGTTCGACGGGCTGGTTCATGACACGTAGCGCGCGTAATGACTCCTGGACCGTGTCCACTATGCGAAGCAGCATATTATAGAGGCGTGAGACATGTGTCTCCGTTAGAAGGCGCGGATTGTCATAGCGCTCTTTCAATTCTGCGCAGAGCTCCTCGTACCCACCAGAGTAAATATTGCCTACCATCCCCACATTTCCCGGGAGGACGGATGCGCGTAGCTTCTACAGCTTGTGCGCGGGTGGCAAGTCGGATCGGTGTACCAAGGTCTCAAAAGCGTCCTTGAACGTGAGCCAGTTGTGGAGATGTCCATCGAACGTCGGAATCTGGATAGATTCGAGTCTCATCTCGACTCTCGGTGGACCGGTCTCCTGATGTGTCTCGGTGTTCTCCCTATGGGAGGTGTGGTGGTGGGCGAAGTCATTCGCCGATGCGTGCACGTGCGCGAGTCTCCTATCGAGCGCTACCTGGATGGCCTTGTACTGCTCCTCGACGACCGCCATCAAGTCATCGTGCGTCTTCATGTCGCCGTTGAGAGTCTCGCCAATCAGAGCGTCATGCGCGATGTTGAATCGGTGGTATTGGGCATCGAGAGCTCTTCTCTCTTGGACGATCTGGAATTCGTCCAGATTGTGTACGTCCGATGTCGCGACTCGCTCGTAAATCCGTTTGATCGCGGTGCACGCAGCGAAGCGACGTTTTAGATCTGCCATTGTTTGCTCAGTTAGTGAGGGGTGACGCAAAGGTCCACTTATAGGGGTACACTTTGTAAGGGGTGACGAAAGGGTCCACTTATGAATTGCCGTATGAGGCCACTTAGTTCAGGGGATGCACTTGTAAGTTTGCCGTAGGAGGCCACTGAGTTCAGGGGGTGCACTTAGGGACACAGAAGATCACAAGGCTTCAATCACGAGGAAGCCAATCGCACCAAGAGCGATTCCAAGTGCCACGACAGCCACACACACGCACAGGGTCAAACACTGGATTAAGAGGCAACGGTTGCCACACAACAACATTTACTTTTTCACAGAATTCAATTCCTCACAGGAGGCACCAAAATGTCGGGGATTTATACTTTCGAACGTCCAGGGGAAAGTGAGCGTGAATTCTGTAAGTAGAGTCCGAGGGGAATATCACCAAGAAAAGAAGCAACAGCAAAGAAAAGACAAGTGATTTCCTTTACTTTAATTTTACACTTTATTGATTTGAAGTCTAATATGGAGGAAACTGTTTACACATTGGAGGAGACCGCTGCGCGTGACGATGAAAGGATGACTACGAATATTCTCCAGTAGAATATTCCCATCCAACCACCAAGTTGCTCGTCCCCAAGCGCCGCGTCATCAGAACTTACATCAAGTCCCAGAGGTGTAGGGTGTCCAGCAACTGCGCCCACGTCCATGCCTTGGCTACCCATCTGCCCAACACGATAAGGGTGCCGATCGCCGCAATCACCATCAACACTCGTGGCTCTGGCATGTCGTAGATATTCTCAGCATTGAATATCTGTGTGCCGGCAGTGTGGTGTTTTATGTATCCACCAGATTGCCCACTGCCACCGGTCGCCCCATCGACGACGTGCAGTATCGGGTCGCAGTGCTGTGCGGGAATAAAAAGAAAAAACACATCGACTCTTGTGTCGATATGTGATCGTGAGGAATGTAGCTGACGTCGGTGATAGGCGACAATGTATTAGGCGACAATGTATACATCCATTGCGAGAAATGGAATGTACATACTTGTGGCTTGTGAAGTATTGGATGACGGACTGGTGGTGGGTTGGATGGCACGATGATGATTGCGTCAGCGGTCTGTGGAAGAAAGATTGTAGGTCATATTTAGGGCAACGACCTTACCGTGGTCCTGGTTCGTGCCCGAACAGCACCAGCACCCGACAACAACGGTCAACATACTCCAGCACTAAACATAATGCTAGCTCCGGCAAAAGAAGCATACAGCCTCTTTGACCGTAGCTCTCTCCAGTGGGGAGGAGTTACATACCCCACGGCACATGTGCCCCAACCCGGTCATCAACACCGGTAGCCAGTCAGTACTTTCCCACATATTCATTCCTAAAGATCCTATTTCAATTAATTCTTTTTATTCATCAGCAATTTAATTTCAAATTCCAATTCCTTTTATTTTTTATTCATCAGCAATTTAATTTCAAATTCCAATTCCTTTTTTTTTTTGTCAATCAAACTTAGTCACCAAATAAATTATATAAAAGTGTAAAGGTGTAGATTAAGTTCTGAGTTTTAGTCAATAAAGCAGCACTGAGTTGGTCGAGAAAGAAAATTGTTTTTTTTTTTTAATTTCCCGACACTTGCAACCATAACTCACGCGATTGGTCAATAAAAAATTGATGAAAAACATAATCGAAGCCACCAGTTTGAATGGCAAATTTCTGCTGCCACGCATTCCAATGATTCCCACAGACGTGCCAATTGAATTCAAACGCGTTTTCAGGGCTATCGGGAGGGACAAAAATTCCCCCCGAACATTTTTTGTTCCTTGGTAAATATTCCTAGTATCGTGAATCTCCATCGGAATTTATTTCCACCGGAATTTTCGAAGTTATGTTCGAAGGCATCGACAGTAGTTATCAATCGCAATTAATTCAGTTATAATTTAAGCTCATATTTGAGGAGATTTTGGTAATGTATTTAGTTTTTATAGAAAATTGTGATATTGTTATTAATTATTTTATTATACTCGCGTTCAATTTAGTGAGTGAAGTGACATAAATAAGTGACATTGGAGGTCCTACGCTGTTCAGTTCCTTCTCTAGAAGCTTTCAAAATTTATTCACATTTTTTATTCACAGTCTTTGCTCCTATTCGTAGTGAAGCCATTGGCAATCTCGCGGCTTCCATCAGATAAATGTACTCGTACCATCATCTCCAATTGTCTTTATTAGTTGAGTTATACCTATATGTTTTTTTATGTGTAAACAATAAACATCTTTGCTCTCGTTGATGTGTAAATATCTTTTTTCTCGGTAGTTTCACGTGAGTTAATCGGTGCTCGAATTATATGTTTGAATTACTATTCTACTATTAAAACAAAAAGTACAATGGTTAAGTATGTTTTTATTGGCAGCTCAACTTCGACTGACTCCTCTTACATCAAAATCTATGTTCTTAATTTTTATTTTTATTGGAGATTTACAGATATCCCAGTGTAGAGAATGGTGGCTTGGTTTTGTTACCAAGCTGCTGTTGTTTTGACCTGTAGACGCTCTTGTAATTTTCCACTGATGATGATGACCGAGAGTGGTGGTAACGTGTCGGTCGCTTGGCTTGGTTTTGTTGTTAAGCTGTTTTGGGAGTTGCAGACGCTCTTTAATTCTGCACTGTTGATGAGGGCTTGGGTTTGTTGGACAACGGTTGTGGGAGCTGCATACGTGTATCTGTGCTGTAACTCTCGCCAGACCACCGCAATTAAACGACGTTGGGCGCGATTAGTACGTAGATGGATGACCGTTTGAGAACAACCGCGTGTCGTTGTTTTTTTTTATTTTATTTATTTCGTTATACATTTTCCAGTTTTAATTATGTTCAATTTTAGAGATTATTATGTCCTTACGAAACACCGGGAAGTTGTGTGGAAGTAGATTTGTTTTGAATAATTGAGGTTGTATAGCTTGAAGTTTGTGGTACATCAGTTGAAGGTAAGAGGAAACTTATCGAATTGTACTTCGGTAACCGATGGCCGATTTAAGAATGTCACTTTTAGTTGTAATAAGGTTATTTACCAAGTGGTCCTTGGAGAACCAAATAAGGTCCTTGAGCCCGAACAATTTTTTTTTTCAAAAACTCCTGAAAAACCGCGCAGTATACCTATTGGGTTCAATGTTATTTGACTAACAGATCCTTGGAAAACAAAAAGGTCCTTAAAAGTAGAAAAAAGGATATTTTTCCAAAATGCCATTAGAATCCACAAGGTATATCTGTGTTCAATGTTATTTGACTTAGATGTCCTTGCAACAACAAAAAAGTTTCTTAAAAGTCGAAGAAAGGATATTTTTCCAAAATGCCGTTAGAATCCACACGGTATATCTGTTTTCAATGTTATTTGACTAAGAGGTCCTTGCAACCGCAAAAAAGGTCCTTAAAAGTCGAAAAATAATATTTTTCCAAAATGCCGTTAGAATCCACATGGTATATCTGTGTTCAATGTTATTTGACTAAGAGATCCTTGCAACAACAAAAAAAAATCCTTAATAGCAGAAAACAGAATATTTTTCCAAAATATCATTAGAATCCGCACACGATATATCTCTGCTCAATTCTATTTGACTAAGCGGTCCTTGCAACAACAAAAAAGGTCCTTAATAGTCGAAACAAGATATTTTTCCAAAATGTCATTAGAATCCGCACGGTATATCTGCGTTCAATGTTATTTGACTAAAAGGTCTTTGGAACAACAAAAAGGTCCTTAGAAGTCGAAAAAAGGACATTTTTATCAAAATGTTTGTTGTTTCTAGCACCCCTCATTCAAATAACATTGAGATCATATATACCGTGCCGTTTGTAAAGACATTTTGGGAAAATTTCTTTTTTCGGGCTTAATTATTCTGGCTCCAAGGACCTCTTTGTAAAATAACCTGTTGTAAAATAAAAGGGGCATTCAATCAATTTTTATTTTAAACGCAATATGCATAATAAACCCCAATAAATTATCAGCATTATAGCAAAATAAAAAAAATTGATTTAGTTATTAGTTATTACCTAGACAGCTAAAAGCTACAGCTAAAAACTAACCAACTTACAGTTGTCATCCGCAACTAACTTTGGCAACCTAACGAGCTTAGTTACACAACCTGCAACTAATAGCTAATAGCAAAAATTAGTTGTCATTATGATAGCTAACAACCAAATCGATTGCATTTTTAGCGCAGCTAATTTAACTACTTAGTTACTTAGTTGTGGCGTTAGCTATATAACAAATTAGGTAGCTAACGCGCAACTGTGCCTACATGTTTACACATCAACTATACCGTGAGTGCAGCGTGGCTCACACCTTCTTTTATATAAAATTATCGAAATAAAACTTGAACAAAATATACTTGCATAAAGAAAAAAATTTTCTTCTTTTCTAAAGCTCCAGTTTCTTTTTATTTCAACCACAACAAACCTATGCAACTCTTATTTCACTTTTTTGATTTAAAATACCAATTTAAAAGCAACCAACTACTTATCCACATACAAACTGCTTAGATTTTTGAATTTCCACCAGCATACTTGCGAAGGAAATATTCCGGAGGGAATTTCGCGACCAATTTATTCCGGGGGAATTTTTTTTTTTTTCGAAATTCATACCGATACCTATTTTGGAAAAATGGGAAATATTCCGGGGGGAATTTTGTTCACAAAAGCCCTGATTGAATTGAGAATAAAATGGTTGTCATTTTTTTTATCGGCGATCATCGTCTACAGCGCTCCATTTCTCTTTCTGTCATAGATTCCATCCCCATCCACACATATCCGCTTAATATTCATAAAAGTATAGACCTTCACGTATTTGCTTCATTTACACTCGGAATCTATCCTCAAAGGCGAATAAGTTGTGTTGTTGAGGTAACCGGCCCGGTACAGCTGCATCCAAAATCGGGCCCGAAAAATTCCTAGAACAGAACAGCGACTCACAACAACAGCACACTATCAGTTAATAATTCTCTTGCAATTTATACTCGCGTTCGATTTATTTGAGATCTGCCGGCGGCAGCATAAACGTGAAACACAGTTTCGTTCAAATCGTTTCATTCGTTCTATTTCATCGATAAGCGATCATTCTATTTTATCAAACACAATACATTCGTTTTTTTTTTAACAACCAAAACACACAAAATTTATATGGCAGAACAAAGTTTGCCAGGTCAGCTAGTAATACAAATAAAAATGTCTGGTAACTAACATTACAGGTTTGAATGAAGTAAGGAAAAAAAAATCAATATACTAAATGAACCTGATACTAATAAAGGGCAAGTGAACTCAAATCAAATACACACTTTGCAGGCAATAGTGACCAACACGGGCACTGCGGACACTGAGAGTTATTTTATTGATAATGATAGCGAAAACTCGGAAACAATGCAGAGCATTGAGCGTTGTAGTTTGTCCGCCAGTGCGTCTTTAGGTGTGAAGCGATCTGAAATAGAAAACGTCGCAGAACATTGTTACACTGGGGAACTGATTCTGAGCGCATCGCCTGATGATGATAGCTTAGAAACGTCATCGCCTGAAACTGAAATTGAAGAAGCACTTGCAAGTATGTAGTAATGAACAAAATCCTTCCACGCCAATACCACATTTTCTGAACTTGAGGATTTGGCGATGTTCTCCATTACAGAATTTTGTAATTATACTAAATCTGAAGATTTTTCATTAAAACAATTTGACGCCAATACAAAAGAAAAACATAGGGCGGGCTACAGTCCGCTTGGGCGAACTGTTGGATACCCTATTCTTATTCCTATCACTCATAAGTGGGCGTGACAAAAGTTTAAGTATGGTTGAATTGTTAAGAACGGTCTACATATTTTCTTATATAACACTTAAGCGATTTTATCGAAAAAAAACGAAGCTTTTGTAAAAAAAAAACGCTCCCTAGCTCAAACTTTGGTTTTTCAATAAAATTATTTTATTCAATTGTGGGCGTGTCAGCAAGCAGATTTAAAAAAATATTAACACATGAGCATAGAGGGCCCCTTTTTTTTGTGGGCGTGTCAGTAGGCGGATTTTGAAAATATTTACAAATGAGCTTATAGGGCCCCTAGAGAGTATATATTATAAATTTCAGCTCCCTAGCTCAAATTTTGGATTTTCAAAAAAATAGTTTTATTTATTTGTGGGCGTGTCAGTGGGCGGATTTCAAAAATTCGTGAACTTGATTATTTCGGGACCCTAGAGAGTATATGGTTAAAATTTCAACTCTCTAGGTCCAGTTTAAAGGCCTAATTTTTGCCGACAGGCGGACGGACGGACATGGCTAGATCGACATTACAATCGATGCTGATCATAAATATAGTAACTTTCAGGGGTCTACGGGCAATATTAAGGTATGTTACAAACTATGCGTCAAAATTAATATACCCTTAGAATAGGGTATAAACATTTACTACCGCATTATGCTGGCAGTTTAGTAAGTGGCCGCGGTGTAGAGAGTAGTGTGTTGGCTTGTGACCCGTGCAGTGCTTGAACAACAACATACGCCACCCTATAATTTAGAGAAACGAATAACACCTTGTTTTCTCCAACCTCTAGGCCGAAAAAAGGATTTCTGCATGGTAGTACAATGAACCCTTACCAAGTCTGAGTGCTCTGGGATTTGGATTTCGGTTCTAAAAAACTAAACAAAAATAAAAGGAAAAAAAATGCTGGCAGTTTCGGCGGGACAAGGTGGATTCTTTATTTTGAAGATCAGAAATGGCAAAACATTTACAATTTCACTAATTCTTTCCGAAAAACGATAACATAATGGCATCGCATTGGCCGTTGCATTATCTGGCATTGCAGCAACTTTATTGGATGGGGCAGAACAGCTCATTCAGCATTTAAGCTCACTCTGAATGCTTAAAATAATCCAGACGCAGTGGCTTGCTGGAAATCATCGGCACTGTGGCGTAAATGTTGGAAAAGTCCAGCTAAAAATAAACATGCGCGTCCAAATGCTATAAGATCCACTCGCTGACACATTCTCGAAATAATTGTCAGATATCGGCGATGGAAAAGTTGCTGTCCATGAAAATAATGGCTGCATAAAACTGCTCACCGGTTTCTGCACAATCGTTGATTACCAAAATACTCTCATTGATCGCATATTCGCCGATGTACGCACACAATACATAAGTCATGCATGGCTGGCAGAAAGAGCCATGTTGGCAGCAAAAAATATGGACGGCGACGTTCTAACTTCAAGATACAGCAGTCGTAACCAGGCGACTTGGTATCATACAAATCGGTCGATACACTTTGCGATGCCAACGAAGCTGTATCCAACAGAGTTTTTAAACTCACTGGATTTGCCACGCACGCCAGCACACCTTCTGCGACTTCGGAATTTGAACCCACTACGCCACGCGATTGGTCAATAAAAAAATTATGAAAAACATTATCGAAGCCAACAGTTTGAATAGCAAAATTCGAGGCGAATGTTTTGCTGCCACGCATTCCAATGATTCCCACAGGCGTGCCAATTGAATTCAAACGCGTTTTCAGCGCTATCGGGAGGGACAAAAATTCCACCCGAACATTTTTTGTTCCTTGGTAAATATTCCTAGTATCGTGAATATCCATCGGAATTTATTTCCCCCGGAATTTTCGAAGTTATGTTCGAAGGCGTCGACAGTTGTCAATCGCAATTGATTCAATTATAATTAAAGCTCATATTTGAGGAGATTTTGGTAATGTATTTTTTTTTAATAGAAAATTGTGTTATTGTTATTAATTATTTTATTATACTCGCGTTCGATTTAGTGAAGTGACATAAATAAGTGACATTGGAGGTCCTACGCTGTCCAGTTCCTTCTCTAGAAGCTTTCAAAATGTATTCACAGTCTTTGCCCCTATTCGTAGTGAAGTCATTGGCAATGTCGCGATACCATCATCTCCAATTGTCTTTATTAGTTGAGTTATACCTATATGTTTTTTTATGTGTAAACAATAAACATCTTTGCTCTCGTTGATGTGTAAATATCTTTTTTCTCGGTAGTTTCACGTGAGTTAATCGGTGCTCGCCAGACCACCGCAAATAAACGACGTTGGGCGCGATTGTAAATGGGTGACCGTTTGAGAACAACCGCGCGTCGTTGTTTTTTATACCCTATTCTAAGGGTATATTAATTTTGACGCATAGTTTGTAACATACCTTAATATTGCCCGTAGACCCCTAAAAGTTACTATATTTATGATCAGCATCGATAGTAATGTCGATCTAGCCATGTCCGTCCGTCCGTCTGTCGGCAAAAATTAGGCCTTTAAACTGGACCTAGAGAGCTGAAATTTTAACCATATACTCTCTAGGGTCCCGAAATAATCAAGTTTACGAATTTTTGAAATCCGCCCACAGACACGCCCACAAACTCAAAAAAACAAAATTTTGGAAAAAATCGAATTTTGAGCTAGAAAGCTGACATTTTTTTATATATGATCTATGACTCCTAAAACTGCTCGGGATAAACAATTTTCAAAATCCGCCCACTGACACGCCCACAAATAAATAAAACTATTTTTTTGAAAATCCAAAGTTTGAGCTAGGGAGCTGAAATTTATAATATAAGGTGGCGCAAAAGTTGTCAGGTGGCGCAAAAGTTGCCACCCGATGTTCTTTCGCTGTAATTTTTTTTATGAATGAAAAACTTTGGTTCTGCTTTTGGATTATGTTAATTGGTGTCTTAAGTTTTTTCTGTATAGTTAACTTCACAAATGTCAAAGTAGAATTTACATTTGCCGCCATATGCAAAAATTATAGCTTCTTCCGATAGGATGATGACTTCTGCGCCACCTTGTATAAACTCTCTATGGGCCCTTTATGCTCATGTATAAATATTTTCAAAATCCGCCCACTGACACGCCCACAATTAATTTTTTTTTTTTTTTGAAAAGAGCTATGGAGCTGACATTTATAATATATACTCTCTAGGGGCCCTTTATTCTCATGTGTTAATTTTTTTTAAATCCGCCTATTGACACGCCCACAATTAAATAAAACAATTTTATTGAAACACCCAAGTTTGAGCTTGTTATATAACAAAATATGTAAAGCGTTCTTAACAATTCAACCATACTTAGACTTCTGTCACACCCACTTATGAGGGATAGGAATAAGAATAGGGTATCCAACAGTTCGCCCAAGTTTCAAAAACTCCTAAAAAACCGCGCAGTATATTGTGTTCAATGTTATTTGACTAACAGATCCTTGGAAAACAAAAAGGTCCTTAAAAGTAGAAAAAATGATATTTTTCCAAAACGCCATTAGAATTCACACGGTATATCTGCGTTCAATGTTATTTGATTAAGAGGTCCTTGCAACAACAAAAAAGGTCCTTAAAAGTCTAAGAAAGATTATTTTTCCAAAATGCCGTTAGAACCCACACGGTATATCTGTGTTCAATGTTATTTGACTAAAAGGTCCTTGCAACAACAAAAAAGGTCCTTAATAGTGAAAAACAGAATATTTTTCCAAAATGCCATTAGAATCCGCACGATATATCTCTGCTCAATGTTGTTTGACTAAGAGGTCCTTGCAACAACAAAAAAGGTCCTTAATAGTCGTAACATGATATTTTTCCAAAATGTCATTATAATCCGCACGGTATATCTGCGTTCAATGTTATTTGACTAAGAGGTCTTTGGAACAACAAAAAGGTCCAAAA
Source organism: Portevinia maculata (assembly GCA_949715645.1). Classification (NCBI taxonomy): domain Eukaryota; kingdom Metazoa; phylum Arthropoda; class Insecta; order Diptera; family Syrphidae; genus Portevinia; species Portevinia maculata. Next base: position 145,791,585 of record OX454527.1, on the reverse strand, counting down.
GTCGAAAAAGGATATTTTACCAAAATGTTTGTTGTTCCTAGCACCCCTCGTTCATATAACATTGAGATCATATATACCGTGCCGTTGCTAAAGACATTTTGGGAAAATATCCTTTTTCGGGTTTAATTATTGTGGCTCCAAGGACCTCTTTGTAAAATAACCTGATGTAAAATAAAAGGGACATTCAATCAATTTTTATTTTAAACGCAATATGCATAATAAATCCCAATAAATTATCACCATTATAGCAAAATAAAAAGTTTTGATTTAGTTATTAGGTACTTATTACCTAGACGGCTAAACGGCTACAGCTGAAAACTAACCAACTTACAGTTGTCATCCGCAAATAACTTCGGCAACCTAACGAGCTTAGTTACACAACCTGCAACTAATATAGCTAATAGCAAAAATTAGTTGTCATTATGATAGCTAACCACCAAATCGATTGCATTTTTCGCGCAGCTAATTTAACTACGTTAGTTAGTTGTGGCGTTAGCTATATAACAAATTAGGTAGCTAACGCGCAACTGTGCCTATATGTTTACACATCAACTATACCGTGAGTGCAGCGTGGCTCGCACCTTTTTGTATACCCTATTCTAAGGGTATATTAATTTTGACGCATAGTTTGTAACATACCTTAATATTACAAATAGACCCCTAAAAGTTACTATATTTATGATCAGCATCGATAGTAGTGTCGTACTAGCCATGTCCGTCCGCCGTCCGTCCGTCCGTCCGTCTGTCGGCAAAAATTAGGCCTTTAAACTGGACATAGGTAGCTGAAATTTTAATATACTCTCTAAGGTCCCGAAATAATCAACTTTAAGAATTTTTGAAATCGAATTTTGAGCTGGAAAGCTGAAATTTTTTATATATGATCTATGACTCCTAAAACTGATTGGGAGATAACATTTTCAAAATCCGCTCACTGACCACGCCCACAATTAAATAAAACAATTTTATTGAAAAGTCAGAGTTTGAGCTAGGGAGCTGAAATAAATAATATATACTCTCTAGGGGCCCTTAATGCTCATTTGAAAATATTTTCAAAATCCGCCTACTGACACGCCCACAATTAAATAAAACTTTTTATTGGAAAAGCTTCGTTTTTTTCGATAAAATCCTTTAAATGTTATATAACAAAATATGTAGAGCGTTCTTAACAATTCAACCATACTTAGACTTTTTTCACGCCCACTTATGAGGGATAGGAATAAGAATAGGGTATCCAACAGTTCACCCAAGCGGACTGTAGCCCGTCCCTATGTTTTTATATAAAATTATCGAAATAAAACTTGAACAAAAAATAGGTACTTGCATAAAGAAAAATTTCTTCTTCTTTTCTAAAGCTCCAGTTTCTTTTTATTTAAACCACAACAAACCTATGCAACTCTTATTTCACTTTTTTTGTCTTAAACTATAAATTTAAAAGCAACCAACTACTTATCCACATACAAACTGCTTAGATTTTTGAATTTCCACCAGCATACTTGCGAAGGAAATATTCCGTAGAGAATTTCGCGACCAATTTATTCCGGGGGAATTTTTTCCTTTTTTCGAAATTCGTGTCGATACCTATTTTGGAAAAATGGGAAATATTCCGGGGGAATTTTGTCCTTTTTTCGAAATTCATGTCGATACCTATTTTGGAAAAATGGGAAATATTCCTGGGGGAATTTTGTTCACGATAGCCCAGATTGAATTGAGAATAGAATGGTTGGCATTTTTTTTTATCGACGATCATCGTCTACACCGCTCCATTTCTCTTTCTGTCATAGATTCCATCCCCACATATCCGTTTAATATTCATAAAAGTATAGACCTTCACGTATTTGCTTCATTTACACTCGGAATCTATCCTCAAAGGCGAATAAGTTGTGTTCTTGAGGTAACCGGCCCGGTACAGCTGCATCCAAAATCGGGCCCGAAAATGCCTAGAACAGAACAACGACTCACAACAACAGCACACTATCAGTTAATAATTCTCTTGCGATTTATACTCGCGTTCGATTTATTTCAGATCTGCCGGCGGCAGCATAAACGTGAAACACAGTTTCGTTCAAATCGTTTTATTCGTTCTATTTCATCGATAAACGAACGTTCTATTTTATCAAACACAATACATTCGTTATTTTTTTTTAACAACCAAAATATTCACTAGAAATAATTTATATGGCAGAACAACGTTTGCCAGGTCAGCTAGTAATACAAATAAAAATGTCTGGTAATTAACATTACAGGTTTGAATGAAGTAGTGGAAAAAAAAATCAATATACTAAATGAACCTGATACTAATAAATGGCAAGTGAACTCAAATCAAATACACACTTTGCAGGCAATAGTGACCAACACGGGCACTGCGGACACTGAGAGTTATTTTATTGATAATGACAGCGAAAACTCGGAAACAATGCAGAGCATTGAGCGTTGTAGTTTGTCCGCCAGTGCGTCTTTTGGTGTGAAGCGATCTGCAATAGAAAACGTCGCAAAACATTGTTACACTGGGGAACTGATTCTGAGCGCATCGCCTGATGATGATAGCTTAGAAACGTCATCGCCTGAAACTGAAATTGAAGAAGCACTTGCAAGTAGTAATGAACAAAATCCTTCCACGCCAATACCAACATTTTCTGAACTTAAGGATTTGGCGATGTTCTCCATTACAGAATTTTGTAATTATACTAAATCTGAAGATTTTTCATTAAAACAATTTGACGACAATACAAAAGAAAATTATATAAGTTCAGATAAGTGAGTATATATATCGAGCAGGTATTTTATAAGATAGTAGAAAGTGCTTAAATGTAAATAGCATAACCCATTACACAAATAATAAATAAAAATAGGTGTTATTCTATCTGTATATCAATAAATTGATAATGTTTGTACATATTGCCAAATAAAGATATTACGGACATACTACATTAAGCAGATATTTTATATGATATTAGAAAATGCTTAAATGTAAATAGCATAACTTATTAAACAAATAATAAATAATAATAGGTGTTATTCTATCAGTTTATCTTTAAATTGCTAATGTTTGTACATACACATTTTCCAATAAACAGATTGCGGGCATACCAGGTACTTAGTGCCCGTAGACCCCTAAAAGTTACTATATTCGCGATCAGCATCTATAGGAATGTCGATCTAGCCATGTCTGTCTGTCCGTCCGTCCGTCGGCAAAAATTATTTCTTTAATTTGTTCGCAAAAACAAACAAATTTATCAAAAAATCGAGTTTTGTAGAAAGCTGAAATTTTTAATATTATGGTTCTTTGCCCCAACTGCTTTATTTTATTATAATTTTTAAAATCCGCCTCTGAAATGCACACAATTTAAAAATAAAAACGTTTTATTGAAGAAATCCTTCTCAAAGTTTTTAGTTAAAGTCGTTTTGAACAATTCTTTTATGTAAAGTTTTCTGCCATGCATATTAGCGTTTATTTTACAAAAGCATTGTTTTTTCAACAAAATAAGAATATCCTTCTTAACAATTCTCTCATACTTAGATTATTGTCACACCCACTTAATGAGCGATAGGAATAGGAATAGGGTGTCCAATAGTTCACCTAAGCGGACTGTAGCCTTTCCATCTGTTTCTTTTATTGTTCAACACATATTTGCTTAAGTGCTGGAAATACAGTTTGAATCAATTTATTTTTAACTCGCATGTTTCTGGATTCATATAAATTGTGGCATAATAAATATTGCTTCTCATACATAAAGTAGAAAGTAAATGATCATGCTAAGATAAGTTAGTACCCTAAGACACCACTGATAGATTATAAAATTAATTTTGTGTGTATTCCTAATTTATTTCTATATTTTGTTATTTCCAAATTTAAAAGGCTAAACAATAACGGTCGAGTAGAACCGAAACATCTTACAGAGTGGGAATTACAAGCTGATATATTAGCAACAACTCAAAAGTATAACCCGATTGAGGCTATGCGAAAGCTAAGAAAGGGGAATAGATATGGCAGCAGTTCGCTTACTAAAGGAGACTTAAAACCAAACAACCAGTGCTGTTTCGAAGAAGACTTAAGTGCATTTTTTGCTACCCAAAGCCCGCTTAGATCAGGCTTATCAAGCGGAAGAAGTGAAAGAGGTGTAACTAATAATTCGTCTGATGCTGATTTGAACCACTGTGTCAACAAAACACAAAGGGGTGAACCTGACAAAAGTTCCCAAGAAATTAAACATAAAAATACACCAGATAGAAGAGGAAAAGAGATTCATTTGATGGTTTCGAAAAACGGGAACGGAGTGCCTTCACCAAGCCTGTATAAAGTTAGAGAAAGATGTGCTGTATGTTGTAGCAAATACAAGCATTAGCGATAATATACAAAAAAGAAATTATTAATTTACAGTAAACAATAACAGTATTAAAAATATATTTAAAATATTATCCTAAAACGTGTTCTTATTCATGGGATTGAGTTTAAGTTATTGATCATTATTCGAAGCCACGGTGTAAATATACAAGGTATGCTTAGTACAAGCATTAATATTTATTTATTTATTTATTTTCATCAATTCACTGCTCTCTTTAAATTACATAATAATACAAATTCAATACCTATCAGCTACCACCAGAGTAATTTAATGTTAATATCAAACAGTTTTTAAATGAATAACTTCTTTGATGAAATTCTAATGAATCACAACAATTATTAGCTTCTGGTAGACATCTAGATATAGGTCCATTATAACCATAGTTAGCCCTATGAAAGGGTACATAAAATACAATCATGACGATATCTGAGTGCCCTCGACGGAGCATAAACATAGTGATAACAGAAAAGGGTAATTGATATGACAGGTAATTTAATCCCTCACAAACATCATAGATAAGTATTTCCTCCGAGTAGATAGACTTAAAACTCCAAGTAGTTTCCGTCTAGTATCATATGAAGGCATTTCAATATTCCAGCGAAGTCGTCTTACTGCAAATGTCAAACACTTTTGGATCCTCTCGATTCTAACCGAATGAAATGGATTGTACACAATGCTGCAGTACTCGTGGTGAGATATAGCATATGCAAAAAACAGACATTTGAGAATATAAGGATCCAAAAACTCCTTCGAATTACTCAATACAAATCCTAACATTGAGTTGACTTTAGCAGCTAGAAACTCAATATGTTCAATAAAATCAAGTTTTTGATCAAATATAATCCCAAGATCCTTTTTTGATCGTGTAATGGATAAGAGAACATTACCAATCGTATACGGGAGAGGAATTGGGATCAAGTCATTGTTATGGCACCAATTCAAGGGCCTATCAGGATATCACCTTGTTAAAGTCTAAAATCTCACACCGATTTTATTTAACGAAAGATCTTCCAATCGTCGGCAAACATCAATTACTACAGTTCAGAAACATATAATAAGGAATATTATTAATAACTAACAAGAAAAGTAAGGGGCCAAGATTCTCGCGCGCGCGGTTAGTCACCTTGTCTAGTGTGCCATTGTGCATTGGATGATGCCGGTGCGGAGGCTCAAGTCGCTAAGATTCGACGGACGATGCTGTCAACGACTTAGGTCGTCAGAAGGGTCACCCATGGCAGACAGTCCTTATGAAGAGGGATGACAAAGAACTAACCAGGGCGTTCCGTCCTCTACCCCTTCTGTCTACCCTCCTCATTGCCCCACCTCATTGCCCCTCCTCATTGCCCCTCCTCGTCCTCCTCCACGTATTCGATTCCTCCATCACATGGGCTGGCCTTAAGTTGTGATACGTCCCATTCCGATAGTCAGCCTGGCTGAAGATCCAGTGTAAAAAATAGCTCATTCCTTAACGCAGTATCCGGATGCCAGGCGACCTCCGGATCAGCTAGCCTTATCTTTGCAGTGCGGATCTCTGTGCAGACGGACCTCCTTTCTCCGCTACTCGTGGGAACTAACATGAATTCAAATAAACAAATAAAACGAAAAACTAATACCGGTATCCCTTTGAAACTGGACTGGGCACGACACCGCAACCCCTCAACAGCGCACTACAAGGATAGACGCAATGCAAACCGCATCATTGGCTTTTTCGGTTCTATCCCCGAGATCGATAGAACCGTGTCCCAGATTGCAAAACTGACCTGGGCTCAAAGAATTGTTCAAGACAAGGAGACCAGCGGCGCCCTCGCATCATAGCGACAGAGATCGGGGGAGGAGACTGTTTCGGGTTCAAAGGGCCTGAGGATGCATAGCACCAGCAACCCGTCAAATCTCACCGGCCTTTTAGCGATGTCCTTAAGAACAGGATTGTGGTCGCGGTCATAGACCGGAGCACGACGACTGGCACTGCTAGAAATTATGCGGCATTCTACGGGGATAACCACAGACGACCGCTATTTACATGAGATAGCGGCTGGCACAAAGGCCGCATCAAACTTTACGCTTGTAGCAATCAAAGATGATGGGATCTCTACAAGCTTAAGATAAGCAGGCTTGATGTATAAGAAGGACGAGATGGACGCTAATAAGCGACCTGATCATCTAGCTGAGTCTGCTGAATTGAAGTTAGATGCAGGTGCGTTGTGCCCCAGTTTCGGCATCAGCGCAAGTCTCCGGTTGATCAACCTGCAATAAGATTATTTTGCTTACGGAAAAATATTGTTATTCTAGCTTCCGGATACAGCTGAAGTTTCGACTAGAACGAGAGATCAACGGCGAGTCGTATTTTGAACACCTAATAGTGCGGTCATTTTTATTTTCTCCGGGCTGTTTTTGCGCTTGTTCTATCTTTATTTATCTAAGGTGCAGTTCTTTCGTTCGGTAGGATCGACTCAGTTTTTCGATCCGGAATCTAGTGTTAGTGACCAAAAGAAAACGCCTATAAGAAAAAACAAAGGTGTGACGCAAATAGAAACCCACAAGGTTAAAGATGGTCGCCGGAAAAAATGAAATCAAAATCAAAGAAAACCCCTATTTGATTCGCGTGGAGTAATCTGGTAGAATGAGTAATAGCGAGTAAGACTTTTAAATATATTTATAGTAAGAACATATGTACATATATTTGAAGCAAATAGAAATAAATTGCCGGGGTTAGGTCGGTTATTTTGGTTTCCTCAGTGTTGTGTCCTGCTAAAAATAAGATCTTTTCGATGTGTGATTTGTTGACCAAATTAGGATCGAAATATAGGTTACTCCCTCTCTGGTTTAGTTCTCATGATCGTTCAGGTTTATGGCAAAGCGAAAAATTGAGGCCAAATTCGACGACATAGTAGACGAGAACGAACAACTGCGGAAAGTACTTCAAAAACAAAGCCAGGAAGTGAAGGAATTAAACGACACTTTACTTTTTGAACTTAAGACATTCTGAAGATTGAGGTCTTCAAGTTGGTGCGATTCCAGTTAAGTTCACAGTGGGGTTAATTTACTCTCCTGGAAACAGCTGATGCAATTCTGTCCACATAAGTACACCGCTAAAAACGAGCTGAGCAATGAACGAACCATCCATACTAGTTCACAAAGAGTCTTCACGACTCCATTAGAACTTCTTCCAAATACAGCCCGAACTACCCAAACTAGTTCACCAAAAGTAACATCAAATCCATTTGAACTGTGTCCAAACACAGGCCGTACTAACCACACTATATTGCCATACGAGGGGATTGCCAAAATGGATTCACGTCTGATCCCGCGGTTTTCAGGAGCTAGCATGCCCGACTTATCAGAATGGGTATATGAGTTCATAAACGCTTCAAAATTGGGTTTGCAGTGCACCAAAACAGAGGAGGAGGAAAAAATGGTTCTCTAATAACCACGAAGTTAGTAGGGGAAGCCTCCGAACTGGGCGCCCAAGACGGTCCCGGACCTAGAAAAATTTATAAAGAGTTTCCTAACCAGACGAACACTGGATAGCGTAATAGAGGAAATAAAGTGTTCATATCTGAGTGAGTTCTGCGTAACAAAGCGATTGAAATTTAAGGCGTTACTTACGCAAAACCTGGGACCGGGGCACTCATAAAGCAGGTAAAAAATGCTACAGCCTTTAAAATTCGGGCAGGTGATGCAGCGTAATATTTTCTTGACAAAAGACGATCCAAACCTGAAGAAGCTGTCGGGCTTCGCCAAGGCAACGCAACTTATGTTGAGGCCAAGCTTGGGCATGACAGGGTGGCACCCTTATGAATTCCACCTACAGCATCTGTCGTACCCTCAATCGCAGCCCCCGTCTTCTGGCCCCAAATGGCGGCAAAACCCCTATAACAACCAAAGTTCCTCGTGCGTCTCTTTTAAATCGTGCGGCCCCGAAACCGTCTCCCACTTCCACTATCTCCCTCATTTACATGCAGGAACCACATAATACGCAGTTTCCGTTCAAACACTCCATAGATCACCGCATAGGGGACATGCCTGACCAAACACGGAGCGCAGCCCAAAAATTTCAAGTAAAATGCGGTTCCTGCAACAAAGCAAATCACACGTATGCAGAGTGTAGAAAACACAAAAACACCCCCTATTGCGGGAGTTGTCGCTCCTATGGGTATAGAAATAACGTTTGGCCTAAGAAAACATTTGTCGCTATCAAAACGTTGCCAAGCCGAACGAAATACCTATGGTGTCAGCGGACGACACACTCAGAGGAGGAATGTCGCAGCAAACAGATCTACTTACAAGCATACTAGGGAAATGCAGGGGGCCCAGTCTAGACAATTATACTTTGCCGCTCAAGCCTCATGTCCAGATAGGGTTCGAAAAGTAAGAAAACCAAAAAAACAGGCATCTTCGAATTTGAATGTAAGCGGCCCAGGTCTCAAGACTGATTCCAAGCCTAAAAAGCGAACAACAACTTCCTCAAAATATTCTCCAAAATTCATGCGGCGACCGGAGAATATGCCACACAGTTTTATGGTATACCTAATCAGTTTCTTAAGTGTAGTACCGCCGCGAAGATCGGTCACCTTGACGTGTGTACCATCATTGCTTTCGACAGCTTCAACGGGCTATGCTGTCGACGACTTTGGTCGTCAGAAGGGTCACTCATTTCAGACAGACCGTCTGATGAGCGTTAACCAAGAGCTGGCCAGGACATTCCGTCCGCTCCCTTGCCAACACCCCCCCCCCCCCCCCCCCCCCATCGCCTACATACCCCTTTTCTTATCCCTATCCAAACATAACTCCGGTGGTAGTGTGAGCGAATAGTAAACCGTGCCCAAGGATGAAAGGTTGGGGGTTAAAAGAACCGTTAACTAAGCTCTCAGGCGCCTTGACGCACTCCTGTTGTATATTACCTTGCCCTGGCATGGCGGCGCTGCTTGGGCTGACCTTGTTTTTTCCGGCCATACTCCTGGGAACCAAATCTAAAACTTTAAAAGGGAACAAACAAAACAAAAACAAAAAAAATAACAAAAAACAAAATGCAATTCCTGTCAATTGGAAGAAAGAGATGAGTGGGGATGAGTTATCATCTTCATCCATCTCTCTTCTAGCACGGGAATTGAATGAAAAAGCGCTTTTAGCTTCTAGTGAGGAGTCGGTAAAAACCCTTACTAGCGACAGCGAAGTCACCGGTGAGCAAAGACAAAGACAAAAACATACAGGGCATTAGGGCAAGGAGTCAGCCAAAGAGATACCCGGGACAGCAGGATCATCCGCTGTTCCTGGGACTATCTTGGAAGCATCCTCAACAAAGGCAGGGAAAGTAGAGGAAAAAGCAGACACAGCTGGCTCAGCCGCTGTATACTGGATGCACGTACTGGGCTGTGATGCAAACGCGCATCATACGCAATGGCGAAGTGGAGATACATATTCGAGGGAATTCATCTACTTTTGTGACACGTAACAGACAGGAGGTTTTAGACGTTATACTTGCCTCCAACACAGATAAAATGGAAATCAGTGAGTGGAGGGTAGTTGATGAGGCATCTCTGTTAGACCACAGATGGATACGCTTCAAAATAAACTTTCAGCATAGGGCGTGTAGTTTCTGTAGTAATCCAAAAAAGGCAGACTGGGATAATTACATAGATATCATTAACGTACGTTTAGATATCCAGCCGATCACCGGCGAAAATACGGTAAATTTAGACATGACAGTAGAAGCCGTGAGTAGAACTCTAAACATGGCGTTCGAAAAGGCATGCCCGGCAAACAAAAAGCCAAAAAGGGCTCAACCGAAGTGGTGGAATAAGGAAATCGGCCTTAAAAGAAGGGAGGTAAGTGTTATGTCCCGTACCGGTTGATAGTAAAACACGTCTCCTTAATACCGACTTCATTTATTGACTATCTCTTATATACTAGCTTACTTACTAACTTAGATGACAATTTCTCTTAAAGCCTAATGTACTACGTTGTACTCTCACTCTACCTTATGTATATACTTAACCTAGTTACTTAATTCTATTACTTTTTAAGTAACCCCTTTCGCAACTGATTTCTATGTACCCTTTTTGACAAACCATCAACTCTTATTATATATATTAATGAACTAATTCTTTTTTCCACAGATCCCTCTTTTCTCTTAGCAAAATGCACCCCGCTTGACAATACCATATTTTTTCTCCAATACTTAAATCGAAATACTTCTTCTTCATAATTTCATAATCTTTCAACTTTTTTCGTTTATATTTATTATTAATACCATTTTGATCATTTCTATTTTCAGTTCTTTTTAGATAATTTTAATGTTAATGTGAAATTGTTGTTATGGGATTGTATCAAAAAATTAAACTTGCGTGTGTCTTACCTGTTGCAGTTTGAGGTGTATTTCTATATTTAAATAAAATATTTAATAAAATCTGCTCTAAATTCAATTTTGGATTACTAAATTTTTTTAAACTTTCCTTTTTTGTACCAACTGCTCTTTCTGCCAAGCCATTGCTTTGCGGATGGTAGATGGGCGATGTACTATACTCAATTCCATTAACATCTAGGAACTGCTTAAACTCCGCACATGAAAATTGAGGTTTGTTATCGGACACTAACATCTTTGGAAAACCGTACACTGACATGAATATTTTTAATTTTGACTAGGGGTCGCCCGATGGTCGAAATTCGACCAATTTATTCTATAAGCTGAAAAAAAAACATATTAATCGGAAAATGAAATTTTTCGACATTGCATTCTCTGATTTCACATGATATAAAATTGTTATGTGTCGTGTGTGACCTGTGTCCTGACGAGGATTTTGTCGTACAGAATGTTGCCTTTAAATGGGCGCCATTTTGTACGTGTCGCTGCCCTGGTTTATGGCAGGTTGTTAGGGACCATGGTCGAGATGCGCACGATATTTATTCTCCAGCTGATTCAGTCCGGGGGGGGGGGATTCTTTAGCATCTTGACACACACAAACTTTATCGTGCAAAAAAAATGAAGAGAGATCTGTAAGCAAAAGAAAAAGAAACAGAGAAAGAAAGCGGAAAGGAAAACCAACCACACACTCTTGCTGGGGATTCAGATGGTCGAATTGCCCTCCCAACCTTTGGCGACCACATTCCATACATAATGGGTCGTCCCACCAACCAATAAGAACACCACACCATTTATGTTTAAGTTACCATTATAAAACTTTAATTATTAATCATCATCAATACTTTTACAGATACTGAGATATTTAAACCTATGTGGGTCATAATTTACAATTTTCCGATAATATAATTGCTCTTTTCGAGGAACCGATCTGTAACATGAGTCATTGTTTGTCCCATATGGGCTCTGTTCACTGATATATATATATATATAGATAAAAGCACAACTGGGGTCATAAATAGAACTATATTTAACATTCACCTGTTTGTACCGTTTCTTACGGTGCAGCATTCCATCGATGATAGATCTATCTTCGCTGGGGCGGTGCTGAAAAGAGAACAGATATTTCCTATACCTAGGCGAGTGTCACCTGGCCGCAGGGATGGTTTCACGAAACACTCTAAACCCGAAAAGCAAAGATAATATATCTATATATATGCACGTGGAGCATGGACTCTTTTAGATGTATATATCATGCTTTAATTTACACTTTTATAGGTCGGTTGTCGCCTAAAATAATATTTGGTAACCGAAGATTCAAGTTATAATGCAATTCATTTACACGACATAATATAAAGGTAAGTTCTCTTTAGGTAGCTTAATATAAAGGTAAGTAATGTTTTTTCAAAAGGTATGTAGGATCGGGATTGGATTGGGTTTATTAATTGACACCGTATGGGCGATGCACTGCAACACGCTCGTCTTGTCCGGACGTAGCACACACACGTAACCGACTCTGCACCGGATCGTTTAGGCGGCATTCTCTATAGTGTTGTATTAAGTTTTGTGGATCGTGGAAGCACAGGGTGATCCTACATTCGGCCATCCTGGTCATCGCCTGTCCCGGGCGATTCTTCATTGGAGTCTTCGCTGTCATCAGTATCGTTGTCCACCCAGGGCTTCATATTGTCGGCAGATGAGGATGTTATGTTAGGTCCTTCATGATCGCCTACCTTTTGTACTTCGTATCGATCGTTGCGCTTTATTTGGACCACTTCGTATGTGCCCAGAAACTTTGGGAACAGCTTAAGTCCAGCTCCGAATTGAGTTCGCTGGATCGCCACTAACTCATGCACTTGATATTTCTTTGCAATCTTTCGCCTCCGGTTATATCCTTTACGATTCTCCTCCTGAAGTAAGACAATTCGGTCTTTGGCCTAACGTCTTATTTCGTCGCGTTCATCTAGAAAATTGTTCGTCAGGGTATCTTCTATTAAATTTGCCAGGTTACAGTCTGCTTCGCTTCTCATTGGGACTCCGAACAAAAGCTCAAACGGTGTTTTTCCAGTACTGCGGCTTACAGAACAATTTATGATTTGTTGGAGTTTTTGTACATTTTTCTACCATTTCATTGGATCATCAATCGAAAGTTTTGTAAGCACTTCGACTATAGTACGATTTATTCGCTCAACTTCTCCGTTTCCACGGGGTACTCCTGTTGTTGTAATGACATGTTGAATGTTTCGATCCTCACAACACTGGCGAAAAGTATTAGAGGTAAATGCTGTTCCCTTGTCCGACACAATACGAAACGGATCTCTGAACACCTCTGCTTGAAGCTCCATCTTCCTTATGACTTCATCAGATGTTGTTGACTTTACGGGGTATATCCACACAAATTTCAAAAAGGCGTCTACCACAACGTAAAGGTACTTGTAATTCTTTGCGGTGGATGGCATTGGACCTAGATGGTCAACGTGGTACTTGTGTAAAGGGACGTCACTCTTATCAATGGGATTTAAAAATCCTTCCTGATTTCCTTGCTTTCTTGTGCTAAGGATACATGCGATGCAGTTTGAAATGACTGAATGAATCTTATCCATCATCTTTGGTAGATAATAATCCTGTTTAGCAGTAGCCTCCACTATCCTCGCGTTGAAATGCCCTTGATCATGAATGTTGCGCAGAACTTCTCTCTGCATTGCCTTTGGTACAACTATTAAATAGCACCCTTCGACGAACTTATAAAGAATACCACGACGTATTTCGAAGTTTTCATACTGTCGATCTTTTAGTATTCCCTTCACTAAATTACAATACTCGTCGGTTTCCTGAGCCCTTCTTACGCGTTGGAGCAATCCATCCTCTATCCTGAGAACCACCGGAAACCGGCTCAAGGCATCAACATGGCGCATTGATATTCCCGACCGATGCAAAACGACGCAGTCGAATTCTTGCAGCATTAAAGCCCACCTGGCGACTCTCGGGCATAGCTCCTTCTTACCCATCGTAGCTTGAAATGCTTTACAATCGGTATATATTGTAAATTTAAGTCCCAACAAATATACTCGAAGTTTGTTTAATGACTTAACTATAGCCAGCACTTCGTGCTCATAACTCGTATAGTTCTTCTCCGCTGATGAGGCTTTGAAGCTTAAGTAGAATACGGGATGATAGTTCGACTGATGCTTTTGCAACAAGACTCCTCCGTATCCAACCATAATTGCGTCGGTATGCAGTTCCGTTTGAAGAAAAGGATTGAATAATTTTAAGACTGGCTCCTTGCACAAAATATCTTTTAAAGACTGAAATGCAGCGTATTGATCAGTTCCAAAAACATATTTACTATCCTTCCGAATCAAGTCCGACAGAGGCTTGGCGTACGTTGCATAGTCAGGTACAAACTTGCGAAAGAACCCAGTTAAGCCTAAGAAACTTTGTACCTCCTTGATATTGCGGGGCCTTGAATATCCCTTCACTGCCTTAATCTTTTCAACAGATGGTTTTATACTTCCATCCTCGACAATATGTCCCAAAAACTCGATTGATCTACTAAGGAAAGCGCACTTCTCCCATTTAATAACCAAGCCATTATCAGCAGCAGCCTTCATGACAACAGCTAGCTTCTCGAGGTTTTGCTTCTCGGTTTCTCCCGGAATAACGACGTCATCTAGGTAGAGCAATAAGTAGTCTTCTCGTATTAGGCTCTGAAATACGGTATTTACGAATCTCTGAAAGACAGATGGCGAATTGCATAATCCAAAAGGAACTTTCAGGAACTCGTATTGTCCATCTCGAGTTAGAAACGACGTGTATTTTCTACTACTTTCGGCTATTTCCACATGGAAAAACCCATTCCGAAGATCCAGAGTCGTGAATACTTTCGCGCAGTAAAGCTTTTCCAAAATGTCTTCCATAATTGGCAAAGGATATCTGTCCTTGACGACTTTGGCATTGACTTTGCGATAGCCTGTTGCTGCCATCCTTTTTCCTTACAATAACGATGGGGCTAGCAAAATCGGATTGACTATGTTGTATGATGCCATCCTTCAACCATTCCTCGATCTGCTTATTGACCGCTTCCCTTTCCGTGGACGCTAGTCGCCTCGCCCTTTGGTATATGGGGCAATCATTCTCCAGCAAAATACGCATTTCGACGCAGGACCTCTCTACTTTTTTCGACTTATAGGTCTCAATCATTTTTATCAATTTCTGTTTAATAGCCTCATCTTTAGTATTTCGAACCAACTCCTGCGTACTATTTTTGACAGTATTGACTATTTTTATGTCATCCAAAAAAATTTCAGTTGCGCCATTGCTTTTCTGTGTTGAGCTAGCTTTACAAACTTTTACTTCCCCATTCTCAATTAAAAGTGAGACTTTTTCTAAAACGATGTTGCCCAGTATAATATCATCAGACAGCCATTCATCTGGAACCACCTGAAAACGAACCGAATACCTTTCGCCTCGTACCTTCATATCTACCAGCAAAGAGCCCAATGGTTTTCGGAGCTCATTAGCCCCAAATCCAGCCAGTAAAACCACTTCAGGATCATAGCTCCCCAATCCGACCTCACGCTTTACAGATTCCTTCATAATGGTGACCTCACTTCCAGTATCAATTAGGGCATTATAAATCCTTCCACCAATGTTCACAAAAATCAGAGAGCTAATCGTAGTAATTCGGCTAACATTGGCCCTACCACCTGAACTGGCACTTGGACCTTGCCTCCTTTGTGGACAAATTGTTGAAATGTGCCCAAATTCGTTACAAGAAAAACAGCGCGATCCCCTACTTCTATCCGGACATGCCTGACGAGTGTGTGAAAAAGACCCACAGTTGCCACATCTTCGTCCGCCACGATTATCTCTAGAGCATGCGCTTGATGGTTGATTCACCACCCTTGATCTATGCTTGTCCGCGATCGACCGCCGCATGTTTTGATACACACCGAACTTCTTCTTCAGTTCGTCCAAAGTAGTCGCTTCATACAATATCGCTTTATTCACAGCATCGCCTGGTATACCTTCTACAACATATGCTATCAGAGACTGATCGTCGATGGTTCCTTCGTTAGCAATTTGTTGCATGATATAAAAATATTCTAGGAAACTTTCCGTCGGTTGTTTTTTACGAGACTCAAGCGCGCGATGAATGTCAATGCTGGGACGAGGATCATGAAATTCAGCTTCTAATGTAGTTTTTAAATTGGCAAAACTATAAATTGCAGATTTGGCCTCAACTGCCAGCTAAGCCCCACCCCGCAACAAACGTCTTGCATACAAATATTCCAGCCACACACTGCACAAATCTCTTCAAACTCCTTTAACCAGGTTTTGACATTTTTACCAGATTCACCCGTAAAATGTTCGAGAGATTCCTCTACATCTCTAAATACAAAATTATTTTCATTAGACATATCCAACTTCCGTTCTCGTTCCTTATCAAATTGATCTGTATCTCTTTTACCAATATAACTCTCGTCGCTTACGTCCGATTGATTCTCTCCAAAAATAACTCGTAGACTGCCTTCTACTTCCTCACTTTTCGACGCGGTATAATTTTCTCCAAATGCGCCTTCCTTGCCCTCTTCTCTCATAAGCCTGCCGAGTCGCTCAATCAAATCCGTTTTCAAATTATATCTATAAGATGCCCCTCTTTGATTCAGTCGACTCTGCAACTCTCGAGTTGTTAAGCTACTCAACAATTCATCCATGCACTTATAGTGTCACCGATAACAACTGGAAATCAAAATTCAACCGCTTAATTTCTTCATGCAAAAAAGAAGTGAGAAAAAAAAATCATGCAGTAGGTAAACATAAACAAAATCGGCTGGTGCACTACTGATTGGTGCTGGTGCTGATTAGTAAGAGCTGTTCAAGATCTGAATTTTGAGTAAGCTTAACTTTGTACGTGCCATGACATGAACCGTAAAACTTTAATTAAACCCTCATGCTACTACTTAAATGAGTATTGGTTAAAAAAACGGAAAGATCTCACCGATTTTGATGGCTTGCCAATAATGTTCCGTTGCGTCCAAATAGAACTGTGAACTTTGGATTTTCTTTGTTCTTCCCTACTTATATCACCGCACTGTTTTATGACAATGTTGTTCAATTTTCACTTCACTTCTTTTTCTTTTTTTTTTTCTTTTTTTTTCTCACGTGCACTTTTCTTTAGTTGTTTAATCTTTTCCCGCACAAAAGTTTTTTTTTTTTTAGATCAATTCAAATCACTTCAATCCCACTTCTGACACCATGTAGGATCGGGATTGGATTGGGTTTATTAATTGAAATGAAACACGTTCAAATATAAAATGAAACTTCAATGTGGAACTTTATTAATTTTTAAAGTTTAAATAATTAAATGGAAAAAAGACACCGTATGGGCGACGCACTGCAACACGCTCGTCTTGTCCGGACGTGGCACACACACGTAACCGACGCTGACTCTGCACCGGATCGTTTAGGCGGCATTCTCTATAGTGTTGTATTAAGTTTTGTGGATCGTGGAAGCACAGGGTGATCCTACAGGTATGTAAATTGTAAGTATCAAACAAAGTTTCAAGTTAAGTAATTTTAAAAGTAAGGAATTGTAAGTAAACTAAATTTAGAGGTAAGTTAATAAGTTATTTTAATGTAAGAATTTTGCATTAAGTATAAGATAACATGTGTATTTTTACTAAATTTAATTCGTAAGGGAAATATAATACGAGATAGGTACTTAATTCTAGGGTAGGTATTTGTATTTAGAATTTAGCGGTAAGGTAATTTTAATCTATATTAATTTTAAAGGTAAGAAAAGTAATTTAAAGTATATTAATTTTTAGGTAAGTAAAGGTATTTTAAGGCATAGTAATTTTAAAGGTAAGAAAAAGTATTGTAATGTATATTAATTAAATTAGGTATTATATTTCATGTTGAACTAATTTTAAGGGTAGGTATATCTAACTAGCTTAATTTAAATATATTTATATATATAATTTTTAGGTTAACGTAAGTATAAGGTAAATGCATGGCTAAATATAGTATTATGAGAAAAAAAAAAAAACTTAATCTAGGGTACTTAAATTACTGTTGCCTCCCGTGGTGTTGCTGTGGCTCCGGTTCGGCTGTTCGTGGAGGCGGCGCCAGAATATGCACTATGATGGGCCAAGATGACATTTTCAAGTATATATTATATTGCTCTGCGGAGTCTATTCTAGTCACTATTTGTTCTTAGAGTTAATTTGTTTATATGCACTAGTTTTATTCTAAGTATTTAGATTTTTTTTTTTTTTTTTAATTTTTATTCTAGCACTACTTTCTTATGTATAGTTAATTACAGGTACTAGGTTTTAATTACTTTTAACTTTTACTCTAGTCACTATTTTTTAGTTATCTTATAGGCACTAGTGTTACTTAATTTTAATTTTTATTCTTATCACTATTTCAACTTAAAACTATACGGCACTTGCCAACTTAATTTTAGATTTTTGGCACACGCCATCTTAAATATTAATTACGGCACTTGCCAACTTATTTTTGTTGTGGCACATGCCATTTATTTTTCACTACATTTTAAATAAACTTTCCATCAACACTTTTAATTCAAAACTTGTCTTCAACCGACGCGCAACACCCTTTTTATACACCAAGCCTCGCCGGATGTTCGGTACCTTGTTTACGAACCAAAATTATTTTCGAGCAAACTTTATTTACGAAAAAAATTAGTTCATAAACAAGGTACCGATTTAATCCCGCATGCCCTATGTTTTGCACTCGCTAATCCCTAAATCTACCGACCATCCACAATTCATTCGTCCCCTCCCCCTCCATACCATCAAATTAAGCTCATACACCAGATAGCGAGTGCACTCAAGCTGTGCTTGGTACATGCGCACTTCATTCGCATGGTAAACATGGAGAGACAACTTTCCTGGTGTGGAGGCGTGACTTCGCCTCTCTTGCTATTAATTTTACTTACTCGCTCTCTGGATTGGTGAGTTCAGAGGTCTCTGCCAGGAGTTGTTTTGGCTAATTAGATTGGGTCTTGTTTCTCCACCATTGAGCGGCCAATGAAATTCGGCTTTAAAAAAAATAAATTAGTTTCCAGGCACTTGGGTTGGTGGATAGGTGACTCTTACTAACTTTGCTAGTGTGAGTGCCATTGACACTCTGGGTACTTACATAGAGTGGCAAAACTGAATTTATTGTGACCACAGAGGCAGAGGAGGTATCCAATTTTATGAATGTTAATATTTATTGGCCCGAAAGTATGCAGTATGTTTCTAGCAAGTTATGACATAACTCCGTACTGGTCGAAATACTGGGAAACGAATTTCTGCCCTTTACAAAACAGGTTGGGTGGGGAGCCTGGTACCAGGGGACACAAGCAAGCTGAGATCTTAAGCCCGTATGTCTTTAGCATTATATGTAGCTTTCCTTCCGTTTTCATCTTCCAGCTCATAATTGTTGTTACCACATTTCCTAAGGACGGTTGCTTTAATGAATTTTTTAGCTAATTTGGCGTTATACTTCTTGGGAGCATTGCTCAGAGAAAAATTTCGTCGGCATATAACTTGACCAGGCATGAAAGATATTGTGGAGCTACGGGTGTTATAGCGCTTAGCACTGTTGAGGTATGGATGTTCTCCAACACTTGGGTACGTATTATTGGCAATTTGTCGGGTCGGGCCAAGACCTTTTCCCCTGTTTGCATGGAGCCCAGGTGACGTAAAAGTTCGTAGGTTTTGCCGTGCGTTACCATTTGCTGCCCGTACAGCGCACAGTAAGGAGAGAATTCAGTGGATTGGTGGTATGAACTTCGGATGGAACTACCTATCAGCGAAATGTTAGAATCCCAGTCACGCTGGTCTTTCCCCAGATAGGAGCGAATTCCTGCGGTGATTGACCGATTGACGCGCTCTGACGCGTTGCTTTGTGGTGAGTACACAGCTGTAAGGGTTTGGTGGATTCTATGCTTGTTCAAGAACGTTTTAAAAGCGTCGCTCTTGAACTGTGGACCATTATCCGCGCGGACGTCTTGGGGCACGCCAAAGACGGTGAACACACTATCTTCCAAATATTCCATCACCGCTGCGGAGCACAACTTTTTCAGAGGCTTCAAAAGCGGAAACTGCGTCAGATGGTCAACAACTATGAGAACCCCTATGTTGCCTGATTTGGATCTAGGGTATGGGCCCAGGAAGTCCATGTAAAACTTCTGAAAAGGTCTGTCGGACTGTTGTTGGTTCCCCAACGGAGCGCGTAAGACCTGGTTGGGAGCTTTGCATTGTTTGCAGGTTGAGCATTCACCGATGTACAGTTTCACATTTTGCACCATTTTAGGCCAGTACAGATTTCTTCTCAGGCGTTCGAGGGTTTTTCCGATACCTCCATGACAGAACTTAGGTGGGTCGTGAAACTGTTGAATTACTTCGGCACCATTGAGGAGGTTTCCGTTTCTTGTTCTTCATTACCACTAAAGAATTCGGTTCTCTTGTAAATAAACTTGTCAATGACCTTAAGATCAGGCAACCTATCTTGATTTTCTTCCACCCGATTACGCAGTTGGTGGTACTCTGGTGTGTCAAGATGTTGGGACAGGATATCGATTTCCGGAGAAGCTGAGACAATGGCCGAAATACCAATCTCATTCGCACGTGAGAGAACATCGGGTACTACGTTTTGGGTACCCCGCCGGTGTTCTATCTCAAACGTGTAGCCTTGCAATTTTAATGACTATCTGGCCAGGCGTCCTGATAGATCCTTTTGATTCCTGATCCACTTTAAACTTCCATGGTCAGTCACGATTTTGAAGGCCTGTCCTTCCACGTAAGGTCGAAACTTTTTCAGGCTAAGAATGGCTGCTAACAACTCCAGTTCGGTCACACTATACTTCCTTTGCGTAGAGCTCAGTTTCTGCGAAAAGTACGCAATCGGAAGTTCTATGCCCTCGTCATTTGCCTGCGTGAGGACTCCTCCAACACCGCATAGACTGGCATCGCATTGGATGACAAAGGGCTTTGTGTAATTTGGTCTGATCATGACTGGTGCTGTCGAAAGGTTTTCTTTAATGCTTTCAAAAGAGTTTTGTGCTTCCGTTGTCCATTTAAAAGTGTCGGACTTCTTCAGCAGATCGGACAAAGGTGTTGTTATACCGCGAAATCTTGAATGAATCTACGATACCACCCCGCCATTCCAAGAAATTGTCTCACTTGACGAGCGGTGGTGGGCTGTGGAAAATCCGTGATGGCTTCGACTTTCCGGGGATCAGTACGAATGGTACCATGACCAATAATAAATCCCAGATATTTCACTTCGGTGATACAAAAGTGGCTTTTTTCGATGTTTAGAGTCAACCCGGACTCTCTCATACGCTGGGCTACTTCCACTAGCAACTGAAGGTGTTCTTCGAACGTCGTGGTCAAAAGAAGAAGGTCGTCCAAGTAAACAAATACCTTTTCTCGTAGTCTTGGCGGGATGACTCGATCCATTAATCGACACATGGTTTGCGGGGAATTGCTAAGTCCGAAATCATCACCTTGAAGTGATACAGAGGACGGTTTGGCACTGTGAAAGCAGTTTTCTCTCTAGAGCTGACTTCGAGAGGAATTTGCCAAAAGGCATCTTTGAGATCCAGACTGGTAATATACTTGGTTTTCGGCAATCGACTGAGGATACCCTCGATATGCGGCAAAGGATACCCATCCTTTATGGTAACTAGGTTAACCTTCCGTGAGTCTAAACACAGTCTGACCTTCCCCGGCTTTCGTATCAAAACCACTGAACTACTCTACAGGCTCTGTGATTTTATGGCCGGTGATGTTGAAAAGTATCTTTGTTTCACTGGTCGAGTGTTCGATTCAATTTCAATGACGTGTTCGAGGAGGGAGGTTTTACCTAGTCCTTCCTTTGCAAAAGATGAGAACAGTGCTATTGCGCTGTCTAACCTCAGACTTTGAGTCGGTGTAAGTGCATGCTTTAGTGAAATATTTTCCTCAATCGCGGTGTCATCGTGCAGAGACACTTCGCCAATGATGGAGGGTGCTATCTTGAATGCTGACCAAAAGTCTACTCCAAGATATAAATCTTGTGCAAGCGACGGAACTATAAAAAGGGTTAAGCTGTGTGTAACGCCATTGTAAGTGACATCCGCTTGGATGCTACCTACTACATTTTGCGCTGCGCCATCAGCACTGCTGACTGAAGTTTTGGCGGCGGCTTTGCCTCCGAAACACGATATCGATGCACCACTATCCAATAATCCTAGATACGGCCGAGCATTTATGACGACTTGAGCGTATGGCCGAATATCAGCTGGGCTTTTAGTCAAGGTGTCAACCGATTGACGAATCAACTTCCGGTTCGTACGGATGTGGTTCCAAAAGGAACGTAGTCTGTTGGTCGAGCGTCGTGAAGGCAATTTAGGTTTTGGTACCGAGTGCAGAATGGGAGACAGCGCATTTACCGAGTGGATGATTCTATTTTTAGCATTGGCGTAATTTGCTTCTTTGGTGTGGTATGGAACTATTTGATGTAAATGTGGTTTTCGTAATGGCAGGTTTTCCGAGAGATCATCTCTCTGTAAGATTTTTGTGATTGGAGAGGCAGGTGCAATAATTGGTGGAATGCCTGAAGTGGACGACAATAGCTTAGTGGATGCGGATAGAATGATTTCACTATCAGAAGTTACTGCGGACGAAGGTGGGTGCCAGTCCCTCCGTCCGTCTGCAGGTTTCCCTGTACACTGTTACATCTCGAGCAGGTGGGTTTGTAGGTATTAGCGAGGCCACAACCATAGCAGAATACCGTGCGTCTCTCCAAGCATTCTTGGTATAGATGACCTTCCTTGCGACAATTCCAGCATTTTAGCATTGAGATTTCTGATGCCCGTTGGATGGGCTCATCCGTCATCAAGTCAGACTCTGGGGACGAAATTTCGTGAATGGGACGACGAAAATTTCCCTGTCGTTGGAAGGGGTTAGGGCTTAGAGGAGCGTCTTGAAAAACGGTTTCTCTTCGTAAGCAGAAATTTCTCAGATGGGCTACTGAAGAGAAGGTCATGTAACACGTTTGCTGACGGATGTCAGTGCGGAGGTTTCTATGGAGTACTTCTACCAGTTCCGGATCTCGCATTGGAACTAGGAGACGATCGCACAGTTTCATTACAGAGGTGTAGTATTCCTCGAACGGCTCTTTCTCCCTCTGGTTTCTGTTGCAGATCAACTCTCGAATGTCCGTGTCCGACATGTGGTCTTTAAATTGTAACCGTAAGGCTCGGCAGAATGGGACCCAATAGAATTTGTCGACTGTTTTACGGTATCACCAATACCAGTCCCTAGCTCTATCGGAGAACAGGGAGTGTAAATGGTCGCACAGTAAGGAAAAGTTGTCGTTCAGACAATCCTTGGTCAGAGCGGATAGTTGGTAGATGAAATGGTCAATGTTCAAACCGAAGTTCGATCCGTCGAATCGCAAGTTCCAACTCTGAATTATCTGAGCGGCACGACTGCTGTCTTTTCTACTGGTGGGCTGCGAAAATCGCTGATTACCGAATTGAGCGGACTGTCGAACAGAGTCCATGTGTTGTTGTTGATTTATGTGCCGAGAATCTCGGCTGATAAACGGATCCTCCCGTGGCCAATTTGGTTCTCCTCTGGGCAGTTGGTGTTCAGAGGTATGGGAATTGTCAAGGGGGTTTCGAAGGGATAGTGAATTTTCGAACCGAGTTACTAGTTGTTCGAAACCTCGTTGTAGTTTCAGATCGAGATTAGCCATGAACTGGGACGTCATGCTTGTGATTGCCTCTGAACTGGTAGGGGGCATTGCAGAGGTGGTTATGGTTGGGTCGATAGGGTGAGCACCGCCGGTTTGATTAGAGGTACCTTCGACATCCTGTGACTGTTCTTCCCGTAAAGGTAAACTCACATTGGATACTGTGTGGCAGGCTCTTTCTTTAGCCAGCAGAGGACAATGCTCGAGTCGGACCACAAATGGTAGGAAGTGTCCCTGAGGTCGAGGGCATCTCGGAGTCGATCGAGCGTGAGTGCCAGTAGCTGGGCGGCACATAGCTCGAATCTCGGTATGGTAGCACCCTTCAGCGGGGCCACCTTGGTGCGTGCCGTAAGCAACGACACACGGACCTGCTTGTCAGCGTCGACAGTTCGGGCGTAGATGACAGCTGCATAGGCTTTGGAGCTGGCATCGCAAAAGCCAAACAATGATGTTACGGCATTAGGTGTCATGCCGAACCAGCGTGGAACCCGGATTTGTTTAAGAGTCTCCAGGCTGCCACGAAACCTCCACCAGTCTTCACGTAAGTTCTCCGGCAGGGGGCATCTCAAGTGATGCCTGCGGACCATAGCGTCTGGATGAAGTTTTTCCCCGTGATGACCACCGGGCCAAGTAAGCCGGTGGGATCGAATAGCTGCGGCACCTCACTGAGGACCCGTCGTTTGGTAGGGGCTGAGTTAGTGGATGGTAGCTGGTAGTGGTGACTCTATGACTAGCTCTGTAGGAGGAGAAAAACAGACATTGTTACACAAACTTTGAATTACCTTTGCGCAGTTCGAGTTCCATTTGCGCAGATGGAAATGGCCGGCGGACAGCACAGTGTCGACGTCGGTTGCCAGGGTGATGGCTTCGGACTGATTGCTGCAACTGGTCAGTAGATCATCATAGAAGGCCTTCTCAGTCGCCTGTCGGGCTGCGGAGGATCGCACCGGATCCTGGATCAAGTGCGAGTTGTCCCGAGCGTTTGGTCCCCACACGCAATGTAAAAGGACCACAGTAGTCGATCACTGACGCCAGGAACGGTCGGGCCGAGGTAACTCTGGGGCGCGGTAGTGAAGGCATCTGCTGCTTAATGACGTTTCCTCGTTGCCGTCGACAAACCACGCACTTGTTAAGGTAGCTTCGGACGGCTTGGCGGCCCTGCAGGATCCAGTATCGTCGCCGGAGAGTGTGGAGCATGAGCTGGGTGCCACCATGCAGTGTTGTCCGATGCGCATCAGCAATTAAGAGTGTCACAAATGCGCCCGACCGTGGTAGTATGATCGGGAATCGTTGGTCCTGGGGAAGGCCGGAGTTCGCTAGTCGCCCTCCCACTCGGATGATACCCGTTGCGTCCAGGAACGGGTTTAAGGAGAGTAGTGGACTGGAGCAGGAGAGGCTGACCCCGTTAGCGATGCGTTGTCGATCGTCTAGAAATTCGTTCTGTTGTTCCAGGCGGATGAGGGTGGTGAGAGCTCGATCGAGTTCATCTGCCCCCACCACGGGTTTCTTCAACAGGTCTTGGTTTACGCGGTGCCACCGCCAACGAAGTAAGTATGCCACCGTGTGGAGCAAGCGCTGGAGGGAGCTGAAGCGCTCTGTCACGGGAATGACCTGTCCGTCCCGGCGCCGTGTCATCAGGCGGGGTTGCACGCAAGCGACGTTTGAGAGGACGACAAGCTTCCGTTCGCTGCTGAACTCCTCTTCTTGGTCCGGAGTAAGTTGAACGGGTTCAGTGGTAGGGAGAGGACCCTGTATGAGCCAATTCGGACCCCTCCATCATAGGGGATGTGTGATTATTTCCTCTGCCCGGATGCTGCGACTTACACAGTCGGCTGGATTCTGTGATGTTCGGACGTGATGCCAACGGTCCGGTGACGTTAGCTCTTGGATCTGTCAGACTCGGTTTGCAACGTATGGCTTGAGTGTGGCGGGCTCTTTCTTCAGCCAGCAGAGGACGATGCTCGAGTCGGACCACAAATGGTAGGAAGTGTCCCTGAGGTCGAGGGCATCTCGGAGTCGATCGAGCGTGAGTGCCAGTAGCTGAGCGGCACATAGCTCGAGTCTCGGTATGGTAGCACCTTTGAGCGGGGCCACCTTGGTGCGTTCCGTAAGCAACGACACACGGACCTGCTTGTCAGCGTCGACAGTTCGGGCGTAGATGACAGCTGCATAGGCTTTGGAGCTGGCATCGCAAAAGCCACACAATGATGTTACGGCATTAGGTGACATGCCGAACCAGCGTGGAACCCGGATTTGGTTAAGGGTCTCCAGGCTGCCACGAAACCTCCACCAGTCTTCACGTAAGTTCTCCGGCAGGGGGGCATCCCAAGTGATGCCTGCGGACCATAGGGTTTTCTAGGAAGATTTTTCCCGTGATGACCACCGGGCCAAGTAAGCCGGTGGGATCGAATAGCTGCGCCACCTCACTGAGGACCCGTCGTTTGGTAGGGGCCGAGTTAGTTTATGGTAGCTTCACCAGAAAGAAGAGCTCGTCTAGGGTCGGGTCCCAGTGAAGGCCAAGCACAGTTGCCGTGGGTGACTCTATGACTAGCTCTGTAGGAGGAGCAAAACAGACATTGTTACACAAACTTTGAATTACCTTTGCGCAGTTCGAGTTCCATTTGCGCAGATGGAAATGGCCGGCGGACAGGACAGTGTCGACGTCGGTTGCCAGGGTGATGGCTTCGGACTGATTGCTGCAACTGGTCAGTAGATCATCAACATAGAAGGTCTTCTCAATCGCCTGTCGGGCTGCGGAGGATCGCACCGGATCCTGGATCAAGTTCGAGTTGTCCCGAGCACATTGTTGTAGAGCACGCACTGCATTGTATGGGCTGCATGCCATGGCGTAGGTCACGGTTGTGAGTCGGAAGACGGCCAATTCGTCCGAAGGGGATTCCCGCCAGAGAATGCGTTGGAAATCTCGATGTTCTTCGGCCACCAGTATTTGCCGGAACATTTTCTCGACGTCTGCCGTGAGGGCAACTGCGAAACGCCGAAACCGGAAAATGATGTTGACCAAGGTAACCTGGATGGTCGGCCCAACCAGCCGAGTGTCGTTCAGTGTTACCCCAGTGGTGGTCCTGGCCGTTGAATACCACCCGGAACTTCTCCGTGACAGCATGATGCGGAATGTAGTAGCATCCAGAGTGGGTGCTAGCATTCGGGACACGTTCCATGTGTCCAAGGTTGAAGTACTCCCGCATGAAGGCGACATACTGAGGTTAGGTTAGGTTAGGTTTATGTGGCTGTCGGCAGAAGCCGACACACTTACACCAATTTAGGTCCATTGTGATACCACGTATGTATTATCTACCTCAACTCTGTAGATGGGACTGGCCAACGACACGCGGTTGTTCTCAAATGGTCCCCCATCTACGTACTAACCGCGCCCAACGTCGTTTAATTACGGTGATCTGACGAGAACCGATTAACTGGACGTGGTATGGTCGTTGGTTAAATACTGAGCCTTCAGATCTGGATTGCGGGCAAGACGCCGCTCCAAACAATAGAATTGCCGTAGTGCGCTGGCGAAGGAGTCGCCTAGTTGAGGGGCTTCATGGCGAAAGGGGATCTGTACCACGTAACAGCCGCTTTCGGTACGCCAATGGGTGGAGGAAAAGATCTGGCTGCACTCATCATCCGCTTCCTCGAAATCTCGGACTTCCTCGAGCATCCAAAATCTGCGAACGAGGACTTCAAGGCGCGCGTCATCAGTGCCAAGATGAGCGCTTAGTGTCTGCAATGACTTCTGGGTAGATGTGGTGGTTGTCGCCGGACCAAATATGACCCAGCCAAGACGGGTGCGTTGGGCGTGGGGCTCATAATCTCGCCCGTGGATAATCGCACCCTCAACAATGAGTCCCCAGACATCGGAGCCGATAAGGACATCAATAGGGCCAGGAGTGCCGAACTTGGGATCGGCCAATGATAAGCCAGCGAAGTGGGTCCATTGCTTCACGTTCACTCGTACCGCTGGGGTCGTTGACACAATGGATGGTATGATGAGCACGTTGAATGTGAGTGCGAATTCCGAAGTCGTCTATTGGATGTTGAGCATTGTGCTGCCTCGAGTTCGGGTATGAGCTAGGGCCCCGATACCTTCAACGTTGACCTCCAAGATTTCTCTGGGGAGAGACAACTAATGAGCAAAGGAATCTGTTATAAAGCTTACCTGCGACCCAGGATCGCAGAGTATCTGTGCCAAGCGCTGTGTCGTCTCACTCCTTGCCCAGGCGAGTGCAGTAGCTAACAGCACGGTTTGGTCTCGTTGGGTGAGACAGGATATGACCTTCGGCTGGTGCAGTCAAATTGGGGGACCCATCGTCCGGGTCGCTTGGTGTGACGTTGTGGGCCAGTCTGAGTCCTGGCGCTCGGCGCAGTATTCCTCTCGGTCCGTTGCACCGAGAGCGGCGGTTCCAGTCGTTGGTTGGTGGCGGGTATCCCGGCACAGGATAGTGTTGTGCTTCTGCCCACAATTCCGGCACATTCCCGAGGAACACTGTTGCGAGCTATGTCCAGGGCGCAGGCAATTGAAGCAGATCCCACACGACCGGATGGCCTTGAAGCGCTGGTCGATGGTCATGGCCTGCAAGGTGGGACATCTCGTAATGCGATGCAGGTTGTGGCAGTGTGAGCGCCGACTATCCCTGGGGGTGGTAGTGGCCACATTCGATCGGATGGCTTATTGGCTCCTCTGCTGCTGACGGCCGGACTGTTCACTTCGGCCAGGTGTTCGGACCAGCTCCGTGGCCAGACTGTGGGCACGCTGCTCCAGGTGAGCGATGAGTTCAGCCAGTTTCGGGATCTAATTGGGCTTGCACCGCAAGCACCACGACTGTTGGGTGGCGCTGGGTAGTTTGGCCATGATAATAGGAACGGTTAAGGCATCCCACTGGTCCACGGGCAGCTGCATCACCTTTAATGCACGTAGGGAATCTTGCACGGTATCGATGATGGTCATCAGCGACTTAGACGTCTCGTCCTGAGCCGGTCGCATGTTCATGAACCGTACGACATAGATTTCGGCCAATAGTTTGGGGTTGCCGTAGCGTTCCGTGAGGGCCGCCCAGACCTCCTCGTAGCCGCCGGAGTACAAGCTCCCAACCAGCGGCACCTTAGATGCGCTCACGGCTTGGCGTAGTTTTCCCAGTTTGAACGCTTCTGGGAGTTCGACGTTGTTGTGAACCAGCGTGACGAATGCGTCCTTGAACGCCAGCCAGCTGCTAAGATTCCCGTCAAAGATAGGCACCTGTAGGGGGTCCAGTTTCATATCCATTCGTGGGGCCTGACCGAGGCCTTGGTCGTCCGGACGGGATGGTGGAGGTTGCTCACCCTCCAGTTGTCGGATGGGACGGTTCAGCACAATGTGCACCTCACCAGCCATCTTTTCCACACGTATCCAGAGATCGGTATGTGCGCTCAGCTCGCCCGGCTTCGCCTGGCCCACGAGGATGTCATGGGTCTCCGTGAACTTTTTAAATGTCGCGCGGATCATGGTGAGCTCCTGCTCCACTTGCGCCCAGTCCCAGGTGTGGACGTCCGCTGCCAGCACCCGCTCGTGGGTGCGAGCGATCGTCGTCACTGCTGCCGATCGCAGGTTCAATTCGGCCATAGTCAAATAAGAGTCGAATGCACGCACAGATTAATACAATGGCAGTCACTAGAATCAACAAGGTTACGCACCGCGCACAAAACCAGCACGTCATACAATCAGGGGAATTGTGGGTAATTCAGGGGCCACTCAGGGGTCGTGAGTTCATTCCTCACATGAGGCACCAAATGTTCGGGAACTGATAATCCGAAACGAAAGTCACTGTTTTGCAAATATAAATGAGACTCTGACACGTCACTGGTTTACAAGTATTTTATTTTCTGTTAATTGGATAGGTTATTGTTAAATTGTATAAGTTAATGTTGCTAATCTCTAATATCATTTAATAATAATTTCAACTATTTAGAACACCGCTCGTTCGGGTAAACAAAGGAATAATTCGGTTGTCAGTAATGACCACCGCTCGATCGGGTTGAAAGAAAACTATGTCCAGCAATGTTGCGATCACTGCCACCAAGTCCATTGCACAGTTAATCCAGCCAATCCCACACACGAAAGGTGCTGAGCAAGCGGTATGCTATGTACAGCTTGCACACAATGTGCACCACGAAGCCAGCCACACAGAAAAACGATATAATTGCAATTATGCGCCACGGAATCATTCTGCGAATTATGTGCCACCAATGATCGGGCGGGCTATTTCACAGAATTAAAACGAAGTCATCGTTGCCAGTGATACCGTCCCACGGATGGGTATCAATGACAGACGATAAGCGCGTGTTATGTTAGGCAAAATTAATCAGCAACCGCGGGGATTAAGTGTCGCCGGTGGATGACTGGCAGTGACCGTACAAAATGGATTGGAATGTGTGGAGTCAGCACAACTTACCCACAGAGGGTGGATAAGCTGTGGCGACTGCAATGTGAATAAACGGATATGAATGAATGATGAATAAACAATGAAATAAATAATGTGTGCCGTTGGCCTAAGGTGCGATGACCCATGTTGGGGCGTCAACAATAGTAATGATCAATGTTGAATACCAAAAATATTAAAATTCTTAATATTTTGTAAATATAGTTTTTCTTGTCTGCAACACTGTACAAATAGAGGTAATCTCTGGATTCAATATTAGCAGACAAGTATTATAATACATACATATTAAATATGACTCTTCCGCTGGGTATTATCCGCTACACCAAAATACTGGTTTTTCTTCTTTGCTATGACAAATGTAATTATGACTTTTAATCTTCACTTGCACACCAACCACTGTCCAGTAAGGTAATTAAATAAATTATTATTCTAAGAATTGCCCGTGTTCTCTTTTTTCTATTCATTTTAAATAGTTAAAATTTCAGAAATTTCAAAAGGAAATTTATTTGATCATTGTCAAGTGGCAAACATTTATGGTCCTTCGAGCCGGATTCAATTTAAAGTAAACATTGTGAAATCAGAGCTATTGGATTAAGTGCCAATTCGTCGTTCTTTTTTGTTGTTTTTACGGGAAGTAATAATTATTGCATGCATTTCTTTGTGAAACTAGCAGTGAGATTAAAGTTTGGTGCAATTTCTCAATTGTTTTAATTGAATTGTTTTCTCTCAGTGTTGCATTTAATTAAGTGCTATTTTCATGAAATAATTTGCTTGCATGCAATATAATAGATTCATTTTTGAATACAGTGGTAAGTGTAAGTGATACCGTAATAACAGTTTAGTCTCGCCTGTTGCTAGCTGTTATTTGCTAAAAATTTTTGTTACACAGTTATGAAATTAACTGTTCACTTAAACTGTTCTTACGCGAGCACGTTACCATTTAATTAGGTATTGTATGCAATTGTTTCTTAATTGAATTGTTTTTTCTCAGAGTTGCATTAAATCAACGTGCTATTTTCATAAACTTAATTGCTTGCATGCAATATATATATTCATTTTGAATACAGTGGTAAGTGTAAGTGATACCGTAACAGTCTAGCATCGCCTGTTGTTAGCTGTTATTTGCTAAACAGTTTTATAACACAGTTATGAATTTACTGTTCACTTAAATTTTCCCTAAACTTTTGACAAGTTTTAGAATAGCCTATTTTACAGGGTTTTGATTGCGTTACTTCATTCTCTTTTTGAATATACTTTCTTTGATTTTGTTTCACTTTCAAGTTTTTCTCAGTTGCTTATTTTATATCTGCACACGTATTCAAAATGAGTAATAGTAATTTTGAAACAGTTCTTGCTCAGCAACTTTCGAATCAGGAAATGATTACGAAACTAAAGGTAAATTTTAGTAAGAAGGGTAAGGACAAGTTGTCAACCAACTATATCAAAGGTCAGTTAAGACTTTTAAATACATATTTTGATAATTTTATTCAAACTCATACAAACCTGGTTGGTGCTGCGGCATTAATTAAGACTCCTCTTAGTGAAATTGAATATTTCTCCACCGATTGCTTTTCCGATGTTGAGGAAATATATAGTGAATTATCCTCAAAAATGACAGATTTGCTTCCTGAGTCTACTGAAAGTTCTTACCATAACGATTCTGAGGCATATTTCAACCCTGTAAGGAACACTACTTCCTCAAATGTAAATGAGGTAAAACTGCCAGTTATACATCTTCCGACGTTTTCTGGTTGCTATAAAGAATGGATGTCATTTCGAGATCTTTTCATATCTCTAATTCATAGCAACATTTCATTAAATAAGGTGCAAAAGATGCACTATCTCAAAAGTTCGCTCTCTGGTAGGGCTGAGAGCATCCTTGGCCACCTACCAATTGCCGAAGCCAATTATGATGAAGCTTGGAAAATTATTTGCGACCGTTATCACAACCCACGAATAATAGTGGACTCATATTTGGAACTCTTGCTTTCACAACCTACATTAAAGGTACCGTCTGCTGAAGGAATACGGAAACTTCTAGACACAACTCGTGAATGCTTGTATGCGTTACACACTCTTAAAATTCCAGTTAGTTATTGGGATATTATCGTGATTCATCTCTTAGTGAAATCTTTTGATACCGATTCGCGTAGAATTTGGGAAGAAAACGTAGCTAAATTAGACACATTTCCGACTCTTGAAGAGTTTTATACATTTTTAGAAACTCGATTTCGAACACTTGAGGCTTTGTCAGTATCCAATGCAAAACAACTCCGCGGTACTTCAAGGCCAGCTAGAAGCTTTATTGCTACCACACATACACTTTGCGCTGTTTGTTCACAACAATATTTTCTTTACCAGTGTTCTGCATTCAAAAACCTTCCTAGGGAAAGACAGAACGAGATCATGAAAAGCAACAAAATTTGTTTAAATTGTTTGATGCCTGGTCATTTCTCGAATATTTGCAAATCAAAATCGCGTTGTCAGAAATGTAATGGTCGTCATCATACCATTTTACATTTTAAATCAGCAACCGGAAGTTCTGGAGTATCTAATACTGAGAATCCATCAGTACCATTAGTAAGTGCGTGTAGCACCTCGAGTTGTCCTTCATTAGAGAATACTTTAATAAAACCTGCTCTGCTGCCAACAGCTGTGGTTAAAGTTATAACACCGAAGGGTGAATTTCCAATTCGTGCGCTTATAGATCAAGGATCTCAAATTTCGTTTATTAGTGAAAGTGCATTTGAAAAACTTGCACTACACAAGCAAACATTTAATTTACCAATTGGAGGTGTAAATTCGAGTAGGTCTTCGAGCACAGGATTTGTAAACGTGACAGTACAATCCTATATTCGACCAAAGTTTTCTCTTTCCTGTCAATTAGTAATTCTTAAGACGATTAAGGGTGTAAGGGTCTGTCCAATCTCGGGCCATTCCTTACAATATATTTTCCTGGACCGGATTTCTCCTTTTTATTGATGTATGTTGTTTTAGTGTATCGTGTCAACCAGTCTTCTGTGTCTCGTGTTTCTCTTCAGTGTTTGCTCGTATTGCCATGTCTTCTACGGGAGTGTCTTTCGTCTTGGCCGTCCGCCTTCACTCCTCTGTTGCTCCTCCTGTGTTCCCACGACGGAGTTGAAGGATAGAGCGTCATCTTCCCCCCAACGCCTAACACCCCACCGTGGCAGTGGTGGTTCTTTGGCAGATTTTTACTGGTGGACCGTCCGCTCACATTGATCTGCTGCTCCTTCATGAAGCGTTTATGTGGTCTTCGTAGTATGGACCGTCCGCGTACGACCCCACGATGTGGCGGTCTCGCCCCTTTCTTTGGGTGTGACCTCGTTGGGCCCAATTTGCACGGCTAGTGTGGTACAATGGAGTGGGTACTTTTAAACGGCTGACGTTGTGCCGTTGCGTTGGGGTTTTCGTCCCTATCTAACCATTTCTGCTTCCTCTTGGGACCTTCTCTCACACACTCTGTTTTGCACGGCTACATCGGGGTTGGGTACCTGTGGGGGCGGTACCTTCGAGGTTCGGCTAAAGTGGCCCAAAGGCTGATGTTACCATGGTTGCCCTCCACTTGGTTTCCGAAGGAACCCAAACCATTTTCCCAGGCTAATGGTAACGCCACAACAGGGAAAACACATGTCCATCACTGGCTATATTGCTCGTCTAGCAAGGTCAAAATTGAACGGAATTACTTTAATGTTAACAGTCTATGGTTGGGCTTTCAAGGAAAAGCTAGACTAATCGTCTCTGGCGTCGTGAAAGGTCTTGAGGTCCTTCACGTGCCAGGTACCGCGTTTATTCCCGTCTTCATCGACAATCAGGTAAGTCCATGGGGGAGGCGCTTCCGGATCCGAAAAGGTCCGACGTATTTCGGAGCTTATTTAGCCGCGTAACAATTCGCGGCATCCGAGAGAATGAAATTTCGTCGCTATACAACCTCGTTCGGCAGATATTGAAATTTTTTTTTTTATTCATTCATTCAATTCAGACCCATTTTACAGTATGCTTAACATACCTACATATATACGAGGGGCGTTCAATATATTCTCGGTATCGATATGAAGGAAAATGCGAATTCAATTTAAATTGTCTTTATTTTTCAATATAATTTCCCCTAACATCAATGCTTTTGTTACATCTTGAAATAAGCTTTTTTAAACCCTCAAAAAAATAAATTTCCTCTTTCTCTGCAAAATACCCATTTATTGCCGACTTGAGTTCTTCATCATCCGAAAATCTTTTTCCACGAAGACATTTTTTTCAAATCCGGAAACAGGAAATAATCACTAGAGGCAAGGTCTGGACTATAGGGTGGGTGTTGGATTTCTTCGAAACCACAATCTCGCGCAGTAGCCTTGGAAACTCGCGCCGTGTGAACAGGAGCGTTGTCATGAAGAAGCAACACACCCGCTGCGACTTTACCCCGTCTTTTCTTTTTAATTTCCTCCCGCAAATTATGCAAAGTGGAAGCGTAGGATGTAGCGTTGATGGTTTTACCTTTTTTTTGTACTCAATGAGCAAGATTTTCCCTTTGAGTCCCAAAAAAACTGTGGCCATGAGCTTCCCGGCTGACGGAGTGACTTTGAACTTCTTCGGGTGGTCTGTTCCTTTTGTATGCCACTGCATGAACTCTTGTTTGCTTTCAGGGTCATAGTTGTGGACCCATGTTTCGTCCCCAGTAACAATTCGATCCATAACACCGTCCGCGTTCTCACTACACATCTCCAAAAGCTCTCTACAGCATGCGATTCTCACTTTTTTCTGAGGCGCTGTGAGCATTCGTGGCACCCACCTTGCACTGACCTTTGAAAGGTTAAGATGGTCATGAAGAATGGTGTGAATGGTACCAATTGAAAGCTTGGTGATCTCTGCCATCATTTTCACCTTTATTCGGGCATCCTCAAGAACAAGTTTTTCGACTTCTTTGATGCTTTCTCCCATACAAGCAGTAGCCGGGGCGCCGGAGCGGGGTCGTCTTCAATGCTCTCTTTGCCTCTCTTGAACTCACTTGACCACTTTTGCACAGTTGATAATGAAGGTGCGGAACCCTGGTAAACAGCCACCATCTCTTCATGAATAGTTTTTTGACTTTTTCCTTGCTTAGTGAGAAATTTAATTACAGCGCGATGCTCAATTTTCACCATCATCGTCTCAGTTGCCATTATGATTCTGTTTAACTAGAGATAAAACGCGAATTAATAATCACATTTATATGAAATTTTACATGAATGCACTAAAATAATAGTGAGCCTTATTGCGAAGATCAATCGACAGTTGATAATTGACTATTTTCAATGTGTGCTATTGTGAACGAACGATTCTAAAGGATTTTGTCAATCGCAGTCAATTAAAAAAATGCGATTGACAAAAATACCAAATGAATCGTTCGTTCACAATAGCACACATTGAAAAAAGTCAATTATCAATTGTCGATTGATCTTCGTAATAAGGCTCAGTATTACTTGATAAATAAGTCAATTTATATATACAACCACAGCTTCACCCCGATACCGAGAATATAATTGAACGCCCCTCGTACATGCTTAACTTTTTTTTTTATACCCTATTCTAGGGGCATATTAATTTTGACGCATAGTTTGTAACATACCTTAATATTGCCCGTAGACCCCTAAAAGTTACTATATTTATGATCAGCATCGATAGTAATGTCGATCTAGCCATGTCCGTCCGTCCGTCTGTAGCCAAAAATTAGGCCTTTAAACTGGACCTAGAGAGCTGAAATTTTAACCATATACTCTCTAGGGTCCCGAAATAATCAAGTTTACGAATTTTTGAAATCCGCCCACAGACACGCCCACAAACTCAAAAAAACAAAATTTTGGAAAAAATCGAATTTTGAGATAGAAAGCTGAAATTTTGTATATATGATCTATGACTCCTAAAACTGCTCGGGATAACAAATTTTCAAAATCCGCCCACTGACACGCCCACAAATAAATAAAACAATTTTTTTATACCCTATTCTAAGGGTATATTAATTTTTGAAAATCCAAAGTTTGAGCTAGGGAGCTGAAATTTATAATATATACTCTCTATGGGCCCTTTATGCTCATGTGTAAATATTTTTAAAATCCGCACACTGACACGCCCACAATTTTTTTTTTTTTTTTTTTTTTTGAAAATTCAAAGTTTGAGCTAGGGAACTGAAATTTATAATATATACTCTCTAGGGGCCCTTTATTCTCATGTGTTATTTTTTTTTAAATCCGCCTACTGACACGCCCACAATTAAACAAAACAATTTTATTGAAACACCTAAGTTTGAGCTAGGGAGCGTTTTTTTTGATAAAATCCTTTAAATGTTATATAACAAAATATGTAGACCGTTCTTAACGATTCAACCATACTTAGACTTTTGTCACGCCCACTTATGAGGGATAGGAATAAGAATAGGGTATCCAACAGTTCGCCCAAGCGGACTGTAGCCCGTCCCTATGTTTTTAGAAGGATTTTATGTGTGGATTTAAATTAACAAACTCAAATATAAAATAAAGACACTTACATAAATTCAAGTACTGTACAATATTTAAGCGTTTTTCATCAGTGAATGAATAAATAAATACATTCTATAGTTAATACAACTAGTGCCGAATATAGAGTCAGTCAACAACAACATATAAAATTTTAAATTAAATAAAAAAAAAATATATTGTGTGGTGGAGCGAGAAAAGAAAAAAAAACTCATAATAATTAGATGTATGTAAAGGGTTTTTCAATAAGAGCGCTACAAAAGTTTTTTTTAAAAAAAACAAAAACGGTTTTGAATATCAATGAAATTCTTTATTCCTGTGAAAGTGCGTTCGATGCCATTATGCGTGGAACTCGATTTCTTTTGCACGCTTGCAAAAGTCCAGACGCTGAACCCAATTTTCGACGGTTTTCAAGCATAAATCGGCCGATACTGCTGCAATTTCACGTTCCATATTCGTACGAAGTTCATCAATCGTCGCTGGCTTGTTGGCTTAGACCATAGACTTGACGGAGCCCCACAGGAAATAGTCTAACGGCGCCAAATCGCACGACCGAGGCGGCCAAGCGACTGGACCATTTCGTGAGATAACACGGTTTCCAAACTTGGTTTCCAATAAATTGATTGTGGCATTCGCTGTGTGGCTTGTGGCGCCGTCCTGTTGGAACCACATGTCCTCCAAGTCCATATCATCCAATTGGGACCAAAAATATTCGGTTAGCATTAAACGGTAGCCAAAAAATTCGCCACAACGACGTCACAGAGATGCCCAACGCTTGAGAACGACGTATGAGAGACACATTTGGGCTTTCTTCAACTGAAGCCTCAGCGGCAGCAATATTCTCGACACTACGGGCACTTCTTTGTCTCACTGGCACGGGAACATTTTGTACTGTGCTTGTGGATTTAAATTTTTCCACTAGTCGCTCAATTGTTGATCTGCTAGGACGATTATGACGACCATAAATTGGACGTAGCGCTCTTAACGTTGAGGCCACTGACTCCGAATTTCGGTAGTAAATTTTTTAATAATTTTGGCTCGTTGTTGGATCGTATATCTTTGTATCATGAAATGGCAAACCTTACTGAAGAGAAATGTCAAAAGAGCTGCAAGAAATTCGGCGTCGTTTGCTGTCCCTGTCGCTCTACTTTTGTAGCGTCCCTGTTGAAAAACCCTTTACAAGCTACTAAATAATTAATTTCGATAGATTATCAATCTCAATGAGGTCAAAATTAAACAGCCACTTCTTGACCGCTTTATTAAAGGAATAGATATTCCTAGAGCGCCTTATTTCTATTGGTAGTTTATTAAAGATACGAGGAGCTACAGAAGAGTAATAACTTAAGAAGAGGTGAGTATTGTGTGGAGGAATGAGAGCAAATCTCATAGAAGAGCTGCGAAGACCATAGGTATTCGGAACATGATTTACTGAGTAACCGCCTCTTAAGAAAAAGATTTTTAAAACTTTGTAGAAATAGAGATGCTTTAGAGGCAATATAAAGGAATGTGTAAAGAGTGTTAATCTATGTTCATGGTCGCGACTTTCTTTCCAGATAATTCTCAGCACATATTTTTGTAAGACAAGCAAATGTTGCATTTTGTTTTTGTGTGTTCCGCCCCAGCAAGATAAACCATATTGCAATTTGGATTGAACAAGACCATAATAAAAAGTTTGTAAAATTTTTTTTGAGCAAAAAAGTCTCAAATGGTAAAGCGTTCTGGTTGTTTTTATCAGGTATTTCCTTAAGGAAGTAGTATGAGCACCCCAGTTTAGCATGCTATCGAACTCGAGTCCTAGATACTTAAAGACCTGTACGTGGCCAATGACAAAGCAGCTTATTAGGCAATCTTTGGAAGAGTTATATGTACAAGCTATTTCGGAAAGCGATTCACAGCAATTATCAGAGCTTATAAACACATTATTGCAGTACGCACTATGAAAAGTAAAAATTAGAGGTTCTAAATACAAAGAAGTATTAAAATACACGATTTTTGTTTTGTCACTAATAACTAGCTTATGCACACGGAACCAATGTCTTAACATTTCTAAATCATGGTTGATATCAGCTATTAGATCCAACCAAGAGATGCTGGAATATGAACAACCTATATCATCAGAAAACCCTGTAAGTTTACCTTTCATATTAAGGGTAAAAATTCACCCCCTTCGGGATAGGGGTTAGAATTTACCCGAGGTAGGCATGCCGGTCGTAAGAGGCGACTAAAATCCAAATCCCCCCTTCGGGTAGGGGTCAGAATTTACCCGAGGTAGGCATGCCTGTCGTAAGAGGCGACTAAAGTCCAAATTTTTAAACTTTTTGAAAAAAAGTTAACAAAAAAAACGAAAATATGCAATGAACAAAACAAATGATTTAACTACCCCAGGTGGTATGCCTGGTAAACTGGTAAATCCACCCTCTTCGGAGGCCGGTTCCATGGATTCTGGGGGGAACCATTTATTGCTAAAAGATGACCCTTTCGTAAAGAGTCATAA
Source organism: Portevinia maculata (assembly GCA_949715645.1). Taxonomy (NCBI): domain Eukaryota; kingdom Metazoa; phylum Arthropoda; class Insecta; order Diptera; family Syrphidae; genus Portevinia; species Portevinia maculata. Next base: position 145,752,697 of record OX454527.1, on the reverse strand, counting down.
ATTGGTAAGAACACCACCATCCCAACCAACAAGAGAAAATCCTATGTTGGAAGCTTGTTACAAAAAAGCCTGTGAAGAAAGAGACAATTTTAAGCAACTCAGTGAAAAACTCGCAAGCGAAATTGATAAACTAAAGCTTCAGCTACAGCAGCTTAAAGAACAGGTCAATAATAACAATAAAAATGAGCAGATACATAAAACTGTAGTGTACTCTACGGATGAAGAAGAACTGCAAAGAGAGACAGAACCACCCTTTAAGGGAACAAAAAGGAACAAAAAAAGAAAAATGAGCAGATCTCCGGAGCTTTCACCACCAAAAGTGACCCAGAAAAGCCCAGAAAAGATGAAAGGTAAAGAAACCAAACCACTCAAAACAATAAAGCCTCCACCAATTATAGTGCTCTGTATTACGAAGTACGAAGGCTTATTGAATATTTTAGAGGAAAATAAAATAAAAGCTAATACAGCTCTCCTAAATAGCAATGATGTTAAAATTAATGTGGGTAACGAAGAATCCTACAGAAACTTAACAAAATTGCTAAACCAGAAAAAAGTTCAATGGTACTCGTTTGAAAATAAACAAACAAGACCAATAAAGGTTGTTGCAAAGTAACTACACTACTCATGCACACCTGAACGCATTGCAAATGACCTAATAAAGAAAAACTTCAAAATACTTGAAGTTGTCAACATGCTTAAGTATAAGAGTAAAGCACCGCTCCCGATGTTCATGCTTACTTTTGAGCAAGATGAAGACATCAAAAAAATTTATGAAATTAAAGATATCTTAGGAATGAAAGTTCAAATTCATCCTTTGCGGAAATCAAAGCTAGTTCCTCAATGTAAGAACTGCCAAAAGCATGGTCACACTCACAAATACTGCAACTCAACCCCGAAATGCGTTAAATGTGCAGGAAACCACCATACAAAAGACTGCATAAGGGAAAAAAATGCTGCCCCTAAATGCGCCAATTGTAGCGAACGACACCCAGCTAACTACAGAGGGTGTGTAGTTGCAAAAGAGATACAGCAGGTAAAAGACAACAAGCAAAAGAATATGCAAAAGCCTGTTCAAAAAGACGCAACCAAAAACGGAGAAAAAAGAAACAAAAAAGACTTGAGACCGAAATCTAAAGGAGCTAAAGGAAATCTACCCTTAGCGAAAATGAAAACTTAAGCTTCATAACCGGTTCACAGAAAACATATGCACAGGTTGCTTCGAAAAACGTTGTAAAACCAGTCGGAAACCCCAAGACTCCCATTAATGCTATTGAGGATATCATGCAAAGAATCCTTAACAGAATGGGAGACATGGAAAAGAATAATAAGAAAATTCTGGAAAGAATATCTCTCCTTGAAAAACAAAACAGTAATAAAAGAACTGTACCTAAAAGATCATAATGGCTAAAAACATACAAATCTTATTATGGAATGCCAATGGTCTCGAGAATGGTAAAGACGAATCGCAAGCGACTCTCGACATAAACAAAATTGACATACGAGTATGTCTAGTCTCCGAGACACATTTTAAAATTGGAACAAAATACGAACTTCGCGGATACAAGACATACCAATCCCCACATCCTCAAAATACAGTAAGAGGAGGGGCCGCAGTTATAATTAAGGAAGATGTTAGCCACGAAGAAGATGAAGAATATCAGTCGTGTGAAATACAAGCGAAATCAGTAAACATAAAAACAAGTAGCGGCCAGATAACGGTAGCAGCGGCATATTGTTCTCTTAGCTACAGGCTGAAACAAAACAATTTTGAAAGCCTCTTCCGCAAATTCGGAAATAAATTCATAATAGGCGGAGATTTCAACGCTAAGAACATATCTTGGGGATCAAGATTAACAAATAATACAAGAGGAAGAGAACTCCTTGAATATATTAAAAAAAACAATGTTAACTACCATTCAACGGGAAATCCTACTTACTGGCCCACAGATAGGAACAAAATCCCGGATGTTGTCGAATTCTTCTTAACTAAGAATATTTCCTCAAATACTACCCAAGTTAAGGAAGGGCCAGATCTTGACTCAGATCACTCATCTGTGCTGCTAACACTTGACAATAAAATTATAATGAAGGAACACAACCCACGTCTAGTAAACAAACTAACTGACTGGACATATTTCAGATATTTAATAGATGAACGCATCGAATAATATCTAATTAATACAATAGAGCAATTAGAAAGTGAAGTACAGTCCTTCACCCTAGCTATACAAAAGGCTGCATGGGCTGCAACGCCTGAATTAAATAGCAAAGTAAAAAGAAACGTGTATCCCAACGAAATTTGCGACATTATATCAGATAAGCGATGGCAACTGTCAAGAGCTCCAAGTGATAAAAGTAGACTTAATAGCTTAAACAATAAGCTCAGAAAAAGGATAGCAGAATTTAAAAACGCATCGGTGCAAAGATACCTTACAAATCTGACAAACGATGCTAGTACAGAATACTCACTGTGGGAGGCTACAAAAAAAATTAAAAGACCAACGCCATACATTCCGCCAGTGAAAAACAGCAGTGATAACTGGGCTAAAACAAACAAACAAACAATAGGCGGATCTACGAGTATTTGCGGAACATCTTGAAAACGTTTTCAAGCCATACGACCATAATGATATTTCCCAACAAACGGAAGAAATGTGCGAAGACGAGAGATCGATTCCAGCAGTAACCTCTAGGGAAATAGCTAAAGAAATAAAAGAAAAGATCAACCCGAAAAAACCCCGGGACTTGATCTAATAACGGGTGAAATTCTGAAAAAACTGCCTAAGAAAGGAATGAAAAAAATAGCACAGATAATAAATGCTGCGTTCAGACTAAGGTATGTTCCGCGAATGTGGAAGGTTGCGGAAGTTATCATGGTACCTAAGCCCGAAAAATTGCCCAGTGAAGTAACGTCATATCGGCCGATATCATTGCTGCCAATCCTGTCAAAGCTATTCGAAAAAATGCTCCTAAAACGACTCCATCCGATTCTAGAAGAAAAGACACTGATCCCAAACCATCAGTTTGGATTCAGAAATAAATACTCAACAATAGATCAGGTCCATAGAATAACATCTTCCTTGATGTAACACAGGCTTTTGATAAAGTCTGGCACAAAGGATTAATCCGTAAGCTACAAAAATATCTTCCAAAAGAGTATCATGAAATACTAAAGTCGTATATAATGCAACGATTATTTAGAATTAAGCAAGAGAATGAGTACTCCGAATTGAAACACATCAAAGCTGGAGTACCGCAAGGTAGTGTGTTGGGACCAGTACTGTTCATCCTATACACGAACGACCTACCACAAAATGACGAAACTACTGTTACCACTTTTGCAGACGATACTGCTGTACTTGCATTAGGAAAAACCGCACAGGAAGTTACAGAAAAACTGCAAAGGACAGTAAATGATATATCCAAATGGACCAAAAAGTGGCAAATAAAATTAAATGAAATAAAGTCGGTTCACATTAACTTTACGAATAAAAACGTACAACACATACCTGTGTACATAAATAATAAAGTAGTTCTGCATTCGAACTCAGCTAAGTACGAGTATTTCGGCTTGACTTAGGACGCAAAGTTGCGTTGGAAAACACATGTCAAAAAAAACGAGATGAACTAAATATACGATACAATAAAATGTATTGGCTCATAGGGACGTGCCTCTCAACCTACAACAAACTGCTTCTCTACAAGCAAATATTAAAACCAATTTGGACATATGGCCTCCAGTTATGGGGGTGCACAAGAAAGACAAATCTTCAAAGCATACAATGCTTTCAAAACAAACTATTACGCAATATTGTTAATGCGCCGTGGTACATACGTAATGCTGATCTACATAGTGATCTAAAAATTTAAATGGTAGAGGACGATGTTCGGAAGGTCGCAAGAAGACATGAAGTTAGGCTTCGCAACCATGCTAATTTAGAAGTAGTTCAACTACTTAATAACAACAATTTAGTTAAAAGATTACATAGAGTTAAACCATTTGAACTAGTTAACTAGGTAATTAGGAAAGAAAAATATGTTTTACAACATAATCACACGAACAAAGTTATAATGAATTAAGAAAAAAAGGTAACAAACCAAAGTTAGTTCCTAAAAACAGTACATAATTACATTTTTTTTTTTTTTTTAAATTCTGGCTCGCCAAGGCGATTTATAAAAGGGGGGGTACTTCGACCTAAAAGATCTTTTGTACCGTATGGGCCAGAAAAATGTTAAACTAGTAAAATTTCCACTTTCCGTGTAAAGCGGACAATTTTACCAGTAGAAGAATTCTTTATGTCCTCGGGGCTCAATTGTTCCCTGAGAAAGATCTTCTTTCTAATTCCATTAAGGGCTGGGCATTCACATAAAATGTGTTCAGCTGACTCGTCCTCTTCAAGACAGAGTCGGCACTCAGGAGAATCTGCTATTCTCATTTTGTGTAGATGATATCTTAAACCGTGGTGACCAGTAAGGTAACCTACTAGGTTTTTGATATCATGCCTGCTTAGGTTTAGACATTTGCTGGCATTATGATTGAAGGGCCGAATGGCTCGTTTGGCCTGTCTTAGACTTGGGATGTTATCCCAATGATAGATACATTTTCTATGTTCCCAGCTTTTAATTGCTGCCGTTGCTGCTGATCTAGGAGTGCAGCAGAAAGGTTCGGGACATATGAAAGGTGTTTCTGAACCTTTTCTGGCCAGTTCGTCGGCCTTTTCGTTACCTTCTACCCCGACATGACCCGGAACCCACCATAATTTGGTTTTGTTTCTTGCTCCGTGTATTTGTAGGGTATTGAAGCAGTACATGACTGATTTGGAGTCAATGGTATAGGAGCTAAGGCCGTTTATAGCTGCTTGACTGTCCGTGAAAATATGGATGGTTGCACCTTTTATGCCAGATAAGATAATGTGGCTGGCGCATTCTTGAATGGCGTGGAGCTCCGCTTGAAATACGCTGGGACTTTTTCCCATGGGTATCGTAAAGCGTTTGTGTGGTCCGTATATTCCCGCTCCTACCCCCGTTTCCATTTTAGAACCATCCGTATACCACTTTATGCCGTTATGGCTGTTTGGTGGGTTATTGCTAACCCATGCTTCTCTTTTGGGTATCTCCGTGGAGAACCGTTTGTTGAAGCATAGTGTTTTTTGAATGCGGTCTGTGACCGCGCAGTTCATGTTAAGTTCAGGCAGTTCATCGAGAAGGGTCTTAAGTTCCGGATGATCATTAAGACTTATCTCGTTTAGCTGTATTAGACTTATTGCACTGCGGATCGCCACTTTTTGGACGTATATGTGGAGGGGTAACACATAAGTACATAAGCAAATGTTAAAACAAAATTGCTGATTAGTCCTTACACTAGGTGTGATTACTGGAAGGATGGTGACATCATGCCTTCCCTGGGTGTTTTTAGTGGATGATTCAAGTCCCACAATATCGCAAAGCTCGCAAGTGATGTCTTGTCGAACCATTTGTTTCCTGTTGGTGAGATAGGACTCAATCCATTTAAGAGCAAATCCCCTAAATCCAGCTTTCTTCAATTTATTCAACAAGATTTTATGATCAACAGTATCAAAAGCCTTCGTAATATCCACGAAAAGAGCTGCAGTAAGCTTCTTACTGTTGATGCTGTCATAAACTGAGCTGCTGAAGTTAAGAAGTGCATCCTAAGTAGATCTGCCAGTTCGGAATCCATACTGACTATGGCTAAAAAATGAGATACCATCAAGATAGGACAAAATTCTTTTTTTGATTATTTTTTCGAAAACTTTACAAAAAACTGGGAGAAGAGAGATAGGCCGATAATTGTTGAGTACTTTTTTGTCACCTTTCTTGAATACAGGTATAACTTTCGCAATTTTAAGCATTTCAGGAAATATACCACTTAAGATACTTTCGTTAAAGATATGAGCCAAATTATCTACAATATAAAATGCGATGGTCTTTATAAATGCATTATAATATGATTTATGAGTAGTGGTGGTCGAGTTGTTCAGAGACATGATCGTTTTATAGACCTCCATTGATGAAATGGATTCATAAAAAAAATCAATTAGGCTCAGATCTTTCCCTGTTAGAACACTCAAGCAAACATCGATTATTATTATTACTGAGGCAGGTATAACGCCTCAGTTATGGTTTTATTTACAACGCTAGTAAAAAATAAGTTAAAGCTATTAGCTACTACCTTTGGGTTTGTAATATCCTGATTTCCATGCCTAAGATAAGATGGTATACCATTAGCACTTCTGTTAAAAAGCTCATTTACTATTTCCCTATTTAAAAATTTTGTTGCATAAAGGCACCTCAATAGCAATTTCCTTACAAATTTTATCATAAGCACTGCGGAGATGACTATTATTTGGTTGCTTTTTACATTTCACACTTAACTTATTTTTTAGATTAATTAACCAAATAGTTTGAAATCCAAGGCTTGAGCTTGATTAGTTTTCTACTTTTTTTACGCACTGTCACCGTACAACTCGCAACATTGTGTAATAAGAATATTAGAAAACAAATTAAAAGCTACATTGGGATCATTTGCTGTCCATACCTCAGACCAGTTTTCAAGCATTAAGTAATTAGTAAGCTCAATGAGATTCACGTTCTTCGCCTGATAATGAGGATCATGTTTATTACTTTGAACGTTATTCAATTGAAAGAACAAACATACCATTGAATGATCAGAAATTCTCAGATCAGCAGTGCTACTAACGAGAGACAATTTAGATTTACATTCAAGCCCACAGAAAATATGGTCAATACAAATGTTGGAGGGCTTTCTTGTAGGAACATTTATGCATGACTCTAAGCCATTAGCACACATTAATGATTGATACCTTAAGACAGCAGGTGATTCGCTCAAGATATCCAGGTTAATATCACCAGCTAAAATAAGATTCCTTACATTTTCCGCAATTAATAAGGAGCGTAGCTCATCAATAAATTCCTCTTTACTCATATCATGAAGTCTGTAGCAACCAAGAATAAGCGTCTGTAGTATATTAATAGTGCAACTTAATCTTATCCTGTCTGAACACCTAAGATCCAAAGTAACACATTCAAATACATTATTTATAGCCTTCTCATTTATATAAACAACAATACCACCTGCAGCGTATGAGTTATTACAATTAAAGTGGCTCTTATACCCTCGTATTTCATAAAAATCTTTCTCATTGTCGAAAATCCATATTTCAGATAAAAAAATCAAATCAGGCTTGTTTAAAAAAGACTCTAAGTGAGATAAAAAGAGATCGAAATTTTTCTCAGGCTGCGAATGTTTTGATGTACCTACTATAAAAAAATCATTGATTCGATGCTCACGATGAAAAACACTTGAACAAAGTTCATTATCAAAACTGCAAAACGGAGTAAAAAAGTTAACGTCAACCCAAACATTATAGACAAAAAATATAAGTTTAATCAATTAAATTATTAAGATCTTCAAAAGAATAAATTTTAAAAACATTTCCACCTTCTTGTTTCTTCATCCTAATAACCCCATTACTAACCCATAGATAAGCAAATTTATGTTCACGTTGCATTTCTTTAGCATTATTGAATAAAGCTCTATTAAATTGCGTGAGACTCTCATTGATGAAAATTGGTTTGATGTCCTCTTCTACGACGAGTACGCACGACGTTAACTTCACCTTTCTCTTCTTGATTAAAATACTCCGCTTAAGTTCCAAAGATCTAAGCTTCACACAAACGATGTTCATTGGCTTTTGTGTATGCGCAACAGATTTGTTTTTATCACCGCTTACAGCTGATGCACTTCTGCTGAATTTCACATAGCAGGATTTGATGTCGTCATGCGTTACGTTGACCTTCAGTCCCTCTTGCAAGATCTTGACGGTACAGCAGATTGCATTGGCACTGTCGACATTTGGTATACCAACTATGTCAATACACTAGGCATGATATCAAAAACCTAGTAGGATTACCTTACTGGTCACCATGGTTTAAGATATCATCTACACCAAATGAGAATATCAGACTCTCCTGAGTGCCGACTCTGTCTGGAAGAGGACGAGTCAGCTGAACACATTTTATGTGAATGTCCAGCCCTTAATGGAATTAGAAAGAAGATCTTTTTCAGGGAGCAAATGAGCCCGAGGACATAAAGAATTTTTCAACTGGTAAAATTGTCCGCTTTACACGGAAGGTGGAAATTCTACTAGTTTAAACTTTTCTGGCCCATACGGTACAAACGATCTGTTAGGTCGAAGAACCCCCCCTTATAAATCGCCGTGGCGAGCCAGAATTAAAAAAAAAACATAGGGACGGGCTACAGTCCGCTTGGTTGGATACCCTATTCTTATTCCTATCCCTCATAAGTGGGCGTGACAAAAGTCTAAGTATGGTTGAATTGTTAAGAACGCTCTACATATTTTGTTATATAACATTTAAAGGATTTTATAAAAAAAACGCTCCCTAGCTCAAACTTGGGTGTTTCAATAAAAAAAATTTATTTAATTGTGGGCGTGTCAGAAGGCGGATTTAAAAAAAATTAACACATGAGCATAAAGGGCCCCTAGAGAGTATATATTATAAATTTCAGCTCCCTAGCTCACTTTGAATTTTCAAAAAAAAAATTATTGTGGGCGTGTCAGTGGGCGAATTTTGAAAATATTTACACATGAGCATAAAGGGCCCATAGAGAGTATATATTATAAATTTCAGCTCCCTAGCTCAAACTTTGGATTTTCAAAAAAATTGTTTTATTTATTTGTGGGCGTGTCAGAGGGCGGATTTTGAAAAAATTTTATCCCGAGCAGTTCTAGGAGTCATAGATCATATATAAAAAATTTCAGCTTTCTAGCTCAAAATTTGATTTTTTCCAAAATTTTGTTTTTTTGAGTTTGTGGGCGTGTCTGTGGGCGGATTTCAAAAATTCGTAAACTTGATTATTTCGGGACCCTAGAGAGTATATGGTTAAAATTTGAGCTCTCTAGGTTTAGTTTAAAGGCCTAATTTTTGCCGACTGACGGACGGACATGGCTAGATCGACATTGCTATCGATGCTGATCATAAATATAGTAACTTTTAGGGGTATACGGGCAATATTAAGGTATGTTACAAACTATGCGTCAAAATTAATATACCCCTAGAATAGGGTATAAAAAAAAAATGTCAATACACTTGCTCAGCGGTTTCTGCTGTAGAGCATTAACAGTGTAACAGTGTGTTGGAGTTTGGCGACCTTATCATGCAGTATTATGTTTTCACTTTTTAGAACATTAACTTCTAGCATAGCATTGCGGAGCATTTGTTGGAGAGAGATGATCTCTGTATATAAGATATCTAATGTGACAGTTGCAGGAGTGTTTTGATGACACGATTCAGCTCGAGTTGGAGAAAGGGAGGATGCGTTATTATCAACTGCCTGCTGAATGGCGAGTTGAGATGATTCCTTATCCCGCTGTTTGACGAGAGACGGTGAGCGTAAAGAATTTCTTCTGTCTTTCACACAAGACGTACAGCGATAATGTACATTGTTCTTTTTCATGTAGGCAATGTCACGTTTGAATTTTAACACAATTTAAATGAAAGCAAACCTTACAGTCTTCACCTCTCGCGATGGTCAGTCACCTTGACGTGTGTACCATCATTGCATTCGATGGTACCGGTGCGGAGGCTTACGGTGCAAAGATTCAACGGGCTATGCTGTCTAAGGGCCACCCATGGCAGACAGGCCGATTGATGAGCGCCAACCAAGAACTGACTAGGACTTAACGTCCATCCACCCCAAATCCAGAGTGTCATGCGACCCGTGCTTATTGGATGGTTTGCAGCCAGGGGTATCCGGCTGTATTTCTGCGGAGCCTCTCTGATACCGGGCCACCTCAGAGAGTAACCATGGCCTTACCACGCTAATGCGGGGCTCTGGCGTGGTCGACCGCCTTTCCCGCGCTACTCGTGGGACATGAACCAAAACAGACAAAAAAACAAAAACAAAAACAAACTCAACAGAGTGCGGGGACAGACCGCAGACGAAGCCATTGGTCGGATGGAGCAGGACATCCATGACGACCGCCTGGCACAAGATAGACCCGGAACGAGTCGAGAGGGAGGCTCTAAACTGGTGCAACCCAGCACCAGTCAAAGAACCATCGTCACCTCATAGACGAAAGTCATAGACTCTCATAGCTTGACGTTGTTTTGTTTTGTGCACGTTTTATTTCTTTTATTTAGCTTCTTTTCTGTGAAAAATTTAGTGTTTTAGTGTAGTGTTCTAAACATTTTTAATATCTGATCATTTAGTTTATTTTAATTGTTTATTTTGGTTGCCTTTTTTTGTAATAAAAGTTATCTCTTTGTATTTTTGGTAAGCGGTTGTTACTGTTCTTTCATTCTCTTCCTCTTCAATAATATGTATATATGTGCAGTTTATTTTTTTGTACATACTTATTTCTAAATTTTGTCCGCAATTATTACTGACCTCCTTGGTGCAGGTCTTGACTTTGACTTTGAAATTCATTTTTTTATTCATTGATAAATATCTACTTACATACTAGACAAAAATGATTAAACCTAACTTAAAATTAACAGGATACTTATTCTTATTTATTGGTCCTTATGCGAACGCTCTAAACTTAACTATATCTTAGAATTATTGCCTTTCGGCCTACTATTTTACGAACTAATCTTACATATATATTCCTCGAGAAAATTTACTAAAACTCGGTATCATTATTGAGATTTTATATAAAACAAATTACAAACTACCTATTCTACTTTTTTTTTTTTTTTTTTTTTTTTTTTTTGTCGGGATGTGTGAAACTTTCTGCACTGGAGCACTCAGACTCAATACTGGTCCATTGTACTGCCAGGCAGACACACCACATTTTACTGTGGGAATTTACTCGTTTTTCTAAGAAAAACGAGAAGGCGCTTCAATGATAAGGAGCTTAGGTTTACAGCACTCACCATATCCGCACCAAATACCTGCCACCTGATACGAGCAAAAGCAGGACAATCACAGACGAAATGTTCCGCAGTGTCGTCGCTTTCTCCACAGGCTTCGCAGTTGGTGGTGTCGCTAAGGCCTAGCACCTTAAGGTGTTTGGCAAAAGCGTAGTGTCCCGTAAGAACGCCAGTAGTCTGTCTGCAGTCTTTTCTGTTGAGAGACAACAAGAATGCCGCGGATTTCCCACAGACGTCGGGGAGCATTTGCTTAGTCTGTCTGCACCCTGGAGAGTCATGCCAACGGCGATTGTGTTCATAGGAAACCCAACCGTCAATGGAAGCCCTGACCGAGGACGCAGGCAGACAGATCGCTGGTTCAGGTCCTGAGAGGTCCCCCTCTGAGCCTTGTCTAGCAAGTTCATCGGAGATCTCATTTCCCGTGATCCCGTTATGACCCGGGACCCAGACAAGTTTAAGTGAATTCAGCCTTCCGACCGAATTCAGAGATATCTTGCATTCACGTACTATTTTGGAGGTAGTTAAGGGTTTGAGTAAGGCCTTAAGCGCAGCCTGACTGTCGCTACAGACGCAGATACTTCGCCCCCTCCACCTGTTCCTCGTAACATAGTCCATGGCCATTAGGATAGCATAAGTCTCTGTTTGGAAGACTGACGCATGTTTGCCTAACGGAAAGAAAAGTCTAACGCTATCGCTCTCCACGAAGACACCAGCACCAGATCCTTGATCGGTTTTGGAGCCATCCGTAAAGATTCGACTGCATTCCCTTCCAGGTTCAGAGTCCGGCCAGAGCCAGTCCTGGACGCGAGGAAAGTCGACCTCGTATTTGCGCTTTAGCCGAAGTTCCGGTGTCATCGCATCAGACGGCATATCCATAAGACAGGAGTCGAAGGACAACCGTTGCGCAAGTTCATCAAAACTCCAGTGCGAGTTATACCAAAAGCCACCTCTTGTAAGACGTGAGATAGCCTTGATTGTACAGCCCATGATGTAAACATCAAGGGGCGGAAGGTTCAATAGTGCATCTAGGCCGGAGCCAGGCGTGCTGGGGAAGGCCCCCGTGCAGCCGAGACATACCTGCCTTTGGAGTTTGGCAAAAGCAGCAGTGACGTATTTACGTGAAAGCTTATTCCACCAAACAACCGATGCGTATGCTATAAATGGTCTTATCATAGCCGTATAAATCCATAGGACTCTTTTCGGTGATAAGCCCCATGTCTTGCCGAAAATGCCTTTGCACTGCCAGAAAATAGACAGCGCCTTGGCAGTCTTCAGCTCAACATGTTTGGACCAAAGAAGTTTGCTATCCAGGATGACTCCCAGATACTTTGCTTCATTGGAGAGTTGGATTGTGACGCCTTTTAGCACTGGCTGAGTCAACCCGACCAGCTTCCTCCTTCTCGTAAAGAGAACAACCTCAGTTTTAAGAGGATTGACCGAGAGCCCATTCCTAGTGCACCATTCGTCGATCACGTCAAGGGCCGCCTGCGCCTTGGCGCATACAGTCGCTAGGCATGATCCAACAGAAAGCACGGCAACATCATCCGCGTACGCCTGAGCGTAAATATTAGAACTGTTGAGTGCGTTCAACAGAGAGTCGACCAGCATACACCACAGCAGTGGAGACATGACGCCGCCTTGCGGGCAGCCTCTGTTTACCCCCGCCATAACATAGCGGCCACAATCCGCATCCGCAACCAACGTTCTATTCACTAGCATTGCTTTAATCCACAACACCAATGGTTCGTCTACTCCGTGTTGTCTGGCGGAGCTGCACATGCTATCAAAAGTCGCATTGTCAAAAGCACCCTCAATATCGATGAAAATGCCCATCGCGTATTCTTTTCTGTCAAGCGCGCCTTCAATTCTACCAACTAGATTTTGGAGCGCAGTCTCGCAGGATTTTCCGCGTTGATAGGCATGTTGCATCGGAGATAGTGGGTGCAATCGCAAAGCACCTTTGCGCACGTGAAGCTCGACCAGCCTTTCCAAGCTTTTCAGCAAGAAAGAAGTCAGACTGATTGGTCTGAAGCTCTTGGCGAGCGAGTAGTCACTTCTGCCAATTTTTGGTATGAATGCCACTCTAACTGTACGCCAGGGTGTTGGAATGTATGCCAGTGCTAGGACAGCGGTGAAGATTTTCTTCATAGTCGGTAGCAGCTGGTTTGTACATTGTTGCAGCATGGCTGGGTATATTCCGTCCGTACCAGGCGACTTGAAGCCGTCAAAAGACGCAAATGCGTATTTAATGGCCTCGTCCGTCACCACGGCCTTCGCAATATACCAGCTACGCCGAGTTGTTTGTCTTGGCTCACTCATAGTCTCGGTAATCGGGGCTGGTTGTGAACCAATTGTAATCTGGTTACCCGGAAAGTGAGACTCCAGCAGATAACTAAGAGTTTCCGCTTTCGTCTCAGTGAAGGTGCCATCAAGTTTTCTAAGTGAGTCCAGTTTGGCTGGTTTGCCCTTTTTCAGAACTTTAACCAACCTACTAGTTTCACCCAGCTTTTCAATCTTTTCACAGAAATTCTTATAAGAAGCACTTTTGGATACCCGAATTAGCCTCTTATATTCCTTCTGCTTCGATCGGTAGAGATTCCAGTCTGTCTCCAAATCAGTCTTAAGTGACCTATTTAGAAGCTTTCTAGCTTCTCTACGAATTCTTTGCAGTTCCGAGCTCCACCAGGGAACCGGTGTTCTGCCAGGGGGTTTGCTTACTGGGCACGTCAGTTCAAAACAGCTAGTAATGGCACTATTCAGGTCTTGAACAGCTTCCTCTACCTTTTGTCTCGTCCTGAGTTTGGTTGGAGTTTTGAGAGTTTTCCCTAATTCCTCCCTGAAGCGTATCCAGTTGGTTTTTCTCGGATTCCTCCTCTCCTGCAAAGTTATGGCTTCGCATTCGATTTGGAATTCGATATATCTATGGTCTGAGAGGGACACCTCCGAAGAGACCCTCCAGTTAGTAACCGCCTTAAAGTATCTATTTGATAAAGTTAGGTCGATCACTTCCTGTCTTCTTGACGTCACAAAAGTTGGTTGCGAGCCAACATTGTTGATAGTAAGATCAGATGATAGAATGAAATCCAGGAGATGGTTTCCTCGCATGTTGCATTTGCTGCTGCCCCAAACAGTGTTTTGAGCATTGGCATCACAGCATATAACTAGGCCCATCTTCCTGGTGTCGCAATAGTCAATGAGTTCAGCAATTGCCCTCGGTGGTGGAGGCACTACCGAATCATAGGGGAGATAAGCTGATGCCACGATGAAGGTCTTCCAATTTCCATTCGTTTCGTAGCTAATGGCTGCAGCAACCACAAAATTGTCCAAGCTTAGTCGCTGAGAAAAGGTTCGACACAGCAAGACAAGCCCTTGGTCTCTCGGACCGCTCGTCATAGAGTATCGTAGTGCCACGGACACCTCCAAGGCCACAGATGCGATTTTTCCACACCCATGGCTCCTGTATGGATATTATGTGGGCTTTTGTATTCAACACAGAAAGCTTCTTACTGATGAGTGCAGTAGCAGCCTTGGAGTGTTGAAGGTTAATCTGAGTAAATCCAATCATTGGAAATACATCAGTCATACTAGTGGAAGGGCACGCAGAAGGTGCGCGCGCAGTTCCACCGACAGGAGTGCTTGAGGTCTTCTTCCTCCGTTTGTTCCTGTTCGAGCTATTGGAAGGGGAGGCAGCGTTGGTTTCAGTCAGCTGGCTGGTTTCGGTTGGGGTAACCTCTGCCGACCTGCATCTCTTTTCCGTCGCCGCCGGGGAAGGGCAGTTCTCAGCGCTTGCGCCTTCAACTGGCGGTGCAGTTTCTTCGCGCCGCACGATAGCCGCCTTTCTCCTTTTCCTCTTTCGCTGGCTCTTAGATGGACGCTGACCAGTGGACGCCGCCTCTGTGGCCCGTTTCACCTGTTCGGTTTCGCAGGCCTCGTCGGCAGCATCACACCTATCGGCTGTCTGTCTATTGGTCTGAAGATTAAGCGTATCAGGTTGAACCTCTCCGCCACTTTCTTCATGTTTCCAGCCCAGTCTACCGAACGTGTCGGAGATAGAGCTGCAGGAATCTTCGGAAGCAAACCTTTTCGCAACTCGAAGGTCAACGCCTGTACAGGCGGGGGGTATATGTATGTCGGTTGGGGCCTCCAGAATCCGTGCCCCGACCGTGGTCGAAAAGACCACGGGTGGATTTTCGCCCATGCGAGTACCACCTGGAGTATTTGAATCATTAAGTTGTTCCTGCATACTTGTTTTTTTTTTTTTTTTTTTTTGTTTTTTGGTTTGGTTCGCGATAGAGCTTTGACGGTGTATAAAACGCCGCTATGACTCTAAAACCTCGGATCACGAACGTATCGTACCGAGGTCCCCCTATCCACCACCTGGGGACGCGCCTGGTGGGTAACCAACCCGACCTATTCTACTTACTTAAACTACTTAACGTATTCTAACTATAATTAGGATTCTGAGCACTCGTTGCCTGGCGCAATAAGTGGTCAAAATCCCAATTGCTTTCCGAGCGCCTGGCAGTCGTCAACGTGCACACGCGCCGCCGTGAGCCGACTGAAGCCTTACAGCGTCAGTCAACTCCCGGAAGCACCACCACACGTTGGCGAGCCCGGCCTCTCCCAAAAACGCCCTAGCTGACTTAATCTAACTTATAAGCTAAGAGGATGTTACCTAGAGTAACGCACCGTCCTGGGAGGGCATGTTGACCCCTCCCCCCTCAACAAGCCACCAAAATTCGGCGAATTGCTTTTCCGTGTCGAATCTATCCCTCTCCGATATTGCGGACTAAAACGGAGGAGCTCATGAGCATTCGCGACGTCCCCGTCATGGAGGAGCCGCTTATCTCTCGCGCTGCGGTAGCGATGGTATAAGACCGGGATACCATCCCTCGTCTGTACCAGCCCTTTTGAATCAATATGGATAAATGCATCTGGCGGGATAAAGCCAGACCGGAGCGTACTCTCTATGTACATTTCATTGGGGTAGTAAGCCCCAAATATCAGACTATTGTCGCTGGCCATCGCCCTTGCAACGTGCCTTCGAGTGACCTTAATGAGGAAATTGTCAATCCTATTCAACTGAGCCCCATCGTATAGGACCTTGTTGGGATAGTATTTTATATAGTTGGATTCAGGCGTTCGGAACAACCGGAGACAGGTTCTAAGACATTGTCTCTCCAAAACCCGAATCTTTTCCATATAGCTAGGCGCTATATTAAACCATAATGGACAACCATAAGCGATGATCGGCCTTATAAGGGCCACGTAGCAAATGACCTTCACTCTGGAGTCAAGTTGACTGCTATGAAACAGTCTCCTTGTTAGAGCATAAGCCTTCTTGGCCCCAGCAAGACAAGCAACTATATGTCTATCGAAATACAGATACTGGTCAAGCCAGATACCTAGATATCTAACTGCGTTGGTTTGATGTCATGGCTGCCCATTTTGTCCAATAATGGCCAATTTTTTCCAGTTTTTTCTGGTATCCCTAGAGGCCCCAGCCAATGGAGTTCTGAACAAGATTGTTTCCGTCTTCTGAAAGTTGATTTTCAACTTCCAGTCGTCGCAATATCGCTTAATTTGATCGAAGTCACGCTGCAAAAGGATATTAATGACCTCGATTTTAGGACCTGATCTGTATGCCACCAAATCGTCGGCATACGCTATAGCATGGCTGAGTGAACCCACCAGATCACTCGTGTAAATGTTAAACAGGATCGGAGAATTGACCGCCCCCTGCTGTAAACCGTTTTTAATTTCAAAGACTCTGCTCGAGGTCACGTTGCCACATTTGACAACGAACTTCTTTCCCATAAGCATATTATAAATTACATATAGCAAAGGTTTGTGCATCCCCCGCCTGGTCAACTTGTAGAAAAGTCCCTCTAACCATACGGTGTCGAAAGCCTTCTCAAAATCAACCAGACAAGCACCCGTGCATTGGTTCTTGCACTGAATGTCGGAAACCAGTTTCGACGCGGCATGAATAGTGTCATGCCTCGCCCTGAAACCAAACTGGTTGTCCGGAATTATGTTATTGTCCTCGACCCACTTTAACAGGGCTCTATTGACAACCTTTTCAAAGACCTTGCTAATATTCGGAAGCAAGCTAATTGACCGGAGATTGGCAGGGTTCGTCCTATCTTTACATTTTTTCGGGATAGGGTGTACCACAGCTACCTTCCAATGCGCCGGATAATATGCATTATTCAGGGCATTGTTAAACAGCGTGGTGAAAATATCTACAGCCTCCAGAGGCAGGTGTCTCAATACGACGTTTGGGACAACAACCATCCCCGCCGACTTTTTATTCTTTAGTGTCTCGAAGATGCACAGAAGATCATCCTTCGACACGAACAAGTGCGATGCATCTCGGCCATTGGCGACAACTGCATTAGCATGGTTTTCATCAGTGAACACGGTGAATCCGTTATTCTCAGATCGCCAATTCTCAAGTTCGGTGCGCAGATCGAAGTGGCTCACCAGAGCCCTATTCTCAATGTCGTGGTTACGGCGAACAGGATTGTTCACCGTATACACGGCCTCGAAACAAGCGCCCAGCAAATCCACCTTCTCCTGTGGGTCCTCGACCACGAAAAAATCGTCGTTTGAAGCGACACTTTCTGGACTTATTCCAGCAGTCAGTACCGTCTGTCTGTTCTCTGCTGTCTGGGAGATTCGAACACAAGGAATATCATTGTGATCTTTCCTCCTGAACAACTTATTTATCTGTGGGAACATATTCGGACTACAGGTTTTAATAGCCTGGTCGTCGTCGGAACGCCCTACTCGAGGAATAGTTCGTTCCATAGTTCGTTTGCAATAAATGCCG
Organism: Portevinia maculata; assembly: GCA_949715645.1. Lineage (NCBI taxonomy): Eukaryota > Metazoa > Arthropoda > Insecta > Diptera > Syrphidae > Portevinia > Portevinia maculata. The sequence continues at coordinate 145,734,927 of OX454527.1, read as the reverse complement.
ATCAATGTCATCATTTGTCATGTTACTGTTTGTCGGTGGGTCGATCCCACTCGAACGTATATCTCGCTTTAAAAATCTGGAGAAGCGCGACCATTGTGCCCTCCGATAATCGAATGAACACACTGCTTCGTACTCCTCCAGCAGCGTTTGCTCGTTCGGGATCCGTATTGCGGCGGCGAGTCCGTAGTGATCACTATCGTACTCAAACGCACGCAAACAGTTCCGCGTGTTTTGATCTATGTTCGTCAGTTGAAGTCTTGCGTCCGTTAAGGCCAACTCCAGGAAAGCACCGCTTCTTGGGAAAGAAGGGATATCCGTCGCGTACAACTCGAGGTTGTACTCAATCATATTGAGGCGCCACCAGTCGTGAAACTGGTTGCCCCTGGGATTTGCAGTAACATTTCCCCATGCCGCATGTTTGGCATTAATATCTCCGGCCAAGAAGTAATAATTCTCCTCCGAGTTCAGCTGCAGACCACGAAAAAGTGTCTCGAGCTCTGTCATAAATTGGTTTGGTGGAGGTGCTGCAGGTGCGTAAAGCGACACCACATACATTCTCCTCCGGCTATGGAGAGGAATGCATATGATGCATGCCTCCAACAACTGGAACCTACGTACGTCCCCGCTATATATAACCCTATGGCGCAGGCCTTTTCGAATTAAGATTCCAACCCCACCTCCTTGAGTGGAGTGAGGCCGGTCTCTTCTTATTACATGATAGTTTTTGTATCCCAATTTGTGCTTCTGATTTAGCTTAGTTTCGCTAACCAAAAGCACATCCGGGTTTTCGGTTTTGAACAAGTTGGCAAGTGACGTTCTTTTCTCGATCCTGACTAGTGAATTAACATTCACAGCAAGGATCTTTAAGTTTCCCTCATCCAGCGTAGCCATTAGATTTATGGCACACCAGACCCCACAAACAGCTCCGAATAGATAAAGTCAATTCGGGCCGCTTGTTCATTTAATTGTTTCTGGAACTTATCGATCTTTCCGTGCAGAGACAGAAGGATCGATTTTAAGTCCAGATCCACATCTGGTGCCTTTTGGGCTACCTTTGGTTGGTTTGATGTCATGTGGGCTTGACCCGGTCCAGCTGCCATTTGGGCAAAGGACAGGTTGGGTGCCACAAAATTTGCGAACGCGCGACTCCTCTGACGCCTATCATCTTCAGACTGCTGTTTGCGGGCCTGGACTCTCTTTTTCAATTCTTGGTACTTTGGACAACCCCTGAAGTTGGCGGGATGTCCAGAGTTCCTGCAGAGCACACAGGAGAGTACACTCCGGTCTTCGACTCTCTCCTTACCTAGAGAGCATTCACCATGTATGTGGTCCTTATCGCACTTCACGCATCTAAACTGCATGTTGCAGTTAGCTGCGGCGTGCCCGAACCTTTGGCAGCGCATACATTGAAGTATGCGATCTGACCTCTTTATTTTCTCCCACCTTACAGCATGGTAGTACAGGAAGCGGATATTTCGCAGCCTGTCGATTTTGCTGTCGGGAGTAAGCTGGACTAGGAAGAATGGTAAGTGACGGTTACCACCCCTTGCCACAGCGGAGGAAAACGGCTTGACCCCCACGAAATGGAGGTCGACGCTTTCAAAATTCTTTAGCTCTCTTTCAAGCTCCTCCGTTTTAATTGAGGGATCGATTCCCTTCAGTACCAGCACAGCTTGTTGTTGCTGTTGCTGCAGCTTCTTACTACGCAACTGGTCGCGCTTCTCCAGCAGCTCTTTTATGAGCTTGTCCAGCTGCGCCTCCTCATCATCCTCTTTTTCTTCGTCCATTTGGACGACTTCCTCGTCATCGACCGGTAAGTCCTTGAAGGAGTTTCCCTCTCCGACGTACCGGCCCTCTCCTCCATCATACTCATAAGAGCTGGAGTGTGCTCCGTCATCATCGGATGCAGCCACCGATGATGCCACACTATGGCCTGCCAAGTCTAACCTTCTTTTGGCTGAAAGGTTCGGCTTCGGATTTAACTTCCGCCGCCGTTTTTCCACTGTCCTATACTCCTCGCTTACAGTTACTGCTGGCGTTGTAGCGAGAGCTTTTATTGTTGGCGTTGTTGTTGTTGCTGTTGTTGATGTTGTTGTAGCTGGTGTTGCCTGCGTAGACCCCCGCCTGGGCAACGCGGAACCCGCTGTTGAACTTGGTGTCACTTTAATGTCATTTAAAGCTGCCCTTGGCATACAAGCTGCCGCTGTTTTCATTACTGCTATTGTTGCTGCTGATTTTTTTGCCGGCTCACGTGTTCGCACAACACGTCGCAACGGCACACCCACACCCGTAAGCGAGACCACCGATTTTCCGGGGTCCATCGCCTGATACGTTGCGGCACTTTGTTTTTTTTTTTTTTTTTGTTTATTTTTGTGTCTCTATCACTATTTTCCCGAAAAAAATTTAAAAATTGAAAACTGACCGAGAATCGAACCCGAGCCTCCGGCGTCAGAGCGGGACACCTTGCTTACTAAGCCAACTTCGGACTTAAAAATCCCTTGACTAAATCGCTTATATTGGATAAACTTTCCTTTTTTTTTCCGCTGAACACTAACTAGCCGCCCTATCTCGAAGAGAGCTGCGGAACGACTGTCCTTGGTGCAGGTGGCTAACGTGTCGTGCATGTAATTTATAGTGTTGTGAGTTCAATACTGGTTATAAACATATCAGCAATTTTTTGTCTTTTTTTCTGTTTCCATTGTTTTTCTTTTTTTTCCTGTCTAAAATCCCAGTTTAAAAATGGATTGCAGCGCTTATAAATGTTTGGAATCTAAAAATTCCTCCAATCCACTCTTTGCTTGTTATGGCCCTTGTGGCATGATGTTCCATGCTAAATGTGTTGGTGATTGCGAGCATAAAAATAAATTTCCCAGCAAAAGTGGGACTGTGCAAAATGGTCCCACCTCTGCTGGCAGCAACCCCTCAGGCAGTGTCCCAAAGCTGCCCCCTGGTAAAACTCCTGCTACACTAGTCAGGGGTAAGACTGTGCAAACTCATGGTCCTTCCGCTGGCAGTAAACGCTTGGATGCTACTACCAGTCACAATCACCCCCCTGGGGGGAGTGGGACTGTGCAACATGGTCCTACTTCCACCAGCGCGTCTTGTAGGCGTCGTCGTAACACCTCGACGTCGCACTACAAGGATAAACGCAATGCAAATCGCATTATTGGCTCTATCGGCACTATCCCTGAGTTGGATAGAACCCCTGCTCAGATCAGTAAACTGACCTGGGCTCAGAACGTACTCACAGGAAAGGACAAGACCAGCGGAGACATTGCGTCAAAGCGACAGAGATCGGTGGAGGAGGTCAGTTCGGTCTCCAAGCGCCTGAGGATGCACAACACCAGTATTCCTCCTAGCGCGTCCACCGTCAAATCTCATAGGTCTTTTAGCGACGTCCTAAAAAAAGGTATTGTGGTCGCAGTTATAGACCGCAGCGACGCCGATGGTAGGATCTCACCTGAACGGTGGGATCTCATTATGCTCTCCCTATTGGAAAACTTCGAGGATTTCTACAAGGATATCCCCGGACCACCGCCAATAATCCATGATGGTGGCTGGCATCAAGGACGAGTTAAACTTATCGCGTGCGATGATCAGCGATCATTGGACCTCTACAAGGTCGCGATCAACAAGCTTGGTGAGCTTTGGCCAGGGGCTAAGCTTGATGTTGTTGCAAGGGAGGACATCCCTTGCCGACCGAGATCGCGTGCCTGGATCCCAATTAGCCCTTCCTCCCCTGAAAGGATACTGCACCTCCTCAAAATCAGCAACCCATCCCTTCCGACTCACGACTGGAAAGTCGCAAAACTGGAAGAACAAAAGGGTTCCTACCGATGCGCTGTTATCATCATCAATCAGGAATCCCTTGCTCATCTGGCAGCGACCGCAGGCATGATTCGGTTCGGGTGGAACGACATCACGCTGAAGGTCTACAAGAAGGATGATTTGGACGCTGATAAGCGACCCCATCATCCCTCCGAATCTGTTGTGTCGGATGCAAGCGCATCAGTCACCTTCCCCTCCCTAGAGGATGACATTTTAGAGCCCTCTAAGGAACCAACCATGTCTCTACCCCCTGTGATCGACTCCCAGTCGGTTATGGACACACACGACACCAATGACAATGACCTTCTGAGGGAAGACGAGCTCCTTAGCTCATCCTCTGTATTGGAAGGCTTGTCCAACAAGGATCCTCTGAGTGAGGATGAACTTCTCAGTTCGTCCTCTGATTTGGAGGACCTCAATAAAACAGTGATGGAGGCTTCTCCACAAGATCGTAGCAATGCTGCAGATCATTCAGATTAACCTCCAACACTCGATTAAGGCCTCGGCCGCCCTTATTCTCCGTCTAGCAAAAACCGGAGAAGACGTAGTCTTGGTCCAGGAGCCCTGGGTCGTCAATAACCTGGTTCGTGGACTGAAGACCCCTGGATACTACCCACTATATGTGTCCGACAAAGGTAAACCTAGATCGTGCATACTAGTGAAGAGTAGCCTTAATGCTTATTTACTCCCTAATTTCAGCGATCGAGATACGACGGCTGCCAAACTGGAGACTGCTGGTAGCACATACTGGTTGGCATCAGCGTATCTTGCCCATGACAACCTGGGACCTCTTCCTGGTGTTAACCTGGAGAGTTTTATTGCGGAAGTAGAGAGGCGGAAAGCTGCACTCATCATCGGATGTGACGCTAATGCGCATCACACCGTATGGGGAAGCACTGATATCAACAGCAGAGGTGAGTCACTTTTCGATTACATTTTAAGTACTAACCTCATTGTGTGCAACATGGGTAATGAGCCCACCTTCATCACCAAGAATCGACAAGAAGTCTTAGACATTACTCTTGTCTCCAATAACATCCACAAATTCATATCGAGTTGGAGGGTTTCGTCTGACCATTCCTTCTCCGACCACCGATATCTTACCTTCAACCTAAACGTTGACATCCCCTGCCAATCCACATTCCGTAACCCTCGGAAAACAGACTGGCCCAAATACAGAGATACTATGCGCAGACATATAACCTCTGAACTCTTAAGTCCCCCACGCAATCCTAGCGAGCTTGACAGCAAAGTCAACAAGCTCACGATGGCTTTTAAGGAAGCGATGGCTGTTTCCTGCCCACTCGTTCGTCCCAGGGGGAAAAAGAAGCCACATTGGTGGATACCTGAATTAGGACCACTGAGAAATGATTGCAGGAGACTCTTCAATCGAGCTAAAAGCTCAAGATCCAATACTGACTGGGACTCCTATAAAGTATCCCTCAAATCATACAAAAAAGAATTAAGGAAGGCCAAAAGATCTTCGTGGAGACTCTTCTGTGGCAAAATAGAAGAAACCTCAGAGGCATCAAGGCTAAGAAAAATCCTTGCTTCAAATCCAACTATGCCTAGCTGCCTAAAGAAAGCAGATGGCTCGTGGACTACATCCAGCGAGGAATCGCTCAATCTGCTACTTGACACACACTTCCCTGGTAGCTCCAACATTACCGGCCATAGTAACCCAAACAGGTCACCTATGGATTTACAGGTAACAAATTCTCAAAATCTGATTACTAGGGACAAGCTTCTTTGGGCACTACAAAGCTTCAAGCCCTTCAAGTCTGCAGGACCTGACGGCATAATACCTGCCGAACTTCAGAGGACTTCTGACATCATTCTACCAACACTGGAGATGATTATGAATAGCTGTTTAAGGCTTACTCACATTCCTCAGGCTTGGAGGGAAGTTAAAGTAGTCTTCATACCCAAGGCTGGGAAATACTCCCATGTTAGTCCAAAAGACCTCAGACCCATCAGTCTATCATCATTCCTCCTCAAAACGCTGGAGCGTCTGATTGATATCCATCTTCGCATGAATATAAGCCCGCAACTGCTGTCTGCGGCACAACATGCGTACATTAAGGGTAAATCAGTGGAAACTGCCCTTCACTCCTTGGTACGCACCATAGAATACTCCCTTCACCACAAGGAATACACTATGGTTGCCTTCCTAGACATAGAGGGCGCTTTTAACAACGTCGACACATCTGCAATCGCAAATGCACTAACAGAACTAAATGTGGATGGATCGCTTGGTGCATTGATCAGTCTTTTGCTAACAAGCAGGATTATCAATTCAAAACTGGGCGTTTCATCCGCTAGAAGGTCTGTCAGTAGAGGCACGCCACAAGGTGGTGTCCTCTCCCCCCTTCTGTGGAACTTGGTGGTGAATAAACTACTGACATGCCTGGAAGGGGAGGGTTGCACGGTGATTGCCTATGCGGATGACATTGCTATTGCCGTCTCAGGGAAATACCTCAACACTCTAAAGGAACTCCTTCAAAACGCTCTCAACAAGCTTTCAATTTGGGCAAGAAGCTGTGGGCTGGGGGTTAACCCTCACAAAACCGAGCTTGTCCTCTTCTCCAGGAAATATAAAGTCCCTCATATCGACCCTCCCTCTATCAACGGTACAAGCTTAACCTTTTCCGACGAAGCTAAATTTCTGGGTCTAATATTCGATAAGAAGTTAAGCTGGAAACCCAATGTACAAGAAAGAGTAAGGAAAGCTACAGTAGCACTTTTCTCTTGCAAAAAAGCCATCGGAAATAAGTGGGGCCTACAGCCCCGCATATCACACTGGCTATACGTATCGGTAGTTAGACCGATCCTGACATACGGGGTGGTTGTCTGGTGGACTGCTCTAGACAAAGCGGTAAACCGTGATAAGCTGAGCAAGGTGCAACGCACAGCTTGTCTGTGTATCTGCGGAGCACTCCGTACGACCCCCTCCGCTGCACTGGACATATTACTGCATCTAACACCCCTGGATATTTTCAGCAGGCAATCAGCTGCCTGCTCCGCTGTCCGTTTAAAAGCCACATCACAGTGGATCAATACAAATATTGGCCACTCTATCATTCTGGACTCCCATGGGTCCCTACCAAGAAACATCGACTACACTATACCCCAGCTACAGTTCGAAAAGAACTTCCAAATCACTATCCCCTCCAGATCATTCTGGGAGGAGGCTGATTGCATGGAAGATAATTCGATCCACTTTTACACCGACGGATCAAAAACTAGTGATGGGGTCGGAGGTGGTGTTTTCTCAGAAAGACTTAATATCAGTCTCTCTTTCCGTCTTCCTGATCATTGTAGCGTGTTCCAGGCGGAAATCATGGCGATTAAGGAAGTCTTGTCGTGGCTGAAGAGAAACGTGATATCCGCTAAGGACATCCGCATATTCTCGGATAGTCAAGCCGCGCTGAAATCCTTGGATTCAGTCTCTTCAAACTCCATCGTAGCCATAGACTGCCGCTCGTCTCTTGAGGAGATGGCAGAGCAGTTCAACTTTCACCTCTTTTGGGTGCCAGGGCACAGAGACATCCCAGGGAACTGTAGGGCAGACGAACTCGCCAAAAAAGGAACAGCATTACCTCTTCTACCTGATAAAGGTTTCTTAGGTATGCCCATCGCTACTTGTAAACTCATGCTTAAGCTAGCCGCAGTCGAGAGTACAAACCTCAGGTGGACAGGTAGTGATACGTGTCTAGCGACCAAGCATATCTGGCCAAAGCTGGACCTGCGACGCTCTCTGAGTTTGATCTCACTTAACCGACTGCATATTAGCTCTGTCATAGGTGCCATCACAGGGCACTGTCTAATAGGCAAGCACGCATCAAGGCTTGGCGTCTATTCTAACGACTTCTGCAGAAGTTGCAGGGATGAGGAGGAGGAGGAGACTACACTTCATCTCCTCTGCACATGTCCTGCACTCTCCCATAAAAGAAATCTCTATTTGGGAGCCTTCTTCCTTAATGAACTCAGTGACTTGGCTAACTCAGATGTTAGAAGTCTATCACGCTTCATTAGAAGCTCCAAATGGTTTTAGCGGGTAGTGGTAGATACTCCCGATCCTAGTGGCATCACAATGGACCTCTTTGGTCTAAGTGTGTTAGCTTTCGGCTAACAGCCACCTCAACCTAACCTAACCTAACCTAAATGTGTTGGTTCAACCAATGCATTTATGGATAAAGTTAAAGCTTCAGAGATCGCCTTATGGTATTGCTCCCCATGTCGAAAATTGTCACTGTCTACCCTTGCTTTCAAAATGTCAGTAGTCAAGGCTGACATGCTGAAATTATCTAAGGGGTTTAAAGACTTATGCGACATTTTTAATACCACCGTCCTCAACGTATCAACATTCTCTGATCTTCATGTTTCGGCAGACGCCTCAACGTCTACTGACCTTGAGTTGCCGATTACTGAAGTAAAGCAGTGTACCCAACGGGCCATGGATACATTGACTTCATTTGACACAACAGGTTCCCCAACTGTTGAAACTACCCCTGAGCCCATTGTTAATTTAGCATCGGCCTCATCTAATCTACCCGCAGGCAAACGAAAACGCGATATAACTTCCTCTGTGTTGAATCCAAAGGCAAAGCGGTTTAACCTTAGGAGTCAGCGAAAAAACTCTAACGAGGCGCCCACTCTTAATGTTAGCCCCACATACATAAATCATTCCTTAGGTACAGAATCTGGAACTATTGAATCGATTCCCAGGCCGAAATCTATTTTCATTTCTCGACTAAAACCAAACACTTCTTCAGACGATGTCTTGAACCATTTGGTCTCGAGAAACTTGATCCCAAAAGATGACTCAATCAAATGCACCAAAATCAGCAAGGCTGAAGGGTTTGTTGCGTCTTTCAAAATTGTCGCCCCTTCAGTATATTTCGAAAAGCTGTGCAATAGCACTGCATGGCCTGAAAATACGTTAGTTAAAGAATTTACACCCCGTTCGACAAAAAGTCGCAGGAAAGATTGTCCGTCCAAGTTAAAAAACCAAGTAGGCTGTCCCTCTACTATCAAAATGTAAGGGGACTCCGCACAAAAACCGCTGAATTATATATAAACTCGCAAGCCCTCTCTCATGATATCTTCTCCTTGACGGAAACATGGCTAAATGCCGGAATTCTAGACACGGAACTCTTCAATCATGAGTTCTCCGTATTCAGAAACGACCGTCATAACAATGACCTGAAAGCGCTTGGAGGAGGTGTTCTGATCGCTGTTCGTTCCAACCTTGAGTCACGCAAGATTGACTTTCCATTTCAACTTAATGTCGAAGTTATCTGTGTAAAAATTACACTTAAGAACAAACATTTATATGTTGTTAATGCGTACATTCCATCGTCTCGTCTATGTTCTTTGTATTCGGAACTCTCTATGGCACTAGACCATATTTTTGACATATCTTGTTGTGACAGCACTGTCTTACTTATAGGCGACTTCAATCTGCCACATATTGGATGGGTACCTTCTGAGGATGATTCTCATTTCATTCCATCCTTTGACTCTGCCCAACAAGAGCTCGCTTTACTTGACAACATTTTGTCTTTTGACTTACAGCAAACAAGCTGTATAAAAAATTTCAGAAATCGAACTCTCGATCTTGTTTTCTCTTCTGACTCTGTTAGTACTGTGGTTCTGGAATCCCATCTCAGTATAACTAACATAGATGACAATCATCCACCCTTGGATGTATTTATTGAACTGGGCGCACATCTGTACGAAAACAGTAATTCGTATGACCGTTCGCAATCTTTTGACTTTCGGAAAGCAAATTTTCAAAGGCTTTCTGATGAAATTAACAGCTTTAATTTTAACCTTACTGCCTTATCTAATATTGAAGATGCAGTAGGTTCTTTTTATTCTTTGATGGATAACTGCATGAAAAAAGTGATTCCTGTGAAATCCTCTAGGAATCTGAAAACGTTCCATCCCTGGTACACTAAAGAGCTAAAATCGATACGAAACAGACGTAATAGGGCTTGGAAGAACTATTTAAAAATTCTCTGCCATTCAGATCTTGAACTCTATTTCACATTATTCAATGAATTCAAATCTTTATCCTGCAACTTATATATTGACTATATAAGTAAAATGGAATGCTCTTTAAAATCGAATCCCAAACTTTTTTGGGGTTTTGTCAATTCTAAGAAAAAAACCGATGGTTATCCATCGAAGCTTACTTACAATAGTTCTTCAACTGCTGATTCAGTAGATGCAAGCAATATGTTTGCAGATCATTTCAGTAAATCATTTAGGGGGACCCCTCTTCACATTGATGATCATTATTTTACTTATCTAACTAGCTGTTCCCAAATAAGTTTTAGTAGTATCTCATTCGACTTGGAAACAATTTTAAAATGTATTTCTTCTCTCAAGAATGATTATTCATCAGGTCCTGATGGCATTGCACCGATCGTTCTTAAAAAATGTAGTCATGCAATTGCTCCATATCTTAAGTATCTGTTTGAATTGTCCATCAGTACTGGTAAATTCCCTAATCTATGGAAAAGTGCTTTTATCACACCTGTATTTAAAAAAGGCGAACGTGGTGATATCACTAATTATAGGCCTATTTCAAAGCTTTCGTGTATCCCTAAGCTTTTTGAACAAATTGTTTGCGAAAAGTTAATATTTCTTTGTCGCAATTTAATTTGTAATGAACAGCATGGATTTGTAAGAAACAGATCCACTGTCACTAATCTGTTAAGTTTCTTGCATGATTGTTCTAATACCTTAGAGAATAAGGACGAAATGGATTGCATATACACTGACTTCTCTAAAGCTTTCGACCAGCTGTCCCATGAAATAATCGAGTTTAAGCTCAGGGCTTTTGGCTTCCCACCAAGTTTCATAAAATGGGTTAATTCATACCTTAGATCAAGGGTTTATCAAGTGAAATTTAGAGGATCGCTATCCGTATCTTTCACAGCGCAGTCTGGAGTTCCCCAAGGAAGTCACCTCGGACCAATATTATTTATACTTGCCATTAATGATGTTAAGGCATGTATAAATCACAGTAATATCCTGATCAACGCTGATGATATGAAAATATATAAATCTATCACTAGTCAGCAAGACAGAATGTTTCTTCAATCTGACATTAATAGCTTCGCCAATTGGTGTGATAAAAACGGTTTATCCCTGAACCCAACTAAATGTCAACATATGACATTCTCTAGAAAGAATATCCCTTCCACCTTTCAATACTCTCTGTATCAACATATTCTTTGTAGTGTTGATAATTTTAAGGATCTTGGGGTTTATTTCGACCCCAAACTGGATTTTGCTAAGCATATTAATTCTATTATTAATAAATCTAATTCTATGTTGGGCTTCGTAAAACGGTGGGCCAAAGAATTTAATGACCCTTATGTTTCTATGTCATTGTACAATTGTTTTGTCCGTCCGATTCTAGAGTATGCCTCTCAAGTTTGGACACCGTTCTACAACATTCATTCAAATCGAATAGAGGCCATTCAACGTAAATTTATTCGATTTGCACTTAGAGGACTTCCATGGGATGATCCATTTAACCTTCCTCCCTACAGTCAACGTATCAAGCTTCTTCAAATGTTACCCCTTTCTCAACGAAGGCTTAATAGCGATATCATTTTTTTACAGCAGCTTATATCCGGTCAAATAGATGCACCTGACTTGCTGTCGTCTATTGGCTTTAATTTTCGTGGTGGTGCCCATAATTTACGCAGTGTTGAATTATTGTTCAGCCCCCATCATAGAACGAATTATGGAAGGCATGAGCCTATTAGTCGCATGAGTAGAATCTATAATCTAAATGATCATGTGATTGACTTGCATGTAGTAAAATTAAGCTAAAAAATATTTTGCGTAATAATGCTTTAATGTCTTAATTGTTTGCATTATTTTGTGTCTGTGTTAGTACTCGTATTTTATAGGTACATAATTATTGTATTTTTAATTGTTTTGTCCTTACTAACACCTGCACTAAATGATGAGCCAGTGAGAGCACTTTTAGTGCCGGCAATTTCTGCTCGTGATAGTTGCTTGCTTTAAGCACTCCACGACACTGAGCTGATAGTGTATAAAAAAAAAAGCCACGGGGGTGCCAAAAGGCGCGGGGAGAAGCCCGGTAGCACCGACAGGTGCTTGCAGTGGGGATAGGACCCAAATCCTAATCCCCTCCCTGTCCGGGGAGGTAATGGTGGAGGGAACTAGGGCAGCGGGAACGAGCATAGCTCAAGTACCAGTCCCTGTACCCCCCGACAACAACACCGGAAGGAAGAGGAATAAGCCAGCCTTACCTCCACCTGGGAAACCAGGCGCGAAGGATGACCCACTACGAAGGGGACATAGTGGTGCTGGCACTAAATGGTACCTCCGCTACCTCACTAAAGGCTTCGGGCCTGAGGAAGCCAAAAGGAGGGCTGAGGAACATCGGGCCAAGCCTGGAAGTACAGAAGTGGCGACGGGAAAAAGGGGGAACAACAACATCACCCCCCCCCCCCCCCCCCACACACAACAAATAAAGCCAAGAAATAGAAGGTGCATGAAGGCACCGAGAGGGCCACTGGAAAGCCTGCAAAAGCGAGCGCCACCGTGGTCGGTCGAAGCTATGCTACGGCGGTGAAAACCGTCCCGGCTAGCGGTAGACACGAGACAGGTGCGATTGCTGAGCAGGTTGCTGTTCTCCCGGTGAAATATCCGCAGGAGATCCTCAGCAACCCAGACCTCACGGCACTTGAAGACGCCATTGTGTTGGAAATGGCCTTGGGATGGGAGCATAAGTTCAAATTCCAGGGCATACATTTCAAACATGGAATGCTCTTAGTTGACTGCGAGACTCCGCAGACAGCTGAGTGGCTAAAGGCAGTAGCCCCAAAGCTGGGGAAATGGAAGGGGACACGCCTCATGGCATGCAGTGCGACAGATATACCACGGTCCTACTCCATAACAATCTTCCTTCCACGCAGTGCAGAGCAAGAAGCTAAAACCTCCTTGGCACTGCTGGAAGCACAGAATGTGGGACTTAACGTCCAGGCGTGGAGGATTCTCAATTGTCGAAAAGAGGGAACCGGGCAGGTACTGGCTCTTGGCATCGACCGAGAATCTTTCGACGCCATAAAAACCCAAAAAGGATCACTGAGCTACCGATTCGGCAGGGTTGCGGTGTGCGGACTCAAGAGGTCGGACGAGATCTCTGGGCAGACAGCCCAGCCAGCATCGAATCTGAACTCGCAGAGCGCGCAGTCAGAGGTAGAGCATACTGCTCCTCCGAAGACTAAAGCACCTTCTTCCGTTGTCCAATCGGCGGAGCAGCTCCTGAGGAGACCGAGGAGTCTCTTTCCGTCTCGGAGAGCACGATCTCTGAGGGGGAAATGGACAACACGGTCATCGACCTCTTCCAGGAAATCAGCCAGGAGGAGGAAGATTCGTTGCTGAAGGAGGACGGGGCAATTGCCCCGCGCGAGCAATAGCTCGATGAACCCCGCCAACAGAAAAATTAAACTAGCACAGGTGAACATTCATCATGCTATAGCCGCCTCGGCGACTATATCTAGGAGGTTTACCTGCCAAAGCCTAGGGCTAGTACTGATCCAGGAGCCATGGATCCTGAAAGGACAAGTCAAAGGATTGGCGAGCAAGGATGCAAAGGTAATATGGGACACTCGGGCCGAGAAACCGAGAGCTTGCATTCTAATAAACAATAAATATAAATTTATTCTACTTTCAGAATACGCGACACGAGATCTGGTGCCAATTCAGGTACATCTGGATGTTGAAGGATGTCACCGCACCATTGTCATCGTATCGGCGTACTGTGCAGGGGATGAGCCGGTTGTATCATCCCAAATGCAGCGACTGGTGGAGCATTGCAACAAGCTCCGCATGTCGCTCCTTATAGGGTGTGATGCAAATGCCCACAACATCATATGGGGGAGCACCGACACCAACACCAGGGGTGAGTACCTAATAGAATTTATTATGAGTTCGTCACTTGATATTATAAACGTGGAAAATACCCCCACTTTTGTAACTAGTTTCAGGGAGGAAGTACTCGACCTCACGCTTGGTAGCCCAAGCGTAAGTAAATTAATTAGTAACTGGAGAGTATCTAGTGAGCCGTCATTGTCTGACCATCGAATAATAGTATTCGACCTGGACAGCACAAGTATCACGAGAAATCCAGTAAGAAACCCAAGGAAAACCAATTGGGAAACTTATAGAACTGCTCTAGAGAGCAAACTGGGGCGCCTTAGTCTAAGGAAGGCTCCGGGACACCCCCTAGAGCTAGAAAGCGCAGTGGAAGGCATAACAAACGCCATCATCACTGCGTTCGAAGAAAGCTGTCCTCTAAGTAGAGAACGGGACAGGAAACAGACGCCATGGTGGAGCAATAACTTGTCAAAATTAAGATCCGAGGTGCGGAAGCTTTTTAATAAAGCAAAGCGCAGCGGAGAATGGCAAAGCTACCAAATGGCCCTTACTACATATAATACGGAAATAAGAAAAGCTAAAAGAAATAGCTTCAGAAAATTCTGTGAGACAATCACCAGCACCCCTACTGCGGCAAGGCTACACAAAGCTCTTGCGAAGTCAGGAGGGGTGCCGATGTCTCTGAGGAAACCAGATGGCGAGTTCACGGAAGATGAGGATCAAAGGGCACTATTGCTACTAGAAACTCACTTTCCTGGCAGCTCGCCTAGTACTGAGCCAGGAATCAATACGACTTCAATCAGACCTCGTAGGGAAGCCTGGGAAACAACATCAACCATCTGTTCTGAGGGACGGCTGAAATGGGCAATAAATTCCTTTCAGCCTTTCAAATCTGCCGGAGTGGACGGCATTATACCCGCCCTTCTTCAAGAAGGGCAAAGGGTACTAATACCACACCTGCTAAAGATAACAAGGAGCAGTATTGCCTTGGGCCACATACCAATGCAATGGAGACGAGCAAGGGTTGTGCTTATACCAAAAGCGGGGAAAAATGACCCCACACAGCCAAAATCGTACAGACCCATCAGCCTTACGTCATTTCTTCTGAAGATGACAGAAAAGGCTGTAGACAATTATTTAAGGGAAGATGTTCTGAACACATCCCCCTTACATCATCGTCAGCATGCATACAGAGCGGTACCTCTCCGAGGCACAAGCAGGGGACACAATAGACCAATAGGTCGCAGTGTAATATACCCTAACCAAATATCAATCAATACAGTCTTCACACTGAATCTTCGTCTTTATACTAAGACGGTCAGCATTAATTCCACATATGCAGGGCGTTTCCTTATTTTAATGAAAGCAATCACTTGATTAAGCAAATTAATTAGTTACTAGGTACAACAGAACTTTGCAGAAGTCCGCTCTTCACCACAGATAGAACTGAATCTATTACGGTATACGGCCCATTGCCCCTCCTCTCTGACGATATTCGCTCGGAGGGAAAGTCAAGACCATATGTGACCATATCCCTTCCGAAGTTTGCGTAATAGGGTGAAACCCCCAAGGCTTCATGTTGCGATGTCTTTATACAGCACGCCACCTTTGCCAGGTGCGTATCCCACGTCCTATGGTTCTCCGACACGTAGCGTTGTTTTTATTATCTGGTTAATCCTCTCCGCAGGATTAGCCTGCGGATGGTAATGCGCAGTAAATTTTAATTGTGACCCATACGCTTCGCATAGCTTTTTCAATTCCTTGCTTCGGAATTGGGGACCGTTGTCACAGACGATCCACTTTGGTGCGCCGAATAATGTAAAGACGTTGTCTTCTAGATCCTTACACACCGACTTCGCGGTTGCGGATCTCAGAGAAACAAAAGGGGAAATTTAGTAAAATAGTCAACCACTGTTAAAATATAAATAAAACCCCTACTCGATTTAGGAAGAGGGCCTACCAAGTCAACACAAATCATCTCCCATGGGTTCGAAGTCCCTATCCTTTCGACCATTAAACCAGCTGGCTAGTCATTCACCGGTTTTACACTTTGGCATATTTTACAATTAATTTCGGCCAATAATATCTCGATGCGATCTTCGCGAACGTTTTCCTAACCCCCATATGTCCGGCCAAGGGATGGTCGTGACATTATTTCAAAATCCTAACTCTATCTACTTTCAGAACTACTTCCTTCCATTCCTGAGCATTCTCTTGAACTACGATGTGATTTGCTTTAACAAACTTAAATAAAATCCCTCTATCGACCGTCCAGGCGGGGTAAGCTAAAGGAATGGATTCCACTTCCGTGATCATCTTGGCGATTCAAAGATCCGAACTAATCTCGTTGATTCCATTTTTCCGATGCACGATTGTAAAATCGAATTGCTGAAGTCGAACCGCCCAGCGTGCTAATCTACCACACGGATCTTTGATATTACTCAACCACACAAGGTGGTAGTGATCCGTCACGACCGTAAACCGAACGCCTTCGATGTATGGCCGCAACTTCTCTACTGCCCATAGTACGGCTAAGCACTCCTTCTCCGTGGTTGAATAGTTCCTCTCGTTCATATTCAACGACCTACTCAAGTAGCAAATCACTTTTTCTCCGTCATCGAAAGTCTATCTAAGCACTGCTCTAACCCCATAGTTCGATGCGTCTGTTTGTACCACAAAGGGACGCTCAAAATTCGGACAGGTCGGAATCGGGGCCGTTATCAAGCATTCCTTTCCTTTCCGGAAACTCCCCTCGTACTCTTCAGCCCATACGAACCTACTCTTCTTCTTTAATAAGTCAGTTAATGGCTTGACCAGAACTGCAAAGTTCGATATAAATCTCCTGTACCAGGATACCGTTCAGACAAAACTTCTTACTTCCTTAACGTTTTTGGGTGCGGGGATCTGGAGCATACTTTCGACCTTCTATGGGTCGACAGATATTACACTTCTTCCTGCTGACCTTGAAACCTGCCGCACACAATCGCTTAAAGACTTCTTCCAAAATTTCCAGATGTTGTTGGAATGAGTTTGTAACGATGACAGTATCATCGGGGTATACGAATACGTGTGGTTCCAAATCGGCCCCGAGCACAGTATCGATAAAGCGTTACCATGTTGCCGGTGCATTATGTAGCCCGAATGGCATTCTTTTGAATTGGAAGAGTCGACGATTGGGTACGGTAAATGCGGTATACTGCCGTGAAGCTTTCTCAACGGGAATCTGCCAATACGCCGATTTGATGTCCAGCGACGAAAGATATTTCGCATCCCGGAGTTTGTCTAGCGTAGCAGAGATATAAGGAAGGGGATACGCATTCAGTTCCAAAGCTTTGTTCAACTTCCTGTAGTCTACGCAGAATCTAAATGACCCATCTTTCTTCTTAATTATCACGATAGGCGAAGCCCACGGATTATTCGATTTCTAGATAATATCTTCCCTCAACATTTCTTCTAACTCCTTATCTATGTGACGTTGAACCGCAGGCGAGACCGGATAGTACCGCTGCTTAATTGGTTCAGACGTCGTCCTAATCTTATGCTCTACGAGATGGGTCCGTTCCCTTGCCCTATCAGTGTTTCGAGTTGCACATTTTGGGATTCATCCAACTCCGATCGTTCCATGATCGTGGAAATCGAAGCCACCGTGGCTTGATTTGAAAAACTCCACTCGCCTGATCACAAATCCGGGACGATTCCCTTTTGGGTCCAAAAGTAGGCACCCAGGATCAGTACATGTGGGAGAGTTGGAATGACCAGACAATCGATCAACACTGTTTTACCCTGAACTATAAAATTCAATAAAACACTACCATCTACTTCTACCCCCGCCCCATCTGCTAAAGCTACCTTCCTAACTTTGCCTTTCCCTAAAACTAATCCTAAATCACTTAAAATGTCCCATCCGTCCCTAGCGACGATCGTTCGCGATGCCCCGGAGTCCAAAAGACCGATTAAATCTAACCCATAAACGCTAACCCCTCAAATATGGGCGCGTGTCATTCGCGTGTGCCTCAAGGGTGAAACCTAGATGAACGACCTCCTCTTGTCGTCCAGTCAACTGGTTGCCAGTAGGCAACCTATCCAGACATAACGGCGCTCCCGTCCTGCAGGCCCAGGAGTCAGTTGCCCATTTCCCGAACAGGTTCTACAGTCCCTACGCATCACCCCTGCCCTGCCACAAACTACACAACACCTAGGAGCGGAACAAGTGTTAGAGAAGTGTCCCTCTTGATTACAGTTGAAGCACCTCAACCGTCGAGTTGGTTGCGGGCTTCGACTGACGACTGCAACTACTGGTTCCTCGGCCATTATATAGGCCAAATCTGATTCCAGCAGGTTTCGCGAACGAGATGTAGGAGGTCGCGCGAAGGTTTCCACATTCGCTCGGACCATCTCCAGTCTTCTACCCAATACCATCAGATCGTGAATGGACTGGGGCTCTGTCAAACCGAGTTGGGTTTGGTAGAATGGGCTAGATTCCGATGAACGATGCTAAGTTTGCGTCGTTCGGAAAGTCGCCGGCCAAACATGTTCCAAGTGATGGAGACATAGACTCCAATGGATGCTTCCTTCCCCTGTGTCCTACGCCTAATTTCTTCCAATAGCAGATCGTTTTGTTGGGGGGGGGGGGGGAATTCCAATTTCAGCTCCCGGACCAACTCCTGCCATGAACTGACATTTCTCCTAACCGCCCTAAACCAAAGGAGAGACTTCCCACTGAAAAGATCGACCGATGATTTGAATAATTGGGTTCCACTGATTCCCCTAGCTTCCCTTAATTCTTGGACTCGCTCTAAAAAGGAATTTACTGATGCATCGCAGCGTTCCCCTGAAAACAAAAGATTCCATTTTGGAGAGATTCTCTACCTTTTCCGCGTGGATATAGACCCGTTCTTCTGTATTCGAGTTGGATGTTGATGATCGTCTTTGGCGTTGCTGCCCTGACTTTGTCCCGGGGTCCCTTCCGCCATCGTCCTGGCTTTCGTCATCCTCGCTGTCGTCCAAATCTCCGAGTAAACTCATAAGCTTGGTTTTTAGCTTCTTCTTTTCCGCCGTTTCGCCTTCTGAGTTCGCGCGCCTCCTTAGACAGTCTATTAATATCCATGACGTTGGCTTAAAATCCAACCTAGTTCGGTACCGTAAATGATTAATTAAAATCGGAATTAAAAGGGTAAAAGGTATTAGGGACAAAATACCAAACCACAAAAAAAATAAATGGATCCAATCCTACGACCAGTAGCTCCACCTTGTGGGTTACGAATATGATCCGTTAAACAGTATAAAACTGACAGCCGTACTCAAAAGAAGATTATAAGCAAACGGTTGAGGTTCAATGATAGCCCTCCACTCGCGATTAAGAACAACCAAAAGGTAACAAAAATAATCCCCAAACCGCTGACAAGGCGACGACCCCGCACAGAAAATTAGGTATGTATCAATATAAGAGTATCGGTGCTCGGAGCGTTTCTGTGGTGGTAAATGGATGAATATCGACTTATCACCCCAATTAAAGAGAAATCTTTATCAAGAGTGTCCGAAATCAAAAGCCCCAAAAGAAAACCAAAAAAAGAGAGATCCCAAAACCCGAAACCCGGCAAAGACCGTCTCAGCCGCAAAATAAACAAAACAAATAGAACGGTAGCGTTGAACGTTGGCAACTCTAACTTCGCGCCTTGTGACACTACCAAAGGATGTATATATGTACGTACTTGCAGCACTCGAAGAAAACGACCCCGTTACCCGCTGGGGACCTGTATGTATATGATAAGAAAGTTAACAAATCTGCAAGATATTATCTCAAATGTACGCTTATATATTATTAGCTTATACCGAAGTACCAACGAAAAAGTTATGTGATGTTGGACGAGATAAAAAATAAATGCCCCTAAAACGAACGAGACCCAGAAACCCCGGCTCAGAAAATATATGTAGTTTATATAGGTATCTATATATGTGGATTTATATGATGAATATATTAGATAAGTATTATGATTGAGAGAAAACAAATAATATTGAACTACTAAATGGAGATCTCAAAACAAAGAAGTCAACAAAGAATATATTAGATAAGTATTATGATTGAGAGAAAAAAATAATATTAAACTACTAAATGGAAATCTCAACACAAAGAAGTCAACAAAACTTGCAGAATGATTACACTGCTATCCTGGTATATTCTCACTGTATGTATGAATTCAGTAATTTCCTCGGTGACAATGGTCGAACTGATACAATGTTGTTTTTAACTAAATTCTCCACTGATGAACCATTTCCGAAGGTAGACACTCATGTATATAGTTGGGTTCCAATTTGCACTCCTCAAGTAATAAACCTGCACGAGTGAAAAAGATTTATGGAAAGTAAATAGCCACAATTAAATAAACCACACTTCCTTAAACACAACAAAAACTCACGGTCGGCACAAAGGACCCCCCACGCTTGTGACCTACTTGGTTGAATTTAATAAAAAAACACTATTATTTTTTCTTGAAAGGCGCCACGTTGGATGCCAATTTGTTACTCTATTTCGCGGTCAACAAAACCAATGAATTGAAATAATTCATTTTCATTTCTCACACACTCGCTCACACATTAGTAGTGGAATTGCACTCATGGCGTGCAATGGACGTCCGCCTATGTGTTGGTGGTTGTCCGCCATATTCCCCTACCTTCGTTCGCTCAAGCGAGCCAACAGCAGACCACATTCAGCGGTACCAGAGCGTTAGTCCACACGTTACCCCCTCGCTTATCTTCCAGTCACAATGATCCACCACTGGAAAGTCAGATTATTGGGTTGTTTGACCGACCTGGAACAATATTATCGTCAATTCACGATCTAATCTCTGTTTGACATTTCTCGTATGAGTTCTGCCAAAGTGCAAGGTAAACACAACAATATGCATTACGCATTATTAGAATTATGTTTAAATCGGTGTAGAAGAAGTGCCTGGATCTCAACAAAGATGATTCACATCAGGAGGAGGAGACATTTCGGGATTACGTTACCATTACTCCCGCCCAGTGCGTTTGGTAAATTCAAAAATCCCCTTGGACCCCAAAACAAAGCAAAGTGAGTTATCAATAATTTTCGGGAACTGCGTATTTTAAACTTGTCTGGTGGAATCCTGTTCAGAAAGGGTGTAAGGGTCTGGCCAATCTCGGGTCATTCCTTACAATATATTTTGCTGGACAGAATTTCTCCTTTTTGTGTCTCGTGTTTCTATTCAGTGTTTGCTCGTATTGCCATGTCTTCTACGGGAGTGTCTTTCGTCTTGGCCGTTCGCCTACACTCCTCTGTTGCTCCTCCAGTGTTCCCACGACGGAGTTGAAGGATAGAGCGTCATCTTCCCCCCATCGAACCTAAAACCCCACCGTCTCAGTGGTGGTTCTTTGGCAGATTTTTACTGGTGGACCGTCCGCCCACACTGATCTGATGCTCCTTCATGAAGCGTTTATGGGGTCTTCGTAGTATGGACCGTCCGCCTACGACCCCACGATGTGGCTAGTTTGTCGGTCTGGCCCCTTTCTTTGGGTGTGACCTCGTTGGGCCCATTTTGCACGGCTAGTGTGGTACAATGGAGTGGGCACTTTTAAACGGCTGACGTTGTGCCGTTGCATTGGGGTTTTCGTCCTTATCTACCCATTTCTGCTTCCTCTTGGGAACCTCTTGGGTTGGGTACCTGTGGGGGCGGTACCTTCGTGGTTCGGGGAAAGTGGCCCAAAGGCTGATGGGACCTTGGTTGACCTCCACCTTCCTATGACCTCGCAGACGCCACCCAATAGAGGAAGGGTACGGGAGGGAAGAGCGGGAAAGAAGGTGAAACTTGTTGCGTAAAAATATTCCGCAACAACCGATTAAAGGCGGCCAAAAAGGCAGCTGTCGACACATCGGAGGTTACTTCCAGATGTATTGCTTTCGTGCAGAAGCATACAAAGACGCAAACATATCCTTTAGTGAGACGTACATTTCTGCCGAAATACGTTTTTATGTCAAAAGGCCCAGCAAAATCCATTCCGATTTTGGTAAATGGTCTGGAGAAGTCTGATCTTGCTGGCGGAAGAGCGGCTTAGAAATGTCTTTATCGGCATTTTCAGCTTCGGTATCCAGTATTCTTTCCGGATAAGCATAACCATTAACTGATTTCCACCGTGAAGCGAACGCAGGTTTGCGTAATGGGATTTATAGGGTAAGATAACGAGATAGCGCTCCGCCCATGACATATTTGATTCAACTTGTCGGCCGTTGACTCGCATTATACCCTTGGCATCTAAAATTGGATTTAAAGTTAACAGGCTGCTTGAACGAGGTATGGGTTGGTTATTTTGCAGAGCTTGATATTCGAGCTCCAAATGAATCCTTTGCGAGAGGATTATTAGCCTTTCCTTGGCTCCGAAAATCTCTTCCTTTTGGATCAATCTTGTAAGATAAGAATGTCTATGCTTGAAACGAGAGTTTGTTTGATGGAAAAACCGTAAGATGTGGGATAGTACTCCCAGCGCTCTACCTAAACAGGAAAACTTTTCCAGAACATCTTCCAACTGATTGCAACGAGTATGAAATAATTTGACCGGTTTGGACTCGAGGTCAGTTTCGTAGATTGATATAGGCGTGGAGAGGGGCCAAGTTATCTCCGGAGAACGAAGCCATTTTAAACCCTTCCACCAAAAATCGTTATCAAGAATTTCACCAGGAGCCATCCCCCTGGTCGCCAGATCTGCTGGATTATCTTCCGAAGGTATATGTAGCCATTTGCGCTCACCCACATAACTCCGTATCTTGCTGGTTCGATTCGCCACAAAGGTTAGAAATGAACAAGGCGACTTTCCGAGCCACGCCAGAACAATCGAAGAGTCCGTCTATAGAAAGACAGAAGGGTTTTGCGACCTAAATATCGGAAGTATCTTCTTCAAAAGTTTGGCTAACAAAACCGCCCCACATAACTCCAATCTTGGTAGTGTGACTGTATCAACGGGCGCAACTTTCGTTTTTGAACATAGTAAGTTAGAAACTCTTACATCAGAGTTGACAAAAACTCGGACATAGACCGCGGCGGCATAAGCTTGCTCCGAGGCATCACAAAATCCATGAATTTGAAATAGCCTGTGCGGAGAAGTTCCTGTCCATCGAGGTATTTGTAAACTGGAAAGGTCTTTGAAACTTGTCGTAAAGGATTTCCATATACCCAAACAATGTGGTGATATATGGTGATCCCATTCGGTTTAATCCTTTCAAATCTGCTGCATCAATATGTTGGCCTTAATTATTACCGGTGACAAGCATCCGGCAGGATCGAAAAGTTTAGCTACATGCGAAAAGACTTCTCGCTTCGTAGCGGACTTGGAAAATGGAATAGGGTATATCTTGAAGGTGAAAGTGTTAGACTTAGCGTTCCCAGATACCCCCAGAGTTTTAACCGAACTCTGATCATGCAAATGGAGAAACTGCTCATTCAGAATTTGCTCCCTAGGTAAATTTTGCAACAGCGCTGGATGGTTAGCGGTCCACTTTCTAAGCGCGAACCCGGCCGAATCCAATATTGAAATAATTTGCGACTGGGCTTCTTGGGCTCTCTCATATAGCAAATCATCCATATAAAAATCCTCCCGCAGCATTTCAGCCCCAATCGGATATCGTTTTCCCTCGTCATCGGCCAACCGCAATAAAGTGCGTTGGGCCAAGTATGGAGAGGCCTTTTGACCAAAGACTACTACTAATAACTCGAAATCTTCGATAGGGCTTTCTGGGGCAGGCCTGAAAAGAATGCGCTGGAATGGTGTATGAGCAGCATGGACCCGTATCTATCTTTAGATCTGCGTAATATCGGCATTGAACGCAAATTCATGCCCTCGCCACCGAAGTATTGCCATAACCAAATCTTTTTGTAAGGCAGGGCCTGCACACAAAACATCGTTAAGGCTGTGACCATAAATAGTGGGACATTACTCTGTTATTATGAGTCAATTCCTTAGATTGAACTCGTTTCATATGGCCGAATTCTATGTACTCCCGTATGACGTTGTTGTAACTAACTTCTAAGGATGGATTTTTCCTAAGCCGTCGTTCCGCCGCCATAAACCGTTTTTCACAAATATTTCGGGAAAATCCGAGGGTGGTATCGTCAGGGAAGTCAGTCTTAAAAGGTAGTTGGGCAACATATCGGCCATTAGACTCCCGTTGAGTGGTCTTTGCGTACAAAGCCTAGCAATATTGGTCGTCTGGGGACAGAGGTCTGAGTTCAATTATCTCTTCTAGCTCCCAAAAGCGTACACAACAATATGTATTACGCATTATTAAAATTTCTCACATCAGGAGTAGGAGAAATTTCGGGATTACGTTACCATTACTCCCGCCCAGTGCGTTTGGTAAATTCAAAAATCCCCTTGGACCCCAAAACAAAGCAAAGTGAGTTATCATAATTTTCGAGAACCGCGTATTTTAAACTTGTCTGGAGGAATCCTGTTCAGAAAGGGTGTAAGAGTCTGGCCAATTGCGGGTCATTCCTTACAATATATTTTGCTGGGATTTCTCCTTTTTATTGATGTATGTTGTTTTAGTGTATTGTGTCAAGCAGTCTTCTGTGTCTCGTGTTTCTCTTCAGTGTTTGTTCGTATTGCCATGTCTTCTACGGGAGTGTCTTTCGTCTTGGCCGTCCGCCTACACTCCTCTGTTGCTCCTCTGGTGTTCCCACGACGGAGTTGAAGGATAGAGCGTCATACCCCCCCCCCCCCCCCCCCCCCCCCCCCCCATCGAACCTAACACCCCACCGTGGCAGTGGTGGTTCTTTGGCAGATTTTTACTGGTGGACCGTCCGCCCACACTGATCTGCTGCTGCTTCATGAAGCGTTTATGGGGTCTTCGTAGTATGGACCGTTCGCCTACGGCCCCACGATGTGGCTAGTTTGTCGGTCTCGCCCCTTTCTTTGGGTGTGACCTCGTTGGGCCCATTTTGCATGGCTAGTGTGGTACAATGGAGTGGGCACTTTTAAACGGCTGAAGTTGTGCCGTTGCGTTGGGGTTTTCGTCCTTATCTACCCATTTCTGCTTCCTCTTGGTACCTTCTCTCTCACACTCTGTTTTGCACGGCTACATCGGGGTTGGGTACCTGTGGGGGCGGTACCTTCGAGGTTCGGTGAAAGTGGCCAAAAGGCTGATGGGACCTTGGTTGCCCTCCACTTTCCTATGACCTCGCAGATGCCACCCAATAGTACGGGGAGGGAAGAGAGGGAAAGAAGGTGAAACTTGTTGCGTAAAAATATTCCGCAACAACCGATTAAAGGCGGCCAAAAAAGCAGCTGTCGACATATCGGAGGTTACTTCCAGATGTATTGCTTTGGTGCAGAAGCACACAAATACGCAAACATATCCTTTAGTGAGAAGTACATTTCTGCCGAAATACGCTCTTATGTCAAAAGGCCCTGCAAAATCCATTCTGATTTTGGTAAATGGTCTGGAGAAGTCTGATCTTGCTGGCGGAAGAGCGGCCATGATCTGACTGCGCAGATGTTTTTTGTGGATCACGCACACTTTGCAGTGGCTTAGAAATATCTTTATCAGGATTTTCAGCTTCGGTATCCAGTATTCTTTCCGGATAAGCATAACCATTAACTGATTTCCACCGTGAAGCGATATCTTGTGGACGAAATCTAATAGGTTTGCGTAATTTGATTTATAGGGTAAGATAACGGTGTTTAGTATTAGTAGATATGATCAATTTGCCTTAGCATTGTTTTGCTAACGACTGTGCTTAGTTGTAAAAAGAGAATCAATTAATTACTTCTCCTCAAAATCTTTCGATGTACAACTAACAAACATGCCATCTGGTTTACTGTCTAACGTCAGTACTGTAAAACCAATCGCGACACCTTTTTTGACTGTTCTTTTGTTAGCTTGATATTATTCTAGTGTTTGATTTCATTCGCATAAGATCTCTTGCTCTTGTTAAAAAATAAAACTTTTGTAACTTCAATTGGAAGTCTTTTTAATTGAGTTTATTCGTTTGATTGATAACAGTGTTATTTCGATTATTCGGTCTAAAAAATATTAGATCGACAAACATTCGCGACCGTGACAGGACACTAAGCGATAACCTCAATCAATTTAATTCGCGACATCAAATTAAAAAAGAAAAGAGAAACATGCCAGTGAACGAGAAGGAAACTTCTGGCGCTAAAACAATAGCGCAAAGCTCGGAAATTTCTGCAGCTAAGACAAAACGTGCTTCGGTCATCGGACAGTTAACAAAACTAAAGAACTATTTCGCGTCGGCTGAAGATAATATCAGCGTTGCTGAGCTTGAAACACGGCTCGGAATGCTTGAGTCCTACTCCTTTAAATTCGATAAAGTTCAAACAGAACTCGAAGTATTCGATTACAGTGAAATGGAATGCAATAAGCGATCTATGTTTGAAGATTCTTATTGCTTGCTTAAAACAAAAATCCTCACGCTTATAAATTTGAAAAGACGGCGTATAGTGCCAACCATTAAAGATTCATTTTCGCAGCAACCACTCAGGGTCAAAAATGTCAATCTTCCCAAAATTACTTTGACTAGATTCTCAGGCAGCTATACAGAGTGGCCAAACTTCCAGTCAATGTTCATGACACTAGTGGACTCAGACGAGGAGCTATCGCCAGTGGAAAAGTTCCAACACCTTCGTTCAAGTTTGACAGATTCTGCGCTTCGCATCATCGAGTCTCTGGAAGTTACAGGAGCAAATTATTCGAAGGCCCTAAGTATATTAAAGGCTAGATTCAATAATAACCGTTTGATATTTCAGGAACATATTCGTGAAATTTTTCATCTCCAAAACATATCCTCAGCATCAGCACACGATTTACGAAATTTGTCAGACTCTGTAAACTCGCATTTGCGCGCATTGCAGACTCTCGGGAGCAAAGAACAACTCGCAGATTGCTTGCTCGTGTTTCTTATCGCAAACAAATTAGACAGATTCGTGTGGATCCTATTCTCCGTCCAGTACTTGCAGGTAAATTGCCGCTGCATAAGCTTTCTCGGAAGCGTCACTAAAACCATGTATTTCCAGATTTTTGCTCTTTCCGTGTACCTGTATCCACCGAGGAATGCAGATCTGCTCAACAGCTGGAAGATCTTCCCGAAAAGCAAGCCATTCTTGCTTCAGCTCTGGTGTAATGGGTTTGTCCCAGTCCAAGCCTCGTGACCAAAGTTCCTGCATCATCAGCTTCGCCTTCACAATACACGGTGAAATCCATCCAAGTGGATCAAAAAGCCTGGCAATCGTCGAAAGCATTTTGCGTTTGGTGACTTCCGCCTCTCCCAACTCGACGTTCTGAAACGAGGAAGAGTCGCTTAACGGTTGCCATTTAATGCCGAGGGTTTTGACTTGTTTGTTGGCTGAGTCAAACGGCAATGCAAAGTCGACTTCACAGTCTGACGGTGGAAGATGTTGCAGAAGATCCAAGGAGTTACTGGTCCACTTTCGTAAGTTAAAACCTGCCGATGATAACATGGATCTTAACTGCTCTCTCTTTTCTAGGGCTTCTTCAACTGTATCTCCTCCGGTGATAACGCAAAACAACGGCAGCCTTGGGAAAATTTGCTTCCTCGTCGTTCGCCAGCTTGTGAATCGTCCGAATCGCCAAATATAGAGCAGATGCAGTACCAAAGGTAAATGTGTCCAGTCGTAAAGCTCCACGGGCTGCTGTGGATCATATCTCCAATATATCAGCTGATAGTAAGCATCCTGTCTGTCCACGAAGATCTGCCGATACATTTTTTCCATATCAGCCGTAAACGTATATTGATGCTTTCTCCAACGCTGAATGATATTTAAAACATCGTTTTGTATTTTAGGACCTACTAGCAGATGATCGTTCAGCGAAGTACCATCGTAAGTTTTCAGCATCGAAGACAACTCGCAACTTGGTAGTCGAACTCGCTTCCATACATACAGCATGGTGCGGAACAGCATAATGGTAAGGAGTTGAAAGTATTGTGTTGTCCTCATCTTCAAGTAGCTTCATGTGACCTAGTTGAATATACTCCTTGATACATTTCGTGTACCTAGTCTTCTCTCAATGAGAAACCTTCTCTCCAACTGATAGAACCTCCTTAAAGCTCCGTCCAAAGATGTTCGCATTGCCGGGTAACGCATCTCCTTAAAGGGCAGACTCACCTGAAACCTTCCATTGGGCATCCGCTTGGTGTTTTCCACAAAATGTTCCTCGCATATTCGATCTACTTGCGCCTCAAAATTCTGGAATGGCGATTCCTCAATTTCCCAAAATCTTTTCATTTGAGAGTCCAGATCAAAAACTTGCATAAAGCTTCGAACATGTGTCGGTTCCAATCGGAGTTTGCCTATAAGGATCCGTCCAAGCAAAGTGTTTTGGGCTATTGGTGACAGGCTTTCATCATTTAGGATGATTTCTGGCAGGATGATTTCTGAATAGACGTCACTTCCCAGAAGTATATCCCCAGTGACGGGTTTGAAGAAGCACGGATCAGCCAATCGTAGACCATTGATGTGATCCCACTTCCTAATTGTCAGTTATTTGGCCGGAAGAAGCCCAGTCAGTGATTTAAAAACGTAGGCTCGTGTCTTAGTCACGAAGTTCGAGTGGTTTGACCCGAATGTTATGTCAACTGAACTATAACATGTACCACTGCTGACCTTCCCCATCCCTGACACATTCAAAAAACTACGACGACGTTTGAGTTGTAACGCTTGAACGGCATCCTCAGTAATAAAAGTGGCTTCTGAGCCCGAATCAATTAAGGCACGAAGATTCATAAAACCTCCCCTTGATTCCCTAACTTTGATTACAGCTGTAGCTAAAAGGACGTGAGTGTTTTCATACTGTATAGAGTGACAGAATCTACAGGCGGTTGATGTTGTCGGCTGCTCAGTCCCGGTTGGTTGAAAATTCGATGCAGAGGGGTTAAGGTTAAGTTTGAGTCAGAGATTTGATATTGTGTAGAGTTTGGTATATTGCAGGGATTAGTGTGTTGTGTAGGGTATGAGTGTGAGTGTGAAATGGGGTGCTGATTGATTGGATTATTGCTGAAATGGAGTAACGAATTATGTTTTTGCTGGCAATAATAGCAACGCATTTGGCTAGGGTATTGGTGGGTGGAATGGCTATAAGCCAGATAGTATTCGCAGATGCGAATTTTTTTTACGATGTTGTACCGCTCCGAGATGTCCATTTTCAAAAATTTGTTGCATTTCCGCAATGAATGTTGGCCTTTGTTGCACACTTTGCAACTAAATTGCTCCTTTTGACGATTTTTTACGTGAAACACAGCTTTTGATGTGGCATTCTTACTCGATGGTTTCGGCTTCTGCTGCTCCAAAACCTCCAGTGTCCGAAATCTGGTTTCCAAGAAGTCCGAAAAGTCGGTGAATGTCGGCAACTCCTTGCTTGAACCCAGTTTCTCCTCCCATAATTGTTGTGTTGAACCTGGAACTTTTTGCACCAAAATGTAAATCAATATTGAATCCCAGTGCTGCACAGGGAGACCTAAGTTTTTAAGGGAATGACGACACTCGGTAGAAATATCTAGCAGATTCTTTAAACCCAACGCACTTTCATTATGCAAGACTGCCTGACCAAAAAAAACCTTGAATTGCGCATTAACTAATACGCGTTTATGATCATAGCGTGATGTTAAAATTGTCCACGCCATCTCATAGTTCCCCTTTTCGATAGTTAAATGTTGAAGTAAACGATCAGCTTCACCTGTCAGACAAGATTTGAGATGGTGAAATTTCTCAATCTCAGTCAACGATTCATTGTTGTGAACTAGCAAACAAAACGTGTTGTAAAATGATCTCCAATTTTCGTAGCTTCCAGCGAATGTTAGCAAAGCGATGTTCTGTAACCGGAATTCGGAACGTGAAGATGTAGTGCCGACTGGTTTCTTGTCCACATCCTCCTTGTCCAACTCGTCCAGCAGCTCCGTTTTGTACTCCATGTGCATATCTCTGGCCAGCTCATAGCGCTTGTCGATCTCTTGCACCTCCTCTTCATCGTCCGTCGCATCAGCAAACTCTTCACAACGCGTGGAAATCATTTTAAACTGTTCCTCCAACAAAGTTAAACACGTAGAAACATAATTTTTTACACTTCGTGTCTTAGGGGCAGCTTATTTTTTGGCCTTGAAACTATTGAAATCCCTTTCCATTTGTTGTATTGCCTTTTTGATGGCCTTTGAACTCATTTTTCTTTTATTCTTTTATATTTTCAGGTGTATAGAGTAAGTATATAAAGTAAGTAGTAGTACTTACGGTTTTTCCAGGCAAAGAACCTCCGCCGGCAAATTAATTCCAATTGATGAGAAGACTTCTTCAGGAATTTCAGCACTCAACACTCAAAAAAGGCTCGAAGGACCAAATGTTTTTGTGTAATCCTTCGCTGATTCTTTCAATTTAATTTACTCATTTTATTTTGAATCTAAAATCTCTTATAAAACTCAACCAAATTATAATACTTCCTTTTGTACGTATGAACAAATATATTGTCAATCAAACAATAAGACGTCATAAACGTCACCAAAAAAACTGTCATAATTTAGTTGTAGGGTTAATGCACATTTACATTGGCAATAGGTACTTGAAGTAAATGAACAGTTTAGATTTAAAATTATGTAGTTACATAATAAATAAATTCACTTCAACAAAAGCGCTCCGTACTTTCAGCAATCGCTCGTGTGTACGATCCCCTTGACTTTGTAGGACCAGTTATTGTCCAAGCGAAGATTTTTATGCAAACTTTGTGGAAGGAGAAACTTAATTGGTATGAGGCCCTTCCTGCAGCATTACATTCACAATGGCAGCAGTTTTATGACGAGATACAATTTATAAATGAAGTAAAAGTTCCTCGGTATGCGCTGCAGCCAAAGGCTAAGTTACAACTACACGGCTTCGCTGATGCCAGCTCGCATGCATATGGTGCTTGCGTTTATGTTCGAAGTGAGCTAGAGGACGGAAACATACAAGTAAGACTTCTGTGCTCAAAGTCAAGGACAGCTCCGATTAGTACGATTTCCATACCCAGGCTCGAGCTTTCTGCAGCGCTTATTTTGGCAGAATTGGTGCAACGGTTATTCAAGTCATACCTCTACCTTTCGCCAAAGTTTTCTATTGGTCTGATTCTAGAGTTGTGTTTTGTTGGCTCAATCCTCCATCTTGCACGTGGACTACGTTCGTGGCGAATAGGGTAGCGAAAATACAAGATCTCACTAGCGGATTTGTATGGAAGCATATCCGAGGTGATGAAAACCCAGCTGACATTCTTTCGCGTGGCCTAGGACCTTACGTGCATCCACCCTTTGGTTTCAAGGCCCAACCTTTTTGCTTAAATCATCACACCTCTGGCCCAATTTAATTGATTCTCTTGAAAATGATGTACCTGAAAGAAAGACATTGAAATCATGTTTTCTTGTATCTGAAACACCGGATTTAGTAACTCAATACAAATTCATTAACAATTTTAACCGTTTAATTCGAACGTTTGCCTTTATTAAACGTTTCCGAACCAATTCTTTTTCATCATTTGAAAAGAGAGTCACCGATCCATTCACGACAGGTGAACTGGATATAGCTCTAAAGACAATTATTAAAGCAATACAATTAAAATCATTTCAAGGAACAGCAAGTAGCATTTTAAAGGGCCTCAATCCTTTCATCGATAACTTTGGCTATTTGCGCGTAGGAGGAAGACTTAAAAATTCGCTGGATTTTAACTCCAAACATCAGATAATTCTTCCAAGATAACACCAATTCACCGAAACTTTAGTGCACCACTTTCATACAACTAATATGCATGTAGGATGTCAAGCCTTAACATCTATACTGAGGGAACGATATTGGCCTTTAGGAGGAAGGCACAACATTCGAAGGATAATCAACAAATGTGTTCGCTGCTTCAGAGCCCGCCCAGTGGTGTTAAGGCAGCTTATGGGGGACTTACCGTAGAGTCGCGTAACACCGTCCACGCCATTCCTGCAATGCGGGGTGGACTTTTGCGGACCCTTTTATATTAAATCTGGAATCCGTGGAAAGGTGCCAATCAAAACCTATGCCAGCGTCTCATCACGGAGTCAGATGAAGAAGCTCTACTCCGCTCTCCGGCATCACACACGGAGATGGAGACTGATGACACTACCTCATCTCCAGCGAAGCCCCAGATGGACACGCAGAGCGCTCAAGCGACAAACACACCAAGCGACGCTGCTGTGGAAGGGCTCGACAAAACGGTAGAGAACAAAACAGAATTCTTCTACTTCACCGGCGCTCAAAGAAGACGAATTGGAGCCCGGATTAGAGACGGCATAACACCAGAGGAAGCCAGGAGATCCATGCAGGAAGAGATCTTGCTTGCAAAAGCACAGAATCATGCTAAAGATAGCGACAAGCCCTGCACTTCCAAAAGGTGCAGATCTGCCGAAAACTCACCCAGGGATCAGCAGCCAAAGAAACAAAGATCCCATCCTGGGCCTCAAAAACGCCCGGAGGCGACCGCGGCCGAACAAGATCCCAAACAAACATGTTCGCTGAGGCAAGTTGGATCAATTACCTCTCCTAAAAACATACCTTGAGCAGGCTCCAAAAGAGGACCTAGCAAGGATAAACCTAGGAGCAGGAATCCACATAAAACCCCGGTTAGTCATACAACGGAGCAACCATCAACATCAGGATTGTCTTATAAGAGTTCACTAACCCAATGCAAGGTTGCCATTATGCATGAAATGCATCCAGAAGAATCCCTCTCAATGCAGCAAATAATACAGGTTAAACGATGCCTACTTACTGAGGTGGACAAAGCCGACAACAACTCTCCCCTTAAATTTGTTGCTTTCACACCGCGGGATGAATGGCTATCCATCACCTGCCATGACTCAGAGACAAAGCAGTGGCTCATGTCAACGGCAGAGAAAATCAAGCCGTCGCCAGAAGCCAAACTCCGTGTAATTCAGGGAAGTGAGATCCCCAAATCTTATACATGCATAGTATTCCTCCCGGACGACGAGAAAATGACCAAGGAAGTCTTCCTGTCTAGAATCGCCAAGTAAAACACAGGCATTTGCACAACAGGATGGCGTATCCTAAGGATCTCCAAGGAAAGGAGCGGAGGGGAAACTATTACCTTCTCAGTTGATGAGAAATCAAAGGAATTTTTGCTGGCAAACAAATGCAAACTATTTCTAAACTTTCTGCAGGTACAAGTCCGTATCAAAGGACTACCACAAGCAGGAAAACAAGTTGCCGCTCCGAAGAACAACCCATCTCAATCTCGGATCAGCGTGCAACAAAGAATGCTTGATGCAAAAACACCAAATTCAACTGGAACACAAAAAGCCCAATTAGAATGCCAGCCGACAACAAACATTGGCACAAACAGCACAGGGGATGAGAACAAAAGCTCTAATACTGGAACATCAGATGACATTATCTCTATGCCCAGGTCACTAGACGCCAACCCTAGACCTGAGCTGACACAAGATACTGGCAATTCTGCCAGTACCACCCAATAACCACCAATATGGGACTAAGGTGCATCTAGGTTAATCTACATCATGCTAAAGCTGCCTCGGCAGTCCTACGCCATAGATTTAGCAAGGATCACCTAGACGTCGCCTTTATCCAGGAGCCATACGTACTAAAAGAACAGGTAAAGGGACTCGCAGGTGAGCTATTATACGATTCCACTAACCCTGGAAAACCCAGAGCATGTATCTTAACCAATAGTAATACTAATCTCTTTCCAATTCCAGAATACACCAATAAAGATCTGGTAGCTGCTAAAGCTGAACTGCACACCAATGCATGTAAAACAGAAACTGTCCTATGCTCAGCTTACCTGCCAGGTGACTCCAGTGACATGGACTTCCTGCCACTAAAAGGACTTGTGGACTACTGCGGTAGGAAGAGCCTACAAATTATTGTAGGCTGCGACGCAAATGCCCATCACATAATCTGGGGCAGTTCAAATATAAATAAACGGGGTGAGTCGCTATTAGAATTTATAAACTCAAACAACTTAGAAATTATCAATCAGGGAAGCAACCCTACTTTTATAAACAGAATCAGGACAGAGATTCTAGATCTCACCCTTTGCACTACTTTTATAAAAAAAAAAATTTATTAGGAACTGGCATGTTTCAACAGAGACCTCAATGTCTGACCATCGCCACATCCTATTTGACCTCGAACTAGGTAACACTATTCAAATTCACAGATTGGGATACATACCAACTAGAACTCAGAGACAACCTGAGGAGATGTAACACAAACATAAGGGACATTGACAACATCGAAATTACGTGTGAAAATCTCAATACGGCAATCATAACTGCCTTCCACCAAGCCTGCCCAGAAAAGGAAAAAACAGGCAATCGACTCACCCCCTGGCCCTGGTGGAACAAACAACTTGCCACGCTCAGAACGGAGACGAGAAAGCTCTTCAACCGGGCCAAACGCAATGGTGAATGGGATATATATAGAAACACACTCACCATGTATAACCAAGAAATTAGAAGGGCCAAGAGAGAATCGTGGAGTAACTTCTGTCATACCATCAATGACACCAGAAGCTGTGCCCGCATTCATAAGGTACTCTCTAAGCAGCACACTAATCCTATTGGTTCTATGAAAAAACCTAATGGTACATATGCCGAAAACGAGCTACAGACGCTCCAGCTCTTAGCCGAAACACACTTCCCAGACTCTTTGATAACTCCAGAACATCAAGAAACCCCTCCCCAGAGTAGGTTACATAGACCGCTCAGAGAGGACCGGAAACGGTCAAAAGAAATCTTTTATGAAGGCAAAATAAGTTGGGCAATCAGCTCCTATCAACCCTTCAAAACCCCTGGAGAAGATGCAATATTTCCAGCTCTACTACAAAAGGGCATCCCGCAACTGCTACCCGTACTTATCAACCTGTTCAGGGCTAGCTACGCATGGCGATACATACCAAAAAAATGGAAAGAGGTTATTGTCAAATATATACCCAAGGTAGGACGCAGACCGTCTGATCTACCAAAATCATATAGACCAATAAGCCTCACCTCCTTTTTCCTCAAAACCATGGAAAAAATACTTGACAGACATATCAGGGACGGGGCACTTCAAAAGAATCCCCTTCATAAATACCAATATGCCTACCAACCCGGTAAATCAACCACACACGCCCTTCAAAATCTCACCACGAGAATCGAGAAATCCCTCACAAACAATAAAAACCTCATTAGGCAAAAATAAACTCAGTGTAACAGCTACGAAAGGATGCCCCCAGGGAGGAGTACTATCACCCCTGCTATGGTCCATCGTAGTAAACGAGCTACTGATCATTCTCAGTAACGATGGCTTCTATGTCCAAGGATATGCAGACGACATAGCTATCCTAATCAGAGGAAAATTCGAAGACACAATCTCGGATCGGGCTCTGAACCTGGTAGCTGAGTGATGCACAAAGGTTGGACTTAGGTTAGGTTAGGTTACTGGGCTGACGGGGCAAGAGAATCCTGCGCCCGTCACACTTAGGTCAATGTAGACCCTTTGTGATACCCTGGAGGTTACGCTTCCCTTATCTGGAACCAATGAAAAACCTATGAAAAACTTAGCGGGTTTACAAACCATCCCGATGCGTTGATGAACTTGCGCAAGTCATTCACAGACTTGCCGGAGAGTTCTTCTAAATCCTGGAAGAAATATCTGCCCAGGATATTGTTTCTGATATGACAGAGTGCAGGGCAGTGACAGAGGAAATGCGGGGTATCCTCATTCACCTCCTCGTCCCCACATCCTCTGCAGAGTTCATCTGTGCTGAGTTTTAATTTCTTTGCATGGTAGCCCAGCATGTTGTGTCCGGTGATAACACCTGTGAGAGAGGACAAAGAATTCTTGGTCTTTTGTTTGTCATATAGTGGCCACATTTTTCTTGTAATAACACAGGAATCAAGGGCACTCCATCTTTCGTTTGCTGCCATCAGTGTTTTATTTCCAATCACCTGTTTAAGGTAACAGGGTGGGGTTTTTACTGTGGTGTCAGCATCCCTTGATTCAAGGGAAGATCCTTTTCTTGCCAGCTCATCGGCTCTTTCATTTCCTGGGACACCACTGTGTCCGGGGACCCAGCAGAGTCTTACAGTGTGCTGCGCGCCAAGAGCCCGCAGCTCTTCGCGACAGCTTCTTACAAGCCTCGATTTTATTTCTGTGGCGGAAATCGATTTTATTGCCGATTGGCTGTCAATGAAGAAGGTAATATCAGCCTGTGGTATTGCCGTCATTGCAGTCTGCTTAGCGGCTGTTGTCACCGCCAGAACCTCAGCTTGGAAGACGCTGCTGTAGTCGGGGAGTCTGATCGAGCCAGATATTCCGAGCGTTTCTGAGTAGAAACCTGCACCCACGCCGGTATCCATCTTGGAGCCATCTGTATAGATGGGGATCGTTGTTGCATGGATTGGTACTTGGTTATCCTGCCATTCTTCCCTACAGGGAAAAGAGACAGTAAATGGTCTTATAAAATCTAGTTTGGGAGTAATGTAGTCTGTGCATACATTTCTACCCGTAAATTTCTCTAGAATCTGTGCATGCCCTGTTGTACTGGGTTTCCAGTTTTTTGTTTGGCTTAGCCGCAAGGCACTGTTTGCTGCAGATTCTTGTACGAAAAGATCTAGGGGTTTAAGATTGAGAATTACCTCCAACCCCGCTGTAGGGGTGGTTCTCATAGCCCCAGTAGTGCCAATACAGGCAATTCTTTGGACTCTAGTCATAGTCTTAAGGTTGGTGGCCTTACACAACCCCTGCCACCAGACTAAATTACCGTATGTGAGTATCGGTCTAACTACCGCCGTATACAACCACATGATAATTTTGGGACTAGGTCCCCAGGTTTTGCCGAAGATTCTATTGCAGGCGTATAAGGCTATCGTTGCCTTCTTTGCTCGTTCTTTTATATTGAGGCTCCAGTTTAATTTTCTATCCAGAATCACGCCAAGATACTTTGCGTATTCTGATGTTTGTAGTGGAGTACCCTCAATAGTTGGCGGATTAAATTGCGGTATAATCCTTTTATTGGTGAAGAGGACCAGTTCTGTCTTTTGTGGGTTAACCGCAAGTCCGCAGCTTCTGATCCAGTTACCAACCATAGATAAGGCGTTCTGTATTTGTTCACTTAGAGTGGATGGGAATTTTCCTGTCGCTAGCAGTGCTAAGTCGTCAGCATATGCTACTGCCTTGACTCCACTAAGTCTAAGTTCAATCAGAATCTCGTTTAAAACGAGTACCCAAAGAAGGAGTGATAGGACTCCGCCTTGAGGGGTTCCTCTAGATGCTGTCACCTTAATTATTTCACCACCTAACTCTGAGTAGATGTATCTTCTTTTAAGCATGCACATTATCCATTTAATTATGGTATTCTCCACATTTAGGTTTACTAGGGCTCTTTCTACCGCTTCCCCTTGGACGTTGTTGAAGGCACCTTCAATGTTCAAGAAGGCGGCTAGAGTATATTCCGTGTCCCTTAGTGTCTTTTCTATGGTGCTG
Source organism: Portevinia maculata (assembly GCA_949715645.1). Taxonomy (NCBI): domain Eukaryota; kingdom Metazoa; phylum Arthropoda; class Insecta; order Diptera; family Syrphidae; genus Portevinia; species Portevinia maculata. The sequence continues at coordinate 145,697,631 of OX454527.1, read as the reverse complement.
ACGACACTTTGGAGTGCTGTCTCTACACCTTTGCCTTTCGTATATGCATGCTGAGCTGGGGATAAGACCTCTGGACTCAGTTTGCTACGAATATAAATGTCCATCAGTCTCTCAAAAGTTTTTAAAACAAAAGAGGTTAAACTGATTGGCCTAAAGTCTTTGGCGGTAGTGTGACTAGGTTTCCCAGCTTTGGGTATGAAAACCACTTTAACTTCTCGCCAAACTTTAGGAAGAGGTTCCTCAGATGTGGGGTTATATGTTCTTCACATCTTTGTAGCATCATAGGGAAAATGCCTTCAATACCCGGAGATTTATATGGAGAGAAGGAATTAATGGCCCATTTTATCCTTTCTTCCGTTATAATCTCCGCTGTTGTTATGTGCTCCGTGTAGTGCTCTTCTTCCGGATTGTTATACTCATTAATGCATCCCGGAAAGTGAGTCTCAAGGAGGAGCTTGAGTGTTTCATTGCAGGATTCTGTCCAGTTGCCGTTGGGGCCCTTGAGAGATCCCAAGGCTACTGGTTCCTTAGCAAGTAGTTTCCTGAGCCTAGCTGATTCCGCGGTGCTTTCCATTTTACTACAGAAGGATTTCCACGAAGATCGCTTTGCTTGTTGCGTTACTGCTTTGAATTTTCTTTGACTGGATTTGTAGGTTTCCCAGTCATGGTCGGATCTTGTACGTTTTGCTACATTAAAAAGTTTTCTAGTTTCTTTCTTAATGTCGTACAGTTCTTTTGTCCACCATGGAGGAGTGGATTTTCTTTTACTCCTCGTTTGTAGGGGACATGATTTTTCGAGCGCTTTACCTAGGATTTTTCCTAGATTCTCGGCATTCGTGTCTGTACTCTCTGGTGCATACGCAGCATCTGTCTGGAGAGTTCTTAAGTTCTTTCCCACTTCCATATTGAAAAGGTCCCAGTTAGTTTTTCTATGGTTCCTATATGATATTGGGGGATCGTTCGTGTCTGGTATCAGGAATTCAATGATTTTGTGGTCAGAGAATGTTTCCTCCTTTAATACCTTCCACTGATCTATTGTGATTGTATTCGAGTTACTTTATATTGTAACATCGATTATTTCTTGCCTATTTCTAATAACAAAAGTTGGTTCTGAACCCCTATTAACTATAAGTAAGTTATGATCTATAAGAAATTCAAAAAGTGACTCACCCCTTGTATTTGTATTTGAGCTACCCCATAGGGCATGGTGGGAGTTAGCATCACATCCCATCACCAGTTCCCATTTTTCCCGTGTAGCACGTTGAACAAGAAGGTGGGTCAGATCTGACGGTCGTCCTTCCGTTGCATCATAGGGCATATAGCATGATGTTAGAATCAGCGGAGGGAGCCCGTTGCGCTCAAGTTTTACCGTCACGTGGTCGTTATTACTGTAGATAGATAGAAGAAAGAGGTTAATCTGCTTCCTAGCTACTATACAAGTTCTGATCTTACTATTTGGATCTGTCTGCACTGTTTTAAACAGGACAAGTCCCTTCGAGTTTAAACCCCTTATTCTGCCTCCTGCTACCCAGGGTTCTTGAATAAGGGCTAGGTCTATTTTTCTATCCTCCATGAGGTAGATTAGGTTGGCGCTGGCCGCCTTACTGTGATGAAGGTTTATTTGTATTGCCTTCATCACGGTTTTTTGGCTCCCCATCCTTGTTGGTTTTGTTGACTTTGTTCGCGATAAGCCTAAGCTTGCATCGGTTTATGCCGACGCGTACTTTAAAGTCGATCTTCTTCAACAACGGAATGGATTTGTGACTAAGCAACACTATCACTTCCGTGCCTGATTCATGGTATTCTCCCATCTCGATCACTTCCCAAGCGTGGCTCAGCTGATCGGTATTTAGGGATCGTAAGTATCTCTCGATACGGTCCTTAGGGATATGAGGCCCTCGTACAACAAGTTTGGCTTTAGGTCTTGTTATCCGTACGATCTCTTTTTTGTCAATCAGACGAAGGTCGGCGTTTGGCCATGGAGCTTTCGTCCTGGCAATAAACTCCTTGAGCCATGTGAGGGTGTGTTCCTCCTCACAGGTCATGAGTTTGAATCCTTGGATGGTATTGAGGGTGCCAAAAAGCGGGAGGGGTTCCTTGTTTTTTAGGATGGCCTCGTTCACCTCATCTAGGATTCGAAGTTCGATGAGTCGCCATTGGTCCTCTGTCAACTTCCGTGCAGGATTTCCGTAGTCTACTACGGCTACTTGTTGGGCAACTGCGGTTGGTAAAGAGACCTTGGCTTTCTTCCTAATATTTGTTTGAGAGATTGGAGAAAGCGTGTCGTTTTGCCTAGCTCTTTTGTCCGGGATTGGAGGGCTGTGCCTCCACGACTGTTTGGCAACTGTCCATTGTCGAGTTATTGACGTCACGGCTGCAGTTGCCTGGTTTGTGAGGGGAACCTGCATCCAGATTGCAAGTGGAGCTGAGGCTCTGGATGTTCTCCAGCTGCAGTTTCCTCTCCCCTACCTCCCCAGTGACCATCTTCTCTCCTTCCAGGCCCGTACGAGCAACAGGCTCGATGCAACGCGTGGCCGGTGAGTCTGGTGGTCCCGGGGTCGGTTCCTGTACCCGATCAGTCTCCGTGTCAGTTTTGTTGTTAATGTTAGGAGCAGGGAGCACCTCCCCCTTCTCTAGACCCGTACGAGCAAGAGGCTCGATGCAACGTCTGATCGAAAGGTTCGGTGGCTCCTCGGTGGCATCCTTTGGCAGAGTGATTGGTGTGGTTGACCTTTCCCCTGGATGGACTTTGCCAATCTGGGAGGAAGGTGGCCCCATCAATTTACTATCGCTAGTGTTATCCCCAGGATTAGCTTCCGCCGGTGTACGAGCAGTAGGCTCATTCTCCGTTAGACGCTGTTCCTGCAGATACGCACGTGCGTTATGAAGCCGTTTGCGGTCAGTCTCTGTCAGTTCTTCCCATCTTTTCGTCCCTAGTCTCTTTACTGTTGTCCTGCAGTTTGTTAGTTTTTTCCGTCTGGAGGAGGTGGACAATAAAGAGAGGTTAGAGCTAGCGACGGAACAGCTGTCGCTGACATCAAGGTTCATGCCCTCCATGGCAGCATCTGTTCCAACGCTTTCTCCATCCCATACTCCAAGATTGGCAAATGGATTCAGAAGAAGGTTTTCTTCTTCCTCCGTCAGTTGTTGTTGTTCTGTTTGGGGATCGGTTTTTCTAGAGTCAGTGGTGCCCGATCCTTGCACCTTAGTCTCTTTTGTTTTGTTTTGTTTGTTCGTTTTGTTTGAATTGTTCATTGTAGGTGCCACGAGTAAGGGGGAAGGAAGGTCCATCTGCACTCACCCCCTGTATGCTGATAAGGGGAATTAGGGTTAAAACTGGAGGTCCCCAGGTATCCAGAGTTTGCGCTAGCGACTGAGCACTCCCTCAGCCATGCAGGTCTCGGCGCGTCGTACCTTACCTTGGATTTGATCCCTTTTAGTTTTCCACCCCCTCTTTGTCGATTAACAACAGAGAGGGGAGTACTTAAGCCCCACCACCACGACAAGGTAGGTGATCAATCGGGGGGAAGGTTGGACTTAAAGTCAACCCCAAGAAAAGCACCATAGTTTCATTCACCAAAAGAGGAAGGCGGGAACGGCTCAGAAACGCTACACTCTTTGGTGAAACAATAGAGTTCTCAACTGAAGTTAAATATCTAGGAATCACACTAGACGAAAAACTTACATGGAACTCTCACCTTACCAAAACCATTGATAAGGCCAGGACATCGTTATGGACCAGCAAAAGCTTGGTAAAAATTGGGGACTCAACCCCAAAGTGACACTATGGATGTATATGGCAATTACAAGACCTATCATCACGTATGCAGCTGCACAAAGCAACGCAGAGGTCGGTCGGCACAGGCAAAGCTCAACAAAATTCAGCGACTAGCCTGTGTCTGTGCAACAGGTGCAATGAAAACTGCACCAACAGCTGCACTTGAAATTATATTAAACATCCCCACACTTCACCTAGAGCTCATGAAAGAAGCAATGGTTAACGCCTATACGCTCATCACAGAAGATGATTCAAATTCCAATATAGCTCACTCTGCGGTACTAAGGGAACTCAGAGAACACGAACTACTTGGAATACACCTAACAGACAAATGTCTACCAAGATACAACTTCAGACACAACTTCAGGGTTTCATTCCCAGACCGTCTAAACTGGGAACAGAATAAACCCACTTTTGATAAAGACTCTCATGTATGGTACACAGATGGGTCAAAAACAAAAGAAGGAGTTAGAGCAGGAGTATACGGCCCCTGCACCCAAACGTGCCTATACGCTAGTATGGACACTAGCAGCACCGTATTCCAGGCGGAAATCTACGCGATAGAGCTATGCATTCGGGAGAATCTAAACAGGCTTGCTAAAAATAAAAACATCTACATTCTCTCCGACAGCAGAGCGGCCCTACTCGCGATTAACGCCTTTGAAATTACATCAAAACTGGTCTGGGATTGTCTCCAACTCCTACAACTACTGGGCACCACAAATAAAGTTCAATTAATCTGGGTGCCTGGACACAGTGGATATGAAGGCAATGAAAAAGCAGACGAACTAGCCAGAACAGGATCCGCATCCCCATTCATGATGCCAAGACCATTCTGCGGGCTATCAATAAGCACCATTAAAAGTTGCATCAAAACTTGGCTTGAGGAAAAGAAGCTCCAATTCTGGAGGGAAACCGAACTTACAGGCAAGCTAAAAACTTTATGCCAAACAGCTCCCACAAAAAAACGAAACAACTACTACAACTAAGTAGGAGTCAGATTCGGCTAGTCACAGGCTTCCTCACAGGGCATTGCCGTGTCAAAAACACCTGATGACTATGGGCATAACACAGGACAATACCTGCAGATTATGCAACGAAGACATTGAAACAGCAGAACACATATTATGTGAATGCAACTGCTTAATCAATACGCGTCATCGTTATCTAGGTAAATTCTACCTTGAAGCAGCAGACATAGCTGCCAGCTCTCCCAAAGAACCAGCCACCTTCCTAACAAATTGCGGCATTACGGACGAGCTCTAAATGGAGGATATCACAATAGGCCAACAAGCGACCGCAGTGATCTGGCTACAGTATACCACCTCCCCCCAATAATCTAATCTAATCTAATCTATGCCAGCGTCTTCATTTGCATGAGCACCAAGGCCGTTCATCTTGAGCCAGCAGCGGATTTGTCAAGTGCTGCATTCTTGTCAGTTCTGCAAAGGTTCGTGTCACGAAGAGGAAAACCATCAGCTATATTCTCAGACAATGCCACCAACTTTGTCGGAGCAAACTCGAAATTGAGTGAATTAAGAAACCTTTTCGATTGTCAAAATTCATTCGCTTCCATTTAACGAACTTGCGCTGATGAAGGAATTGATTGGAAATTCATTCCTGCCCGCTCTCCACACTTTGGAGGACTGTGGGAGGCTTCTATTAAATTAGCCAAATACCACCTTTGTCGAGAAGTGGGTTATGCTTCTCTGTAATTTGATGAATTGCACACCCTGTTATGCCAGATAGAATCTATTATAAATGCTCGACCTTTGTATCCACTTTCAGATGATCCAGACGATTTAAGTCTGTTAACTCCTGGACATTTTTTGATCGGTAGACCGCTAACAGCCATTCCCGAGCCCGACTATACTACGCCAAAAATTAGTCGCTTGGGAAGTTGGCAACTGGTTCAAAGCATGCAGCAACATTTCTGGAACAAATGGGTCAAGGAATATTTGTCCACTCTTCAAAACCGTCCCAAATGGAGATCTGTAGTTAAAAATATATCTGTTGGTACCATAGTCCTAATCAAAAATGAAAATTTACCTCCGTTAAAATGGCCGTTGGTACGAGTTGCAGAAATTATTCCTGGAGCTGATGGCTTGGTCAGAGTCTTAAGAATCAAAAACCAAGATGGATTTGTGAAGCGCGCCTACCATGTAATGGCGAAGAACAAGCAGACTTTGAAAGCGCATCCTTTCAACGTGGGGAGGATGTTCAGTATAAGTAGATACGATCAATTTGCCTTAAATTTAAGTAACATGTGTACGCATTGTTTTGCTAACGACTGTGCTTAGTTGTAAAAAGTGAATCAATTAATTACTTCTCCTCAAAATCTTTCCATGTACAACTAACTAACATGCCATCTGGTTTACTGTCTAACGTCAGTACTGTAAAACCAATCGCGAGACCTTTTTTGGCTATTCTTTTGTTAGCTTGATATTATTCTAGTGTTTGATTTCATTCGCATAAGATCTCTTACTCTTGTTAAAAAATAAAACTTTTGTAAATTCAATTGGAAGTCTTTTTAATTGAGTTTATTCGTTTGATTGATAACAGTGTTATTTCGATTATTCGGTCTAAAAAATATTAGATCGACAAACAAACGGGATAGCGCTCCGCCCATGACATATTTGATTCAACTAGTCGGCCGTTGACTCGCATTATACCCTTGGCATCTAAAATTGGATTTAAAGTTAACAGGCTGCTTGAACGAGGTATGGGTTGGTTATTTTGCAGAGCTTGATATTCGAGTTCCAAATGAATCCTTTGCGAGAGGATTATTTGCCTTTCCTTGGCTCCGAAAATCTCTTCCTTTTGGATGACTCTTGCAGGATAAGAATGTCTATGCTTGAAACCAGAGTTTGTTTGATGGAAAAACCGTAAGATGTGGGATAGTACTCTCAGCGCTCTACCTAAACAGGAAAACTTTTCCAGAACATCTTCCAACTGGTTGCAACGAGTATGAAATAATTTGACCGGTTTGGACTCGAGGTCAGCTTCGTAGATTGATATGGGCGTGGAGAGGTGTCAAGTTATCTCCGGAGAACGAAGCCATTTTGAACCCTTCCACCAAAGATCGTTATCAAGAAGTTCGCCAGGAGCCATCCCCCTGGTCGCCAGATCTGATGGATTGTCTTCCGAAGGTATATGTAGCCATTTGCGCTCACCCACATAACTCCGTATCTTGCTGGTTCGATTCGCCACAAAGGTTAGCCATGAACAAGGCGACTTTCCGAGCCACGCCAGAACAATCGAAGAGTCCGTCTATAGAAAGACAGAAGGGTTTTGCGACCTAAATATCGGAAGTATCTTCTTCAAAAGTTTGGCTAACAAAACCGCCCCACATAACTCCAATCTTGGTAGTGTGACTGTATCAACGGGCGCAACTTTCGTTTTTGAACATAGTAAATTAGAAACTCTTACATCAGAGTTGACAAAAACTCGGACATAGACCGCGGCGGCATAAGCTTGCTCCGAGGCATCACAAAATCCATGAATTTGTAATAGCCTGTGCGGAGAAGTTCCTGTCCATCGAGGTATTTGTAAACTGGAAAGGTCTTTGAAACTTGTCGTAAAGGCTTTCCATATACCCAAACAATGTGGTGATATATGGTGATCCCATTCGGTTTAATCCTTCCAAATCTGCTGCATCAATATGTTGGCCTTAATTATTACCGGTGACAATCATCCGGAAGGATCGAAAAGTTTAGCTACATGCGAAAAGACTTCTCGCTTCGTAGCGGACTTGGAAAATGGAATAGGATATATCTTGAAGGAGAAAGTGTCAGACTTAGCGTTCCCAGATACCCCCAGAGTTTTAACCGAACTCTGATCATGCAAATGGAGAAACTGCTCATTCAGAATTTGCTCCCCAGGTAAATTTTGCAACAGCGCTGGATGGTTAACGGTCCACTTTCAAAGCGCGAACCCGGCCGAATCCAATATTGAAATAATTTGCGACTGGGCTTCTTGGGCTCTCTCATATAGCAAATCATCCATATAAAAATCTTCCCGCAGCATTTCAGCCCTAATCGGATATCGTTTTCCCTCGTCATCGGCCAACCGCAATAAAGTGCGTTGTGCCAAGTATGGAGAGGCCTTTTGACTAAAGACTACTACTAATAACTCGAAATCTTCGATAGGGCTTTCCGGGGCATGCCTGAAAAGAATGCGCTGGAGTGGTGTATGAGCAGCATGGACCCGTATCTGTCTATACATCTGCGTAATGTCGGCATTGAACACAAATTCATGCCATCGCCACCGAAGTATTGCCATAACCAAATCTTTTTATAAGGCAGGGCCTGCACACAAAACATCGTTAAGGCTGTGGTCATAAATAGTGCGACATTACTCTGTTATTATGAGTCAATTCCTTAGATTGAACTTGTTTCATATGGCCGAATTCTATGTACTCCCGTATGACGTTGTTGTAACTAACTTCTAAGGATGGATATTTCCTAAGCCGTCGTTCGCCGCCATAAACCGTTTTTCACAAATATTTCGGGAAAATTCGAGGGTGATATCGTCAGGGAAGCCAGTCTTAAAAGGCAATTGGACAACATACCGGCCATTAGACTCTCGTTGAGTGGTCTTTGCGTACAAAACCTCGCAATATTGGTCTTCTGGGGACAGAGGTCTGGGTTCAATTATCTCTTCTAGCTCCCAAAAGCGTTTAATCTCGTCGTCAAGAGGTACTTGGTTAAAATAGGTTACAAACTTCGAGGAAGTAGATGGTATCAAACTATGTACGGGCCCAGAAATGATCCATCCGAAAATGGCATTTTGGGTAATAAGAATGCCTAATATATGACGCTGTAGGCCCTCTAAAATGATGTAATCTGCCCCTATTTGAAAATCTACTCGCGAAGATTGATGGAAACTAGGATCTGCCAGCTTGAGGGCTTAGAGTTCTGTCAAGTCTATCGAATCTACTGACTTGGAAGGAAGTCTACCAGTTGGATTCTCGACAACTAGAGCTTGCGCAGGTATACTCTCCTTGGCATCTAAGTGGGACCCTAAACTGAAATAGCGCAACCGCTTAGAAGTCACTGCTAAAGCGGTGTTAACTCCAGATACCTGTGCCTGAATTGGAGTGAATGGACGTTCTAAGCGAACTGGAGCTGCTTTGGATATTAACGTTACTTCTGACCCGGGATCAATAAGCGCTTGAAGAGTGAATTTCAATCCTTGGGTGTTAACAACCACCAGAGCTGTTGCCAAAAGAATTTGTCTCGTTGATGCCGCAAAGCAAGAATGCAAATTTGCTGAAGTCGATGGAAAAGTGGACTGTATTTCTGAATTGGAGTTGAGATTAATAGGATGAGACTCGCTGACCGTAGACGGCCTATTTCGCGACTGTTGCGGTAAATCTTGCACGTGATGAAGGAGCGTGTGATGACGGTTTTTGCAAATATTGCAGTTGAATTAGTTTTTACACGCTTGCACAGTGTGGTAAGATGCCAAGTAGTTGAAGCATAAATTATGAGTTTGGACTATATCACGTCGAGAGGAAATTGACATTTGCAGAAATGAGGGACATGTTTGTAACGAATGATTAGCCGAACATGCTGCACACGACTGTTTAACGGATTTGGTGTTAGTATGATGTGTATTGACCCTTCTCGCAGATGTCCCGGCTGAACATTCATAATATTTTTTGGTTTGGCTACTTGTCTGATGTCACTAACCGTTTCCAGAACTTTATACCTAGCCACTAAAAACTTGCTCATAACCTCCCAGGTTAGTATCTCCGCAGGGTTTTCCAATCCTTGTTCCCAGAGTGAAAGAGTTTTCTCCGGAAGACGATTCACAAAAAAAGGTTAGAATTGCATCCCATGAATCGGTATTGATTCCGAAGGATCTTAGTGCCGATAGACACTCGTTGACCTCTCTATGAATCTGTTTGAGAGCCTTGCCAGTCTCCGAATTTATGTTGGGAATGTTCAACAAAACCTTTAATTGGCTATTAACCAGAATCCTTTTGTTTTCGAATTGCTCCTTAAGAGCTTTCCAAGCGAGTTCGAAATTGTTATCGGTTAATGCGAATTTGCTAACAATATTCAAAGCTTCTCCTCGGGTTTTTGCTCGGAGGTGGAACAACTTTTGAACTGGACTGAGGCGTATATGTTTGATATATACCGCCGAAAACATATCACGAAAGGATGGCTATGACACATAGCCGCCATAAAAGACTTCAGAATCACAGGGTGGCAGGGAAAGTGCATTACTTAGATTCGCAGATGGATTAGATTGATCACCAAATGCTTGCCCTTCGGGTATTTTAGCTTCACTTGAACCCCCACTTTCTTGCCCATCAACAGATTTGCTACCTTTTATTGTAGTACCTAACGATTTTGATGCCGTCAATATATATTCTAACCCCGCGAGATAGGTGTCTGTAGACGTTTTTTACTTGGCTTTCACGGCAGCTAAATACTCGGAAGCTAATGGCTCTGTTTTACTACGAACGCATTCTGCATAGGCACCTTTCACTGACCACACATTTTCGAGTTCTATCTGCCTAGCTTGCAAACCGTTAGTGATAACGAATCAGCAGGCACCTCTTTGATATCCACGAAAAATTCCACCAAATTATCCGCACAAAAGAAAAATGTTTCCATGTTGGAACTTGACATCTTGCCGTAACCGCAATTATTCAGAAATCAAAAAAAAAATAAACAAAACTGGCCTATAATACTGCTCGTGTAAGTGATATGCCCGTTTAATCCTCGGCTTTGTACTTAAGATAGACGCTTTCTACGTCAAACTAATCATACAAAATTATAAATTGCACGAAAATATACAAAGCCCACTTACCTTAATACTCTAACTGATTAGCAGGAGTTATTGTAACAAACAAGTGGAAGCCACCACTAGTTTCTATGACACTGCTGCTGCTGCCGCTGCTTTGACAATGACCATGTGGGTTTTGTCCGCTGCAAACTTCGTTATGATGGTAGGTCTGTGGTTAATGATGATTTAATCTGTAGTTTTCTCTCCAGATTTTTGATGATAATTAATTGTAGATATTGTTCCTGCATGTGATGAACTATGATACACGTTCTCTGGAAGTCGTTTTAAATGATGATAATTATGATGTTTTTTTTTTTTATGTTAGCTCGATGAGTGCAATAGCATTAATTAATTGATGAAATGGGTGTTTTTCGATCAGTTAAGGCAGGTTTATTGTAAATAATCCGGCTCGTGTAGGACCAAATGTTGGACCGCGGAAGCGATCCTCGATGAAAATTGAATGCAAAGAAATAAAATGCAACGATTTAGTAAGGGTTATAAATGTGTCTTTATTTCTTAACAATAAGTCTTACCTCGATGGTTGATCGTTACGAAAAGAAGGCAATTGGGAAGAGAAAAATTGTGAAGAAGGTTCTTAATACTATCGCAAATAAGTAGTGACCTCTGTGTGTTCGCAACTTGAATAGTATAATTAAGGTTAAGTGATAAGTAAGGGACAACAATGTCGGTGTTTTGACTTGAACATATACCTTAAGCCTTCGTGCCACCTTGTCAAAGGCTTGCGATACGTCAAGAAAAGCCGTAGAGCAAATCTTTTTCCATTCTAGAGCTTTTTCAATTTCATTCGCTATTCGATACACCTGATCGATTGTGGAATGTTTGACCCTTTTAGATCGTATCCTGGAGCTTTGTTATTTTTCAGCTTTCTTAGTGTCATTCGGACAAGGATACGGCTTTTACTTTATAGTTATCGGATGCCGTATTAGCATTCGGTTCTTCGGTTAAAGGTCGTCCATCGAACGGCCTGAATCCTTCTAGATACTCGTCAAATAAATCCGCCTTCTCTTTGTCTCCTTTTGTCCATTCGCCGTTAGCTTTTCTTATTGGTGGAGAGTGCCTTTGGGTTTCCTTATGGACTTCAAGGCTCTCCAAAGTGAGTAGTTTGAGCTCTTCTCAGCAGTCAAGCCCTCGAGGTAAGTAGAAGTTTCGAGATTTTTTAGATCCTGTAGCTCATTTTTAAGTTTGTTGCAAAGATTGTTCAGATAAGTTTTATCAGGGGGTGCGCGGGATTGTTGCCAACTCTTATGCGCTTTCCTCTTTTCTCGTCTGAGGTCTTCTATTTCAGGCATGTATTTAAATTTATTGTTTCGTATCGTTGTCTTCTGGGAGGGAGTGTTTTTCCATGCTGCGCTCTGAATGGCTTCTACCAGATTGTCAACTTCGGCTTCTATTTCGAGTGGTGTCTTTAGTGGTAGGTACATTCAAAGCAACATTTTCTTTGCAGTCTTTTCGGAAAATGTCCCAGTTGGTTTTGTTACTAGTTAACCTGGGCGGTCCTCCATTTTTTGCTACACTTCCATCCATTTTCAAGGTGACTGCTGAGTGGTCTTCATAGCATTCTTCGACTTCCGCCAGATTTTTGTTTAGCCCTTTTGCAATAAAGAGTTCGACGAGGTCAGGGATTTTATCTTTGTCAGTTGGCCAATACGTTGGCTTTCCCGTCGAGAAAAAGTCCACCCCAAGATTCATACTGGCTTGTAGAGGCGGTCACTCTTTGACTTATTTGGGTCTAAGTTTATTATCGATGGGGACTTTAATGCAAAACACACTTTTTGGGGTTCAAGATGCAACTCGACGAAAGGCAGACTACTGTACAAACCCAGTATGAATCTTGGGGTGGACTTCTGCCAGCCTATATCCCAGGGGAAAGTAAAAAGATCCGATAAGGTAGTCTAAATGGTTTACTTTTACGAAGACTGAACTTATTTGCATAGAATCGAGTTCTATTTTTATGTCTGTTGAGTGCTTAAGACAATCTTTGATGTAAGGAGAGGATCCGCCTCTGGCATTTTCCGAGGGATGATGCGCGTGATAGTCTCTGTAGCCTTTTATTTTGGGTCCATGTCCCTTTTTTAAGTGGGTTTCCGATATCAAGCATATATCAGTATTGTTTTTCCGTAGAAATATTTCTAGTTCGTTAATTTTGTTTAGGAGGCCGTTTGCGTTCAATGTGAGTACCTTAAGAAACTCTGTCATATTAATGTTTTATTGTTTGGCATGCGAGTTTTGAACTCGAGCTTGCTCAATTTGTCAAATATAGCTTGATTAATCTTGCTTTGCAGCTCAAGTTTTTCTAATATCACAGTTAATAATTGGCGGATCGGATCTGTTGTATCTGATCTTAACTGATCTCCATGTGTCGCGACTTACGCGTATGATCTCGCACCAGCCAATGCCGGATTTTCCTTTGCACTTGGACCAGCGACGTTCTTTTCCGCAGTTTTTTTATTTTTCTGTATCGGTTTCGTCCTTTTGACTGTCCTAGAGGTCTTTGGATTATCCGTTTTAGGATATTTTAAGCTTGGGTCCGAATGTAGCGGTTTCTTGAGAGTGTCACGATAATTCGCTGGGTGGTTTTTCGTGCAGTTGGCGCAAACTGCTGCGGCCTGTTTGGTTTTTCCGCACTCTCCCAAGATATGTTTACCAGTACACTTAACGCACCGTGGTTCTTTCTTGCAGTATGCCTGTGTGTGCTTAAAACCCTTACATCGTTTGCATTGGGGTACCGTTCTCCTTCCCTTGCGCATTGGCTCGATTTTGACCTTGATGTTTAGGATTGTCTTGATTTTGAAGATGCCCTCCACATTCTCCTATCCAAGGTGAGCATAAAAAGAGGAAGGCCGCGTTTGACTACTGTATCTTTGTCTCCTTCCGTGCATTGCTTTTTCTTCTTGATAATATTCACTGCGTCAAGAATTTTTAAGCCTTGGGTTTGCACGTCTTCTATAATATCTTCTTTAACGCAGGTCGGGTGGAGTCACCTAACGAATACTCGCATCGGCTTTTCGAACTTATTTTCATAGGTAAACCATTCGATTTTCTCTACGTTTAATTACCGAGCACTGTCGGTAAGAATTAGGGTCGTCTACGTTTTAAACACGTTGTTTCGACATGAGGGTATATTGTGCTTTGTCTTCAGCGTATTTTTGAGGAGGTTACGAAGTTTTCCATAGTCCTCTATCCCGACGACATTTATTGCGGGTGGAGGGTGAGATTTTGCTTGAGTTTTTGTCTTGTTTGGATCAGTGGGCTTATCTTTTTCCTGTAAGACTTCGGGTGAGGTGACAACCTTACGCTTTTTGCTAGGCCTTTTTTTAACGGCCGGATAGGTTTCGCGGGCAAGTTATTCCTCGTCCGTGAAATGTTCACTTGCTGGACGGTTCGGCGTTGTCTCGAGATCTTTCGGTACCCGAAGGTTTTTAAGATCCTCGTTATCTTTTCGCAGAGAATCTATTTCCTTTTTAAGCTCATAGAAGAGTCGCTCCATTTCATTAAGTTTGGTTCGTAATTCGTTGTTCTCTTTTACGAGGCATTTCGTTTCCACTGAGTCCTGATTGCCCGGAGGACTTCTTTTTCCGGAGACATACGATCGAGTTTCAGATCGATATATCTTTGTTCTTTTTTTAGAGGGATCTATGGGCAAAATTGTTGGAGTTGCCCTTGACGCTATCGGTGGTGATCTTAGCATACTATTTTTCCCTCTGAAAGGATCTTTTAGAAGCAATAGTTGGTCCTCCCCAGAATACGAAAGACCGACCTCCGTAGAGGGTGGACTTTGCAGTATAACTGGTCTGGCACCTGGGGTGATAATTCCATTAGTTTGTTCCATTGCATCTCTTCGATATTGTATTTTATACCTTCTACCAGGTTTTAACATTGCCGCCCTTCCAGGATCAGACGCAGACCAGGGAGCTGCCCAATATGGGTCAGACGCTTTTGGATTTTTGTGACTATTGTCCGAGGGGTCGTTATGCCCGTTAACTCTCTCCAGAGAAGTACACTTGCGGGTTATAAAGGTAGAGCAGATAAAAAACGTAAGACTTACAAACAAAAGAACGAACTGGCGAAAAATCAAAGAATTACTCGAAGGATTTATTCACCTTAGATAAGACTATATTTGGTTGGTTGGTTGGTTGAAACCGACCCTCGATGAGGATGCACTTAGACCAGAAGTAGGTCCATTGTGCTGCCGATGTGTAAGTTGGGTGGGTCACCCTCTTACTCAGGGAACCATTTGCTCCTCTGAATGAAGGAGCTAATCCTTGCTGTGCAGGCGTTGTTAAGATCGTTTAGATCATTGAAAAGGTATTCACCCAATGTAGCCTTCCTAATGTTGGCGAGTGCAGGACACGTGCAAAGGAAGTGACTGATGGTCTCCTCTTCTTCCTCGTCCCTACAGCTTCTGCAGAAGTCATTGTAGGGGATGCCCAACCTTTAATGTCGGCCAGAGTAGCCTTGCGGTGTTGCACTGGTCGAGTTGGTACCAACGACGGTTGGCTTCGTTCACCGCATAGGTGTCTATGAGGTTTTTAACATAAGACGTTGGCGCCTTGATGTCGGTGACGCTTATGCTATTTAAACCAGAAGAGCCTCGTCGGTCCAGTTCGTCAGCATCGCAATTCCCTGGTATGTCACAGTGACCCGGCACCCAGCAAAGGGTAGTCGATGCACGGTAGTCTTTCACTGCCTTGGATCTTGTAATGCTGGATGCAAGGGATTTGATGGCCGCCTGACTGTCGATGTATATTACAATATCTGATTTCGATATCGTATTAACCGACAGCCTGGCAGAGGCTTGGCGGACGGCGGTGACTTCGGCCTGAAAAACGCTGCAGTGTTCGGGAAGGTTAAAGGAGAGGTGAATGTCCAGGTCTTCATAGAAGACCCCGGCACCGACTCCGTCCTCCGTTTTGGACCCATCCGTAAAAATTGACAGCGATTCGTGGTGTAGGACATGACGTTGTGTCCACTAGGTTCTGTCTTGGATTAGATGTTTGTAGCCCAGGTTGAAGTTGTATTCAGTGGGAAGGTGGTCGGTGACCTTAGGGAGATGTCGATACATCGATAGTAAATTGGCATGTCCAGTTTGTTGCTCTTTCCATTGTTTGGAGCTTCTCAGTGTTATTGCTGAGCTGGCTGCCAACTGTTTGTCGACGATGTCGGTCGGGAGAAGGGGGAGCATGGCTTGGAGCGCCGCAGTGGGAGAGGTTCTCAGCGCACCGGTGATGCTGAGGCATGCAACTCGTTGAGTTTTGTCCAGCAAGGTTAGGTTGGACTTCTTCTCCAAGGCGGGCCACCAGACCAGTACTCCATAGAAGAGAATCGGTTTAACTACCGACATGTATAACCAGTGCATAATTTTTGGTTGTAGGCCCCACGTGGACCCTACCGCATTTTTGCAAATGTAAAGAGGTTCTGCAGGTGCTCCTCCACACGTGAAGTGCTTTTGGAGCTGCTGGCGGTGCCAGCTGTTTTCGGATTTTGTTGAGGTCCGGCCTCTGAATTTTCTTTTTTTGTGTTTTTTCAGTTTTTTGGTTTTTATGCATTTTTAGAATTTTGGATCCCACGAGTAGCTAGGGAAGGGGTGGTCCATCCGCACAGAGCCCCGCATGTACGGATAAGGCAAGCTGATCCAGAGTGCGCCAGTTTCTCTGGATACACCGCTTGCGACTAGGCTATTTTTGTTTTCCCTGGGCCCTCAGCCAGGCTGATTCTCGGCACGGTACGGCTCACACTTTAATCCAGCCCAGGGTGAAGAAGGAATGGAGGAGGGAGGAAGGATGGGAAGGACAAGGTGGGATGTGATTTCTGGGGTTTACTCCCTCTAAACACTCTGACCCAAAGTTGGTTTTGTTCCGCGATAGGTTTTACAGTGGGATTATTGGCATCTTCACTGCTATAACCTCATTACCCCGGATCACGAATCACTGTGAAACTTACACTTCATAGTACTGGGGCATCCCCTTATCCGCCACTCAGGGACGCGCCTGGTAGGGGACCTACCCCCCAGGAAGACTATATTTAATTGACTAAATAACAAACTTAAAAAAAAGTATCGGTGAATTTAAAAAAAGATCAATAAATAAATATCTTCGTAACCTAACGGCTGATAAAGTCACAGACTACTCCCTTTGGAAGGCTGCCAAACATTTAAAGAGACCTCAAGCGCAAGATACCCGTTAAAAACACCTCATGAGAAATGGACTGGCTGGGACTCCTATAAGCAATCAAACAAATCATATAAAAAAAGAATTATGGAACTGAAAAAAAACATCTTGGAGACTCTTCTGTGGCAATATAGAAGAATCCTCTGAGGCATCAAAGCTAAGAAAAATCCTTGCCTCGAGTTGAACTATGCCTAGCTGTCTAATGAAAACAGATGGGCCTTGGACTACTTCTAGCGATGAATCGCGCAATCTGCTGCTTGAAACTCCCAGGTAGCTCTAATTTTACTGGCTAACAACCTGAACAGCTAACTAATTCTCAAAGTCTGATTACCAAGGACAAGCTGCTTTTGGCGCTACAAGGCTTCAAGCCCTTCAAATCTGCAGGACCATACGGGATAACACCTGCCGAGTTACAGATGTCTTCAGATATCTTCGGATGTCTTCGGATATCATCCTTCACGCACCTCAGATGATTCTGAAAATTTGCTGGTATCTGGCATGTATTTCTCTGGCTTGGAGAGAAGTGAAATTAGTTTTTATACCTAAAGCTGGGAAATACTCCCATGTAAGTCCAAAAGACCTCAGATCTATTAGTCTGTCATCATTCCTCCGTCTGTCTGCGGCTCAACATGCGTACTGCAAAGGCAAATTTGGGTATTTTGGCATGCACCATCGAATACTCTCTTCATCACATGGAACCTAAAGTCTGTTCAAATGTATCTCTGCACTGTCTGAAATACATAAGTGGTCCGCTAACAATGGCCTCAGACTTAATCCTTAAAAATGTCAATCGATTATTATCTTCAAAAAGCAATATGAATGCCAAGATTTTCCACCAATTTTCCTGTCCAATGTTCAACTTCAATACTCAGATATAGTCACCAATCTTGATTTTGAAATGAATCGTTCTCTTTCTGCTAACGATCATATAAATTATACAATTGGAAGAATTTACGGTGGTTTACGTAAACTCTGCCTGTTCTCCAATTTAAGCCTTGTTGAAACTAAACTAAGGCTCGTTAAATCTTTGCTTATACCTTTTATTGATTATGCTGTAGTCGTTTTCTGTAAGCCTGATTCACACTCCATGCACAAATTAACTGTGGCTTTTAATAATATTACTAGATATGTTTTTGGACTCCGTAGATATGACCAGATTTCTAACTACCAGAAAACAGTCCTTGGGTGTACGTTGCAACTTAATGTCCAATGTTGCGCATTTCTGCACAAAATAATACATGAAAAAGAAACATCTTATCTGTTTCAAAAGCTCCAATTTGCGCAATCACACAAAACTCTTAACCTTATAACCCCCCTTTCCAACTCGTTTAACTCTTCGCGCCTTTTCTTTGTTCATGCCACAAGGCCTTGGAATTCTCTCCCTCACTCAATAAAGCAAACAATCGGGGTCGCAAAATTTCGAAATGCTATTTCATCACATTTTTCTTAACAGCAACTACATAACTCAGCCTACTTTCCTTACCATTTCCCCCAAAGTGACTTGACAAAAGTATAAGTATAGTTGAATTGTTAAGAAAGCTCTACATATTTTGTTATATAACATTTAAAAGATTTAATCGAAAAAAACGCTTCCTAGCTCAATCTTGGGTGTTTCAATAAAACTGTTTTATTTAATAGTGGGCGTGTCAGTAGGCGGATTTAAAAAACCTTAACACATGAGCATAAAGGGCCCCCCTAGAGAGTATATATTATAAATTTCAGTTCCCTAGCTCAAACTTTGAATTTTCAAAAAAAAAAAAATTTTTAAATTGTGGACTCAGTGGACGGATTTTGAAAATATTTACACATGAGCGTAAAGGGCCCCCTAGAGAGTATATATTATAAACTTCAGCTCCCTAGCTCAAACTTTGAATTTTCAAAAAAAGTTTTTTTAAATTGTGGGCGTGTCAGTAGAGCGATTTTAAAAATATTTACACATGAGCTTAAAGGGCCCATAGAGAGTACATTATAAATTTTAAGCTCCCTAGCTCAAATTTTGGTTTTTCATTAAAATTGTTTTATTTATTTGTGGGCGTGTCAGTGGGCAGATTTTTAAAATTTTATATCCCGAGCAGTTTTAGGAGTCATAGATCATGATATAAAAAATTTCCGCTTTCTAGCTCTAAATTCGATTTTTTCCAAAATTTTGTTTTTTTAAGTGTGTGGGCGGATTTCAAAAATTCGTAAATGGTTAAAATTTCAGCTCTCTAGGCCCAGTTTAAAGGCCTTATTTTTGCCGACGGACGGACGGACAGACATCGACATTACTATCGATGCTGATCATAAATATAGTATCTTTTAGGGGTCTACGGGCAATATTAAGGTATGTTACAAACTATGCGTCAAAATTAATATACCCTTAGAATAAGGTATAAAAAAGACAATGTCTTACTTGTAGGTACTCTCCGCAAATAAACTAAACTAAAAAAAAACACATCAAAATTTCTTAATCGTTTAGCGGGTAGAGAGAGAAACCCCCTAGATCCACGTGGCATCACAGTGGAACTTACATTGGTCTACCCCCCGATTAATCGCCTACCTTGTCGTGGTGGTGGGGCTTAAGTACTCCCCTCTCTGTTGTTAATCGACAAGAGGGGGTGGAAAACCAAAAGGGATCAAATCCAAGGTAAGGTTCGACGCACCGAGACCTGCATGTCTGAGGGAGTGCTCAGTCGCTAGTGCAAACTCTGGATACCTGGGGACCTCCAGTTTTAACCCTAATTCCCCTTGTCAGCATACAGGGGGTGAGTGCAGATGGACCTTCCTTCCCCCTTACTCGTGGGACCTAAAATGAACAATTTAAACAAAACAAACAAACAAAACAAAACAAAAGAGACTAAGGTGCAAGGATCGGGCACCACTGACTCTATAAATACCGATCCCCGAACAGAACAACTGACGGAGGAAGAAGAAAACCTTCTTCTGAATCCATTTGCCAATCTTGGAGTATGGGATGGAACAGAAGCTGCCATTGAGGGCATGAACCTTGATGTCAGCGACAGCTGTTCAGTCGCTAGCTCTAACCTCTCTTTATTGTCCACCTCCTCCAGACGCAAAAAATTAACAAACTGCAGGAGAACAGTAAAGAGACTAGGGACGAAAGAATGGGATGAACTGACAGAGACTGACCGCAAACGGCTTCATAACGCACGTGCGTATCTGCAGGAACAGCGTCTAACGGAGAATGAGCCTACTGCTCGTACACCGGCGGAAGCTAATCCTGTGGATAACACCAGCGATAGAAAATTGATGGGGCCACCTTCCTCCCAGATTGGCAAAGTCCATCCAGTGGAAAGGTCGACCACACCAATTACTCTGCCAAAGGATGCCACCGAGGAGCCACCAAACCCTTCGATTGGACGTTGCATCGAGCCTCTTGCTCGTACGGGTCTAGAGTAGGGGGAGGTGTTCCCTGCTTCTAACATCAACTTAAAAAAGGACACGAAGACTGATCGGGTACAGGAACCGACTCTAGGACCACCACACTCACCGCCCAGGCGTTGCATCGAGCCTCTTGCTCGAACGGGCCTGGAAGGAGAGAAGATGGTCACTGAGGAGGTAGGGGAGAGGAAACTGCATCTGGAGAACATCCAGAGCCTCAGCACCACTTGCAATCTGGATGCAGGTTCCCCTCACCAACCAGGTAACTGCAGGCGTGACGCCCCGGGAAATAACTCGACAATGGACAGTTGCCAAACAGTCGTGGAGGCACAGCCCTCCAATCTCGGACGGGACACTCAAGGAGCCTCAGACTCTAAAGTCCCCGGCAAACCCAAGCCAAAGAAGCCTCTAGCATGAGATCCTGCGCAGGCAAAGACGTAACGCGCTCAGGATCGTCCGAAGGATGGGTAGCAAAATTCCGGAAGCTTTAACGGAGAAGGAAAAGCTATTTTTGCTACAATTCCATCCATTTTCAGGGTGACTGCTGAGTGGTCTTCATAGCATTCTTCGACTTCCGCCAGATTTTTGTTTAGCCCTTTTGCAATAAAGAGTTCGACGAGGTCAGGGATTTTATCTTTGTCAGTTGGCCAATACGTTGGCTTTCCCGTCGAGAAAAAGTCCACCCCAAGATTCATACTGGCTTGTAGAGGCGGTCACTCTTTGACTTATTTGGGTCTAAGTTTATTATCGATGGGGACTTTAATGCAAAACACACTTTTTGGGGTTCAAGATGCAACTCGACGAAAGGCAGACTACTGTACAAACCCAGTATGAATCTTGGGGTGGACTTCTGCCAGCCTATATCCCAGGGGAAAGTAAAAAGATCCGATAAGGTAGTCTAAATGGTTTACTTTTACGAAGACTGAACTTATTTGCATAGAATCGAGTTCTATTTTTATGTCTGTTGAGTGCTTAAGACAATCTTTGATGTAAGGAGAGGATCCGCCTCTGGCATTTTCCGAGGGATGATGCGCGTGATAGTCTCTGTAGCCTTTTATTTTGGGTCCATGTCCCTTTTTTAAGTGGGTTTCCGATATCAAGCATATATCAGTATTGTTTTTCCGTAGAAATATGTCTAGTTCGTTAATTTTGTTTAGGAGGCCGTTTGCGTTCAATGTGAGTACCTTAAGAAACTCTGTCATATTAATGTTTTATTGTTTGGCATGCGAGTTTTGAACTCGAGCTTGCTCAATTTGTTAAATATAGCTTGATTAATCTTGCTTTGCAGCTCAAGTTTTTCTAATATCACAGTTAATAATTGGCGGATCGGATCTGTTGTATCTGATCTTAACTGATCTCCATGTGTCGCGACTTACGCGTATGATCTCGCACCAGCCAATGCCGGATTTTCCTTTGCACTTGGACCAGCGACGTTCTTTTCCGCAGTTTTTTTATTTTTCTGTATCGGTTTCGTCCTTTTGACTGTCCTAGAGGTCTTTGGATTATCCGTTTTAGGATATTTTAAGCTTGGGTCCGAATGTAGCGGTTTCTTGAGAGTGTCACGTATTTTTTGTAGTTCTCTCGCGATTTCGCAACCTCGATAATTCGCTGGGTGGTTTTTCGTGCAGTTGGCGCAAACTGCTGCGGCCTGTTTGGTTTTTCCGCACTCTCCCAAGATATGTTTACCAGTACACTTAACGCACCGTGGTTCTTTCTTGCAGTATGCCTGTGTGTGCTTAAAACCCTTACATCGTTTGCATTGGGGTACCGTTCTCCTTCCCTTGCGCATTGGCTCGATTTCGACCTTGATGTTTAGGATTGTCTTGATTTTGAAGATGCCCTCCACATTCTCCTATCCAAGGTGAGCATAAAAAGAGGAAGGCCGCGTTTGACTACTGTATCTTTGTCTCCTTCCGTGCATTGCTTTTTCTTCTTGATAATATTCACTGCGTCAAGAATTTTTAAGCCTTGGGTTTGCACGTCTTCTATAATATCTTCTTTAACGCAGGTCGGGTGGAGTCACCTAACGAATACTCGCATCGGCTTTTCGAACTTATTTTCATAGGTAAACCATTCGATTTTCTCTACGTTTAATTACCGAGCACTGTCGGTAAGAATTAGGGTCGTCTACGTTTTAAACACGTTGTTTCGACATGAGGGTATATTGTGCTTTGTCTTCAGCGTATTTTTGAGGAGGTTACGAAGTTTTCCATAGTCCTCTATCCCGACGACATTTATTGCGGGTGGAGGGTGCGATTTTGCTTGAGTTTTTGTCTTGTTTGGATCAGTGGGCTTATCTTTTTCCTGTAAGACTTCGGGTGAGGTGACAACCTTACGCTTTTTGCTAGGCCTTTTTTTAACGGCCGGATAGGTTTCGCGGGCAAGTTATTCCTCGTCCGTGAAATGTTCACTTGCTGGACGGTTCGGCGTTGTCTCGAGATCTTTCGGTACCCGAAGGTTTTTAAGATCCTCGTTATCTTTTCGCAGAGAATCTATTTCCTTTTTAAGCTCATAGAAGAGTCGCTCCATTTCATTAAGTTTGGTTCGTAATTCGTTGTTCTCTTTTACGAGGCATTTCGTTTCCACTGAGTCCTGATTGCCCGGAGGACTTCTTTTTCCGGAGACATACGATCGAGTTTCAGATCGATATATCTTTGTTCTTTTTTTAGAGGGATCTATGGGCAAAATTGTTGGAGTTGCCCTTGACGCTATCGGTGGTGATCTTAGCATACTATTTTTCCCTCTGAAAGGACCTTTTAGAAGCAATAGTTGGTCCTCCCCAGAATACGAAAGACCGACCTCCGTAGAGGGTGGACTTTGCAGTATAACTGGTCTGGCACCTGGGGTGATAATTCCATTAGTTTGTTCCATTGCATCTCTTCGATATTGTATTTTATACCTTCTACCAGGTTTTAACATTGCCGCCCTTCCAGGATCAGACGCAGACCAGGGAGCTGCCCAATATGGGTCAGACGCTTTTGGATTTTTGTGACTATTGTCCGAGGGGTCGTTATGCCCGTTAACTCTCTCCAGAGAAGTACACTTGCGGGTTATAAAGGTAGAGCAGATAAAAAACGTAAGACTTACAAACAAAAGAACGAACTGGCGAAAAATCAAAGAATTACTCGAAGGATTTATTCACCTTAGATAAGACTATATTTGGTTGGTTGGTTGGTTGAAACCGACCCTCGATGAGGATGCACTTATACCAGAAGTAGGTCCATTGTGCTGCCGATGTGTAAGTTGGGTGGGTCACCCTCTTACTCAGGGAACCATTTGCTCCTCTGAATGAAGGAGCTAATCCTTGCTGTGCAGGCGTTGTTAAGATCGTTTAGATCATTGAAAAGGTATTCACCCAATGTAGCCTTCCTAATGTTGGCGAGTGCAGGACACGTGCAAAGGAAGTGACTGATGGTCTCCTCTTCTTCCTCGTCCCTACAGCTTCTGCAGAAGTCATTGTAGGGGATGCCCAACCTTTAATGTCGGCCAGAGTAGCCTTGCGGTGTTGCACTGGTCGAGTTGGTACCAACGACGGTTGGCTTCGTTCACCGCATAGGTGTCTATGAGGTTTTTAACATAAGACGTTGGCGCCTTGATGTCGGTGACGCTTATGCTATTTAAACCAGAAGAGCCTCGTCGGTCCAGTTCGTCAGCATCGCAATTCCCTGGTATGTCACAGTGACCCGGCACCCAGCAAAGGGTAGTCGATGCACGGTAGTCTTTCACTGCCTTGGATCTTGTAATGCTGGATGCAAGGGATTTGATGGCCGCCTGACTGTCGATGTATATTACAATATCTGATTTCGATATCGTATTAACCGACAGCCTGGCAGAGGCTTGGCGGACGGCGGTGACTTCGGCCTGAAAAACGCTGCAGTGTTCGGGAAGGTTAAAGGAGAGGTGAATGTCCAGGTCTTCATAGAAGACCCCGGCACCGACTCCGTCCTCCGTTTTGGACCCATCCGTAAAAATTGACAGCGATTCGTGGTGTAGGACATGACGTTGTGTCCACTAGGTTCTGTCTTGGATTAGATGTTTGTAGCCCAGGTTGAAGTTGTATTCAGTGGGAAGGTGGTCGGTGACCTTAGGGAGATGTCGATACATCGATAGTAAATTGGCATGTCCAGTTTGTTGCTCTTTCCATTGTTTGGAGCTTCTCAGTGTTATTGCTGAGCTGGCTGCCAACTGTTTGTCGACGATGTCGGTCGGGAGAAGGGGGAGCATGGCTTGGAGCGCCGCAGTGGGAGAGGTTCTCAGCGCACCGGTGATGCTGAGGCATGCAACTCGTTGAGTTTTGTCCAGCAAGGTTAGGTTGGACTTCTTCTCCAAGGCGGGCCACCAGACCAGTACTCCATAGAAGAGAATCGGTTTAACTACCGACATGTATAACCAGTGCATAATTTTTGGTTGTAGGCCCCACGTGGACCCTACCGCATTTTTGCAAATGTAAAGAGGTTCTGCAGGTGCTCCTCCACACGTGAAGTGCTTTTGGAGCTGCTGGCGGTGCCAGCTGTTTTCGGATTTTGTTGAGGTCCGGCCTCTGAATTTTCTTTTTTTGTGTTTTTTGGTTTTTATGCATTTTTAGAATTTTGGATCCCACGAGTAGCTAGGGAAGGGGTGGTCCATCCGCACAGAGCCCCGCATGTACGGATAAGGCAAGCTGATCCAGAGTGCGCCAGTTTCTCTGGATACACCGCTTGCGACTAGGCTATTTTTGTTTTCCCTGGGCCCTCAGCCAGGCTGATTCTCGGCACGGTACGGCTCACACTTTAATCCAGCCCAGGGTGAAGAAGGAATGGAGGAGGGAGGAAGGATGGGAAGGACAAGGTGGGATGTGATTTCTGGGGTTTACTCCCTCTAAACACTCTGACCCAAAGTTGGTTTTGTTCCGCGATAGGTTTTACAGTGGGATTCTTGGCATCTTCACTGCTATAACCTCATTACCCCGGATCACGAATCACTGTGAAACTTACACTTCATAGTACTGGGGCATCCCCTTATCCGCCACTCAGGGACGCGCCTGGTAGGGGACCTACCCCCCAGGAAGACTATATTTAATTGACTAAATAACAAACTTAAAAAAAAGTATCGGTGAATTTAAGAAAAAGATCAATAAATAAATATCTTCGTAACCTAACGGCTGATAAAGTCACAGACTACTCCCTTTGGAAGGCTGCCAAACATTTAAAGAGACCTCAAGCGCAAGATACCCGTTAAAAACACCTCATGAGAAATGGACTGGCTGGGACTCCTATAAGCAATCAAACAAATCATATAAAAAAAGAATTATGGAACTGAAAAAAAACATCTTGGAGACTCTTCTGTGGCAATATAGAAGAATCCTCTGAGGCATCAAAGCTAAGAAAAATCCTTGCCTCGAGTTCAACTATGCCTAGCTGTCTAATGAAAACAGATGGGCCTTGGACTACTTCTAGCGATGAATCGCGCAATCTGCTGCTTGAAACTCCCAGGTAGCTCTAATTTTACCGGCTAACAACCTGAACAGCTAACTAATTCTCAAAGTCTGATTACCAAGGACAAGCTGCTTTTGGCGCTACAAGGCTTCAAGCCCTTCAAATCTGCAGGACCATACGGGATAACACCTGCCGAGTTACAGATGTCTTCAGATGTCTTCGGATGTCTTCGGATATCATCCTTCACGCACCTCAGATGATTCTGAAAATTTGCTGGTATCTGGCATGTATTTCTCTGGCTTGGAGAGAAGTGAAATTAGTTTTTATACCTAAAGCTGGGAAATACTCCCATGTAAGTCCAAAAGACCTCAGATCTATTAGTCTGTCATCATTCCTCCGTCTGTCTGCGGCTCAACATGCGTACTGCAAAGGCAAATTTGGGTATTTTGGCATGCACCATCGAATACTCTCTTCATCACATGGAACCTAAAGTCTGTTCAAATGTATCTCTGCACTGTCTGAAATACATAAGTGGTCCGCTAACAATGGCCTCAGACTTAATCCTTAAAAATGTCAATCGATTATTATCTTCAAAAAGCAATATGAATGCCAAGATTTTCCACCAATTTTCCTGTCCAATGTTCAACTTCAATACTCAGATATAGTCACCAATCTTGATTTTGAAATGAATCGTTCTCTTTCTGCTAACGATCATATAAATTATACAATTGGAAGAATTTACGGTGGTTTACGTAAACTCTGCCTGTTCTCCAATTTAAGCCTTGTTGAAACTAAACTAAGGCTCGTTAAATCTTTGCTTATACCTTTTATTGATTATGCTGTAGTCGTTTTCTGTAAGCCTGATTCACACTCCATGCACAAATTAACTGTGGCTTTTAATAATATTACTAGATATGTTTTTGGACTCCGTAGATATGACCAGATTTCTAACTACCAGAAAACAGTCCTTGGGTGTACGTTGCAACTTAATGTCCAATGTTGCGCATTTCTGCACAAAATAATACATGAAAAAGAAACATCTTATCTGTTTCAAAAGCTCCAATTTGCGCAATCACACAAAACTCTTAACCTTATAACCCCCCTTTCCAACTCGTTTAACTCTTCGCGCCTTTTCTTTGTTCATGCCACAAGGCCTTGGAATTCTCTCCCTCACTCAATAAAGCAAACAATCGGGGTCGCAAAATTTCGAAATGCTATTTCATCACATTTTTCTTAACAGCAACTACATAACTCAGCCTACTTTCCTTACCATTTCCCCCAAAGTGACTTGACAAAAGTATAAGTATAGTTGAATTGTTAAGAAAGCTCTACATATTTTGTTATATAACATTTAAAAGATTTAATCGAAAAAAACGCTTCCTAGCTCAATCTTGGGTGTTTCAATAAAACTGTTTTATTTAATAGTGGGCGTGTCAGTAGGCGGATTTAAAAAACCTTAACACATGAGCATAAAGGGCCCCCCTAGAGAGTATATATTATAAATTTCAGTTCCCTAGCTCAAACTTTGAATTTTCAAAAAAAAAAAAATTTTTAAATTGTGGACTCAGTGGACGGATTTTGAAAATATTTACACATGAGCGTAAAGGGCCCCCTAGAGAGTATATATTATAAACTTCAGCTCCCTAGCTCAAACTTTGAATTTTCAAAAAAAGTTTTTTTAAATTGTGGGCGTGTCAGTAGAGCGATTTTAAAAATATTTACACATGAGCTTAAAGGGCCCATAGAGAGTACATTATAAATTTTAAGCTCCCTAGCTCAAATTTTGGTTTTTCATTAAAATTGTTTTATTTATTTGTGGGCGTGTCAGTGGGCAGATTTTTAAAATTTTATATCCCGAGCAGTTTTAGGAGTCATAGATCATGATATAAAAAATTTCCGCTTTCTAGCTCTAAATTCGATTTTTTCCAAAATTTTGTTTTTTTAAGTGTGTGGGCGGATTTCAAAAATTCGTAAATGGTTAAAATTTCAGCTCTCTAGGCCCAGTTTAAAGGCCTTATTTTTGCCGACGGACGGACGGACAGACATCGACATTACTATCGATGCTGATCATAAATATAGTATCTTTTAGGGGTCTACGGGCAATATTAAGGTATGTTACAAACTATGCGTCAAAATTAATATACCCTTAGAATAAGGTATAAAAAAGACAATGTCTTACTTGTAGGTACTCTCCGCAAATAAACTAAACTAAAAAAAAACACATCAAAATTTCTTAATCGTTTAGCGGGTAGAGAGAGAAACCCCCTAGATCCACGTGGCATCACAGTGGAACTTACATTGGTCTACCCCCCGATTAATCGCCTACCTTGTCGTGGTGGTGGGGCTTAAGTACTCCCCTCTCTGTTGTTAATCGACAAGAGGGGGTGGAAAACCAAAAGGGATCAAATCCAAGGTAAGGTTCGACGCACCGAGACCTGCATGTCTGAGGGAGTGCTCAGTCGCTAGTGCAAACTCTGGATACCTGGGGACCTCCAGTTTTAACCCTAATTCCCCTTGTCAGCATACAGGGGGTGAGTGCAGATGGACCTTCCTTCCCCCTTACTCGTGGGACCTAAAATGAACAATTTAAACAAAACAAACAAACAAAACAAAACAAAAGAGACTAAGGTGCAAGGATCGGGCACCACTGACTCTATAAATACCGATCCCCGAACAGAACAACTGACGGAGGAAGAAGAAAACCTTCTTCTGAATCCATTTGCCAATCTTGGAGTATGGGATGGAACAGAAGCTGCCATTGAGGGCATGAACCTTGATGTCAGCGACAGCTGTTCAGTCGCTAGCTCTAACCTCTCTTTATTGTCCACCTCCTCCAGACGCAAAAAATTAACAAACTGCAGGAGAACAGTAAAGAGACTAGGGACGAAAGAATGGGATGAACTGACAGAGACTGACCGCAAACGGCTTCATAACGCACGTGCGTATCTGCAGGAACAGCGTCTAACGGAGAATGAGCCTACTGCTCGTACACCGGCGGAAGCTAATCCTGTGGATAACACCAGCGATAGAAAATTGATGGGGCCACCTTCCTCCCAGATTGGCAAAGTCCATCCAGTGGAAAGGTCGACCACACCAATTACTCTGCCAAAGGATGCCACCGAGGAGCCACCAAACCCTTCGATTGGACGTTGCATCGAGCCTCTTGCTCGTACGGGTCTAGAGTAGGGGGAGGTGTTCCCTGCTTCTAACATCAACTTAAAAAAGGACACGAAGACTGATCGGGTACAGGAACCGACTCTAGGACCACCACACTCACCGCCCAGGCGTTGCATCGAGCCTCTTGCTCGAACGGGCCTGGAAGGAGAGAAGATGGTCACTGAGGAGGTAGGGGAGAGGAAACTGCATCTGGAGAACATCCAGAGCCTCAGCACCACTTGCAATCTGGATGCAGGTTCCCCTCACCAACCAGGTAACTGCAGGCGTGACGCCCCGGGAAATAACTCGACAATGGACAGTTGCCAAACAGTCGTGGAGGCACAGCCCTCCAATCTCGGACGGGACACTCAAGGAGCCTCAGACTCTAAAGTCCCCGGCAAACCCAAGCCAAAGAAGCCTCTAGCATGAGATCCTGCGCAGGCAAAGACGTAACGCGCTCAGGATCGTCCGAAGGATGGGTAGCAAAATTCCGGAAGCTTTAACGGAGAAGGAAAAGCTATCCCTCGACGAGGCTAAAGAACGTCTGAAAACCATGCCCGACAACCCAACGGAGAAGAGCAAACGTTTGCCCAACTCTAGGACAATTCCCAAAAGACCGGCTGGGAAGGGGAAAGAAAGCCCTCTGCTCTCCACCCCAATCGCAGCCAGACTTAGGAAACCAGTAATTGGCACGAGAGAGGATACTCAATCCAATCTCGACCCGATTGCAAGCACGTCCAAAAGAGCTAGGCAAAACGACACGATCTCCCCAATCTCGCAAACTAATACTAGGAAGAAAGCCAAGGTCTCTTTACCAACCGCAGTTGGGCAACAAGTAGCCGTAGTAGGCTACGGCAATCCTGCACGAAAGTTGACAGAGGGCCAATGGCGACTCATCGAACTTCGGATCCTGGATGAGGTGAACGAGGCCATCCTCAAAAACAAGGAACCTCTCCCGCTTTTTGGCACCCTCAATACCATCCAAGGATTCAAACTCATGACCTGTGAGGGAGAGCACATCCTCACATGGCTCAAGGAGTTTATTGCCAGGACGAAAGCTCCATGGCCAAACGCCGACCTTCGTCTGATTGTCAAAAAAGAGATCGTACAAGACCTAAAGCCAAACTTGTTGTTTAATTAAGAAATGTACACTTTGTACTAGGTATAAGAACTGGCCGTTTTATTTCGATTCTTAACTCTATTTATACTATTGGCAATTTTGCTTATTATGTATTTTCCTGTTTTTCTTTCGTCTTTTTTCCATTACCCAACTTATGCAACACAACAACCCAATAACCCAATAAGTAACTCACGGCCCACTATTGAGGTCAATAAGTTACTCAATATTCGTAACAATTATGATATAAATTGGAGTTGCTTGATTGGCGTAAAATTGTCATAAACAAAATATTATATAACTCGGAGTTGCTTGATTGACAGAATTTGCATAAACAAACTCCCGGCAAAAAAAAAAATGCTTAAGCCTTAATTCTAAACTGTTTCCGTGGTTATGTGGGGTACTGTTTCGCGGTGAACCATGTACGCTCTTACCCAACTGCCGGGTATCTTGTCTTCTTTGTTGAGGTAGCTAACAGTAGGAATCTCTGGCCTCTCTCTTCGGCGGCGTTTACAGGCATATATGATAGACAATATAGTGATGCAGAGGATGGCACAAATAGCTCCTAAGTACCAGTGCTGATGTTCCCAGGTTGATAGTTTTGCCTTGAGTAAGGCAAGCCGGGTATCCTCTGCGGGCTCTCCGCTCAGCTCGATTTTGGGAGGAGTCAAGTAGTCTTCGGTTGAGAATTTTTTGATATCAGTCTCGATTTTCTTGACCTCTCCGATGGGAGACATAACATTAAAGGGGGTGCTGGAGATTCTGCAACCTGGAAACCTCACCAGATTAACTTTTGCAACGAGTGGTGTTTGTGTGGCGTTGCATATGACCGTAACATTGTTTGAGTTTGTTCTATATATGACCGCAAGATCACTCCGCAATCGGTATAGCTTATCGATTTCTGTGTTGACCGGTATTGAGGTGCATATGTTTGAAAGCGAGGGGGA
Organism: Portevinia maculata; assembly: GCA_949715645.1. NCBI lineage: Eukaryota > Metazoa > Arthropoda > Insecta > Diptera > Syrphidae > Portevinia > Portevinia maculata. Next base: position 145,666,852 of record OX454527.1, on the reverse strand, counting down.
AGTGTGGTTCTTGAATACGTTTTTCGAGCAGTCACTTAGTTGTGCTTCTTTAACATTGTCGTAGATTTCGTGACCTAGATCCATGGCTTGGGTTGGGTCGAAGGAGGTTTCGTTGTCCTCACTGAGTATAATTTGTTGCACGAAGTCTGCACCGTTTAGAAGGATAGCACGAGCCTCGATGGTTGGAACACTTACAAAGGCAAGTTTGGAGAAAACTCTCGTTTAGACCAGTGGAATGTTGAACGTCACGACAACCATATCTCTGCGAATGGTCTTCGTTACTCCGTTTAGGGTAAATAGAGTGTCTACATTGGGTAAAGTTGGCAGCCTGCATAAGTTTAAGCCTTCGTTTAATTTGCTGACATGGGTCTGTAGGGCTTCAATGGGCCGGATGGTGATGATGTTCTGATGATTTGCCTGAATAGCGCTTATGAGGATTTGGATGCTGGTTGAAAAATCGTTCATTTGCTCTTGAACCTGAAGTTGCTGCTGTTGTTCATGTAATGCGTGAAGTTGCACGTCAACAGCCTTAAACTCTAGGTCCTTGAGGTCAGTCATGAGGCGGGAAACTTCTAGTACCTTTTTTATTTTGCTCTCCAATTGGACAATTTGATGTTCTAGTTGGTAATTCTCTACTGCTTGATACGCGATGCCAGCGGTCATAAGCATATTTGACAATTCCTTTTAGAACGATAGGCCCGATGGAACGCCTTGCGCTTTCACTGAGATAGCTTGTGGTGATTCCTTCCTTAAATGTCAGGGCCTCGCGGCTAACAGTTATTTCTAGGGAGCGGCAGTGTTGATATAGCTTGGAGTAGTTGCTGTTCTGATATTGCTGGCAGTAATCGTGGAATTCTTTTACATGATTGTCGATGGTAACCAGATCAGAAGTGAGATTCAAGGAGGTTTCGACCGCGGAGTATTTGATGAAGGCGTCTCCCAATCGGTGAATATGGATACCTGGCGTGAGTGCTTGGATTTCTAAAGCTTTTATTGTTGGGGTAGTAAGAGCCATCCAACATAAAAGTACTCGAGTTAGCAACGAGGTGATGCGAGTAGGCGTTCGAGTACTTCGGCGTTTGGCGGGCTCCTGTTCCTGGCCATCTTCTGGGAAAAGATGGACCAAGCGATTCGTTGCGCGATGCACGACCTCCCGTTTGGTTGTCTTTACGTCGACCCTTCGAACATCTCCTTTACTGTCGGGATAGCATTCGATAATTCGACCCATTTTCCAATCGGCAGGAGTACCACTTGGTTCGTGTAGTAATACCAGAACTCCGACGCCGAGTGTTCGAGTGGGGAATTTCCATTTGTTTCTCTTCTGCAGTTGGTGGAGGTACTCTTGGTGAAAACGTTCCCAGAAATGTTGTTGGATTTGTTGTACTTGTAACCAGCGTTTTGTGATTGGGACGGGAGTTGTTGGACTTGCGTCGATTACAGCGTTCTTGAAGCTTCGTTGCGTGATAAAATGGAACGGTGTGAGGGCGGGGGCGTCTTCTGCGTGTGATGATTCTGGATGTAATGGTCGGCTATTCAAGATACCTTCGATGCGACACAATAATGAGTTGAATTCTTCGTAGTTCAGACTAGTTATATTAGACATCTTCTTCATTAGATACTTCATAGACTTAACGGCAGCCTCCCATAGTCCACCGAAGTTAGGGCTATAGGGCGGGTTGCACTTCCACACAATTTCCTGCATCGCTAGTCTGTCCTTGCAGTTATTGGTGACCTTGCTCCATTCTTGGTTGATCTTCCGTTTTGCTCCAATAAAATTGGTACCATTATCAGAGAGGACCAGGGATGGCCAACACCGTCTGTTCGCGAAGCGTCTGAAGGCTGCCAGGAACATTTCCGTGCTTAGATCCGAGCAAATTTCTAAGTGAACAGCTTTGGTAACTAAACAGACAAAGACTGCTACCGAAACTTTAATGATTTTATCGAATCTTATTGCGCTGGCTTTAATAGAGAAAGAACCGCATAAATCGACACCGATTTTGCTAAATACTGGTGCAGAGGTGATTCGTTCCATTGGTAGGTTTCCCATAATCGGCTGGACAGTTTGGGCTTTCCATCGATTGCATGTAGGACAACTGCGGATACATTTCTTGATGCGTGATTTTACAGCTGGGATCCAGAATTCTTCCCTTATTAAGTGCTCCGTTAAAGAATTTCCGCTATGGTGGTGGTCCAGGTGTGTTTGGCGTACAATTAAATCAACCAAGTGGCATTTGGTTAACAGTATCGGATGCTTGTGACTTTCCGGGAGATTGGCAAGAGAGATCCTCCCCCCCACACGAAGGACATTATCATCTGAACCAAACATTGGAGTTAAAGTAGTCAGCCAGTTTTTCTTCGGAAAGGTTTTTGTTTTTTGGAAGTGGGCTATTTCGTTATTAAATGATAGATGTTGCTGAAACCGGATGATTTTTGTCATGGCCTTGGATATTTCTTCAGCGGTGATCGGTCCGGTCTCACGTATTTCCTTCTTGTTGGCCCACCGAAGGCAATAAGCGGTTACTCGTAGTAGATGGTTGAAGCAGGAGAACCTTTCAATAAAGTTTTCTTCATTATTCACATTTCGACAGACATGTGTTAGTGTAATGTCTATGTCTTTAAGAGGAGTAAGTGGAAGCGGGTCATGCATTAACCAGGTTGGACCCTCAAACCAAATCTGACAGCTAGCCAGATGTCCGGGAGTGAGTCCACGTTAAGCGGGGTCAGCAGGATTTTCCGCAGACTTGACGTAATGTATGTCCGCAGGACAGATGACTTTCCGAATTTTGGTAACTCTTCTAGTCACAAATTTGTTATCCATCTTGTGGTTACTACGCACCCAGCTTAAGGCTACCGCACTGTCTGTGTATGTGATCATCGTGATATTAGGATAGTGGAGCTTGCTTCGGACTTGCTCGAGAAGCTCGGTTAGGAGCACAATGCCTTCTAACTCCATTTTGGGGATTGTGCATAGTTTGCTGTCCTTGTTGGCTCTTGTCTTGAGTGGTGTGACTCGACCTTTTGCTGCTAGTAATCGGATTGTAAAAGAGTCCCCATTTTTTACTCGACTGTAAATCACTGCTGCGTAACCGTCTCCGGAAGCATCACAGAAACCAATGAGCTGAATAGGGGTATTCTGGGTTCCTTGGATCCACCGGGGGATTCTAATACCACTAAGTTGAGATAGGGTTTCAAATATTTTGCTGAATTTCTGCTGCATTTTTTCATCTATTTGGTCATCCCAGTCGTACTTGAGTATCCACAACTCTTGTATGCGTATCCGGAGGAGCATGATAACTGGTAGGATCCAGCCCATTGGATCGTAAAGAGATGCGGCCATGGACAAAAGACCTCTTTTAGTGAATATTATTTGGTCTTGATTCGGGATACGGATGAGGAATGTATCTTCTACTGGATTGTAGTTAATACCCGAGATTTTCATAGTTGGTTCGGCGGTCTCTTTGTAGGCGGCGAGTTTTTTATTACCCTCTATATTTTGAAGTACTGCTGGATTATTGGATGCCCATTTTGTTAGAGACAGCTTTCTGGCTTCTAGTGTTGTGGTAATCTTGGCGATTTGTTCTTGGCATTCGTTAATGCTATCTGCTCCATGGAGTAAATCATCCATGTAAATAGAGTTCTTAATTATGTCCTTGGTCTTTAGATCTGTGGCATTGTCATCGGCGATCTGGTGGATGGTCCGTATTGCTTGCCATGGGGCGCAGTCCACCCCGCAGTCCACCCAATGGTTCTGTTTAGAGGATTCGAAATTTTTCCCGATCTGCCTGCGGTATCAGGAATTGTCGGAACATTTGTTGCATATCGCTGGAGTAGGAAAATTCGTATTGTCTATTTTGGTGGATAATGTTGAAGATGTGACATTGTAATTTCGGGCCTGGGTGGATGAGTTGGTTTAGAGAAATTCCGTTACTTGATGGCGCGCTGGCGTCGAATACGTTCCTCAACTTGGTTGTGACAGCATCTTTTCGGATGATGCTTATATATGGGATGTAATAAGCATTTCCGGTCTCATCTCGTTGCCTTTCAGCAGGTACTGGTGACATGTGATTTGACGCGAGGTAGTCCTCCATAAAGTCGATTGACATTTTCTTATGGATCTCATTTCGTTCCCAACGTCTTTCCTGTCCGATATAGAATTTGATTGCATTCCGATAGGAGTTTCCTAATGCTGGTGCTTTAAGTTTCCAAGGAATTGGAACAATGTATCTGCCGTCTTTGGTTCTAGAGTGTTTTTCCATGAATAACTTTTCGCAGTACGAGCTCTCCATTTCACCAATGTCTTCTACAGTGACGGGCATGTCCCAGAAATCTACTAGGTTTCCCTCAAACTCAGAAAGTGTTGTATGGGTTGAGGTTGGTTTTCCAATTTTCCCGTTTCCTGGGTCTCCTGATACAATCCATCCACCAAGGTAGGTATTTTGAAGTAACAACCCACCCTTCTTCTCCAAACCTGGACGTATAACTGTAGAATATACAGGACCACCTAATAACAGAGGAATGTGGGCTGGTTTGTTGAAGTGTGGATCTGCAAGTGGCTTGTCAAACGAAGATTTCCAGGCGATGTGGCTGGGCATACTTGGGAGCGATTCAGTAACTCGTTTGACTACAAGTGCTTTTATATTCACGATTGGCAGGTCTGGGTGATCCAGTTTAAGTTTTATGTTGGCAATGGAACGGACTGTTCCAATCTCTCCTCCCACTCCGATGATTTTGACAAATGTCCGTTTTTTTGGTAATCGTAGCTTCTGAACCAAATCTTCGGATATATAGTTGCCATTATTAACCACAAGTGTTGCAATGGCAGTAGGTAGAAGCACACCGGAAGATGCATCGGACTCATTTTGGCATAGGTATGAGTTGCTAGTTGATGAAGTGTCAGTCGTGATCGGGGAGGATTCGTGGTGCATTTCCGTAAGGTGATGTCCTTGACAGGTTTTGCATATAAGATATTGCCTTGATCTGCAAGGGGAACGATAGTCGAATCGATGCTTCACGCAATAGATACAGATCTTGTATTCACGTAGCAAAGCTTCTCGATTTGGGTCACTCAGGAACTTTGCACAGTCTAGTATTGGATGCTGTTCTGTGCAAATGAAACACTTTTTTGTTACTTTTGCTCCTGCTTCATTGGGTTGGAGCGAAAGATGTACCCTGGTCTGCGGGATGCTGGAATCTTTTTTAGACACTTTTTGGGATAGCTGAGTCAAAAGAACGTTGTCGTCTTGATCTAGATGGTGCTGATATTCTTTAAACAGGAAATCTTCTATCTCTTCTAAGGTGGGAAGCCTGGTCTTACAGTTTGCAAAATCGTCCATTCTACCTCGTGTGATAGGATCAAATCCTCGAAGGATTAAATAGGCCATGATCTGCTCTCCATTTATCTTGCTTCTTTTGAGATTGGAGACTCGTCCTTTAGTAAGATGCATGTATGCTATTATAGACTCTGCATTCCCTGGGATTGTTGGTCGGTTAGGTAGAGCTAACATGGCCTCTAGTTCTAATTTAACTAGATGCCGTGGGTTGTCAAACATTCGGTCCAATGTTGACCAGGCAATTGGATAGTTGTCTTCCGTTAAGTCTAAATCACTGATTGTTTCTAATGCTTTCCCAGTTAATTTTGACTTGAGTAGAGTGAAGCGATCGATGTTGGACGTTTGGCTCCTCTGTACCAGTGAATCAAACTGCTCCTTGAACTCACGATATTTTGTAATATTACCATTATATTCCCTTAGATTGACTTCCGGAATTTTGATACCACTTCTTTCCGCCCGCATCCCTGGTGCATGTGATGCGTTCTCTCGCTCTAGCGTGAGTTTGGCCATAGCGTGTAGAAGTGCTTCGGTTATGTTTTTGTTGTTCTGTTGAATTTTCTGGGTCGGCTGTAGCTGTTGTTGGGGACCGATGTTGTATCCATGACCAGATATTCTTCCCGCGTTTTTATAGTCCTGTTGAATTTCCTGGATCGGCTGTACCTGTTGTTGGGGACCGATGTTGTATCCATGACCAGATATTCCTCCCGCGGGATTTTGCATGACATACCCCACTCCCGGAACGTGTATAAATATATGCTGGGCTGGCATTTCACACGTTTGGGCAGCTTGTTGGGCATGTCCATGTATAGATGGTTGGGCGATGTTGCTCGTGGATGCCCCCTGGTTAATTCGTGGGGCTTGGGGGTGTTGCTTAGAACCGTCAGCTGTTATAAGCTGTTCAATGCGGGTATCGCTAAATGTGAGATGGGAACGTTTTAGTTCTTCCGAATTCATAACTGCAGCCGTTGGTGTTTCATAAGCCTGGCTGGTGACTGATGCTCCGGGTACTTCATCTTCAGTTGTATTTTCGTCTAAGAGCTTCGGGGCGTTCTTATTGATAAACTCCTTAATTTTAGAAAAAATCGTTTTTCCGGCTTCGTACTTTGGCAGGAATTCGGTGGCAGTTTTTTCGTCTTGGTTTTTTAGGATAATGTAGTAGGCTTCGGTGGAGATCCATAGGTTCCTTGCCTTTTCGTACTGCCTAGATAGTATTTCCTGTGTACGTCTCTCTATTGAAAGCTTGATGAGGTTAAATCTAACTTCTTCTAGCTGGGTGATGACGTCTTGAAAGTTATCTATGGTGCGCTCAAGTTGATTCATGTTTTTAAAGTAAACTCTTACTTTTATACGCGAAGTTGGTGTTGAAAGTTGCTTGGCAGGTAAACTTTTACCTTTAATACGTTTGTTTTTGTAAAAGTAAACCTTTACTTTTATATGCGAATGTTTATGCTTTGCTTGGTAGGTAAACTTTTACCTATATTATGTTTAAAGTAAACAATTACTTTTATATATGAATGTTTATGCTCTGCTTGGTAGGTAAACTTTTACCTATATTATGTTTAAAGTAAACTATTACTTTTATATATGAATGTTTATGCTCTACCTACCAAGGTAAACTTTTACCTATATTATGTTTAAAGTAAACTATTACTTTTATATATGAGAGTTCATAACCACCCTAGTGCAGCCTCACACTAGGAATCAAAAGAAAGGCTTGGCAATGGTTATAAACTTAAAGGCTCGAAGGACCACTGTTTAATTAAGAAATGTACACTTTGTACTAGGTATAAGAACTGGCCGTTTTATTTCGATTCTTAACTCTATTTATACTATTGACAATTTTGCTTATTATGTATTTTCCTGTTTTTCTTTCGTCTTTTTTCCATTACCCAACTTATGCAACACAACAACCCAATAACCCAATAAGTAACTCACGGCCCACTATTGAGGTCAATAAGTTACTCAATATTCGTAACAATTATGATATAAATTGGAGTTGCTTGATTGGCGTAAAATTGTCATAAACAAAATATTATATAACTCGGAGTTGCTTGATTGACAGAATTTGCATAAACACTTGTTGTACGAGGGCCACATATCCCTAAGGACCGCATCGAGAGATACTTACGATCCCTAAATACCGATCAGCTGAGCCACGCTTGGGAAGTGATCGAGGTGGGAGAATACCATGAATCATGCACGGAAGTGATAGTGTTGCTTAGTCACAAATCCATTCCGTTGCCGAAGAAGATAGACTTTAAAGTTCGCGTTGGCATAAACCGATGCAAGCTTAGGCTTATCGCGAACAAAACCAACAAGGATGGGGCGCCAAAAAACCGTGATGAAAGTAATACAAATAAACCTTCATCACAGTAAGGCGGCCAGCGCCAACCTAGTCTACCTCATGGAGGATAGACAAATAGACCTAGCCCTTATTCAAGAACCCTGGGTAGCAGGAGGCAGAATAAGGGGTTTAAACTCGAAGGGACTTGTCCTTTTTAAAACAGTGCAGACAGATCCAAATAGTAAGATCAGAACTTGTATAGTAGCTAGGAAACAGATTGACCTCTTTCTTCTATCTATCTACAGTGATAACGACCCACCTTCTTATTCAACGTGCTACACGGGAAAAATGGGACCTGGTAATGGGATGTGATGCTAACTCCCACCATGCCCTATGGGGTAACTCAAATACAAATACAAGGGGTGAGCCACTTTTTGAATTTCTTATAGATCATAACTTACTTATAGCTAATAGGGGTTCAGAACCAACTTTTGTTATTAGAAATAGGCAAGAAGTAATCGATGTTACAATATTAAGTAACTCGAATACAATCACAATAGATCAGTGGAAGGTATTAAAGGAGGAAACATTCTCTGATCACAAAATCATTGAATTCCTGATACCAGATACGAACGATCCCCCAAAATCATAGAGGAACCATAGAAAAACTAACTGGGACCTTTTCAATATGGAAGTGGGAAAGAACTTTAGAACTCTCCAGACAGATGCTGCGTATGCACCAGAGAGTACAGACATGAATGCCGAGAATCTAGGAAAAATCCTAGGTAAAGCGCTCGAAAAATCATGTCCCCTGCAAACGAGGAGTAAAAGAAAATCGATTCCTCCATGGTGGACAAAAGAACTGTACGACATTAAGAAAGAAACTAGAAAACTTTCTAATGTAGCAAAACGTACAACACTAGACCACGACTGGGAAACTTACAAATCCAGTCAAAGAAAATTCAAAGCAATAACGCAACAAGCAAAGCGATCTTCGTGGAAATCCTTTTGTAGTAAAATGGAAAGCACCGCGGAATCAGCTAGGCTCAGGAAACTACTTGCTAAGGAATCAATAGCCTTGGGATCTCTCAAGGACCCCAACGGCAACTGGACAGAATCCTGCAATGAAACACTCAAGCTCCTCCTTGAGACTCACTTTCCGTGATGCATTAATGAGCATAACAATCCGGAAGAAGAGCACTACACGGAGCACATAACAACAGCGGAGATTATAACGTAAGAAAGGATAAAATGGGCCATTAATTCCTTCTCTCCATATAAATCTCCGGGTATTGACGGCATTTTCCCTATGATGCTACAAATGTGTGAAGAACATATAACCCCACGTCTGAGGAACCTTTTCCTAAGTAGCTTAAAATGGGGATATGTACCCAAAGTTTGGCGAGAAGTTAAAGTGGTTTTCACACCCAAAGCTGGGAAACCCAGTCACACTACCGCCAAAGACTTTAGGCCAATCAGCTTAACCTCTTTTGTTTTAAAAACTTTTGAGAGACTGATTGACATTTATATTCGTAGTAAACTGAGTCCAGAGGTCTTATCCCCAGCTCAGCATGCGTATACGAAAGGCAAAGGTGTAGAGACAGCACTCCACAGTGTCGTCAGCACCATAGAAAAGACACTAAAGGACAAGGAATATACTCTAGCCGCCTTCTTCTCCATTGAAGGTGCCTTCAACAACGTCCAAGGGGTAGCGGTAGAAAGAGCCCTAGTAAACCTAAATGTTGAGAATACCATTATTAAATGGATAATGTGCATGCTTAAAAGAAGATGCATCTACTCAGAGTTAGGTGGTGAAATAATTAAGGTGTCAGCATCTAGAGGAACCCCTCAAGCACTGAAAATAATACCGTAATTTACGAAAACCGTTTATTGACTTCTTGTTGTTTGGCACAATAAACGTTTTATTGTCACAATAAACTTTTTATTGACTATGGACTTCCGAAATCAATTAACTGTTTATTGGCACAAGTAATTTGAGTTTATTGATTTGAGATGAATGGCACTAACAATCATTATTGGCACAAACAACTATTTATTGTATTTCAACTAACTATTTATTGTCCCGACAAACCAGTTTATTGACTTTCAACCAACCATTTATTGTCCCAAACAACAGTTTACTGGCGCAAACAACTGTTAATAATTGTTTATACAAATTTGCATTTGAAATTAAACTTTCAACCAACCATTTATTGGCGCAAACAGCTCTTAATTAGCTTTGAACTAACGATTTATTGTCCCAAACAACAGTTTATTGGCACAAACAACAGTTTATTGTTAATACAAATTTCCATTTGAAAAAAAACAGTTAACTTTCAACTAACCATTTATTGGCGCAAACAATTGTTGATTGACTTTCAACTAACCATTTATTGTCCCAAACAACTGTTTATTGTTTATACAAATTTCCATTTAAAATTAAACTTTCAACCAACCATTTATTGGCGCAAACAACTCTTAATTGACTTTCAACTAACCATTTATTGTCCCAAACAACAGTTTATTGGCGCAAACAACAGTTTATTGCGACAGACAACTAATTTATTGAGACAAACAACTATTTATTGCCATAGTATCTAAGCCCTGATTGAAATTTTTGAATCGACAGCACTGATTGTTAACCCAAGCCAAGCGCGCAGTTAGAATTATTCTTCATTACATTATTCATTATGTTCCTGATCCTGTCGGGAGTAGAGCAAACGTGAGTCATGACTCCTGAGTTAAATTGTGAAACATAAAAAAGTGTAAAAACGTGGTCATACAAAGTGTTAAAAAAAATACAGTTAATATCCTGGAAAAATATTAAAATAAAGCGTACTAATTAAGCTTTGAATTGCTTATTAATTTATTGAATTGAACAGTTATTCATCTGTGTGCGAGGTGCGTGGTTAATTTCAATTCTATTGGTAAGTGAATTTTGCATTTGTTCTTTAAACTTTTAAACAAAATTTTCAATACAATCAATTATTTTGATTATTATTCCCGAATTTTAATTTCTTTTGGCCAGAAAATGGTTTATTGGGATTTTTTTAACAAACGAAACATCTGCATTTTTCGTTTCACAAATACATACAATGTGACGGTTAGAAGCAAAATCAGGGTGTTTTCATGTTTGCTGGTATCCGGAATAGTAGATTTCTATGTACAACTTCCAGGTTACAAAAAAAAACGCTTGCATTCGTTCTTGCACTTAAAATAAGTTTTCAATATCATTAAAATCTTTTAATTCATATTAGCCATTTTGTTTAAACCATTGCTTGTCCCAATAATTGCCCCCCATAAACTAAATAATTATTGATCTTGCAAGAGCCAACTTTTTCTATCTCGAGTTAACTCTTCTTTTTTTAAATCTTTTTTTCATATGCAATAATTGAAGATCTTGGAAAGATCAGAAGTTGAAAACAATATTGTTGGATCAAAAATGATTTGTTTTGTTTGCAGTGCTAAATTTACCGATACAAGTACACTTATAAGTGCTGGAAAGCGTGTTCCAAATTCAGACTCACCGATATAAAAAAGACCACAACAACATCGGAAATTTTTAATAAGTGGCCCCAATATAAACTTCCTCATGGCTACCGATTTGTAAGTCAAACTATAGTTTTTATTTATTTCCATTTTTTCAAATGCAAGTTAAAACTTTTGGAACTTAAAAAAATACCTTCACTATATGAATATACTTTTCCATTTTTTTCTTAAAGGTAAACATGGATTTTGAGTTCATTTTTAAGAACCACAACTCTCTGCTTGAGCGCTGGGAACACATTGGTAAAAAAAATCCGGGAGTTCTTAATTACAGAAGACAGAATAAAAGAGAAGTGCATAAAGGATGTTTTGGGAAAAATAGAATTCAGTGATGATGAAAGTATGTTGAATATACATGCATAGTCTTATTATTAATAATTTCAATTGAAATTACTTAAGAAGAATGGGCATAATTATATCGAGCCCTTACCGACAAAATTATTGTAAGCTTACGTTCAATTGAATTATATCACAAAATTATATATCCATGTTTTCGTTCTTATTTTCAGACTGTCGAGATGCAGCTCTTTTGTGGGCACTTCACGCATATTTATTACCAACGTTTAAATATGTACGCAAGGATCGCAAAGGAGTTCAAACCGCAATCAAGCCAACAATCAAAGACTCTCAAGAGTCATTCATGTTCGTGCGAGCATCTATTCAAAACGTAGAAGACCACATCCAGTACTTGCAACAAAAAGGTGAAAACGTCCAACCATTTATTATTGTGGTAGGAAAAGGTGTTCTCAATTTTAAAGAAATATTTTTATACTTTGATGGGGTAAAGTTCCCATTTATTAGCTTCATCCGCGCAGTCGATATTTGTTTCAAAAGTTTTTTCGTCTTTAACATAGAATTTCCGAATGCAAGTTCCAATTTTTGGAACTTCGTCCAATCCTTGTATTTTGAAAACAAAAAAAAATTGTTCAAAAGCACACATCCTGATTAATGTAATTAATGAATAAACTATTTATTTAATGTACTTATCCTTAAAACTTCCAATTTTTGGAATTACATCCAATTCTTTTTTTGAATATAAATTTATTGATAATAAAATACCAAATGACGTTAACCTAAATTTTTTTCATTTAACATAAATTGGACTTTTAAATTTCAGGAAAAAATCTTTTACATTTCAGGAAAGTTTGAAAAGAAATAGAAAATGTAAGTATATTTAACATATTATTTATTGCCATAATATCTTATTTATAGAAATTTTAAAAATATATTGAAGATTTAATTTGTTTATATATGTATATATCTGTGCCTAAAAGGTAAAATATCTTAAGTCGACTTAAGTTGTTTAAGGTTATTTGAATTGTGTTATCCTTACTCTATTTCTTAAGCCACACCAGGTGAACAAATTTCACATAATGAGGAAGTTATAACTGTTTGTAAAATAGCTTAAGTCATCCACTGTAGTGCCTGCATAAGGTAAAACAGCTTATGTTTATTATTTGAAAAGCCAAAGTAACTTAAGTACCAATATTTCCCTTCATTTGAAAAATAGTGTAAACAAAATTGTAGTAAAACATCTTATGTCTGCATTATTTCCCTGATTTACCTTACAACAAAAAAACTTATTTGCACCTAAGATTTTTTACCGCGAGAAAAGTGACGACTTCGTTATTCTTAGGTCGACTTAAGTTGATTTACCGAATTACAATTTCAGAGCGCTGCTTAAAGTTTAAAATGGCTCTCCTAAAAAGTGTACAAAAATTACATAAGATGTTTTACCTTTTAGGCACAGATACTCGTATATCATTAATTTAATTATTGAGATATGTATTCATATTAATAAATAAAATTTTATTATATTACTAAAATTTTTACCAATATGTTATTGGTGGCAAAAAACAAATTAATTGCGCCAAAGAACTGAATTTATTGCGCTAATAAACGAATTGATTCCGCCAATAAACTGAGTTAATTGCTCCAAACAATGAGTTTATTGCGCCAATAAACGAATGATTTGCGCCAATAAACTGAGTTAATTGCGCCAAACAATGAGTTTATTGCGCCAATAAACGAATTAATTGCGCCAATAAACTGAGTTAATTGTGCCAAACAATGAGTTAATTGTTCCAAGCAAAGGGTTACTTGCGCCAAGAAATTAAGTTAATTGAGCCAAACAATGAGTTAATTGCGCCAAACAATGAGTTAATTGCGCCAAACAATGAGTAACTTGCGCTAAGAAATTAAGTTAATTGTGCCAAACAATGAATTAATTGCGCCAAATAATGAGTTAATTGCGCCAAACAATGAGTTACTTGCGCCAAGAAATTAAGTTATTGGGCCAAACAAGGAGTTACTTGCGCCAAGAAATTAAGTTAGTTGTGCCAAACAATGAGTTAATTGCGCCAAACAATGAGTTTTTTGCGCCAATAAACGAGTTACTTGTGCCAATTAACTTGGTTTTTTATACCCTATTCTAGGGGTATATTAATTTTGACGCATAGTTTGTAACATACCTTAATATTGCCCGTAGACCCCTAAAAGTTACTATATTTATGATCAGCATCGATAGTAATGTCGATCTAGCCATGTCCGTCCGTCCGTCCGTCCGTCCGTCCGTCGGCAAAAATTAGGCCTTTAAACTGGACCTAGAGAGCTGAAATTTTAACCATATACTCTCTAGGGTCCCGAAATAATCAAGTTTACGAATTTTTGAAATCCGCCCACAGACACGCCCACAAACTCAAAAAAACAAAATTTTGGAAAAAATCGAATTTTGAGCTAGGAAGCTGAAATTTTTTATATATGATCTATGACTCCTAAAACTGCTCGGGATATAAAATTTTCAAAATCCGCCCACTGCCACGCCCACAAAAAAATAAAACAATTTTATTGAAAAACCAAAATTTGAGCTAGGGAGCTGAAATTTTTAATATATACTCTCTAGGGGCCCTTTAAGCTCATGTATAAATATTTTCAAAATCCGCCCACTGACACGCCCACAAATAAATAAAACAATTTTTTTGAAAATCCAAAGTTTGAGCTAGGGAGCTGAAATTTATAATATATACTCTCTAGGGGCCCTTTAAGCTCATGTATATATATTTTCAAAATCCGCCCACTGACACGCCCACAAATAAATAAAACAATTTTTTTGAAAATCCAAAGTTTGAGCTAGGTAGCTGAAATTTATAATATATACTCTCTAGGGGCCCTTTAAGCTCATGTATAAATATTTTCAAAATCCGCCCACTGACACGCCCACAAATAAATAAATCAATTTTTTTGAAAATCCAAAGTTTGAGCTAGGGAGCTGAAATTTATAATATATACTCTCTAGGGGCCCTTTATGCTCATGTGTTAGTTTTTTTTTAAATCCGCCTACTGACACGCCCACAATTAAATAAAACAATTTTATTGAAGCACCCAAGTTTGAGCTAGGGAGCGTTTTTTTTGATAAAATCCTTTAAATGTTATATAACAAAATATATAGAGCGTTCTTAACAATTTAACCATACTTAGACTTTTGTCACGCCCACTTATGAGGGATAGGAATAAGAATAGGGTATCCAACAGTTCGCCCAAGCGGACTGTAGCCCGTCCCTATGTTTTATTTCACGGTTTCTTTCAACCAACGCTTTATTGTCACAAGTAATCGTTTATTGTGACAAACAACTCGTTTTTAAATCATTGTTGAAAATGAAATCAATAAACAGTCGTATATTGTCCCAAACAACTTGTTAGTTGGACGAGTTTTAATAAATAAATTTATTGTCCCAAACAATTTTTTGTTTGATATTACGTACCTTTTTGGTTCAGTGAGGCGGAGTCCTATCACCCCTTCTTTGGGTACTCGTTTTAAACGAGATTCTGATTGAACTTAGTCATAGTGGAGTCAAGGCAGTAGCATATGCTGACGACTTAGCACTGCTATCGACAGGAAAATTCCCAGCCACTCTAAGTGAACAAATACAGAACGCCTTATCTATGGTTGGTAACTGGACCAGAAGCTGCGGACTTGCGGTTAACCCACAAAAGACAGAACTGGTCCTCTTCACCAATAAAAGGATTATACCGCAATTTAATCAGCCAACTATTGAGGGTACTCCACTACAAACATCAGAATACGCAAAGTATCTTGGCGTGATTCTGGATAGAAAATTAAATTGGAGCCTCCATATAAAAGAACGAACAAAGAAGGCAATGATAGCATTATACGCTTGCAATAGAATCTTCGGCAAAACCTGTGGACCTAGTCCCAAAATTATCATGTGGCTGTATACGGCGGTGGTTAGACCTATACTCACATACGGTAATTTAGTCTGGTGGCAGGGGTTGTGCAAGGTCACCAACCTTAAGACTATGACTAGAGTCCAAAGAATTGCCTGTATTGGCACTACTGGGGCTATGAGTTCCACCCCTACAGCGGGGCTGGAGGTAATTCTCAATCTTAAACCCCTAGACCTTTTCGTACAAGAATCTGCAGCAAACAGTGCCTTGCGGCTAAGCCAAACAAAAAACTGGAAACTCAGTACAACAGGGCATGCACAGATTTTAGAGAAATTTACGGGTAGAAATGTATGCACAGACTACATTACTCCCCAACTGGATTTTATAAGACCATTTACTGTCTCTTTTCCCTGCAGGGAAGAATGGCATGATAATCAAGTACCAATCCATGCAACAACGATCCCCATCTATACAGATGGCTCCAAGATGGATACCGGCGTTGGCGCAGGTTTCTACTCAGAAACGCTCGGAATATCTGGCTCGATCAGACTCCCCGACCACAGCAGCGTCTTCCAAGCTGAGGTTCTGGCGGTGACAACAGCCGCTAAGCAGGCTGCAATGACGGCAATACCACAGGCTGATATTACCTTCTTCATTGACAGCCAAGCGGCAATAAAATCGATTTCCGCCACAGAAATAAAATCGAGGCTTGTAAGAAGCTGTCGCGAAGAGCTGCGGGCTCTTGGCGCGCAGCACACTGTAAGACTCTGCTGGGTCCCCGGGCACAGTGGTGTCCCAGGAAATGAAAGAGCCGATGAACTGGCAAGAAAAGGATCTTCCCTTGAATTAAGGGATGCTGATACTACAGTAAAAACCCCACCCTGTTACCTTAAACAGGTGATTGGAGATAAAACACTGATGGCAGCAAACGAAAGATGGAGTGCCCTTGATTCCTGTGTTATTACAAGGAAAATGTGGCCACTGTATGACAAACAAAAGACCAAGAGAATCCTTCAAATGAACAAAAATTCTTTGTCCTCTCTTACAGGTGTTATCACCGGACACAACATGCTGGGCTACCATGCTAAGAAATTAAAACTCAGCACAGATGAACTCTGCAGAGGATGTGGGGACGAGGAGGTGAATGAGGATACCCCTCATTTCCTCTGTCACTGCCCTGCACTCTGTCATATCAGAAACAATATCATGGGCAGATATTTCTTCCAGGATTTAGAAGAACTCTCCGGCAAGTCTGTGATTGACTTGCGCAAGTTCATCAACGCATCGGGATGATTTGTAAACCCGCTAAGTTTTTCATAGGTTTTTTCATTGGTTCCATATAAGGGAAGCATAACCTCCAGGGTATCACAAAGGGTCTACATTGACCAAAGTGTGACAGGCGCAGGATTCTCTTGCCCCGTCAGCCCAGTAACCTAACCTGCATTGGTCTAAGTGTACTGGCTATAGCTGACGACCACCTTCACCTAACCCCGCCTAATGGGCCAAGATGACTACCTTCAGGTACACCTGAAGTAACTGAAAGTCGTTTATGCGTGCAATCTTAATACACTGTAAAAAGAGCTTTGGTTATAATTTTGCAGATTGGGCGATAATTTGAGATATCGTGTCTGGAACCAGAATTAGATTAGGTGTAATTAAGAATTTTTCCAGACCGTGAGACCCCATTTTCAATGGTTTGATTAATTAAAGAATAATTGGCGGAATTCCATCAATACCAGGATTAGTACCAGACTTTAAACATAGGAAAGGGATACACTCCGCTTGGGCGAACTGTTGGATACCCTATTCTATATTATTAATTTTAGCTCCCTAGCTCAAACTTTTGTTTTTCAAAAAAAAAACAATTAATAATTGTGGGCGTATCAGTGGGCGGATTTTTAAAATATTTACGCATGAGCATAAAGGGCCCCTAGAGAGTATATATTATAAATTTCAGCTCCCTAGCTCCATCTTTGGTTTTTCAATAAAATTGTTTTATTTAATTGTGGGCGTGTAAGTAGGCGGATTTAAAAAATATTTAAACATAAGTATAAAGGGCACCTAGAGAGTCTATATTATAAATTTCACTCCCTAGCTCAAACTTTGGTTTTTCAATAAAAGGTTTTTGAGAGGATATATTATAAATTTCAGTTTCCTAACTGAAACTTTGACTTTTCAATAAAATTGTTTTATTTAATTGTGGGCGTGTCAGTGGGTGAATTTTAGAAAGATCATATATAGAAAATTTTTAGTGTGGGCGGATTTCAAAAATTCTTAAACTCGATTATTTCGAGTAGCTAGAGAGTATACGGTTAAAATTTCAGCTCTCTAGGTCCATTTAAAAGGCCTAATTTTTGCCGACAGACGGACGGACGGACGGGAGGACATGGCTAGATTGACATTACTATCGATGCTCATCATAAATATAGTAACTTTTAGGGCAATATTAAGATATGTTACAAACTATGAGTCAAAATTAATATACCCTTAGAATAGGGTATAAAAACGATAGTGTTTTTTTTTTCATAAAGTACTCGCAATGGGATTTTTGAATACCCTTATAATATAATAGCTACACAGCGCGGGCGTTAAGGAAATTAGGGTTAGAAGATAGGGAGGGATGCCGATGCGTGTTGGTTTTGAATGTTTGCAGATTATAATGTGTAGAAAAAATGGAGCGATTAAGAGCATTCCAAATTCTTGTTTTACGGCTAAGGAAAGATTCCTTGTATTTCAAATGCCTTTGAAATATCAAGCGCAACGATCTAACTTTCACCACCTTGGTGAAGAGATTGGTTCCACTTTTCGGTTAGATAAGTCATCAAATCACCAGTGGACCTGTTGCTGCGAAAACCGTTCTGTCGGTCATTAAGAAGTTTTCATGAGCTGACGGTTTATCAGCGTTTCCATGACCTTGGAAAGAAGGGAAGTTACTGCAATTGGTCGGTAGGAGAAGGAAGGCGGAGATTGTCTTTTATTTGGGACAGGCTGAACAAATGCTCTTTTCCATTTTCTCGGAAAGAGCCCTGAAGAAAAGGATGGTTAGAAAGGTAATGGTTTTGCTAGCGAGGAAGAACACCTCTTTAGAACGTTAGGGGAAATACCATCTGGACCAGCGGATTTGTGAACTTTATGATCTTGAAGTACTCTAGCCAGTGTACGAGTGCAGAAGTGGATCAGGTTAGGTTAGGTAGATGGATGATGCCCTTGTGAGGGGTGTCACGGCTCACTTTGACCAACAGTTTGGGTCCATTGTGTCCATTTTAGGATTCTTCAAAAAAATTTTATAACCTGAAAAAGAGAAATAAAAGAAACCGCTGTTTAACAGCTCAGTAATTCGCTTTAGTAGAACCACGCGGATTCATGTGTGAATCTCAGGAGTTTCTTCAGCTCTATAGCAGCAAGATCCTCCAGCTGCTCAAAGAAGTAGTTCCAAGAATCTTCCATCTTTTATTCTAATATACCCTGCCCGTATTCGCATAGTAGGTGAGGTTTAGATTATATTTCTTCAATGTCCCTGCAGCTCCTGCAATAGTCGTTGTACATGTACAGTCTGCCCAGCCGCTCCGCGTGTGGTCCCACTGCATAGTGTCCTATCAGGACCCACGGCAGTGTTCGAATATCTTTGCGATTAAGCCCGATCATGGTTTTAGATTTCATTTTGCCAGCCGTTCCTTGCTAGTTCATCCGCTTTCTCAATACCCGAGATGCCATTGTGCCCTGGGACTCAGCATAGGGTTACCGTATTGACAGTTGATATCTCGTCTATGTATTTTTTGCCTTTCAACGCCCTTGACATGACTACTACTGACTTCATAGCTTTTATAGCCGCTTGGCTGTCAGAGTAAATGGTGATGTGTTTGTCGGCTAGCGGCAGCTGTCTCTGGAACACACCTCTTTCATTGCTGAGTCTAAAGGTCCAGAGACTTACAGAAGATGCCTGCACCTGTACCCACGTCCATCTTGGATCCGTCGGTGCAGATAGCTATCTCCTGTTCCATTTTATTACTGCATTCGATTCTTTCGGGGATTCTTGTAACGAATCTGCTTTTGAAGACGAGGGTGTGGGGTAAGTAGTCAGTGGCTACTTTCTTTTTCAATGCACTCTATCATGTAACACACATACATAAAACAGAAACTCAGACGCTTACTACTTAAGCAGAGCCGTGAAGTGAAGATCCGCATTGAATATCCAAAACAATTTACCACAGGTGATATTGTAATGAACCCAACAAAACCAAATCCATACTCCTACAATGTACTGCATTGTTATGCACACAAAACAACTCAAATAACACTTTCATCACTTCCTACTTTGTGCTTACATTATGTAATGCAGTACAAGTCAAGTGGCTCGTAAACACCACTGACCCACTGACATGGCATTCAAATTTCATTGCCACATTACAGTGTCTGGTATCGCATACAGAAAGTATGGATAGAACATCTAACGATTACCCTGACATTGTAAGTGGATCGATGTATTACGCGATCGGTGATTTGGGTGACGAGTAATTGAGAAGTGTGTCATGAGTACAATGTGGATAAGTATGATGACTAATTTTAATGGCACGCGACCATTTCTTTGTATCGATGTGTATCGGTTTACTGGAAGGGAAATTAGTATATAAGACCAAGAATTTCAAGAATAAAATCAGATTCAATTTAGCTTTCAAACTGATTGTTTCTCTCATATGGCAAAACCTATGGTATTCGTGCCTGCCCTACGTTAACCACTTGGTTGTTAGATAAGTCCAAGGGATGTCTTTCCTCTAAACTCTATATTAAACAGTGGACCTTTACAATATGCCCCTACGGCAATTTGCCTTGGTCCACCAACAACATCGTCACCACGCGACCCGCTATACGCAACAGCGATGGAGTGTCATGTGGCACGAATACCCAAAGCCGTGGCTTTTGTTTTTTTACACCGGCACTGGCACTGTGAATTTTAACTCTTATTGCGACACTGTGCGATTTAATTTTTTTTTCGCGAACCGTACTATGTCGTGTGGTGATAGCTGTTGGTCGGTAAAGCGAGGTCAATTACCGACAAAAAAATGAAGCGCGTGACTTCGCGACGAAAGGCAATCAGTAACTCATACGAACAATCAACAAAAAAAACAATAGAGAATGATGCCTCTAAAATTGCATCATCAAACAGGGATGTTTTAGAACACCCTGTCGATGACGACACGACATCTGTCAAAGGGATAGAGTCGGTAATCATCGACTCTGAAATGGGGGAACCTGTAGAGAACTTGTCTCAACTAAGTGACTCTATTTGAGAATCCAGCACCATATGCAATAGCATATTATCGGATGAAAGACATCCCGATATAGATAATACAGTCGGCTATGTGGCACGGACTGAATCTGAGTACGTTAGGTTCACACCGAAGACAACCTTCGCCAAGCTAAAAGAGAAATGCGCGTTAGAGGTGATGCTTGTGGGAGAGGAAAAGTTTCCCAAAACCACATGTCATCAGAGGGTTCTTCCCGCAGAGTACCGGCGTAGCTAGCGAAAGCATCCTAGCCTTATTAGATGGCCAAAACAAAGAGCTCAACACGAGAACGTGGAGAGTTCTGCAAAGATCGGATGAGCGAGACATCGCACACATGGTCTTTGCTATTAATGACAGCACCATGAGGAGGCTCGTGGAGCTGAAGGGTATGGTCTCTTTCCGTTTCGGACAGACCAAACTTATCCTAAAAAGTGCCGACAAGACGGCCAAACAGCGCCCTAAAGACCAGAAACAGCACGTTTTGGGTATTAAAAATATCACAGCACACGGCAGCACCGCAACTGACCCAACAAGGGCCAGCACCAGCGCTGCCGCTAAGGCTGCAGCTTCAAGCACGGCAATACCTGTGCCAGAAAGAGAAGCTACATGCGCGAAGTCAAGCGCAGCCGAAAAGGCCGATAGTGCCAACAGCACTGCCAGAGAAAGCCAAAAACGATTCAGAACTAAGTTAGGCATGGATCGTAAGAAAGCACTGGCACAAGAAAGACATAATAACAAAAGTCCTAGAGGCAGACAAAGTGGTCTTCGTCAACAGGGTATCGTACGTAGGAGAGGTAACAACAAGCCCAATAGAGTACGAAACCCTGAATACAGACGCAAATTATGACCATCCGTCTCAGCGATTTGCACAGGGCTATGGGTTCCTGTTCCATTTTATTACTGCATTCGATTCTTTCGGGGATTCTTGTAACGAATCTGCTTTTGAAGACGAGGGTGTGGGGTAAGTAGTCAGTGGCTACTTTCTTTTTCAATGCACTCTATCATGTAACACACATACATAAAACAGAAACTCAGACGCTTACTACTTAAGCAGAGCCGTGAAGTGAAGATCCGCATTGAATATCCAAAACAATTTACCACAGGTGATATTGTAATGAACCCAACAAAACCAAATCCATACTCCTACAATGTACTGCATTGTTATGCACACAAAACAACTCAAATAACACTTTCATCACTTCCTACTTTGTGCTTACATTATGTAATGCAGTACAAGTCAAGTGGCTCGTAAACACCACTGACCCACTGACATGGCATTCAAATTTCATTGCCACATTACAGTGTCTGGTATCGCATACAGAAAGTATGGATAGAACATCTAACGATTACCCTGACATTGTAAGTGGATCGATGTATTACGCGATCGGTGATTTGGGTGACGAGTAATTGAGAAGTGTGTCATGAGTACAATGTGGATAAGTATGATGACTAATTTTAATGGCACGCGACCATTTCTTTGTATCGATGTGTATCGGTTTACTGGAAGGGAAATTAGTATATAAGACCAAGAATTTCAAGAATAAAATCAGATTCAATTTAGCTTTCAAACTGATTGTTTCTCTCATATGGCAAAACCTATGGTATTCGTGCCTGCCCTACGTTAACCACTTGGTTGTTAGATAAGTCCAAGGGATGTCTTTCCTCTAAACTCTATATTAAACAGTGGACCTTTACAATATGCCCCTACGGCAATTTGCCTTGGTCCACCAACAACATCGTCACCACGCGACCCGCTATACGCAACAGCGATGGAGTGTCATGTGGCACGAATACCCAAAGCCGTGGCTTTTGTTTTTTTACACCGGCACTGGCACTGTGAATTTTAACTCTTATTGCGACACTGTGCGATTTAATTTTTTTTTCGCGAACCGTACTATGTCGTGTGGTGATAGCTGTTGGTCGGTAAAGCGAGGTCAATTACCGACAAAAAAATGAAGCGCGTGACTTCGCGACGAAAGGCAATCAGTAACTCATACGAACAATCAACAAAAAAAACAATAGAGAATGATGCCTCTAAAATTGCATCATCAAACAGGGATGTTTTAGAACACCCTGTCGATGACGACACGACATCTGTCAAAGGGATAGAGTCGGTAATCATCGACTCTGAAATGGGGGAACCTGTAGAGAACTTGTCTCAACTAAGTGACTCTATTTGAGAATCCAGCACCATATGCAATAGCATATTATCGGATGAAAGACATCCCGATATAGATAATACAGTCGGCTATGTGGCACGGACTGAATCTGAGTACGTTAGGTTCACACCGAAGACAACCTTCGCCAAGCTAAAAGAGAAATGCGCGTTAGAGGTGATGCTTGTGGGAGAGGAAAAGTTTCCCAAAACCACATGTCATCAGAGGGTTCTTCCCGCAGAGTACCGGCGTAGCTAGCGAAAGCATCCTAGCCTTATTAGATGGCCAAAACAAAGAGCTCAACACGAGAACGTGGAGAGTTCTGCAAAGATCGGATGAGCGAGACATCGCACACATGGTCTTTGCTATTAATGACAGCACCATGAGGAGGCTCGTGGAGCTGAAGGGTATGGTCTCTTTCCGTTTCGGACAGACCAAACTTATCCTAAAAAGTGCCGACAAGACGGCCAAACAGCGCCCTAAAGACCAGAAACAGCACGTTTTGGGTATTAAAAATATCACAGCACACGGCAGCACCGCAACTGACCCAACAAGGGCCAGCACCAGCGCTGCCGCTAAGGCTGCAGCTTCAAGCACGGCAATACCTGTGCCAGAAAGAGAAGCTACATGCGCGAAGTCAAGCGCAGCCGAAAAGGCCGATAGTGCCAACAGCACTGCCAGAGAAAGCCAAAAACGATTCAGGACTAAGTTAGGCATGGATCGTAAGAAAGCACTGGCACAAGAAAGACATAATAACAAAAGTCCTAGAGGCAGACAAAGTGGTCTTCGTCAACAGGGTATCGTACGTAGGAGAGGTAACAACAAGCCCAATAGAGTACGAAACCCTGAATACAGACGCAAATTATGACCATCCGTCTCAGCGATTTGCACAGGGCTATGGGTGCCTCGGACACCTTTAGCCAGCGATGTGCCGAAGGGAACATTGCTATTGGACTAATCCAGGAAGCATGGGCAACCAATGGTAAGATATGGGTTGGCAACTCTGCTACAAAGTGTATAGTTCAATAACAAAATTTGCTCTCGTAAAATTCTTAAATATAACTAGCCAAAGTACGTAATTAATAATTAAAAGTGTATAAACAGGTGCGTCGACTGTCTGTTTCTATAAATAAAACAGCAAAAGCAGGTAATCCTAATTTATTAGCTGTGAAATAAACTTTCCAAGTAGACACCTAAGTCACATGACTGACAACAAAAGGAAAATCGATCAAACGTCACCCGAAAAAAATATTTATCCACTTTATAATACCAACAGACCATCAAAGGTTTATAAATCTCAAAAGACAATGTCGATCTCCCAATCTGACCTTGATAAAATCAAATCCATTATTGAGGCATCGCTCAATATAGGACTCTCCAAAGCGACGGCCAATCTAGCAACAAAAGACGATCTCAACAAACTTAGCAATGAGATACACTCGCTAAGACAACAAAACCAGAATTTATCTGAAAAAGTGCAGCATTTTGAAAATCGATGTTGCATTCTAGAAGAGGAGCTTGAACTGCAGAGCAGAGAGATCAGAGGGAAAAATATTATTTTCACGATTCCAAACGACCGATCTGACCCCCAAGAAAGGATTCATAACATAACCACACTTTTGCTAGGCTCTGATGCAGACCAACAACAAATGCCACAAGCCATAAAACTTAGTGAAAACAAGAAAACAATTAAACTCAAACTTAGCACTGGTTCCAATGAAACTGCAATGCAAATGTTAAGAAATTCCTTGAAGCTAAAAGGCACAGGCTGCTATATCCAACGAGACCTTAGCAAACAATCACAAATCAAACGTCGAATTCTACTCGGGTATCGAAAAGTCGTCAAAACAATTAATCCAAGCGAAGCAGTATTGATTAAAAATAACAATTTATTAATTGGTAATAGAACATTTTATTTAGACAATAATAACAAACTTAAATATAATAACACAAACGGAGAAGACGAACTACAGAATATCTACGGAAAACTCAATTTTAATGCTGTCAACGAAACTATGTTGTCAAACAGACGACAGCGTGAATGGCCCAAACCAGATGCACCAGTGATGACACTTTACACCGAAGGTCCGGAAGGTAGTAGTGTCATACAAAACTGAGAATTAAGCGTCGTCAGCTCAAACAAATTTATCTCTGCAAATATTTTATCTTACAATATATCTGGATTAAGAAATAAATTATTATTTGTAGATTTTTTTAACTATGTTAAGAACTTTGAAATTTTCTTTCTATTTGAAACACATTTAACAAGCGATAATTTAAGTAATTTTAATAAATATTTCGATGGCTTTAAGTTAATTTGGAGCGAAGCAAGTAAAACCTACATAAAGGGGCGTGCAAGCGGAGGAAGCCTGTACGGGATAAAAAAATCACATTTAAAAACTTACGATTTTGATGAATTTGAAGGAACTACCGTAGTAAAATGTATGACACAAAATAATAATACATATATCGTTCCATCATATATAAACTGCAACAAATGGACTCACGACTTTGAGAGGCTGTGTAATACAATGTCATGTTTAGCTAGCAAAAACGTTATGCTGATTGGAGATTGGAATTCGAGAATAAGTGACTCACAAACCACTATAGTGCAAACTGTAACAAACCCTAGTATATGCTGTACCAATAGGGTATCTAAAGACATAGTCTGCAATAAAAATGGAACAGATGTACTAGAGCTGCTCCAAATGTATGATCTTATTGTGTTAAACGGCTGTACAGAAGGTGATAGAGAAGGGCATTACACATTTGTCGGAAGACAAGGCAATTCAGTTATTGATTTTTGTGCTGTTAACAACGACTGGACTGGGAAAATTAAAAAAATTGAGGTACAATACAAAACTTTTTCGGATCACATGCCAATCGTGGTTGAAGTTGATGGTGAAACACCCTCATATCACAAAAACCTGCCCCTGCTACCAAGACTTAAATGGAAATCCGAAAAAACAAATACCTACCACAGGTTATTAGACAGCTTGCTCTCAGCAAATAATTCGATACCTGAAGAAACAGAAACACTCGCAAACCAAATAACTTGTTATATAAGAAGTGCTGCATCAAACAACATTTCAAATATAAGGTCACCATTTAAACAAAAATGGTTTGATAGAGAATGCATAAATGCTAGGAAGAAATCATTTGCCCTTTTGCGTGTCTGGAGAACTTGTAACGATCCTGAGGTTAAAAAGTGGTATAACCAAGTGAATACCCACTACAAAAATCTATGCCTAGCTAAGAAAACTGACTTCGATAATCAGCAAGCTCTCTTACTTAGTCAAACCAAGTCTTCGAAGGACTTCTGGAGAATAGCAAGGGAGATTAATGGTACAGTTTATCAAATAGGTACAGGAGTATCTGCTGATGATCTATATCCATATATTTTAAACATCTTCTACTGGATAACTCAAACCTTTCTTTCTCGTATGCGGACCCCCTCATTTTCGACGATTCCCTAGATGGTGAGGTAACAACTGACGAAATCAATGCTGTTATCATGAAATCCAAAAATGGAAAGGCGCCAGGCGAAGATGGGATTCCGTACGAATTCTACAAAAATGCTAGTCCAACCTTAATCAACTATTTGAAAGTTCTCTTCAACAGTGTGTTCTCGAGTGCAGACATCCCTTCATCGTTTAAGAAGTCCGTAATATTCCCCATCCACAAAAAGGGTTCGCTGGAAAACGTAGAAAACTACAGGGGAATCTCATTCATGAATGTGTCAGCCAAGATATTTTGCGGCATACTTGTAGGACGATTAGAAAAATGGGTAGATGAAAAAAATATTCTGACAGAGCGTCAAGCTGGATTCAGAAAAAACTTTTCAACCGTTGACCAAATATACACATTATCTGCGATTATAAGAGCCTTTCAAGCCAGAAACAAGGAAATGTATAGCTTTTTTGTAGATTTCAAGGCAGCTTTTGATCTTGTTAGCCGAAGTGCACTCTTCTATAAACTGTCTCAGTTGGGTATCTCTACAAAATTTCTTAAGACCATTAAAAAAATGTATGCCGAAACAAGTGCAGCAGTCTGGGATGGAAAGGATTTCTCAGAATGGTTTAAAACACAGACTGGTGTAAAGCAAGGATGTCCTCTTAGTGCCTTATTGTTTTCTCTATTTATAAACGACATAGAAAAAGATTTGCCTGGTGGAGTACGAATTGCTAATACCGTGGTCAATGTCTTGTTATATGCCGATGATCTTGTTCTACTCTCTGAATCTCCTGAAAATCTCCAATTGATGATAAATCGTCTAGCCAGTTACTGCAAAAAATGGGGACTAACCATCAACACCGAAAAATCTAAAATTATGGTATTTTCCCGTTCACCACGAGTGCAAAGTGGAAATAGATGGTTTTATAATGGAAGCCGATTAGAGATTGTGAAGGAACTCAAATATTTAGGAGTGAAACTGAACCCAACCCTAGAATTTGGTAAACATCTAACGGATAAAGCCAAGTCTTCCCAAAGCTTAGTGAATCTATCATGGAAAAATGTTTTTGCAAACAAGCGGATTCTCCTCTCAACGAAATACAGAATATTTGATTCAGTTGTTAAATCAACTCTTTGTTACGCCTCTCAAGTTTGGGGATCAGACGAGTACGAAGTAATCGAGAAATTCCACAGGAACTTCTTGAAAAAATTATTCAACTTACCAACGAAATCGCCGAACTACACAATCTATTTGGAATGCTTTTTACAAGCACTCTCAAATCGCAAGCGGATTACATCATTAAAATAGGTTCGTATCCAGACTCCCGAATAACCAAAAAAATGCTATCTTATGAATTAAGAAACAAGGACTGGTGGGCGTTAAGATGGTTAAGAATTGGAAACGCGTGTGGAGAAACTATTTCATTCGATCTAAACAACCTGGACAACTTAAAGAACCAACTTTATCGAATAATAAATAAAAATAAAGATGCTATTCGTGTGCGATTTATAGAGAAAGCTCGTGAATCAGATAGCAGAGTATTGTATTCTCACCTGAACTTCAATCTAAAGGATAAGAACTATTTCAATGACTCACTCAACTATAGTGAAATATCTCTTATTTTCAAAACAAGGTGTGAGTTGATTGGTTTAAATGGCAGCCCATATAATGGAAGCTTTAACCAGTTTTGTAATATTTGCAACTTAAAAGCGAAAGAAGACTGCTTTCACATTATTAGTGTTTGTCCAATCTACAAACCACAGAGACTCGCTTACTTCGGAAAAAAATTCCTTACCATGCAGGAGACAATACAAATTCTGAACGAGTGTGATTGGAAAAAGTTATTTTATTATATTAAATCCATCTACAAATACAGGTCGCTATTAATAACAGAATATTATGATTGATTAAGTTTATTAAAAAAATAACTATATTGTTAAAGTAACAAATGTAGGTACATGTATAAGCATTTTGCTAACCAAGCTGACGGCTAAGCCATAGCTTTAAAATTCATTCTATCTTGTAACTTATGTAATAAGAAAATATTAAATAAATGAATTTCTTACTCTTACTTACTCTTACTCTGGTAAGATATCCGGATTAAATTGTAAACACAGAGAGCTAATTTTCGCCAAATGTCCATTCAGACCAAGGGCTGCTATCTCTATTAAGAAAGATATAAAAATTTCTCTCATTCCAGGTTTCACAACCAGGGACCTGGTGGCGGTTCTAATAGAGCGCCACATAGGCCGAGAGCTGCATAAATTTGTATGCGAATCGGCGTACTTTGCTGGAGACACGGATGTAGTGCCTCCCTTACCAGTACAGGAACTTGTCCGGTATTGTGAGGACCAGAAAGTACATATCCTAATCGGCTGCGACGCAAACGCACATAATACCATCTGGGGCAACCGAGATACAAACAATAGAGGTGAGTCGTTATTAGAATATTTATATAGCAATAACCTCGTCCTTCTAAACAAGGGAAATAGTCCTATGTTTAGAAATTCCATAAGAGAAGAAGTTTTCGACCTTACTATCACATCTCCTTTTATGAAGGATATTATAGTGGGCTGGCATGTGTCTGACGAGGCATCTCTATCGGATCATATGCACATCCGATTCGAGATAAGATGCAATGCCGAACACGCGTCAGTCCGTTATGACAACAGACTGACTAATTGGAGAACTTACCGCGAAAATCTTGCGGTCAGATCTGACATGCTGCCAGAAGCACCATCAACAACAAATGATGCAGATGCTGCGCAATGTCAAATAAATGATATCATTCTTACCTCATTCAAAAATAGTTGCAAGGTTAAAAGAACCGTAGTTAAAAGGTGCGTACCATGGTGGAACGATAACCTTGAGTCTATTCGAAAGAGATTGAGAAAGCTTTTTAACAAAGCCAAACGCACCGGCACATGGGAACAATATAAACCCATGCTGACCATATACAACTTAGAGTTGCGCAGATCCAAAAGAGCCTCATATCGTGCAAACTGTGAGAGAGCCTCCAAAGGGCTCTGTCGCAGGATCAAGAAAAAAGCATGGGATTGTTAATCAAATCAGATGGTTCAATCACACGCGACCGGGAAGAAACGCTGAAAACTTTGCTTCAGGCTCACTTCCCAGGGTCTCACACTATGGTCATAATAGATGACCATATAGCGGAGGTCTCAATTCCAAGAAACCTCAGCAGAATTAATAGTTTATCCGGAACACTTTTTACTCCGGATAAGGTTAAATGGGCAATTTACTCATTTAAACCATTCAAGGCATCAGGAACAGACGGTATATTTCCAGCCCTCCTTCAAAATGGAATAGAATTTTTATTACCATCCATGATTGCCTTATTTAGGTTCAGCTTCAACTGGGGGTATATACCAGTTACCTTGAGGGAGGTAAACGTAGTATTTATACCCAAACCGGGAAACAAGCCGAGCGAATTACCTAAATCATATCGTCCGATAAGCTTAACATCGTTTTTTCTGAAAACAATGGAAAGGATTATTGACATCCACATTAGAGAATGCACATCCAAAAGCATGCCTCTGCACCCTCACCAATATGCGTACCAAAAGGGTAAATCCACGGAAGGCGCTCTGTTAAGACTAACTACAGAGATAAAAAACGCCTACCGTTGCAAAGAGATCGCACTTTGCGACTTTCTGGACATAGAGGGTGCTTTTGACAACACTGGATATGAATCCATATCAAATGGTTTGAACCATAGAAACATAGACAAACCAACCATTAAATGGATCAAAGCGATGTTGGAAAGTCGCAGAATAACTGCCTCGTCAGGAATGACCTCAGTATCAGTAACAGCCGTAAGGGGCTGCCCACAAGGGGGAGTACTTTCACCCCTTTTGTGGTCATTGGTCATCGATGACCTGCTACACAAGATGAGCAATTTGGGCTACACTACAATTGGGTACGCCGATGATATTGTCATCATAGTCAGGGGCAAAGACTCAATTGGAGTCACATCAAAAATAAAAAATGCTCTAAAGACAGCCATAGACTGCTGCATTAAGGAAAATCTTTCCATAAATCCCAGTAAAGCCGTTGTGAAGCAACACATCGAGTGCAACAAACACCGCACCTAGTGACCTACTCAGTCACAAACAATAAACAAAACACCATCGCTTGTTTTGCTGACGCATCATATAGCTTAAGCAATTAGCATTAAGAACTATGTTGTCTAGGTTAGCACTTTTAGCCATTAGGTAATTGTAGCATTAAGAAATATGTCATCATGTTAGCACTTTAAGCAATTAATTATAAGTATAAAAAGAGGCACTTGGCCCACCAATAAATACAATCAATCACCACTCATTGATCGTCGTCTTTCTTCTACATCCTATACTTCAATTCAGTATGAACAAGTTAAAGTGCTTGGCTCACAATTGTCAACAAGAACAACAAGTGCAATCGCTTGTTGTCACAACCTGCCTTCACAATCAAGTGCAATCCCAATCAAGGCACATTTAATTCAACAGCCGTCATCGTTCCTTTCACTAAAAGGAGGAAATTAGACCTAGGCCTAATCACAATATACGACACGGTCGTAGAGTGTTCCGACGAAGTCAAGTATCTTGGAGTAATCCTGGACAAGAGACTTAACTGGAACTCTCACATAAACAACAAAGCTAATAGAGCTTTATGGGCCTGTCGTCGCACATATGGCCGAACCTGGGGAATCTGTCCAAAGATCGTCCACTGGATCTACGAAGTGATGATAAGACCCATTATAACATACGCCTCCATAGTATGGTGGACAAAATCCACACAAAAGTTTGCAATAGAGAAGCTCAAAAAGGTACAACAGCTTGTGTGCCTTGGTATCTCCGGAGCCATGCCTACCTGTCCAACAGCTGCCATAGAAGCAATAACAGAAATTACACCTCTCCACATATATATCCAAAAAGTGGCGATCCGCAGTGCAATAAGTCTAATACAGTTAAACGAGATAAGTCTTAATGATCATCCGGAACTAAAGACCCTTCTCGATGAACTGCCAGAACACTATGCTTCAACAAACGGTTCTCCACGGAGATACCCAAGAGAGAAGCATGGGTTAGTAATAACCCACCAAACAGCCACAACAGCATAAAGTGGTATACGGATGGTTCTAAAATGGAAACGGGGGTAGGAGCGGGAATATACGGACCACACAAACACTTTACGATACTCATTGGGAAAAGTCCCAGCGTATTTCAAGCAGAGCTCCACGCCATTCAAGAATGCGCCAGCCACATTATTTTATCTGGCATAAAAGTTGCAACCATCCATATTTTCACGGATAGTCAAGCAGCTATAAACGCCCTTAGCTCGTATACCAGTGACTCCAAATCAGTCATGTACTGCTTCAATACCCTACAAACACTCGGAATAAGAAACAAGACCAAATTATGGTGGGTTCCGGGTTCTGTCGGGTTAGAAGGTAACGAAAAGGCCGACGAACTGGCCAGAAAAGGTTCAGAAACACTTTCATAGGTCCCGAACCTTTCTGCTGCACTCCTAGATCAGCAGCAACGGCAGTAATTAAAAGCTGGGAACATAGAAAATGTATCTATCTTTGGGAAAACATCCCAGGTCTAAGACAGGCCAAACGAGCCATTCGGCCCTGCAATCAAAATGCAAGCAAATGTCTAAACCTATGCAGGCATGATATCAAAAACCTAGTAGGTTACTTTACTGGTCACCATGGTTTAAGATATCATCTACACAAATGAGAATATCAGACTCTCCTGAGTGCCGACTCTGTCTTGAAGAGGACAAGTCAGCTGAACACATTTTATGTGAATGTCCAGCCCTTAATGGAATTAGAAAGAAGATCTTTTTCAGGGAGCAAATGAGCCCCGAGGACATAAACAATTCTTCAACTGGTAAAATTTTCCGCTTTACACGGAAAGTGGAAATTCTACTAGTGTAATGGAAGTCTGTTTCTATATAGAATTATAGGTTAAATGTGGAATAACTCAAATGACTTCCCAGTAGATGATTGAAACAACGTGGTCAGACAGGCAGGCACGAATGCCATAGGTATTGCCAAAAGGTACTGTGTTCCAGGCAGGGCACGAATGCCATAGGGATTTGCCAAAAAGAATGGAAACACAATAGTTGAGAGTCTAATGCCCAATTTCACAGTGGCAGCTTAATCCTGGGCTTAGCTAAGTGTAGGATTAAAGATAAACTTCACTTAAGTAGTTTTCGTTTTCACAGTCGATACCTGAACTTGGTTTAGTTAAGCCACTAATTGAGTGTCATTGTGAACCATTTATGGTAATAAGTCATTGTGATTGAGCACGAAATGTCAAACCAAATTATTGTTACCTATTTATTCTAAACGTAAAAAGCGATTTGTGTGACAAATAATAATAAATAATAATGGAAATTTAGGAAAAAAAAGAAGTGCTAATTTTAGTGTTGCGGAGGTGAACATTCTTTTACAAATCGTTGTAAGACACCGAGATGTGTGTACAATCTAAAACTGCGAGTGTGCGTGGAAACGAAGCAATTCTATAAAAGTCCGCATTCTTTTTCTTCATTTCTTCAACTGTTGAAGGAAGTTGAACGTAGCAACTTCGCAATAGAGCTATGTAGTGTGACGCCTTTGTTATTACTCTGCATGCTGATGATACGGAATCACCACTAAAGTCTCCAGCGGATATCAGCATCCCTCCACTTGCATAGAATCGTAATGCAGGCAGTAGCATACATTCTGGATTCAAAGAACTATTCCTAAACAAACAAAAATACATATTTGTCAAAACGATAAATTCATATTCTTTTTAATATTTACCAAGTCGTTGCATGTTCAATGTTAGGGCGTATTTTCTCTAATACACGAAGGGCTGACACTTTGGACATTCGGAATCTTCTGTAGAAGTCGACATCGTCCCAGATGTTAAAATGATTTGATCGCATTCGAAAAAATCGTTCTCTTGGGATACGCACAACAACCAAGTAGTAGTTTTCCTCGTCACTTAGTCTATTATTTCCATACTTAACTTTAATTAAACTTATGAAAAACAGGCAAACACTTCTAGATATTTGTTTTCAACTGAGCAAGAAGATTAATGTGACATTACTCTGTGGCATTTCCTTTTTAGGAAAATTGATTTGACATTTCGTTTGAACAGCATTGCCAAACATAATATATGGTTGCATATTTAGGTTTTCTCAAAGTATTTTGGGATAAATATTATCTTATTGCACCAATGGCAATTATGTATTCGCTGGATCGATACTTAAGCCACGGAAGTTGGTGGCTTAACTTAAACCAATATTTAAGTGAAGTTTATCGTTAAACCTGCACTGTGGAAACCAAATTTGTGCTAATCCTGAGTTTATCCTTGGATCGACACTTAAGCTGCCACTGTGAAATTGGGCATAATAGAATCTATTTTATTCTTACAAATACTATGCCTTATATACTAAATTTTCCCTCCCAGCATTACCGAAACACATTGATACGGAAATCACTCGCGTGCCCTAAAATTAAATCAATTTCAAAGTTAACGACTTCTTAGAGTCGGAGACGAAAAAAATAAATTTTTTAGGAGCGAGGTCCCACTTTATTGATAATCTCTTACAGTCTAATTTTACAATTTAATTTGATCCAGTATTTATACCATTGTCCAGAGGAATCTGTTACAAAGTATATGAAATGAATGTCATCATGAATGTGATATAATTTATGGTGTGCACTTCAAATCCCGAAGGGTGTTCAATTATTATTTACATTCAATGAATGTTTACATCTGGTTTCTAAACGGGATTTTATGACTCTATACAATTTTGTTTACTCAGCTTGTTGCTGGTGATAACTCTTCCCTTCTTTGAAATCTACGTCTCGTAGATCTATTAAAAATTTACATGTATTGGATTTATCTCACTCACTTTTTCTTGATGATTTTCTGATTGTGTGTTCAATGGTATTACAATTGTATTGTTGGAATCTAAATTATTTCTTTTTCTCTGACAATTATACAAAATACTGATTATTACAATAACTATTACTAATGTACAAACAATTGTTGAAGTTGATATTTTATTATTCGTATGAATCTCATTTAACTTCTTTATATTATCTCTATGGAGACTAAGCAAATATTCCAAATCTAATCTTACATTGTTTTCACTAACATTGGATTGTAGGATTTGGGGCAAGGGTTGAAAGGTTTCTATTTCCTTACTGGAAAATTCCTGGTCGTTAATTTGAATTGTTTCGTTAGTATACTGTATCAAGAAGTTACCTTCTAAATGTTGGGTTTTCTTTTCGTGAATAAGACTACCATTAAAATTTGTGACAAATATTGTGTTGTCATCTATATTTTCTAGAACTGCGCCATTATTATACTCAAAATCACACCTTGCATCATATCTTTTCACAAGTTGAGAGATGCAATGAGTTTCTGGTAATTGCTTTAATTGATAATTTCGGCAGACTAATACATTATTTATTGAATTGCATTTATTTAATACACCAAATATTTCATGTTGATTGATCAATAGTTCCTTGAATTCTAAATGAACTTGTTTTGATATAGATATTGTTGAGCGAATAAGAATATGATTATATTCTTGATTGCTAGTTTTTGGTATGGATATAACGTAAAGTATCATGACATTTTTACAAATAACTGATGGTTCAGCATATTCCAATGCTTCAATATCATTGTTGTATGGTAGAGTTTCTATCTGGGATATTGCGAGATTAATTTCTGTTTTATCTAGAAGATTAGTGTTTACCCCTTTTTGCTAATTGAGATGCCAACACGATCTCATTCACTTCATCTTTTATGATGGTTAATTTGTTAAAAAGCATCTGCTCGAATTTATCATTGTTTTGTATATTTATTGTTGTTAAGATATTATTGTAATTTGTGATTAGAGTATTTGCCGTGTCCATTAGTTTATTATTGATTTTGTATTGTTCATTATTATTTATAATAACTTCATTTTGACTTGCTAAAATGTTATCCCAGTCTGTTGCATCAGGATTTCCAGCAATCCATTTCCAGGCGGATCCGATCCAGTTGATTGATCTTTTTGGTCTTGGAATCCTTTCTTTTAATTGTTGCAATAGATTTTCTACTCGGTTCACAAGGTGTATAATCTGTGGTCTCAAGATACTGGTTGAATTGGTTGGATAATGTACGAATGGTGTTATGTCGTTAATGATAACTTCATACTGTGTTAAATTTATAACGTGAACTATTTTAAAATTTCTGTTTAGCATTCTTCCTTCTCCTTGTTTGATGGTTATTATAGGACTATTGTATTCATATACGTTAAGTGTAGCGAGTATACAACTCAGGATCGACCTACAATAAAAGATA
The DNA here is from genome assembly GCA_949715645.1 of Portevinia maculata. NCBI lineage: Eukaryota > Metazoa > Arthropoda > Insecta > Diptera > Syrphidae > Portevinia > Portevinia maculata. Next base: position 145,631,259 of record OX454527.1, on the reverse strand, counting down.
CATTGGCTTTTATTCCTGAATATTTTTAATATGGGATTTGTGAATTCTTTTTCCGCTTTCAGTGGTAATAGTGACCTTGTTGTCTTTTGCAACTATTTCTTTATTAAAGGGAGGCTTTTGTTTTCCGTCTCTTCTTTTATTTGCTGCAAAGATAATTTGTCCTACCTCATAAGTTTTTGGTTTATTTTTTTTGTAGTTGGCTATGCTAATTTTATTCTTTTGATTTCTTTTAATTAATTCTACTAAGTCTTCATTTACTTTGGCTTGAAAATCGACTAAGTTTTGATAATTTATTTTTTGTGTTCTACCAAAGAAAACGTCGCTTGGTCTTTTTTTTATTACTGAATGCACACTATTATTGTAACGATCTACTGCAATGTTAATCAATTCCTTTGTCGTGAAGTCCGTGTATTCTTTTTGAAGGCATCGCATTATTTCTATAATAGTGGAATGGACTCTTTCGACTGTTCCATTTACTTCGCTTTTTTGTGGTGGAGTAAGGTAAAGTTCTACTCCTATAGTTCTAATATAATTTGAAATTATTGGGCTTATGAATGCTGATTCATTATCTGAAACTAGTATTTTTGGTACTGTAAAATAGTGTAATACTTTCATCATCTTATTTCTGAGGTATATTGCCGATTTTTCCTTAATGTGGAAGAATTTGGTGAATTTGGAAAACTTATCGATGCATGTAATGAATTTTTCATTGTTTATTTCCATGATATCTACATGAAGTATCTCGGATGGATATTTAGGGATAGGAGTTTCTTGTAATTCTGGTTTCAGGGGATGTCTATCGTATTTATTACTATTACAGATCTCGCAAGTTTTTGTATATTTCTTGATTAGTTTAGTCATCTGCGGGAAATAGTATTTCTCTAAAATTTGCTCTTTGTTTTCTCTGTGATTTCTATGCGCTCTTGTGTGTTCTGTTTGTATAATGCTAAATTTATTTTCTTCATTTGAGATATCTTGAACAATTCTTTGTGTTAACATGATTTTAAACTTGCTGAAATGTTCCTTGAAACTATCTTGAAGTATCTGTATATTTTGTTCGGGGATTTTAATTCCGTTAATTATATTTGGATTTAATTTTTCCTTTAAAATTCGAATGAGAGTGTCTTTGTTTAGCTCTTGTATTCCTATGTAGTGTCTTCTGTAGTTTAGATGTGGTTCTTCATAAATACTCATTTCATTGTTACTGAAGATAATTTGGTTTTTGAAAACATTAATAGGAACTTCAACATGTGGGATGAGGTCTGTACTGTCCTCTTCTGCACTGTGCATAGTTGCGGATGAGCTGGAAGTCAAAATGTTCATTTCGGTTTTTAATCTTGACAGCGCATCTGCTACTAAATTTGTTTTTCCAGGTTTATATATTATTTCGCAATTATATTCTTCAATTCGGGCTTTCCATCTTTTCAACTTTGCGTTAGTGTTTCTATTACTTAAAGCAAATGTTAAAGGTTGATGGTCTGTTAAAATCTTTATCTTCCTAGCTCCATACAAATAATTCCTAAGGTTGTCTAAGGCCCACACTATTGCTAGCATTTCCTTTTCATTGGTAGCGTAATTTTCCTCAGTTTTATTTAAGGATCTTGAAATATAAGTTATTGGCTTGTCTCTTCCTATCTCGCCTTGGGATAGTACTGCACCTATTGCTTGATTTGATGCATCTGTTGTGAGAACAAATGGTTTATTGAAATCTGGGAATATTAATATTTCGGAGGATATGCGTAATTTCTTTAAGTTATTGAACGCCTCAAGTTCTTTACTGCCTAATGCAATTTTAATTTTTCGCGATTGATTGGCTTTTATTTGAGGATTCTCTCCCCTTGTAAGAGTCGTCAAAGGTTTTGCGACTTTTGCGAAATCCCTAATGAATTTCCTATAGTAGGACGTTAGTCCAAGAAAACTCTTTAATTCTTTGAGATTCTCTGGGGGTTTAATTCTTTCTATTGCCTGAACTTTTTTTGGGTCTAGTTTAATGCCGTTGCTTGATATTAAGTATCCTAAAAACTCAGTTTCTTGTTTCATAAATTCTGTTTTGTCTTGATTAACTTTTAGATTAGCTTTTTCCAATTTATTAAATATAGTGTCAACATTCCTCAGATGTTCATCTTCAGTTTTTCCAAACACGATAATGTCATCTATATATGTGTAACAAATTCTGCCTATGTATTCCTGTAAAACATCGTCTATCATTCTTTGAAAGATTGCAGGAGCATTCTTTAATCCAAATGGTAGTCGTGTATATTCGTATTTTCCATTCATAGTGGAAAATGCTGTTTTAGGTATATCGGTTTCTTTCATTTTTATTTGATGAAACCCTGACGTTAAGTCAATTGTTGTAAAATATTTAGAATTACCTAAGCTGGCTAATGTGCTAGATATATCTGGTATTGGATATGTATCTGGAATAGTTACTGCATTAAGTTTCCTAAAATCAATTACTAGTCTATATTTCTTTGTACCTGAAGCATCTAATTTTTTCGGTACAATCCACGTAGGTGAATTGTAGGGACTTTGGGATGGGCGTATAATTCCATCGTCCAGTAATTTTTTTATTTGAGTTTGCACCTCTTCCCTCATATTAAAAGGGTATGGATAAGACTTCGTATAAATTGGTTCATCAGTTGTTGTCCTAATCTCAGCTTTCACTTTCGTATCTATCATCTCTTTATCATTTACGTGTCCAAAAATATGTTTATATTTACTTAATATGGTTTGGATTTTTTCTTTAGTTGTGTTTTTTAAACGGGTATCTCTAATTTCTATATTATTTACTTGTGTGGATTGTTTTTCTTTTAGGGGTATTTTTATACCTGATTTTATTACAAGGATATTGTTCTTCCTATCTATGATAGCTTCTAATTCTTTGAGAGTGTCATCTCCGATTATTCCATCGAAGGATGCTAATCCTGGTAAAACGAAAAATGTTATAGGAGTATTATTTCCTATGCACTCAAAGAATTTTGCACTTATTTTTTTGTTAATTTGAATTTTTCCTCCGGCTGACTGAATTTCAAAAGGTTTTTGAGCTGGTTTGGCATTTGGTGCTAATTTATGCGTAATGAAGTTCTTATTGGCTCCGGTATCGATAAGGAATTTTAATTGTGTCCCATCACACATCACATATTCTATGTATGGTATGCTAGAGAGGCACTTGTCGTAAAATTTACCTCTGATTGTTCTTCTTCCTGGTCCGTATTTTCTTCGTTTGCATAATTGTTGTCTTCGTATTCCTCAGCGTACTCATCCAAATATTGTTCTTCTTCTTGTGTGTCTATATTAAACACTCTTTGACGCTTTTGTGGAATATTTCCTGAACCATGTTGGAAGTTTTGATTATTAGCTGGTTGGTTGTACCTGTAATCTTGTTGATAATGTTGTTGATTGTAGCTGGGTCTATTCATGTAATTAACTTGTCTAGTTTGGGCGGATTGGTCTGTTTCCATTGGAGTTGGTGGTTTTGGCTGTGTTGGTCTTTGCGGTGGAGGATAGTTTGATTGTTGCTTCTGATTATTGAAATAATTTCTCAGCTGTTGATTGTGTTGAATATTATAAGCCGCGTTTCTTTGTTGTACGGGGAGTGGCTTTGATGGATTTGATGGCTTATGTTGCCATTGTCTAGGAGCGAAGATTTGGTTGACAGGGGTTGAAATGCTATTACTAAAATCTCTTTTGTAAAGGGAAATGTTCCTATAATTTAGGTTTTGTATTTCAAGGCATGTCGCATATGCCTCTGGGAGAGTATGGGGTTTTTGAATTATTAGAATCCTGGAGAGTTCTCCATTTAATCCCCTAATGAACACGTCAAGTGCTCTATTTCGATAGCTCTCAATCAGTGCCGTAATCGTTTCTGAGGAATAATCCTCAGTTTTGATTTTATTTATTATAAGTGAAAACTGATGGTTAACACTTGCATAAAATTCGTCAAGAGTGGAAGTTCTCTGTGACATCGAATTTAATTGTTCCAATGTTCGAATGTCTCTTTTATCTGCGTAATGCAATGAGAGGCATTTTTTTATTGAGCTCCAATCTTCATTAAATATATTATAGGAAATTAGTGCGGTATCCGCATGTCCGCGAATCTTTTGCCTAATGCCTTGGAGGATTGATCTATAGATCGGCTTATTTCTTACTACCTCATAATCCCTTAGGATTGTTTCAACCGTGTGTATCCACGATATATATTGGACGGGATTACCGTCGAAAACCTGCAATTCTTTTATGCAATCCGGTAATTTGGAAATTTCTTTCAATTCTTGCTCATTTTTAGGACCCGGTGGAATACTCTCATTATTTTTTGAAGATGTTGTCCTAACTTCTAAAGCACTTAATCTATGATCAATTTTCTTCATAAAGTCGATCTGGGCATTTACTGCTCCAGTAAGTCTGGTTACTGTGTCTTTAAGTTCTTCCATTTTCTTTTTTATAACAGAAAGATAAGATTAGAGGAGGAGGGATCGTAGATAAATGATTAAAAAATATAAAATTAAAGGTGGAATATATAGTATATTATATATAAAATTGTCAGTTTTTATACTTAGAATGTTCAATTTTGTAAATATTTAATTCAACAAATAAAAAAAAATAAAAATATTTTTCCTTTTCTGTTCTAATTTCTAAACTTTTGACAAAATAATTAACTTGCTTAGCTTTTAATCTCTCTTTATGTTTTAAGAGTTTTGCGTAAAACTATTTAATTCTAATTGTTTTCTTTAACTTGTTAAAACACTTTTTGCATTGGTTTTTCACCTTTAATATTTAATTTCTTTCTTGGTTTTTTACCTTTAATATTTAGTTTGTATGTATTTCTTTCTTGGTTTTTCACCTCTAATATTTAATTTGTATTTATTTCTCTTTTGGTTTTTCACCTTTAATATTTAATTTGTATTTATTTCTCTTTTGGTTTTTCACCTTTAATATTTAATTTGTATTTATTTCTCTTTTGGCTTTTCACCTTTAATATTTAATTTGTATGTATTTATTGTATGTATGTATCATATTTATTTTTCATTTTACTTACACTAAAATAATGATCTCCATCTTTCATCCAATGGAGCCGGATGGACTGCGGGGCAACGCAGATGATCAAAACCCTTCTCTGGATCCTTCTACAGTCTGATGATCTTCAGAGGATTTTTATAGTGCGCGTGTCCGGGTGAGTGGTTACACACTTGGACAAGCAGTGCTGGAGTAGTCCGATGTATCCTTTTTGGAGAATGGTGTTAAATATTGCCACTTCCTACTAATGGTTCGGTTGCTACTACACTTGGTGTTTTTCCAATTACTGACCGTTGAGGGTACACTTTCACTGTACTTTTAGTGCTAATTATTTTTAGATCACTTTTCACCTTAACACTTTTAATTATTTAAAACTTGTCCCTGCTGCTCGGGCGACAGTTAACGACTTCTTAGAGTCGGAGACGAAAAAAATATATTTTTTAGGAGCGAGGTCCCACTTTATTGATAATCTCTTACAGTCTAATTTTACAATTTAATTTGATCCAGTATTTATACCATTGTCCAGAGGAATCTGTAGAAATCCCGAAGGGTGTTCAATTATTATTTACATTCAATGAATGTTTACATCTGGTTTCTAAAAGGGATTTTATGACTCTATACAATTTTGTTTACTCAGCTTGTTGCTGGTGATAACTTCAACATACTCATCCACATTGTACTCATTTAATTGTCACCCAAAGCATAGATCGTGCAATTCATCGCTCCAGTTACAATGTCAGTGTAATCGCCAGATGTTCTATCCATACTTTCTGTATGCGATACCAGACACTGTAGTGTGGCAATGAAATCCGATTGTTATGTCAGTGGGTCAGTGGTGTTTATGAGCCACTTGACTTGGACTGCCTTACATAATGTAAGCACAAAGTAGGAAGTGATATTTGAGTTTTTGTGTGCATTATTATGCAGTACAATGTAGGAGTATGGAATTATGTTGTGGGTTCATTACACTAGTTTAAACTTTTCTGGCCCATATGGTACAAAAGATCTTTTAGGTTTAAGTATAAATCGCCATGGTGAGCCAGAATTAAAAAAAAAAAAAAAAACTCATACGAATTAATGAGTTTGTTAAAAGTTTGAAATGCAGCTTTAGTGGAACATTATCACTCCGATGTCACCCCTCATGGGTGGAACTTGGAAGCGCCTACTGAGATCGGTGCAGCAGAAATTACACCTGAAAGTGGTCCCAATGAAGATCTCTTAAATTATCATGATGTCCGAGAGAATATAGTAAACACCAGACCAATTAGGTTTTTCCCGTCTTCTATGAGATCGCAGCGCTCTCAAACCTAACCATTACCAAATAGGGTCATAGATAGAGGCAAGTATGGAAAACGATGGGTTGACTCTTAAAAAGACATTGGCTAATAAATGAAAAATATTCCAACGCATTTTGGAAGAGAATGATTCGTGAAAATCTACGCATTTAAGGAAATGGTTGAATTCATCTCCGTCGAGTAAAGAAGGTGATATCGTATTCAAAATTAACTGCGTCATCAGCTCGATGCGTAAGTTAATCCAAGTTCTTCATTGTTCAACGTAGGCTACACTCAGCCAATTAAGTTAAGTCAGTTACGATGGCGGTGCTTAACTGGACTGGACAGATAATACATAGTTACCACCCCCAGGGGCGGAGCGCGAGGTGAGAATGATCAAAGTGTTCAACGTGGGTTAAGCCTTATTTTAAAAACATTTCTTAAATACAATTTTCTTTCCTATGAAAATTTTGAATAAGTTGTTTATAAATTAGGCCTTTAAACTGGACCTATTCATAACTTTTTTCAAGATTGCTTTGTGAATATGTTACTCAGCAAAAAGTCATATTTATATATTATAAATTTTAAACTTAATTAAATTTAACAAGCAATGTATTACCGACTGATGGTACCAATTTCATATTTGTTAAAATAACATGCAAAGATAAATTTTTTTACTCGGTTCAGCTTATAGACCTCACAAGAACATTGAAATAGCACCATTACTAGCTAAAATAGATGAATTGGTCAACATATCACCTTATATTATATTAGGTGGAGATTTCAATAGCAATCTGCTCTTAGAATCCGCACTTTCTGATGACATGAGAGCTCTTAACTTACGTCCAGTAAATACGTCAAGTCCAACTCACTTTACCAAGGAATCAAGCACCCTGCTTGATGTATTTTTTGTTAGGCACTTGAACAAAGTTCTTCACTTTAACCAACTATCTGCATTGGTCTCAAGTTTTCAGAATGGTATCAGTTGATGAGCAAGTTTCCTTTATTCAGGATAATATTAACTATCTTTTTAATGTCCATGTTCCTTATAAGACAAACATTTTGCGATACAATGACCATCCCTGGTTTAATAACAATTTAAAAACATTAATTAATAAACGAGATATGGCATATAATACGTGGAAACGTTTTAGACTGGAGGTATTTCGTAAGGCTTATACTGACTTGAGAAACAGAGTTGTACTTCAGATTAGGGAATCAAAAAAACGCTTTTATTCTTCTCGACTAAATCCTTCTCTGGCTCGTCATAACCTTTGGAAAAATTTGAGGGATATAGGTGTTGGTAAGCGTTTAAATAATAACTCACTAACCAATATTGACTGTGAAGAGCTGATTACAAATTTTACATCGCTCACATCGTCTGAGCCAAATGGAGATTTAGTTTTGCCGCCGTTAATGAAGAAGATGTTTTAAAATTCTATTTAACCATAAAATCTAATTCCGTTGGATTCGACGGCATTCACCCAGTATTCCTGAAGGCGACTCTTCCGTACACTTGAAAATACATAACCAATGTCTTTAATGTGATAATCATGACTGGAGTTTTTCCTAGCATCTGGAAACGGGCAAAAATCATCCCTGTTCCAAAAAGCCGAAATGAGTAATGAGTATTAAAATCGAGTATGGATTTGATGTGTTTGTGGTAATCCACCGATGATCCCAAACCACCACATCTGGGTGAAACTCCACAAAATATATATAGTCATACTAGTAATAGTTGACTATATATATATTAATTTTTTGACTTTCAGTCATAGCCATACAATAGGCTGAACAAACATTGCTTTTGTTATTCTTCAAATCTGAAGGAACATTTGAATTGGAAATAAGTTCACACTCATTCGTGAGTGGTGACAACACATATACCCCTGGTATAAAACTTTTTAAAATCGCGTAATGAGTACCTATCGCCCAATAGCAATTCTACCATTCTTATCCAAAGTTTTTGAAAAGGTTATGAACACGCAGATAAGGCTATACTTAGATAATCATGATATGTTATGTCCAAGTCAATCTGGCTTTCGTCCTAGCCACAGCTGCACGACAGCTTTAATAAATGTAGTCGAAGAAATAAGGCAGAGTGTGGAGAAAGACCATGTAACCTTTCTTACACTCTTAGATTTCTCAAAAGCTTTTGAGACTGTCAACCACCATGTTTTATGCGGCAAACTAAGTGAGAAATTCCAGCTTTTTTTTTTTTTTTTTTTATAATGGACACGCACTAAAAGGATTTTTTGATACCCTTATAATGTATTAGCTACACACCGCGGGCGTTAAGGAAATTAGGGTTAGAAGATAGGGAGAGATGCCGATGCACGTTGGTTTTATAAATGTTTGTAAATCATAATGTGTAGGAAAAATGGAGCGGGGAAGAGCATTCCACATTCGTGTTGTACGGCTAAGGAAAGATTCCTTGTATTTCACTGTACGTCCGAATACAGGCTTAAGGGTAAACTGATGCGCATTCCTGGCATGGCGGGTAGTGCGGTTGAAATGTTCTAGGGGTGGAATGCAACTGGCTATTTCGTTTGAGCACTTATGGTGGAAATAACGATAAAATAACGAAAGGCAGACATTACGACGATGACTAAGAGAGTCAATCGATCTCGCAATGTCTCGGTCGCCAATGAGTTTTATCGCGCGTTTTTGGATCCTGTCAAGTAGCTCCAAATAAGTTTATGTTATCTTCAGTGAAACTTGTTTTCTCGTACTTATCCTTAAGATACCAAGCAGTGGTTGCTGAGAACCAAACGTCCTCCTTCCTTCTGCCAAGCAGAGGTGTCCCTCAGGGATCTATACTGGGAACTTTACTATTCAGTATGTACGTTAATGACCTCCCCTCGCTTGGTTTCAACTCGTCCTTACACATGTATGCTGACGATGTACAGCTTCGGTACAGCTGCCCTTTGGGTTTAATTGAAAATGGAGCTTGCGAGTTAAATGAAGATTTAAGTAAAATTTTCCTCTGGTCCCGATCAAATGGACTTTGTTTGAATCCATCCAAGACCAAATGTTTGATTATCTCTAGAAAACCATCAGACACTTCGTACTTTCCACAAATACTACTCAACGGTACACCCATTGAGTTTGTTCGGTCAGCAAGAAATCTAGGATTAGTCTTTAACAAAACCCTAACCTGGACCAACCATATACAATTGGCAATCGGAAGAGTGTATTTTGGCTTACGTATGTTATAGGCCACCCAAATAATTACTCCAATTAAAACAAGAATAATACTTGCGAAGTCACTACTCATCCCCCTATTATTATTTGGGTGCGGAATTTTTAGTAACTGTGATAGCAGGCATAGGAGGAAACTGAATGTTGTATTCAACAGCTTGGCAAGGTATGTTTTTGGTCTGCGAAGATATGAACATATTTCTACATATTCCAGACAATATATGGTTTCACTCTGGAAGACTTATTTGCTCTAAGGATCTTAACAATGCTCAACAATATTCTGCAAACACGGAAACCACCGTATCTATATAGCAAAATCCAGTTTTCCACATCAGCTAGAAGTTGTAATCTGACACCAGTACGCTACCTCGTTTCGAGTCGTCAATTTTTTGTACATGCGATTCGGTTGTGGAATTCTCTCCCCCAAACTATGTTGCGATTACTATGCCACTCTGGTTCTCACTTGCTTGGATCGTTACTTGGCATGCTTGCATATGCACAGCTAGGAACGTCGGATGGGATGGGTTCTTGATCCGCAAGTACCAGACACAACAAAAGAACTAAAATATGTTCATGCCAAGATTTGACTTTCGAACGCGGACGGACGCTACTTCATTATCAGAAACCAAACTAATAAAGCTCGTGGGCAACCAGATGGCATGTCGCCAGAGTACTTTGACCCCACCCCTTTGCAATTAAATGCACCATGTCAGCTTTTGTACTCGATCGTTTTGGAAGCTGACCCTATTTCAGCCTTTGAACGATCTACTGCTTCTTACCTTGTGACGACACCTGAAACTTCACCACACACCACCCCATTAAACTGAAAAATCACTGCATCTTGCTACGCTTATATAATTTTTTTTTTATTGCCAGAAATCTATGTTATCCATTCTATGATTAAATAGTTCAGTACCGAAATTTAAAATTATGTTTAGTTTCTTCCTTGTTTTATCAAATAAAATAAATTATATATAAAGATAGGCAAATTCAAAGTTTATAGGAAGAAAACAAACTAGATTTTGTTTGGCAATCATAAATTAATATATCAAATGTATGAAGGCAAGTACCCACATAGGAAAATGAACAAAAAAAAACTCACCCGTATCCGTCTGGAGATTGTGCACAATATCCCACGTGGTTCTATATCTGTAAGGTTATATCCAATCCACTAACGCTTAATTTATAAGCCAAACTCGCTATCACAAGTAGGTATTCTAATTTAGGTATATTATTTTGAAATTTTAAGTTCAGTTAAGTTAATTTAATAGAAAATTTTAGGAAAAATGAAACTTTAGGCAAATATTATAAATATAGCAAAGATCAATCAATTCTGTTTTACCTTACGCACTTTATGACTTATTAAATTTTTGTGATTATATATATATTTTTTTTTTTTTTTTTTTGGGTTGACATGGGATGCCAAATTCACGATCACTGCTACACCGGTACTACGAAAACCGAAGTAAGACCACTTGCGCTCGTATTCCGCCCGCCGCCGACCACTGACCGCACCTCCCGACTCACCTATGACCGCTGATTACGTGTGTGTCGCGCTCCCCGATCGATGGATGACTGGACCGATTAGGCGATATTTGCTGATATCAATTGGAGCGTAACTGGTCTATGAGTAGGAGTGCGGGCGAGGTGGGTAGTCTCCAAAAGGGTGTCGAGGGACTTTTGTACTGGTCGTCTGCGCGGCTCTCTGTGGAGTTGCAGCGGTTAAATTTTTTTTTTTCATACATAGATTGTGGGAAAAATCTATTTTTGGTCTTACGGTGATCTTTCGTTTACCAAATTCTCTTCCTGCCGAATATCGATGATTGGGACTTAGGGCGTGGATACCGAAATGTGATCTCACGAAATAAATTATCAATGACCTGAATACCTAGGGTATAAAAATTTTTTTTTTTTTTTTGTAAGTTGTAGATATTTTGGCGATATTAGAGAGATATTTACCTTATGTCAAAATTGAATTAATCCTAAGACTATGGTTTTTAAAAAAAAAACAATTATTGTCTTTTCGCGGTGGACTATGAGGTGACAACCAGAATTTGGACTAGGTTTCAAATATTTCACCGGGAGATGTGCCTCCTCTAAAAGTCAACCAGGAAAAGAAAGGGAACTCTGGGAAATGTAACGATGGAGCATTGGCTGGATGTCTGCATGTGCATACATAAAAAAAAATACAGGTTCCGGTTTCCACCATGTCGATCAATTTCGACAAGCTAGTTCGAATTCCGTACAAGGTACAGGGTGGACAAACGAAAAAGGTATGTTTGCACGCTAATTCCACATCCGTAACAAACCTTCTTTGTTTAAATAAATTGAATATTTGTTAAAACAAAAAGGAATATGGAGATGTTACCTTCTTTCTAAATTCATCCGAGGTGACCTGAATACTCCTTCCACCCTTGACGCTACTGCCGAATATCCTTGGCATGGTATGTTCCCATTAGTTTACCTTTCAGATCCTCTAACTCATATAAACATTTGCCAATTTTTTTTCTGACTCGACATTTAATGAATTTTGGTAGGAACTTTGCTGTTTTTGTATGGGCAAATGAGCTTTGATCAAAATTCCGACGAAATACCTCCTGCCCTACTACAAAGTGTATGTTCTTTGCTCGAGTGTTGTAGGTTTTTTCAGCCTTAAGGTGAGCGCTTTGCAGGTTTTGTTTTATACGTTCCCGTATCAGCTGTAATCGATCAGAAGAGGGCATGGTACGTATATCTGGATCTGTGAGTGAGGCTAGCCTTTTGAGCAGCGGATACTCGTTTCCGTCCAGGACCATATGTTGTCAGAACAACGCAAAATACGGTGAGCAATTCGTAGCTGAATGGTAAACGCTCCTGAGTGTTGCACCTATTAGCGACACGTATTTGTCCCAATCTGCATGGCTATCTTTAACAAATACCCTAATTTTTGAAATGATTTCTCTGTTGACGCGTTCTGAGCAATTGGCTTGCGGGGAGTATAGAGCTGTTTTAATATGCCTTATGTTATATGTTTTCATAAGTCTGGCGAACTCAACTGAAAGGAATTGTTTTCCATTGTCGCTGTGGATAAATTCAGGAGTTCCATACTGGTGGAAAACATTTTCTTCTAGATGCTTACAGATTGATCTGGAACAAGCTTTCTGTAGTGGTTTCAGAAAAATATATTTAGTGAAATGATCAATGCCAATGAATATAGAGGTATTTCCCAATTTAGTGCGAGGGTAAGGTCCTAAGAGGTCAATATAGAGTTTTTGCATTGGTCTTTCAGTGATAATCTGCTGACCCATTTTTGGTCGAAGGGTAGTGTTTGCTGGCTTTATACCTTTGCAGACCTCGCACGCACTGATAAATGCTTTGATCTGTTTCACCATTCCTGGCCAATAGTATTTCTGGCGCACCCGATAAAGCGTCTTAGCGACCCCACCATGACACCCGTTTTTAGAGTTATGGACATTTTCAATGGCTTTACAAGTTAACTCCTCAGGCAACCATAGTTTCCATAAGCTCTCTTCCTCATCTGGTGACCCTCTTCGAAAATGCACTCGTTTGTAAATATATCCATCCGAGATACAAATATCCGGGATATGGTTCGGGTAAGATGTTATTTCGTGCTTAAGTTTCCTATATTCTTTGGATGCAAAATATGGCGAATTTAAGTCAATCTCGGTACTGCTAACTAATGAAACTAGCTCACACATATCCAATCGCGAAAGTGCATCAGGCACAATATTAAGGCTTCCCTTCCGATGTTCAACCGTAAAATTAAAAGACTGTAGTTTCAAGCACCATCTCGCTAACCTTCCACTCAGATCCTTTTGGGTCATAAGCCACTTAAGACTGGAGTGGTCGGTGATTATCTTGAAGGGCAGTCCTTCAATATAAGGCCTGAATTTGTATACAGCAACAATAGCTGCTAAGCATTCTTGCTCTGACACCGTATAGTTTTTTTGTGCGTTATTTAATTTTTGAGAAACGTATGCAATTGGACGCTCTCGCCCATCATCGTCCACTTCATACAGCACTCCACCAACTCCAGAACTAGAAGCGTCGCACTGCACTACAAATTCCCTCGAAAAATTGGGCTGTGCTAAAACAGGCGCAGTTGTCAAGGCGTCTTTCAATTTTTGAAAGGACACAGCTGCTTCCGGGGTTAGAATGAAAACTTTAGATTTTCGGAGGCAGTCTGTTAAGGGGGCTGCCAGATCTGCGAAATTCGGGATGAACTGCCGGTACCAGCCTGTCATACCGATAAACCTACGGATCTGCCGAACGCTTTTTGGAAGTGGGAATTCGGTTATCGCTTCCAGTTTGGCGGGATCGGTTTTCAGACACCCTTGCCCGACTATGTACCCCAAATACTTTATCTCGCGTTGACAGAATTTGCTTTTTTCTACGTTTATAGTCAGTTTGGCTTCATGTAGACATTTCGCAATTTCGGTCAATAGTGTCATATGCTCCTCAAACGTCGCTGAACAAACCAGTAGATCATCCAAATAGACAAAAACGTTCTCACGAAATCGAGATGGAATAACCCGATCCATGAGACGACTCATTCTTTGTGGGGCGTTGCATAACCCGAAAGGCATAACTGTAAATTCATACAGTGGCCTTCCCGGTACTGCAAATGCCGTCTTTTCTCTCGACTTCACTTCTAGCGGAATTTGCCAGTAAGCATCTTTCAAATCAATTCCGCTTATGAAGTGTGTATCCTTGAGTCTACTGAGCAATCCACCGATGTGAGGCAGCGGATAAGCATCCTTTTTCGTTACACTATTGACCTTGCGAAAGTCTATACAAAGTCTAACTTTCCCAGGCTTCCGAACTAAGACAATGGGAGAACTCCACGGACTGTTACTTTCGACTATCACTCCTAGAGAAAGCATTCGATCAAGCTCTGCATACGCTTCTGTTTGACGTGGGGGCGAAAGAGGAAAATGCTTCGTTTTAATTGGCACAGCATCACCTGTATCTATGAGATGTTCTTCCGTGTTTGTTTTTCCAAGACCTAACTTCGAACATGATGGAAACAGTTCAACAGTTTTATCCAAAGTGTACTTTTGCAGTGGAGATAAATCGTGAATAGTTAGATCAGATGAAATCGCTCCAATCGCAGAAATCTCTGGTACTATTTTTGGAATTATGTTGAAACGGTTCCAAAAATTAATACCTAGATATACACGTTGCTGTAGAGTGGGCACTATGTAGAAATCAATGGTCTTCGTACTGTTGTTAAAATGTACTGGGATTTGACAAAACCCATGGATAGCTTGTTTCGAACCATCTGCAGTACTTATACTTGATTTGAATGGCTTAATTGATATGGAATTACGTTTGACAAAGTCCAAGCAATCCTTCCCAAGCACACTGACGGACGCACCTGAGTCAAGTAAAGCGTAAACCTGCTCATTTCCAAGCCTGATATTTAAAAATGGCCTCATGTCGTTGGAATCGTCAATCAAGGCTGACTCTAATACATTCCTGTGTGCCTTCCTATTGGCGTACCGATTTTTACATTTTCCTATTTGCTTTGAAACTTTAAAATTGTGTGAAGTACCAAAAATGCGGTTTCTTGTGTTCTGATAACGCTTAACTCTCTCGTGAAAAGACAGTTGTGGATTATTATCTGTTTGTACAGAAGCGTCCGCACCTCTAGACATTCTTTTCAAAAGAGTTACTTTTTCGTTTGATAACACTTCATTTTGAGGGAATAACTTGTGATCATTTGTGGTATCTTCAGACGGTCTATGATTATCTGACGATATTTGAGGGTGTTTTATTGGCTCGGGGGTTGGGCATTTGAACGAGAGTCCCCGGCTGCCATCTCGCTCACGTTCCTGTTTAACGAATGATTCTTAGGACATGTAAGTGTCGTTGCATTTTTTTCGCCACACCGATAACAGAAAAGCCTCCTTGATTCCGCTGGACATTCGTAAAATGAGTGGCCAACTTGGTCACAATTCCAGCAAGTAAACTTGGTCGTATCAATCAAATGTCTCGCGTGATCGAATTTAGTGGAAAAGGCAGCTACTTCGGAACTTTCTTTACATTGTTCTTCCTCAATTTCGTTCACGTACACTCCTCTTCTATAGCTTGAATATCGCTGAGACATTTGATGATTGAGAAATAATTCAGCTTGCCTCGCAACATCACGTAAATGATCTAAACTGTTGACCTGATATGGAAATAAAAGAGGCCCTAAGCTCTCCTTCGAGTTTTTCTTAATCAACTCTATCATCTTCACCTCACTTAAGGGTTCTCTAAGACGAGCATTCATTCTAAGCAAATCGGTATAAAAGTCATCAAAATTTTCTTTTGGATTTTGGCGGCGTGCTAACATTCGTAAAATCTTTTCATGATCGTTTTCCAGCTTGCTAAACTCTTTAATTAAGGCGCTTTTTAGATTTTCGTACGACGCTCCTGGGTTTTGCTTCAAAAAAAACCAAAACCAAGATTGCGCTTTTCCCTTAACTAGAACATGAAAGTTCGCTAGCACATGCTCCCAGCTACAATGAGAACGTTCTTTAAGAGTTTTAACCTTAAATAGGAAATCGTGCACATTATCTGAGCCATCGTAAGATATTTGCCACTTTTCTATTTTACATAGTGGATTCGTTGAAGAACCAGTGGACTGTGAAAAATTGCTTACTTGTGGCTGTTGAGTTGGCCCTACAAATTGATTGTGCGTTGAAAAGGATGCGTTGTTTAGGAACTGTTCGAACTCCACCCTAGCAGCGTTCGAAGGACCTGGAATATTAGTTCTCCCTTCCTCTGATCTCAAATTTGGTATATTTGCATCTAGTAAATCTAATCTTCCAACTAACGTATTCCTAATACCTCTCATTTCGTTAATGAATACTTGTTGATGGGCCTCGATAATACGTTGAAATGCTAGTGACAACGCTTCAATATCTGCTCTATGAACCGAAGCAGAAGACATAGCTTGAGAGTTGACAACATTGTCATTATTACTGCTAGTACTTGGACTACTATTCTCGCCTGCCTGTGCAGCTGCAGTGAAAGGATCCAGCTGGGTATTTGAAGTATCGTTAGCTGATACACGATGGTTTGCATTGTTGTCATTTGGCGGTAATGAGGTTTCAGTGCTGACACCAGGCGCGTTACGATTACCGACGGCTACAACCAGAGTACGACTAACGACTTGTCTTGACTCAATTTGACCTGAAATCGGAGTTCGATTACGAGAATCAACGGAATGCCGATTCGAATTCGAGGAAATATTACCTCGACCTCTAAAGCGAGTATTTGGCCTTCTATTTCCTTCCATATTCAATAAAACTAATTTTCTTAATTAAAATATCAATAACTTTCAATCGCTTTTATAAATGTAAATCTTTAAAGTATCACAACTTCCAAATATAAAATGTTATATATTAAATTTATCAAAGAAAATTTCATAAGGGTTTCGGGGTTTGTGTGGTGAAACTAAGGCATCGTTCGTGTTTTGTTATATTTCTTAACATGATAGATTTGTATGTAGCAGTAAGAAGTGTAAACCGCATTATAGTAGATGTAAGTTTATTCACAGACGGACTTTTTATAGCGAACTATATTAATACGAGTTTGATGATGAAGTAAGCAAATAGTAGCAACATTTTCTATTATAACCAATACTAGAAACGGACTATACTATATAGGAAAAAAGTAAGTAAACTAAAAAAAAACTCATATGCAACTACTGTCTCCTTCACTGGAAACCAAGTAGGACTCTATAAGTAAACAAAAGCAGTTAAGATTGATCTGAAATTCTAACAGTCGCTACGCGGATCAAACGCTATCATTTAAATACCGGGACTTACTGCGAAAAATCAATCAAACTTTAACTGTAAGGCTATAAGCCTGCATGTTGGGCGCCATTTCTTTGTTGCGATTACTATGCCACTCTGGTTCTCACTTGCTTGGATCGTTACTTGGCATGCTTGCATATGCACAGCTAGGAACGTCGGATGGGATGGGTTCTTGATCCGCAAGTACCAGACACAACAAAAGAACTAAAATATGTTCATGCCAAGATTTGACTTTCGAACGCGGACGGACGCTACTTCATTATCAGAAACCAAACTAATAAAGCTCGTGGGCAACCAGATGGCATGTCGCCAGAGTACTTTGACCCCACCCCTTTGCAATTAAATGCACCATGTCAGCTTTTGTACTCGATCGTTTTGGAAGCTGACCCTATTTCAGCCTTTGAACGATCTACTGCTTCTTACCTTGTGACGACACCTGAAACTTCACCACACACCACCCCATTAAACTGAAAAATCACTGCATCTTGCTACGCTTATATAATTTTTTTTTTATTGCCAGAAATCTATGTTATCCATTCTATGATTAAATAGTTCAGTACCGAAATTTAAAATTATGTTTAGTTTCTTCCTTGTTTTATCAAATAAAATAAATTATATATAAAGATAGGCAAATTCAAAGTTTATAGGAAGAAAACAAACTAGATTTTGTTTGGCAATCATAAATTAATATATCAAATGTATGAAGGCAAGTACCCACATAGGAAAATGAACAAAAAAAAACTCACCCGTATCCGTCTGGAGATTGTGCACAATATCCCACGTGGTTCTATATCTGTAAGGTTATATCCAATCCACTAACGCTTAATTTATAAGCCAAACTCGCTATCACAAGTAGGTATTCTAATTTAGGTATATTATTTTGAAATTTTAAGTTCAGTTAAGTTAATTTAATAGAAAATTTTAGGAAAAATGAAACTTTAGGCAAATATTATAAATATAGCAAAGATCAATCAATTCTGTTTTACCTTACGCACTTTATGACTTATTAAATTTTTGTGATTATATATATATATTTTTTTTTTTTTTTTTGGGTTGACATGGGATGCCAAATTCACGATCACTGCTACACCGGTACTACGAAAACCGAAGTAAGACCACTTGCGCTCGTATTCCGCCCGCCGCCGACCACTGACCGCACCTCCCGACTCACCTATGACCGCTGATTACGTGTGTGTCGCGCTCCCCGATCGATGGATGACTGGACCGATTAGGCGATATTTGCTGATATCAATTGGAGCGTAACTGGTCTATGAGTAGGAGTGCGGGCGAGGTGGGTAGTCTCCAAAAGGGTGTCGAGGGACTTTTGTACTGGTCGTCTGCGCGGCTCTCTGTGGAGTTGCAGCGGTTAAATTTTTTTTTTTTCATACATAGATTGTGGGAAAAATCTATTTTTGGTCTTACGGTGATCTTTCGTTTACCAAATTCTCTTCCTGCCGAATATCGATGATTGGGACTTAGGGCGTGGATACCGAAATGTGATCTCACGAAATAAATTATCAATGACCTGAATACCTAGGGTATACAATTTTTTTTTTTTTTTTTTGTAAGTTGTAGATATTTTGGCGATATTAGAGAGATATTTACCTTATGTCAAAATTGAATTAATCCTAAGACTATGGTTTTTAAAAAAAAAACAATTATTGTCTTTTCGCGGTGGACTATGAGGTGACAACCAGAATTTGGACTAGGTTTCAAATATTTCACCGGGAGATGTGCCTCCTCTAAAAGTCAACCAGGAAAAGAAAGGGAACTCTGGGAAATGTAACGATGGAGCATTGGCTGGATGTCTGCATGTGCATACATAAAAAAAAATACAGGTTCCGGTTTCCACCATGTCGATCAATTTCGACAAGCTAGTTCGAATTCCGTACAAGGTACAGGGTGGACAAACGAAAAAGGTATGTTTGCACGCTAATTCCACATCCGTAACAACTATAAGGATGGTAGGATGTGGCACTCGGTTCGTAGCAAGGCTTAGGCAACATTTTGAGGCGCTTCGATGATAGACTTTAACTCGCTCATTGCAAAATTTAAGTTTGTTTTATTTTCTACTTTATTTTCTTTATTTTCTATATTTTATCCTTTGTTGAACTTAATTTCCATCATAATATGCTGTAACTTAGTTTTCATTCACTTCATGCAATAGTGTTTAATACTGAAGCTTACACTACCTTAAAAGATACTGTATCTTACTGTGTAAGTTAAATCAATATAAATAAATAAATACGAAATATGAAAAATATGTATACATACGAGTACATAAAAAAATGTTTCTTATAAATTTTCTGGCATTTACTCGTAGTATTTCACAAATAAGTTGTCTGCATGTTGTGTTGCCAAACTCGTGAATCATTCACTTCATTGCCGGGATGATTACAGAGGTTTTTCGCATTTACCTTCATTCAAAATGCAAAATCATGCCCACTAGCAATATTTGGTTCCGGGCGATAGATAGTGAGAGAGGAATTACTTCTATAGAGTATTTTAATGCGCTGGCAATACATTTCTGTCTCTTCTACATGCAATGTTTCGGGTCTTTTCCTTAAAATTCGTGTAACTTTATCTGGATCATCATCCTTAAATGATCGTTTTTCTCCGATTTCAGGTCTTTCTGCTATCACATACGGCTCTGTACTTGACTGTCCAGATAGCTGACGTGCTCTAATCGGTTCCGAGCAAATAGAGAGTTGACTGCTGTATAAAAATAAAAAAATAAACACATTGAATTAATGATACATACTTATTAATTGATTGTAAATAACATGGATGAAATAACCTAGCAATGCAATATACGTACATAGCTATGTATATATAAAGGGTTTTTCAACAGGACTCTTCAGTAAGGTTTGCCATTTCATGATGGAAAGATATATGAGCCAACAACGAGTCGAAATTATTAAAATTTACTACCGAAATTCGGAGTCAGTGGCCTCAACGTTAAGAGCGCTACGTCCAATTTATGGTCGTCATAATCGTCCTAGCAGATCAACAATTGAGCGTCTAGTGGAAAAATTTGAATCCACAAGCACAGTACAAAATGTTCCCGTTCCAGTGAGACAAAGAAGTGCCCGTAGTGTCGAGAATATTACTGCCGCTGAGGCTTCAGTTGAAGAAAACCCAAATGTGTCTCTCACACGTCGTTCTCAAGCGTTGGGCATCTCTGTGACGTCGTTGTGGCGAATTTTTTGGCTACCGTTCAATGATAACCGAATATGTTTGGCCCCAATTGGATGATATGGACTTGGAGGACACGTGGTTCCAACAGGACGGCGCCACAAGCCACTCAGCAAATGCCACAATCAATTTATTGGAAACCAAGTTTGGAAATCGTGTTATCTCACGAAATGGTCCAGTCGCTTGGCCGCCTCGGTCGTGCGATTTGACGCCGTTAGACTATTTCCTGTGGGGCTACGTCAAGCCTATGATCTATGCCAACAAGCCAGCGACGATTGATGAACTTCGTACGAATATCGAACGTGAAATTGCAGCAGTATCGGCCGATTTATGCTTGAAAACCGTCGAAAATTGGGTTCAGCGTCTGGACTTCTGCAAGCGTGCCCGTGGTGGCCATGCAAAAGAAATCGAGTTCCATACATAATCGCATCGAACGTACTTTCACAGGAATAAAGAATTTCATTGATATCCAAAACCGTTTTTGTTTTATTTAAAAAAAACTTTTGTAGCGCTCTTATTGAAAACCTCTTTAGTATCTATTTTGCACCCGCGGTTGGTTTCTTATTCATTGGTGCCCGATTTCATCACCGATACTAGCGTTATTACATACGTGTATAAGAACAAAAGCTAGTTAGTACTAAAATTAGTTAAAAGTAAAAAGCGAACAGCTAATCCACCTAATTTGGTGGCGAGTATAGGTTTGTACTGTGTACTAGTTGATAACGAAAAAAGAATCTTAAGACAATTTTTTTTTGATTGATTTTTATTTATTTTGAAAAGAATTTCATAATAATGCTATAATAATTTTTTGATTGTTTTTAACATAATGCTATATGAAAAATTTAATCAAACATTTTGACAAATTAAAAGTGATAGGGGAGAGGGGCCATATTTGACAGACCGCGGAGTAGCCGTTCTGCAGAGAATATTGCTGCTGTAGCCGAAGATGTCATGGAAGCGCCGTCGACATCGACCAGACGACGTGACACGCAAATGGGTATCAGTCGACGGTCCTTACAGCGAATTTTGGTACAAGATTTGAAGATGTTTCCGTACAAAGTCCAGACGGTGCATCAGCTGTTAGCTGCTGATCGCCAATCGCGTCTAACATACGCTCAAGCCATCCTTAATCACCACCAAGAGGAAGATGATTTTTCATCAAAAATAATCATGAGTGATGAGGCCCATTTCCATCTTAGCGGGTACGTAAATAAGCAAAATTTACGCTTCTGGTGCACTGAAAATCCGCGTGTAACCCACGAAGAGCCATTACACCCGCTCAAAGTCACTGTATGGTGTGCTGTTTTCACTGGAGGAGTCATCGGACCTTTTTTCTTCGAAGACGTCGCGGGCCAAAGGGTTACTGTGAATGGTGAGCGCTACAGAGCAATGATCAACGAGTTCTTTTTGCCGCAACTTGATGAATTGGGATTGGAAAACATGTGGTTCCAACAGGACGGTGCAACGGCACACACTGCACGTGCCACAACCGATATGCTGAAGGATGCATTTCCCGGGCGCCTAATCTCCCGTTTTGGCGATTTGCACTGGCCAGCAAGATCGGCTGATTTGACCGCTCCAGACTTCTTTTTGTGGGGCTTTTTGAAGTCGCGGGTTCATGTCAACAAGCCTCAGACTCTTGCAGCTCTTAAAGACAATATCCGTCAACAATGTGAGGACCTATCGCCGGAAGTTTTGGCCAAAGTGATGGAAAATGCCATAAAAAGGGCTCAAATGACAATCAACCATTTACATGACATCATATTCTCGACTTGATGTAAACAAAATTAAAAGGCCAAATAAAAATAATACACAAGAAGAATCAAAGTTTTTCATTTTTTTTTTAAATTACAGCCAAAAAACATCGGAAGGTTATTTTTGCGCCACCTTGTACAATAGTCGTATTGGAATTGCGAAGTCATTCTTGTAAATCGAGATGATTTTCGACTGACGCTATTGCATCTTTACCTATAATATAATTTTTTTTTCTTCTTCTGGGTAACAATAGTAGTAATGGAATTGCGAATTCATTCTTGTGAATCAAGATGAAGTTCGACCGACTCTATTGTTTCACAACCAACAATTCCAGTATGGTTGGAATTATGACGATTTTTCCATGTAAGGAAGTCGCCATCCAACGTACCAGCAAATAAAATTCTTTTTTTTTCTCTCTCTTCGATTTCACTTTCCTATCTTTTCTTTTATCCAACCACACCCTTGCCAAACCAGGGAAACACCATCACCATTTATCAACCAAGTTACCATTAATCGTATTACTAATACAAACAAATACTTTTTCCTTTTGTTATATTCCCTTGCAAAAGAAATTCTTTTTGTGTGGAAAAATCCATTGACTCCGACGTCCCAGAAATTGGCATACAGTCACCACACCTCGACACGCCAGAGTACCATCAACTTCGTGTATTGGTGATGGAAAACCAAGCGAGTTTACCAGACCTTAGGGTCATTGACAAGTTCGTCTACAAGAGTACCGAATTCTTCCGGAGTGAAGAGGAACAAGAGGGGGCCGCATGGAAATTATGGATTCCCTCCACAATGGTACCTGAAGTAATTCAGATGTTTCACGACCCGCCTAAGTTTTGTCATGGAGGTATGGGAAAAACCATCGAGCGCCTAAAAAGAATTTTTTTCTGGCCCAAAATGGTACAGGACGTGAAAGCGTTCATTGGTGAGTGCATAACTTGCAAACAATGCAAGGCGCCCAATCAAATCCTGCGCTCGCCGATGGTATGCCAACAGAAGTCAGAAAGACCATTCCAGAAGTTATATATGGACTTTCTGGGCCCCTACCCCAGAACCAAATCGGGAAATATAGGAGTTATCATTGTCCTTGACCATCTGACGAAGTTTCCGCTTTCCGCTGAAGAAGTTGTCTTCCTCAGCAGTGGTGGATTATTTACAAGATAGTGTGTTCACGATCTTTGGCGTTCCAGAAGATGTTCGCACGGATAACGGACCACAGTTTAAGAGCGACGCTTTTAAAACGTTCTTGAACAAGCGCTGAATCCACCACACTCTAACAGCTGTGTACTCTCCCCAGAGCAACGCTTCTGAACGCGTCAACAGATCTACACTGACTGGTATTCGCTCATATCTGGGAAAGGACCAACGCTGTTGGGATACAAACCTTTCTCTAATAGGTAGCGCGCTGAGAAGTTCATATCACCAATCTACGGGATTTTCGCCATACTTTTCGTTGTTCAGTCAGCAGATGGTAACTCACGGGAAAACTTACGAGCTTTTACGCCACCTGGATTCCTTGCAATCAGGGGAAAATGTCCTGGTGCGACCGGAAAAATTGGAACTAATACGTTCACAAGTGATGGAAAACATTCGCCAAGCCTACCTCAACAGTGCGAAGCGCTATAACACCCGTAGCGCCCCCATATCATTTACACCTGGTCAAGTTGTTTACCGGCGAAATTTCTCGGTGAGTAATGCTCCCATGCAATATAACGCCAAGTTATCTCCAAAGTTTATGAAAGCGATCGTCATTAGAAAAATTGGTAACAACAATTATGAGCTGGAAGATGAAAACGAAAGGAAAGCTACATATAATGCTAAAGACATACGGGCTTAAGATCTCAGCTTGCTTGTGTCCCTTGGTACAAGGCTCCTCACCCAACCTGTTTTGTAATGGGCAGAAATTCGTTTCCCGGTATTTCGACCAGTACGGAGTTATGTCGTAATTTGCTAGTAACATACTGCATACTTTCGGGCAATAAATATTAACATTCACCAAAATTGGTTACCTCCTCTACCTCTGTGGTCACCACAAATTAAATTTCGCCACTCTATGAAAATACCCAGAGTGACAATGGCTCTCACACTAGCAAAGTTAGTAGAGACACCTATTCACCAACCCAAGTGCCTGGAAACTAATTTTTTTTTAAAAGCCGAATTTCATTGGCCGCTACATAGTGGAGAATCGAGACCCAATCTAATTAGCTAAAACAATTCATAGCAGAGACCTCTGATCTCACCACTAATTAATAGCAATAGAGGCGAAGCCACGCCTCCACCCCAGGAAAGTTGTCTCTCCATATTCACCTTACGAATGAAGTGCGCATGTACCAAGCACAGCATGAGTGCACTCGCCATCTGGTGTATAAGCTTAACTGATAGTATGGTGGGGGAGGGGACGAATGAATTGTGGATGGTCGGTAGATTTAGGGATTAGCGAGTGTAAAACATAAGGCATGCGGGATTAAGTCGGTACTTTGTTTATGAACTAATTTTGTTCGTAAACAAAGTTTGCTCGAAAATAACTTTGGTTCGTAAACAAATTACCGAATTATACGACGAGGCTAGGGATATAAAGAGGGTGTTGCGTGTCGGTTGAGAGAAAAGTTGAATTTTACAAGTGGCCGTGGACGGTGATAATTGGAAAGTGGAAAGTTTTATTAAAAAAAAAAAAAAAAAAATACGGTGAATTAGTTAAAAATGGCAAGTGCCTAGAAATAAAATACTAAGACTAGATAGTGACAAAAAAAAAAAATTACAAATAATTAATAATTGGCTAAAACTAGAGCCTATAAACAAATTAAATCTAAGTAATGAATATAAGAACCATATCCTAGTGGCTAGAAATAAAATAACTCTTAGAATAAATAGTGAGTACCAAGTTTGTATAATAATTTATGTTCTTCAAAGTCGAACCATACAGCTTACGTGTAGGCCTCAAGACACGGGCTTATGTGAGGGTGCGGGTATTTGAAGGGCCTCGGGACCCATACGAGGAATATCATCTCAGGCACGAGGACTATATAGAAGTTCAGGGTTTCCTCAACGCTCCTCGAAAAAAAAATGTAAACGCTCATAGTATTAAATAATGGCCTATTGGCACATAATCGTGTATATGTGGGTGCCGCCTACACTACCAGCCGAACCGGAGCCGCAGCAACACCAAGGGAGGCAACAGTAAATTAAGTACCATAGCTTAAGATTTTTTTTTTTGAAACATGCATTTTTTTTTATTATATTTACCCACCTTAAAATTACTTACCTTTAAATTTAGATACCTTTAAGCTTGTTACCAATAAATTAAGTGAACTTAAAAATAAATTACTTCAAAATTACTTACCTTTAAATTTAGATACCTACCTTTAAGCTAGTTACACATAAATTAAGTGAACTTAAAATTAAATCACCTTAAAATTACTTACCTTTAAATTTAGATACCTACCTTTAAGCTTGTTAAAAATAAATTAAGTGAACCTAAAAATAAATTACTTCAAAATTACTATCCTTTAAATTTAGATACCTTTAAGCTTGTTACCAATAAATTAAGTGAACTTAAAAATAAATTACTTCAAAATTACTTACCTTTAAATTTAGATACCCACCTTTAAGCTAGTTACAAATAAATTAAGTGAACTTAAAAATAAATTACCTTATAACTGCCTACCTTTAAATTTACCTTTAAAACTTAAAATTAAACTACATACTTACTGTGGGTTATAAGTAAGTTAAGACTTCGATGCCCTTAACATAAAATACTACAATAAGACCATCTATAATAAGCTCCCCTTATACAGACTTGTATTTCCCTTAATATCTATCTACAATATATATATACACCCCAGAATCCTAACGGAGTGAAGAGCGTTCCTCCGAGTTATTTGTGCATTGGTAATTTAGGGACAAATTTCGCATAAGTTCTCGTTTCAGATCCACCCCACCCGAGGATAGATCTATCATCGTTGGAAGTGGTAACGGCAGTAGCCGAGTTTAACTAACGGGTAAATTACTATATCTAGGGTATACATATATATATATAAATCGATTAAAAGCAAAATGAATCAAAAGGGAGCAGCTATATTAAGCTAAATTCAAGTGTTGAGCTATGACCCAAACGGGTAGTGTATTTCCCTTTTTTAATAAATAGTATTTTTGTTTAACTAAAGAATATGATTATTTATAATGGTGACTTAAACGTAAATGGTGTGGTGTTCTCAATGGTTGGTGGGACGACCCATATAAGTATGGAATGTAGTCGTCAAAGGTTGGGAGGGCAAGGGATTCGACCATCTGAATCCACCAAGTGTGTGTGGTTGGTTTTCCTTTCCTCTTTCTTTCTCTTTTTCTTTAACTTTTCTTACAGATCTCTCTTCTTCCTAATTTTTTTTTTTGCACGATAAAGTTTGTGTGCATGACTTGTATTGGCTTAGTTTCTACAGACAACTTAGTTGCCATTGCCATTGACCATGAGCTTGGTCTTCTTTTGAAGTTGCTTCCACTTAAGTATTTTTTAAATATTTACACTTCTGTTGTTGTTAAAAAAAAGGTGTGAGCCACGCTGCGCTCACGGTATAGTTGCTGTGTAAACATGTAGGCACAGTTGCGCGTTAGCTACCTAATTTGTTATCTAGCTAACCCCATATCTAAGTAACTAACGTAGTTAAATTAGCAAATCGATTAAATCAAATTTTTTTTATTTTGCTATAATGGTGATAATTCATTGGAATTTATTATGCATATTGCGTTTAAAATAAAAATTGATTGAATGCCCCTTTTATTTTACATCAGGT
Organism: Portevinia maculata; assembly: GCA_949715645.1. Classification (NCBI taxonomy): domain Eukaryota; kingdom Metazoa; phylum Arthropoda; class Insecta; order Diptera; family Syrphidae; genus Portevinia; species Portevinia maculata. Next base: position 145,604,220 of record OX454527.1, on the reverse strand, counting down.
TATTTTACAAAGAGGTCCTTGGAGCCACAATAATTAAACCCGAAAAAGTATATTTTCCCAAAATGTCTTTAGAAACGGCATGAACTCATATATAGTTCAATGTTATTTGAATGAGGGGTGCTAGGAACAACAAACATTTTGGTAAAATATAATTTTTTCGACTTTTAAGAACCTTTTTGTTGTTCCAAAGACCTCTTAGTCAAATAGCATTGAACGCAGATATACCGTGCGGATTCTATTGACATTTTGGAAAAATATCCTTTCTTCGACTTTTAAGGACCTTTTTTGTTGTTGCAACTACCTCTTAGTCAAATAACATTGAACACAGATATACCATGTGGATTCTAACGGCATTTTGGAAAAATATCCTTTCTTCGACTTTTAAGGACCTTTTTTGTTGTTGCAAGGACCGCTTAGTCAAATAACATTGAACACAGATATACCGTGTGGATTCTAATGGCATTTTGAAAAAATATCGTTTTTTTCTACTTTTAAGGACCTTTTTGTTTTTCCAAGGATTTTAGCATATGTCCGTAGTACATGTTATTACACTGCGTCCATACGACGACTGCTAATTTTTTTTTTTGAAGGAAGCGAGATGACATTACCTTTCAAGATCTACAAATTGCGTCTATAAACTACCTGTCCAATCGCAAAAGCGTACGGGTCTCGACCGCAGATTATAAGCTTTCGCGTGTTTTGCCTGTGCCAGCTTTAAACATTCGTATGCTTGTTCTCTCGATCCATTTTTATACCGATGGATCCAAAACCGACGAGGGGGTAGGAGGTGGTGTGTTCTCTGACAGGCTGAATCTCAGCCTCTCCTTTCGACTCCCTGATCACTGCAGTGTGTTCCAGGCAGAAATCTTGGCTATTAAAGAAGTCCTGTCGTGGCTGAAGAAGAACGTGATATCCGTTACGGATATCTGGATCTTCTCAGATAGTCAAGCTGCATTAAAATCCCTGGATTCTGGGTCCACAAACTCTATCGTAGTCCGTGACTGTCGGTCATCTCTAGTGGAGATGGCGAAGCATTTTAACATCCACCTATGCTGGGTGCCAGGACATACAGACATTCCAGGGAACTGTAGGGCGGATGAACTCGCCAGAAAAGGAACCACACTGCCCCTTTTACCTGATAAAGGTTCACTAGGCATCCCAATCGCTACATGCAAACTCATGTTTATGAGACAGACCATTGAGAACTGTAACCTTAGGTGGACAAGCGGCAACACTTGTCTAGCGACAAAGCAGATTTGGCCAAAGCTGGATCTGAAACGCTCTAAGTGTTTGATTTCTCTAAACAGACTTCACATTGGTGCTATAATTGGTGTGATCACCGGACACTGTCTCATAGGCAGACATGCAACAAGGCTTGGCGTCCATGCAAATGACTTCTGCAGAAGCTGTATGGACGAGGAGGAGGAGGAGACGGTTCTCCACCTTCTCTGCACGTGCCCTGCTCTTTCTCAAAGACGTAAACTCCATTTAGGATCCTTCTTTTACAATGATCTTAACGATCTCATTAACACCGGCATAAAAAGTCTGTCAAGCTTCATCAGAAGCTCCAAATGGTTCAACGAGTAGGAGGATGATACATCCGTGTGGCATCACAATGGGCCTGTCACTGGCCTAAGTGTGTCGGTCTCGACCGACAGCCACTACAACCTAACCTAACCTAACCTATGCTTGTTCTCTAATCTTGATTAGCTTGTCATGCCTCTCACCGATCTCAGGAAATTCACCGGACAAAGACTCGAGTTCTCTCAGTAGCGCGTATGTGCTTCCATGAGTGACCATGTGGAATAAGGGTGGCGACGGTGTAGAGGTTAGTGTGTTGGCTTGTGACTCGTGCGGTGCAGGTTCAATCCCCATGGGGAACAACAACATACGCCACCCAATCACATGCCTCTACACCAAAAGGAGGATTTCTGCCTGGTAGTACAATGGAACGTTACCGAGTCTGAGTGCTCTGGGATTTGGATTTCCTTTTTTATAAAAAAAAAAAGAAAAAAAAAAAGAAAGACCATGTGGAATCCAAATAATAAATAATATGGACTGAAACCTGTGGAATCATGTACTACATTCCTTACAGCACATGCTACTGATCCAAGATGCGAATCCCAATCGCAGTGGTCCTTCTCTATATATAAGCGCACGGCTGTGAAAATTATCCTGTTCGATCTCTCTGCAGCGTTTGCTTGCGGGGAGTATATGCCTGTACAATGTACATACGTGTTTGATACTGTGTTCTGATAGAAAACTTTTGAACTCGTGAGACACAAACTGAGCACCATTGTCAGAAACGATCCTCTCGGGAATCCCAAACAAATCGAACACATTTTCTAAGAGCGTTTGTATTGCCAGTTTGGAGGTGGCATTTCTAAGTGGTTTTACTACCAGATACTTGGAAAAATTGTCGAGGACAACAAGCGCTTGCGTGTGACCTAGGGAATAGACCGACAAAATCTATGTGCAGTTCTTGCCATGGACGCAACGGTGGCTCTCGGGGTTTCATTGGAGGACCCAAAATCATATTCGGAATCTTAGAAACTTTGCATTTCTCACAAGAGTTGACATAGTTTGTAACATCCACAACCATTTTTGGCCAATAGTACAAACGTTTCAATTTCTCAAATAGTTTATTGATTCCTGGATGTGCGCAGTTTGGTGGTTCATGCTCACTTTTCATTAGTTCATGACGGATCATTTTTGGCAACCACACACGCCAGCAATCTGATTCTTCGGACACACTGGAATCGCGGAACTTAACACGTTTGAAAATTTTATCTTTGTGAATTTTTAAATCCGGATATCGATTTGCCGTCTTTTCAACAGATTTCAACAAATTCTGATACTCCTCATCCACAGTAAAATCTGAATCTAGATAACCTGCTCCATTTCCAACAATTTCTTCTACCATAACACGCTACAACGCATCAGCAACAACGTTGTCTTTACCTTTTCGATGCACAATCTCAAAATCAAATTGTTGCAACTTCAGCGACCATCTGGCCAACCTACCGTTGAGATCTTTTTGTGACATCAGCCACTTCAAACTGGCATGATCAGTGACAATGACAAACCGAGTACCTTCTATGTACGGCCAAAACTTTTGAATGCTGAGAACAGCAGCTAAGCATTCCAGTTCTGTTATGCTGTAGTTGCTTTGAGCCGTACTCAATTTTTTTGACATAAAAGCTACTGGCCTATCAGTCCCACTGTCATCCAACTGAATCAGTGCACCTCCAACACCTTTAGTGGATGCATCGCAGTGTATTTGGAATGGTTTCTCGAAGTCTCGCGCAGACAAAATTGGAGCTGTCGTGAGCATCGTTTTTAGACTCTCAAAGGAAAATAAAGCTTCTTTTGGCCAGTACTTGTGAAAAGCATTCTTGCCAGTGAGTGAAGTAAGAGGCGCAGCAACAGCAGCAAAATTTGGCACCATCCGCATGTACCACTGGCACATACCAAGGAAACGCCTCAATTGCTTGACAGTCTTTGGTTGCGGAAATTCTGCTATTGCTGAAATTTTTTCTGGGTCGGGTTTCAATCCGTCAACACCAACTATATATCCTAGATAACGTATCCCACGTTGACAAAACTTACTTTTTCCCAGATTGATAGTCAAGTTGGCTTGCTTCAAATAGGAAGCTACTTTCCTCAGAAGGTCTGTGTGTTCATCAAAGGTTTCTGAAATTATCAACAGATCATCCACATAGGTGACAACATTTTCATGCAGTTCGTAGGGTATCACGTGATCAATCAGCTTGCACATTGACTGTGTCGCATTCTTTAAGCCAAAAGGCATGACTTTGAATTGAAATAATCCGCGCACTGGTACCGGAAAAGCTGTTTTCTCCTTTGCAGATGCACTTGATCGGATTTGCCAGAAACTGTCTTTCAAGTCTAAAGCGGTAATGAATTTGGCTTTCTTCAACCTTGCAAAAATTCTATCTATGATCGGAAGTGGATAAGCATCTTTTATGGTATGCTCATTTACCTTCCTAACATCTAAGCAAAGTCTTATTTTTCCCTTTGATTTCTTCACGATAACTACGGGTGACGACCAACTGCTCTGACTTTTTTCGATGACATCGAGATCGAGCATTCTATCGATTTTCTCATAAAGTAGTTTTTGCATGGCTGCTGAAATTGCAAAGTAACGTTGTTTGATGGGTTTCACATCCCCCACATTGATATCATGCTCTAATAACGATGTCCGTCCCAAGCCAAGTTTTTCAAATGATGGAATCGCAGCAATGCATTCAGAAAGTACTTTTTGTTGATCCTCCGACAAGGAATGAGACTTTGCATCTGGATCACGGGTGGATATTTCTTCCAAAAATGTTGGCTGTAATCCAAATGCAAACCAAAAGTCTATCCCTAAAGTCACAAGTCTCTTAAGCGAAGGTGATATGAAAAATTTTATGGTTTTAGAAGTATTATTGAAACGTACAGGTATGTACACATATCCGATCACACTATGGGATGACCCATCTGCTGTACACAGATCTGATTTCAGAGATAGATGGGGGATTCCAAGGTCCTTCAAAAGTTGCATGGCTCCTTCACCTAGAACTGAAATCGTTGCTCCGCTGTCTAACAAGCCGGTTACGGACTTGTTCTTGAGCTGAATATTAGCTAATGGACGACCACTTACATCTGATAAGAGTTTGGCATGTTTGACTTGTCTGATATTGCGTTTACGTTCTTTAAAGTAAGTTATTGTTCTGTCTGGGTGGTACAGTTTTTGATCATCGTCGGTCTGTGTACCAGACGGACATTTGTTTGGGGATGCGATTGACCTGCATTCGGATGTCACACCCCCCTTTCCTTGCGAACATCCGACTTGCGGTTTAAATTGTTACACTGGAAGCATGCTTCACATGAGCAACAAAACAAATTTCTTTGATCCTTCGGACATTCCAACGTATAATAAAGTTGTTTTCTTCAACTTCAGAGATATTTTGATCAGTTTGATTAACCGAGTAAAAAGTTAATCGTCCTGGAGAGAAGGTCTGCTCATCAGAATTTGAGACATAGGTAAACTCGTTTACATGTCTTCTTCTTGGGAAAACTTGATCATCAAGAGTTTCACCTATATCGTTTAAGCCTTTCTCAATCAGCATACACTTTTCCTTCAAGTCGCCTACAGACACAATGTGCTCTAGTATAAGTCTTTTGCGTAAAGCAGGATGCATATTTGACTTTAGAACGCTGACCTTTCCGGCTTCTGAATACGGGACTCGCAGCATCGAATCAAGTGTTTCTATTGCTTTAAACTCTGCGAATGACTCCCTATGCTTCTGTTTCCTATTCCCAATCTGACGTCTGATCTCCTGATCTCAACTCGCATTATGAATTGCTCAATAGTGAGAACCTATGAGAACCATCATAGTAGTATGTTTTGGTTGGAACTGGCATAAGTATGGTGGCGGAATAGGGTGGCGGAGATAAGCAGCGATTTTGATCTTTTGAATTTTATAGTCAACACTGATAAGCATTGCGGTTAGAGATAAGCCATATCTGTTGTGGGTCGTTGAAGGTCAAATTTGTAGGTCAACACTGATACGCATGACGAAACATGAAAAAATGTAAAAAAAATACATCAGGTCTTTGCTGACGTAGGTAGCTTTGGTGGATACTGATAAGCAGCGATTTTGAACTTGAACGTTATAGTCAACACTGGTTAGCATGGTGATACAATAAAAAAAATGCGAAAAATACATCTCGTCTTTGCGGATTTTTTGTTTGTCATAGTTGTTATGTACTTTTTGTTTTATTTTTAGGGAAAAGATATCGTTTGATTGACGTAAATTGTGGGGTGCCAGCCTATTTGTTTGTCCATAATTATAAATAGTAAATAGATGTTCTACCAAATTGTATGTAAAAATGATTGCGAAGTTCATATAAGTCAGCTTGCATGTACAGCATAGTATGCTCATTATTGCGAAGGGCATATAAGATGATAGGTAATAGGTGACAGGTTCATGCATGTACAGCATAGTATGCTCATTATTGCGAACGGTATATAAGATGATAGGGAAATGTAATAGATGAAAAATGACAGATGGCAGGTGGCAGTTGACAGGTGACAATGACAGGTGACAGATGTGACGGAAAAGAGTTAATTAATTTATTTGTGCGAATCAGTTGATCAGATCAGCTATCGGTTGATCAGATCAGCTTGATCAGAAATTTGATCTCCACCACATTCAGTGTGCCAGAAGTTACCTAAACATAATGTGTCGCCATTGTTGAATACAACATCTTTAGCACAAATAAATTAATTATGGCTTATCTCTAACCGCAAAGACCAGATGTATTTTTTACATTTTTCGAACGTATCGCCATGTGTTGACTATCAAGTTGAAAAGTTAAAAATCGCTGCTTATCAGTGTCCAACACTTTGGGATGTATCACCAGAACGTACCTATGAATTCCTGCTATGCTTATCAATATTGAAAACTCTATTAAAAAAAAAAAAAAAAAAAAAAAAAAATATTGATTCACAAATTTGACCTCCAACGACATCTTTAACACAAATAAATTAATTAACCACAACAGATATGGGTTATCTCTATCCGCAAAGACCAGATGTATTTTTTACATTTTCGAACGTATCGCTTCTTATGCAGTGTTGACTATAAAGTTCAAAAGTTCAAAATCGCTGCTTATCAGTATCCACCAAAGCTACCTACGTCAGCAAAGACCATATGTATTTTTTACATTTTTTCATGTTTCGTCATGCTTATCAATGTTGGCCCACAAATTTGATCTCCACCACTTTCAGTGTCTGCCACTTTCAGTGTACCAGAAGTTACCTAATAGAAATAAACAAATAGTTTTCTTTATTGAATTTTTATATAGATTATTTGATGATGTCATTTGTTATTCCATAGAACGGTTCCGAGGGAAGCGACCCAATTTCCAACTAATAACAAGCATTATTTTTTCAGAACAAATTTTTATTTATGTATTAACTAAACTAAACAATAACTATATGTGTATGAGCTTTATTTAAATGCGTATAACCATATCTTACAATTTTATTTGAAGAGCATCATTGCTTCTTTGAATGACCCACACAATGTTTGGAATCACAAATTTTTAATGATCTCTTCATCTTGAGTATCCAAGCAGAGAGAAGATACAACATTTTTTTTTTATAAAAGAAACAATCATTCTTTCTTTTTTTTCTTTACAATACATTTATTGATGTTGATCTTTAATCTTATAATGACCCCAGGCCAAGCTACTTATATTATCTTCACAAATATATCTTTTAGTATCTTCAAAGCTCAAAGATTTCTTATTTAAATTTTGGGTATACATTTTATGAAGTTTATTCCTAAAAATAGTCATATTCCTATACATAGCAGAGTTGCACAAAAGTTAGCTTAACTAATAACTAAAAAGCTACAACTAAATTAGCTGTAGTTTCTTTGAACGTACATAGCTAAACCATAATTTTAGTTGTAGTTCCCACAAATTTTGAACCTAAATTAGTTATTAGTTGCGAAGTGTAACTAAGCGTGTTTAGTTGTGAAAAATTAGTTCTCAGAGTGTAACTAACAATAATTAGCTTTAGTTTTAGCTTTTTAGCTATTGATTAAACACAACTAATAATTTTTTTCAAAAAATTTAACCCGAAAAGGCTTACAGGAACAGGAGCGATTCTTTTATTTCGTTATACATTTTCTAGTTTTAATTATGTTTAATTTTAAAGATTATTATTTATTATGTCCTTACGAAACACGGGGAAATAGTGTGGAAGTAGATTTGTCTTCGATAAGTTTTGAATAATTGAGGTTGTATAGTTTGAAGTTTGTTGTACATCAGTTGAAGGTAAGAGGTAACCGATGGCCGATTGAAGAATGCCACTTTTAGTTGTGTTCCGTGTTATTTGACTAAGAGGTCCTTCCAACAATAAAGAAGGTCCTTAAACCTTGAAAAAAGGATATTTTCTAAAATATCATTTGAATCCACACGGTATATCTGTGTTCAATGTTATTTGACTAAGAGTTCTTTGGAACAACAAAAAGGTCCTTAAAAGTCGAAAAAAGGATATTTTTCCAAAATGTTTGTTGTTTCTAGGAACCCTTATTCAAATAACATTGAACTCATGTATACCGTGCCGTTTAAACGCAATATGCAGAATGAATCCAAATAAATTATTGCCATTATAGCAAAACAATAAATTTTGATTTAGTTATTAGTTATTACCTAGACAGCTACAAAGCTACAGCTAAAAAGCTAACCAACTTTTAGTTGTCATCCGCAACTAACTTTGGCAACCTAACGAGCTTAGTTACACAACCTGCAACTAATTTTAAAATTAGTTGTCATTATGATAGCTAACCACCAAATCGATTGTATTTTTAGCGCAGCTAATTTAACTACGTTAGTTACTTAGTTATGGCGTTAGCTAGATAACAAATTAGGTAGCTAACGTGCAACTGTGTTATATAGAACACTTATCAAATAAATAAGTCTTGTAGTTTTCTATGGTTAGTCTTTTTGTCACAGATTTCTTGATCCCTTTTGCTTTCTGAACAGAAGCACCATCAACAATTGTAAAAGAGCACATTTTAGCACGTAAGCCGATAAATTGATGCATTTTCTTTCCACTATCCTCATCCTTAAACATACCCAATTTTTTCCCATTAACAAGCGGAAAGTTGTGTACATTTAAAAGGTTGTAGTCGGAAGTATCAAAATATGTAGATAAATAATACAGGATATCAGAGTAAAAATCGTCTGTATTTATTGTATAAATGAATGAATCTGTTTCCATGTAATTAAGAAGCAATCTGATACTAAATTTAATTTTCATATATTCATAATGGAACTCGTACATGAGTAATTTTGAAAGTTCCAAAACAACGAAACCCAAATAAAGTGGTTTATTATAGACGACTTTTACCCTTGTAGTGACCACACTACATTACATACACTACATACACTACATACATAACCTTCTACCTAGAACCACGATCTGCCAATCGCCTTCCGTATTACGCCCAACACAAGTGCCTAATGCCATATCTCTCGGTTCCCACACAATCGAACTCTGTCACACTGATTTACGAACCGCTCACATTATCGTTTAGCCTACACACATAAAATACCAAATTGATGACACCATAAACTGTCACTCTCTGGTTATTTTCTCATTTAAGAGTACGACTCGCTTATCTCTTTGCTTGGCGGTGGTATTCAAATTGCATAACCACTGCACTCAAAGGCGGAACAGAGAAAATGCAAAGGCAACATAAACAAAGCTGAAATGTGTGCGAGTAAAATGTAAACAGAATGAGTCGATTGAATGAGAACTCCGCTGATGATGCATTTATGACGCGTTTACCAATATATTGGGTTCAATAAACAGAAATGGTAACTATGCTGATAATGCACTAGTACCCTTTACTGTGCGTTGCCCAATATATTGGAAAATAGCTGATACAACAAGGAATTGCGTAGGGCTGGTATGGGTAGAAGGGGTAAAATCAATAGTATAAAAGAGGATGGATTTTAAGTAAAAAGACACAAAACACGTTCAGACTTAAAACAACATACTCCAAAGGTCGCAGCCCAGCCTAGACAGCAGGCCTTAGAGTATTCTAAATAAAATAATAAACAAACTATATAAATAAATCACTCTAGAGGTTGCAGCCTAGCCTAGACAGCGGGCCTTTAGAGCATTAATACAAACTCAGTCTTTTATTTCGAACGGTTCTCGTCCCGATTTCACTCTTCTCCTAGTAAGCAAGGAAAGCACGGTGAAAATCGAGTATAACATTGGTGGCAGCGGTGGGATCCACGTAAAAGATCCTTACTACCAAGAACGAGTCTGCTGTGAACTCGATGCGTTTCTGGGGCTAAACACCAGAAAGTAAAATAAAGTAAAATAAAGTGAAAAAGTGAAAAAGTGAAAGAAGTAAAAACAAAAAAATTTTGACAATAGGAAGCAGACACAGGCCTATCCCGAACGAAGCAGAGGACGGACAATCAGAAGGAGACACCAAGAAAAAAAAAGTAAATACAAATTTATATATATACCTAAATACATAGAATTAAGATCATTTACATACATTATACAATCCAAACATTATTATTGTAACTTGAACCGTGTTAACCGTCTGACGCGCTTACTCCTACAACCACATTTTTTGACTTTACGGTACGCCCCCTTTTTCTTTTAAAAAAAATTCTAAAAACTACCACAACACCAACATTTTTACCCGACGCAACGCACACACTTTAAAGCTTTTAAAAGCCTTACCCTTCTTTGCCCCAACTGACCCAATGCAGGAGTCAAATCGATCCATCATGGACGTCAAAATCTCGTTAAACGATATTAACAATATCATCCCCACGTTCGACGGTAAACCCGACGAACTCTCTAAATTTATTTTATGTGGAGACACCTTATTCAGCTATATTAAGGAAGAAACCCAGCATAGGCTATTCCTTAGCATAGTCAGGACCCGACTTCAAGGTCCCGCCTTTGAGCTGATCCAGCACAAAGAGCTAACACACTGGACGGACCTAGTGAAAGAACTGGAATCCCAGTTTAAGGAACATAGGTCCCGAACTTCGGCCCAAAACCAGCTTCTCGCAGCCAAGCAACATCAGAAAGAGACCATGAAAGAATATTGCGACAGGCTCTCACAGCTGCTTCTCTCTCTCGATGCTGCTACATATGATAGCTCCAATGAGCGAGCCGTCCAAAATTTTCTACTACTAGAAAACCACAAACTTGCTCTCCAAACGTTTGAGGACGGAATCAGAAACCCCAGCTTGAGATTATTAGTTAAGGCTCACAGCGCCAGCCAACTTAAAGAAGCCATATCCTACGCTATGGATCAGTCTCTCCGCATAGATCACGATCATCCTCTCCCCACATCTTCGGCGAGGCATAACGCACCTCGACCCATCTGTCAGACCTGCAATAGGATTGGACACACTTCGGCAACGTGTTATCGAAACACGAATTTGCCACAATTTTCTCCACGTGCTATAAAGCACGAAGCACAGTGTAACCTGCAGATTATTAAATGCAACTATTGCGGCAGGCTTCACCACACAGAAAATGAGTGTCGACTCAAAATGTCTCACGTAAGACAAAATTCCCAACGGCCTCAACATAACAATTTTTCCCCTCCCAGAAATCATCGACCTGGCAATACAGGCCGACAAGTAAACTTACATCATATGCAACAGCCGCATGTGCAACAGCCGCATGTGCAACAGCATCAGGTGCAACAGCCGCATGTGCAACAACATCAGTTGCAACAACACTCCGGCCAACAAAATAACAATACGGGAAACTACCCTCGTCGGGAGGAAAACGGCAATCCTTTCCGACAGACAGTTCAGGCCGATGTTCACCCCCAATAACCTTCACACTCAAAATCGAACTCTTTTCCTATAACAATCTATCCATGATTCGATAGGGTGGCGACGGTGTAGAGGTTAGTGTGTTGGCTTGTGACCCGTGCGGTGCAGGTTCAATCCCCATGGGGAACAACAACATACGCCACCCAATCACATGCCTCTACACCAAAAAGGAGGATTTCTGCCTGGTAGTACAATGGAACGTTATCGAGTCTGAGTGCTCTGGGATTTGGATTTCCTTTTTTTATAAAAAAAAAAAAAAAAAAAAAAAAATCCATGATTCGAATCCTTTTCAATGATGGAAAATACAAGGATCTAGTTATAGATACTGGAGCAGAAATCAGCATTATACGCGGTTCCACAACTTCGCCTTTACTTAATGAGGATATAATAATATCCACAATGAGTGGTGAAAATGTGACAAGTTCCAGTATGACTAACGAAACCTTGTTTTTCCAAATGGAAGAGGATTCAATCGCTTTACAACATCCATTTCACATCCTTGATCATCAAGTTCAACAAGACTTTGACGGGATAATTGGGAATGACTTTTTAAAAAAATACGAATGTAAAATAAACTACCGAGACAACTGTTTAGAAATTAATCCTTTTGTTCAAAATTCCACTGCCATTATAAGTGGGGTAGGAAAGGTATTCAACGAATATCCACCTCCCCAAAACTTCACAAGGCAAAATTTAATAATATCCTCTAGATCCAACAGAATTACTCAACCAGAAAAACGTCAAGAGACTACATCTTTCGGGGTGTTACCTACGGGTGTTGCTGAGAAAACGGATAACAAAGTATCAAGGTGTGACCAAAGGCGACCAAATACTGATACAGTTATCAGCAACCTCCAGCCTGCAATCAACGGGTTAAAACGTGAACCATTATCTGACTCCGCATCTCAAAACGGACCAGTAGTTCCACTAATTAACAACCCGCAGCAAGCTAGGAGTAAACGCATTCTCAGTAAGTCTCAACATTTGGCCGATAATCTAAATGAAATAATTCTGATTTCGTCAGAGGAAATAGAATACAAAGACCCGGCAGAAAATAAGACTAAGAGGGACAGACCCTTAGCAAAGAATGAGACCGAGGCAATTTTCAAAAATCCGGCAGAAAATAAGACTAAGAGGGACAGGCCCTCAGCAACAAATAAGACCGAGATAAAAAATAATAATAAAAACAATAAAAATGAACAAAAGAGAATGAACAAATCACATATTACACTAAAACAAAGAAGCCAACAGGTAGTTGAAGTCCCATTTTTATATAAATCCCCTTCAGAAATCATTATAAAAAAGAAGCAAATAACTCCAGGAATTTACCTAGGAGAAACTCTAGCGAAACCTTACAATTCGCAAATTAAAATTTTACTGATGAACACTTTAGAAGAAGATCAGGTAATTGACATAGATACAATTAATTTAGACTGGGATGAATTAAATAATTTTGAAATAGTAAGCAGAGGAAATTTAGAAAACTCTGTGAAAAAGCGACTAGACAAATTAAATTCATTAATCGAATTGGATCACTGCAACAGTGAAGAGAAAAATTCAATTCTCAAAATTTGTCGCGAATACAACGACCTTTTTTACATTAAAGGCGATCATCTAACTCACACAGATTCCATAAGACACAAGGTAATAGTAGAAGATGGTAAGCCCCCCCTATTCACCAGACCCTATAGACTCCCAGAAAGCCAAAAAGAAGAAATACACAAACAAATTGATGAAATGTTGGAAGACGGCATAGTACAACCAAGCTATAGCCCATGGAATTCACCTCTTCTTCTAGTTCCAAAAAAAGCCACCAAGGATGGAACAAAACGTTGGAGGGTAGTGGTTGATTTCAGGAAACTGAATGAGCTGACTCTTGGAGACGCTTACCCACTACCCAACATAACCGACATCCTTGACCAGCTCGGAAATTCGAAGTACTTCAGTACTCTCGACCTGGCCAAAGGTTTCCACCAAATCCTGATGGATGAAGAAGACAAAGGTAAAACCGCATTTAGTACCCCATTTGGACATTATGAGTACAATCGTATGCCATTCGGATTAAAAAATGCACCAGCAACATTTCAGAGGTTGATGAACAATGTATTGATGGGACTACAAGGCATTGAATGTTTTGTTTACGTAGATGACATTGTCATATACGGGTACGATCTAAACGATCACAATAAACGGCTAATTAAGGTTCTCGATCGTCTTCGGGACCACCATCTAAAATTGCAACCTGATAAGTGTCATTTCGTTCGCAAGGAGCTTACCTACCTCGGACACGTTATTTCCGAAGAAGGAATACGACCGGATCCTCAGAAAATCAAGGCAGTTAAATCTTTCCCAATACCAAAAAAACCAAAGGACATTAAGTCATTTCTCGGTTTCGTAGGTTATTATAGAAAATTTATCCCTAATTTCGCAGATCTGGCCAAACCCCTAACCAAATTACTGAGGAAAAATGTAGTCTTTAAGTGGGACGCTTTCTGCGACGAGTCGTTCAGGAAATTGAAGGAAAAAATTATAAACCCCCCTATTCTCGCCTACCCTGATTTCAACCAGGAATTTATTGTCACCACTGATGCAAGTGACATAGCTCTAGGAGCAGTACTCTCTCAAGGTCCAATAGGAGAAGACAAACCCATTTCCTTCTCCAGCCGCACTCTAAACGACGCAGAAACGAGGTATACGACTTCAGAAAAAGAGTTGCTCGCCATCACGTACGCCCTGCAACAATTCCGACCGTACATATTCGGAAGGAAGTTTACAATCTGCACTGACCATAATAATTTATTATGGTTAATTGGACAAAAGAATCCTACCTCAAGACTTTTACGCTGGCGTATCTTGATGGAGGAATATGAGTTCAAGATTGTACACAAGTCGGGAAAAAGCAACGTGATCGCGGACGCTCTCAGTCGCGTCCGAATAAGTGACACAGAGAACACAAAAGTACTAGTAACTACAAGACGCCAAAAACAGATTCTTGACTCAGTTACCGAACCAAATAGGGTAGAGGCGAACACAACAAACCCCCAACTTCCTTCAAATTTGAATCTGATTCAAAAGACAGATTCAATATTCTCAAACAACAAAATTCCTTTCAAGGTTATCCTCCTTCCTCTTACAAACTCCCCTGACGAGGAACTTTTAACTGAACAATTCGATAACTTCACAAAACCTGATATAGGACAAATTTTAAAACTTTCAAAACCTACACCCAATTGCGATTACCACATCGTCACTTTACCAATTCCCATAAGAAGCATCTCGGATCAACAAATCATATCAAAGTGTTTACAGAATATCTACGAAAGGTGCAAGGAAAGAAAACTGAATTGTATAGCAATCTCTTTGCCACTTACCGGCAACAACCACGACGAAATCAAAACCGCAATATATAACATTTTTAAACGAGAACATATGACCCTTTACATTCACATTGACAAAAGAATATTAATAGACAACAAAGAAGACATAGCACGCATTCTACACGAAAACCACGAATCCCCTTTCGGCGGACACCAAGGGACAACTCTCCCAACCAAACGTCTGGCTATTTTCATCCTTAACAGAGTACGTGATCGACGAAATATGTGGAGAAGACACAGCCACATATACCCTAACAAATAGTGCTAAAATAGAACTGCAAAAGAATTGTTATGTGAAGTCAAAAGAACTCACAATACAGGCAATTAGCGAAACATCCACAAATCTCACTAACTCCTACATTCCCCCTTTAAATATCTCCCATATTATCTCCAACAACCTACCCAACTACACATCCGAAATAGCAGTAGTAAAATTCTCGAGTGACAATGACTTACAACTGATCTCACACGACATAGACGTACTAAAACACGAAGAATCCAAACCTATGCTAACATTGGATACTCACAACCTGCACCACTATACCCTAATCTATACGATAGTAGCAATAACACTAGTCCTATTTTGCTATAGACACTATCGAACATACGTAGTTAACAAGAACAAGCCCCTCGACAGTAACAAAGACAAGGTAATTGCGTTTAAAACCAGACAGACACCACAAACGGAGACAATAACTGAATTACCGGAAATCAGACTAAGCCTTGCAACAGACGGTTAACCGAGTAAGAGAAAAGGTAAACACTTGTTCAATATTTGCTTAATCAATAAAATATAGAATAATAAACATTAGTACCCAAAAGTACACACAAATCAATTTAAGTTTTCAAATACATGTACTATACACATTAGTCATAAAAGAAATTCAAAATAAAAAACAAAACAAAACCCTAATACTGTCAAACAATTTTACCTTTATAAATACAAAACAATTTAAATGTACACATACTATCCATAAGATATACACTAGTCATAAGAAATACAAAATAAAAAACAAAAAACAAAAAGAATTTTCCAAATCCCATTAAACAATTTTATATAAACCTTAGTACACAAAAAACAATGTACACATATACATACTATCAATAAGAAACGAAAATTATAAGATTCTAAATACATACTATCAAATTTTTTAATGTACATACAAAAACAATTTAAATATACATAAACATACTAGCCATAAGTCATAACATTGGCGTACCCAAAGGCACGCCCAACTTAATTTAAATCACATATCATATATACACTAGCAATAAGAAACCATAAACATAAGAATACACATGTAAACAATACCAATTAGCCTATTATGTTAATTTAAAATTCTTCACAAACTACCTAAAAACTCTTTAAAAAAAAAAAAAAAAACATACGTCAGAAATTGTAAACTTCCAATCCACCCTCTTGAGAAAATTAACCTCTTCAAGGCATAATTTCCTCCCTTTAAGGAGAGCGGGATGTAGTGACCACACTACATTACATACACTACATACACTACATACATAACCTTCTACCTAGAACCACGATCTGCCAATCGCCTTCCGTATTACGCCCAACACAAGTGCCTAATGCCATATCTCTCGGTTCCCACACAATCGAACTCTGTCACACTGATTTACGAACCGCTCACATTATCGTTTAGCCTACACACATAAAATACCAAATTGATGACACCATAAACTGTCACTCTCTGGTTATTTTCTCATTTAAGAGTACGACTCGCTTATCTCTTTGCTTGGCGGTGGTATTCAAATTGCATAACCACTGCACTCAAAGGCGGAACAGAGAAAATGCAAAGGCAACATAAACAAAGCTGAAATGTGTGCGAGTAAAATGTAAACAGAATGAGTCGATTGAATGAGAACTCCGCTGATGATGCATTTATGACGCGTTTACCAATATATTGGGTTCAATAAACAGAAATGGTAACTATGCTGATAATGCACTAGTACCCTTTACTGTGCGTTGCCCAATATATTGGAAAATAGCTGATACAACAAGGAATTGCGTAGGGCTGGTATGGGTAGAAGGGGTAAAATCAATAGTATAAAAGAGGATGGATTTTAAGTAAAAAGACACAGAACACGTTCAGACTTAAAACAACATACTCCAAAGGTCGCAGCCCAGCCTAGACAGCGGGCCTTAGAGTATTCTAAATAAAATAATAAACAAACTATATAAATAAATCACTCTAGAGGTTGCAGCCTAGCCTAGACAGCGGGCCTTTAGAGCATTAATACAAACTCAGTCTTTTATTTCGAACGGTTCTCGTCCCGATTTCACTCTTCTCCTAGTAAGCAAGGAAAGCACGGTGAAAATCGAGTATAACACCCTATTCAATTGAATAGCAATCATGTTTCCCGAAAAAATTGATCTACTGTGAACATTTTGTTTTTCTAATAAAGCGCGTGCACCTTTCTTCTTACCAATACTCTCCCAATATGTGACAATTTTAACATCAGTTCTTTTATCGATGTTTTCCATTGTCTTACCATAGACGCTATTATTCATTTGTTCCTAGCTAGTTGAGCTTGGAATTATTTGTGAATTGAAGGAGGTGCCTTCAATTATTTGTTGCACTGAAATGTCTTTATAAATTCAAGAAAGAAAAACTATTCAACTACCACGTTATAAATTTCTTTTATTTGGCTAATACTCGTATGTTGATCAGCGGGGTTGAACATCACAAACTTGAATGTCGCAAATTTCTCTACAAGCCAACCTCGTAATCTCGGTACATAGCTCTTGCATAATAAATCAGCTGGACTTTTTATTCTTAATATACATAAATAGTCATTGACCCTAACTTGCATGATATAAAATAAATTAGCATCGTAATTGTAATAGATTACTACGTTCTCAAAATGCCCCTGCTGCGCTGGCTGTTGTTAGAGCAGGATGGTTGTGCGTTGCTGTGTGTTCGCTTCATCATTGGTATTTAACTGGCGGTGGTTAGAACCAGCAGGCTACTCAATGTAGTTTTCCTTACGAGCGTTGGTTTGTGTGCGACTGAATCAGCCACTTCAAACTGGCATGATCACTGACAATGACAAACCGAGTACCTTCTATGTACGGCCAAAACTTTTGAATGCTGAGAACAGCAGCTAAGCATTCCAGTTCTGTTATGCTGTAGTTGCTTTGAGCCGTACTCAATTTTTTTGACATAAAAGCTACTGGCCTATCAGTCCCACTGTCATCCAACTGAATCAGTGCACCTCCAACACCTTTAGTGGATGCATCGTAGTGTATTTGGAATGGTTTCTCGAAGTCTGGCGCAGACAAAATTGGAGCTGTCGTGAGCATCGTTTTTAGACTCTCAAAGGAAAATAAAGCTTCTTTTGGCCAGTACTTGTGAAAAGCATTCTTGCCAGTGAGTGAAGTAAGAGGCGCAGCAACAGCAGCAAAATTTGGCACCATCCGCATGTACCACTGGCACATACCAAGGAAACGCCTCAATTGCTTGACAGTCTTTGGTTGCGGAAATTCTGCTATTGCTGAAATTTTTTCTGGGTCGGGTTTCAATCCGTCAACACCAACTATATATCCTAGATAACGTATCCCACGTTGACAAAACTTACTTTTTCCCAGATTGATAGTCAAGTTGGCTTGCTTCAAATAGGAAGCTACTTTCCTCAGAAGGTCTGTGTGTTCATCAAAGGTTTCTGAAATTATCAACAGATCATCCACATAGGTGACAACATTTTCATGCAGTTCGTAGGGTATCACGTGATCAATCAGCTTGCACATTGACTGTGTCGCATTCTTTAAGCCAAAAGGCATGACTTTGAATTGAAATAATCCGCGCACTGGTACCGGAAAAGCTGTTTTCTCCTTTGCAGATGCACTTGATCGGATTTGCCAGAAACTGTCTTTCAAGTCTAAAGCGGTAATGAATTTGGCTTTCTTCAACCTTGCAAAAATTCTATCTATGATCGGAAGTGGATAAGCATCTTTTATGGTATGCTCATTTACCTTCCTAACATCTAAGCAAAGTCTTATTTTTCCCTTTGATTTCTTCACGATAACTACGGGTGACGACCAACTGCTCTGACTTTTTTCGATGACATCGAGATCGAGCATTCTATCGATTTTCTCATAAAGTAGTTTTTGCATGGCTGCTGAAATTGCAAAGTAACGTTGTTTGATGGGTTTCACATCCCCCACATTGATATCATGCTCTAATAACGATGTCCGTCCCAAGCCAAGTTTTTCAAATGATGGAATCGCAGCAATGCATTCAGAAAGTACTTTTTGTTGATCCTCAGACAAGGAATGAGACTTTGCATCTGGATCACGGGTGGATATTTCTTCCAAAAATGTTGGCTGTAATCCAAATGCAAACCAAAAGTCTATCCCTAAAGTCACAAGTCTCTTAAGCGAAGGTGATATGAAAAATTTTATGGTTTTAGAAGTATTATTGAAACGTACAGGTATGTACACATATCCGATCACACTATGGGATGACCCATCTGCTGTACACAGATCTGATTTCAGAGATAGATGGGGGATTCCAAGGTCCTTCAAAAGTTGCATGGCTCCTTCACCTAGAACTGAAATCGTTGCTCCGCTGTCTAACAAGCCGGTTACGGACTTGTTCTTGAGCTGAATATTAGCTAATAGACGACCACTTACATCTGATAAGAGTTTGGCATGTTTGACTTGTCTGATATTGCGTTTACGTTCTTTAAAGTAAGTTATTGTTCTGTCTGGGTGGTACAGTTTTTGATCATCGTCGGTCTGTGTACCAGACGGACATTTGTTTGGGGATGCGATTGACCTGCATTCGGATGTCACACCCCCCTTTCCTTGCGAACATCCGACTTGCGGTTTAAATTGTTACACTGGAAGCATGCTCCACATGAGCAACAAAACAAATTTCTTTGATCCTTCGGACATTCCAACATATAATAAAGTTGTTTTCTTCAACTTCAGAGATATTTTGATCAGTTTGATTAACCGAGTAAAAAGTTAATCGTCCTGGAGAGAAGGTCTGCTCATCAGAATTTGAGACATAGGTAAACTCGTTTACATGTCTTCTTCTTGGGAAAACTTGATCATCAAGAGTTTCACCTATATCGTTTAAGCCTTTCTCAATCAGCATACACTTTTCCTTCAAGTCGCCTACAGACACAATGTGCTCTAGTATAAGTCTTTTGCGTAAAGCAGGATGCATATTTGACTTTAGAACGCTGACCTTTCCGGCTTCTGAATACGGGACTCGCAGCATCGAATCAAGTGTTTCTATTGCTAATTTAAACTCTGCGAATGACTCCCTATGCTTCTGTTTCCTATTCCCAATCTGACGTCTGATCTCCTGATCTCAACTCGCATTATGAATTGCTCAATAGTGAGAACCTATGAGAACCATCATAGTAGTATGTTTTGGTTGGAACTGGCATAAGTATGGTGGCGGAATAGGGTGGCGGAGATAAGCAGCGATTTTGATCTTTTGAACTTTATAGTCAACACTGATAAGCATTGCGGTTAGAGATAAGCCATATCTGTTGTGGGTCGTTGAAGGTCAAATTTGTAGGTCAACACTGATACGCATGACGAAACATGAAAAAATGTAAAAAAAATACATCAGGTCTTTGCTGACGTAGGTAGCTTTGGTGGATACTGATAAGCAGCGATTTTGAACTTGAACGTTATAGTCAACACTGGTTAGCATGGTGATACAATAAAAAAAATGCGAAAAATACATCTCGTCTTTGCGGATTTTTTGTTTGTCATAGTTGTTATGTACTTTTTGTTTTATTTTTAGGGAAAAGATATCGTTTGATTGACGTAAATTGTGGGGTGCCAGCCTATTTGTTTGTCCATAATTATAAATAGTAAATAGATGTTCTACCAAATTGTATGTAAAAATGATTGCGAAGTTCATATAAGTCAGCTTGCATGTACAGCATAGTATGCTCATTATTGCGAAGGGCATATAAGATGATAGGTAATAGGTGACAGGTTCATGCATGTACAGCATAGTATGCTCATTATTGCGAACGGTATATAAGATGATAGGGAAATGTAATAGATGAAAAATGACAGATGGCAGGTGGCAGTTGACAGGTGACAATTGACAGGTGACAGATGTGACGGAAAAGAGTTAATTAATTTATTTGTGCGAATCAGTTGATCAGATCAGCTATCGGTTGATCAGATCAGCTTGATCAGAAATTTGATCTCCACCACATTCAGTGTGCCAGAAGTTACCTAAACATAATGTGTCGCCATTGTTGAATACAACATCTTTAGCACAAATAAATTAATTATGTCTTATCTCTAACCGCAAAGACCAGATGTATTTTTTACATTTTTCGAACGTATCGCCATGTGTTGACTATCAAGTTGAAAAGTTAAAAATCGCTGCTTATCAGTGTCCAACACTTTGGGATGTATCACCAGAACGTACCTATGAATTCCTGCTATGCTTATCAATATTGATTCACAAATTTGACCTCCAACGACATCTTTAGCACAAATAAATTAATTAACCACAACAGATATGGGTTATCTCTATCCGCAAAGACCAGATGTATTTTTTACATTTTCGAACGTATCGCTTCTTATGCAGTGTTGACTATAAAGTTCAAAAGTTCAAAATCGCTGCTTATCAGTATCCACCAAAGCTACCTACGTCAGCAAAGACCATATGTATTTTTTACATTTTTTCATGTTTCGTCATGCTTATCAATGTTGGCCCACAAATTTGATCTCCACCACTTTCAGTGTCTGCCACTTTCAGTGTACCAGAAGTTACCTAATAGAAATAAACAAATAGTTTTCTTTATTGAATTTTTATATACATTATTTGATGATGTCATTTGTTATTCCATAGAACGGTTCCGAGGGAAGCGACCCAATTTCCAACTAATAACAAGCATTATTTTTTCAGAACAAATTTTTATTTATGTATTAACTAAACTAAACAATAACTATATGTGTATGAGCTTTATTTAAATGCGTATAACCATATCTTACAATTTTATTTGAAGAGCATCATTGCTTCTTTGAATGACCCACACAATGTTTGGAATCACAAATTTTTAATGATCTCTTCATCTTGAGTATCCAAGCAGAGAGAAGATACAACATTTTTTTTTTTATAAAAGAAACAATCATTCTTTCTTTTTTTTTCTTTACAATACATTTATTGATGTTGATCTTTAATCTTATAATGACCCCAGGCCAAGCTACTTATATTATCTTCACAAATATATCTTTTAGTATCTTCAAAGCTCAAAGATTTCTTATTTAAATTTTGGGTATACATTTTATGAAGTTTATTCCTAAAAATAGTCATATTCCTATACATAGCAGAGTTGCACAAAAGTTAGCTTAACTAATAACTAAAAAGCTACAACTAAATTAGCTGTAGTTTCTTTGAACGTACATAGCTAAACCATAATTTTAGTTGTAGTTCCCACAAATTTTGAACCTAAATTAGTTATTAGTTGCGAAGTGTAACTAAGCGTGTTTAGTTGTGAAAAATTAGTTCTCAGAGTGTAACTAACAATAATTAGCTTTAGTTTTAGCTTTTTAGCTATTGATTAAACACAACTAATAATTTTTTTCAAAAAATTTAACCCGAAAAGGCTTACAGGAACAGGAGCGATTCTTTTATTTCGTTATACATTTTCTAGTTTTAATTATGTTTAATTTTAAAGATTATTATTTATTATGTCCTTACGAAACACGGGGAAATAGTGTGGAAGTAGATTTGTCTTCGATAAGTTTTGAATAATTGAGGTTGTATAGTTTGAAGTTTGTTGTACATCAGTTGAAGGTAAGAGGTAACCGATGGCCGATTGAAGAATGCCACTTTTAGTTGTGTTCCGTGTTATTTGACTAAGAGGTCCTTCCAACAATAAAGAAGGTCCTTAAACCTTGAAAAAAGGATATTTTCTAAAATATCATTTGAATCCACACGGTATATCTGTGTTCAATGTTATTTGACTAAGAGTTCTTTGGAACAACAAAAAGGTCCTTAAAAGTCGAAAAAAGGATATTTTTCCAAAATGTTTGTTGTTTCTAGGAACCCTTATTCAAATAACATTGAACTCATGTATACCGTGCCGTTTAAACGCAATATGCAGAATAAATCCAAATAAATTATTGCCATTATAGCAAAACAATAAATTTTGATTTAGTTATTAGTTATTACCTAGACAGCTACAAAGCTACAGCTAAAAAGCTAACCAACTTTTAGTTGTCATCCGCAACTAACTTTGGCAACCTAACGAGCTTAGTTACACAACCTGCAACTAATTTTAAAATTAGTTGTCATTATGATAGCTAACCACCAAATCGATTGTATTTTTAGCGCAGCTAATTTAACTACGTTAGTTACTTAGTTATGGCGTTAGCTAGATAACAAATTAGGTAGCTAACGTGCAACTGTGTTACATAGAACACTTATCAAATAAATAAGTCTTGTAGTTTTCTATGGTTAGTCTTTTTGTCACAGATTTCTTGATCCCTTTTGCTTTCTGAACAGAAGCACCATCAACAATTGTAAAAGAGCACATTTTAGCACGTAAGCCGATAAATTGATGCATTTTCTTTCCACTATCCTCATCCTTAAACATACCCAATTTTTTCCCATTAACAAGCGGAAAGTTGTGTACATTTAAAAGGTTGTAGTCGGAAGTATCAAAATATGTAGATAAATCATACAGGATATCAGAGTAAAAATCGTCTGTATTTATTGTATAAATGAATGAATCTGTTTCCATGTAATTAAGAAGCAATCTGATACTAAATTTAATTTTCATATATTCATAATGGAACTCGTACATGAGTAATTTTGAAAGTTCCAAAACAACGAAACCCAAATAAAGTGGTTTATTATAGACGACTTTTACCCTATTCAATTGAATAGCAATCATGTTTCCCGAAAAAATTGATCTACTGTGAACATTTTGTTTTTCTAATAAAGCGCGTGCACCTTTCTTCTTACCAATACTCTCCCAATATGTGACAATTTTAACATCAGTTCTTTTATCGATGTTTTCCATTGTCTTACCATAGACGCTATTATTCATTTGTTCCTAGCTAGTTGAGCTTGGAATTATTTGTGAATTGAAGGAGGTGCCTTCAATTATTTGTTGCACTGAAATGTCTTTATAAATTCAAGAAAGAAAAACTATTCAACTACCACGTTATAAATTTCTTTTATTTGGCTAATACTCGTATGTTGATCAGCGGGGTTGAACATCACAAACTTGAATGTCGCAAATTTCTCTACAAGCCAACCTCGTAATCTCGGTACATAGCTCTTGCATAATAAATCAGCTGGACTTTTTATTCTTAATATACATAAATAGTCATTGACCCTAACTTGCATGATATAAAATAAATTAACATCGTAATTGTAATAGATTACTACGTTCTCAAAATGCCCCTGCTGCGCTGGCTGTTGTTAGAGCAGGATGGTTGTGCGTTGCTGTGTGTTCGCTTCATCATTGGTTTTTAACTGGCGGTGGTTAGAACCAGCAGGCTACTCAATGTAGTTTTCCTTACGAGCGTTGGTTTGTGTGCGACTGAATCAGCCTAATCCGCGATGATTTTTGCATGCCACCTTCTGACAGTTCTGTGCTGATCGTGGCTTAGTACGTGGTGCGTGATTTCGTCGGTTGAATAATAATAATAAAGTTTCGCGTTTTGCTGAAGTTGCTCATATACAAAATTAAGTGCAGAGTTTTTTCCATTTGTGAGCTGTTCCTTGGAGCTATTTGTTTGAAGTGTGAAACTCAGTCCGAGTTTACATTGTTCTGCCTTTCAGCAAATAGCTTCATGTACACTCACATGTTTCCAGCCCTTGTCATGTGCGTGAGCATTTCGCTTAATTCTCACCCCTTAGTGGTTAGCAAAGTGCTTGTATTATGTTGTTGGGAACCAACACATTAGTTTGAAAAAGTTTTTTTCAAAAACGTTTACAGCTTTCATGCGATGGTGAGTATTCAATTCAATATACTTTTGAAGCCAATTCGATTGTTTGAATTGAATGATTCTGTGAATTTTTTTCAATATTAAAACGTGTTTTAAGGCTTGCTTCAAGTTTTCTATGTGAATAACATATTCACTTTTAGCATAAAATCTGCTTACCAACTTTTTAGATCTGGTTCCAGGAGTACTAATATTTTCTGGGCAGCATGGTAAGTCATTGTGAATATTGTGTAAGGTATTCGGATATTCCAAGTCTACCTCCAAAACGTAACCGATATCTTTACTTGTGAAAGACATGATATAATTTTCAGTAAACTGATCAATGTTAGACACCCATTGAAAACCACCAGAGGGAGGAGTTTGGTTCATCGCCAAACCATAGAGGTTATTTACATCCAAGTACATCAGATATGATGAAGGTATGTTTGAGTTATACGTACTCATAAATTTGTTGTTTGCTTCCGAATATCTATGACATTGCAATAAACCACCTCTTACACCTTTTTGGAAAAATGTATACATTTCTAAATTGGTTAATAGTTCCAACTCAATGTCTGTAACTTTGAGCATAGCATCCCAAGATAACCCTGGTATTGTATAATTGTAGCAGTGATCTAATTTATAAATTTCTTGACAAATTTTTCGAAAATTTTCAAAGATATCGGCAAGCAAAACAACATCGCTCTGTAAATAAATTTTTAGGTATTCTCCCATACTTTTACAATTAAAAAATGTCCAAATTTTTTGCGCAACTTCATATGCTTCATCGGAACATTTCTCATCAGTTAGTTTGTTCAAGAATGCACTCTTTTCCGGTAAAGATTTCTCTTCTAAACGTTCCCATGAACATAGATAATCATAAGGAAACACACCTTTCCTTTTGATTAAATCGAATTCTTGAGCACAGTTAAAAAAAGAAGTTGTTAATTTAAAATCATCATTACCTAAATTTCGCGGTAATGAATCAATACTTTCGTTCAGAAAGCGATAGATAGAATCAAGAAATCTCATTTCAAAATAAGTTTCTGATTTTTCATCTACAAGTATTTTCTTAGATATTGTAATATACTTCTCCTTATTTAGGGCTATGACATTTATTTCTCCCTCCACTTCATTCAATGAGGAGAAAAATAAATGGCTGTCATAGCCTGTGAGATTATGTAAAAAAATTGGAATGAATTTAGGAAGACTTCATCTTAAATTACATTGGTTATGACTAGGCCCTCTATATTCCCCTGTAATATGGCAATGATCCCTTACTCTATACTCGAATTCTACAAATGGTTTCCCACAAAATACGCAACACTTATCGTTCTCTTGACACCATTGTTGTTGCGTTGTGAGTTCTTTCATAGGTTTTGCATATTTATAGTAATCAACATACAGACGTTGAATATCTTCACTTAGATTCATGATAAATTGTCTCGTACAGTCTGGTCCTATAAAATAAAAATAAGATTATTAAAACAACAAAAGAAAAAATAGCAAACTTCTTACCTGTAAACGTCCTCATTGAATTCTTGCTTTTATCAAAGAAACAATTAATATAGTCATTGTATATAAACCTTATAGTAGTGCAACCGTGCGTAAACGACGATACGCCATCAGTGCGCATTCGCCCGCAACAAATCATGATAGTCTAGTTCTACACCATTCTCGTGCTGGGAATATGAGTAGGAGGATGATGCAGGTAGTGGTGGTGGTTGGCAAAGCAGGTTTCGTGTAGATTTATGGTATATTTTTTGTTTGCTTTGATGGAAGGGGTATGTTATGTTTTCTGGATTTTAACACAATTGGTATGTGTGTGTATGATCGTTGAAGGAGAGTCGCATTTCAGCAGTGAAGATTCTCAAATGTTTTTTTTTATAATTCATACGAGTATTTGCAAGTGAAAAGCAGATATTCATATTTAATGGTAGGGGCGATGGTGGATGAAGAGAGGTGGGATAATTGTAGTTGGGTAGATTGATGGTATATTATTTGTTTGCTCTGATCAAAGTTTTTGGGGTAGGTTATGGCATATTGCAATTAGAACAAAACCGTCACCTGGAACTTATTTTGTTGTATTTTATACAATTGGTGTGTATATGTTAAGATCGGCGATGGAGATTCGCATTTCAGCAGTGAGGCATATCATATTTGCATGTGAAAAAAATTAATTGAGGCAGAGATAAGATAAGACAAGTTAGAGTGTGTGTACGAGCGCGTGCCCTGCTTGTAATAATAGCTGCCGTAGGTTATTCATGAACAACTCAAATTGGTTTCTTTATTGGTTCATCAAATAAAAAGGGCATTTATTCATAATCGGTATTCAAAATCATATTAGGTTCATATTTCGTTTGCATTATGTTACACAATCGAATCTCCGAATATAAACAGAATTTTTTCATTTGGTTTTGCACAAGCACCTGAGTGCCTCAGTTTGGGCAGCTAAATATCATTGATTTAGGTATTCTTTTTGATACCTACCTCTTTTGATACCGCCATACCGACCACTAGCGGCCGATATACTTAATGCAAATTTCGGTTTCAGGATGTCCCAGTAGGTACTAAAGAAATGAAGTATAGTTTAAATTTATCTTTTGAAGTAGGTAGGTACAATTATGAAATTTTATAGGTAGGTACCCAAATGCATTAAAATATTGAACTCCATCAAACGCATGATTAGACGTATCGCATGTTATAGAAACCCACATTTTTTATTCTAGCCTCGTTAATACCTCAGCCAGAAAAAATTTAAGTTTCATATGTATGTATATACATACAGTGAAATCTTCCTTGAGGGGACATTAATGGTGCACATTTTTGTCCGCTTAAGAGAGCTTACCGTTTAAGGAAAATTAAAACAACTTATCCATCTTTAAGCTAAAAAGAAAAGTCTTCATATTCACTTATGTATGTATATACAAAGATAGTATATTAATTGTTGGCTCTAATGGAAATTTGGGGTAGGTTATGGCATATTGCGAGGAGGCCGTAGGATGTTTGCTGGTATTTAATACAATTGGTATGTACCCCCGTCTCACCTGGTTACGAACAGGTAGTTTCTTGATTTAATTTTACGAAATTTTTTAACTCCTTCGATAATATGGGAGAAACCAAATGGAATATGAAAGAAGGCTATATTAAGTTTATGTTGTAAAAAAAAATTGGGATTAGGTAGATAAATTCGATTTTATTGATGCTTTTCCCAAAAAGGTTATAAAATTAGTCCTTTTTTTCGTCGCACCTGATTACAAAAAGTAACCATATCTACCTGTTATCATATTTTAAATAAAATTAAAGGCATTAAGAGTAACAGGGACCTTAGTTCAAAACATAATTTCGTAGAAACAAAAACTAAGGGTAAAAAAAAATCATTATTAGGTAGGTAGGTTTTTCTTGTAGTAGTAGGAGCTGGAAGTGTGCGATTGATGAATGATTTACACAAAGCGTAGGTATGTTGGAATGGTAATCTTTGATAGAGGTAGTGGCAGTTAAGAAATTAGAAATACCCGCCAATTTAACTTAAATACATGACCAAAACCAATTTTTTCAATTAGAAGTTCAAAATTTTTGTTGTGATAAGTGCTTAAGGATTTTCTTGTGAATTAAATAAGATTGTCAGAAGGAGTAAACGCATTTTAAAATTTTGTTAAGTACCAACTTATTCACAAATTTTATTTAAAAATACTTTTAATTCATTTATTAATTTTATTATAACATATAAATTTTATATTATTTTACACTTCACTATTCATATTACATTACAAATAGTTTTTTTTAAGACTCAATTTAATTAATTTACATATAGATTTTACATTTATTTACGTACACATTTTTTATCAATTTACATATCATATAACATATAATTATATAATGGTTCTATGTGCGTATAAATGATGCAACACCGTTAAAAGACCGGGTAGTTGCTCCTTTTTTAAGATCCCGGGAGATCACAGGCGGCAAATTTGGCTTAAGGACGCGCAGTGTGATAAGTCTTTCAAATCTGTCTTTCTTTGCGAAAACCACTTTTATGATATTAACATAAGATATAGGGACAATCGGAAGCAACTGGATGCAGATGCTTTGCCGATATCATTGGCTTTAATCTGCAGTTGCTCCGAAATTGCTATTGATTATTCGTGCTTCCGCCGATCTTCGTCGGTTGAATAATAATAATAAAGTTTCGCGTTTTGCTGAAGTTGCTCATATACAAAATTAAGTGCAGAGTTTTTTCCATTTGTGAGCTGTTCCTTGGAGCTATTTGTTTGAAGTGTGAAACTCAGTCCGAGTTTACATTGTTCTGCCTTTCAGCAAATAGCTTCATGTACACTCACATGTTTCCAGCCCTTGTCATGTGCGTGAGCATTTCGCTTAATTCTCACCCCTTAGTGGTTAGCAAAGTGCTTGTATTATGTTGTTGGGAACCAACACATTAGTTTGAAAAAGTTTTTTTCAAAAACGTTTACAGCTTTCATGCGATGGTGAGTATTCAATTCAATATACTTTTGAAGCCAATTCGATTGTTTGAATTGAATGATTCTGTGAATTTTTTTCAATATTAAAACGTGTTTTAAGGCTTGCTTCAAGTTTTCTATGTGAATAACATATTCACTTTTAGCATAAAATCTGCTTACCAACTTTTTAGATCTGGTTCCAGGAGTACTAATATTTTCTGGGCAGAATGGTAAGTCATTGTGAATATTGTGTAAGGTATTCGGATATTCCAAGTCTACCTCCAAAACGTAACCGATATCTTTACTTGTGAAAGACATGATATAATTTTCAGTAAACTGATCAATGTTAGACACCCATTGAAAACCACCAGAGGGAGGAGTTTGGTTCATCGCCAAACCATAGAGGTTATTTACATCCAAGTACATCAGATATGATGAAGGTATGTTTGAGTTATACGTACTCATAAATTTGTTGTTTGCTTCCGAATATCTATGACATTGCAATAAACCACCTCTTACACCTTTTTGGAAAAATGTATACATTTCTAAATTGGTTAATAATTCCAACTCAATGTCTGTAACTTTGAGCATAGCATCCCAAGATAACCCTGGTATTGTATAATAGTAGCAGTGATCTAATTTATAAATTTCTTGACAAATTTTTCGAAAATTTTCAAAGATATCGGCAAGCAAAACAACATCGCTCTGTAAATAAATTTTTAGGTATTCTCCCATACTTTTACAATTAAAAAATGTCCAAATTTTTTGCGCAACTTCATATGCTTCATCGGAACATTTCTCATCAGTTAGTTTGTTCAAGAATGCACTCTTTTCCGGTAAAGATTTCTCTTCTAAACGTTCCCATGAACATAGATAATCATAAGGAAACACACCTTTCCTTTTGATTAAATCGAATTCTTGAGCACAGTTAAAAAAAGAAGTTGTTAATTTAAAATCATCATTACCTAAATTTCGCGGTAATGAATCAATACTTTCGTTCAGAAAGCGATAGATAGAATCAAGAAATCTCATTTCAAAATAAGTTTCTGATTTTTCATCTACAAGTATTTTCTTAGATATTGTAATATACTTCTCCTTATTTAGGGCTATGACATTTATTTCTCCCTCCACTTCATTCAATGAGGAGAAAAATAAATGGCTGTCATAGCCTGTGAGATTATGTAAAAAAATTGGAATGAATTTAGGAAGACTTCATCTTAAATTACATTGGTTATGACTAGGCCCTCTATATTCCCCTGTAATATGGCAATGATCCCTTACTCTATACTCGAATTCTACAAATGGTTTCCCACAAAATACGCAACACTTATCGTTCTCTTGACACCATTGTTGTTGCGTTGTGAGTTCTTTCATAGGTTTTGCATATTTATAGTAATCAACATACAGACGTTGAATATCTTCACTTAGATTCATGATAAATTGTCTCGTACAGTCTGGTCCTATAAAATAAAAATAAGATTATTAAAACAACAAAAGAAAAAATAGCAAACTTCTTACCTGTAAACGTCCTCATTGAATTCTTGCTTTTATCAAAGAAACAATTAATATAGTCATTGTATATAAACCTTATAGTAGTGCAACCGTGCGTAAACGACGATACGCCATCAGTGCGCATTCGCCCGGATGATGCAGGTAGTGGTGGTGGTTGGCAAAGCAGGTTTCGTGTAGATTTATGGTATATTTTTTGTTTGCTTTGATGGAAGGGGTATGTTATGTTTTCTGGATTTTAACACAATTGGTATGTGTGTGTATGATCGTTGAAGGAGAGTCGCATTTCAGCAGTGAAGATTCTCAAATGTTTTTTTTTTATAATTCATACGAGTATTTGCAAGTGAAAAGCAGATATTCATATTTAATGGTAGGGGCGATGGTGGATGAAGAGAGGTGGGATAATTGTAGTTGGGTAGATTGATGGTATATTATTTGTTTGCTCTGATCAAAGTTTTTGGGGTAGGTTATGGCATATTGCAATTAGAACAAAACCGTCACCTGGAACTTATTTTGTTGTATTTTATACAATTGGTGTGTATATGTTAAGATCGGCGATGGAGATTCGCATTTCAGCAGTGAGGCATATCATATTTGCATGTGAAAAAAATTAATTGAGGCAGAGATAAGATAAGACAAGTTAGAGTGTGTGTACGAGCGCGTGCCCTGCTTGTAATAATAGCTGCCGTAGGTTATTCATGAACAACTCAAATTGGTTTCTTTATTGGTTCATCAAATAAAAAGGGCATTTATTCATAATCGGTATTCAAAATCATATTAGGTTCATATTTCGTTTGCATTATGTTACACAATCGAATCTCCGAATATAAACAGAATTTTTTCATTTGGTTTTGCACAAGCACCTCACAAGTGCCTCAGTTTGGGCAGCTAAATATCATTGATTTAGGTATTCTTTTTGATACCTACCTCTTTTGATACCGCCATACCGACCACTAGCGGCCGATATACTTAATGCAAATTTCGGTTTCAGGATGTCCCAGTAGGTACTAAAGAAATGAAGTATAGTTTAAATTTATCTTTTGAAGTAGGTAGGTACAATTATGAAATTTTATAGGTAGGTACCCAAATGCATTAAAATATTGAACTCCATCAAACGCATGATTAGACGTATCGCATGTTATAGAAACCCACATTTTTTATTCTAGCCTCGTTAATACCTCAGCCAGAAAAAATTTAAGTTTCATATGTATGTATATTGTTATGCCTCGTTTGGCTATACACATATAATTTTATATTACGATCACTACGATAGTGAGAGGTACACCGTCAGGCCAGGGTTTCTGTCGTGGTCCAACGACGCTGGTGTTTCCGTCTGGTATTTTAGGGGATTATCCCAATTAATCCACAGCAAGCTCTTGATGTTTTATGTCGTCACACACGATTTACCTTTCCGATGTAACCGATGTAATTTAGAGGAGATTAATAGTTTTTATACTATCAGAAGAAACAGATGAAAAATAAAAATCCACTAATGTTACTGTTTTATATTCAAATTGTATTTCGTCTCTCCCATTCCAATTCTATGAACTAATTGCAACATTTCTTAAATTACTACCTCCTTAAGTAATGTTTAATTGCTGGCACAGCAATTCCTACATTCGTTGGTTGTTGGTTGTTGTTTCGTTGTTTTTGTTGATTCAGCGTCTGGCTGGGTTGGGCTCATTTTACTTCAATACATTGACCCGTTTGAATTTGTGCAGCTGCCGTCAACATCCGTAACACGTCCCCCTTTCAGACATATCTAGGGATACCTTATCCTTAGATTGGGCTTGGGTGTCCTCATTTCTATTTGACCTTGGGCGCTCTCCTCTGACGATATTCTTGGTGTCGTCTCTGGATTCACTCGATGTTTTCTGTTGAAACACCTGTTAAACAAGGCTATGGTTGTCCTTCCTGAACCTTGGTTGCATTTCCATATTATGTAGCTAATAAGGATTAAGCACAGAACTCCAAATACTGATATCAAAATCCCTTGAGATCTTTCGGGTATCTTCTCTAGTGCCTTAGACCAAAAATTTCGCTGGTTTTGGATTTCAGTCGTCAAGTCCTGCAGTTCATGGATATCTTTAGCCGTTATTTTGGACATCGGCTCCTGGTTAATTACGATCTCCTTCAGTTTAGCGTTTACACAGCAGTCTTCTAGTTCGCCATATGAGTGTTTGTCTTTTATTGCGATTTCCGTTTCTGCGCCAACCGTTTTTATAGTCATATCATAAGTTTCAAGGATGCAGTCGTTATTCAGGCGAATTATGCCAGTTCCAACAAGTTTACCAGTACTAGTTTCATTCTTACATTTACATTTATATTGAGTTTGTTCAGATATAGTATACAGATATGAATTTTCCCTAATCTTATGAAATATTTCTACATGCGAATTTATAATTTTAGCGTTACATTTTTCGGCTCTATTTCTCATAAATAAATTTATTTCACAATTAGAGTCGCTTATTGTACTTCTTAGAAGTTGTGGTTTACAAATTGAAATTTGGTCAAAATTATTACAATCTTCTAGATTTTCTTTTAATACATAGTCTTCTTTATTTTTGTTTATAATTAAGAATTTGTATCTTATTTCTAATATAACAATTCCGTTTTCAACTATCTTTGGAATAGCAATTGTTTCATAAATTTCAAATATTTCATTAGTTACTGTCGGAATACTAATAATTACAATAATCTTTCGATTCTTAGTGAATGCTTTTAATTTCAATGTTTTCAATATTTCTGCATAATTTTCCATGTTTGGCTCTATCGCGAGTGTGTTGTCATTCTTTTGATTTCTAAGTTCGTTTAATAAATCAGTGGGCTCAATAATCCTTGGATGTAATATCCCTGCTTGTATAAATAAAAGGCTATCTATTATTTGTTCTATTTCCATTTCTAACTGTAGCATTTTAAAATTGACTTTGCTTGATATTTCCTCATAATAGGATTCAATTAGGATGGTTCTATTTAAACTATTTTCCACTGTACTAACCTTGTTAATTTCGTTTATTATTTCGTTGACCTTATTATAAGTAACATTAGTATTTTTAATGCTTTCCATGACTTGCTTATTTAGGTGACTAAGAATCTTTACGTTTTCTTCCATGCCGTTTTTAATTCTTTGTTCGTTATTATTTACGTTCTGAATGACATTATAGTAATACTCTGCATCTTCATTGTCCATGGTGCCAAAAAGGACCTTGAAGCCTGAACCTATCATATTTACTAAACCGCGTCTCTGTCTTTTTGAGCTTCCCATTATTCCTGAAATAATCCTGATTCTGCTGTCAATTTTTATAATTTCTCTTTTTGCTGTTCTCTGAAATTCTTTACATTCAATTTTTGATTCTAAACAAAGACTATCCATGGTATTAATAATATTTCTAATGTTTGAACTCGCGTGTTCTAATCCATTAATATCTAATTCTATAACTAGTGCTATTTTTCCGTTAATTTCTTTAGCTTCTCCTATAAAGTTAAAATATATTCCAGTGTTATTCTGCAGGTCCTTTACCCACAAACTGGTTTCGGCGATGGCCCACCTGGTGAACAGGGACCTGAAATATATGGCTTAACGTTAGCTTTATTAAACTTTTGTTGCTTATTATTCATTTGTATAACTAAGTTATTTTCGTGTACTTCTAGTATTTTAAATGGTCCTTTATATTGGCTTCTCAATTTTCCCTTCCTTTCGTTCCTAACTAAAACCTTTTGACCGATTGTATATTCTATTTTCCTTCCTAGTTTCTTATCGTATCTAACTTTAGCTTTTTCCCTACTCTTTTTCGTGCTTCCTTTTGCGTTTTCCTGTTTCTCTAAAAGATTAGCTCTAAGTTCGTCTATATAGTCGAAAACCGACTTTTCATTATATGGATCTACGCTACTAGGTCTGTTCACTTCATATCCAAACACTAGTTCGTAGGGGGTGTACCCCGTTGTAGTATGTTTAGTACAATTGTAACAAAATCCTGCATACGACATTCGTTTATGCCAATCTTTGAGTTGGTGTAATTCACGTCCTGTGGATTTGAGATACTCTAAAAGTCTGCAATGAGCCCTTTCTACACTACCGTTGGCCTGTGGATAAGCTACACTAGTTGTTATGTGTTTGATATCTAAGATTTTACAAAATTCTTCAAACAGTTGATTACAAAACTCGGAACCGTTGTCAGATAAAATGATCTTGGGCATTCCAAAATTCAGAATCCATTGCTCCATTACGGCATTTGCTACAGTGCGCATATCTTTAGATTTCAGCGGTACGAACTTGATGAATTTTGACAAGTCATCCTGGATGGTCAATCCGAACTTATAGCCTTCCGCGGTTTCTTCAAATGGTCCAATTAGGTCTATCATTATCTTTTCTAGAGCCTTGTCTGCAGATGTCACGATCTTCATTGGGTTTCTAGTAGGAGCTCTGTTAACTTTTTCTGTCTGGCACTGAGGGCAATTTCTCACAAAGTCCTCAATGTGCTTCTGCATACCTTTCCATTTGAATTTCTTTCTGATTTTTGCATACGTAGCTTTCTGACCTGTATGACCGCCTATTAATCCCTCGTGATATTCTTTCATTATGGCTAATCTTTTTCCTGGATCTTGGACTTCTTCCTTTTTATCTGAGATCTGTTCTTCGGTAGATTCATCTACTGAATCATTTTCCAGATCATGGTCAATGTCTTCAAAGTTTTCTATTACTTCATTCTCTATAACTTCACTCCCTAAGTTTTCTATTGCTTCACTCTCTATGTCTTCACTTTCTATCTCCTTTTTATTTTTTCTTGGAATTCCTCTACTCGGATTTCTTCCCTTGCTCGTGCTTGCTATATCGTCTCTATTCTCACTATTTATTTCGATACCTTCCTCTTCAAGTAAGCTCATAAGATCTTGCCAAGTTTCTTCTCGTTCCCTTTCAGTGATTCTGATGTTCCTGCTCAATTCATCGGCTACAACGTTTTCTTTGCCTTTCTTGTATGAGATTACATAGTCAAACTCTTCAAGTTTCAGCCGCCACCTCACGAGCCTGCTGCCCGGATCTTTGACTTTAAAAAGCCACGTGAGGGGTCTGTGATCCGTTTGGATCAAGAACTTTGTGCCATAAATATATGGTCGAAACTGTTTCGTAGCCCATACAATTGCCAAGCACTCCTTTTCCGTGGTGCTGTAATTGATTTCGGCTTTATTCAAAGTTCGACTCGCAAAATGTACTGGGAGATCTTTTCCGTTGTGCTCCTGGCTGAGCACCGCCCCAATGCCTCGATTGGAAGCGTCCGTAGTTATTATAAAGGGCTTCTCGAAGTCTGGGTACTGTAACACCGGATGCTTCGTTATTATATCTTTTAATTTTTCGAACGCTTGTTGTTGTTCTTGAGTCCATGTGAACTCGACGTCTTTCTTAAGAAGCCTATTCATTGGCTCAGCTATCTTACTAAAGTCCCTGATAAATTTCCTGTAATAGCCTATCATTCCAAGGAATGATTTGATCCCTTTAACATTACTGGGTGCTTCCATGTTCTGTATGCTTTCAACCTTTTTGGGGTCAGGCTTTACCCCTTTGTCTGTTATGATGTGCCCTAAATACGACACTTCTTTTCTTAGAAATTCGCACTTATCTGGTTGCAGTTTAAGGTTAGCTTCCCTTAACTGCTTAAGTATCTCTACTAATTTTTCATTGTGTTCGACTAACGTTTGTCCGTAGACAACAATGTCGTCCATGTAGACGAAACACTTGATTCCCTGGAGACCTGCCAGGACTGAGTTCATTAGTCTCTGGAAACAGGCTGGAGCATTTCTGAGCCCGAATGGCATTCTTGTGAATTCGAAATGTCCATAGGCCGTGCTAAAGGCCGTCTTCTCCATATCTTCCTCATTCATTGGAATCTGGTGGAACCCTGACGTTAAGTCTAGTGTGGAGAAATACTTGGCTTTTCCGAGTTGGTCAAGTATCTCCGTTATATTGGGCAAAGGGTGGTTATCCGGGATAGTTAAATCATTTAACTTCCTGAAGTCAATAACCATTCGCCACTTTTTCTTTCCACTTGCATCTGCCTTCTTTGGAACGATCCAAAGTGGAGAACACCAAGGTGAGTCACTATCACGTATGATCCCGTCTTCTTTAAGTTTTCCTATTTGGGTACGCACTTCCTCATCATGTACTTTTGGGTGCCGGTAACTTTTCGTAAAAACCGGTTGCGTTCCTTTCGGAATTCTAATATGGTGTTTAACCCTGTTTGTCTTAGTAAGCTTTTCGTTACCAAGGCTGAATACATCACTGTATTCCTTTACAATTTCCAGAAGGCTTTCACGTTCCTCGCGGTTCATATGCGTAGTCCTAACATTCCCTGAGACTTCTGCGGCTCTTGATGAAGGCCTCCTTATATCGACGTCAAAATCTTCTAAGTTTCTTGCTACCACCCTAACTTTGCTTAAATCAAAGTCCTCCTCCGTCGTATTGACTATTGTAGCTAAGCATTTGCCGTTTTTATTTCTCGTGATACATTCCGATACGATTATACCGTCCTCTAGGTATTGTCGTGGAACAACCACTTCTTCTCTAAGGTTATAACCGTTTAAAATCTTAATTACCCTATAAACCTCGGTTCTTTTCCTTACAAATCTTTCCTCACTTAGGTACCTCAACGGGATTTTTTCATGATCCTTTCTTAGTACGTTTTCCTTGAAATCTATTATGTAACCGCCCTCTCGGAGGAAGTGGTTACCAATTAATCCATCATAGTTGCCTAATAAGTAGTTTTCAATTACTTGTAATTCCATTATCTTAGGCTTAGCCTTTCCTGTAAATTCTACTTTCTTTCTAACGAATCCTAAAGTGCTGCATGATTTCCCTCCTATTCCACTGAATTTCATGCTACCTTTCTCTATATCGTCTTCAAAAACACAGTTGGCTTTGATCAAAGAGATCTCTGCTCCTGTGTCAATAATCATTTTTCTTAATTCTCCGCTAAGGAGCATCATGATATGAGGACTTTCTGATTTTTCCGAGTTACCTTGCTGCATGGATGCCTCATTAACCATACAGCCTACCGAAAATTTCTCTGCTTAGACGCTTCATGTGAAGTTGACGGTTGGTGGGAATCTTTAGATTCATTTCGTCTGAACGGATTATTACTTCCTGATCCGTTTTCTCTATTATCCCTCTTTGGAAGTCTACAGTTTCTCGCTATATGGCCAACCTTGCCACAATTATAGCACCTTACTTCCTGGAGGTTAATTTTAGCTAAATTCCTATTCGTGTAATCTTTTTGTGTGTTCGTTTTGAACAAATTAATGCGCTGTTCTTCTTCACAGGCAAACTTGCTCGCTTCGGAAAGATTTTTGGGACGCTGTGTAATCACATAATTTGAAAGTCTTTCCCTTAGCCCGTTGATGAAAACCGTTAAAGTTTCATTTTGGATATACTCCAACTGGCCTTCTTTGTGCTCCTCCTTTACATCGACTAGTTTACTCTGAAGTAAGCGTCGTTGTAAGGTTTCGACGCGTTGTACATAGTGAACAACGGACTCGTCTTTTCCTTGTTTTAGGGAGATTAATTCCCTGTGGAGTTGCAGAGCACTGTGGGGTTCTCGGAACACTAGCGTTAGCTCCTTTTTTAAAGACTCCCAATTCTTTACTTCTTTGTTCATTAAGATTGTGGTGGCATTGCCACGAATTTTTGTTTTAATGAATTTGAACAGTACGTCCTTCTGTGCAGGAGTTGCCAGTTCGATGGCATCATTGCAGGCGTCAATGAAGGTAAAAACTTCATCGCCGGTACCATTGAAGGCAGGGATGAAGGAAATTAGAACATTTATTGAAATTTCACTCATATTGGAATAATAATGGCTACTATCGTTATCACTACTCAATCTATCACTGTGGACTGAATCTATATCTGAGCTATCACTATTATCTTTGTTTTCGGCGCTATTCAAACCGCTTAATGATTCGCGAAACTTTGAAAACATTAAATCAAAATCAAATCTTAAAACAATTAAGTCTACAAATTCAAAAAATTGATCTTAACACCGCACTGATTGAAACAATTACTTTACAATAAATAAGGTACTCACAGAAAGATAATTATTAATTGCTGCTTCATCTGGAGATTCTCCGCTTTCCTCTTCACTGCTGATGATCCCACCGCTGCCACCAAAATTTGTGTTATGCCTCGTTTGGCTATACACATATAATTTTATATTACGATCACTACGATAGTGAGAGGTACACCGTCAGGCCAGGGTTTCTGTCGTGGTCCAACGACGCTGGTGTTTCCGTCTGGTATTTTAGGGGATTATCCCAATTAATCCACAGCAAGCTCTTGATGTTTTATGTCGTCACACACGATTTACCTTTCCGATGTAACCGATGTAATTTAGAGGAGATTAATAGTTTTTATACTATCAGAAGAAACAGATGAAAAATAAAAATCCACTAATGTTACTGTTTTATATTCAAATTGTATTTCGTCTCTCCCATTCCAATTCTATGAACTAATTGCAACATTTCTTAAATTACTACCTCCTTAAGTAATGTTTAATTGCTGGCACAGCAATTCCTACTATCGTTGGTTGTTGGTTGTTGTTTCGTTGTTTTTGTTGATTCAGCGTCTGGCTGGGATGGGCTCATTTTACTTCAATACATTGACCCGTTTGAGTTTGTGCAGCTGCCGTCAACATCCGTAACAATATACATACAGTGAAATCTTCCTTGAGGGGACATTAATGGTGCACATTTTTGTCCGCTTAAGAGAGCTTACCGTTTAAGGAAAATTAAAACAACTTATCCATCTTTAAGCTAAAAAGAAAAGTTTTCATATTCACTTATGTATGTATATACAAAGATAGTATATTAATTGTTGGCTCTAATGGAAATTTGGGGTAGGTTATGGCATATTGCGAGGAGGCCGTAGGATGTTTGCTGGTATTTAATACAATTGGTATGTACCCCCGTCTCACCTGGTTACGAACAGGTAGTTTCTTGATTTAATTTTACGAAATTTTTTAACTCCTTCGATAATATGGGAAAAACCAAATGGAATATGAAAGAAGGCTATATTAAGTTTATGTTGTAAAAAAAAATTGGGATTAGGTAGATAAATTCGATTTTATTGATGCTTTTCCCAAAAAGGTTATAAAATTAGTCCTTTTTTTCGTCGCACCTGATTACAAAAAGTAACCATATCTACCTGTTATCATATTTTAAATAAAATTAAAGGCATTAAGAGTAACAGGGACCTTAGTTCAAAACATAATTTCGTAGAAACAAAAACTAAGGGTAAAAAAAAATCATTATTAGGTAGGTAGGTTTTTCTTGTAGTAGTAGGAGCTGGAAGTGTGCGATTGATGAATGATTTACACAAAGCGTAGGTATGTTGGAATGGTAATCTTTGATAGAGGTAGTGGCAGTTAAGAAATTAGAAATACCCGCCAATTTAACTTAAATACATGACCAAAACCAATTTTTTCAATTAGAAGTTCAAAATTTTTGTTGTGATAAGTGCTTAAGGATTTTCTTGTGAATTAAATAAGATTGTCAGAAGGAGTAAACGCATTTTAAAATTTTGTTAAGTACCAACTTATTCACAAATTTTATTTAAAAATACTTTTAATTCATTTATTAATTTTATTATAACATATAAATTTTATATTATTTTACACTTCACTATTCATATTACATTACAAATAGTTTTTTTTAAGACTCAATTTAATTAATTTACATATAGATTTTACATTTATTTACGTACACATTTTTTATCAATTTACATATCATATAACATATAATTATATAATGGTTCTATGTGCGTATAAATGATGCAACACCGTTAAAAGACCGGGTAGTTGCTCCTTTTTTAAGATCCCGGGAGATCACAGGCGGCAAATTTGGCTTAAGGACGCGCAGTGTGATAAGTCTTTCAAATCTGTCTTTCTTTGCGAAACCACTTTTATGATATTAACATAAGATATAGGGACAATCGGAAGCAACTGGATGCAGATGCTTTGCCGATATCATTGGCTTTAATCTGCAGTTGCTCCGAAATTGCTATTGATTATTCGTGCTTCCGGATCATGAATTCGTCCATGCCCCGACATGAGCCGACTTCCACGGTCACGTCGGGGCAAATTGATCAGCCCATTGAGCCATCGGGATCTTCTCGCCGACCGAATGAGCCACCTTCGTCTCCTTTCACTCCTTTCATTGTAAGAAGGCCATCGGACCCCATAACTTATATAAGAGATTATTCTCTACGGGATTTAGCTGCTCATTCTTCCCACATTTCACCCAGTCAATTTCCTTCTCCGGGACTCCATTCATATAGAATGGAGCAACCCAAATTGTTGCAAGTAAGGAACATTCCCCAACACATTTTTGAAACGCCAAAAAGACTGAAGATGGACAGGGAGTATAACTTGCGTAAGCAGTTAGATCGTCAATTGGAAGGTTTGCCTGCTGACGTGCAGACGTTCATCTTTGCGCAAGCCTTCCATAAACCCAAAAGTCATTGGGCAAATGACGAAAAAGACGTTTGATTAAAACTCTTTTATAAGTCCCCATCTGCGTACTCATATTTGTTGAGTACGGATTCAAATTGCCAGCGGTAAGAACTATTTATCATTGGCATTCGGCTTTAAGCTTGCCGGCCGGCTTTTCAGAGCTAATATTTTGCCTGCTAAGCAATAAAGCTAAAGTGATGACAGCGATGGACAGAAATGCGTTTTATTATTCGACGAGATGGCAATTAAACCCGAACTCGATTATAATATTAAGGACGACCTAATTTATGGATTTACCGACTTTGGAGAGCTTGGCAGGACGACCACAGTAGCCACCAAAGTGATGGTATTTACGTTAAGAGGGCTTAATGGAAATTGGAAGCAAACCGTTTCCTACTACGTGGGATGCCCAAAAGGAAAAGATATTGCAGAGATGTTAAAAATAAACATCAGCAAAATAATGGCATGCGGCCTAAATGTCGTCGCGACAAGCTGCGACCAAGGATCAAACAACGTACTGGCTTACAAACTGCTAGGAGTGTCAGTAGAAAAGCCTTATTACGATGTTGGGAATGAAAGGGTTTTCATGCTGTACGATTATCCGCATCTCTTCAAGAGCGTGCGGAATATATTGTTACAGCACAAAATCATAATTTGAGGAGAAATTATAGATTGGAACGTAGTTGTTAAGCTGTATGAAGAAGACTCGAAAGGAGTTTTGCAAGTCTTCTTCAAGCTTACTAAGAGCCATGTTTGCCCAAATGGTTTTGAAAAACTATCGGTTAAACTGGCAACACAAATATTCAGCGCTAATGTAGCTGCCGGAATTTTGTATGCAGTGAAAGCAAACTGCTACAAAACAGTTGAGGAACAGAAAGTTGCCGAATCAACAGCAACTTTCATAAAAAAATGAATGACTTGTTCGACAACCTGAATAGCGACAGACTGAGTTTCAGGAATCCAAGTCGTCAGCCAATTTCAGATTCGACCGACACACTTAAGTCAAAACGAAATGCTCGCCAGTGGATAAAAACGTGGGAATATACCGGAAGACTGCAAAAACCTCCTTGCTTGGAGCAGACACTGCTAGGAATTGAGATGATGTGGACACATCTTAAGAGTACTGAGCAGAAGTTTCTCCTGACTGCGCATCTTAACACAGATCCAGCAGATAACTTATTTTCGATGGTGCGGACAAATAGGGGATCGTATGAGAAAAACCCCTCGGCTTACAGATTCATAAGAAATCTTAAGCAAATTATATTTAAAATTTTAAAATCTTCCGATCATTCGGGCTATGAAGATTCTGGAGCAGAGCTATTGCTGGATGAAGCAGATCGCGAAGAACTGGATATTGAGCGGGCAGCGAATGAAGAATTTTCAGTTGAAGTCCCATTAGAAGACCACATCATGGAGACCGATATTTTAAACAATATCGAGTACGATGACGCAGATGAAGACTACGCAAGGAACAACACTATAGAAACAGTATTAACGAAAGGATGTTCAGAGAAGCTACAGGAAGGAGCTTTGACGTTCTACGCAGGATTTGCAGCGTTTAAGTTACGGAACAAGATTAATTGCGAAGCCTGCACGCAATTTATGATCGATGAGACAAATTCTTATCTTATTATATACGACGTTAATACGTCTCAAGGCTTATGAGACCACACAAACTGTGTCAGAGTCTGGGAAGCTTACGGTGCCTACTATAAGCTTCGAAAATACTGCGAAAAGAATAAAGGAGATATTCGAAACAGTTTTTCCGGAGGACCGCAAACAAGCAAACTTGGTTGAAAACCTCATGTCTCAGATGATAAACCAGTTGGAAGTGACAGAAACCATGACGTGTAGCAATTATGGACACAACGAAGACATCGTTAAATTTATTTTAATCGGACTGATTAAATTTACAATAAAAAAAAACAACAAGGATTTAAGGCTGCCAAACTTTAAGGATAAGCATCATGTAAATAAATATCTATAAATAAAGTTATATTTTAATAAATGAATGGGTGTGTTTTTCTGATTTTCATATATAAATATTTATATGTACTCATATTTAATTTTATTTGTTTTTAGTTATGGTAATATTAATATATAGTTTATTTATTTTTTATATATACTTTAGGTATGCGCTTTTGGTTAAAGGACCCTATGCGTTGTTATGTTACGTAATATTTTATTTATTTATTTATGAACTATGCGCGAGGAGTAGGCCTAATGGGGATACCTCGGTGAAAAAAAAACGCATCAAATGTTCCACCTCCTGGGTGATGCGGAAGAGAACAGACTTGTGTTTTTTTTAGTACCAACCACAGCATTAAAAAAAATTTAAATAAAATATTCAATGCTGTGATTGGTACCTATGCCTCGAATATCCAAATTGGTTAAATGAACATTTCTTTATCTTTAAACTACAAACATAATATTCTCAGTATTTGTTTTTTTTCTTTTAAGAAAGCAATGAAAACATATATTTGTGCATGTCTAAATAGGTAGGTAGTTTGTTTGACATTTATTCAAATAATAAAAAAAAAATGTAAATTGACAGGTGAGCTGCCTCTAACAGATATACGTATCCAACAACGTGTTCGCTTATAAATATCTGATAAAAAACAAATCGAATATTTCTGAATCAATTACAAAAGAAATGATAGAAATCGGTGAATTTTTGGACGAGATATACCCAAAATAGCAAGAGTCTAAAAAGCCATAAACTCATAATTTCTTTACTTCTTACATGTTCAGTAGATAAAGTAAAGGAACAAGACCAAACTGTGGTGGATTCCGGGCCACGAAGGTTTTGAAGGCAACGAAAAGGCCGACGACGGGTTGCGATATCACCTAAACATAATGAAAATAGTCGACTCTGCAGAATGCCGGCTATGTCTTGAGGAAGACGAAACAGCTGAACACATTCTAGGTGAATGTCCGGCCTCAGAGAACAACTGAGTTCCGAAGATATAAAGAAGTGGTCTGCTGGTAGCATTATCCGCTTTATACGGAAAGAAGAAATACTACTAGCTTAACATATTTCTGGCCCAGACGGTACAAACGACCTCATAGGTCGCAGTACCTTTTTCTTCGCCTTGGCGAACCAGAAGCTAAAAAAAAATATATTGCAAATTTCAGCAAAACCATTTACCACAGGGCATGACAACTAATAATAGAACGAAACGAGGAGTAGGCCGTCTGATTAAAGCTCGGTGATTAAAAACACGTATATCTAATGTTACAACATGGGTAATGCGAAAGAGAACCAATCAAGCAACCTTCATTAGAAGCAAAAAACACAAACAAGTGACCTTCCTCAATGCTTTATTGCAAAGGTGCAGGGACTTTAAACAACGAAAATTCGTATTATCCATATAAATATTCATCGTGTAGGTACCTATTGACCAATAAGTGGTGGTGCAGCATGGCACAATACCGACACAAAATAAATTATGTCATTGCTTTATAAATTAGACTGAATATTTCTAAATCAATTTTTACTACACTATCAGCTCTGTGTCGTGGAGTGCTTAAAGCAAGCAACTATCACGAGCAGAAATTGCCGGCACAAAAAGTGCTCTCACAGGCTCATCATTTAGTGCAGGTGTTAGTAAGGACAAAACAATTAAAAATACAATAATTATGTACCTACAAAATACTAACACAGACACAAAATAATGCAAACAATTTAAGACATTAAAGCATTATTACGCAAAATATTTTTTAGCTTAATTTTACTAACATGCAAGTCAATCACATGATCATTTAGATTATAGATTCTACTCATGCGACTAATAGGCTC
Source organism: Portevinia maculata (assembly GCA_949715645.1). Lineage (NCBI taxonomy): Eukaryota > Metazoa > Arthropoda > Insecta > Diptera > Syrphidae > Portevinia > Portevinia maculata. Next base: position 145,559,236 of record OX454527.1, on the reverse strand, counting down.
ATGCTTCCCATAATTCGTTCTATGATGGGGGCTAAACAATAGTTCAGCACTGCGCAAATTATGGGCACCACCACGAAAATTAAAGCCAATAGACGACAGCAAGTCAGGTGCATCTATTTGACCGGATATAAGCTGCTGTAAAAAAATTATATCGCTATTAAGCCTTCGCTGAGAAAGGGGTAACATTTGAAGAAGCTTAATACGCTGACTGTAAGGAGGAAGGTTAAAAGGATCATCCCATGGAAGTCCTCTAAGTGCAAATCGAATAAATTTACGTTGAATGGCCTCTATTCGATTTGAATGAATGTTGTAGAACGGCGTCCAAACTTGTGAAGCATACTCTAGAATCGGACGGACAAAACAATTGTACAATGACATAGTAACGTATGGGTCATTAAATTCTTTCGCCCACCTTTTTACGAAGCCCAGCATAGAATTAGATTTATTAACAATAAAATTGATATGCTTGGCAAAAACCAGTTTGGGATCGAAATAAACCCCAAGATCCTTAAAATTATAAACATTACAAAGAATATGTTGAGACAGAGAAGGGATACAAAAAGAATGATATAAATCGGTACATTTTTCGACAAGATATATCCAAAATAGCGAGAATCTAAAATGCGATAAATTAATAATTTCTCATTTGAAAGAAAAATACTCAAATCAAATTTTATTAAATTTTTCGATTCAAACGAATCGCCCCTTCCATCCAGAGAGTCGATAATGCGAAATCCATTATCCATACAAATAATAACTTACTTGGTTTCCATCATCAACCTCTGCTACTTGCAAAGCATACGTACATGAACATGCTACCTGCGCTGCCTACGCCTATGCTCCTTCTTACAATGAAAAAAACATAGGGACGGGCTACAGTCCGCTTGGGCGAACTGTTGGATACCCTATTCTTATTCCTATCCCTCATAAGTGGGCGTGACAAAAGTCTAAGTAGAACCAATCAAGCAACCTTCATTAGAAGCAAAAAACACAAACAAGTGACCTTCCTCAATGCTTTATTGCAAAGGTGCAGGGACTTTAAACAACGAAAATTCGTATTATCCATATAAATATTCATCGTGTAGGTACCTATTGACCAATAAGTGGTGGTGCAGCATGGCACAATACCGACACAAAATAAATTATGTCATTGCTTTATAAATTAGACTGAATATTTCTAAATCAATTTTTACTACACTATCAGCTCTGTGTCGTGGAGTGCTTAAAGCAAGCAACTATCACGAGCAGAAATTGCCGGCACAAAAAGTGCTCTCACAGGCTCATCATTTAGTGCAGGTGTTAGTAAGGACAAAACAATTAAAAATACAATAATTATGTACCTACAAAATACTAACACAGACACAAAATAATGCAAACAATTTAAGACATTAAAGCATTATTACGCAAAATATTTTTTAGCTTAATTTTACTAACATGCAAGTCAATCACATGATCATTTAGATTATAGATTCTACTCATGCGACTAATAGGCTCATGCTTCCCATAATTCGTTCTATGATGGGGGCTAAACAATAGTTCAGCACTGCGCAAATTATGGGCACCACCACGAAAATTAAAGCCAATAGACGACAGCAAGTCAGGTGCATCTATTTGACCGGATATAAGCTGCTGTAAAAAAATTATATCGCTATTAAGCCTTCGCTGAGAAAGGGGTAACATTTGAAGAAGCTTAATACGCTGACTGTAAGGAGGAAGGTTAAAAGGATCATCCCATGGAAGTCCTCTAAGTGCAAATCGAATAAATTTACGTTGAATGGCCTCTATTCGATTTGAATGAATGTTGTAGAACGGCGTCCAAACTTGTGAAGCATACTCTAGAATCGGACGGACAAAACAATTGTACAATGACATAGTAACGTATGGGTCATTAAATTCTTTCGCCCACCTTTTTACGAAGCCCAGCATAGAATTAGATTTATTAACAATAAAATTGATATGCTTGGCAAAAACCAGTTTGGGATCGAAATAAACCCCAAGATCCTTAAAATTATAAACATTACAAAGAATATGTTGAGACAGAGAAGGGATACAAAAAGAATGATATAAATCGGTACATTTTTCGACAAGATATATCCAAAATAGCGAGAATCTAAAATGCGATAAATTAATAATTTCTCATTTGAAAGAAAAATACTCAAATCAAATTTTATTAAATTTTTCGATTCAAACGAATCGCCCCTTCCATCCAGAGAGTCGATAATGCGAAATCCATTATCCATACAAATAATAACTTACTTGGTTTCCATCATCAACCTCTGCTACTTGCAAAGCATACGTACATGAACATGCTACCTGCGCTGCCTACGCCTATGCTCCTTCTTACAATGAAAAAAACATAGGGACGGGCTACAGTCCGCTTGGGCGAACTGTTGGATACCCTATTCTTATTCCTATCCCTCATAAGTGGGCGTGACAAAAGTCTAAGTATGGTTGAATTGTTAAGAACGCTCTACATATTTTGTTATATAACATTTAAAGGATTTTATCAAAAAAAAACGCTCCCTAGCTCAAACTTAGGTGTTTCAATAAAATTGTTTTATTTAATTGTGGGCGTGTCAGTAGGCGGATTTAAAAAAAAAATAACACATGAGAATAAAGGGCCCCTAGAGAGTATATATTATAAATTTCAGCTCCCTAGCTCAAACTTTGAATTTTCAAAAAAAAAAAAAAAAAAAAAAAAATTGTGGGCGTGTCAGTGGGCGGATTTTAAAAATATTTACACATGAGCATAAAGGGCCCATAGAGAGTATATATTATAAATTTCAGCTCCCTAGCTTAAACTTTGGATTTTCAAAAATTAATATACCCTTAGAATAGGTTATAAAAAAATTGTTTTATTTATTTGTGGGCGTGTCAGTGGGCGGATTTTGAAATTTTTTTATCCTGAGCAGTTTTAGGAGTCATAGATCATATATACAAAATTTCAGCTTTCTAGCTCAAAATTCGATTTTTTCCAAAATTTTGTTTTTTTGAGTTTGTGGGCGTGTCTGTGGGCGGATTTCAAAAATTCGTAAACTTGATTATTTCGGGACCCTAGAGAGTATATGGTTAAAATTTCAGCTCTCTAGGTCCAGTTTACAGGCCTAATTTTTGGCTACAGACGAACGGACGGACGGACATGGCTAGATCGACATTACTATCGATGCTGATCATAAATATAGTAACTTTTAGGGGTCTACGGGCAATATTAAGGTATGTTACAAACTATGCGTCAAAATTAATATACCCTTAGAATAGGGTATAAAAATGCATACACAATGGAATGAAATCATTGTATATACACTTTATAGTAGTGCCATCATTGTATATAAACCTTATAGTAGTGTAGTGTGACTCAATGCAGGCACAAAATAAACAACGAAAAACTACTACGTAACATTGAATCGCTGCGCTTTGCTTCGAATATGGAAGGTGTCAAATGGCATCCAAGTAATAGCGACAGTGATTCATGCTATGCAAAAGTTCAACAAAGTACATGTGTCTGTTATTGTTTGCATTTGCATTCGTTCACCCAGGCAATAGAAATTAGGACAAATTAATTGATTATTATATTGAAATGGTGAGCATGACTGTTTTGAAAATAATGTAGGTTAAAAGAATTATGTTCATTATTATGGTATGCATGTGTAGTTGTTTGTGATACTTATTGTGAATTAGTTGTAAGTGATTTGTGTATATAAGGGGCGTTATCGATTTAAATAAAATCAGTCTTAATCCCAATTTCGACTCGTAATTAACATCGGCACTCACATGCCATCTGTCCATTAGCGTGCTGCGCTTTATACAGCAACATTACATAGCGAGCTGCGCTTAGTACAGCATAGGGCGATAGGCCACATAACTACAACTATAGGAGGCATAACCCCCACACACGTTCGTTATGCACAATATTAGAGATATTGAAAGTATAACTTTACATGGCGATCCTGCCAGGAGAAAAATATCTGCATATTATTGAATATAGAGAAAATAGTCTCCACACCGTTTCATCATGAAACGATGGGATCTCTTGAAAGAAACCATAGGTGTTAAGACGCTCTAACACCCTAACTTTTACACCCAAGTGTACCCATTCCAGTCGAGTGTCTTTCTTGCCCTACTGTAAACGTACTCCCATTTTCGCCATTCGAATCCATCCCATATGACACCAGCATAAATGCAACGAACGATACCCACGTATCGTAATCAGGAATGTGCAGGTGCAAGCAGAATACTTCACTCGCGGATCTGCATGAATGCAACAAGCTGACGATACACAAGTGTCATAATCAAGAATGTGCATGTGTAACCAGAGTACCTCACTCGTGGATCTTCATGAAGACAACGATCAGACGATACACAAGTGTCACAGTCAGGAATGTGCATGCGCAACAAAAACCCTCAACCACAGATACAACGATCTGTGGCATCCAATTTTATACCACCTCCCAGTCCCATTCGTGAAATTGTAAATTAGTATATAAGATAGAATTATTTAGATTAATAAAGCACTTGTTAAGAACTAAGCACTTGTTAAGAACTAAGCACAAGTTCAAAATTTTTGTTGTGATAAGTGCTTAAGGATTTTCTTGTGAATTAAATAAGATTGTCAGAAGGAGTAAACGCATTTTAAAATTTTGTTAAGTACCAACTTATTCACAAATTTTATTTAAAAATACTTTTAATTCATTTATTAATTTTATTATAACATATAAATTTTATATTATTTTACACTTCACTATTCATATTATATTACAAATAGTTTTTTTTAAGACTCAATTTAATTAATTTACATATAGATTTTACATTTATTTACGTACACATTTTTTATCAATTTACATATCATATAACATATAATTATATAATGGTTCTATGTGCGTATAAATGATGCAACACCGTTAAAAGACCGGGTAGTTGCTCCTTTTTTAAGATCCCGGGAGATCACAGGCGGCAAATTTGGCTTAAGGACGCGCAGTGTGATAAGTCTTTCAAATCTGTCTTTCTTTGCGAAAACCACTTTTATGATATTAACATAAGATATAGGGACAATCGGAAGCAACTGGATGCAGATGCTTTGCCGATATCATTGGCTTTAATCTGCAGTTGCTCCGAAATTGCTATTGATTATTCGTGCTTCCGCCGATCTTCGTCGGTTGAATAATAATAATAAAGTTTCGCGTTTTGCTGAAGTTGCTCATATACAAAATTAAGTGCAGAGTTTTTTCCATTTGTGAGCTGTTCCTTGGAGCTATTTGTTTGAAGTGTGAAACTCAGTCCGAGTTTACATTGTTCTGCCTTTCAGCAAATAGCTTCATGTACACTCACATGTTTCCAGCCCTTGTCATGTGCGTGAGCATTTCGCTTAATTCTCACCCCTTAGTGGTTAGCAAAGTGCTTGTATTATGTTGTTGGGAACCAACACATTAGTTTGAAAAAGTTTTTTTCAAAAACGTTTACAGCTTTCATGCGATGGTGAGTATTCAATTCAATATACTTTTGAAGCCAATTCGATTGTTTGAATTGAATGATTCTGTGAATTTTTTTCAATATTAAAACGTGTTTTAAAGCTTGCTTCAAGTTTTCTATGTGAATAACATATTCACTTTTAGCATAAAATCTGCTTACCAACTTTTTAGATCTGGTTCCAGGAGTACTAATATTTTCTGGGCAGAATGGTAAGTCATTGTGAATATTGTGTAAGGTATTCGGATATTCCAAGTCTACCTCCAAAACGTAACCGATATCTTTACTTGTGAAAGACATGATATAATTTTCAGTAAACTGATCAATGTTAGACACCCATTGAAAACCACCAGAGGGAGGAGTTTGGTTCATCGCCAAACCATAGAGGTTATTTACATCCAAGTACATCAGATATGATGAAGGTATGTTTGAGTTATACGTACTCATAAATTTGTTGTTTGCTTCCGAATATCTATGACATTGCAATAAACCACCTCTTACACCTTTTTGGAAAAATGTATACATTTCTAAATTGGTTAATAATTCCAACTCAATGTCTGTAACTTTGAGCATAGCATCCCAAGATAACCCTGGTATTGTATAATAGTAGCAGTGATCTAATTTATAAATTTCTTGACAAATTTTTCGAAAATTTTCAAAGATATCGGCAAGCAAAACAACATCGCTCTGTAAATAAATTTTTAGGTATTCTCCCATACTTTTACAATTAAAAAATGTCCAAATTTTTTGCGCAACTTCATATGCTTCATCGGAACATTTCTCATCAGTTAGTTTGTTCAAGAATGCACTCTTTTCCGGTAAAGATTTCTCTTCTAAACGTTCCCATGAACATAGATAATCATAAGGAAACACACCTTTCCTTTTGATTAAATCGAATTCTTGAGCACAGTTAAAAAAAGAAGTTGTTAATTTAAAATCATCATTACCTAAATTTCGCGGTAATGAATCAATACTTTCGTTCAGAAAGCGATAGATAGAATCAAGAAATCTCATTTCAAAATAAGTTTCTGATTTTTCATCTACAAGTATTTTCTTAGATATTGTAATATACTTCTCCTTATTTAGGGCTATGACATTTATTTCTCCCTCCACTTCATTCAATGAGGAGAAAAATAAATGGCTGTCATAGCCTGTGAGATTATGTAAAAAAATTGGAATGAATTTAGGAAGACTTCATCTTAAATTACATTGGTTATGACTAGGCCCTCTATATTCCCCTGTAATATGGCAATGATCCCTTACTCTATACTCGAATTCTACAAATGGTTTCCCACAAAATACGCAACACTTATCGTTCTCTTGACACCATTGTTGTTGCGTTGTGAGTTCTTTCATAGGTTTTGCATATTTATAGTAATCAACATACAGACGTTGAATATCTTCACTTAGATTCATGATAAATTGTCTCGTACAGTCTGGTCCTATAAAATAAAAATAAGATTATTAAAACAACAAAAGAAAAAATAGCAAACTTCTTACCTGTAAACGTCCTCATTGAATTCTTGCTTTTATCAAAGAAACAATTAATATAGTCATTGTATATAAACCTTATAGTAGTGCAACCGTGCGTAAACGACGATACGCCATCAGTGCGTGAAGCATACTCTAGAATCGGACGGACAAAACAATTGTACAATGACATAGTAACGTATGGGTCATTAAATTCTTTCGCCCACCTTTTTACGAAGCCCAGCATAGAATTAGATTTATTAACAATAAAATTGATATGCTTGGCAAAAACCAGTTTGGGATCGAAATAAACCCCAAGATCCTTAAAATTATAAACATTACAAAGAATATGTTGAGACAGAGAAGGGATACAAAAAGAATGATATAAATCGGTACATTTTTCGACAAGATATATCCAAAATAGCGAGAATCTAAAATGCGATAAATTAATAATTTCTCATTTGAAAGAAAAATACTCAAATCAAATTTTATTAAATTTTTCGATTCAAACGAATCGCCCCTTCCATCCAGAGAGTCGATAATGCGAAATCCATTATCCATACAAATAATAACTTACTTGGTTTCCATCATCAACCTCTGCTACTTGCAAAGCATACGTACATGAACATGCTACCTGCGCTGCCTACGCCTATGCTCCTTCTTACAATGAAAAAAACATAGGGACGGGCTACAGTCCGCTTGGGCGAACTGTTGGATACCCTATTCTTATTCCTATCCCTCATAAGTGGGCGTGACAAAAGTCTAAGTATGGTTGAATTGTTAAGAACGCTCTACATATTTTGTTATATAACATTTAAAGGATTTTATCAAAAAAAACGCTCCCTAGCTCAAACTTAGGTGTTTCAATAAAATTGTTTTATTTAATTGTGGGCGTGTCAGTAGGCGGATTTAAAGAAAAATAACACATGAGAATAAAGGGCCCCTAGAGAGTATATATTATAAATTTCAGCTCCCTAGCTCAAACTTTGAATTTTCAAAAAAAAAAAAAAAAAAAAAAAATTGTGGGCGTGTCAGTGGGCGGATTTTAAAAATATTTACACATGAGCATAAAGGGCCCATAGAGAGTATATATTATAAATTTCAGCTCCCTAGCTTAAACTTTGGATTTTCAAAAATTAATATACCCTTAGAATAGGTTATAAAAAAATTGTTTTATTTATTTGTGGGCGTGTCAGTGGGCGGATTTTGAAATTTTTTTATCCTGAGCAGTTTTAGGAGTCATAGATCATATATACAAAATTTCAGCTTTCTAGCTCAAAATTCGATTTTTTCCAAAATTTTGTTTTTTGAGTTTGTGGGCGTGTCTGTGGGCGGATTTCAAAAATTCGTAAACTTGATTATTTCGGGACCCTAGAGAGTATATGGTTAAAATTTCAGCTCTCTAGGTCCAGTTTACAGGCCTAATTTTTGGCTACAGACGGACGGACGGACGGACATGGCTAGATCGACATTACTATCGATGCTGATCATAAATATAGTAACTTTTAGGGGTCTACGGGCAATATTAAGGTATGTTACAAACTATGCGTCAAAATTAATATACCCTTAGAATAGGGTATAAAAATGCATACACAATGGAATGAAATCATTGTATATACACTTTATAGTAGTGCCATCATTGTATATAAACCTTATAGTAGTGTAGTGTGACTCAATGCAGGCACAAAATAAACAACGAAAAACTACTACGTAACATTGAATCGCTGCGCTTTGCTTCGAATATGGAAGGTGTCAAATGGCATCCAAGTAATAGCGACAGTGATTCATGCTATGCAAAAGTTCAACAAAGTACATGTGTCTGTTATTGTTTGCATTTGCATTCGTTCACCCAGGCAATAGAAATTAGGACAAATTAATTGATTATTATATTGAAATGGTGAGCATGACTGTTTTGAAAATAATGTAGGTTAAAAGAATTATGTTCATTATTATGGTATGCATGTGTAGTTGTTTGTGATACTTATTGTGAATTAGTTGTAAGTGATTTGTGTATATAAGGGGCGTTATCGATTTAAATAAAATCAGTCTTAATCCCAATTTCGACTCGTAATTAACATCGGCACTCACATGCCATCTGTCCATTAGCGTGCTGCGCTTTATACAGCAACATTACATAGCGAGCTGCGCTTAGTACAGCATAGGGCGATAGGCCACATAACTACAACTATAGGAGGCATAACCCCCACACACGTTCGTTATGCACAATATTAGAGATATTGAAAGTATAACTTTACATGGCGATCCTGCCAGGAGAAAAATATCTGCATATTATTGAATATAGAGAAAATAGTCTCCACACCGTTTCATCATGAAACGATGGGATCTCTTGAAAGAAACCATAGGTGTTAAGACGCTCTAACACCCTAACTTTTACACCCAAGTGTACCCATTCCAGTCGAGTGTCTTTCTTGCCCTACTGTAAACGTACTCCCATTTTCGCCATTCGAATCCATCCCATATGACACCAGCATAAATGCAACGAACGATACCCACGTATCGTAATCAGGAATGTGCAGGTGCAAGCAGAATACTTCACTCGCGGATCTGCATGAATGCAACAAGCTGACGATACACAAGTGTCATAATCAAGAATGTGCATGTGTAACCAGAGTACCTCACTCGTGGATCTTCATGAAGACAACGATCAGACGATACACAAGTGTCACAGTCAGGAATGTGCATGCGCAACAAAAACCCTCAACCACAGATACAACGATCTGTGGCATCCAATTTTATACCACCTCCCAGTCCCATTCGTGAAATTGTAAATTAGTATATAAGATAGAATTATTTAGATTAATAAAGCACTTGTTAAGAACTAAGCACTTGTTAAGAACTAAGCACAAGTTCAAAATTTTTGTTGTGATAAGTGCTTAAGGATTTTCTTGTGAATTAAATAAGATTGTCAGAAGGAGTAAACGCATTTTAAAATTTTGTTAAGTACCAACTTATTCACAAATTTTATTTAAAAATACTTTTAATTCATTTATTAATTTTATTATAACATATAAATTTTATATTATTTTACACTTCACTATTCATATTACATTACAAATAGTTTTTTTTAAGACTCAATTTAATTAATTTACATATAGATTTTACATTTATTTACGTACACATTTTTTATCAATTTACATATCATATAACATATAATTATATAATGGTTCTATGTGCGTATAAATGATGCAACACCGTTAAAAGACCGGGTAGTTGCTCCTTTTTTAAGATCCCGGGAGATCACAGGCGGCAAATTTGGCTTAAGGACGCGCAGTGTGATAAGTCTTTCAAATCTGTCTTTCTTTGCGAAAACCACTTTTATGATATTAACATAAGATATAGGGACAATCGGAAGCAACTGGATGCAGATGCTTTGCCGATATCATTGGCTTTAATCTGCAGTTGCTCCGAAATTGCTATTGATTATTCGTGCTTCCGCCGATCTTCGTCGGTTGAATAATAATAATAAAGTTTCGCGTTTTGCTGAAGTTGCTCATATACAAAATTAAGTGCAGAGTTTTTTCCATTTGTGAGCTGTTCCTTGGAGCTATTTGTTTGAAGTGTGAAACTCAGTCCGAGTTTACATTGTTCTGCCTTTCAGCAAATAGCTTCATGTACACTCACATGTTTCCAGCCCTTGTCATGTGCGTGAGCATTTCGCTTAATTCTCACCCCTTAGTGGTTAGCAAAGTGCTTGTATTATGTTGTTGGGAACCAACACATTAGTTTGAAAAAGTTTTTTTCAAAAACGTTTACAGCTTTCATGCGATGGTGAGTATTCAATTCAATATACTTTTGAAGCCAATTCGATTGTTTGAATTGAATGATTCTGTGAATTTTTTTCAATATTAAAACGTGTTTTAAAGCTTGCTTCAAGTTTTCTATGTGAATAACATATTCACTTTTAGCATAAAATCTGCTTACCAACTTTTTAGATCTGGTTCCAGGAGTACTAATATTTTCTGGGCAGAATGGTAAGTCATTGTGAATATTGTGTAAGGTATTCGGATATTCCAAGTCTACCTCCAAAACGTAACCGATATCTTTACTTGTGAAAGACATGATATAATTTTCAGTAAACTGATCAATGTTAGACACCCATTGAAAACCACCAGAGGGAGGAGTTTGGTTCATCGCCAAACCATAGAGGTTATTTACATCCAAGTACATCAGATATGATGAAGGTATGTTTGAGTTATACGTACTCATAAATTTGTTGTTTGCTTCCGAATATCTATGACATTGCAATAAACCACCTCTTACACCTTTTTGGAAAAATGTATACATTTCTAAATTGGTTAATAATTCCAACTCAATGTCTGTAACTTTGAGCATAGCATCCCAAGATAACCCTGGTATTGTATAATAGTAGCAGTGATCTAATTTATAAATTTCTTGACAAATTTTTCGAAAATTTTCAAAGATATCGGCAAGCAAAACAACATCGCTCTGTAAATAAATTTTTAGGTATTCTCCCATACTTTTACAATTAAAAAATGTCCAAATTTTTTGCGCAACTTCATATGCTTCATCGGAACATTTCTCATCAGTTAGTTTGTTCAAGAATGCACTCTTTTCCGGTAAAGATTTCTCTTCTAAACGTTCCCATGAACATAGATAATCATAAGGAAACACACCTTTCCTTTTGATTAAATCGAATTCTTGAGCACAGTTAAAAAAAGAAGTTGTTAATTTAAAATCATCATTACCTAAATTTCGCGGTAATGAATCAATACTTTCGTTCAGAAAGCGATAGATAGAATCAAGAAATCTCATTTCAAAATAAGTTTCTGATTTTTCATCTACAAGTATTTTCTTAGATATTGTAATATACTTCTCCTTATTTAGGGCTATGACATTTATTTCTCCCTCCACTTCATTCAATGAGGAGAAAAATAAATGGCTGTCATAGCCTGTGAGATTATGTAAAAAAATTGGAATGAATTTAGGAAGACTTCATCTTAAATTACATTGGTTATGACTAGGCCCTCTATATTCCCCTGTAATATGGCAATGATCCCTTACTCTATACTCGAATTCTACAAATGGTTTCCCACAAAATACGCAACACTTATCGTTCTCTTGACACCATTGTTGTTGCGTTGTGAGTTCTTTCATAGGTTTTGCATATTTATAGTAATCAACATACAGACGTTGAATATCTTCACTTAGATTCATGATAAATTGTCTCGTACAGTCTGGTCCTATAAAATAAAAATAAGATTGTTTTAATAAAACAAAAGAAAAAATAGCAAACTTCTTACCTGTAAACGTCCTCATTGAATTCTTGCTTTTATCAAAGAAACAATTAATATAGTCATTGTATATAAACCTTATAGTAGTGCAACCGTGCGTAAACGACGATACGCCATCAGTGCGCATTCGCCCGCAACAAATCATGATAGTCTAGTTCTACACCATTCTCGTGCTGGGAATATGAGTAGGAGGATGATGCAGGTAGTGGTGGTGGTTGGCAAAGCAGGTTTCGTGTAGATTTATGGTATATTTTTTGTTTGCTTTGATGGAAGGGGTATGTTATGTTTTCTGGATTTTAACACAATTGGTATGTGTGTGTATGATCGTTGAAGGAGAGTCGCATTTCAGCAGTGAAGATTCTCAAATGTTTTTTTTTTATAATTCATACGAGTATTTGCAAGTGAAAAGCAGATATTCATATTTAATGGTAGGGGCGATGGTGGATGAAGAGAGGTGGGATAATTGTAGTTGGGTAGATTGATGGTATATTATTTGTTTGCTCTGATCAAAGTTTTTGGGGTAGGTTATGGCATATTGCAATTAGAACAAAACCGTCACCTGGAACTTATTTTGTTGTATTTTATACAATTGGTGTGTATATGTTAAGATCGGCGATGGAGATTCGCATTTCAGCAGTGAGGCATATCATATTTGCATGTGAAAAAAATTAATTGAGGCAGAGATAAGATAAGACAAGTTAGAGTGTGTGTACGAGCGCGTGCCCTGCTTGTAATAATAGCTGCCGTAGGTTATTCATGAACAACTCAAATTGGTTTCTTTATTGGTTCATCAAATAAAAAGGGCATTTATTCATAATCGGTATTCAAAATCATATTAGGTTCATATTTCGTTTGCATTATGTTACACAATCGAATCTCCGAATATAAACAGAATTTTTTCATTTGGTTTTGCACAAGCACCTGAGTGCCTCAGTTTGGGCAGCTAAATATCATTGATTTAGGTATTCTTTTTGATACCTACCTCTTTTGATACCGCCATACCGACCACTAGCGGCCGATATACTTAATGCAAATTTCGGTTTCAGGATGTCCCAGTAGGTACTAAAGAAATGAAGTATAGTTTAAATTTATCTTTTGAAGTAGGTAGGTACAATTATGAAATTTTATAGGTAGGTACCCAAATGCATTAAAATATTGAACTCCATCAAACGCATGATTAGACGTATCGCATGTTATAGAAACCCACATTTTTTATTCTAGCCTCGTTAATACCTCAGCCAGAAAAAATTTAAGTTTCATATGTATGTATATACATACAGTGAAATCTTCCTTGAGGGGACATTAATGGTGCACATTTTTGTCCGCTTAAGAGAGCTTACCGTTTAAGGAAAATTAAAACAACTTATCCATCCTTAAGCTAAAAAGAAAAGTCTTCATATTCACTTATGTATGTATATACAAAGATAGTATATTAATTGTTGGCTCTAATGGAAATTTGGGGTAGGTTATGGCATATTGCGAGGAGGCCGTAGGATGTTTGCTGGTATTTAATACAATTGGTATGTACCCCCGTCTCACCTGGTTACGAACAGGTAGTTTCTTGATTTAATTTTACGAAATTTTTTAACTCCTTCGATAATATGGGAAAAACCAAATGGAATATGAAAGAAGGCTATATTAAGTTTATGTTGTAAAAAAAAAATTGGGATTAGGTAGATAAATTCGATTTTATTGATGCTTTTCCCAAAAAGGTTATAAAATTAGTCCTTTTTTTTGTCGCACCTGATTACAAAAAGTAACCATATCTACCTGTTATCATATTTTAAATAAAATTAAAGGCATTAAGAGTAACAGGGACCTTAGTTCAAAACATAATTTCGTAGAAACAAAAACTAAGGGTAAAAAAAAATCATTATTAGGTAGGTAGGTTTTTCTTGTAGTAGTAGGAGCTGGAAGTGTGCGATTGATGAATGATTTACACAAAGCGTAGGTATGTTGGAATGGTAATCTTTGATAGAGGTAGTGGCAGTTAAGAAATTAGAAATACCCGCCAATTTAACTTAAATACATGACCAAAACCAATTTTTTCAATTAGAAGTTCAAAATTTTTGTTGTGATAAGTGCTTAAGGATTTTCTTGTGAATTAAATAAGATTGTCAGAAGGAGTAAACGCATTTTAAAATTTTGTTAAGTACCAACTTATTCACAAATTTTATTTAAAAATACTTTTAATTCATTTATTAATTTTATTATAACATATAAATTTTATATTATTTTACACTTCACTATTCATATTACATTACAAATAGTTTTTTTTAAGACTCAATTTAATTAATTTACATATAGATTTTACATTTATTTACGTACACATTTTTTATCAATTTACATATCATATAACATATAATTATATAATGGTTCTATGTGCGTATAAATGATGCAACACCGTTAAAAGACCGGGTAGTTGCTCCTTTTTTAAGATCCCGGGAGATCACAGGCGGCAAATTTGGCTTAAGGACGCGCAGTGTGATAAGTCTTTCAAATCTGTCTTTCTTTGCGAAAACCACTTTTATGATATTAACATAAGATATAGGGACAATCGGAAGCAACTGGATGCAGATGCTTTGCCGATATCATTGGCTTTAATCTGCAGTTGCTCCGAAATTGCTATTGATTATTCGTGCTTCCGGATCATGAATTCGTCCATGCCCCGACATGAGCCGACTTCCACGGTCACGTCGGGGCAAATTGATCAGCCCATTGAGCCATCGGGATCTTCTCGCCGACCGAATGAGCCACCTTCGTCTCCTTTCACTCCTTTCATTGTAAGAAGGCCATCGGACCCCATAACTTATATAAGAGATTATTCTCTACGGGATTTAGCTGCTCATTCTTCCCAAATTTCACCCAGTCAATTTCCTTCTCCTGGACTCCATTCATATAGAATGGAGCAACCCAAATTGTTGCAAGTAAGGAACATTCCCCAACACATTTTTGAAACGCCAAAAAGACTGAAGATGGACAGGGAGTATAACTTGCGTAAGCAGTTAGATCGTCAATTGGAAGGTTTGCCTGCTGACGTGCAGACGTTCATCTTTGCGCAAGCCTTCCATAAACCCAAAAGTCATTGGGCAAATGACGAAAAAGACGTTTGATTAAAACTCTTTTATAAGTCCCCATCTGCGTACTCATATTTGTTGAGTACGGATTCAAATTGCCAGCGGTAAGAACTATTTATCATTGGCATTCGGCTTTAAGCTTGCCGGCCGGCTTTTCAGAGCTAATATTTTGCCTGCTAAGCAATAAAGCTAAAGTGATGACAGCGATGGACAGAAATGCGTTTTATTATTCGACGAGATGGCAATTAAACCCGAACTCGATTATAATATTAAGGACGACCTAATTTATGGATTTACCGACTTTGGAGAGCTTGGCAGGACGACCACAGTAGCCACTAAAGTGATGGTATTTACGTTAAGAGGGCTTAATGGAAATTGGAAGCAAACCGTTTCCTACTACGTGGGATGCCCAAAAGGAAAAGATATTGCAGAGATGTTAAAAATAAACATCAGCAAAATAATGGCATGCGGCCTAAATGTCGTCGCGACAAGCTGCGACCAAGGATCAAACAACGTACTGGCTTACAAACTGCTAGGAGTGTCAGTAGAAAAGCCTTATTACGATGTTGGGAATGAAAGGGTTTTCATGCTGTACGATTATCCGCATCTCTTCAAGAGCGTGCGGAATATATTGTTACAGCACAAAATCATAATTTGAGGAGAAATTATAGATTGGAACGTAGTTGTTAAGCTGTATGAAGAAGACTCGAAAGGAGTTTTGCAAGTCTTCTTCAAGCTTACTAAGAGCCATGTTTGCCCAAATGGTTTTGAAAAACTATCGGTTAAACTGGCAACACAAATATTCAGCGCTAATGTAGCTGCCGGAATTTTGTATGCAGTGAAAGCAAACTGCTACAAAACAGTTGAGGAACAGAAAGTTGCCGAATCAACAGCAACTTTCATAAAAAAATGAATGACTTGTTCGACAACCTGAATAGCGACAGACTGAGTTCCAGGAATCCAAGTCGGCAGCCAATTTCAGATTCGACCGACACACTTAAGTCAAAACGAAATGCTCGCCAGTGGATAAAAACGTGGGAATATACCGGAAGACTGCAAAAACCTCCTTGCTTGGAGCAGACACTGCTAGGAATTGAGATGATGTGGACACATCTTAAGAGTACTGAGCAGAAGTTTCTCCTGACTGCGCATCTTAACACAGATCCAGCAGATAACTTATTTTCGATGGTGCGGACAAATAGGGGATCGTATGAGAAAAACCCCTCGGCTTACAGATTCATAAGAAATCTTAAGCAAATTATATTTAAAATTTTAAAATCTTCCGATCATTCGGGCTATGAAGATTCTGGAGCAGAGCTATTGCTGGATGAAGCAGATCGCGAAGAACTGGATATTGAGCGGGCAGCGAATGAAGAATTTTCAGTTGAAGTCCCATTAGAAGACCACATCATGGAGACCGATATTTTAAACAATATCGAGTACGATGACGCAGATGAAGACTACGCAAGGAACAACACTATAGAAACAGTACTAACGAAAGGATGTTCAGAGAAGCTACAGGAAGGAGCTTTGACGTTCTACGCAGGATTTGCAGCGTTTAAGTTACGGAACAAGATTAATTGCGAAGCCTGCACGCAATTTATGATCGATGAGACAAATTCTTATCTTATTATATACGACGTTAATACGTCTCAAGGCTTATGAGACCACACAAACTGTGTCAGAGTTTGGGAAGCTTACGGTGCCTACTATAAGCTTCGAAAATACTGCGAAAAGAATAAAGGAGATATTCGAAACAGTTTTTCCGGAGGACCGCAAACAAGCAAACTTGGTTGAAAACCTCATGTCTCAGATGATATACCAGTTGGAAGTGACAGAAACCATGACGTGTAGCAATTATGGACACAACGAAGACATCGTTAAATTTATTTTAATCGGACTGATTAAATTTACAATAAAAAAAAACAACAAGGATTTAAGGCTGCCAAACTTTAAGGATAAGCATCATGTAAATAAATATCTATAAATAAAGTTATATTTTAATAAATGAATGGGTGTGTTTTTCTGATTTTCATATATAAATATTTATATGTACTCATATTTATTTTTATTTGTTTTTAGTTATGGTAATATTAATATATAGTTTATTTATTTTTTATATATACTTTAGGTATGCGCTTTTGGTTAAAGGACCCTATGCGTTGTTATGTTACGTAATATTTTATTTATTTATTTATGAACTATGCGCGAGGAGTAGGCCTAATGGGGATACCTCGGTGAAAAAAAAAACGCATCAAATGTTCCACCTCCTGGGTGATGCGGAAGAGAACAGACTTGTGTTTTTTTTAGTACCAACCACAGCATTAAAAAAAATTTAAATAAAATATTCAATGCTGTGATTGGTACCTATGCCTCGAATATCCAAATTGGTTAAATGAACATTTCTTTATCTTTAAACTACAAACATAATATTCTCAGTATTTGTTTTTTTTTCTTTTAAGAAAGCAATGAAAACATATATTTGTGCATGTCTAAATAGGTAGGTAGTTTGTTTGACATTCATTCAAATAATAAAAAAAAAATGTAAATCGACAGGTGAGCTGCCTCTAACAGATATACGTATCCAACAACGTGTTCGCTTATAAATATCTGATAAAAAACAAATCGAATATTTCTGAATCAATTACAAAAGAAATGATAGAAATCGGTGAATTTTTGGACGAGATATACCCAAAATAGCAAGAGTCTAAAAAGCCATAAACTCATAATTTCTTTACTTCTTACATGTTCAGTAGATAAAGTAAAGGAACAAGACCAAACTGTGGTGGATTCCGGGCCACGAAGGTTTTGAAGGCAACGAAAAGGCCGACGACGGGTTGCGATATCACCTAAACATAATGAAAATAGTCGACTCTGCAGAATGCCGGCTATGTCTTGAGGAAGACGAAACAGCTGAACACATTCTAGGTGAATGTCCGGCCTCAGAGAACAACTGAGTTCCGAAGATATAAAGAAGTGGTCTGCTGGTAGCATTATCCGCTTTATACGGAAAGAAGAAATACTACTAGCTTAACATATTTCTGGCCCAGACGGTACAAACGACCTCATAGGTCGCAGTACCTTTTTCTTCGCCTTGGCGAACCAGAAGCTAAAAAAAAATATATTGCAAATTTCAGCAAAACCATTTACCACAGGGCATGACAACTAATAATAGAACGAAACGAGGAGTAGGCCGTCTGATTAAAGCTCGGTGATTAAAAACACGTATATCTAATGTTACAACATGGGTAATGCGAAAGAGAATCAATCAAGCAACCTTCATTAGAAGCAAAAAACACAAACAAGTGACCTTCCTCAATGCTTTATTGCAAAGGTGCAGGGACTTTAAACAACGAAAATTCGTATTATCCATATAAATATTCATCGTGTAGGTACCTATTGACCAATAAGTGGTGGTGCAGCATGGCACAATACCGACACAAAATAAATTATGTCATTGCTTTATAAATTAGACTGAATATTTCTAAATCAATTTTTACTACACTATCAGCTCTGTGTCGTGGAGTGCTTAAAGCAAGCAACTATCACGAGCAGAAATTGCCGGCACAAAAAGTGCTCTCACAGGCTCATCATTTAGTGCAGGTGTTAGTAAGGACAAAACAATTAAAAATACAATAATTATGTACCTACAAAATACTAACACAGACACAAAATAATGCAAACAATTTAAGACATTAAAGCATTATTACGCAAAATATTTTTTAGCTTAATTTTACTAACATGCAAGTCAATCACATGATCATTTAGATTATAGATTCTACTCATGCGACTAATAGGCTCATGCTTCCCATAATTCGTTCTATGATGGGGGCTAAACAATAGTTCAGCACTGCGCAAATTATGGGCACCACCACGAAAATTAAAGCCAATAGACGACAGCAAGTCAGGTGCATCTATTTGACCGGATATAAGCTGCTGTAAAAAAATGATATCGCTATTAAGCCTTCGTTGAGAAAGGGGTAACATTTGAAGAAGCTTAATACGCTGACTGTAAGGAGGAAGGTTAAAAGGATCATCCCATGGAAGTCCTCTAAGTGCAAATCGAATAAATTTACGTTGAATGGCCTCTATTCGATTTGAATGAATGTTGTAGAACGGCGTCCAAACTTGTGAAGCATACTCTAGAATCGGACGGACAAAACAATTGTACAATGACATAGTAACGTATGGGTCATTAAATTCTTTCGCCCACCTTTTTACGAAGCCCAGCATAGAATTAGATTTATTAACAATAAAATTGATATGCTTGGCAAAAACCAGTTTGGGATCGAAATAAACCCCAAGATCCTTAAAATTATAAACATTACAAAGAATATGTTGAGACAGAGAAGGGATACAAAAAGAATGATATAAATCGGTACATTTTTCGACAAGATATATCCAAAATAGCGAGAATCTAAAATGCGATAAATTAATAATTTCTCATTTGAAAGAAAAATACTCAAATCAAATTTTATTAAATTTTTCGATTCAAACGAATCGCCCCTTCCATCCAGAGAGTCGATAATGCGAAATCCATTATCCATACAAATAATAACTTACTTGGTTTCCATCATCAACCTCTGCTACTTGCAAAGCATACGTACATGAACATGCTACCTGCGCTGCCTACGCCTATGCTCCTTCTTACAATGAAAAAAACATAGGGACGGGCTACAGTCCGCTTGGGCGAACTGTTGGATACCCTATTCTTATTCCTATCCCTCATAAGTGGGCGTGACAAAAGTCTAAGTATGGTTGAATTGTTAAGAACGCTCTACATATTTTGTTATATAACATTTAAAGGATTTTATCAAAAAAAACGCTCCCTAGCTCAAACTTAGGTGTTTCAATAAAATTGTTTTATTTAATTGTGGGCGTGTCAGTAGGCGGATTTAAAAAAAAAAATAACACATGAGAATAAAGGGCCCCTAGAGAGTATATATTATAAATTTCAGCTCCCTAGCTCAAACTTTGAATTTTCAAAAAAAAAAAAAAAAAAAAAATTGTGGGCGTGTCAGTGGGCGGATTTTAAAAATATTTACACATGAGCATAAAGGGCCCATAGAGAGTATATATTATAAATTTCAGCTCCCTAGCTTAAACTTTGGATTTTCAAAAATTAATATACCCTTAGAATAGGTTATAAAAAAATTGTTTTATTTATTTGTGGGCGTGTCAGTGGGCGGATTTTGAAATTTTTTTATCCTGAGCAGTTTTAGGAGTCATAGATCATATATACAAAATTTCAGCTTTCTAGCTCAAAATTCGATTTTTTCCAAAATTTTGTTTTTTTGAGTTTGTGGGCGTGTCTGTGGGCGGATTTCAAAAATTCGTAAACTTGATTATTTCGGGACCCTAGAGAGTATATGGTTAAAATTTCAGCTCTCTAGGTCCAGTTTACAGGCCTAATTTTTGGCTACAGACGGACGGACGGACGGACGGACGGACGGACATGGCTAGATCGACATTACTATCGATGCTGATCATAAATATAGTAACTTTTAGGGGTCTACGGGCAATATTAAGGTATGTTACAAACTATGCGTCAAAATTAATATACCCTTAGAATAGGGTATAAAAATGCATACACAATGGAATGAAATCATTGTATATACACTTTATAGTAGTGCCATCATTGTATATAAACCTTATAGTAGTGTAGTGTGACTCAATGCAGGCACAAAATAAACAACGAAAAACTACTACGTAACATTGAATCGCTGCGCTTTGCTTCGAATATGGAAGGTGTCAAATGGCATCCAAGTAATAGCGACAGTGATTCATGCTATGCAAAAGTTCAACAAAGTACATGTGTCTGTTATTGTTTGCATTTGCATTCGTTCACCCAGGCAATAGAAATTAGGACAAATTAATTGATTATTATATTGAAATGGTGAGCATGACTGTTTTGAAAATAATGTAGGTTAAAAGAATTATGTTCATTATTATGGTATGCATGTGTAGTTGTTTGTGATACTTATTGTGAATTAGTTGTAAGTGATTTGTGTATATAAGGGGCGTTATCGATTTAAATAAAATCAGTCTTAATCCCAATTTCGACTCGTAATTAACATCGGCACTCACATGCCATCTGTCCATTAGCGTGCTGCGCTTTATACAGCAACATTACATAGCGAGCTGCGCTTAGTACAGCATAGGGCGATAGGCCACATAACTACAACTATAGGAGGCATAACCCCCACACACGTTCGTTATGCACAATATTAGAGATATTGAAAGTATAACTTTACATGGCGATCCTGCCAGGAGAAAAATATCTGCATATTATTGAATATAGAGAAAATAGTCTCCACACCGTTTCATCATGAAACGATGGGATCTCTTGAAAGAAACCATAGGTGTTAAGACGCTCTAACACCCTAACTTTTACACCCAAGTGTACCCATTCCAGTCGAGTGTCTTTCTTGCCCTACTGTAAACGTACTCCCATTTTCGCCATTCGAATCCATCCCATATGACACCAGCATAAATGCAACGAACGATACCCACGTATCGTAATCAGGAATGTGCAGGTGCAAGCAGAATACTTCACTCGCGGATCTGCATGAATGCAACAAGCTGACGATACACAAGTGTCATAATCAAGAATGTGCATGTGTAACCAGAGTACCTCACTCGTGGATCTTCATGAAGACAACGATCAGACGATACACAAGTGTCACAGTCAGGAATGTGCATGCGCAACAAAAACCCTCAACCACAGATACAACGATCTGTGGCATCCAATTTTATACCACCTCCCAGTCCCATTCGTGAAATTGTAAATTAGTATATAAGATAGAATTATTTAGATTAATAAAGCACTTATTAAGAACTAAGCACTTGTTAAGAACTAAGCACAAGAGACGGTGTTCATCATTTTCTATACTACCTTGATGTACTGGTTTATGTGCCTTTATATCGCCATCCACTTCGGCAAGTTTATGTGCTTGACGAATTCTCTTTGAGGATCAAAATAGGTTCTCCCGAACATTTGGTGACCCCGACGTGATCCACCTGTCTTGTGTGCTTAAGATAAAAAAAAAAAAATTATCTTTGTTTTTTTTTCTTTGTTCGCTGCCCCCTACCAAAGGTAAGGAGCTAACAAATTCAAGTCATAAAAACGGCATACATACGTTGTTGTTGCTATCCCACCAGTGGCTAGATAGTAAAACAAATAGTATACGCCTGACAAAAGCGTTATCAGGGCTTAACAACACTGATAAGAAGAATAAAAGCCTAATCCAGATTTGCGTCTAAAATGTCTACTATGGATGAGGTAGAAATCTACAAGCTCATCAGCAGGCAGCGAGCTCTGTCTGATGAGTTAGCAAAAATTAAAATCAACATCGGTAAGGACGGCCCACGACGATGGACCACTAAGTACCGAGATGAGAAACTGAAGAAAATAAATTCACTATGGTCGGAGATGAAGGCCAACCACGAGAAACTTAAGGGCGCCATGAAGCCAGATACACCCTATATAGAGGGCAATACAATTGGAAAGGTCGAGCAGTTGTACCTCAGTATAAGGACTAGCCTTGAAGCGATTGCTTCTGACGAGGAGCAGGAAGGAGAAGAAGGCGAAGTCCCTGGAGCAGAGGGTCCAACAACGACAAGGCCAACGGGCACCAAGCCCAAACCTCTTCGACGTGCCATACAAGAAACGACCACCGAAGGTCAAGCTGAAGAAACGACCGCCGAAGGTCAAGCTGAAGAAACGACCACCGAAGGTCAAACTGTTGCAACAAAGCTGCTAAGAAGACAGAAATTGGTATCGGATACGTTAAAGCGGCTTATCAACAGTCTCGAGGAAAGAGATGCAGCCATACAATCAAAATCTTTCTACGAGCTGAAGATTCAAGGACTGAACAAATATTGGATCCAATTAGAGGAGCTTCACCAAGACCTAGGTGAACTCACTCACGATCCTACCATGCTAGGGTATGACATGAGGGAATACATTGAGTTGGAGAACAAGGTTCAACAATTAGTGATACTGCTATCTACCAAGTTGGAAGCCCCCTCAAATACTCCTGAACAGGCACCACAGTCCAACCCATCTATGCTACATCTACCGAAAATTACGATTCCAATATTTGATGGGGACTATGCAAAGTGGCGACAATTTTCCGATCTCTACGTCCAGATGATCCGCAGGCAATCGATGAGTAACTGCCAAAAAATGTGGTACCTTAAAACAAATTTGGTAGGAGAGGCAGAAAAACTTTTGAGGCATTTCACGTTGTCAGACGACAACTATAATGCAGCATGGAAGATGCTACAAGAGAGGTACGAGAACCCAAGACTACTTGTTGCCTCTCTGGTTAACAAATTGCTCAACCAGCCGGGGAATGCGTCTGAGCAACCATCTGCCACCTGCATCAAGGCCTTGCACGATACTACAAAGGAATGCCTTCTAGGGTTAGAAAACCTGAAGGTTTCAACCGCAACATGGGACCCACTGCTTCTCCATATTTTGTACAAGAAATTGGATCGAAACACTCACGCCCTGTATGAGCAAGGTTTGACCTCCCCAAAGGAGTTGCAGTCTATTAAATCATTTTTGACATTCCTTGAGATACGCTTCCAGTCGCTCGAAGTTCTAGGAAATAAGGGAAAACGGATTGATGAAGTTAGGACCCAAACAAGATCCTCAGCACCAGCAACATCAGCTATAACAAAGCAAAACCACCAACCACTGTCGGGATGCATTCTTTGTAAACAAGATCATCCATTGTATCAATGCATAAAATTTGCACAAATGAATCCAGCAAATCGTAACCAGCTTGTAGCCCAAGCAAAACTCTGCAAGAATTGTCTCAGGAGGGGACACTACGCATCAAACTGTGCACTTAGAGGATGCAAAAGATGCAATGAAAAACACAATACTCTACTACATAGTGACGATATTCAACCACATTGTTCATCGCACAATACAATCAAAACCCAGCACACGGCAGCACAATCCAATTCAGTAGCGGTCAGTTCACAGAAACCTGCTAAGCCTACGTCAGCACTCACCACAACAGCGAATTGTAAAAAGGAAAAGTTCATCATTCTCGGCACTGCCAGGGTAAAGCTAGCAAATCAAAATGGAATAGAAATTGAATGCCGTGCTCTCTTGGACTCTGGATCCCAAGTGAATCTTATCAGCGATCGGGCTGTTAAAAGGCTGGGATTAACATCATCATCTACTAACATACGCATACAGGGCATTGGTCAAGGTCAGCAGAAGTCCCAAAGAAGGGTGAATGTACTATTAAGTTCTACAAGGAACGCCTTCTCAACCACATTAGAAGCGTTCGTACTAGGTACTATTATATCACCCCAACCGAGTAAAAAATTGGAAATATCTTCTTGGAATATACCACATAATGTTCAGTTAGCAGATCCTACGTTCCACAACTCAGATCATATTGATGTTCTTTTGGGATCTGAACTCTTCTTCCAACTCCTGTCTATTGGTAAAATCAATTTGGGGGCAAATCTACCAACATTGCAAAACACCGTCTTCGGTTGGATTGTAGCAGGAGGAGTTGAGCAACCCTTCACAAACCGGGTTACCTGCGGAATGTGCTCAGGAGAAGAAGAAGATATAAACACAGCAATCAGCCGATTCTGGGACATCGAACAACTAGATGAAGTGCAAGACAAGGGGCTAACAACAGGAGATCGACGTTGTGAAACTTACTTTGAACAAACATGCAAAAGAGAAGGTAATGGCCGGTTTGTTGCAAGTCTACCATTCTCAGATGATCCAAAAACCCTAGGCCAATCGAAGGATATAGCTCTACGTCGATTTCTATCAATCGAACGACGTCTGGTAAGAAATTCGGAGCTGCGGCAGCAAAATACCGCCTTCATGGAAGAATATCAAAAATTGGGACACATGAAAGAAATCAAAAGTGAGTCCATACCTTCCTCCCACTGCTTTCTTCCACATCATTGCGTGATAAAGCCGGACAGCAGTTCTACGAAGCTGAGAGTGGTGTTCATGCCTCGGCAAAAACCACTACTAATATCTCATTGAACAACATTCTTCATACCGGGCCAGTACTTCAAGAAGAACTATTCAACATACTTCTAAGATTTCGGTTACCCCGTTTCGTTTTTACTGCCGACATTGAAAAGATGTACAGACAAATTCAAGTTAATGAGCAAGATAAAAACTACCAACTTATCTGGTGGCGAAATGACCAAGGCCAACAATTGAAGTGTTATCAATTAAACACTGTCACATATGGAACCTCCGCTGCCCCATATTTGGCAATAAAATGTTTGCTGCGTTTGGCACAAGATGGAGGTGCAAGATACCCCGTAGGCGCTGATATTCTGCGGGAAAATTTCTACGTTGATGATGTAATGACAGGATCAGATAGCATGACAACAGCACGCGACATGCAATCACAACTTGTCGCATTGCTCAATACTGCAGGTTTTAAGCTACGAAAATGGTGTGCCAACCATCCTCAGCTACTCAACGGTATCGCACCAGAGGACCAAGAAGTGCAATTGAACTTCTCCGATGAAAAGGATTCAGCAATTAAAACACTTGGTTTAATATGGCTACCAAAATCGGACCATTTCTGCTTAAAAATTAACACTCCAAAAATTGAAAAAATCACCAAGAGAACAGTGGCATCGGATATAGCTCGACTTTTTGACCCGCTTGGATTATTCGCTCCTGTAATTGTTACCACAAAAATCTACTTACAGGAGTTATGGGGACTAAAACAGGACTGGGATGCCTCACTGCCACTCGACTTGCACACAAGATGGACAAGATTTCGCAACAGTCTTCTATGCCTCGAAGGACTCCAAGTTCCTCGACACGCCTTCGGCAACAGTATTCCACATTCCTCTCAGTTGCATGCATTTGCTGACGCTTCCGCGAAGGCTTATGGTGCTGCTATATACATACGTTCGACTGACACTCATGGAAAGATAATCGTCCGACTACTGTGCTCCAAATCTAGAGTAGCTCCACCGCCACCAAAGAAAATCACACTCCCAAGATTAGAATTATGTGCCGCGGAATTAGCAGCCAAGCTTCTTGACAGGGTAAAGCGCTGCCTTAAAATTAAAAACCAGCCAACTTACCTCTGGACTGACTCGGAAATAGTGTTAGCATGGATAAATTCGAGTTCAACCGACTTCCAGGTATTCGTTGGGAATCGAATAGCCTCCATTCATAAGCTCTCCATACCACAGCAATGGAGACACGTAAGGTCAAGGGAAAATCCGGCGGATCCATTATCCAGAGGCATCCCCCCAGAAAAATTGAGCACCTGCAATCTATGGTTCTACGGACCACCATTCCTACATGGCAGTAGCACAATTTGGCCTCCTCCTTATACAAAGAATACTCAATGTAACTTGGAGCGTAAGCAGTCTGCAGCAGCCGCTACCACCGAACAAAAAACCGGCACAAACAGTTATCTGGACACCATCCATCATCAAAATTCATTTAAAAGGCTTCAAAGCATTATGGCATACGTGCTACGGTTTATCAACAATAGACGGAAGACAAACTATCAATCACTGGAACTTCAAGCTGCTGAATTAGAGAACGCCCGATATGTAATAGTAAAGATGATGCAAAGGGAAGGCTTCGTAGCAGATTTGACACACTTAATGAGGTTCCACGAGTGTCCAAGGAACAGCTTCTTAGCTGGACTCACACCCTTCATTGACCAGTCAGGTATTATAAGAGTTGGTGGAAGGTTGGAAGCATCGAGTTTGCCTTACGCCTCAAAACATCCAATGCTTCTGCCTTACGGACATCCAGTCACTAAGATAATACTCAATGAAATACACATAAATAACTACCATATTGCGCCACAAGCATTACTTGGAATTACCAGACAAACTTATTGGCCTATTAAAGGAAAAATAATTGCGAGATCTGTCGTTCAAAATTGTGTATTTTGCGCGAAAGCAAAACCTAAAATTATCAATCAGTTAATGGGAAATCTTCCATCGACAAGAGTTCAGCCTGCAAGACCGTTTATAAATTCTGGAGTGGATTTCTGCGGACCAGTATGGACTCATTTTAAGATAAGAGGAAAGCGACCTCAGAAGTCATACATCGCAGTGTTTTGCTGCTTTTCGACGAAGGCGGTTCACTTAGAGTTAGAAACTGACCTCTCCACTGAAGGTTTTATTGGAGCCCTAAAGCGATTTACCGCAAGACGTGGAAATTGCCGAAACCTTTATTGTGACAATGGAACTAACTTCATCGGCGCAAGGAATCAGTTGCATGAAATCAAGGAAATTGTGGACTCTCAGTACGCTATCAACAAGGTAACGAGAGCATGTAGTTCCAAAGGAACAGATTTTCATTTAATACCACCTCGAGCACCACATTTCGGCGGCCTTTGGGAAGCCGCCGTCAAGTCCGCCAAACATCTTCTACGATCAACACTTGAATCTGCGTCATTAACGTACGAGGAAATGGAAACGGTCGTTACTGAAGTTGAAGCTATATTGAATTCGAGACCTACAACACCAATGTCTACCGATCCCAACGACTTAATGGCCTTAACTCCAGGTCACTTTCTCATTGGCGAACCACTTAATTCGTTAGTTGACTCTCACGCAGAGCCACTAAACATAAACTGTGCTAAACGATGGAAACTTGTAACATACATAAAGAATGAATTTTGGAGGCGATGGCAATTGGAATACCTAAACCAGTTGCAATATCGCTCAAAGTGGAAACAGCGTGCTCAGAATATAAAGTTGGGCACAATGGTTATCATGAAGGAAGATAACATTCCACCACTACGATGGAAGCTGGGTCGGATCATCAAGGCTTATCCAGGAGACGACGGATTTATTCGCGTGGTTGACGTTCGAACTTCTAATGGAATTCTGCGTCGCCCTATACATAAGTTGGCGCCACTCCCAATTGAAGCCACGGAGATAGCACATGAATCCGCAGAGTCCGTGCCGCAAGATCAATACAGGCCGGAAGACTCAACAGTACAACCCGGTAGAGAATCCATCGGAAATAAAAAGGAAAATTCGTCAGGCAATTTGTCCCCTAAAAAGAAAATGAAGGTATCTCTGGGATCTAGTCTTGTTACATTGTTTATTACCTGCTTAGTAATGACTACAACAAAAGCGGTACATATTGAAACCACACCATTCGACAACCAATCAGGAATATTCTTTGAAAATCTAGGACCAGCGGGTATAATTAGCAGTGAGTGGACCTTGGTCATCTACTATAATATGGACTTATATTGGAAGGAAGTCCAACTTCTTAATACTCATTATGGAAGATTGGAAGAGGTGTGCGAGCTTTTGCATCACAACCGGGAGTGTCAGCCTATTATTAACCAATTTCAACACCTGATCAATGAATTGACGCAAAATAATGAGCTTTTAAAAAACCGAGTTAATAGTAGAGCCAAAAGAGGAGCAGTCAACATCATCGGCAATGTAGCAAATGCACTGTTTGGGATACTTGATTCTGAATATGCCAACTATGTGGAAGACACTATCCAAAAGGTCGAACAAAATGAATCATATCTCAATGAATTATTAAAAAATCAAACATCACTAATAGATGCAACACTCAACATCATGCGGAAGGACCAGCAGGCAGTAAGCCACCAATTTCAACAACTAGAAGACCACATTAACCGAATAATACTAGATGTACATCAAACTCATAAAGAACTCTATCAAACACAACTCTCACAATCATTTGTTTCAATAGCTATCCAGTCAATATTGCTGGCCACAAATTTTCATCGTATACAAGGCGCAATTCTGGATATCATGATGGATACACAGCACGGAAAATGAGTACGCAGCTATTACCACCAAATCAGCTCATAGGGGAGATTAACAAAATACAATCCAATCTACCCACGTCACTGAAACTTCCATCCACAGTGGACACCATTCTAGATTTCTACAGTCTCATGCATATTCAGGGGACAGCAAGCGCGAACTATGTCATATTTAAAATCACTATCCCAATCTTGGCATCAGAAAATTTTGAACTATTTCATGTGATACCAGTTCCAGTAAAGGCTAACAATACATTCGTGGCGATTCAACCATCATTTCCTTACCTGTTAGTTAACTTATTTCGTGACCAATATTATCCACTAACCCACCATGAGCTAAGCTCCTGCACCTCAATAAAGGAAGACAAAATCATATGCAAGCAACAGCGACCCATGTACAAGAATTGATCCTCAATTAGCGCATGCGAAATAAACTTCATGAATCAAGCAAAACAATCACCTTCATGTCGTATAGCAAGGATAGAAGGAGTATCTCATTGGATTCAACTGCATGCGCCAAATCAATGGATATATTCGTTGGATGAACGAACAACACTGAACGTGGTATGTGATAAAACTGTTACACAGTTTAGTCTTCAGCAATCAGGACTACTAAAAATGCAACCAGGATGTGTCATTAAACAAGATCTATTTACAATTCAGGCGCACAATTTGCTATCATCAGAAGGAAGAATATCATATACCCCGCCTACCAATATTACTGAAGCACTTGTTCCGAATCTCACCATGTCAACAATACACTTGACGCCTCATTACCAAATACATCTTGACGAATTAGAAGACATTAAGAGAAAACTACTACAAATGGAAAATGGGTTGCCCACAGCTTTAAACCATCATGACATTCATCACTACAGCATAACTAGTTTTAGTCTCCTCACTATAACTGCCATCATATGTTACCTTGTGTGGAACAGATGGCGATCAATTACCAAGAACGCCGAAATTAATCACTCAATTCACAAGACGAGTCATCGTATCAACATGCCTAAGGACTTGGCTCAAGGTGATCATTTGACAGACGCAGACTTTATGATCACAATCGACTCTAACTCTAGTTGAATGTACCATCCAACGGGGGGAGAATGTTAAGACGCTCTAACACCCTAACTTTTACACCCAAGTGTACCCATTCCAGTCGAGTGTCTTTCTTGCCCTACTGTAAACGTACTCCCATTTTCGCCATTCGAATCCATCCCATATGACACCAGCATAAATGCAACGAACGATACCCACGTATCGTAATCAGGAATGTGCAGGTGCAAGCAGAATACTTCACTCGCGGATCTGCATGAATGCAACAAGCTGACGACACACAAGTGTCATAATCAAGAATGTGCATGTGTAACCAGAGTACCTCACTCGTGGATCTTCATGAAGACAACGATCAGACGATACACAAGTGTCACAGTCAGGAATGTGCATGCGCAACAAAAACCCTCAACCACAGATACAACGATCTGTGGCATCCAATTTTATACCACCTCCCAGTCCCATTCGTGAAATTGTAAATTAGTATATAAGATAGAATTATTTAGATTAATAAAGCACTTGTTAAGAACTAAGCACAAGAGACGGTGTTCATCATTTTCTATACTACCTTGATGTACTGGTTTATGTGCCTTTATATCGCCATCCACTTCGGCAAGTTTATGTGCTTGACGAATTCTCTTTGAGGATCAAAATAGGTTCTCCCGAACAATAGGGTATATAATGCATACATTATGAGCATAGGTGATAAAGATAATTGGGAAGAATGGTTACCATACTATACATATTGCTATAATTCTATGCCACATTCATCAACCTTATATTCACCTTTTGAACTCGTATTTGGAAAATTGTGTACACTGCCATGTGAAGTAATAAAAAACAAAGAAACAATTTATAATATTGATAATTACTTAAATGAGTTGAAATGTAAGTTGAGACATGCTCATGAACAAGCAAAAAATCTTTTAATTGAAGAGAAATACAGAAGACAAAGTTCTCAGAAAAATGTAAATAAATATAACTTTAAGGTAGGAGATTATGTATTTTTAAGAAATCAAAATAAAAGAAAATTTGAAAAACCTTTTAAAGGACCTTATAAGATAATTAAAAGAAATGGTGTAAATAGTACCATACTGCTAGAGAATAAGGAATATGAAATACACAATAATAATATAATTAAATCTAGACAGAACTAAGAACATAAAGAATAAGTAATAATGCATAGATCTAAGATTACCATAATGTACAATAAGAACGAAGATATCCAACACAAATGACATTTATTTAAATTTTAAGAAATGTAAACAAATATCATTAAATTTTTTTTGGGGGAAGGATGTAGTGTGACTCAATGCAGGCACAAAATAAACAACGAAAAACTACTACGTAACATTGAATCGCTGCGCTTTGCTTCGAATATGGAAGGTGTCAAATGGCATCCAAATAATAGCGACAGTGATTCATGCTATGCAAAAGTTCAACAAAGTACATGTGTCTGTTATTGTTTGCATTTGCATTCGTTCACCCAGCCAATAGAAATTAGGACAAATTAATTGATTATTATATTGAAATGGTGAGCATGACTGTTTTGAAAATAATGTAGGTTAAAAGAATTATGTTCATTATTATGGTATGCATGTGTAGTTGTTTGTGATACTTATTGTGAATTAGTTGTAAGTGATTTGTGTATATAAGGGGCGTTATCGATATAAATAAAATCAGTCTTAATCCCAATTTCGACTCGTAATTAACATCGGCACTCACATGCCATCTGTCCATTAGCGTGCTGCGCTTTATACAGCAACATTACATAGCGAGCTGCGCTTAGTACAGCATAGGGCGATAGGCCACATAACTACAACTATAGGAGGCATAACCCCCACACACGTTCTTTATGCACAATATTAGAGATATTGAAAGTATAACTTTACAGTAGTGCAACCGTGCGTAAACGACGATACGCCACCAGTGCGCATTCGCCCGCAACAAATCATGATAGTCTAGTTCTACACCATTCTCGTGCTGGGAATATGAGTAGGAGGATGATGCAGGTAGTGGTGGTGGTTGGCAAAGCAGGTTTCGTGTAGATTTATGGTATATTTTTTGTTTGCTTTGATGGAAGGGGTATGTTATGTTTTCTGGATTTTAACACAATTGGTATGTGTGTGTATGATCGTTGAAGGAGAGTCGCATTTCAGCTACTGTGAGGATTCTCAAATGATTTTCTTTGTAATTCATATTTGCAAGTGAAAAATGGATATGCATATTTAACGGTAGTGGCGATGGTGGATAAAGGAAGGTGGGAGAATTGTCGTCGAGTAGTTGATGGTATATTATTTGTTGGCTTTGATGAATGTTTGGGGTAGGTTATGGCATATTGCAATTAGACCATCACAGTCACCTGTAACTTGTTTTCTTTGTTTTTAATACAATTGGTGTGTATGTTCACATCGGTTAAGGAGATTCGCATTTCAGCACTGAGGATTCCCAAATGGTTTATAAACCATATTTGCATGTGAAAAAATATTAATTGAGGCAGAGATAAAAAAAGATAAGACAAGTTATAGTGTATTCTCAGCTACATTGCGAACGATCCTTAAGGGTTTCCACTTTAAAAAGCAAATCGTGGATATTTTCGGACCCGTCGAATGCAATTTGCCACTTTTCAATTTTACAAACTGAACTTACCTACTGAAGAAGTTTGTTGACTTATTGGTGGTGCTTGTCTGCGTTGCACAGTGTGACGAATCGCTGATTTAGCTTGGTTTAATAAGGAAAATGACATGCACAAAATTAAACAAAAACCGGTTAAGCCTCCCGCGTAATGACTGTGCAATTTGTTTGTTGTTGCTTAGTGCAACAAAAAAAAATTATCTCAAACTCCAAATTGTATATAATTTTTTTTATAAGAAGGTCAATTTGAAGAGAAAGTGTTTATATCGGTTTTAATTGGTTCGCGTATATTTTATAGCTTTTTTTATCTTTTCTCAATAAGTTAAAAGTCAATTGATATAAAAGTAAGTTTTTCTTAAATAATTAAAGATTTTGTTTAATAGGTATAAGGGTAAATGAAAGTAAAATTTATAGATAAAATATGTGTTTTTTGTATTCATTAGACGAAAAGTATACCTAGTTGTTCAGTGTTGTCCAAGTTGGAGACCGTGTTTGTTCTAAAGCCTTGCATATGCACTGCTAAAATGTGTTTCAACAAAATTTTTCAAAAAAAAAAAATTTTTGGATGCCCATGGAAATCACGAAAAAGCAAATTTTTTATGTTTGGATTTCTTAATTTAAAATTAATCGCTTAGATGCTGTTTCTGCTTTTGTTGTGGGTTACTTCAGCCATGTAATATTTTCTGAGGCTGCAACAAAGTCAATCAAATTAACCTTTAAAACTTTATGTATGTTTAAGATTTGACGAGACATGGGCCAAAAGTGGTCGGCATAGAGAGCGCTTCGAAAATTCAAATTCTCCGTGGCTAAATGAAAGTCTAACATTACCACAACATATCTTAGATGAAATACCTTCTTCATCTAGAGTAGGAAGACCGAAAAAAGCTTATAGATTAGATGTCAAGTTGCGGCAGGTAAAAGACCAAGGCAGTAAAGAAAAAGTCAAAGCCAGAAAATAACTAATCCAAGAAAAATTTACAAGAGAAACAGGGTTATTGGTAGATATGCCAACTCAATTGTCTGGCAAGCCTAATGACGGGAACAAGGCTAGACGATTTTTTAGAGATGATGAAAAGACTGCCCAAATTACAGTGATAGTTAAAGAAATTATCAAAAAGTTTCATATCATCTTAGAAGCTCTTGGGTCTGGGTTCCCAATAGATGCAGATGCCTTTGGAGAGTAAGCTCAACTGGCAGCAGCAACACTTACTGAGTAATTGCATGGAAATTGTTGGTGTATCAAACGTTAATGACACAAACGCACTCAGCAAGGCAAAGCAAATCTTCCACAATGCCTTGTCCATCGATGTCTCGGACAGCGAAATTGAGAACTGCTATGTGAAGAAATTGCAAGTCAAATTAACTAACAACGGTGTATCTTCCTCGGTGAAATCAAATTCTATCATCTGTTTAAAATTCACTGATTTACCAATGAAGCAGCGAATAATGAGTGCAAAGAGGAATATTAAAAAAAAATCTTAACACACATGTAACTGGAGTCGATTGTGTAGGCGAAAACATCAGCAGCAGAAATTCCAACAACAAAAGTAGCAGCAAGGGGAACAGCATTTATTTAAACGATTCACTTACAAAGTATATGCAGGCTCTCTTTTCAAGGCGAAAGAAGCTAAACAACATAATCGCGCTAAATATGTCTGGATCAAAGACAACAAAATTTTAATGAGAAAGGTTGAGGGTGGAAGAGTCATTTCAATAAGATCGTTTAACGATCTTGTACTTATATAGTACAGTTTGTTAATTCGCATCTGAAAATGAATGATGAAAATAATTTAATCGATGACTTTTCCACACTTGATCTTAGTTTTTCTAATTGTGATAATCTGTTTACTAATAGTTCCTATTGCGATAACAAACTTTTCATTGACCACCAGAATGTCAGGAGTTTAAGAGAAAACTTCTCATCTCTAGTCACTCACCTTGACTCTTTTGTGTGCATCCCAGATTTTGTGTTTGTCTCCGAAATATGGATTTATAATTTTGAAATTGAAGATTACTCTCTGCCCGGGTTCAAGTTTTTTGCTAATACCAATGAAAATTACGCTGCAGGAGGTGTTGGTTGCTTCGTGAAAGATGATTATAAGATTTTAGATGTAGTTTGTGTTAACTTTTTGAGTGCCGATGTTTTAAAAGTTTCCATTGAAATTAACCGTGAAGAATATGTTTTTTTATGTGTCTATCGACTTCATATGTTTAATGTTTTGACGTATTTGAAAGAATTTGCTGGTCTCTTGGTAAAAGAAAAATCAAATAATTTAATTATTATTGGAGATTTTAATCTTAATATTCTAGATAATAGTGAAATGGTTTCGAATTACTTGGCCCTGGTATCTTCGTATGGCCTAGCATGTTACATCAATGAGCCCACTAGGAGTGTTTCGGGTAGTTGCCTAGATCATATCTATGGACGTTTCAAACGCGTCTCGTGCAGTAGCTGTGATAAGCGCGTTCTCGACCTTATGATCACAGATCACTCTATGACAGTGCTCCTGGTAGACATGGCAATTAACTTGAATAGTAATAATCCTAATTCAGCCGATAGAGTGATGAAAATCGACTTCAGTAAGCTAAAAGACACTCTATTCTATGAAATTTGGGAAGATGTTTACTCGTGTAGCGATGCTTCTATTTCATACACACTTTTTATCGACTTATTCAAGAAACATATCCTTAGCAGCTCATCTGAATCATCTTCTAAACAGCGCGTAACAAAGCTTAAACCTTGGATTTCGAGGTACTTGCTGAATAAGGTAAGAGTTAAAAACAAACTAAGGTTCAAATGTTATAGGGACCCTTGCAATCTGAGTTTAAGAAGTAAATATTCTAAATTGTGCGCTGAACTTAAAAGGGAGATTCCGATTTGTCGAGATACCTACTATCGTAATCAACTAAATTCTGCTAAGGGTAACCTAAGAAGTGAATGGAAAATAGTAAATAGCCTGCTTAATAAAAGTTCTTCTTCTAGAAAACCGTCGGTTATTCGTGTGGATGACTGCGAAGTTTCAGACAAACTTGTCATTGCTGATGCTTTCAACTCCTACTTCACAAATTTAGCCAGCAGTTCACAGGCGTGCGTCGTCCTATCGCACTGTAGTTTGTGTTCGCGTATTAGTAGCTCTGTTGAAGTGATGAACGATAACAGCTTTGTTTTTGATCCAATAACTCCTTTTGAGGTATTAAAAGTAATTGGCTCCTTAAAAAATTCCAACACACCTGGAGCTGATGGTGTTTCGGTCTTGGTTGTAAAAAAGGTTGCATGTTTCATAGTGGAAGTTTTAGCTGATATTTTTAATTGCTGTGTATTTGAGGGGGTCTTTCCAGAAGCCTTCAAATGTGCTGATGTTGTTCCCTTATTTAAGAAAGGTTCAACTATTGAAATATGCAATT
The DNA here is from genome assembly GCA_949715645.1 of Portevinia maculata. Classification (NCBI taxonomy): domain Eukaryota; kingdom Metazoa; phylum Arthropoda; class Insecta; order Diptera; family Syrphidae; genus Portevinia; species Portevinia maculata. The sequence goes on along the minus strand of OX454527.1, from coordinate 145,523,053 downwards.
ACAGACCCATATCACTTCTCCCTGTTTTCAGCAAAATCTTTGAAAAACTTATGAAAAAGCGGATAGTAAGCTTTCTGAGTAAAAGTAAATTCTTTAACGAAAATCAATTTGGCTTTCAGAAAGGCAAGTCAACTGAAGATGCACTTCTTCAATTTTGTAGCCAAATAATGTCGAACCTTGATTCGAAAAAGTGCACGGCTGGGTTATTTATAGATATTACCAAAGCTTTTGATATGGTCGATCACAAAATTTTGCTGCGTAAGCTAGAAAAAGCTGGTTTTCGTGGCTTCATTCTTTACTGGTTTGGATCATACTTAAAAAATAGGTCCCAAGTAGTGAAGAGAGACCAGATAAGGAGCAGGATTGGATTCTTTAATTTGGGTGTACCCCAAGGCTCGGTTTTAGGCCCAATTTTGTTTCTTATTTATATCAATTCGCTGTTTGCACTTAATTTTAGAGGCTCACCAACTGCTTTTGCAGATGATATAGGTTATTCTTATGGCTTGAATAGTCCTCTAGATCTAGTCTCTGACATAAACTGGGATTTAAATCTATTAAGAACCTGGTTTGCTGAACATAATCTGGTATTAAGCTCCAAAACTAAAATCATGTTCTTCAGTTTATCATCCATAAACAATTTGGATGCAAATATTTCATATCACGCACCTGAATGCTTAAAATATAAACTTTTAAATTGCTACTGCAGGTCCAGCTCTTGTTTCTTTGATGATGTTAGCTGTAGTGATAATTGCTTCCTAATCGAAAAAGTTGATGAATTTAAATACCTGGGGCTCACCATTGACGCTAGAATGAGCTTTTCTAATCATTCAGAAACTTTGAGGAAGTATTTTCGCTACACACTTAGACATTTTTTTTACTTGCAACAAATTTGCTCTACAATGCTCCTAAAAACAATCTATTATGGTATTTTTCATTCCAAACTGCAGTATGGAATCGCATGTTGGGGAGGTGCTTATCTAAACAAAATTCAACCATTATTAATTCTGCAAAAATATATGTTACGGAAAATATGCCGCAAACCTAGTAGACATCCTAGTTTTCCATTGTTCTGTGAACAGAAAATTCTTCCAGTTCGTCATATGTACTGTTTTAAGGTGCTAAACATTTTTTTTTCGAAGTCCGGGAATCGTAATTTTCGGTTAATTTCAAACTACAATTTACGTGGAAACTTTTCAAACATGGTGTCTGTACCAAGTTTTCGTACTACCGCATATCGAAATTTTTATACTATATCCTCATACCGTCTATATAATTTGTTACCTCATTCAATAAGGATGATTTCAACGCCTGGAATGCCTATAAACCTTGTAAAACACTGACTTTTCAATTTTAACTTTGATAATTTGGAATCCTTTCTTTCAGACATTCTGGTTTAAATTTTAATTCCAATGAATTATGTATATAATATATGTATTTATTAATTTTTCGCACTTATAAACGTAGCATTTGTATTTCTAAAAAGTAATTCGCTTCGAGTTATTCCATTTGTGTTTTAATGTTCCTACTCATTTTTTATATTTTTATATATTATTTTTGAATTCTGTTCTGTTAATTTTCATTTTCTAATTGGATACTTTGAAAATACTATATAGGGTCACCCCACCCAAAACCAATTTTGTGAAATTTGTAATATCTCTTTGATGTGACATTCAACACTATTTTTTGTACTTATTGCATGAAAATATAGAATGTCTCTAATTTTCTTAAATTCTATACTTTTAGTACTAATAAACTTTTTCGTATTTGTGAACCTTGAATTTTGTACTGAATTTAAAGAAATAAATTATATCTATCTATCTAAAATTATGCCTGGTATTTTAAGCCAGTAAGTGTGCATAAGGTCTTCTTTCACGGAAAACAAATAATTTCGACTTGTATACTTCCAATCGGACAACTTTCAGAAGAAGCGCAAGAAACAAGGAAAATAGAAGGTTTAGGGAACTTCCTACCAGAAAAATATCACGTGTAGATACAAATACTGAACTCTTAAATCGATTGCTTATAACCTCAGATCCAATTCTTAGCAAGTCTAAGATACTTTCCGAGAAGAAAGAAAAGCGTCATGGAACATGAATACTTGCAACTTTTATATGTACCAAATAATTAAAAAAATTAAAATAAGCTGGTTTGTATGTATTGTTTTGTCTTGAAATTTGTAGTCATATGTCATATGTCCAATCTTCGAACTAAGGTATCTCTAATAGACTGCATTTCACAAATGAAAACTCGTTGGTTTGCCTCGAGTCTGTGGCTTCTTCTTGAACAGGTGGACGTTCGTTAATATCTCCTCGCTCATTATTATATCACTATTGTGGTTATCTACCAGTTCTGGTGAAATCTGATCCTGGCTTAAGCCTACACTAGCCCCAGGTGGAGTACGACTAACAATTGGCCTGGCTTCCATTGCTCCTGAACGGGGAGTTATTTCGAAAACTGGACGAATTTCTCAAATTACTTGGTCTTCCTCTAGAACGCGTATTTGGAACTCTATTATCCATAATAGGAAATTTCGGATTTTAAATACAACTTCAAAAGATTTTAAATTTCAATATCTTTTAATAAATCTGTATTAAAAAAAATTAATACATGCATAATTTGGGGTCAGCGCGGTCGGTGCTAAATTCGATATTAAATCAGATATTAAATTTGATAAGATTAGATACAATATGCTTAAGAGCAAGATATCTGTCTTGGTAAACAGACGGACTGTGCAAACAATGAACACAATACGAACAAGACTGTATATAATTGGCAACTATAGGTAACATAGTAGCAACATAGTCCAGTGTAATGACTACCAGACAATGGACTACCTATACTAGGTATAAAAGAATTAGGATTTATATATTATAAAAATATTCATATGCACAACTTATCCTTTCACGAATGAAATTAGACCAATATGAATACAAAAAGCAGTTCAACTCTTTCTAATATCCAATAGTCGCAACGCGGATTACAATTAAAAGTATGAATATACTAATGAAAGTCATACTCAACTTGAACCGCCAAGAGACACAATAGAACACTGTACAATTGCTGGAGCTTAGCTAAAAGCTCTAAAGTTAGCCAGTATAATCTTTGTAGTGACGTTCTTAATGCCTCGAAGTACATCTAATGTTAGAACACATTTAATGCAAAAGAGAAACAATCAAGCAACCTCCATTAAGCAAAAAATACCAACAAGTGACCTTCCTCAATGCTTCATTGAAAAGGTACATGGACTTTAAAATAAATACCAACAATTTTACATGTTGATTGAAGATAAATAAACTTGCGCAATACTCCAATTTAGCAATCTAGCTCTACGCAAAACAACGAAAATTCTTATTATCCATATATTCATCGTATAGGTACCTATTGACCAAAAAGTGGTGGTGCTGCATGGCACAATACTGACAAAAAATAAATTATGTCATTGCTTTAAAAATTAGATCGAATATTTCTAAATCAATTAAAAAAAAAGGATAGAAATCGGTACCTTTTGCGACAAGATATAGCCGAAACAGTGAGAGTCTAAAATGCGACAAACTCATAATATCTCATTTGATGAAAAATACCGAAATCAAATTTTATTCAATTTTTCCTTTCAAACGAATCGCCTATTCCATCATTTCTACTCGCAGACGAAGAAGTCAGATTTATTATATTTCCATCATCTCCCTCTCATCAAACATACTACTTGCCTAAGAGAAGGCAACATTGCAAATCATCAATTACACAGAAAAATAAATACATACTTACATTTCCATACAAATGAAAATCATATGGCATGACCACAGAATCGATAATGCGAGATCCATTATCCATACAAATTAACTTACTTGGAAATCCTACATGCTACCTGTGCTGCTAAACAACAAAAATGCCTGTGCTCCTTCTTACAAAGAAAAAAAATACAACATACATGGGAATGCAATTATGAAAGGTTCGATAAAGAGAGATAAACCAGTTTATTTGGTTTTCTTTCTTCGTTTTCAAAGTGTGTATTTAAAATGAAGATGACAGCAAAAGTTTAGACACAAACATTCTAGCTCAATTCATAACGCCATCTGCATTTAGTCGGCTAAAACAAAAAATTCGACATGATGGCACTACTATAAAGTGTATATTGTTATGCCTCGTTTGGCTATACACATATAATTTTATATTACGATCACTACGATAGTGAGAGGTACACCGTCAGGCCAGGGTTTCTGTCGTGGTCCAACGACGCTGGTGTTTCCGTCTGGTATTTTAGGGGATTATCCCAGTTAATCCACAGCAAGCTCTTGATGTTTTATGTCGTCACACACGATTTACCTTTCCGATGTAACCGATGTAATTTAGAGGAGATTAATAGTTTTTATACTATCAGAAGAAACAGATGAAAAATAAAAATCCACTAATGTTACTGTTTTATATTCAAATTGTATTTCGTCTCTCCCATTCCAATTCTATGAACTAATTACAACATTTCTTAAATTACTACCTCCTTAAGTAATGTTTAATTGCTGGCACAGCAATTCCTACATTCGTTGGTTGTTGGTTGTTGTTTCGTTGTTTTTGTTGATTCAGCGTCTGGCTGGGTTGGGCTCATTTTACTTCAATACATTGACCCGTTTGAATTTGTGCAGCTGCCGTCAACATCCGTAACACGTCCCCCTTTCAGACATATCTAGGGATACCTTATCCTTAGATTGGGCTTGGGTGTCCTCATTTCTATTTGACCTTGGGCGCTCTCCTCTGACGATATTCTTGGTGTCGTCTCTGGATTCACTCGATGTTTTCTGTTGAAACACCTGTTAAACAAGGCTATGGTTGTCCTTCCTGAACCTTGGTTGCATTTCCATATTATGTAGCTAATAAAGATTAAGCACAGAACTCCAAATACTGATATCAAAATCCCTTGAGATCTTTCGGGTATCTTCTCTAGTGCCTTAGACCAAAAATTTCGCTGGTTTTGGATTTCAGTCGTCAAGTCCTGCAGTTCATGGATATCTTTAGCCGTTATTTTGGACATCGGCTCCTGGTTAATTACGATCTCCTTCAGTTTAGCGTTTACACAGCAGTCTTCTAGTTCGCCATATGAGTGTTTGTCTTTTATTGCGATTTCCGTTTCTGCGCCAACCGTTTTTATAGTCATATCATAAGTTTCAAGGATGCAGTCGTTATTCAGGCGAATTATGCCAGTTCCAACAAGTTTACCAGTACTAGTTTCATTCTTACATTTACATTTATATTGAGTTTGTTCAGATATAGTATACAGATATGAATTTTCCCTAATCTTATGAAATATTTCTACACGCGAATTTATAATTTTAGCGTTACATTTTTCGGCTCTATTTCTCATAAATAAATTTATTTCACAATTAGAGTCGCTTATTGTACTTCTTAGAAGTTGTGGTTTACAAATTGAAATTTGGTCAAAATTATTACAATCTTCTAGATTTTCTTTTAATACATAGTCTTCTTTATTTTTGTTTATAATTAAGAATTTGTATCTTATTTCTAATATAACAATTCCGTTTTCAACTATCTTTGGAATAGCAATTGTTTCATAAATTTCAAATATTTCATTAGTTACTGTCGGAATACTAATAATTACAATAATCTTTCGATTCTTAGTGAATGCTTTTAATTTCAATGTTTTCAATATTTCTGCATAATTTTCCATGTTTGGCTCTATCGCGAGTGTGTTGTCATTCTTTTGATTTCTAAGTTCGTTTAATAAATCAGTGGGCTCAATAATCCTTGGATGTAATATCCCTGCTTGTATAAATAAAAGGCTATCTATTATTTGTTCTATTTCCATTTCTAACTGTAGCATTTTAAAATTGACTTTGCTTGATGTTTCCTCATAATAGGATTCAATTAGGATGGTTCTATTTAAACTATTTTCCACTGTACTAACCTTGTTAATTTCGTTTATTATTTCGTTGACCTTATTATAAGTAACATTAGTATTTTTAATGCTTTCCATGACTTGCTTATTTAGGTGACTAAGAATCTTTACGTTTTCTTCCATGCCGTTTTTAATTCTTTGTTCGTTATTATTTACGTTCTGAATGACATTATAGTAATACTCTGCATCTTCATTGTCCATGGTGCCAAAAAGGACCTTGAAGCCTGAACCTATCATATTTACTAAACCGCGTCTCTGTCTTTTTGAGCTTCCCATTATTCCTGAAATAATCCTGATTCTGCTGTCAATTTTTATAATTTCTCTTTTTGCTGTTCTCTGAAATTCTTTACATTCAATTTTTGATTCTAAACAAAGACTATCCATGGTATTAATAATATTTCTAATGTTTGAACTCGCGTGTTCTAATCCATTAATATCTAATTCTATAACTAGTGCTATTTTTCCGTTAATTTCTTTAGTTTCTCCTATAAAGTTAAAATATATTCCAGTGTTATTCTGCAGGTCCTTTACCCACAAACTGGTTTCGGCGATGGCCCACCTGGTGAACAGGGACCTGAAATATATGGCTTAACGTTAGCTTTATTAAACTTTTGTTGCTTATTATTCATTTGTATAACTAAGTTATTTTCGTGTACTTCTAGTATTTTAAATGGTCCTTTATATTGGCTTCTCAATTTTCCCTTCCTTTCGTTCCTAACTAAAACCTTTTGACCGATTGTATATTCTATTTTCCTTCCTAGTTTCTTATCGTATCTAACTTTAGCTTTTTCCCTACTCTTTTTCGTGCTTCCTTTTGCGTTTTCCTGTTTCTCTAAAAGATTAGCTCTAAGTTCGTCTATATAGTCGAAAACCGGCTTTTCATTATATGGATCTACGCTACTAGGTCTGTTCACTTCATATCCAAACACTAGTTCGTAGGGGGTGTACCCCGTTGTAGTATGTTTAGTACAATTGTAACAAAATCCTGCATACGACATTCGTTTATGCCAATCTTTGAGTTGGTGTAATTCACGTCCTGTGGATTTGAGATACTCTAAAAGTCTGCAATGAGCCCTTTCTACACTACCGTTGGCCTGTGGATAAGCTACACTAGTTGTTATGTGTTTGATATCTAAGATTTTACAAAATTCTTCAAACAGTTGATTACAAAACTCGGAACCGTTGTCAGATAAAATGATCTTGGGCATTCCAAAATTCAGAATCCATTGCTCCATTACGGCATTTGCTACAGTGCGCATATCTTTAGATTTCAGCGGTACGAACTTGATGAATTTTGACAAGTCATCCTGGATGGTCAATCCGAACTTATAGCCTTCCGCGGTTTCTTCAAATGGTCCAATTAGGTCTATCATTATCTTTTCTAGAGCCTTGTCTGCAGATGTCACGATCTTCATTGGGTTTCTAGTAGGAGCTCTGTTAACTTTTTCTGTCTGGCACTGAGGGCAATTTCTCACAAAGTCCTCAATGTGCTTCTGCATACCTTTCCATTTGAATTTCTTTCTGATTTTTGCATACGTAGCTTTCTGACCTGTATGACCGCCTATTAATCCCTCGTGATATTCTTTCATTATGGCTAATCTTTTTCCTGGATCTTGGACTTCTTCCTTTTTATCTGAGATCTGTTCTTCGGTAGATTCATCTACTGAATCATTTTCCAGATCATGGTCAATGTCTTCAAAGTTTTCTATTACTTCATTCTCTATAACTTCACTCCCTAAGTTTTCTATTGCTTCACTCTCTATGTCTTCACTTTCTATCTCCTTTTTATTTTTTCTTGGAATTCCTCTACTCGGATTTCTTCCCTTGTTCGTGCTTGCTATATCGTCTCTATTCTCACTATTTATTTCGATACCTTCCTCTTCAAGTAAGCTCATAAGATCTTGCCAAGTTTCTTCTCGTTCCCTTTCAGTGATTCTGATGTTCCTGCTCAATTCATCGGCTACAACGTTTTCTTTGCCTTTCTTGTATGAGATTACATAGTCAAACTCTTCAAGTTTCAGCCGCCACCTCACGAGCCTACTGCCCGGATCTTTGACTTTAAAAAGCCACGTGAGGGGTCTGTGATCCGTTTGGATCAAGAACTTTGTGCCATAAATATATGGTCGAAACTGTTTCGTAGCCCATACAATTGCCAAGCACTCCTTTTCCGTGGTGCTGTAATTGATTTCGGCTTTATTCAAAGTTCGACTCGCAAAATGTACTGGGAGATCTTTTCCGTTGTGCTCCTGGCTGAGCACCGCCCCAATGCCTCGATTGGAAGCGTCCGTAGTTATTATAAAGGGCTTCTCGAAGTCTGGGTACTGTAACACCGGATGCTTCGTTATTATATCTTTTAATTTTTCGAACGCTTGTTGTTGTTCTTGAGTCCATGTGAACTCGACGTCTTTCTTAAGAAGCCTATTCATTGGCTCAGCTATCTTACTAAAGTCCCTGATAAATTTCCTGTAATAGCCTATCATTCCAAGGAATGATTTGATCCCTTTAACATTACTGGGTGCTTCCATGTTCTGTATGCTTTCAACCTTTTTGGGGTCAGGCTTTACCCCTTTGTCTGTTATGATGTGCCCTAAATACGACACTTCTTTTCTTAGAAATTCGCACTTATCTGGTTGCAGTTTAAGGTTAGCTTCCCTTAACTGCTTAAGTATCTCTACTAATTTTTCATTGTGTTCGACTAACGTTTGTCCGTAGACAACAATGTCGTCCATGTAGACGAAACACTTGATTCCCTGGAGACCTGCCAGGACTGAGTTCATTAGTCTCTGGAAACAGGCTGGAGCATTTCTGAGCCCGAATGGCATTCTTGTGAATTCGAAATGTCCATAGGCCGTGCTAAAGGCCGTCTTCTCCATATCTTCCTCATTCATTAGAATCTGGTGGAACCCTGACGTTAAGTCTAGTGTGGAGAAATACTTGGCTTTTCCGAGTTGGTCAAGTATCTCCGTTATATTGGGCAAAGGGTGGTTATCCGGGATAGTTAAATCATTTAACTTCCTGAAGTCAATAACCATTCGCCACTTTTTCTTTCCACTTGCATCTGCCTTCTTTGGAACGATCCAAAGTGGAGAACACCAAGGTGAGTCACTATCACGTATGATCCCGTCTTCTTTAAGTTTTCCTATTTGGGTACGCACTTCCTCATCATGTACTTTTGGGTGCCGGTAACTTTTCGTAAAAACCGGTTGCGTTCCTTTCGGAATTCTAATATGGTGTTTAACCCTGTTTGTCTTAGTAAGCTTTTCGTTACCAAGGCTGAATACATCACTGTATTCCTTTACAATTTCCAGAAGGCTTTCACGTTCCTCGCGGTTCATATGCGTAGTCCTAACATTCCCTGAGACTTCTGCGGCTCTTGATGAAGGCCTCCTTATATCGACGTCAAAATCTTCTAAGTTTCTTGCTACCACCCTAACTTTGCTTAAATCAAAGTCCTCCTCCGTCGTATTGACTATTGTAGCTAAGCATTTGCCGTTTTTATTTCTCGTGATACATTCCGATACGATTATACCGTCCTCTAGGTATTGTCGTGGAACAACCACTTCTTCTCTAAGGTTATAACCGTTTAAAATCTTAATTACCCTATAAACCTCGGTTCTTTTCCTTACAAATCTTTCCTCACTTAGGTACCTCAACGGGATTTTTTCATGATCCTTTCTTAGTACGTTTTCCTTGAAATCTATTATGTAACCGCCCTCTCGGAGGAAGTGGTTACCAATTAATCCATCATAGTTGCCTAATAGGTAGTTTTCAATTACTTGTAATTCCATTATCTTAGGCTTAGCCTTTCCTGTAAATTCTACTTTCTTTCTAACGAATCCTAAAGTGCTGCATGATTTCCCTCCTATTCCACTGAATTTCATGCTACCTTTCTCTATATCGTCTTCAAAAACACAGTTGGCTTTGATCAAAGAGATCTCTGCTCCTGTGTCAATAATCATTTTTCTTAATTCTCCGCTAAGGAGCATCATGATATGAGGACTTTCTGATTTTTCCGAGTTACCTTGCTGCATGGATGCCTCATTAACCATACAGCCTACCGAAAATTTCTCTGCTTAGACGCTTCATGTGAAGTTGACGGTTGGTGGGAATCTTTAGATTCATTTCGTCTGAACGGATTATTACTTCCTGATCCGTTTTCTCTATTATCCCTCTTTGGAAGTCTACAGTTTCTCGCTATATGGCCAACCTTGCCACAATTATAGCACCTTACTTCCTGGAGGTTAATTTTAGCTAAATTCCTATTCGTGTAATCTTTTTGTGTGTTCGTTTTGAACAAATTAATGCGCTGTTCTTCTTCACAGGCAAACTTGCTCGCTTCGGAAAGATTTTTGGGACGCTGTGTAATCACATAATTTGAAAGTCTTTCCCTTAGCCCGTTGATGAAAACCGTTAAAGTTTCATTTTGGATATACTCCAACTGGCCTTCTTTGTGCTCCTCTTTTACATCGACTAGTTTACTCTGAAGTAAGCGTCGTTGTAAGGTTTCGACGCGTTGTACATAGTGAACAACGGACTCGTCTTTTCCTTGTTTTAGGGAGATTAATTCCCTGTGGAGTTGCAGAGCACTGTGGGGTTCTCGGAACACTAGCGTTAGCTCCTTTTTTAAAGACTCCCAATTCTTTACTTCTTTGTTCATTAAGATTGTGGTGGCATTGCCACGAATTTTTGTTTTAATGAATTTGAACAGTACGTCCTTCTGTGCAGGAGTTGCCAGTTCGATGGCATCATTGCAGGCGTCAATGAAGGTAAAAACTTCATCGCCGGTACCATTGAAGGCAGGGATGAAGGAAATTAGAACATTTATTGAAATTTCACTCATATTGGAATAATAATGGCTACTATCGTTATCACTACTCAATCTATCACTGTGGACTGAATCTATATCTGAGCTATCACTATTATCTTTGTTTTCGGCGCTATTCAAACCGCTTAATGATTCGCGAAACTTTGAAAACATTAAATCAAAATCAAATCTTAAAACAATTAAGTCTACAAATTCAAAAAATTGATCTTAACACCGCACTGATTGAAACAATTACTTTACAATAAATAAGGTACTCACAGAAAGATAATTATTAATTGCTGCTTCATCTGGAAATTCTCCGCTTTCCTCTTCACTGCTGATGATCCCACCGCTGCCACCAAAATTTGTGTTATGCCTCGTTTGGCTATACACATATAATTTTATATTACGATCACTACGATAGTGAGAGGTACACCGTCAGGCCAGGGTTTCTGTCGTGGTCCAACGACGCTGGTGTTTCCGTCTGGTATTTTAGGGGATTATCCCAGTTAATCCACAGCAAGCTCTTGATGTTTTATGTCGTCACACACGATTTACCTTTCCGATGTAACCGATGTAATTTAGAGGAGATTAATAGTTTTTATACTATCAGAAGAAACAGATGAAAAATAAAAATCCACTAATGTTACTGTTTTATATTCAAATTGTATTTCGTCTCTCCCATTCCAATTCTATGAACTAATTACAACATTTCTTAAATTACTACCTCCTTAAGTAATGTTTAATTGCTGGCACAGCAATTCCTACATTCGTTGGTTGTTGGTTGTTGTTTCGTTGTTTTTGTTGATTCAGCGTCTGGCTGGGTTGGGCTCATTTTACTTCAATACATTGACCCGTTTGAATTTGTGCAGCTGCCGTCAACATCCGTAACAATATACAATGGTGCCATCATGTCGAATTGTTTGTTTTAGCCGACTAAATGCAGATGGCGTTATGAATTGAGCTAGAATGTTTGTGTCTAAACTTTTGCTGTCATCTTCATTTTAAATACACACTTTGAAAACGAAGAAAGAAAACCAAATAAACTGGTTTATCTCTCTTTATCGAACCTTTCATAATTGCATTCCCATGTATGTTGTATTTTTATACCCTATTCTAAGGGTATATTAATTTTGACGCATAGTTTGTAACATACCTTAATATTGCCCGTAGACCCCTAAAAGTTACTATATTTATGATCAGCATCGATAGTAATGTCGATCTAGCCATGTCCGTCCGTCCGTCCGTCCGTCCGTCCGTCCGCCCGTCCGTCCGCCCGTCCGTCTGTAGCCAAAAATTAGGCCTTTAAACTGGACCTAGAGAGCTGAAATTTTAACCATATACTCTCTAGGGTACCGAAATAATCAAGTTTACGAATTTTTGAAATCCGCCCACAGACACGCCCATAAACTAAAAAAAATTTTTTTTTTGAAAAAATCGAATTTTGAGCTAGAAAGCTGAAATTTTGTATATATGATCTATGACTCCTAAAACTGCTCAGTATAAAAAAATTTCAAAATCCGCCCACTGACACGCCCACAAATAAATAAAACAATTTTTTTATAACCTATTCTAGGTTAGGTTAGGTTGAGGTGGCTGTTAGCCGAAAGCTAACACACTTAGACCAAAGAGGTCCATTGTGATGCCACTAGGATCGGGAGTATCTACCACTACCCGCTAAAACCATTTGGAGCTTCTAATGAAGCGTGATAGACTTCTAACATCTGAGTTAGCCAAGTCACTGAGTTCATTAAGGAAGAAGGCTCCCAAATAGAGATTTCTTTTATGGGAGAGTGCAGGACATGTGCAGAGGAGATGAAGTGTAGTCTCCTCCTCCTCCTCATCCCTGCAACTTCTGCAGAAGTCGTTAGAATAGACGCCAAGCCTTGATGCGTGCTTGCCTATTAGACAGTGCCCTGTGATGGCACCTATGACAGAGCTAATATGCAGTCGGTTAAGTGAGATCAAACTCAGAGAGCGTCGCAGGTCCAGCTTTGGCCAGATATGCTTGGTCGCTAGACACGTATCACTACCTGTCCACCTGAGGTTTGTACTCTCGACTGCGGCTAGCTTAAGCATGAGTTTACAAGTAGCGATGGGCATACCTAAGAAACCTTTATCAGGTAGAAGAGGTAATGCTGTTCCTTTTTTGGCGAGTTCGTCTGCCCTACAGTTCCCTGGGATGTCTCTGTGCCCTGGCACCCAAAAGAGGTGAAAGTTGAACTGCTCTGCCATCTCCTCAAGAGACGAGCGGCAGTCTATGGCTACGATGGAGTTTGAAGAGACTGAATCCAAGGATTTCAGCGCGGCTTGACTATCCGAGAATATGCGGATGTCCTTAGCGGATATCACGTTTCTCTTCAGCCACGACAAGACTTCCTTAATCGCCATGATTTCCGCCTGGAACACGCTACAATGATCAGGAAGACGGAAAGAGAGACTGATATTAAGTCTTTCTGAGAAAACACCACCTCCGACCCCATCACTAGTTTTTGATCCGTCGGTGTAAAAGTGGATCGAATTATCTTCCATGCAATCAGCCTCCTCCCAGAATGATCTGGAGGGGATAGTGATTTGGAAGTTCTTTTCGAACTGTAGCTGGGGTATAGTGTAGTCGATGTTTCTTGGTAGGGACCCATGGGAGTCCAGAATGATAGAGTGGCCAATATTTGTATTGATCCACTGTGATGTGGCTTTTAAACGGACAGCGGAGCAGGCAGCTGATTGCCTGCTGAAAATATCCAGGGGTGTTAGATGCAGTAATATGTCCAGTGCAGCGGAGGGGGTCGTACGGAGTGCTCCGCAGATACACAGACAAGCTGTGCGTTGCACCTTGCTCAGCTTATCACGGTTTACCGCTTTGTCTAGAGCAGTCCACCAGACAACCACCCCGTATGTCAGGATCGGTCTAACTACCGATACGTATAGCCAGTGTGATATGCGGGGCTGTAGGCCCCACTTATTTCCGATGGCTTTTTTGCAAGAGAAAAGTGCTACTGTAGCTTTCCTTACTCTTTCTTGTACATTGGGTTTCCAGCTTAACTTCTTATCGAATATTAGACCCAGAAATTTAGCTTCGTCGGAAAAGGTTAAGCTTGTACCGTTGATAGAGGGAGGGTCGATATGAGGGACAACCTATTCTAAGGGTGTATTAATTTTTGAAAATCCAAAGTTTGAGCTAGGGAGCTGAAATTTATAATATATACTCTCTATGGGCCCTTTATGCTCATGTGTAAATATTTTTAAAATCCGCCCACTGACACGCCCACAATTTTTTTTTTTTTTTTTTTTTTTTGAAAATTCAAAGTTTGAGCTAGGGAGCTGAAATTTATAATATATACTCTCTAGTGGCCCTTTATTCTCATGTGTTTTTTTTTTTTAAATCCGCCTACTGACACGCCCACAATTAAATAAAACAATTTTATTGAAACACCTAAGTTTGAGCTAGGGAGCGTTTTTTTTGATAAAATCCTTTAAATGTTATATAACAAAATATGTAGAGCGTTCTTAACAATTCAACCATACTTAGACTTTTGTCACGCCCACTTATGAGGGATAGGAATAAGAATAGGGTATCCAACAGTTCGCCCAAGCGGACTGTAGCCCGTCCCTATGTTTTTTCTTTGTAAGAAGGAGCACAGGCATTTTTGTTGTTTAGCAGCACAGGTAGCATGTAGGATTTCCAAGTAAGTTAATTTGTATGGATAATGGATCTCGCATTATCGATTCTGTGGTCATGCCATATGATTTTCATTTGTATGGAAATGTAAGTATGTATTTATTTTGCTGTGTAATTGATGATTTGCAATGTTGCCTTCGCTTCGGCAATTAGTATGTTTGATGAGAGGGAGATGATTGAAATATAATAAATCTGACTTCTTCGTCTGCGAGTAGAAATGATGGAAGAGGCGATTCGTTTGAAGGGAAAAATTGAATAAAATTTGATTTCGGTATTTTTCAGCAAATGAGGTATTATGAGTTTTTCGCATTTTGGACTCTGACTGTTTCGGCTATATCTTGTCGCAAAAGGTACCGATTTCTATAATTTTTTTTGGAATTGATTTAGAAATATTCGATCTAATTTATAAAGCAATGACATAATTTTTTTTGTCAGTATTGTGCCATGCCGCACCACCACTTCTTGTTCAATAGGTACCTATAAGATGAATATTTATATGGATAGTAAGAATTTTCGTTGTTTTGCGTAGAGCTAGATTGCTAAATTGGAGTATTGCACAAGTTTATTTATCTTTAATCAACATGTGAAATTGTTGGTATATATTTTAAAGTCCATGTACCTTTTCAATGAAGCATTCAGGAAGGTCACTTGTTGGTATTTTTTGCTTAATGGAGGTTGCTTGATTGTTTCTCTTTTGCATTAAACGTGTTCTAACATTACATGTACTTCGAGGCATTAAGAACGTCACTACAAAGATTATACTGGCTAACTTTAGAGCTTTTAGCTAAGCTCCAGCAATTGTAGAGTGTTCTATTGTGTCTCTTGGCGGTTCAAGTTGAGTATGACTTTCATTAGTATAGTCCCAGTATATTCATAGTTTTAATTGTAATCCGCGTTGCGACTATTGGATATTAGAAAGAGTTGAACTGCTTTTTGTATTCATATTGGTCTAATTTCATTCGTGAAATGATAAGTTGTGCATATGAATATTTTTATAATATATAAATCCTAATTCTTTTATACCTAGTATAGGTAGTCCATTGTCTGGTAGTTATTACACTTGACTATGTTGCTACTATGTTACCTATAGTTGCCAATTATATACAGTCTTGTTCGTATTGTGTTCATTGTTTGCACAGTCCGTCTGTTTACCAAGACAGATATCTTGCTCTTAAGCATATTGTATCTAATCTTATCAAATTTAATATCTGATTTAATATCGAATTTAGCACCGACCGCGCTGACCCCAAATTATGCATGTATTAATTTTTTTTAATACAGATTTATTAAAAGATATTAAATTTAAAATCTTTTGAAGTTGTATTTAAAATCCGAAATTTCCTATTATGGATAATAGAGTTCCAAATACGCGTTCTAGAGGAAGACCAAGTAATTTGAGAAATTCGTCCAGTTTTCGAAATAACTCCCCGTTCAGGAGCAATGGAAGCCAGGCCAATTGTTAGTCGTACTCCACCTGGGGCTAGTGTAGGCTTAAGCCAGGATCAGATTTCACCACAACTGGTAGATAACCACAATAGTGATGATAATAATGAGCGAGGAGATATTAACGAACGTCCACCTGTTCAAGAAGAAGCCACAGACTCGAGGCAAACGAACGAGTTTTCATTTGTGAAATGCAGTCTATTAGAGATACCTTAGTTCGAAAATTGGACATATGACATATGACTACAAATTTCAAGACAAAACAATACATACAAACCAGCTTATTTTAATTTTTTTAATTATTTGGTACATATAAAAGTTGCAAGTATTCATGTTCCATGACGCTTTTCTTTCTTCTCGGAAAGTATCTTAGACTTGCTAAGAATTGGATCTGAGGTTATAAGCAATCGATTTAAGAGTTCAGTATTTGTATCTACACGTGATATTTTTCTGGTAGGAAGTTCCCTAAACCTTCTATTTTCCTTGTTTCTTGCGCTTCTTCTGAAAGTTGTCCGATTGGAAGTATACAAGTCGAAATTATTTGTTTTCCATGAAAGAAGACCTTATGCACACTTACTGGCTTAAAATACCAGGCATAATTTTCAAAGGCATCTGCATCTATTGGGAACCCAGACCCAAGAGCTTCTAAGATGATATGAAACTTTTTGATAATTTCTTTAACTAACTAACTTCTTTAATTTCTTTAACTTTTCATCATCTCTAAAAAATCGTCTAGCCTTGTTCCCGTCATTAGGATTGCCAGACTGTTGAGTTGGCATATCTACCAATAACCCTGTTTCTCTTGTAAATTTTTCTTGGATTAGTTATTTTCTGGCTTTGACTTTTTCTTTACTACCTTGGTCTTTTACCTGCCGCAACTTGACATCTAATCTATAAGCTTTTTTCGGTCTTCCTACTCTAGATGATGAAGGTATTTCATCTAAGATATGTTGTGGTAATGTTAGACTTTCATTTAGCCACGGAGAATTTGAATTTTCAAAGCGCTCTCTATGCCGACCACTTTTGGCCCATGTCTCGTCAAATCTTAAACATAAAGTTTTAAAGGTTAATTCGATTGACTTTGTTGCAGCCTCAGAAAATATTACATGGCTAAAGTAACCCACAACAAAAGCAGAAACAGCATCTAAGCGCTTAATTTTAAATTAAGAAATCCAAACATAAAAAATTTGCTTTTTCGTGATTTCCATGGGCATCCTAAAAAACGAAAAATTTTGTTGAAACACATTTTAGCAGTGCATATGAAAGGCTTTAGAACAGACACGGTCTCCAACACTGAACAACTAGGTATACTTATCGGTTAATGAATACAAAAAACACATATTTTATCTATAAATTTTACTTTCATTTACCCCTTATACCTATTAAACAAAATCTTTAATTATTTAAGAAAAACTTACTTTTATATCAATTGACTTTTAACATATTGATAAAAGATAAAAAAAAGGTATAAAATATACGCGAACCAATTAAAACCGATATAAACACTTTCTCTTCAAATTGACCTTCTTATAAAAAAATTATATACAATTTGGAGTTTGAGATGATTTTTTTTTGTTGCACTAAGCAACAACAAAAAAATTGCACAGTCATTACGTAGGCTTAAGCGGGTTTTGTTTAATATTGTGCATGTCATTTTCCTTATTAAACCAAGCTAAATCAGCGATTCGTCACACTGTGCAACGCAGACAAGCACCACCAATAAGTCAACAAACTTTTTCCGTAGGTAAGTTCAGTTTGTAAAATTGAAAAGTGGCAAATTGCATTCGACGGGTCCGAAAATATCCACGATTTGCTTTTTAAAGTGGAAACCCTTAAGGATCGTTCGCAATGTAGCTGAGAATACACTATAACTTGTCTTATCTTTTTTTATCTCTGCCTCAATTAATATTTTTTCACATGCAAATATGGTTTATAAACCATTTGGGAATCCTCAGTGCTGAAATGCGAATCTCCTTCACCGATGTGAACATACACACCAATTGTATTAAAAACAAAGAAAACAAGTTACAGGTGACTGTGATGGTCTAATTGCAATATGCCATAACCTACCCCAAACATCCATCAAAGCCAACAAATAATATACCATCAATCTACTTGATGACAATTCTCCCACCTTTCTTTATCTACCATCGCCCCTACCTTTAAATATGAATATCCATTTTTAACTTGCAAATATGAATTACAAAGAAAATCATTTGAGAATCCTCACAGTAGCTGAAATGCGACTCTCCTTCAACGATCATACACACACATATCAATTGTGTTAAAATCCAGAAAACATAACATACCCCTTCCATCAAAGCAAACAAAAAATATACCATAAATCTACACGAAACCTGCTTTGCCAACCACCACCACTACCTGCATCAGCCTCCTACTCATATTCACAGCACGAGAATGGTGTAGAACTAGACTATCATGATTTGTTGCGGGCGAATGCGCACTGGTGGCGTATCGTCGTTTACGCACGGTTGCACTACTATAAGGTTTATATACAATGATGAAATTCGTTCGGCGGAAAGATTCGAGAGAGACAAACCGGTTTATTTGGTCTTGCTTTCTTCGTTTTCAAAGTGTGTATTTAAAATGAAGATGACAGCAAAAGTTTAGACACAAACATTCTAGCTCAATTCATAACGCCATCTGCATTTAGTCGGCTAAAACAAAAAATTCGACATGATGGCACTACTATAAAGTGTATATACAATGATTATACGCGATCACAAAGTGTGTTATTTATGAAATGGGATAGACATAAAACGGAGAGCCAACTTGTTAAATATAAATTAATGATTATTTTCTCACTTACTACAAATACTTTTTTCTTGTAAGAAAAGTATTTCTCCCAGAAAACTTAAGTTTAATTTTTTTATTTCTTTGCACTTTGCCGTTTTTTGAAGCCATAAGTACTTGATTTTTTATCTTAATATCTTTAAGGGCATTATTAAATTTTTTTAATTTAAATCGTATAAGAATTTGAACTATTAGTTTTAAAGTCTGATCTTTGTGCTCTGCACAATGGTCAAACAACAACTTCTTACTTGAAATAAGGTTAGTCATTGTAACAGTTATATGTGATTTATATTTTACATATTTAAAATATTTATCAAAAATAGAAATAATGAACTCAAAATCCTTTTCAAACTTGTCTGAAGGCGTTGTTAAGCTCAAGTCCTTATAGGATCTTAAGTTAATGAGTGTGGCTGTTTTTTTTGTATAGTTTTCAGTTTCTTTAAAATAGTTACTGCAAACAATACATTTTGTTTTTGAGGTGAGCTTTAGTGCTAACCACCCAGCTACATATGCATTGCAGCAATCTTGCAAATTGGTATTTTGCTCATATTTGCTTTCGTCAATGATTTCGAAAACATCTATGAGATCGTTTTCCTCGTCTTTTAGAATTTCGTCTTCCAGGGCACAAAAATCAAGATCATCTCCCATACTTGTTGTAGCATTACCTTTTTTTATTGAATTTTTCGATGGGATCTCAACTAATGTAAGAGAATTACAACTTTCATATCCACTATTTACTGATGATTTTAAATTTTGGAAACAAATCCATTTCAAATTTCGGCATACACAAGCCGCCGATGGGTTTTTTTCATATGACCCTCGATTGGTTCTAATCATAGAGATATTATTTTCTAACGGATCCTGATTTAAATGAGATGTTAGCAAATAACTTTGGTTCGCGTCCGAAGAAAGATAATCCCAAAGTTGAAGGATTCCATTTATTGTCTGTTGCAGGCCTTTGAAACAATATGGAATCTTCGTTTGTCCCTCTGACCTCCAGAGTGAAATTTTTGTTGACATATCCCTTAAATTATTTATAATCTCAACTTTTTCACTTGATAATGCGTTTTTGTCCGGATTTTGGGAAAATTTGGTAGCACTATTGAGATTGTCGAAAAGCCTATTTATTGACGAGAAGAACATTGCTGTTGACTTTGCTGTGCTTTTCTCTGAATCAGTGAAAAAGTCGTTAGCAATAGCTGCAAAAATCGCAATAGCAACTTTGTTGCTAAAAACTTGTGTTGCTAATTTTACCGACAACTTTTGAAAAGAATCAGGATATATGTGTTCTTTCGATAGTTGGTATAAAAGCCTTACTGTCCCGCTGTCATAATCGAATGCTTTTTGTAAAATCTTCCAAGAAACACGTTCATATTCTTCTCCTCTGTTTTAAAAATTGGTTTCTGTAGAGTTGCTCCGAGAATTGAATAAGCTTTTCTGTTGTTACTTCCTTGATCAGTGTTAACAGCACAAACATCAAGTCCTATAGAAGTAACCTTTGATATACAATATTTAATAATATCAGATAATCCCTCACCACCTACATTTCCTATATATACACCGATTGTTTGTTTCCAATTTCAATTCAAGCCTCTTAACATAACAATCAATGCATGATTAGCCACAACATTTTTTCTTCCTAGATTACCGTGATCTATAAACCCATAAATTACATCTTCTGAAGTGTTAAATTCCAACTCTGGTTTTATGGCCAATTCATCTAGAAGCAAAACGCATTTCTTGTCCATTTGAGAAATGGAAACGTTTTTAACTCGGAGCAGGTCAATTACACTTTGCGAAATACCTGGAGAAAATTGTATATTCATATGCCACCTCCGAATTGTTGAAATAGCAGGAATGGAAAATTCAAGGTCGAGTAAGTATCTGTAAAGTACTGGAGATTAATAGTAAAATTTTAGGTACAAATCCCTTTCTTCAGGCTTCCACTTTGAATTTGGTTTATGGAGCAACTGTGAAAGAATAAACGTTCTTACAGGATCACTTTTGTTACAAAATAAATCATTTATTTTTTTCGAAGCCAATGTATCTATTGAATCAACTTTTCTTTTTTTCGGAGACATTAACAGATATTGAGGTACAAATGAGGAGTTTTGAGTTGGTGTTGGGGTTGTATCGCTTAAATTTTGAAAAAGAGCATCTGGAAATTGTTCTTCGGTGATTTCACAGTGTTCACTTAAAATTGGAATCGAAATATTGTGTAGGGGATTTGAATAAACTCTTAAGCTGGGACTTTTCGGAGGAAAATTGCCTTCTAAAGAAATATGCTCCTCAGAAATAAATGGTGAACCATATTGAATAGAACTAGAAGTACTAGTTTTACATTTTGGTTTAGCAACTTTTTTTTTTAAACTATTAAAAGGAACTTTTATTTCTAAAAGCACCTTGCATTCAGAATCCAAAATATTTCCGTCGCAAATGCAAGTGCCTGCAAATGGAATAGGATATGAATTTGAAAGCAATACTTTTTGTGTACCCCGACATTTAATACGAGATTCGAGAAAATGTTTTTCGCAAAATTAGATGTGCTTTGGTGCCCCATTTTCATATTTTTTAAGGACATCATTACCGGAAGGTTTTATCCAGATTAATATTTTTTTATCACAAGGCAATTTAAAAAAAGATAATTTAAAGTCTGGAGTATATAAACTGTAACAGTTTTGATAGGCACAACATAGCGACATTTTACTACTGTGTCAAATAATAAAACCTGAAATACAAATTTTCTTAAAAAGTATCCACATCCAATTCCTTTTAAACTTCTCTCGCCGACAGACACAAGAGAAATGAATAATGAAAATAGTGAGCCAAGACAATCAATTATCAGTTTTTTTTTTGTTACTCTTTTCCTCGTATCCCACCGAAGTTGTTGCATTGTTTCTAGTGTAGATACTCGTATCAAACAATTTAATACTAAAACAAAAAGAATCCCGAAAGAAAAAAAAATAACACAACTGAACTGACGGCAAAACAACCCTCATTTTAAGCAAAAAAAACTCTACTTGTGTTGAGTGTGAAATAAAGGAGCAAAAGCAGGCAACTGCAAGAATTTTTGTTGTTATGACTTCTAACACGTAGACATTTTTTTTGAATTGCTTCTTTTTTCTTCACTCATGTGTTGCTTTGGTTTTTCGTTTTTTCTATCCACTCGAAGTTAAATTCACTCAGCGATCGCAATGACACTGGTGGCAGAACTTTTAATAATTGTTCATGCATTCTTGATTCCTCTATGTATATAAATTCAATGATAATAGGTACGACACAAAAATGGTTATTCGGAACCATGGACGACGACGACAGACAGACTATAGAAAATCACGTAGATATAGTAACACAGAACAGTCACAATGCAATTGTAGCATCTAATAATCAAATTAAAATTAATGATTATTTCAACAATACCTTTAACATTCTTAAAAATACCATTAGTAATGATAGGGAAACAATTTTAAAACAGATTACCGGTATACAGAGAGTAGAAAGAGATTTAGTAATGAAGCAAATTTACTTTGACCAACTATTTAAACTTAAATATATCGAGTCAAAAATAGAACATATCCCAGATAATGTTGTATCAGCGAGAAGTAGCATTTTACATCCCAACATCCTTACAAACGATGAAATCGAAGCATATAAAATAGATTTCTTTAAATTAAAACAAATAAGACTAGGAGTCGCAAACTACAAAGAAAACATGTTAATGTTCGCCATTAAGATTCCAAAAAACTATATAACTATACCTCTTAAACTATTCACTCCAGTTCCTAATACAAACTTTTTAGAGATTAATGCCGAAAAAGAATTCATTAATGAGTATAGAAATAAAACCTACAAATATGAACAAAATAAAAGTCTTAACGAATTAACTGAAAGTAAGCATTGTGTAATAAAACAAAATTGTAACCTAATTAGAAATGACGAAACAGAAATTGAATCCTTAGATGACGAAACCTTATTCATCAAAAATGTAAACGTAAACTTAAACCAAACATGTGACGATAGAGATATAAATCTCACAGGAAACTATCTTATCAATTTTATCAACTGCAGATCAAAACTATTCTAATGTAAAACATATAGAAAAAAAAGATTCTACTATCCAAATTATAAAGACAAATTAAATTTTACTGAAGCTGTTGACGACAACGATGACGGCAAGGAAGACGGTGAAGGTGACGGTGACGTCATGTGAGGTGGAATGCACCCATTCGTCAATTATTATATTGAATGAATTATGTCAATATTAGAAATGTCAAATACTTTTTTTGTCTTTATATAATGTAGCGTAGCTTTGTATATAAATAAAGCTATTTAAAGCAAAACGTAAGAGTGAAATACACAAACCATTTTATAACGTTGTGGAAACAATTAGTTTAATTCATCGCTAGTCCACTCTACAGTTCGAAGTTTCTGGAAATTAGATTTTACTCTGGATTTTTCTCGTTTTGTTCAACGCCCGAACAGAAGCAATAAAGTTTGACAAAATTATCTTAAAAAAATATGAAAATATAAAGCAAATAAAAGAAATAGAATTTGAGAAAGACATATCCTATAAAATAAATGTAACTTGTATTGTAATAATTATAATCATGTTTTCAATATTGTCATGTCTATGTATACAGCAAAAAAGGATACGAATTAACTTTAGTAATAAAATTCAGGAGAATTTTACTCTTAAGGTGGGAGAAGTTACGTATATGCCTACGCCAGCACCAGTGCCAGCACGAGCCGACAAATACGATGACTTCATCCGGTCATTAGCACGAAGCTGAAGTGCATTTCCTCATTTCTTAGAAATTAAGAAAACTATATTGTCATATTTGCTAATTTCACAGAAAAATACCTGTGCTAGTTAAATCGCTGACATTGCGTCTGCCGATTAAAATAAGAAAATTGTAAAGTATTAAATAGAGGCGAACTACACAGAATGTGTGTAGTATCCTAATCGCAGTCTGTCTTTTCAATAAACATAAACATTTCTCCTGAAAAATTGATCTTGTGTTTTTTTATTAATTACTAAAAGAAGTATATTTCAGTCGCGCGAGCAATAGCTCGATGAACCCCGCCAACAGAAAAATTAAACTAGCACAGGTAAACATCCACCATGCTATAGCCGCCTCGGCGACTATATCTAGGATGTTTACCTGCCAAAGCCTAGGGCTAGTACTGATCCAGGAGCAATGGATCCTGAAAGGACAAGTCAAAGGATTGGCGAGCAAGGATGCAAAGGTAATATGGGACACTCGGGCCGAGAAACCGAGAGCTTGCATTCTAATAAACAATAAATATAAATTTATTCTACTTGCAGAATACGCGACACGAGATCTGGTGCTGATTCAGGTACATCTGGATGGTGAAGGATGTCACCGCACCATTGTCATCGCATCGGCGTATTGTGCACGGGATGAGCCGGTTGTATCATCCCAAATGCATCGACTGGTGGAGCATAGCAACAAGCTCCGCATGCCGCTCCTTATAGGGTGCGATGCAAATCCCCACAACATTATATGGGGACACCAACATCAGGGGTGAGTACCTACTAGAATTTATTATGAGTTCGTCACTTGACATTATAAACGTGGGAAATACCCCCACTTTTGTAACTAGGGTCAGGGAGGAAGTACTAGACCTCACGCTTGGAGCCCACGCGTAAGTAAATTAATTAGCAACTGGAGAGTATCTAGTGAGCCGTCATTGTCTGACCATCGAATAATAGTATTCGACCTGGACAGCACAAGTATCACGAGAAATCCAGTAAGAAACCCAAGGAAAACCAACTGGGAAACCTATAGAACTGCTCTAGAGAGCAATCTGGGGCGCCTTGTTTTAAGGAAGGCTCCGGGCCACCCCCTAGAGCTACAGAGCGCAGTGGAAGGCATAAGAAACGCCATCATCTCTGCGTTCGAAGAAAACTGGGACAGGAAACAGACGCCTTGGTGGAGCAATAACTTGTCAAAACTTAAATCCGAGGTGCGGAAGCTTTTCAATAAAGCAAAGCGCAGCGGAGACTGGCAAAGCTACCAAATATAATAAGGAAATCAGAAAAGCTAAACGAAATAGCTTCAGGAAATTCTGTGAGACAATCACCAGCACTCTCACTGCGGCAAGGCTACACAAAGCTCTTGCGAAGTCAGGAGGAGTGCCGATGTCTCTGAAGAAACCATATTGCGAGTTCACGGAAGATGAGGATCAAAGTGCACTATTGCTACTAGAAACTCACTTTCCTGGTAGCTCGCCTAGTACTGAGCCAGGAATCAATACCACTTCAATCAGACCTCGGAGGGAAGACTGGGAAAGAACATCAACCATCTGTTCTGAGCGACGACTGAAATGGGCAATAAATTCCTTTCAGCCTTTTAAAGCTGCCGGAGTGGACGACATTATACCCGCCCTATTACAAGAAGGGCAAGGTGTACTAATACCACACCTGCTAAAAATAACAAGGAGTAGTATTGCCTTGGGCCACATACCAATGCAATGGAGACGAGCAAGGGTTGTGTTTATACCAAAAGCGGGGAAAAAAGACCCCAAACAGCAAAAATCGTACAGACCCATCAGCCTCACTTCATTTCTTCTGAAGATGACAGAAAAGGTTGTGGACAATTATTTAAGGGAAGTTGTACTGAACACATCCCCCTTACACCATCGTCAGCATGCATACAGAGCGGGCAGATCAACAGAGACCGCCCTATATCAGCTGACGGAGATAATTCAAAGTGCCTTGAAAGCAAAAGAAATAGTACTGTGCGCTTTCATAGACATAGAGGGAGTATTTGACAACACCTCTTATGAGGCGATTAAACGATCCCTGGGTAGGAAAGGAGTTAACAGTGCAGTATCCAACTGGATGTGTGAGCTGCTGAGCACCAGATCAGCTGAGACTCAAACACCATCTGGAACCATCAGAGTAAACACAACAAGAGGATGTTCACAAGGCCCCTCCTATCACCCTTAATGTGGAGCCTAGTCGTAGACGAACTGCTGGAAAAATTAACCAACCTCGGCATCAACTGTCAGGCGTACGCCGATGACATTGTATTGATTGCCAGAGGAAAGTTCGAAGAAACCCTTGGGGACATCATACAAATGGGGCTTTAAGTAACCAAGGAATGGTGCCGTACTGTCGGGCTTAACATCAATCCGGCGAAAACAACGATAGTACCATTCACAAGGAAAAGACAATTTCAAACACTTAAGGACATTAGCCTATCAGGTACGACACTGATACCAGTCAAAGAAGTAAAATATCTAGGACTCCATCTAGATAGTAAACTCCTCTGGCGAAAACATACAGAGGAGATTTCCAAGAAAGCCACCCGGGCTCTCATGATATGTAGGAGCCTAGCGGGGAAGGCATGGGGATGCAGCCCAAACATCCTGCGATGGATGTACACTGCAATCGTGAGACCAATGATCACATACGGAGCGGTAGCATGGGCGAAACGAACCAGTCTAGCCACAACAAGAGAAACACTCGGCAAAGTGGAAAGACTGGCGTGCCTGTGCATTACCGGAGCAATGCGTAGCTGCCCAACCGTAGCCATGGAGGTGTTATTGAAATTGACCCCTCTACACATCATGGTGATGAACGAGGCAGACAAAACAATCCTAAGGATAGCAAAGGAGGGAATTGTGAGAGGGAAATGCATCGGTTCGAAAGAACACGGTGACTTACTCAAAAAACTCCCACTTCTTGGCATACCTAGGGACGACAGCACCAGGAAATTCAACTTCGAGAAGAATTTCTAAATAAAGCTCAGCAATAAGGAGAACTGGAGCAATGAATCCATAACTTATGGACTGAGCAACCACACAACAAAGTGGTATACGGACGGCTCGAGGACCGAGGAGGGAACTGGTGCAGGAGTGTTTGGGCCAGGAACTAAGCACTACGAATCCATGGGCAAATGTACCAGCATCTTTCAGGCAGATATATGTGCCATAGACAGGTGCGTTCGAATCAACCTCGAGAAAAACTACAGAAATTGCAACATAGCAATAATGTCTGACAGCCAAGCAGCTATAAAGGCTCTTGATGCCTACGTTATCAAGTCAAAACTCGTGTGGGAATGCCTACACGGACTGAATAGACTAGGCAAGAATAACAGAATTTCCATCTGCTGGGTACCTGGCCATGTTGGCATTACAGGCAATGAGGCAGCGGACTCTCTGGCAAGAAAAGGGGCAGAGCAACCCTTCATAGGACCTGAACCGTTCTGCGGGATAGGAGAACATACTATACGCGAAGAGTTCAGGAGACTGGAGGCAGAAACAAGGGCCAAAACCTTTCTCAACCTCCAAGGTCTAAGGCAAGCAAAGAAACTCTTAGGAAATTACAACCAAAAGAGGTTCAAAGCTTGTATCGCCCTTAACAAAAACAACCTAAGAATCCCGACAGGCCTCCTCACGGGGCACTGCAGACTCAACGAGCACCTAAGGAAAATGGGCATATCGGAGGACGGGCTCTGCAGATTCTGCAGTGAAACCGCCGAAATTCCAGACCACATACTGGAATCCTGTGGGGCACTGGCCCACAAAAGGATGAAATATTTGGGCAGGCACCAAATAACAGACAAGGACATACAAACCATGGACCCACAGCTCATTCTCAGATTCATTAAAGAAACTGGACTGGACGCTGTGCTCTAAGGTGTGTGACCTGTCAAGGATAAATCAGAGCAATACCTCGACACGCTTCACTAAGAAGTATCTAGAGAGGGCTCTGAAAGAGGGCATGAACCTCTCGAGGCACAAGCAAGGGGACACAATAGACCAATAGGTCGCAGTGTAATATATCCTAACAAAATATGATTATTATTATTATATCTCCCAAATATAACAGGCATTTTAGATCAACTAGGTAAATCCAAATACTTTAGCACGCTGGATCTTGCCAGTGGCTTCCATCAAATTTTGGTTCACAAAGACGATAAGCAAAAAACAGCATTTAGCACATCCGCCGGGCATTGGGAATACAACAGAATGCCAATGGGGATGAAAAACGCTCCTGCAACTTTCCAGAGAACGATGAATAACGTTCTGATGGATTTAATTGGTTTAAAATCTTTCATCTTAGTCGATGGTATTGTCGTTTATGGGTTTACTCTGGATGAGCATAATAAAAAGCTCAGAAATGTACTAACCAGGTTGCGAGACAACAAATTGAAACTACAACCAGACAAGTGTCATTTCATAAAATGAGAGTTAATGTATCTAGGACACAGTATTGGCGACGAATGAATCTAGCCAAACCCGGAAAAAATAAGAGTAGTAAAATCGTATCCTAAAGAAAGCTAGAGATATAAAAGCATTCTTTTGATTTGTAGGTTATTATCGCAGATTTATTCCACAGTTTGCTTCAATAGCCAAACCTTTAAATAATCTTCTGCAGAAAAATGTAGATTTCAAACGGGATGCACTGTGCGAAGAAGCATTCTCTATATTAAAAGAGAAATTAATTACTTCACCAATACTAACATATCCAAATTTCAAAGAACCATTTTTAATGACAACAGATGCAAGCGATTATCATAGACCACTACAATGGCTGTTAAATCTTAAGAATCCAACCTCAAGATTGGCACGCTGGCGTATATCTTTAGAAGATTATGAGTACGAAATCAAATACAAACCTGGCAAAATAAATTCAAATGCTGATATTCTAAGTCGAATACAGGCTGAGGAAAAGCACCAGGTACGGGTAGTAACCAGAAACCAACGAAAACAGTTGGAGGAACGGAATAGCACTAAACAAAGAAACCAATCGTCTGAAGGCGTAATCCAACAAATTTCAAGTTTTATTTTAACAGAAGAAAACGGTGATATCCACCAAAATCACCGGTTACCATTAAAAATCATAATTTTACATTTAACAGATTCACCAGATGAGGAGCTACTCAACGAACTGATACCTAATTTTGCAAAACCAGAGGTAGGTAGCAGTCTTGAAACCCATCTCGGTCATATTTTTACATTGCCTATGCCTTTGTATATAGACTTTATAGTAATATCATAAGCACGAATTTGAAAAAGTCGACCTCCACGAAAATGGCAACCAAACGGGTAGCGATTGAAGGTTTGTGTTGGTTTGCGTCTTAAATTTGATGATGGTATACAAGAGGATACAGGTAAGAAAACCAAATAAACTGGTTTGTTTCTCTTTATCGAATCATTTTGATATTATGTAAGTATGTATTTATTTTTCTTTGTAAGGAGCATGAGCAAGGAGATTTTTCGACGATTCGCATCGTCGCGTCGGCAATTAGAATGTATGATGACTGTTGAGAGGGGGATGATGGAAGGGACGAATAGTTTTGAAATGAAAAATTTAATTAAATCTGATTTTAGTCTTTT
Source organism: Portevinia maculata (assembly GCA_949715645.1). Lineage (NCBI taxonomy): Eukaryota > Metazoa > Arthropoda > Insecta > Diptera > Syrphidae > Portevinia > Portevinia maculata. Next base: position 145,494,037 of record OX454527.1, on the reverse strand, counting down.
TCCTCAAATAAGAAATTATGAGTTTATCGCTTTTAAGACAGTCACTATTTTTGCTATATCTTGTCGCAAAATGTTCCGATTTGTATCATTTCTTTTTAATTGATTTAGAAATATTCAATCTAATTAATTAGGAAATAATTATGTTACTTTGTGTCAGTATTGCGCCATGCTGCACAACCACTTATGGGTCAATAGGTTCCTACCTATACGATTTATATTTATTTTATTCAAATTTCATAATTTATTTATTTTAAAATGCTCAGGCCAATGGTTCGTATGAATAAGAACTAGCAGTTCCTTGGAGTAAAAGGCAGCAGTTTAGTAAAAGCATTTACATATTGCTTCCGTACGGTATGAACAAAGTCTTTCATTTCTAAAGTGAGTTTGGAAATTCGATCTTAGTATTTACTTTACTGAACTTGCATATGCCTTCTTTTAATCTTACCATATTGAAGAAGAGGACTGCAGCCTTGCCCTCTGCTTATAATATTTTCTTTTTAACAAAAACAAATTTCTGGAATGCCGTCAAAAAGGAAAACATTGCCATTAAAAGAAATAATCAATCTATGTATTTAATTTAATTTTTGTTTATTAAACTCATTGTTTTTCTATTAGCATGTTCGCCTTTGCTTTGTTAAAGTGCCGATATTTCACAGTTATGAAGTTTTGTTTGGACCTGGCCCTCGTTGCTCATTGCAGGGACGTTTGAACCTCGTTAATCCATTGTCAGCAATGAATAACTTATGCACATTGGAGCCGGTCACTTTTTCTTGAATAAGACAATCAAGCACAACATTATTGGACTTAAGACTCTTCCCTGGTGTACACCTACTTTGATTGTGAACTCCTCGGTGACGCCAACGGGACATCTTACTCTCATACATGTTCATGATCATATGCGTGTGCGTAGATTTCTGGAACTCCTCTTTGTCTATTTTAGAGATGAGAATCATGATCCATCTAGACCCGATGTCTTGTCTTGGGTATCTTGTCCGGATGTCCAACTGCTTTTCGATTATTGAAGTCATTGACTGCCTTCCTAACTTCGTCAACAGGAACGTCGTGTATTTCATCAGTGTGAGGAACGGCTCTCGGAAGTATATCCGAGGAAATTGTTCAATTAGAACTCCATAAAAATACTGCTGCCACCTGTGTAGTATTACAAACAAAAGTCCCGTAGTAGAACATCTTGAAAGCTTTTGTCCTGACGTCTTGAGAAACGCTCCCTATTTGCGGTGTTTCGCCATTTCGTATCCGGAACATATAACAAGTCAACTCGACCCTTAGGTTTCGGCTAAGCTTAAGCATTACTTTGCTATCCCCCGGAAATCGAATAGCTCTGACCCGAGCATTTCTGCCGGTCGCAGGATTAACATTGCAAGCAATTAATATTCCTTATAGCCGTCTATTTCTCATGTATGTGAAACATATCGGTAGTTCAAATTGTTAAACAAAGGAGGAACACGTGGAGAACACGTGTCCCTAGTCACTTTAAGTACTTAGCTATACTCTGATGTACACCTACTTGACATAACCTACATCTTGGTATGTTTATAAATAAGTGAAAATGAAGACTTATTCTTAGCTTAAAGATGATTAATTTCTTTTAATTTTCCTGAAACGGACAACTCTCTTCGGCGGGATAACAATAGTTTTCTTATTTTATTCTCGAATAAGATAAAAAATGTGGGCTTCTTTAAAATGTGATATGCCTAACCATGCGCTTGATAAAGTTCAATACTTTAAATTGGGTGCGTACCTCAAACTTTCATTATTGGGCGGCGGGTGGCAACGGTGCAGTAGTAGTGATTGGAAGGTCGTGCGTTCAATCCCGGCCAAATCCATAAATGCTCGGTCTTCCTGAAATTGAAATTTGCCTTTGCCAGGCGCTAGTGGTCAACCACCGCATTTCTTGCACTGACATTATTTTTTCTAATCGTTGAATCACTAAAAAACAACATTAATATCAGAGTTTTAAGCCCTTTTACTAGCTAAGCGATCCACCCAGGTACTATCATGGGATCAGGGGAGTTTTTTTTGCAGAGAAAATTTTGCTGGGTGATATTTACCTGAAAGAGACTCACAAAAATTAAAACTCTGGACACCTCTTCGACTCACCAAAAATTATATTCTGAAGGTGGGATATTTCCACCGTGGATATTTAAAAAAAAATATAAACTACAGTAATTAATAATAATTTTTGGAGTTGAAGTGGCCAACCGCTAGTGCCGGTTCCCTACCTACTGAACACACCCATCAACGCAAACAACTTAGAGCCTTCTTCAATAGAATTCGCTTTAACATCTCTAAACGGTTGCATATCTACTTATGCAGTGTTTAAATATTGCTCCAGCCTTTATGCAAAAATCCGTATTCATAAAACAGTATTCAAAACATATAAGTTACGCAGAGTTTGTGTCGTTAAAGTATCAAAAAGAATACATTATTCAATTACATTTAGCTGTCCAAACTGCCCAAACCAGTTGTTTGTGAAAAACAAAATGAAATTTCTGCTTATATTCGGAGATTTAATTGTGTAACATAATCCAATCGCAATATGTACATAATATGATTTTTGATACCGATTATGAATGAATGCCCCTTTTCTTTGATGAATGCTACGGCCTCCATCAAATCCAACAAATAATATTATACGATCCCCTATTTGTCCGCACCATCGAAAATAAGTTCTCTGCTGGATCTGTATTAAGATGCGCAGTCAGGAGAAACTTCTGCTCAGTGCTCTTAAGATGCATCCACATCATCTCAATTCGTAGCAGTGTCTGCTCCAAGCCGGAAAAGCAAGGAGGTTTTTACATTATTCCAGTATATTCCCACTTTGTTATCCACTCGCGTGAATATCGTATCGACTTGAGTGTGTCGGTCGAATATGAAATTGGTTGTCGACTTGGATTCCTGGAACTCAGTCTATCGGTATTCAGGTTGTCAAACAAGTCATTCAGTTTTTGTATGAAAGTTGCTGTTGATTCGGGAACCTTCTTTTCATCATCTGTTTTGTATCATTTTGCATTCAATGCGTACAAAATTCTAGCGGCTACATTAGCGCTAAATATTTGTGTTGCCAGTTTTACCGATAGTTTTTCAAAACCATTTGGGCAAACTCTTTCTTAGCTTGAAGAAGACTTAAAAAATTCCTTTTGAGTCTTCTTCATACAGCTTAACAAGTATGTATGTTCCAATCTATAATTTCTCCCGAAATTATGATTTTGTGCTTTAACAATATATTCCGCACGCTCTTGAAGAGATGCGGATAATCGTACAGCTTGAAAACCCTTCCATTCCCAACGTCGAAGTAAGGCTTTTCTGCTGAAGCTCTTAGCAGTTTGTTTTAGCTCCCCAAACTGATCAATATAACTAAGCTGTCTGTGCAAAATCAAATGAAAAAATTGTGCTTATATTCGGAGATTCCATTGTGTAACCTAATTCAAACGAAATATGTACCTACCTAATATGATTTTTAATACCGATTATGAATGAATGCCGCTTTTATTTGTTGAACAATTAATAAATAAACCAATTTCAGTTGTTCATGAATACCCGCAGCTATTATGACAAGCCGAGCACCCGCTCGTATACACACTATAACTTGTCTGATCTTATTTCTTTGACGTTAGGCAAAAAGGTCTTAAGTCAGAATCTGCAGTTTTTCGTTAAACCAAATTTAAAATATTTTAATTATTTGCAAATCCGGATTAAATTTGTTTGAAAAACAAATTATGGTATAACATTTCTGGAATGAAGACCTATATATTTATATAATGCGTTAATACATTCTCCAAATTCATTAGTATTTACCGTTTTTTTGATGACTTAAGTCCTTAGGATCATCTCATTTTGTTTTATTTGAAAAAGTTTTGTTTCTCTGTAAGACTTAAGTCAGGAAATAAAACATTGGCATTATGTTATAAAATAGGAAATTGTTTAATTAATCAGAATCATCTTATAAAATATAAAGTTAATAACAAAAACAAAATAAATGTTTATATTGGTTCTGCTTCTTCTTCTTCATCTACCAAATCTGGATCATCATTTATTGCCGAGTTAGAAATTCGTAAATTTTTATAAAAGTCGTGAAACACAGGTGGCACTAAGCTTAACAGAGAGCTCAAATCCCATTTTTTCTCCACAGATATCGGGACTAAAGTTTTGTACTTTGCTTGGAGTGGATAATCTTTGAGACATCTGTTTTTTCCTCTTCTAAGAAAGCTTAAAATCTTGAATTCTTCGGAGTGGTTTAAGTTGTTTTTATATGTCACTAAGCCATTCTTCTCCTCCTTGCGGGGTCAGTCACCTTGACATGTGCACCATCATGGAACGCAAATTCGATGGTGCCGGTGCGGAGGCTTACGGCGTAAAGAGTCATCGGGCTATTCTGATAAGGGCCAGGCCGTCTGATGAGCGTCAACTAAGAACTGACCAGGACTACACGTCCTCCCCCCTTCTCCTCTTTCTCCCCAATTACCCTTATCCCCCCTCCATCAAATGTCTAAATCCTACCTCCCCAATAAACCCCTAATCTAAGGTGGCAAGCGCCGAGAGATGCATGGCTAAGAGGGTGCTTAGTCGTTAGTTTGCAAACTTCGGATACCAGGCGACCTCCGATTTTAAGATAGCCTTCCTGTGGTTAGACGGGTAGACCACGGGCGACACCATATCCCGAATACTCGTGGGTTTCAAAATAAACCAATTAACAAAAAAAACAATAGTGAATGATGCCTCTAAAATTGCATTATCAAACAGGGATGTTTTAGAACACCATGTCGATGAGGACACGACATCTGTCAAAGGGATAGAGTCGGTAATCATCGACTCTGAAATGGGGGAACCTGAAGAGAACTTGTCCCAACTCAGTGACTCTATTTCAGAATCCAGCACCATATGCAACAGCATATTATCGGATGAAAGACATGCCGATATAGAGGGCGTACCTAAGACAGTCGGCAATGTGGCACGGACTGAGTCTGAGTACGTTAGGTTCACACCATCTGAACAGCGCAGATTTAAGCGCGCGCAGAAGAAGGGGAGCACCATTGAGCAGGCCCGTCTCTATGCGATCCAAACGATGGAAAACAAGGGTCCCGAGGTGAAGCGAATGCGATCCGAGGATAATAACCCGCATCAATCCGAAGCGAAGCGAGGTCGCACTGGGAAGACAACCGTCGACAAAGTCTCGTATAGCAATATAACGAGCTATGTTAGACTGGGTGTTGTACCGGTGGACATCGATCGTAATCCTCTCTCCAACGAACAAATGGGTTTGTTAGAGGAGAGGATTATGGATATTACGATCGAACAGCGTGACGAGGAGGTCAAACCAGCCTTCCGCGGTACTACGTTCAAAGCCGGATGGCTCATGATCGTGTGTGCGGACGCCACCACTGCAGAGTGGATGAAGACAACCTTCGCCAAGCTAAAAGAGAAATGCGACATGTCATCAGAGGGTTCTTCCCGCGGAGTACCGACGTAGCTAGCGAAAGGATCGTAGCCTTATTAGATGGCCAAAATAAAGAGTCCAACACGAGAACGTGGACAGTTCTGCAAAGATCGGATGAGCGAGACATTGCACATATGGGCTTTGCTATTAATGACAGCACCATGAGGAGACTCGTGGAGCTGAAGGGTATGGTCTCTTTCCGGTTCGGACAGACCAAACTTATCCTAAAAAGTGCTGACAAGACGGCCAAACAGGGCCCTAAAGACCAGAAACAGCACGTTTTGGGTTGTAAAAATATCACAGCTCACGGCAGCACCGCAACTGACCCAACTGGGGCCAGCAGCAGCGCTGCCGCTAAAGCTGCAACTTCAAGCACGGCAACACCTGTGCCACAAAAAGAAGCTACAAGCGCGAAGTCAAGGCCAGCCGAAAAGGCCGATAGTGCCCACAGCACTGCCAGAGAAAGCCAAAAACGATTCAGGCCTAAATTAGGCATGTATCGTAAGAAAGCACTGGCACAAGAAGGACATAAAAACAAAAGTCCTAGAGGCAGACAAAGTGGTCTTCCTCAACAGGGTATCGGACGTAGGAGAGGTGACAACAAACCCAATAGAGTACGAAACCCTGAATACAGACGCAAATGATGACCACCCGTCTCAGCGTTTTGCAGGCCAACCTGCACAGGGCTATGGGTGCCTCGGACACCTTTAGCCAGCGATGTGCCGAAGGGAACATCGCTATTGGTCTAATCCAGGAACCATGGGCAAACAATGGTAAGATATCTTAATTAAACTGTAGAAGTAGAGAGATCATTTTCGCCAAAGGTCCTTTCAGACCACGGGCGGCCATTTCTATTAAGAAAGATATAAAATTTTCTCTCATTCCAGGTTTTACAACTAGGGACCTGGTGGCAGTTCTAATAGAACGCCACCAGGCCGACAGCTACACAAATTTTGTGTGCGCATCGGCGTACTTTGCTGGAGACACTGATGTAGTTCCTCCCCTACCAGTACAGGAACTTGTCCGGTACTGTGAGGACCAAAAAGTACACATCATAATCGGATGCAAATGCACATAACACGATTTGGGGCAGCCGAGATACTAACAATAGAGGTGAGTCATTATTAGAATTTTTATATAGCAACAACCTCGTCTTTCTAAACAAGGGAAATAGTCCCACTTTTAGAAATTCTACAAGAGAAGAGGTCCTAGACCTTACTATCTCAGCTCCTTTTATGAAAGATATCAAAGAGGGGTGGCATGTGTCTGGCGAGGCATCTCTATCGGATCATATGCACATCCGATTCGAGATAAGATGCAATGCCGAACACGCGTCAGTCCGTTATGACAACAGACTGACTAATTGGAGAACTTACCGCGAAAATCTAGCGGTCAGATCTGACATGCTGCCAGAAGCACCATCAACAACAAATGATGCAGATGCTGCGCAATGTCAAATAAATGATATTATTCTTACTGTGGTTAAAAGGTGCGTACCATGGTGGATCGATAACCTTGAGTCTATTCGAAAGAGAGTGAGAAAGCTTTTTAACAAAGCAAAACGCACCTTCACATGGGAACAATATAAATCCATGCTGACCATATACAACCTAGAGTTGCGCAGATCCAAAAGAGCCTCATGGCGTGCAAACTGCGAGAAGATCGAAAAACTTCCTGAGGTGGCACGCCTCCAAAGGGCTCTGTCAAAGGATCAAGAAAAAAGCATGGGATTGTTAATCAAATCAGATGGTTCAATCACACGCGACCGGGAAGAAACGCTGAAAACTTTGCTTCAGGCTCATTTCCCAGGGTCTCACACGATGGTCATTACAGACGACCATATAGCGGAGGTCTCAATCCCAAGAAACCTCAGCAGAATTAATAGTTTATCCGGAAAAGTTTTTACTCCGGATAAGGTTAAATGGGCAATTAACTCATTTAAACCATTCAAGGCATCAGGAACAGACGGTATTTTTCCAGCCCTCATTCAAAATGGAATAGAATTTTTATTACCATCTATGATTGCCCTATTTAGGTTCAGCTTCAACTGGGGGTATATACCAGTTACCTGGAGGGAGGTAAACGTAGTATTTAAACCTAAACCTGGAAACAAGCCGAGTGAATTACCTAAATCATATCGTACGATAAGCTTGACATCGTTTTTTCTGAAAACAATGGAAAGGATTATTGACATCCACATTAGAGAATGCATATCAAAAAGCATGCCTCTGCACCCTCACCAATATGCGTACCAAAAGGGCAAATCCACGGAAGGCGCTCTGTTAAGACTAACTACAGAGATAAAAAACGCCTACCGTTGCAAAGAGATCGCACTTTGTGCTTTTCTGGACATAGAGGGTGCTTTTGACAACACTGGATATGAATCCATATCAAATGCTTTGTATCATAGAAACATAGACAAACCAACTATGAAATGGATCAAAGCGATGCTGGAAAGTCGCAAAATAACTGCCTCATCAGGAATGACCTCAGTATTAGTAACAGCCGTAAGGGGTTGCCCACAAGGGGGAGTACTTTCACCCCTTTTGTGGTCATTGGTCATCGATGACCTGCTACACAAGATGAGCAATTTGGGCTACACTACAATTGGGTACGCCGATGATATTGTCATCATAGTCAGGGGCAAAGACTCAATTGGAGTCACTTCAAAAATGAAAAATGCTCTAAAGACAGCCATAGACTGGTGCATCAAGGAAAATCTTTCCATAAATCCCAGTAAAGCCGTCATCGTTCCTTTAACTAAAAGGAGGAAATTAGACCTAGGCCTAATCACAATAAACGACACGGTCGTAGAGTATTCCGACGAAGTCAAGTATCTTGGAGTAATCCTGGATAAGAGACTTAACTGGAACTCTCACATAAACAACAAAATCACTAAAGCTAATAGAGCTTTATGGGCCTGTCGTCGCACATATGGCAGAACCTGGGGAATCTCTCCAAAGATCGTCCACTGGATCTACACAGTGATGATAAGACCCATTATAACATACGCCTCCATAGTATGGTGGACAAAATCCACGCAAAAGGTCGCAATAGAGAAGCTCAAAAAGGTACAACGGCTTGCGTGCCTTGGTATCTCCGGAGCCATGCGAACCTGTCCAACAGCTGCCATAGAGGCAATAACAGGAATTACACCTCTCCACATATACATCCAAAAACTGGCGATCCGCAGTGCAATAAGTCTAATACAGTCTAATAAACGAGATAAGTCTTAAGGATCATCCGGAACTAAAGACCCTTCTCGATGAACTGCCAGAACTTAACATGAACTGCGCGGTCACAGACCGCATTCAAAAAACACTATGCTTCAACAAACGGATATAACCAAGAGAGAAGCATGGGTTCGTTATAACCCACCAAACAGCCACAACGGCATAAAGTGGTATACGGATGGTTCTAAAATGGAAACGGGGGTAGGAGCGGAAATATACGGACCACACAAACGCTTTACGATACCCATGGGAAAAAGTCCCAGTGTATTTCAAGCAGAGCTCCACGCCATTCAAGAATGCGCCAGCCACATTATTTTATCTGGCATAAAAGGTGCAACCATCCATATTTTCACGGATAGTCAAGCAGCTATAAACGCCCTTAGCTCGTATACCATTGACTCCAAATCAGTCATGTACTGCTTCAATACCCTACAAACACTCGGAATAAGAAACAAGACCAAATTATGGTGGGTTCCGGGTCATGTCGGGGTAGAAAGTAACGAAAAGGCCGACGAACTGGCTAGAAAAGGTTCAGAAACACCTTTCATAGGTCCCGAACCTTTTCTGCTGCACTCCTAGATCAGCAGCAACGGCAGCAATTAAAAGCTGGGAACATAGAAAATCTATCTATCTTTGGGAAAGCATCCCAGGTCTAAGACAGGCCAAACGAGCCATTCGGCCCTTAAATCAAAATGCCAGCAAATGTCTAAACCTAAGCAGGCATGATATCAAAAACCTAGTAGGTTACCTTACTGGTCACCATGGTTTTAGATATCATCTACACAAAATGAGAATATCAGACTCTCCTGAGTGCCGACTCTGTCTTGAAGAGGACGAGTCAGCTGAACACATTTTATGTGAATGTACAGCCCTTAATGGAATTAGAAAGAAGATCTTTTTCAGGGAGCAAATGAGCCCCGAGGACATAAAGAATTCTTCTACTGGTAAAATTTTCCGCTTTACACGGAAAGTGGAAATTCTACTAGTTTAAACTTTTCTGGCCCATACGGTAAAAAAGATCTTTTAGGTCGCAGTACCCCCCCCTTATAAATCGCCTTGGCGAGCCAGAATTTTAAAAAAAGCCATTCTTCTGGTATTGGAGCCACTGCACACTATGCCAAGAAAACTGCTTATTTACAGAATTTTTTATTTTTTGCATACCAAATCTGTCTTCAACAGAGCGCCAAAATCAAAGAATTCCTCTTGCTGCATTTCATGTACCTGGAACTTTTTTTTTAGGCCTGTTGTTCGTACTAGCTGGTATCAATCTTTTTCGGTGGTAAACAGGTGTTTTTGTTTTTCAATCATGGAATGATCCACGTCACATTCCATATGTATATGACCCGGAACAAGGAACTTGTGGTTTATGGTTAAATTGGGGAACTCAACTTGAGCCATTAAAAACATTGCCGCCACATGACTGTTCTTATTTTGTCCCCCGCATGTGTCTGAGTAAAATGTTACCTCAGAAATGCAATCAGATGAGCATATAGGCAGGAAGCTATTTCATTTCCCCCTCTAGCAGCTAGAGCTTTATGCCACATGTAGTGCGTTGAATCCCCGGTAGCATTATCGTGAACAGTAAGGTTATAGGTCCATAGCTGCCTTTCATAAAATGCTACTGGAGATCCAACAAACGGTGTTGGCAAGCATTGCTGAAGATCGAAGCTGAAGCATTTCTTTTGCGCGCTATCTTGTGCTGCTAGCTTATCGGCTTTTTTAGCTTCATATGCTGCATTAGCCTGCTCCTGGTGGACTTGGAGATCGTTTTCTGCTTCCTGTTTTTCTTCCTGATTAGCAGCAACTTGAACGCGCATGTGAAGGGTGTCGCACTTGTAGCAGGTGTCCACTTTTGGCTTTTTAAAGGCGAGTTTTAATTTATGAAACTCCCTCTCATAAATTGAATGACCAACAAAACTCCCTCGTCCTTCTTTGTACAAGTCGTACATAATGCGCAAGTTTAAATAGGAAGGTAAACACCTTTTCTCATTTGTACGTCTGATGTAGTGACTTTCATAGCTTGGAAACGCTTTTATATGAGCCAGAACGTCATTAAACTCCTCTTCAGACTTTTTGTTTTTCGAAGATTTTTTTCCTCTTTGGTCGTCTACTGTAATGCGGGATGTATTAAGCGTCTTATTTTTGACGGCGTTTGATATGAACCTTTCTTTTTCATCCAAAGTTCTGCTGAAGCAACCCTTGCACACAGTTACTCTTGCACCGTTTACTTCAAGAAAGTATTCAAAGGTTTCTTCCCTGCTTTTTGAACTGCCAGCTGTCCTTTTGCGAGAAACTTGTTTTTCCTCAACATTCACGAGATTTGCGATGAAGGTAACCCTTTTGTCGTGGGTGCCAAGCGACCAGTACTCGTCAAAAACAACTTTCCTAATGTCCCCTTCAAGGAAAGAACTGCATTTTTTCCTGCATTGCTTTAAATTTTGTAATTCCCTTGCTTGAACAACTTTTCCGGTTACACTCACGTTACTTTTGCCGCTATGAATGTGTTTAGTACGTTCTTTCCTTATGCGCCTGGACCACTTCTTCCCAATATTTTCCATGCTCTGAACTGTAGTCTCTTCATTTACATGAGTACTGTCTGCGTATTCTTCGTTTGTAAATGAAGACATTTAAAAAAAACTTTCTTATCAACTAACGGCTTGCCTTGGCGTTTAACATTAAACTGATGAATTAATTTTGATTTTAAATCTTTTATACCATTTTGTTTTAGGTACCAACGGACCGCTCTTATTGTCAACTGTTGTTAGAAATGTGAGTACAAAATCAGAAACCCCTTTTTTTACCTGCTGCAGGATTTCCTAAGTATCATAAAATCTATAGATTTTTCCTGTTTTGTTTTAGGTACCAACGGACCGCTCTTATTGTCAACTGTTGTTAGAAATGTGAGTACAAAATCAGAAACCCCTTTTTTTACCTGCTGCAGGATTTCCTAAGTATCATAAAATCTATAGATTTTTCCACATTAAAACAAAAATTACCTAAACCGGAAAAAAATCGTTTTCATTCATAACTTTTGCACCTTAAAGCAATACCTAAAACCTTTTTCCCCATTTTTACATGTTCCATGTTTTCCCAAGTATCATAAAGTCTATGGGGTTTTCTGCAAACTTGTCGTAAACTTTTAATTTTAGTATTGCTACTTTCATTCAAAAAAATATTAAAACGTTATGTTTATTACGCATTTTCTGGAGAAAATTGAACCGAATGTCAAAAAATTAGCATGGGCAGGAAAAATGGAACAGGTTAAAAATTAAATATCTCAAGACTGAGTTAAGATATGAAATTTATTTAAATGCAATTACAAAGGCTAAAATTTCTTCTAAAAATAGAGGCCGTAGAGAGAGTATCATTAGTACTAACAGCGCAATTACCGTTACCATGGGTCAGGTACCCAAGTAAGCCTTTTCTTAAACCCTCAATAAATGATATAAAAATTTGAGATAGGCTCTTACTGTGGAACAATATTTTCCTTAGAATATACCCATAAATCATGACCTAAAATATTGCCAATGATTAAGGGACACCCTGTATTACTCTCAATTAAAAAATATAACACACTTACTAAGTTTTAGGGAATTTGCTACAGCTAAATATAATATATATTTACTCCTTTCACGCATTCTAATGCACAACACTTAATAATTGTTTTTATAATAATCAAGTAATAATGTCATTAACAAAACAAAAGCGCTAGGTTTGTTTTGTTTTTCGATTTTTTTGCTAAATGTGTTGTAACAAAAAAGCGCTGGGTAACTCGATTTTGAATGTTTTTCTAAATGTTATGTAACGAAAAAAAATAAGACTATTAACCTATTTGATTATTCCGTTCGGTATAAAAAACTTAAGTTGACTTAAGTCTTTAGAAGAATCTTTAATGTTTCAGAGACATCGGTCACAAAGACTTAAATGAACTTAAGACGTTAATACGAAACCACATATTCATTTTTCTGACTTATTGCCTAAAAACCAAATTATTACGATGGGAAACAGTTGTGCTAGAATTAAGTCGTTAATACCAAACGAAGGAGAAAAAAAATTGAGTTAAGCCCAATCAAAACCCTTATTAGATGGCCAAAATAAAGAGTCCAACACGAGAACGTGGACAGTTCTGCAAAGATCGGATGAGCGAGACATTGCACATATGGGCTTTGCTATTAATGACAGCACCATGAGGAGACTCGTGGAGCTGAAAGGTATGGTCTCTTTCCGGTTCGGACAGACCAAACTTATCCTAAAAAGTGCTGACAAGACGGCCAAACAGGGCCCTAAAGACCAGAAACAGCACGTTTTGGGTTGTAAAAATATCACAGCTCACGGCAGCACCGCAACTGACCCAACTGGGGCCAGCAGCAGCGCTGCCGCTAAAGCTGCAACTTCAAGCACGGCAACACCTGTGCCACAAAAAGAAGCTACAAGCGCGAAGTCAAGGCCAGCCGAAAAGGCCGATAGTGCCCACAGCACTGCCAGAGAAAGCCAAAAACGATTCAGGCCTAAGTTAGGCATGTATCGTAAGAAAGCACTGGCACAAGAAGGACATAAAAACAAAAGTATTAGAGGCAGACAAAGTGGTCTTCCTCAACAGGGTATCGGACGTAGGAGAGGTGACAACAAACCCAATAGAGTACGAAACCCTGAATACAGACGCAAATGATGACCACCCGTCTCAGCGTTTTGCAGGCCAACCTGCACAGGGCTATGGGTGCCTCGGACACCTTTAGCCAGCGATGTGCCGAAGGGAACATCGCTGTAGGTCTAATCCAGGAACCATGGGCAAACAATGGTAAGATATCTTAATTAAACTGTAAAAGTAGAGAGATCATTTTCGCCAAAGGTGCTTTCAGACCACGGGCGGCCATTTCTATTAAGAAAGATATAAAATTTTCTCTCATTCCAGGTTTTACAACTAGGGACCTGGTGGCAGTTCTAATAGAACGCCACCAGGCCGACAGCTACACAATTTTTGTGTGCGCATCGGCGTACTTTGCTGGAGACACTGATGTAGTTCCTCCCCTACCAGTACAGGAACTTGTCCGGTACTGTGAGGACCAAAAAGTACACATCATAATCGGCTGCGATGCAAATGCACATAACACGATTTGGGGCAGCCGAGATACTAACAATAGAGGTGAGTTATTATTAGAATTTTTATATAGCAACAACCTCGTCTTTCTAAACAAGGGAAATAGTCCCACTTTTAGAAATTCTACAAGAGAAGAGGTCCTAGACCTTACTATCTCAGCTCCTTTTATGAAAGATATCATAGAGGGGTGGCATGTGTCTGGCGAGGCATCTCTATCGGATCATATGCACATCCGATTCGAGATAAGATGCAATGCCGAACACGCGTCAGTCCGTTATGACAACAGACTGACTAATTGGAGAACTTACCGCGAAAATCTAGCGGTCAGATCTGACATGCTGCCAGAAGCACCATCAACAACAAATGATGCAGATGCTGCGCAATGTCAAATAAATGATATTATTCTTACCTCATTCAAAAATAGTTGCAAGGTTTAAAAAACTGTGGTTAAAAGGTGCGTACCATGGTGGATCGATAACCTTGAGTCTATTCGAAAGAGAGTGAGAAAGCTTTTTAACAAAGCAAAACGCACCTTCACATGGGAACAATATAAATCCATGCTGACCATATACAACCTAGAGTTGCGCAGATCCAAAAGAGCCTCATGGCGTGCAAACTGCGAGAAGATCGAAAAACTTCCTGAGGTGGCACGCCTCCAAAGGGCTCTGTCAAAGGATCAAGAAAAAAGCATGGGATTGTTAATCAAATCAGATGGTTCAATCACACGCGACCGGGAAGAAACGCTGAAAACTTTGCTTCAGGCTCAGAAACACCTTTCATAGGTCCCGAACCTTTTCTGCTGCACTCCTAGATCAGCAGCAACGGCAGCAATTAAAAGCTGGGAACATAGAAAATCTATCTATCTTTGGGAAAGCATCCCAGGTCTAAGACAGGCCAAACGAGCCATTCGGCCCTTAAATCAAAATGCCAGCAAATGTCTAAACCTAAGCAGGCATGATATCAAAAACCTAGTAGGTTACCTTACTGGTCACCATGGTTTTAGATATCATCTACACAAAATGAGAATATCAGACTCTCCTGAGTGCCGACTCTGTCTTGAAGAGGACGAGTCAGCTGAACACATTTTATGTGAATGTACAGCCCTTAATGGAATTAGAAAGAAGATCTTTTTCAGGGAGCAAATGAGCCCCGAGGACATAAAGAATTCTTCTACTGGTAAAATTTTCCGCTTTACACGGAAAGTGGAAATTCTACTAGTTTAAACTTTTCTGGCCCATACGGTAAAAAAGATCTTTTAGGTCGCAGTACCCCCCCCTTATAAATCGCCTTGGCGAGCCAGAATTTTAAAAAAAGCCATTCTTCTGGTATTGGAGCCACTGCACACTATGCCAAGAAAACTGCTTATTTACAGAATTTTTTATTTTTTGCATACCAAATCTGTCTTCAACAGAGCGCCAAAATCAAAGAATTCCTCTTGCTGCATTTCATGTACCTGGAACTTTTTTTTTAGGCCTGTTGTTCGTACTAGCTGGTATCAATCTTTTTCGGTGGTAAACAGGTGTTTTTGTTTTTCAATCATGGAATGATCCACGTCACATTCCATATGTATATGACCCGGAACAAGGAACTTGTGGTTTATGGTTAAATTGGGGAACTCAACTTGAGCCATTAAAAACATTGCCGCCACATGACTGTTCTTATTTTGTCCCCCGCATGTGTCTGAGTAAAATGTTACCTCAGAAATGCAATCAGATGAGCATATAGGCAGGAAGCTATTTCATTTCCCCCTCTAGCAGCTAGAGCTTTATGCCACATGTAGTGCGTTGAATCCCCGGTAGCATTATCGTGAACAGTAAGGTTATAGGTCCATAGCTGCCTTTCATAAAATGCTACTGGAGATCCAACAAACGGTGTTGGCAAGCATTGCTGAAGATCGAAGCTGAAGCATTTCTTTTGCGCGCTATCTTGTGCTGCTAGCTTATCGGCTTTTTTAGCTTCATATGCTGCATTAGCCTGCTCCTGGTGGACTTGGAGATCGTTTTCTGCTTCCTGTTTTTCTTCCTGATTAGCAGCAACTTGAACGCGCATGTGAAGGGTGTCGCACTTGTAGCAGGTGTCCACTTTTGGCTTTTTAAAGGCGAGTTTTAATTTATGAAACTCCCTCTCATAAATTGAATGACCAACAAAACTCCCTCGTCCTTCTTTGTACAAGTCGTACATAATGCGCAAGTTTAAATAGGAAGGTAAACACCTTTTCTCATTTGTACGTCTGATGTAGTGACTTTCATAGCTTGGAAACGCTTTTATATGAGCCAGAACGTCATTAAACTCCTCTTCAGACTTTTTGTTTTTCGAAGATTTTTTTCCTCTTTGGTCGTCTACTGTAATGCGGGATGTATTAAGCGTCTTATTTTTGACGGCGTTTGATATGAACCTTTCTTTTTCATCCAAAGTTCTGCTGAAGCAACCCTTGCACACAGTTACTCTTGCACCGTTTACTTCAAGAAAGTATTCAAAGGTTTCTTCCCTGCTTTTTGAACTGCCAGCTGTCCTTTTGCGAGAAACTTGTTTTTCCTCAACATTCACGAGATTTGCGATGAAGGTAACCCTTTTGTCGTGGGTGCCAAGCGACCAGTACTCGTCAAAAACAACTTTCCTAATGTCCCCTTCAAGGAAAGAACTGCATTTTTTCCTGCATTGCTTTAAATTTTGTAATTCCCTTGCTTGAACAACTTTTCCGGTTACACTCACGTTACTTTTGCCGCTATGAATGTGTTTAGTACGTTCTTTCCTTATGCGCCTGGACCACTTCTTCCCAATATTTTCCATGCTCTGAACTGTAGTCTCTTCATTTACATGAGTACTGTCTGCGTATTCTTCGTTTGTAAATGAAGACATTTAAAAAAAACTTTCTTATCAACTAACGGCTTGCCTTGGCGTTTAACTTTAAACTGATGAATTAATTTTGATTTTAAATCTTTTATACCATTTTGTTTTAGGTACCAACGGACCGCTCTTATTGTCAACTGTTGTTAGAAATGTGAGTACAAAATCAGAAACCCCTTTTTTTACCTGCTGCAGGATTTCCTAAGTATCATAAAATCTATAGATTTTTCCTGTTTTGTTTTAGGTACCAACGGACCGCTCTTATTGTCAACTGTTGTTAGAAATGTGAGTACAAAATCAGAAACCCCTTTTTTTACCTGCTGCAGGATTTCCTAAGTATCATAAAATCTATAGATTTTTCCACATTAAAACAAAAATTACCTAAACCGGAAAAAAATCGTTTTCATTCATAACTTTTGCACCTTAAAGCAATACCTAAAACCTTTTTCCCCATTTTTACATGTTCCATGTTTTCCCAAGTATCATAAAGTCTATGGGGTTTTCTGCAAACTTGTCGTAAACTTTTAATTTTAGTATTGCTACTTTCATTCAAAAAAATATTAAAACGTTATGTTTATTACGCATTTTCTGGAGAAAATTGAACCGAATGTCAAAAAATTAGCATGGGCAGGAAAAATGGAACAGGTTAAAAATTGGATATCTCAAGACTGAGTTAAGATATGAAATTTATTTAAATGCAATTACAAAGGCTAAAATTTCTTCTAAAAATAGAGGCCGTAGAGAGAGTATCATTAGTACTAACAGCGCAATTACCGTTACCATGGGTCAGGTACCCAAGTAAGCCTTTTCTTAAATCCTCAATAAATGATATAAAAATTTGAGATAGGCTCTTACTGTAGAACAATATTTTCCTTAGAATATACCCATAAATCATGACCTAAAATATTGCCAATGATTAAGGGACACCCTGTATTACTCTCAATTAAAAAATATAACACACTTACTAAGTTTTAGGGAATTTGCTACAGCTAAATATAATATATATTTACTCCTTTCACGCATTCTAATGCACAACACTTAATAATTGTTTTTATAATAATCAAGTAATAATGTCATTAACAAAACAAAAGCGCTAGGTTTGTTTTGTTTTTCGATTTTTTTGCTAAATGTGTTGTAACAAAAAAGCGCTGGGTAACTCGATTTTGAATGTTTTTCTAAATGTTATGTAACGAAAAAAAATAAGACTATTAACCTATTTGATTATTCCGTTCGGTATAAAAAACTTAAGTTGACTTAAGTCTTTAGAAGAATCTTTAATGTTTCAGAGACATCGGTCACAAAGACTTAAATGAACTTAAGACGTTAATACGAAACCACATATTCATTTTTCTGACTTATTGCCTAAAAACCAAATTATTACGATGGGAAACAGTTGTGCTAGAATTAAGTCGTTAATACCAAACGAAGGAGAAAAAAAATTGAGTTAAGCCCAATCAAAACCCTTATTAGATGGCCAAAATAAAGAGTCCAACACGAGAACGTGGACAGTTCTGCAAAGATCGGATGAGCGAGACATTGCACATATGGGCTTTGCTATTAATGACAGCACCATGAGGAGACTCGTGGAGCTGAAGGGTATGGTCTCTTTCCGGTTCGGACAGACCAAACTTATCCTAAAAAGTGCTGACAAGACGGCCAAACAGGGCCCTAAAGACCAGAAACAGCACGTTTTGGGTTGTAAAAATATCACAGCTCACGGCAGCACCGCAACTGACCCAACTGGGGCCAGCAGCAGCGCTGCCGCTAAAGCTGCAACTTCAAGCACGGCAACACCTGTGCCACAAAAAGAAGCTACAAGCGCGAAGTCAAGGCCAGCCGAAAAGGCCGATAGTGCCCACAGCACTGCCAGAGAAAGCCAAAAACGATTCAGGCCTAAGTTAGGCATGTATCGTAAGAAAGCACTGGCACAAGAAGGACATAAAAACAAAAGTATTAGAGGCAGACAAAGTGGTCTTCCTCAACAGGGTATCGGACGTAGGAGAGGTGACAACAAACCCAATAGAGTACGAAACCCTGAATACAGACGCAAATGATGACCACCCGTCTCAGCGTTTTGCAGGCCAACCTGCACAGGGCTATGGGTGCCTCGGACACCTTTAGCCAGCGATGTGCCGAAGGGAACATCGCTGTAGGTCTAATCCAGGAACCATGGGCAAACAATGGTAAGATATCTTAATTAAACTGTAAAAGTAGAGAGATCATTTTCGCCAAAGGTGCTTTCAGACCACGGGCGGCCATTTCTATTAAGAAAGATATAAAATTTTCTCTCATTCCAGGTTTTACAACTAGGGACCTGGTGGCAGTTCTAATAGAACGCCACCAGGCCGACAGCTACACAATTTTTGTGTGCGCATCGGCGTACTTTGCTGGAGACACTGATGTAGTTCCTCCCCTACCAGTACAGGAACTTGTCCGGTACTGTGAGGACCAAAAAGTACACATCATAATCGGCTGCGATGCAAATGCACATAACACGATTTGGGGCAGCCGAGATACTAACAATAGAGGTGAGTTATTATTAGAATTTTTATATAGCAACAACCTCGTCTTTCTAAACAAGGGAAATAGTCCCACTTTTAGAAATTCTACAAGAGAAGAGGTCCTAGACCTTACTATCTCAGCTCCTTTTATGAAAGATATCATAGAGGGGTGGCATGTGTCTGGCGAGGCATCTCTATCGGATCATATGCACATCCGATTCGAGATAAGATGCAATGCCGAACACGCGTCAGTCCGTTATGACAACAGACTGACTAATTGGAGAACTTACCGCGAAAATCTAGCGGTCAGATCTGACATGCTGCCAGAAGCACCATCAACAACAAATGATGCAGATGCTGCGCAATGTCAAATAAATGATATTATTCTTACCTCATTCAAAAATAGTTGCAAGGTTTAAAAAACTGTGGTTAAAAGGTGCGTACCATGGTGGATCGATAACCTTGAGTCTATTCGAAAGAGAGTGAGAAAGCTTTTTAACAAAGCAAAACGCACCTTCACATGGGAACAATATAAATCCATGCTGACCATATACAACCTAGAGTTGCGCAGATCCAAAAGAGCCTCATGGCGTGCAAACTGCGAGAAGATCGAAAAACTTCCTGAGGTGGCACGCCTCCAAAGGGCTCTGTCAAAGGATCAAGAAAAAAGCATGGGATTGTTAATCAAATCAGATGGTTCAATCACACGCGACCGGGAAGAAACGCTGAAAACTTTGCTTCAGGCTCATTTCCCAGGGTCTCACACGATGGTCATTACAGACGACCATATAGCGGAGGTCTCAATCCCAAGAAACCTCAGCAGAATTAATAGTTTATCCGGAAAAGTTTTTACTCCGGATAAGGTTAAATGGGCAATTAACTCATTTAAACCATTCAAGGCATCAGGAACAGACGGTATTTTTCCAGCCCTCATTCAAAATGGAATAGAATTTTTATTACCATCCATGATTGCCCTATTTAGGTTCAGCTTCAACTGGGGGTATATACCAGTTACCTGGAGGGAGGTAAACGTAGTATTTAAACCTAAACCTGGAAACAAGCCGAGTGAATTACCTAAATCATATCGTACGATAAGCTTGACATCGTTTTTTCTGAAAACAATGGAAAGGATTATTGACATCCACATTAGAGAATGCATATCAAAAAGCATGCCTCTGCACCCTCACCAATATGCGTACCAAAAGGGCAAATCCACGGAAGGCGCTCTGTTAAGACTAACTACAGAGATAAAAAACGCCTACCGTTGCAAAGAGATCGCACTTTGTGCTTTTCTGGACATAGAGGGTGCTTTTGACAACACTGGATATGAATCCATATCAAATGCATTGTATCATAGAAACATAGACAAACCAACTATGAAATGGATCAAAGCGATGCTGGAAAGTCGCAAAATAACTGCCTCATCAGGAATGACCTCAGTATCAGTAACAGCCGTAAGGGGTTGCCCACAAGGGGGAGTACTTTCACCCCTTTTGTGGTCATTGGTCATCGATGACCTGCTACACAAGATGAGCAATTTGGGCTACACTACAATTGGGTACGCCGATGATATTGTCATCATAGTCAGGGGCAAAGACTCAATTGGAGTCACTTCAAAAATGAAAAATGCTCTAAAGACAGCCATAGACTGGTGCATCAAGGAAAATCTTTCCATAAATCCCAGTAAAGCCGTCATCGTTCCTTTAACTAAAAGGAGGAAATTAGACCTAGGCCTAATCACAATAAACGACACGGTCGTAGAGTATTCCGACGAAGTCAAGTATCTTGGAGTAATCCTGGATAAGAGACTTAACTGGAACTCTCACATAAACAACAAAATCACTAAAGCTAATAGAGCTTTATGGGCCTGTCGTCGCACATATGGCAGAACCTGGGGAATCTCTCCAAAGATCGTCCACGGGATCTACACAGTGATGATAAGACCCATTATAACATACGCCTCCATAGTATGGTGGACAAAATCCACGCAAAAGGTCGCAATAGAGAAGCTCAAAAAGGTACAACGGCTTGCGTGCCTTGGTATCTCCGGAGCCATGCGAACCTGTCCAACAGCTGCCATAGAGGCAATAACAGGAATTACACCTCTCCACATATACATCCAAAAACTGGCGATCCGCAGTGCAATAAGTCTAATACATTCCATCATGTGTACGGTCCTCCAATTTTCAGGGCAACGATGGGTTTGAAGCGCTTTAAATTTTTATTAAGGTTCATAAGGTTTGATGACAAAACAAGTAGATCCCATCGACGTCAAAAAGATAAATTAGCACCTATAAGAGATATTTTCAATAAAATGAATAATAATTTGAAGAAAATGTATAGTCCAGGCGAAAATATAACGGTGGATGAGCAGCTTGTGCCATTTCGAGGACGTTGTCCATTCAAACAATATATGCCTGCTAAACCAGACAAATATGGGATGAAAATTTGGTGGGCCTGCGATTCAGAAACCTTTTATCCTCTGAACGGCATTCCATACGTTGGTAAAGAGGGAAATACTGTCGCCAAAGGCCTAGCTGCACAAGTAGTAGCATCAATAACAGAACCTTTCTATGGATCTCACAGATATGTTACATTTGACAATTATTTTACTGACTTAGATTTAGCTTACAAAATGCTAACGAATGGTTTGACTATAATCGGAACAGTAAGGAAGAATAAAAGATTTGTGCCTAAAGAATTTCTTCCGAATCGTAAAAGAGAGGAACATTCATCGATATTTGGATTCTCTAAGAAAGCTACACTTGTTTCGTATGTGCAAAAAAAGAATAAATGTGTTTTAGTTCTATCAACGACTCATAACAAGCCAGAGATAAGCATTGAAGATTCTCGAAAGCCTGAAATAATATTGAGCTATAATAAAATAAAGGGGGGGGGGGGGGGGGGGTAGATTCGCTTGACCAGTTGGTTCACGCGTACATATCCAAACGACGAACAAAGCGATGGCCTTTAGCTTACTTTACAAATTTGCTGGATGTCAGTTCTGTAGCTGCATATATAATCTGGACAAACTTATACCCTAAGTGGAATGAAAAAAAGAACGAAGAAAGACGATTGTTTCTTGTCAGTGTTGCTGAAGCTCTTATAAGGCCACATATTGAACGAAGAAATTCTATTGGTTTGACGAAATCCTCTTTACAAGCGATGTCTCATTTTTTACCACAACCAAGTCCAGCTTCAGAGGAGCCCCCAGCACGAAAAAAAATAAGATGCTACATATGCCCTTCTTCAATTTCAAGGACGCAGAAGCAAATTTGTGATATCTGCAGGAAAAACGTGTGCAATCAGCACAGCGCAAGGTCGCAAATATGCTCAATTTGCCAAAATAAATAGTTTCATTTGCTGTAGCACCACTTTCTCTAAATTTTTGTATTTATTTTTCGGAAAAAATTGCAAAATAAAGCAAAAATTAAATTACCTCTGTTAAAAATGTATAAAAAAGTGTATCATTTATATTTCATCCAATAGTTTCAGCAATGTGTCTATCGGACACATAAGTCCGTTGGTGTAAGTAATATTCTTTGCCCGGACAAGGGTTAAGAAAGAAACTAGAAAACTTTTTAATGTAGCAAAAAGTACAAGATCCGACCATGACTGGGAAACCTACAAATCCAGTCAAAGAAAATTCAAAGCAGTAACGCAACAAGCAAAGCGATCTTCGTGGAGCTCCTTTTGTAGTAAAATGGAAAGCACCGCGGAATCAGCTAGGCTCAGGAAACTACTTGCTAAGGAACCAGTAGCCTTGGGATCTCTCAAGGACCCCAACGGCAACTGGACAGAATCCTGCAATGAAACACTCAAGCTCCTCCTTGAGACTCACTTTCCGGGATGCATTAATGAGCATAACAATCCGGAAGAAGAGCACTACACGAAACACATAACAACAGCGGAGATTATAACGGAAGAAAGGATAAAATGGGCCATTAATTCCTTCTCTCCATATAAATCTCCGGGTATTGACGGCATTTTCCCTATGATGCTACAAAGATGTGAAGAACATATAACCCCACATCTGAGGAACCTCTTCCTAAGTAGCCTAAAATGGGGATATGTACCCAAAGTTTGGCGAGAAGTTAAAGTGGTTTTCATACCCAAACTGGGAAACCTAGTCACACTACCGCCAAAGACTTTAGGCCAATCAGTTTAACCTCTTTTGTTTTAAAAACTTTTGAGAGACTGATGGACATTTATATTCGCAGCAAACTGAGTCCAGAGTTCTTATCCCCAGCTCAGCATGTATATACGAAATGCAAAGGTGTAGAGAGAGCACTCCACAGTGTCGTCAGCACCATAGAAAAGACACTAAGGGACAAGGAATATACTCTAGCCGCCTTCTTGGACATTGAAGGTGCCTTCAACAACGTCCAAGGGGAAGCGGTAGAAAGAGCCCTAGTAAACCTAAATGTGGAGAATACCATAATTAAATGAATAATGTGCATGCTTAAAAGAAGATGCATCTACTCAGAGTTAGGTGGTGAAATAATTAAGGTGTCAGCATCTAGAGGAACCCCTCAAGGCGGAGTCCTATCACCCCTTCTTTGGGTACTCGTTTTAAACGAGATTCTGATTGAACTTAGACTTAGTGGAGTCAAGGCAGTAGCATATGCTGACGACTTAGCACTGCCAGCGACAGGAAAATTCCCATCCACTCTAAGTGAACAAATACAGAACGCCTTATCTATGGTTGGTAACTGGACCAGAAGCTGCGGACTTGCGGTTAACCCACAAAAGACAGAACTGGTCCTCTTCACCAATAAAAGGATTATACCGCAATTTAATCCGCCAACTATTGAGGGTACTCCACTACAAACATCAGAATACGCAAAGTATCTTGGCGTGATTCTGGATAGAAAATTAAACTGGAGCCTCAATATAAAAGAACGAGCAAAGAAGGCAACGATAGCCTTATACGCCTGCAATAGAATCTTCGGCAAAACCTGGGGACCTAGTCCCAAAATGATCATGTGGTTGTATTCGGCGGTAGTTAGACCCATACTCACATACGGTAATTTAGTCTGGTGGCAGGGGTTGTGTAAGGCCACCAACCTTAAGACTATGACTAGAGTCCAAAGAATTGCCTGTATTGGCACTACTGGGGCTATGAGAACCACCCCTACAGCGGGGTTGGAGGTAATTCTCAATCTTAAACCCCTAGATCTTTTCGTACAAGAATCTGCAGCAAATAGTGCCTTGCGGCTAAGCCAAACAAAAAACTTTAAACCCAGTACAACAGGGCATGCACAGATTCTAGAGAAATTTACGGGTAGAAATGTATGCACAGACTACATTACTCCCAAACTAGATTTTACAAGACCATTTACTCTCTCTTTTCCCTGTAGGGAAGAATGGCAGGATAATCAAGTACCAATCCATGCAACAACGATCCCCATCTATACAGATGGCTCCAAGATGGATACCGGCGTGGTTGCAGGTTTCTACTCAGAAAAGTTTGGAATATCTGGCTAGATCAGACTCCCCGACTACAGCAGCGTCTTCCAAGCTGACAACAGCCGCTAAGCAGGCTGCAATGACGGCAATACCACACGCTGATATTACCTTCTTCATTGACAGCCAAGCGGCAATAAAATCGATTTCCGCCACAGAAATAAAATCGAGGCTTGTAAGAAGCTGTCGCGAAGAGCTGTAAGACTCTGCTGGGTCCCCGGGCACAGTGGTGTCCCAGGAAATGAAAGAGCCGATGAACTGGCAAGAAAAGGATCTTCCCTTGAATTAAGGGATGCTGACACTACAGTAAAAACCAAACCCTGTTACCTTAAACAGGTGATTGGAAATAAAACACTGATGGCAGCAAACGAAAGATGGAGTGCCCTTGATTCCTGTGTTATTACAAGGAAAATGTGGCCACTATATGACAAACAAAAGACCAAGAGAATCCTTCAAATGAACAAGAATTCTTTGTCCTCTCTCACAGGTGTTATCACCGGACACAACATGCTGGGCTACCATGCAAAGAAATTAAAACTCAGCACAGATGAACTCTGCAGAGGATATGGGGACGAGGAGGTGAATGAGGATACCCCGCATTTCCTCTGTCACTGCCCTGCACTCTGTCATATCAGAAACAATATCCTGGGCAGATATTTCTTCCAGGATTTAGAAGAACTCTCCGGCAAGTCTGTGAATGACTTGCGCAAGTTCATCAACGCATCGGGATGGTTTGTAAGCCCGCTAAGTTTTTCATAGGTTTTTCATTGGTTCCAGATAAGGAAAGCATAACCTCCAGGGTACTCGTATCACAAAGGGTCTACATTGACCTAATGGTGACGGGCGCAGGATTCTCTTGCCCCGTCAGCCCAGTAACCTAACCTAACCTATGTTGCTACTATGTTACCTATAGTGGCCAATTACGTACAGTCTTGTTCGTATTGTGTGCATTGATTTGCACAGTCCGTGTGTTTACCAAGATAGATATCTTGCTCTTAAGCATATTGTATCTAATCTTATCAAATTTAATATCGTATTTAATATCGAATTTAGCACCAACCGCGCTGACCCCAAATTATGCATGTATTAATTATTTTTTTAAATACCCACGGACTTATTAAAAGATATTGAAAGTTAAAAACTTTTGGAGTTTTATTCAAAATCCGAAATTTCCTATTATGGATAATAGAGTTCCAAATACACGTTCTAGACGAAGACCAAGTAATTTGAGAAATTCGTCCACTTTTCGAAATATACCTCCCCGTTCAGGAGCAATGGAATCCAGGCCAATAGTTGGTCGTACTCCACCTGGGGCTAGTGTAGACTTAAGCCAGGATAAGATTTTACCACAACTGGTAGATAACCACAATAGTGATGATAATAATGAGCGATGATATATTAATGAACATCGTAAACCTGTTCAAGAAGAATCCACAGACTCGAGGCAAACCAAAGAGTTTTCATTCGTGAAATGCAGTCTATTAGAGATACTTTAGTTGGAAGATTGGACAATTTAAATTTAAATACCCCCAATGTGAATCCTACGAGACCTTCGAACGCTCGTTCTCACTTCGAACATTTCATACCAATTGTATGGTATGTGTGTGTATGATCGTTGAAGGAGAGTCGGATTTCAGGGGTGAGGATTCTCAAATGATTTTCTTTATAATTCATATTTGCAAGTGAATAATGGATATTCATATTTAAATATATGGTGGGTATGGAAAGGTGGGAGAATTGTCATCGAGTAAATTGATGGTATATTATTTGTTGGCTTTGATTGAAGTTTGGGGTAGCTTATGGCATTTTGGCAATTAGACCATCACAGTCACCTGTAACTTGTCTTCTTTTTATTTAATACAATTGATGTGTATGTTCACATCGGTGAAGGAGATTCGCATTTTAGAACTGAGGATTCCCAAATTATTTAAAAATCATATTTACATGTGAACAAATATTAATTGAGGCAGAGATAAAAAAAGATAAGACAAGTTATATTGTGTGTACGTGCGAGTGCTCAGGTTGTCATAATAGCTGCGGGTATTCATGAACAACTGAAATTGGTTTATTTATTGGCCTTGTAGAAAAGAAAATCGTGGATATTTTCGGACCCGTTAAATGAAATTTGCCACTTTTCAATTTTACAAACTGAACTTATAGGGCCCAAACACTACACATGCCTGCATGCGCAAGCACAAAAATGCGCAAACACGCTTTCCCCACACACTACGCATGCAAACTGCGCATGAGAGCTGTGTCAATCGTGATTGATTCGATCTTTTTGACCCGATCACAATAAAGTATTGGTGATTGCAATCACAATGCCCGAAGTCAATCGTTCATCGAGTCAATACTAATCAAAATATTTTTATTTATTTCGGCTTATTTCGTTTTACCAACACATATTTGTTCTACAAAAATATCGCTTCTGTCCAATAACCTCCATTGCTTTTGTTTGTTGTTATTGAGTGTATTCACTCTTACAATCCATTCGAATGTATCTGTCGCTATCGAAACTAAATTGAACGAATGATGATTGGGGTTTTTGATTGTATTGAAATTGAATGGAGCAATACAATACTCCCATGTCCCATCTGTCATTGATTGAATGATTGATTGAAATGACCGAATCATTTTTTCAACCAATACTTGATCGATTCGATCATTAAATTTGAACGATTGACACAGCTCTACGCTGAACAGACAACATTAAAAAAATGTCCAGCTCCGACACCACTGCTGCGGCAATTTTAATTGCTTTAGCAGTGCAATCGTGCTTGTATGCACAAACTAGCACACACACCACACATGCCTGCATGCGCAAGCAAGAAAATATCAAAAAATTTTGATATTGCTCATGCAGCTTGCGCAAACACATGGATCACCCCATACACTGGCGGATTGCATGTGTAGTGTATGGGCCCTATAACTGAAGAAGTTTGTTGACTTATTGGTGGTGCTTGTATGCGTTGGGTCGAAAACGAAGCGTTATTTAAAAAATGTTCGAAGTCAGAACGTTCGTTCGAAAGTCTCGTAGGATTCACATTGGGAGTAGGTATTTGAATTCAAATTGTAGAATCTTCTAACTAAGGTATCTCTAATAGACTGCATTTCACGAATGAAAACTCGTTGGTGTGCCTCGAGTATTCGTTGCAATGCTGACGTAATAGCTCTAATGTCTGTGGCCTCTTCTTGAACAGGTGGACGATGTTCATTATATCTCGCAAATAAACAAGAAGCACAATCTTCTCAATATAGAATGATATACAGTCAACTCAACTTGGATCTTCGAGAGCAAACATACATACTTACTCAACCGCTGCCCCATAAGTATGATATGATAAATTTAATATTAGACGCGAATTATTAAATTTAAACTACATTCCACATCGACCCGATCTGCCGATCTTACGAGTATTTGACCTATGCAACCTCAAGGAAAGGGAGGATGTATATCACTTTATTCGTGTGAGGTACTTTGGAGTTTTTTCGATGATATTTGATGACACTTTGGAAGTCCTGAATGGAAAATTAGGCTGGGAAATATTGTATATATATACGTCACCCAACCGCCCTTTTATATAGACAACGTATTCGCGAAGGAGACTTTTAAATAAACAAATAAGTTCATTATATAATTAAGCTTTAACAAATTGTCAATATGGTAGACGGCCATTGGCCAAACCATATTAATAAAGTTATCTACCAGTTGTGGTAAAATCTTATTCTGGCTTAAGCCTACACTAGCCCCAGGTGGAGTACGACTATTTTTTTTTTTTTTGTTTTTTTTTTTTTTGTCGGGATGTGTGAAACTTTCTGCACTGGAGCACTCAGACTCAATACTGGTCCATTGTACTGCCAGGCAGACACACCACATTTTACTGTGGGAATTTACTCGTTTTTCTAAGAAAAACGAGAAGGCGCTTCAATGATAAGGAGCTTAGGTTTACAGCACTCACCATATCCGCACCAAATACCTGCCACCTGATACGAGCAAAAGCAGGACAATCACAGACGAAATGTTCCGCAGTGTCGTCGCTTTCTCCACAGGCTTCGCAGTTGGTGGTGTCGCTTAGGCCTAGCACCTTAAGGTGTTTGGCAAAAGCGTAGTGTCCCGTAAGAACGCCAGTAGTCTGTCTGCAGTCTTTTCTGTTGAGAGACAACAAGAATGCCGCGGATTTCCCACAGACGTCGGGGAGCATTTGCTTAGTCTGTCTGCACCCTGGAGAGTCATGACAACGGCGATTGTGTTCATAGGAAACCCAACGGTCAATGGAAGCCCTGACCGAGGACGCAGGCAGACAGATCGCTGGTTCAGGTCCAGAGAGGTCCCCCTCTGAGCCTTGTCTAGCAAGTTCATCGGAGATCTCATTTCCCGTGATCCCGTTATGACCCGGGACCCAGACAAGTTTAAGTGAATTCAGCCTTCCGACCGAATTCAGAGATATCTTGCATTCACGTACTATTTTGGAGGTAGTTAAGGGTTTGAGTAAGGCCTTAAGCGCAGCCTGACTGTCGCTACAGACGCAGATACTTCGCCCCCTCCACCTGTTCCTCGTAACATAGTCCATGGCCATTAGGATAGCATAAGTCTCTGTTTGGAAGACTGACACATATTTGCCTAACGGAAAGAAAAGTCTAACGTTATCGCTCTCCACGAAGACACCAGCACCAGATCCTTGATCGGTTTTGGAGCCATCCGTGAAGATTCGACAGCATTCCCTTCCAGGTTCAGAGTCCGGCCAAAGCCAGTCATGGACGCGAGGAAAGTCGACCTCGTAGTTGCGCTTTAGCCGAAGTTCCGGTGTCATCGCATCAGACGGCATATCCATAAGACAGGAGTCGAAGGACAACCGTTGCGCAAGTTCATCAAAACTCCAGTGCGAGTTATACCAAAAGCCACCTCTTCTAAGACGTGAGATAGCCTTGATTATACAGCCCATGATGTAAACATCAAGGGGCGGAAGGTTCAATAGTGCATCTAGGCCGGAGCCAGGCATGCTGGGGAAGGCCCCCGTGCAGCCGAGACATACCTGCCTTTGGAGTTTGGCAAAAGCAGCAGTGACGTATTTACGTGAAAGCTTATTCCACCAAACAACCGATGCGTATGCTATAAATGGTCTTATCATAGCCGTATAAATCCATAGGACTCTTTTCGGTGATAAGCCCCATGTCTTGCCGAAAATGCCTTTGCACCGCCAGAAAATAGACAGCGCCTTGGCAGTCTTCAGCTCAACATGTTTGGACCAAAGAAGTTTGCTATCCAGGATGACTCCCAGATACTTTGCTTCATTGGAGAGTTGGATTGTGACGCCTTTTAGCACTGGCTGAGTCAACCCGACCAGCTTCCTCCTTCTCGTAAAGAGAACAACCTCAGTTTTAAGAGGATTGACCGAGAGCCCATTCCTAGTGCACCATTCGTCGATCACGTCAAGGGCCGCCTGCGCCTTGGCGCATACAGTCGCTAGGCATGATCCAACAGAAAGCACGGCAACATCATCCGCGTACGCCTGAGCGTAAATATTAGAACTGTTGAGTGCGTTCAACAGAGAGTCGACCAGCATACACCACAGCAGTGGAGACATGACGCCGCCTTGCGGGCAGCCTCTGTTTACCCCCGCCATAACATAGCGGCCACAATCCGCATCCGCAACCAACGTTCTATTCATTAGCATTGCTTTAATCCACAACACCAATGGTTCGTCTACTCCGTGTTGTCTGGCGGAGCTGCACATGCTATCAAAAGTCGCATTGTCAAAAGCACCCTCAATATCGATGAAAATGCCCATCGCGTATTCTTTTCTGTCAAGCGCGCCTTCAATTCTACCAACTAGATTTTGGAGCGCAGTCTCGCAGGATTTTCCGCGTTGATAGGCATGTTGCATCGGAGATAGTGGGTGCAATCGCAAAGCACCTTTGCGCACGTGAAGCTCGACCAGCCTTTCCAAGCTTTTCAGCAAGAAAGAAGTCAGACTGATTGGTCTGAAGCTCTTGGCGAGCGAGTAGTCACTTCTGCCAATTTTTGGTATGAATGCCACTCTAACTGTACGCCAGGGTGTTGGAATGTATGCCAGTGCTAGGACACCGGTGGAGATTTTCTTCATAGTCGGTAGCAGCTGGTTTGTACATTGTTGCAGCATGGCTGGGTATATTCCGTCCGTACCAGGCGACTTGAAGCCGTCAAAAGACGCAAATGCGTATTTAATGGCCTCGTCCGTCACCACGGCCTTCGCAATATACCAGCTACGCCGAGTTGTTTGTCTTGGCTCACTCATAGTCTCGGTAATCGGGGCTGGTTGTGAACCAATTGTAATCTGGTTACCCGGAAAGTGAGACTCCAGCAGATAACTAAGAGTTTCCGCTTTCGTCTCAGTGAAGGTGCCATCAAGTTTTCTAAGTGAGTCCAGTTTGGCTGGTTTGCCCTTTTTCAGAACTTTAACCAACCTACTAGTTTCACCCAGCTTTTCAATCTTTTCGCAGAAATTCTTATAAGAAGCACTTTTGGATACCCGAATTAGCCTCTTACATTCCTTCTGCTTCGATCGGTAGAGATTCCAGTCTGTCTCCAAATCAGTCTTGAGTGACCTATTTAGAAGCTTTCTAGCTTCTCTACGAATTCTTTGCAGTTCCGAGCTCCACCAGGGAACCGGTGTTCTGCCAGGGGGTTTGCTTACTGGGCACGTCAGTTCAAAACAGCTAGTAATGGCACTATTCAGGTCTTGAACAGCTTCCTCTACCTTTTGTCTCGTCCTGAGTTTGGTTGGAGTTTTGAGAGTTTTCCCTAATTCCTCCCTGAAGCGTATCCAGTTGGTTTTTCTCGGATTCCTCCTCTCCTGCAAAGTTATGGCTTCGCATTCGATTTGGAATTCGATATATCTATGGTCTGAGAGGGACACCTCCGAAGAGACCCTCCAGTTAGTAACCGCCTTAAAGTATCTATTTGATAAAGTTAGGTCGATCACTTCCTGTCTTCTTGACGTCACAAAAGTTGGTTGCGAGCCAACATTGTTGATAGTAAGATCAGATGATAGAATGAAATCCAGGAGATGGTTTCCTCGCATGTTGCATTTGCTGCTGCCCCAAACAGTGTTTTGAGCATTGGCATCACAGCATATAACTAGGCCCATCTTCCTGGTGTCGCAATAGTCAATGAGTTCAGCAATTGCCCTCGGTGGTGGAGGCACTACCGAATCATAGGGGAGATAAGCTGATGCCACGATGAAGGTCTTCCAATTTCCATTCGTTTCGTAGCTAATGGCTGCAGCAACCAAATCTTGGCCACAAAATTGTCCAAGCTTAGTCGCTGAGAAAAGGTTCGACACAGCAAGACAAGCCCTTGGTCTCTCGGACCGCTCGTCACAGAGTATCGTAGTGCCACGGACACCTCCAAGGCCACAGATGCGATTTTTCCACACCCATGGCTCCTGTATGGATATTATGTGGGCTTTTGTATTCAACACAGAAAGCTTCTTACTGATGAGTGCAGTAGCAGCCTTGGAGTGTTGAAGGTTAATCTGAGTAAATCCAATCATTGGAAATACATCAGTCATACTAGTGGAAGGGCACGCAGAAGGTGCGCGCGCAGTTCCACCGACAGGAGTGCTTGAGGTCTTCTTCCTCCGTTTGTTCCTGTTCGAGCTATTGGAAGGGGAGGCAGCGTTGGTTTCAGTCAGCTGGCTGGTTTCGGTTGGGGTAACCTCTGCCGACCTGCATCTCTTTTCCGTCGCCGCCGGGGAAGGGCAGTTCTCAGCGCTTGCGCCTTCAACTGGCGGTGCAGTTTCTTCGCGCCGCACGATAGCCGCCTTTCTCCTTTTCCTCTTTCGCTGGCTCTTAGATGGACGCTGACCAGTGGACGCCGCCTCTGTGGCCCGTTTCACCTGTCCGGTTTCGCAGGCCTCGTCGGCAGCATCACACCTATCGGCTGTCTGTCTATTGGTCTGAAGATTAAGCGTATCAGGTTGAACCTCTCCGCCACTTTCTTCATGTTTCCAGCCCAGTCTACCGAACGTGTCGGAGATAGAGCTGCAGGAATCTTCGGAAGCAAACCTTTTCGCAACTCGAAGGTCAACGCCTGTACAGGCGGGGGGTATATGTATGTCGGTTGGGGCCTCCAGAATCCGTGCCCCGACCGTGGTCGAAAAGACCACGGGTGGATTTTCGCCCATGCGAGTACCACCTGGAGTATTTGAATCATTAAGTTGTTCCTGCATACTTGTTTTTTGGTTTGGTTCGCGATAGAGCTTTGACGGTGTATAAAACGCCGCTATGACTCTAAAACCTCGGATCACGAACGTATCGTACCGAGGTCCCCCTATCCACCACCTGGGGACGCGCCTGGTGGGTAACCAACCCGACAGGTGGAGTACGACTAACTATTGGTCTGACATCCATTGGTCCTGAGCGGGGAGTTGCAGTTCTAAAACT
Source organism: Portevinia maculata (assembly GCA_949715645.1). NCBI lineage: Eukaryota > Metazoa > Arthropoda > Insecta > Diptera > Syrphidae > Portevinia > Portevinia maculata. The sequence goes on along the minus strand of OX454527.1, from coordinate 145,461,013 downwards.
AGACGAATTTCTAATATTACTTACTCTTCCTCAAGAACGTGTATTTGGAACTCTATTATCCATTATAGAAAATTTCGGATTTTAAATATAAATTCAAAACTTTCAACTTTCAATATCTTTTAATAAACCTCAATTGAAAAGAAAATTAATACATGCATAATTTGGGATCAGCGCGGTCGGTGCTAAATTCGATATTAAATTTGATAAGATTAGATACAATATGCATCTCTATTATCCATTATAGAAAATTTCGGATTTTAAATATAAATTCAAAACTTTCAACTTTCAATATCTTTTAATAAACCTCAATTGAAAAGAAAATTAATACATGCATAATTTGCGATCAGCGCGGTCGGTGCTAAATTCGATATTAAATTTGATAAGATTAGATACAATATGCTTAAGAGCAATATATTTATCTTGGTAAACTGACGGAATGTGCAAATCAACACATAAGCGATTCTGCAGAAATTAGAATCTCAAGTTACCGCACTAAAAAACCACATAATAGAAATAAATGCACGCGTTTCGAGTCTCGAATCAGAACACTCTTCTTCAATAAAAGTTATTAAATCAGATATAAATTGCATAAATGTATCACTGGGGAATGTTCAAGGTCAGCTTTCTGAAGCCATATGTAAACAAAACGAACAGCTGTCAAAACTTCGAACAGAACTTTGCGTCGTTAAGCACGCTATAGACACAAATGACAACAAAAGCGTAGCATCGGATGCAGTTCTTTACGGCATCACTTTTACACCTCAGGAAGAACATAAAACAATTTATCACCATCTATGTCTGACACTTAATATCATGCCACCAGATTTAAAAAGCATCACTCGCACTAGACCAACAATAAGCGCACGAAATTCCGCGGTCCTACTAAAATTCTTCTCATCTTTTGATCGCAATTTTTTATTGAAGTCACTGCCAGCTTATCGCAAACAACGCCAAATACAAATTTGCCTGCGCGACGTTGACATAAATTCGGATGTTCCAATTTTCTTGCGAGAATGTCTTACTAAACGGAGACTGGAAATTTTACATGCAGCTCTCAAACTGAAAAAGCTAAACAAATTTCAGCTGTCTTTATAATTCGGGGTTGTGTTTATGTAAAATGCACTGATGACTGTCAACTAGAACTTGGTGATTACAGCGAAGACTTAAGGAGTGTTGCCGTTGTCACGACGATAGGAGTGGATGTTATTAATTAATTAAACTTAAATGCATAAAAGTAGTATACATTTAATATATAGGGTTTTTCAACAAGGACGCTACAAAAGTAGAGCGACAGGGACAGCAAACGACGCCGAATTTCTTGCCGCTCTTTTGACATTTCTCTTCCGTTAGCTTTGCCATTTCATGATGGGAATATATGCGAGCCAACAACGAGTCGAAATTATTAAAATTTACTAACGAAATTCGGAGTCAGTGGCCTCAACGTTAAGAGCGCTACGTCCAATTTATGGTCGTCATAATCGTCCTAGCAGATCAACAATTGAGCGTCTAGTGGACAAATTTGAATCCACAAGCACAGTACAAAATGTTCCCGTGCCAGTGAGACAAAGAAGTGCCCATAGTGTCGAGAATATTGCTGCCGCTGAGGCTTCAGTTGAAGAAAGCCCAAATGTGTCTCTCACACGTCGTTCTCAAGCGTTGGGCAACTCTGTGACGTCGTTGTGGCGAATTTTTGAATATTTTTGGCTCCAATTGGATGATATGGACTTGGAGGACATGTGGTTGCAACAGGACGGCGCCACAAGCCACACAGCGAATCCCACAATCAATTTATTGGAAACCAAGTTTGGAAACCGTGTTATCTCACGAAATGGTCCAGTCGCTTGGCCGCCTCGGTCGTGCGATTTGACGCCGTTAGACTATTTCCTGTGGGGCTACGTCAAGTCTATGGTCTATGCCAACAAGCCAGCGACGATTAATGAACTTCGTACGAATATCGAACGTGAAATTGCAGCAGTATCGGTCGATTTATGCTTGAAAACCGTCGAAAATTGGGTTCATCGTCTGGACTTCTGCAAGCGTGCCCGTGGTGGCCATACAAAAGAAATCGAGTTTCATACATAATGGCATCGAACGTACTTTCACAGGAATAAAGAATTTCATTGATATCCAAAACCGTTTTTGTTTTATTTAAAAAAAAAAAACTTTTGTAGCGCTCTTATTAAAAAACCTTTTAATTGTTAGTTTAATACTTGTATAGATTTTCATTCAAATGGTACATTATTTTTTTAGCTACTTCAGGGTAAATAGTTTTGTTAGTTCACTACTTGCTTCTTTTTTTCCTTTTATTAGTAGATTTATCGTCCTGCTTTTGTTTCGGTATTTAGGTTGTTCTTCTCTGTGGGCTTTTCTCCTTCGTAACACTGATGGAATTGGTTGACGGCAGTTCCACTTCCATAAGCGAACCTGGCGGAAATGTTCTACGTAGCATGTCAGAGGGAAGGCATTCAAATATGTCATATAAATGCACAGAGTTTGTTGCCCAAAATTTACGAGTTTCGTTATTTGTTCGAAGGCTCGAATGTTGATGTAATTTGTGTCTCCGAAACATGGTTCTGGACTGACAAAAATAACAACGACAATAGCAATTTGTTCGGGTTAAATGGTTATAGGCTCTATCGAGCCGATAGGAGTAATCGTGTTGGTGGTGGTGCTGCGATATACGTAATAGAAGAACTGAGTTGCAAACCTCGATGTATATCAAAAGTTGGATGCGAAATAGAGTATGTGGTCGTTGAGTTATTCAGTCATAATGACAAACTATTACTGGGAACTGTGTACAGACCTAATCGGTCAACTAACTTAGGTATCTCCTTTAATGCTCCTGCTTGAGGACATCGCTGTGAGCAGCCCAAATATCATCGTCTGTGGAGATCTCAATAGCGATTTGTTAACCGATGATGTGCTAATCAATAATATGAGATCGTTTAACATGTACTCAGTCAATCTGCGGACGCCAACTCATTTCTCACAATTATCGAGCACACTTTTGGACGTATTTTTTGTAACTGATACCAGTAAAGTGCTTTTCTATGATCAGTTGTCTGCACCAGCATTTTCAAGACATGATCTTATTCATCTCACATATCATTTCAACTTACCTACACCACCAGTTCGGTCATATGAGTTTCGTGATTTTAGGAGAATGGATAGACAGGCACTCGAAAATAGCATTGATAGTATTCCCTGGGAGAATATTTTTTACATGGCATCATCCGATGAACAGGTCGAGTTCTTGAACACAAATATTGTAAATCTCTTTAACGAGATCGTCCCGATTAAAAAAAGAGTTTTAAGAACCACATCACAGCCTTGGTTCACAAATAACATTCGCCGGCTTTTAAACGAAAGGAACCAAGTCTATAATCGATGGAAGCAATACAAAGTTGAAGAGAATCGTTGCCTGTATCGCTTACTTCGAAACCAGGTTGTTACTGCTATCCGCATAGAAAAGGCTAAGGTCTTTTCGAACCGGATCGCCACATCAGGCAACGGGCGAAAACTCTGGAAAAGCTTGCTTGAAGGACTCGAATACCAACATTGATTGCGATGAACTCAACTTAAAGTTTGTTCCCCAAGTTCCACAGCCGGTATTCGAGCCTCCAGCTCCCATGAACTCAAATCGATCGTCAACGGGATTTAGTTTCTCCAGGATTGAGCCTGCTGATGTGGTTGAAAGCATGATATCAATTAAATCTGATGCGGTAGGTCTGGACGAAGTTCATCCTGTTTTCGTAAAAGCACTCCTTCCGAAGCGTTTACCTTTTATAACACTTCTGTTAAATACGATTTTAACAACTTCAGTTTTTCCCAAACAGTGGAAGCTGGCAAAGGTTATTCCCATTCTTAAAGGAAGAAAGAAGAACGAGTACCGACCGATATCCATACTCTTTTTTCTTTCTAAAGTATTCGAGAAAATTATCCAAAAACAGATTACCACGTATTTGAACGAAAAAGACTTGCTTTCCAACTTCCAATCAGGCTTTCGACCTAAGCGTAGCTGCACAACAGCAATCCTAAACGTTGTTGACGACATAAGAAACGCAGTAGACAGTGATTTGGTTACATTTTTGGTGCTCCTCGATTTCTCCAAGGCATTCGACTTCATAAGTCACACTCTATTATGCGGCAAATTATCAAATCAGTTTGATTTTGAACCTGAAGCAGTGAAACTTATCTTTTCCTATTTATCGGGTAGAAAACAAGTCGTTGCTATAGGAGGAAAAACATAGGGATTTTTAAGCTTACCCAAGGGTGTCCCTCAGGGCTCTTTTTTGGGACCCCTTCTTTTCTCCTTGTATGTAAATGAAATTCCCGAAATTGCTGATCAATCGTTAATTTATATGTATGCCGATGATGTCCAGTTACATAAAAGTTGTCCCTTGGGTCTAATCGAGCACTGCGCCCAGACCTTAAATGACGATCTTCAGAATATAAATAACTGGTCACGAGCCAATAGCTTAGTAATAAGTCCTGAAAAATCGAAAGTCATTGTTATATCAAAGAAATCGGTAGACTTATCGTATTTTCCTCGAATCTATCTAAATAATGCTCCTCTCGAATTTGTTGACAATGCTAAGAACTTGGGAATTATTTTTAATAGAAATTTAACCTGGAACGACCACGTGAATTCAATTGTTGGTAAAGTTTACGGTGCTCTTCGAGTACTTTGGGCTACAAAAGATTTTACTCCCTTAAAAAGACGTAAAATGCTCGCAAAGACATTGGTTATACCAATCCTTACGTGCGGATGTGAAGTTTTTTGTAAAAGCGATTCGATAAGCCAGAGAAAACTTAATGTGGCATTTAACAATGTTGCGCGATATATTTACGGGTTAGGGAGATACGATCATGTTTCGAGATTCTTTAAAAGTATCTATGGTATGTCTTTCAATAACCTCTTGAATTTCCGAACACTTTTGCTACTATTTAATATAATACAGAGCCACCACCCTTCATATCTTTATAATAGACTTACGTTCTTAGCATCAAACAGACTAACGCAACTAATCGTTCCCCGCAATTTCTCGTCAATGCCGTTCGCTTATGGAACTCCCTGCCACCCACTGTGAGAAGAACAAATAATTTCACGGAATTTAGGACACGATTGCAATTATTTTTCAACACATCTGACTAGCCTTTAGTTCTTCAAACTTTGTCTGACTCTGAACCAACATAACTCTATGCCCTTCTGTTACAGTTTTTCTTTCTTTTATCTTTTTTTTTTTTTTTTTTTTTTTTCTATTTAATGAATTTAAGTTAATGAATTGTCACACCAATATTTTACCAAATTATTGAATTTAATTTCCACTTTCGTTTCTTTGTACCATATTTTAAATGCTTATTTTGATGAGAGGGAGATGATGAAAAAATAAGAAATCTGACTTCTTTGTCTGCGAGTAGAATGTATGATGGAAGAGGCGATTCGTTTGAAAGGAAAAATTTAATAAAATTTGATTTCGGTATTTTTTAGCAAATGAGGTATTATGAGTTTGTCGCATATTGGACCTTGACTGTTTCGGCTATATTTTGTCGCAAAACGTACCGATTTCTATAATTTTTTTTGTAATTGATTTAGAAATATTCGATCTAATTTATAAAGCAATGACATAATTTATTTTTTGTCAGTGTTGTGCCATGCCGCACCACCACTTCTTGTTCAATAGGTACCTATGAGATGAATATTTATATGGAAAGTAAGAATTTTCGTTATTTTGCGTGGAGCTAGATTACTAAATTCGATGAACGACATATTTTATAGGAGTATTGCGCAAGTTCATTTATCTTTAATCAACATGTGAAATTGCTGGTACCTATATATTTTAAAGTCCATGTACCCTTTCAATGAAGCATTGAGGAAGGTCACTTGTTGCTATTTTTTGCTTAATGGAGGTTGCTTGATTGTATCTCTTCTGCATTAAACATGTTCTAACATAAGATATACTTCGAGGCATTAAGAACGTCACTACAAAGATAAAGCTGGCTAACTCTAGAGCTAAGCTGCAGCAATTGAAGAGTGTTGTATTGCGTCTCTTGGCGGTTGAGTATGGCTTTCATTAGTATAGTCCCGGTATATTCATAGTCTTAATTGTAATCCGCGTTGCGACTATTGAATATCAAAAAGAGTTGAACTGTTTTGTGTATTCATATTGGTCTAATTTTATTCGTGAAAGGATAAGTTGTGAATATGAAGATTTTTATAATATATAAATCCTAGTTCTTTTATAGTATAGTCCATTGTCTGGTAGTTCTTACACTGGACTATGTTGCTACTATGTTACCTATAGTTGCCAATTATATACAGTCTTGTTCGTATTGTGTGCATTGACTTGCACAGTCCGTCTGTTTACTAAGATAGATATCTTGCTCTTAAGCATATTGTGTCTAATCTTATCTAATTTAATATCGTATTTAATATCGAATTTAGCACCAACCGCGCTGACCCCAAATTATGCATGTATTAATTTTTTTATACCCTATTCTAGGGGTATATTAATTTTGACGCATAGTTTGTAACATACCTTAATATTGCCCGTAGACCCCTAAAAGTTACTATATTTATGATCAGCATCGATAGTAATGTCGATCTAGCCATGTCCGTCCGTCCGTCCGTCCGTCCGTCCGTCCGTCCGTCCGTCCGTCCGTCCGTCCGTCCGTCCGTCGGCAAAAATTAGGCCTTTAAACTGGACCTAGAGAGCTGAAATTTTAACCATATACTCTCTAGGGTCCCGAAATAATCAAGTTTACGAATTTTTGAAATCCGCCCACAGACACGCCCACAAAATCAAAAAAACAAAATTTTGGAAAAAATCGAATTTTGAGCTAGGAAGCTGAAATTTTTTATATATGATCTATGACTCCTAAAACTGCTCGGGATATAAAATTTTCAAAATCCGCCCACTGCCACGCCCACAAAAAAATAAAACAATTTTATTGAAAAACCAAAATTTGAGCTAGGGAGCTGAAATTTTTAATATATACTCTCTAGGGGCCCTTTAAGCTCATGTATAAATATTTTCAAAATCCGCCCACTGACACGCCCACAAATAAATAAAACAATTTTTTTGAACATCCAAAGTTTGAGCTAGGGAGCTGAAATTTATAATATATACTCTCTAGGGGCCCTTTAAGCTCATGTATATATATTTTCAAAATCCGCCCACTGACACGCCCACAAATAAATAAAACAATTTTTTTGAAAATCCAAAGTTTGAGCTAGGTAGCTGAAATTTATAATATATACTCTCTAGGGGCCCTTTAAGCTCATGTATAAATATTTTCAAAATCCGCCCACTGACACGCCCACAAATAAATAAATCAATTTTTTTGAAAATCCAAAGTTTGAGCTAGGGAGCTGAAATTTATAATATATACTCTCTAGGGGCCCTTTATGCTCATGTGTTAGTTTTTTTTTAAATCCGCCTACTGACACGCCCACAATTAAATAAAACAATTTTATTGAAGCACCCAAGTTTGAGCTAGGGAGCGTTTTTTTTGATAAAATCCTTTAAATGTTATATAACAAAATATGTAGAGCGTTCTTAACAATTTAACCATACTTAGACTTTTGTCACGCCCACTTATGAGGGATAGGAATAAGAATAGGGTATCCAACAGTTCGCCCAAGCGGACTGTAGCCCGTCCCTATGTTTTTAATATAGATTTATTAAAAGATATTGAAAGTTAAAAACTTTTGAAGTTTTATTTAACCCTATTACTGCCATGTCATTCGACTAACGTTAGTTGCCAGGGAGTGAGTTGGAGACACTAATACAAAATACATAGAGAATTCATTTATTTTATTGGAAAAAAGGAAATTAAATACAAATAATTTAGGGATCTATTATTTAACTTATTTAACTATTTATTTTGACATGTAAGGCAAACAAAAGTTTTCTGTGAATGCTCATTACACACGGGTTTCTGACAAATACCACTGCATTGTTTAAAAGATCGTCCTTTTTTATAAGGGCAGCAGTAACAGTAAAATGGACTTCCGATTCCAAAATTCCTCATAGGACGTGCCACCTTGCCTGCGTAATCCAGCATCGATCAATATTCCTATGAAAGCTCGAATTTCCACCATATCGGTCATCTTCCATTTGTTGCTTACTGTGTTCATTCCGTCTAAGTTAGTGTATTTTACAATAAGTTCTACTACGTCAGTAAAAAAGAGCGTAAATGCATCCACAGGATGATCAAGGTGTTTTAAAGGGAGTAACACAACTTCATTTACTTTGCCTCGGATGATTTTACGAGCTGAAGGTCGGCCTTGCTAGTTTGGTGGTATTGAAGTTCCATCTTGTCCTATGAATAATTCAGCAGTTTTGTTACCACTTTCACGACCTTCACGTTCTTCTTACAGTAAATATTCTGTTTTGCAAGAGATCAAGTTCTTACATGAATAAACAATACAGTTCCATTTATTTAGCTGTAAACGAACTATAAATTTAAAGTCGTTGAAGTGTCTTAGAGTCAGTACGTAGCAGTTTATGTTATTTTTAAATATTTTATGTAATACGTAAAAAAAACAATAATTGTATATAACAGTAACGTTGTGACAAATAATAAAATACATTACACTGATTTTGCGTAAAAAAATTTAAAAAAAATGTATATTAGTTTAAAATAAAATAGTGACTTACAGTCACAGCGTGGCAGGAATAGGGTTAAAAGTCCGAAATTTCCTATTATGGATAATAGAGTTCCACATACACGTTCTAGAGGAAGACCAAGTAATTTAAGAAATTCGTCCACTTTTGGAAATATAACTCCCCGTTCAGGAGCAATGCAATCCAGGCCAATAGTAAGTCGTATTCCACCTGGGGCTAGTGTAGGCTTAAGCCAGGGTGAGATTTTACCACAACTGGTAGATAACCCTCCTGCAGCAATGGAATCGGGGCAGGCAAGCAACCACAATAGTTATAACAATAATGAGCGACGAGATATTAATGAACATCCTCCACCTGTTCACGAATACTCGAGGCAAACCAACGAGTTTTCATTTGTGAAATGCAGTCTATTAGAGATACCTTAGTTGGAAGATTGGACAATTTGAATTTAAATACTCCCAATGTGAATCCTACGAGACCTTCGAACGCTCGTTCTGTCTTCGAACATTTTTTAAATAACGCTTCGTTATCGACCCAACGCAGACGAGCACCACCAATGAGTCAACAAACTTCTTCAGTAAGTTCAGTTTGTAAAATTGAAAAGTGGCAAATTGCATTTGACGCGTCCCAAAATATCCAAAAGTCATCACCCAGTGGCGTTCACCAATCCGACTGAAAACTACATAGGATAGATGTCAAACGTCGTGGATCATTTAGAACATTGGCACACAGAATTGCCTAAGGCCACCCCAGGGCTGAAAACCCTATCGGGAGATGCTATAATTTTTGCAAATGGCGGCAAATGTCAATTTTACTTTGACATTTGTGAAGTAAACACATGACAACTTTTGGGCCACCTTGTACCTAGTCACGAGCATGTAGGAGAACAAAAAAATCAGCTGTTTGCGCAAAACCAAATAAAAACATAGGGACGGGCTACAGTCCGCTTGGGCGAACTGTTGGATACCCTATTCTTATTCCTATCCCTCATAAGTGGGCGTGACAAAAGTCTAAGTATGGTTGAATTGTTAAGAACGCTCTACATATTTTGTTATATAACATTTAAAGGATTTTATCAAAAAAAAAACGCTCCCTAGCTCAAACTTGGGTGTTTCAATAAAATTGTTTTATTTAATTGTGGGCGTGTCAGTAGGCGGATTTAAAAAAAATTAACACATGAGAATAAAGGGCCCCTGGAGAGTATATAATATAAATTTCAGCTCCCTAGCTCAAACTTTGAATTTTCAAAAAAAAAAAAAAATTGTGGGCGTGTCAGTGGGCGGATTTTGAAAATATTTACACATGAGCATAAAGGGGCCATAGAGCGTATATATTATAAATTTCAGCTCCCTAGCTCAAACTTTGGATTTTCAAAAATTAATATACCCTTAGAATAGGGTATAAAAAATTATTTTATTTATTTGTGGGCGTGTCAGTGGGCGGATTTTGAAAATTTATTATCCCGAGCAGTTTTAGGAGTCATAAATCATATATATAAATTTCAGCTTTCTAGCTCAAAATTCGATTTTTTCCAAAATTTTGTTTTTTTGAGTTTGTGGGCGTGTCTGTGGGCGGATTTCAAAAATTCGTAAACTTGATTATTTCGGGACCCTAGAGAGTATATGGTTACAATTTCAGCTCTCTAGGTCCAGATTAAAGGCCTAATTTTTGCCCACAGACGGACGGACGGACGGACGGACATGGCTAGATCGACATTACTATCGATGCTGACCATAAATATAATAACTTTTAGGGGTCTACGGGCAATATTAAGGTATGTTACAAACTATGCGTCAAAATTAATATACCCTTAGAATAGGGTATAAATATTCTGCTGATACTTCCATCAGAGCCAACAAATAAAATAAAATAAAATACGACAAATCTACCCGATGAGAATGTCCGCTACGTCAAACATCAGCCACCATCGGCATCGGTAGTCGCTGAATGATCTTCAATCTTCAGGAGATTGGACGAAAACGAAAATAATCCCACATAATGTGCATAAACTATCAGCATTTGTTTTGGCCCGTAGGTGAGAATACTATAGAGTCTGTATACAATGATAGTACTATCATGAAGACCATCATTGTATACAGACTCTATAGTATTCTCACTTCGTGTATACGACGATACGCCGTCTGTGCCCTCCGGGCCAAAACAAATGGTGAAAGTTTATGCACATTATGTGGTTTTATTTTTGTTTTCCTCCAATCTCCTGAATGGGTATATGAGAATGAAGATCATTCAGCATTCAGGTAGCGACTACCGATGCCGATGGTGGCTGATGTTTGACGTAGCGGACATTCTCATCGGGTAGATTTATAGTATTTTATTTTATTTTATTTGTGGGCTCTGAAATAATAATTTATGCAACGATGAATAAAGGCCCGGCCACTAGCGCCCGATATAATTAATGCAAATTTCAGTTTCAGAATGGCCGAGTAGGAAATGAAGTAGGTATTTTTTTTTTGAAGTAGGTAGGTACAATTATGTAATAAATATCAGCAAAATAATTAAATGCGGCCTAAACGTCGTCGCGACTAGCTGCGACTAAGGAAGCAACAACGTACTGGCTTACAAACTGCTAGGAGTGTCAGCAGAAAAGCCTTACTTCGACGTTGGGAATGGAAGGATTTTCATGCTGTGCGATTATCCGCATCTCTTCAAGAGCGTGCGGAATATATTGTTAAAACACAAAATCATAATTTCGAGAGAAATTATAGATTGGAACATACTTGTTAAGCTGTATGAAGAAGTCTCAAAAGGAATTTTTCAAGTCTTCTTCAAGCTAACAAAGAGCCATGTTTGCCCAAATGGTTTTGAAAAACTATCGGTAAAACTGGCAACACAAATATTTAGCGCTAATGTAGCTGCTGGAATTTTGTATGCATTGAATGCAAACTGCTACAAAACAGATGAGGAAAAGAAGGTTGCCGAATCAACAGCAACTTTGATACAAAAAATTAATGACTTGTTCGACAACCTGAATAGCGATAGACTGAGTTCCAGGAATCCAAGTCGACAACCAATTTCAGATTCGACCTACACATTCAAGTCGATACGAAATCCACGACAGTGGATAACAACGTGGGAATATACTGGAAGAATGCAAAAATCTCCTTGCTTTTCCGGCTTGGAGCAGCCACTGCTAGGAATTAAGATGATGTGGACACATCTTAGGAGCACTAAGCAGAAGTTTCTCCTGACTGCGCATTTTAATACAGATCCAGCAGAGAACTTATTTTCTATTGCGCGCACAAATAGGGGATAGTATGAAAAAAACCCCTCGGCTTACAGATTCATAAGAAATCTTAAGCAGATAATATTTAAAAATTTAAAATCTTCCGATCATTCGGGCTATGAAGATTCTGGAGCAGAGCTATTGCTGGATGAAGCAGATCGCGAAGAACTAGATATGGAGCGGGCAGCGAATGAAGAATTTTTAGTTGATGTCCCGGTAGAAGACCACATCATGGAGACCGACATTTTAAACAATATCGAGTACGATGACGCAGATGAAGCCTTCGCGAGGAGTAACACTATAGAAACAGTTATAACGAAAGGATGTTCAGAGAAGCTACAGGAAGGAGCTTTGACGTTCTACGCATTATTTGCAGCGTTTAAGTTACGGAACAAGATTAATTGGGAAACCTGCACGCAATTTATGATCGATGAGACAAACTCTTGTCGAGAACAAGCCTTGCTAATACGTCCAAGGCTTATGAGAAGACACAAACTCTGTCAGAGTTTGGGAAGCTTACGGTGCCAACTATAAGCTTCGAAAATGTCATAAAAAGAAGAAAGGAAATATTCGAAAAATTTGTACAGAGGACCGATGATAAACCAGTTGGAAGTGTCAAAAACTATGACGTGTAGCAATTATGGACACAATGAAGACATCGTTAAATTTATTTTAATCGGACTGATTAAATTTACACTGAAAAAAAAGAACAAGGATTTAAGGGTGCCAACGCATAAGTATAAGCATTATGTAAATAAATTTCTATAAATAAAGTTATATTTTTTTAAATGAATGGGTATGTTTTTCTGATTTATTTACACATACCTAACTATGTATTTATATTCATGTTTATTTTTATTTGTTTTTAATTATGGTAGATAATGTTGATATATAATTAGTTTAATTATTTTGTATGTACGATAGGTATGCGCTAGGTATGCGTTGTTATGTAAGGTAATATTTTTTTTTTATTTACGAGCTATGTGCGAGGAGTAGGTCTAATGGGGATACCTCGGGTTTTTTTCATTTTCCCCTTCGCTCTCCGCTCCTCCCCGTTTGGGGAAACCACGGTGAATAAAAACATCTATATCTAATGTTAGAACATGTTTAATGCAAAAGAGAAACAATCAAGCAACCTCCATTAAAGAAAAAATACCAACAAATGACATTCCTCAATGCTTCATTGAAAAGGTACATGGACTTTAAAATATATACAAACAATTTCACATGCTGATTAAAGACAAATAAACTTGCGCAATACTCCTATAAAATATGTCGTTCATCGAATTCAGCTATCTAGCTCTACGCAAAACAACGGAAATTCTTACAATCCATATAAATATTCATCGTGTAGGTACCTACCTATTGACCAAGAAATGGTGGTGCGGCATGGCACAAACTAACAAAAAATAATTTATGTCATAGCTTAATAAATTAGAACGAATATTTTTAAATCAATTACAAAAATTATAGAAATCGGTACCTTTTGCGACAAAATATAGCCGAAACAGTCAGAGTCCAAAATCCGCGAACTGATAATACCTCATTTGCTGAAAAATACCGAAATCAAATTTTATTCAATTTTTCCTTTCAAACGAATCGCCTCTTCCATCATACATTCTACTCGCAGACGAAGAAGTCAGATTTATTATTATACCCTATTCTAGGGGTATATTAATTTTGACGCATAGTTTGTAACATACCTTAATATTGCCCGTAGACCCCTAAAAGTTACTATATTTATGATCAGCATCGATAGCAATGTCGATCTAGCCATGTCCGTCCGTCCGTCGGCAAAAATTAGGCCTTTAAACTGGACCTAGAGAGCTGAAATTTTAACCATATACTCTCTATGGTCCCGAAATAATTAAGTTTAAGAATTTTTGAAATCCGCCCACAGACACGCCCACAAACTCAAAAAAACAAAATTTTGGAAAAAATCGAATTTTGAGCTAGAGAGCTGAAATTTTTTATATATGATCTATGGCCCATAAAACTGATTGGGACATAAAATTTTCAAAATCCGCCCACTGACACGCCCACAATTAAATAAAACAAATTTTGGGAAAAATTGAATTTTGAGCTAGAAAGCTGAAATTTTTTATATATGATCTTTGGCCCATAAAACTGCTTGGGACATAAAATTTTCAAAATCCGCCCACTGACACGCCCACAATTAAATAAAATATTTTTTTTGAAAAACCAAAATTTGAGCTAGGGAGCTTAAATTTGTAATATATACTCTCTAGGGGCCCTTTATGCTCATGTGTAAATATTTTCAAAATCCGCCTACTGACACGCCCACAATTATTTTTTTTTATTTTTGAAAGTCCAAAGTTTGAGCTAGGGAGCTGCAATTTATAGTATATACTCTCTAGGTGCTCTTTATGCTCATACTTAAATTTTTTTTAAATCCGCCTACTGACACGCCCACAATTAAATAAAACAATTTTATTGAAAAACCAAAATTTAGGCTAGGGACCGTTTTTATTTACAAAAGCTTAGTTTTTTCGTTAAAATCCTTTAAATTTTTGTCACGCCCACTTATGAGATATAGGAATAAGAATAGGGTATCCAACAGTTCGCCCAAGCGGACTGTAGCCCGCCCCTATGTTTTTTCCATCATCTCCTTCTCATCAAACATACTACTACGAAGCGAAGGCAACATTGCAAATCATCAATTACACAGAAAAATAAATACATACATACTTACACATCCATACAAATGAAAATCATTTGGCATGACCAGAGAATCGATAATGCGAGATCCATTATCCATACAAATTAACTTACTTGCAAATTCTACATGCTACCTGTGCTGCTTAACAACAAAAATGCCTATGCTCCTTCTTACAAAGAAAAAAAAATACAACATACATGGGAATGCAATTATGAAAGGTTCGATAAAGAGAGATAAAGCAGTTTATTTGTGTGTAAAAAAATGGTGTGAGCAGAATTGAAGACACAAACCTTCCAAACGCCACCTACCAACGTGAGGCCAAAATAAAAAACTCGCTGTTATGATAATACTATAAAGTCTATATACAAAGAGACCATCGACGGGGTCGCCACCTGGTGGTCTAGCTTCGCATGTTACCTTCCACATGCCAATGCACAAACCATTATATGGATAGCAAAACTGTATCGCATTCATGTTCATCCAATTCCCAAAAAAGAATGAAGATGAATGTTTGTCTACATTTGGAAATGGTTCGGTGGCTCTGGCTTTGTCGTTAGAAAAGGATGGATAATGATAGCTTCTTATATAGCAAGAAAGACACCAGTTTCGTATTTTGTTTTCATAAATACATGATTGCAGGTGTGTGTGTGTAGTGACTATGCATTCGCATTGCAAATTATTTTTGCGCTTTTTTGAAGGTGAAGGAATTATTATCGGGTAGACTTATGCCATATTATTTGTTTGCTCTGATGGAAGTTTGGGGTAGGTTATGTTTTCTGGTATTTAATACAATTGGTAATTGGTACCTATGTATGTGTATGATTCTAAAATGATTTTTTTTTATAATTCATATTTGCAAGTGCAAAATGTATATTCATATTTAAAGGTAGTGGCGGCGGTGAATAAAGAAAGGTGAGAGAATTGTCATCGAGTAGGTTGATGGTATACCTATTATTTGTTGGCTTCGATGAAAGTTTGGGGTAGGTTATGGCATATTGCAATTAGACCATCACAATCACCTGTAACTTGTTTCTTTGTATTCAATACAATTGGTGTCTGTGTTCACATCGGTGAAGGAGGTTCGCATTTCAGCAATGAGGATTCCCAAATGGTTTATAAACCATATTTCCATGTGAAAAAATATTAATTGAGGCAGAGATAAAATAAGATAAGACAAGTTATAGTGTGTGTACGAGCAAATGCTCAGCTTGTCATAATAGCTGCGGGTATTTATGAACAACTGAAATTGGTTTATTTATTGGCCTTGTAAAAGGACATGCAAATTTGCGAGTACATGTTCCCAGCTACACTGCGAGCAATCCTTAAGATTTTCCACCTTAAAAAGAAAATCGTGGATATTTTCGGATACGTCAAATGAAATTTGCCACTTTTCGATTTTACAAACTAACTTACTGAAGAAGTTTGTTGACTTATTGGTGGTGCTTGTCTGCGTTAGGTCGAAAACGAAACGTTATTTAAAAAATGTTCGAAGTCCGAACGAGCGTTCGAAGGTCTCGTAGGGTTCACATTGGGAGTATTTAAATTCAAATTGTCCAATCTTCCAACTAAGGTATCTCTAATAGACTGCATTTCACGAATGAAAACTCGTTGTATTGCCTCGAGGTTGTGGCTTCTTCTGGAACAGGTGGACGATGTTCATTAATATCTCGTCGCTCATTATAATCATCACAATTGTGGTTATCTACCAGTTGTGGTGAAATCTTATTCTGGCTTAAGCCTACACAAGCCCCAGGTGGAGTACGACTAACTATTAGCCTGGATTCCATTGCTCCTGAACTTACTTACTTAACGGGCTCCCGACCCGTGAAGAGTCTCTGCCTGAGATACAGCAGCCTTCCATCCTCTACGATCCCGGGCACGCTGCTTCTAGTTGTCCAGACCAAGTGCTCTGGCATCCGCGATGGCTTGGTCTTTGAAACTGAGGTTCGGTCTTCCTTGCCTTCTTGAACCTGGGGGCTGGGATTCGAAGATCTTCCTAGCTGGAGCATTATTGTCCATTCGCTCGATGTGGCCGAGCCAATGCAGTGGACGATTTTGGGATTTTGGACTACATCCACATCTTGGTACAGCTCATAGAGTTCGCGGTTGTATCTTCTCTTTTTTTTTTTTTTTTTTTTAAAAAAGAGGTGGACCCAGTTCCAATAAACACAAAATGGCCCGCTTAGCTAAGTTCCAGCTGAACCGTATCCTCGAAAAACCAGAGGATACATGGGACCATAAAGATAGGGACACGGTACGGTGGGCTAGAGACATGCTGGCGGAGAAGTCCGATCATCCTGAGACAGGGGGTCGTCCTCCTCCAGCCACACATGGCTCAGGCGAAACCACGTTAGCGTTGTGCGCCGCAAAAAGGGAAGCGACTCCTGAGCACGGGAGACCTACCCTCAAACACGGTGCACAAACTAATAGAACGGGGAAGGCCCTTTCTGTAACAGGAGGACCCCCCCAATCCGCACCAAACAACAACAACAACAAAAAACTGAGCAGCTCATCTGCTAATAAAAATTACTTTGCGTCTAAACGTCCTAGATCACAGGACGATACCTCCAAAACCCCGAAGAAGGCAAAGAGCGCTGAATCAGCGCACAGACCCTTCAACGAGGTAGCGAAGGATAATCTGGTCTTCGGCATCTGCGACTGGAGCAATGATGAGGGGAGAATTAGTGGCGAGAACTGGCGAACGCTGAAGACGAGACTGACTATTGACATTCTCGCCTTTAGCGACAGAGACCCCTCGGCACTACTTCCCACCTTCACAGACAACGGGTGGTACCTCAACGGCACCAAATTAGTGAGGTGCTCCGATCAGACGTCGGTAGACTATTTAAAGGCAGCGATCCCGAGACTAACGAATCTCTAGGTCAATGCCAAGCTAAGTGTCGCTCACTGGATCGACATTCCGGTCCGCCCAAGAGCTCGCACTTGGGTACCCCCAGGACCTAATAAGCCGGATGAGATCCTCCGGCTTATTAAGAGACAAAACCGGGATCTTCCAACCGAGAATTGGAAGATCATAAAGGCCGATGAACCGGAAGAGAGGGGAAGACTAATATCTTTCCTCCTCAACCAAGAGTCAGTTGAACTCCTCAACAAAAAGGGGTTCAAAATCTTCTACGGCATGGACACTCTGGTCCTAAAAATCCATGAGAAGGACGAGAGACTTCTCGCAGGCATGGTATCCTCGCTAAGTAGTCTTGGCTTAGAGGCTACGCCCGAAAGTTCTTCTCTAGAAACAGACACGGCTGGAAACAAGACGGACGAACAACCCTCTGTATCGGGGGTTGCTCCTCCGCAAGAACCGCTCCCTAATGAGCAAAACAGTGGAGAACTGTCCTCTGAATCAGAGGACGGGGAAACCACAGTCATAGAGATGCCGGTACTAGCCAGCAATGATGCTCCGACTAGTACAGATTAACCTCCACCATTCCAAAATAGCTTCGGCTAATTTACTTCTCCGCCTGGAAAAAGGTGGGGAAGACATCGCCCTCATCCAGGAGCCATGGGTCACAAACAACGACCGCATATCTGGACTCAGGGCAAAAAACTATTCCTTGTTCTATGCAAGAAATTCAGGTAAACCCAGAACTTGCATACTAGCAAAGAATAATATTAAAGCTTTCCTTCTTCCGAATTACAGCGACCCTGACTTCACTTGCGTGGGGTTAGATCGAGCCGGAAAGGGACCGCTGTGGATATCGTCAGCGTATCTCCCATATGACGAAACGGGAGAAGTTCCATCAAACACGATACACAGGACGGTACAGACAGCGGCTGCTAGTAACACCCCACTGGTGGTAGGTGCTGACGCAAACGCGCACCACACCATATGGGGCAGCAGTGACATCAATAAAAGGGGTGAGTTACTCTTTGAATATATTATTGAAACTAACCTCTTAGTGTGTAACATAGGTGTTATGGCTAAGTTTCTATAGCCGCGTGCGTCGAATAAAACAATTATTCCTCTTTTAAGCGTGGCTTAAAAATTCTGTAATTTATTCCAAAATTATAATAATTCAATGTTACAAATTTTTATGTTACCTTAGTTTCTCTTCTTTCTCGTTTATTTATTCTTTATTCTTTAATTTCAATTAATTTAGATATTTATGACACCCTCTTTGTCAGCGAACAAAAGTCAATTACACAAAATGAGAATGCTAGGAAGTGTATGCAAGGAAAGTTTCTTTCAATGCTTAAAGGTGGAGTTACATGGTTTGTTTAGACAGTCCCTGTTGACGGTGTAACTTGAGACGGTAGTAACACACCACCCCCAGTAAGTTGACTGCATTCTGCATCGGTCTTACTTCCATCGCCGTAGCCAGTTACGTCCAAGACAGCTAGATTGGCTGCAGGTCGCACATACAACCCGCTGGATGTTTGCACTGTAGCTCTACGGACTTGTCCGTCCTGGGCCGTTACAGTGTCCACGACTACCCCTCTGGGCCAGCAGCTCCTCGGCAAGGTGTTGTCGACAATGATGACTAGGTCGCCCTTACCGATAGGCTTTACCTTCTGAAACCACTTAGATCTCCTATTCAAGGTCGGCAGGAACGCCTTCACCCACCTTTTCCAAAACGCGTCTGCCATCAGTTGCGACTGGCGCCAGCTCCTCCTCATATGGATCACTTCTGGGTCGCACGGTGGTTTTGAACCATTCGAATGGCCGAGAAGGAAATGATTCGGCGTGAGTGCCTCATCGTCAGTACATTCTAGGGACACAAAAGTCAGTGGCCTCGAATTGATGATACTCTCGACTTCAATAAGCGCGTTGCGCAGCGTTTCATCGCCGAATTTATGAAAGGGAAGAATTTTGTATAAGACAGTTTTAATAGATCGTACAAGCCTCTCCCACGCTCCACCCATATGGGGGGCGACTGGTGGGTTAAATTTCCACTTCAAACTCGCCGATGTGAACTCATTAGCAACCCTACCCAAGTCAACCCTGTTTAGCTCCTCTCGAAGTTCTCGCTCTGCACCCCGAAAATTCGTCCCGTTATCGCTGTATATCTCCACGGGAGTCCCGCGACGAGCTATAAAATTCCTTAGGCACATAATGCATGAATCCGTGGTTAAAGTGTGTGCTACTTCTACGTGAATCGCTCGGATGGTGAGACAGGTGAAGAGAGCACCCCAGCGTTTTTCCGTCCTCCTTCCAACTGTGACCAAAATCGGGCCGAAGTAGTCCACACCAACAAATGAAAACGGTTTCATGAATGCGCCAAGTCGAGCGCGGGGAAGATTGGCCATCTCGGGAACTCTAGGACGTGCGTTTTGGATCCTACAAGCCTGGCAGAGACGCCTCACGGACTTCAACACGGCCCTCATGTTTGGAATGTAAAACTTTTGTCGAACCTCGTTCACGACCGTCTCATGATTGCAATGATGGTATTTGCGATGGTAATAGTCGACGATCAAAAAAGTAATGCGGTGCGCCTTTGGCAGAATAATAGGTGTTTTGCAATTCATGTCGACGAAATCCGCGAAAGCAATGCGGCCCTGCATTCTTAGGACACCCCTGTCATCCAGGAAAGGCGATAACTTTGCAAGAGGGCTTTTATTTGGGAGGGGTACCGCTTGTCCTGGTGGGCTCCCTCTCAAGCGACGGAGTTGTTCTGCGTATTCTGCATCCTGAGCTTGCTTATAAAGTAGCACTTGTGCACGCTGCATGGCTGTCGATGTTATGATGAGACCAGTAGTGGGTTGCGGCACCGGACCATACCTGCATGAATCCGTGAACATAATGACGCATGCTAAGGTGCGCAACAAAGCTTTCCAAGTCCCAAAACGCTCTATATCGAGTAAGTTGTTGTTAACTCTAACTTCGTTGATGTGCAGAACATGTGGTCGGTATTCATCCGTGTCGGTTGTTTGTATCGCGGGCATCTGCGGCCACTCCGATGAACTCTTCAGTAGAAATGGAGGCCCGGTAAACCACGCGCCTTTTGGGTGCAAATCAGGATCCGAATTCCATTTGGTCGCCTTGTCAGCAGGGTTGAGTTTGGTAGGTATCCATCTCCAGTCTGATATAGTTGACGACTCTAAGATTTCTCCAACCCTATACATGACGAACTGTTGAAATTTCCGGGGGTCAGCTCGAAGCCATGAGAGCACCGTCTTTGAATCGGACCATAATACCCGCTTCATAGCGAAGCTGTGCGCCTCACAAATGGAACTCATCAACCGAACTCCCAGTACTGCAGCTTGCAGCTCGAGTCGCGGGATGGATAAAGGGCGTCGGGGGGCTACCTTGGTCTTGGCGCTAACTAAAGTGACGCTTACCTGTTTCTGACATTGAATCCGGAAATAGCAGACAGCTGCGTATGCGTTTTCGCTGGCGTCAACGAAAGTATGAAGTTGCACATTAACTTCTGGTTGGCTCAAACCCGTTGAATAACACCTCGGAATTTTGACATCCGTCACTCTAGGTAACAGTGTTTGCCACCGTAGCCATCTATCAAATAAAGGAGGGGGCAGCTTTTCATCCCACCCTATTTCGGTCCTCCAGATATCCTGTAGAAGTATCTTAACGAATACTAGAAAATGTGAGAGAAACCCCATGGGATCGAATATCCCCATTAGTATCCTCAAAACTTCCCGCTTAGTTGGAACCTTACCCTCACACAATACCTCATGATTAAGATGATTGAATCTCAAGGCGTACGTGAAAACATCAGTTGAGGTACTCCAGTGCATTCCCAAGACCTTTTCCGTTGACGCGATGTCGGCGTCGTTTGTTCCTAACGCCCTACTAGTGGTTGGATCAGCAGCCTCCTCCAGCCCCTCCAATACTGTCGTTGAATTAGACATCCAATTTCTAATATGAAATCCAGCGCCCGAATGAATTTGCCTCACATCCCTCGCAAGTTGGCGGGCCTCCTCCACGGTGTCCACACTATCAATAAAGTCATCGACATAGTGATGCCTCAGTATGGCTTCAACGGCTCTGGGTTTGCTACTGGCGAAACTCATTGCATTGCGATTCTTAATGTAATGAGCAATGCATGGTGAGCACTTTGCCCCAAACGTCATGACCTGCATTTCGAAAACATTGGGCTCCCCAGAATCTCTTTGGTCTTTCCACAAGAATCGCTGCACACCTCTGTCTTCTTTCCTTACCAGAACTTGGTGGAACATCTCCGCAATGTCTCCACAAACAGCCACTCTTCCGCGACGAAAACCGTACAAAATTGTTGTTATTGGCACAAGCTGGTCAGGTCCCTTTATTAGGAAGTCATTAAGAGAACTTCCCTTGCATGCCGCTGCAGCGTCCCAAACTAACCTAATCTTGGCCGGTTTATTCGGGTTCTTCACCACAAAAATAGGCAAATACCAAACACGACCTCCGCTGGGATTGAACACCTCTTCCGGACATAGTTGCTTAGCGTACCCCTTCGATACGAGATTCGCAATCTGCTTGTTTAAGTGGCTGCGGAGCTGCTTGTCCCTCATCATTTTCCTTTCCAAATATTCGAATCGTCGAAGCGCCATTGGATAGCTATCAGGTAGGACGAACTCGTCCAGCCTCCACAGAAGGCCCACCTCAAAGTGTCCATTAACATGCTGGCAGGTTCTTTCCAAGATGGTTAGGGCTCTCTTATCTTCGGTTGAAATTAGCTGCTGAGGGGGAATTCGCACCCCTATATCCTCGATTGAGAAGAAGTTTTCCACAAGTTGATGGAGCTGCCTGTCGTTGTAATTCTCGCCGATAGAGAGACTAAAGTTCCTTGCTTCATTTTCATTATTGCCGAATTTTTCTGGTCCATGAACGGACCACCCCAATCGCGTCTTAGTAACCATCGGTTGTGACCAGCTACCTTCCACTACCTTTAACGGCACGCCTAGATTCCAATGGTCCATGCCAATGAGGATCCTTGGTCTCGCATGTTCGTACGATGGAAGGGGTATGTCGGCTAAATACGGGTATCGATCCTTGAGCAGCCTACTGCAGACCGTTTGCGTTGGCAGTCCCAAGCTCTGTACCGTACGAACATTTTGCAGTCGGTATTTCTGACATCCGTCATGTTGGCCTGCGATCGATAAAGAAACGACTCTGGAATCGCTTTCAACTCGCGTTGTATCGGCAGTCCATCGTAAGCAAAGCTCCTCGGGTCGACTAGGCAGTTCCAGCGCGCGTGCTAGCTCATCGTCTAGTAATGTAAGGGAAGATCCACCGTCTAAGAAGGCGAAAGTACGTATCGACGTTGACCTTCCATAAAGAGTTACAGGGATAATCCTAAATAGCACACTCGGAAATTCATAACATGGTGGGTTATAATGGCAACCTCCAAAACCTTGGTTATGTTGGGCAGACTGGTCAGACGAACAACCCGCCATATCTGGAGCACCGCCCCCACCAACTGGGTTGTTACTGTGGTTGCCCCAAGGTTCCGAAGTTGATGTCGACTGGAACCTATGCAAAAGAGGGTTATGTCTGAGTCTGCATCCTTCAGCACCACACACCCTTGCCACCCCACATCGAGAGGGTGGGTGCTTACCCAAACAGGTGTGGCATAACTTTAATTTGCGGACCATACTCCACCCTACGGAGCGTCCAACCCCCCTGAACTCGTCGCAATCATCAACTGAATGACTGCCCTGGCATACAAAACATACTTCGGCAGTATCGCTTTCAGGACCTATTGCTCTTGAATGATTGTACAGATGACCCCCGCGTTTATTGGAGCGTTTCTCTGACGAATTTGTGACCGATAGAGTGGTTACGGTGCATGCCGCTTCTGCAATTTCGTAGAGCCAACTGGAAAAGTCGCTCAAAGTCGCAGATCTCAAGCCTTTTGAGAATATGGCCCAGTTCAACAGGAGGTGGGGTGTGAGCTTGTCGACGAATTCCTTTAGGAGCGTTGGGTTATTCAAATGGGCCGTCATACGGGAAGCCTCCATGGTGGCGCAGACGTTTCTGATTGCTAAGGCATACTCGATAAGCGTTTCCATTTTGTCAGCTCTTGGAGGTGCTTGGGTTTTGGCCTTGACAATCATCGCGTGCAGAATATGCTCCGGTCGTCCGAACAACATTCGAAGTGTCCTAATGACCTCTGGAACCATCGTTGGCAGCAAAAGGCGGTTTTGGACTGCATCCAATGCTCTCCCGCGAAGACATCTCTGTAACCGTAATAGGTTCTCAGCGTTCGAGAAACCGGCTAAATTTGTGCTTTGTTCGAACGAGCTAATGAAGACAGGCCACTCTTCCGGGCTGCCGTTGAACAGGGGTAACTCCTTAGGGATCGCGTGTCTAGTTGCTAATTGAGTTGGCGAGAGGGTATGTACTCTATTTTCAATGGAGCTGGGTTTATTCCCGATAGGTTCGTCGCAAAGAGAGTGTGCCTCGTTATTTTGGCCTAATATACTATGGGTAGGTTGCTCATGAGTCTCTTCGGCAATCAAAGGTGGCCGCTAAGGTCCCTGGCTCGGCTGCATGGGTCCATGAGCGCCATTGGGGACTGTGGAATTAATTTTATTTACCCATCTTTGGGTTATAAGGCTACGATCTACTAATACTGACTTACCTGATTCTCTTTCTTCTTCATCCTCTGATTCAGCTGTTTCCACTAGTATCTTGTACTTCTTTTCTAGGTATATGGCGTTGCTTCTCTCGCGTAGCTGCTTTTCTTCCTCGAGTTGTTGCATCAAGATCTGTTGCTTCTTCAGTCTGCTCCGGGATGAAACTTTTGATTCCGCTGCTGATTTCGCACGTCTACCTTGGTCGACGTGAGCCGGAATGGGTGAAATCGGCTGGGTACTTTCACGGCACTTAACGCAATGCCAGCTGACTTCCTCGACGCGAGAATCCACTTGTGCGCAGTGAAAGTGGTACCATTTGCTGCAGTCATCACATGCCACCATTGCGGAGGTATCCGGCCGCTTGCACAACTCGCAACTCACCTTATCCCCAGGTGTTGATGTGCCTGCTTGTGCATAAGTGTTTGAGGGCATGGCCGACGTATCCAATACGAATATTCTTAGAATAAGAATTTTTAAGAAATTGTTATGGCTAAGTTTCTATAGCCGCGTGCGTCGAATAAAACAATTATTCCTCTTTTAAGCGTGGCTTAAAAATTCTGTAATTTATTCCAAAATTATAATATTTCAATGTTACAAATTTTTATGTTACCTTAGTTTCTTTTCTTTCTCGTTTATTTATTCTTTATTCTTTAATTTCAATTAATTTAGATATTTATGACACCCTCTTTGTCAGCGAACAAAAGTCAATTACACAAAATGAGAATGCTAGGAAGTGTATGCAAGGAAAGTTTCTTTCAATACTTAAAGGTGGAGTTACATGGTTTGTTTAGACAGTGCCTGTTGACGGTGTAACTTGAGACGGCAGTAACAATAGGGTCTGAACCCACCTTTATAAACAGAATCAGGCAGGAGGTCATTGACCTGACACTGACCACCTGTTCACCTGATATAGTTATAGAAAATTGGAAAGTATCTAGTGAAGTCTCATTCTCGGACCACCGCTACATACTTTTCAATCTAAAATTCGAGACCCCCCCAACGAAAGTGTTTAAGAACCCAAAAAACACAAACTGGCAGGTCTATAATTCTTTACTCAAAAAGAAACTAGATAGCTTTCAAATCAGACAGCCTAATTCCCCGGAAGAATTAGATGAAATGGTGAACGCAGTAACGTCTGCCATGAACAAGGCCTTTAATAAGGCCTGCCCCACCAGCAGACACAAAGAAGGAGGTACACCCCCGTGGTGGACCTCAACGGTAGCTTCTCTGCGCAGAGATAGCAGAAGTAAGTTTAACAAGGCCAAGTCTTCAAGAAACCCAGCTGACTGGGATAGTTATAAAGACAGCCTTAAAAACTACAAAAAGGTAGTAAAGAGAGCACAGCGAGAATCGTGGAAATCTTTCTGTGAGAACATAGAAAAAACAAGCGACTCCAGTCGGCTGCGTAAGATCCTCTCAAAATCTCCACAAATACCTAGCGTCATACAAAGCCAAGCAGGAGTGTGGACCTCAACCAGCGAGGAGACCTTAGGCCTACTGCTGGATACCCACTTCCCAGGCAACAAAGTAGAGGTTAACCACCCTACACAGCGCAACCAAAGGGTCAAAATGGTTCCGGAGCATATTGCTGACAATCGCAAACTGGCGTGGGCGATTAATAGCTTCCTCCCATACAAATCACCTGGACTAGATAGAATTACACCCATAGAGCTACAGAAGAGTATCGAGACTCTCACACTCTGGCCACTGGTGATTTTCAATAGCTGCCTAAAACTCAGCTTTACACCCACAGTTTGGAAAACTGTAAAAGTGGTGTTTATACCAAAATGCGGTAAAGCTTCACACTGTTCTCCAAAAGACTTCAGACCCATCAGTCTAACTTCATTCCTCCTGAAAACGTTGGAAAGACTTGTAGATTACTACATACGCTCAAACCTGGAAAACAATTCGCTTTCGAGGTGTCAACACGCCTACCGAAAAGGTTTTTCAGTAGAAACAGCACTTCATTCGCTGGTCAGCACTATCGAAAAATCGTTGTATCACAAAGAATACACGATGGTATCCTTTCTGGATATAGAAGGGGCCTTCAACAATGTCAATACAGAAGCCGTCACGAATGCACTCATCAGACTAAACGTGGACAACTGCCTCTGCACCTGGATAAAGAACATGCTAGGAAGCAGGCTGATCCAGGCGGAGCTTGGCAGCTGTCTGACCAGGAGGTCAGTGTACAGGGGCACACCACAAGGAGGAGTGCTTTCACCGCTACTATGGATCTTAGTAGTAAATGAAATCGTCTCCAACCTGGAGGAGGATGGATGCAAAGTGACGGCCTACGCGGACGACATTGCCATTGCCATAACGGGGAAATTCCCCCACACGATCAGAGACCTAATGGAATCGGCTCTCAGGAAACTATTCTCCTGGTCCATTAAGGTCGGGCTCAATGTTAACCCATCCAAAACCGAACTGGTTTTATTTACAAGGAAAATTAAGGTTCAGGAGATAACGCCACCTACGCTCAACAACGAACCACTAAAATTTTCCAGCCAAGCTAAATATCTGGGAACGATCCTAGATAGCAAACTCAGTTGGAAACCAAACATCCAAGACCGCATAAGGAAGGCTACGACTGCCATTTACACCTGTAAAAAGGCCTTAGGCTCCAGATGGGGTCTACAGCCTAAGATAACACACTGGTTGTACACGGCGGTCGTCAGGCCTATCCTCACATACGGTATCATAGCATGGTGGCCTGCAATATCGAAGCAATGCCACGCAAGCGCCCTGGAACGAATCCAGAGGGCAGCCTGCATATGCATTACAGGAGCCTTGAGATCCACAGCAACGGCAGCCTTAACGACTTTTTTAAACCTCCTCCCCATTGATATCTATGGGAAGCTGGTGGCCACTAAGGCGGCCTTGAGATTAAGAGAATCCAATTCGTGGAATAGCTCACACATTGGGCACAGCAACATCTTAACTGCTTACAAGATTCCCAACAATACTGATTACCTAATCCCAACACTGGATTTCAGTAATAAATACAAGACGGCCATCCCAGACCGAGCCAGCTGGGAAGACGGTAGTATCGTAAACAATGAAGCCATAGAAATATACACCGACGGGTCAAAGACAGCCGACGGCACAGGGGCGGGCGTGTTTTCAGAAAACTCCGCGCTTAATGTCGTACTACGACTGCCTGACCACTGCATTGTATTTCAGGCAGAAGTCACAGCTATCCGCGAAGCAGCACGCAGACTCTCTATGAGCCCGATAGATGGAAAAACTATCGTGATATACATAGACAGTCAGGCAGCAATTAAAGCCTTAGAATCACCAACAATAATATCCAAGTTGGTAAAACAATGCCGCGAATCTCTTAACGAGATCGCGGTCAGATGTAACACTTCCCTGTGTTGGGTACCCGTTCACAGTGATATTCCAGGCAACTGCAAGGCGGACGAGTTAGCCGGACGGGGTTCCGCACAAGAACTCTCTGACAACAGAGAGACACCGGCGGTACCCATTCAGACACTGAAACGCAAACTTCTAGATAACGCGTTAATAGAAGCAAACAATAGATGGAATAGCATCAGTACATGTGTGTCCTCAAAGCAAATTTGGACCAAATACGATGCGAAGAGAACATCCAAACTTCTCTCCATCAGCAGGAAAAATATCAGCTCGGTAATCGGAGCAATCACCGGCCACTGCCTTTAAGGCAGACATGCCATCAGATTGGGAGCTCCCTCAAACGACTTCTGCAGAAGCTGTAGAGACGTCGAAGAGGAAGAAACCACCACTCATCTCCTGTGCAACTGCCCCACACTAGCCAATTCAAGGAAACAAATCCTCGGCAACTATTTCCTCGATGATCTAAGTGATCTCAGTGAGACAGACATTGGCTGTATCAGCAAATTCGTCACTAAATCCAAATGGTTAAACTGAACTAGGGGACGGATTGGTCGATAACTTGAGCCCCTCCCACTACCCTCCCGCAGATCACCCCAAACCTATTCCCCTGCAAAGGAAAAGAGATCTCACTGTATTCAGATTGTATCAGTCACTTCAGTCAGAACTCCACTCCGAGGGAGAGACAGTAACCCGGCGGATCGACTGAAACGGTCTCCACCGGCCTGCTGCCTCCCCGTTATGCAGACAAAACGGGAACAGAGTTGAGGTTAGATTGTAACAGTCACCACACTCTGCTTCTCTCCCATGCCTCAAAACCTGCACCACAAATCTCCTAACTCAGTCATCATAATTCCAAATCGACTATCAAGGCCGCCCCTCCCTGCTCCCTTTCCGCGGAATGGTGTAACTTGAGGCTCGTACTGCAACAGTCGCCACAAGCCGCACCCACCCCCGTGATGCGTGTAGCGGGGTTTGACCACCTTTTGGTCACGCCCTCTAGCACAGTTTTGTAACCAACTACTTGACTGTTTAGCCGGTACACCCCGACCCCCCTCCAAGAAATGTAATAGCTTGCTCGGGATTGACTGTATCGGTCTCCCTGGCACGGTATTGCCTGCAAAGAGATTGAATAGCAGTATGAGGTTCGATTGTAACAGTCATCTCAAAAGACTCTTCCCTCCGCCGGTGACCAAGAGGCAATAGCTTCCCTCCGCGGCGCAGAATGTGAGATCGACCTGGGGTTTGATTGAATCAATCGCCTCATCTCGATCGCAACCCTTGGTTCGGATGTCGGGCGAAAGTCGCCTCTGCACTAGTCACTCTAACACATCGCAACCTATGCGAAACACAGCCCCTGACCCCTTCAGGAGAATCTTCCCCCCCTAAAAAAAATACCTCACAGGAGGCAATTACAGGGAACACAGGAGGCCGAGCGATGACCGGCAGAACACCCCCCCCCCCCCTTTGTGTATCACAACGGGCCGAAACTGCGGCCTAAGTGTGCCTGGGCTCACGCCCTTGCAGCCACCTTACCTAACCTAACCTATCTTCTCTTTCATTCGCCCTCCTCGCACACAGGACGACATATCCGCCGAAGAATTTTTCTTTCGAAGGTGCCCAGGATCAGCTCTCCCTTCCTGCTTATCGTCTTGCAGTCGGCGCTATAAAGCAGAACTGGCAGGATAAGGGTTTTGTAAAGCATACATTTCGTCGTCCGAGTTAAGAGTTTTGAACCCAGTTGTTTTGGCAAACCGAAGTAGCAGCGGTTTCCTAGGGTAAATTTGCCGGATCTCCACTAAGGTGTCATTCGTGGAGTTCATGTTTACTGCGAGATAGATGAACTCCTTAACTACCTCGAAATTGTTGCTATCAATAGTGACGTTTTGTCCTAGGCGGTGGACAGATGTTTGTTTGTTTGTTGATAGCATGTATTTACTATTTAGTCTTGTCCGTATTTACTACCAGGCCAACAGATTTCGTCTGTTCTTCAATCGCCGTGAAAGCTTCTATCACGGAGCGCTGTGATCGACCGATGATGTCAATATCGTCCATATAACCCACCAGCTGAACGGACCTTTTGAAGATAGTACCTTCCGTATTGACACCTGCCCTGCGCACTATCTGCTCCAGTACGAGATTGAAGAATCCCAGGATAGCGCGTCCCCTTGCCGAAATCCGGTGCATGTTTCGGAGGAATTACTCAAATTACTTGGGGTTCCTCTAGTACGTGTATTTGGAACTCTATTATTCATAATAGGAAATTTCGGATTTTAACTTTCAATAGGTATCTTTTAATAAATCTGTATTTAAAAAAAAATTAATACATGTATAATTTGGGGTCAGCGCGGTTGGTGCTAAATTCGATATTAAATTAGATATTAAATTTGATAAGATTAGATACAATATGCTTAAGAGTAAGATATCTATCTTGGTAAAGAGACGGACTGTGCAAAACAATGCACACAATACGAACAAGACTGTAATATAATTGGCAACTATAGGTAACATAGTAGCAATATAGTATAGTGTAATAACTACCTAAAAGAATTAGGATTTATATAATATAAAATTATTCATATGCACAACTTATCCTTTCACGAATAAAATTAGACCAATATGAATACAACAAGCAGTTCAACTCTTTCTGATATACAATAGTCGCCACGCGGATTACAATTAAAACTATGAATATACCAGGACTATACTAATAAAAGTCATAATCAACTTGAACCGCTAAGAGACGCAATAGAACACTCTACAATTGCTGGAGCTTAGCTAAAAGCTCTAGAGTTAGCCAGCACAATATTTGTAGTGACGTTCTTAATGCCTCGAAGTAGGTATATCTATTGTTAGAACATGTTTAATGCAAAAGAGAAACAACCAAGCAGCCTCCATTAAGCAAAAAATACCAATCCTAAATGCTTCATTAAAAAGGTACACGGACTTTAAAATATATACCTATACCAACAATTTCACATGTTGATTAAAGATAAATAAACTTGTGCAATAGGTACTCCTATAAAATATGTCGTTCATCGAATTTAGCAATCTAGTTCCACGCAAAACAACGAAAATTCTTACTATCCATATAAATACTCACCGTATAGGTACCTATTGACCATGAAGTTGTGGTGCGGCATGGCATGGCATACTGACAAAAAAAAATATGTCTTTGCTTTACAAATTAGATCCAATATTTCTAAATCAATTACAAAAAAAATTATAGAAATCGGTACCTTTTGCGACAAGATATAACCGAAACAGTGTGAGTCTAAAATGCGACAAACGCATAATATCTCATTTGATGAAAAATACCGAAATCAAATTTTATTCAATTTTTCCTTTCAAACGAATTGCCTCTTCCATCCTAATTCTACTCGCAGATGAAGAAGCCAGATTTCTTATTTTCCATCATCTCCCTCTCATCAAATATACTACTTGCCGAAGCGTATGCAACATTGCAAATCATCAAAAGTATTCGGCTGTTACACAGAAAAATAAATAAATACTAACACTTCCATAAAAATGAAAATCATATGGCATGCCCAGAGAGTCGATAATGCGAGATCCATTATCCATACAAATTAACTTACATTAATTCCATCATAAACATCTGCTTCTTGCAAATCCTACATTCTACATGTGTTTCGAAACAACAAAAATGCCTATGCTCATTCTTACAAAGAAAAAAAATTCATACAAACATGGAATTTAATATAAGTTAAAAGAAGCAAAATCATATATTTGCTTCTTGTTCACACTCACAGGATAATTTTTCTTTCAAAATGTGAGAAAATCCAAATAAATTTATCCTTTCTTTCATTTTACGTGAAATCATGTTTCTGGTCTCATTCCCTCTTACACAATAAATTCATTCTTACTGCTGTCATATCAAAACCAAGAACCAATCCAAATTCATTACCCAAGCTAAATCGAAATCGTAACATCGATGCATGCGCCGGACGGTGGGGCTTCCTAACACAAAAAAGGCTTCATGATAGCATTGTATATACTCGTACACTTTATAGTATTCTCACTTCGTGTATACGACGATACGCCACCATACGACGTAAGGCCAAAACAAATTATATTAGTTTATGCACATTATGTGGGTTTATTTTTGTTTTCCTCCAATCTCCTGAATGGGAATATGAGAATGAAGATCATTCAGGTAGCGACTACCGATGCCGATGGTGGCTGATGTTTGACGTAGCGCACATTCTCATCGGGTAGATTTATCGTATTTTATTTTATTTTATTTGTTGGCTCTGATGAAGGTATCAGCAGAATATTTTTATTTGGTTTTGCGCAAACAGCTGATTTTTTGTTCTCCTTCATGCTCGTGAATAGGTATATGAGAAGTAAGAAGACACAGGTAGCGTTGGTGGTGGACGGTAGGGCGGAAAGGTGAAGGAATTATTATCGGGTAGACTTATGCCATATTATTTGTTTGCTCTGATGGAAGTTTGGGGTAGGTTATGTTTTCTGGTATTTAATACAATTGGAATGTGTGTGTATGATCGTTGAAGGAGAGTTGCATTTCAGGATTGAGGTTTCTCGAATGATTTTCTTTATAATCCATATTTGCAAGCGAAAAATGGATATCATATTTAAAGGTAGGAGCGATGGTGGATAAAGGAAGGTGGGAGAATTGTCGTCGAGTAGTGGATGGTATATTATTTGTTGGCTTCGATGAAAGTTTGGGGTAGGTTATGGCATATTGCAATTATACCATCACAGTCACCCGTAACTTGTTTCTTTGTATTCAATACAATTGGTGTCTGTGTTCACATCGGTGAAGGAGATTCGCATATCAGCACTGACGATTCCCAAATTATTTATAAACCATATTTGCATCTGAACAAATATTAATTGAGGCAGAGATAAAAAAAGACAAGACGAGTTATAGTGTATTCCCAGCTACATTGCGAACGATCCGTAAGGGTTTCCATTTTAAAAAGAAAATCGTGGATGTTTTGGGACGCGTCAAATGCAATTTGCCACTTTTCAATTTTACAAACTGAACTTACTGAAGAAGTGTGTTGACTTATTGGTGGTGCTTGTCTGCGTTGGGTCGATAACGAAGCGTTATTTAAAAAATGTTCGAAGACAGAACGAGCGTTCGAAGGTCTCGTAGGATTCACATTGGGAGTATTTAAATTCAAATTGCCCAATCTTCCAACTAAGGTATCTCCAATAGACTGCATTTCACAAATAAAAACTCGTTGATTTACCTCGAGTATTCGTGAACAGGTGGAGGATGTTCATTAATATCTCGTCGCTCATTATTGTTATCACTATTGTGGTTACTTACCTGACCCGATTCCATTGCTGCAGGAGGGTTATCTACCAGTTGTGGTAAAATCTCATCCTGGCTTAAGCCTACACTAGCCCCAGGTGGAATACGACTAACTATTGGCCTGGATTGCATTGCTCCTGAACGGGGAGTTATATTTCCAAAAGTGGACGAATTTCTCAAATTACTTGGTCTTTCTCTAGAACGTGTATGTGGAACTCTATTATCCATAATAGGAAATTTCGGACTTTTAACCCTATTCCTGCCACTCTGTGACTGCGTAAGTCACTATTTTATTTTAAACTATTATACATTTTTTTTTTAATTTTTTAACGCAAAATCAGTGTAATGTATTTTATTATTGGTCACAACGTTACTGTTATATACAATTTTTGTTTTTTTATGTTTCGATATTGTTTACGTATTACATAAAATATTTAAAAATAACATAAACTGCTACGTAGTGACTCTAAGACACTTCAACGACTTTAAATTTATAGTTCGTTTACAGCTAAATAAATGGAACTGTATATTGTTTATTCATGTTAGAATTTGATCTGTTGCGAAATAGAATATTTACTGTAAGAAGGACGTAAAGGTCGTGAAAGTGGTAACAAAACTGCTGAATTAATTATAGGACAAGATGGAACTTCAATACCACCAAACTAGCAAGGCCGACCTTCAGCTCGTAAAATCATCCGAGGCAAAGTAAATGAAGTTGTGTTACTCCCTTTAAAACACATTGATCATCCTGTGGATGCATTTACGCTGTTTTTTACTGACGTAGTAGAACTTATTGTAAAATACACTAACTTAGACGGAATGAACACAGTAAGCAACAAATGGAAGATGACCGATATGGTGGAAATTCGAGCTTTCATAGGAATATTGATCGATGCTGGATTACGCAGGCAAGGTGGCACGTCCTATGAGGAATTTTGGAATCGGAAGTCCATTTTACTGTTACTGCTGCCCTTATGAAAAAGGACGATCTTTTAAACAATGCAGTGGTATTTGTCAGAAACCCGTGTGTAATGAGCATTCACAGAAAACTTTTGTTTGCCTTACATGTCAAAATAAATAGTTAAATAAGTTAAATAATAGATCCCTAAATTATTTGTATTTAATTTCCTTTTTTCCAATAAAATAAATGAATTCTCTATGTATTTTGTATTAGTGTCTCCAACTCATTCCCTGGCAGCTAACGTTAGTCGAATGACATGGCAGTAATAGGGTTAAATAAAACTTCAAAAGTTTTTAACTTTCAATATCTTTTAATAAATCTATATTAAAAAAAAATTAATACATGCATAATTTGGGGTCAGCGCGGTTGGTGCTAAATTCGATATTAAATACGATATTAAATTTGATAAGATTAAATACAATATGCTTAAGAGCAATATATCTGTCTTGGTAAACACACGGACTGTGCAAATCAATGCACACAATACGAACAACACTGTATATAATTGGCAACTATAGGTAACATAGCAATATAGTCCAGTGTAAGAACTACCAGACAATGGACTATACTATAAAAGAATTAGGATTTATATATTATAAAAATATTCATATGCGCAACTTGTCCTTTCACGAATAAAATTAGACCAAAACAGTTCAACTCTTTCTGATATTCAATAGTCGCAACGCGGATTACAATTAAAACTATGAATATACCGGGACTATACTAATGAAAGCCATACTCAACTTGAACCGCCAAGAGACGCAATACAACACTCTTCAATTGCTGCAGCTTAGCTCTAGAGTTAGCCAGCATAATCTTTGTAGTGACGTTCTTAATGCCTCGAAGTATATCTAATGTTAGAACATGTTTAATGCAGAAGAGAAACAATCAAGCAACCTCCATTAAGCAAAAAATAGCAACAAGTGACTTTCCTCAATGCTTCATTAAAAAGGTACATGGACTTTAAAATATATAGGTAGCAGCAATTTCACTTGTTGATTAAAGATAAATAAACTTGCGCAATACTCCTATAAAATATGTCGTTCATCGAATTTAGTAATCTAGCTCCACGCAAAACAACGAAAATTCTTACTATCCATATAAATATTCATCTTATAGGTACCTATCGAACGGCATGGCACAATACTGAAAAAAAATAAATTATGTCATTGCTTTAAAAATGAGATCGAATATTTCTAAATCAATTACAAAAAAAAACATAGGGACGGGCTACAGTCCGCTTAGGCGAACTTTTGGATACCCTATTCTTATTCCTATCCCTCATAAGTGGGCGTGACAAAAGTCTAAGTATGGTTGAATTGTTAAGAACGCTCTACATATTTTGTTATATAACATTTAAAGGATTTTATCAAAAAAAAAACGCTCCCTAGCTCAAACTTGGGTGTTTCAATAAAATTGTTTTATTTAATTGTGGGCGTGTCAGTAGGCGGATTTAAAAAAAATTAACACATGAGAATAAAGGGCTACTAGAGAGTATATATTATAAATTTCAGCTCCCTAGCTCAAACTTTGAATTTTCAAAAAAAAAAAAATTAATTGTGGGCGTGTCAGTGGGCGGATTTTGAAAATATTTACACATGAGCATAAAGGGCCCATAGAGAGTATATACTATAAATTTCAGCTCCCTAGCTGAAACTTTGGATTTTCAAAAATTAATATACCCTTAGAATAGGGTAAAAAAAAATTATTTTATTTATTTGTGGGCGTGTCAGTGGGCGGATTTTCAAAATTTTTTATCCCGAGCAGCTTAAGGAGTCATAGATCATATATAAAAAATTTCAGCTTTCTAGCTCAAAATTCGATTTTTTCCAAAATTTGGTTTTTTTGAGTTTGTGGGCGTGTCTGTGGGCGGATTTCAAAAATTCGTAAACTAGATTATTTCGGGACCCTAGAGAGTATATGGTTAAAATTTCAGCTCTCTAGGTCCAGTTTAAAGGCCTAATTTTTGGCTACAGACGGACGGACGGACATGGCTAGATCGACATTACTATCGATGCTGATCATAAATATAGTAACTTTTAGGGGTCTACGGGCAATATTAAGGTATGTTACAAACTATGCGTCAAAATTAATATACCCTTAGAATAGGGTATAAACATACGGACGGGCTACAGTCCGCTTGGGCGAACTGTTGGATACCCTATTCTTATTCCTATCCCTCATAAGTGGGCGTGACAAAAGTCTAAGTATGGTTGAATTGTTAAGAACGCTCTACATAATTTGTTATATAACATTTAAAGGATTTTATCAAAAAAAAACGCTCCCTAGCTCAAACTTGGGTGTTTCAATAAAATTGTTTTATTTAATTGTGGGCGTGTCAGTAGGCGGATTTAAAAAAAATTAACACATGAGAATAAAGGGCCCCTAGAGAGTATATATTATAAATTTCAGCTCCCTAGCTCAAACTTTGAACTTTCAAAAAAAAAAAAATTAATTGTGGGCGTGTCAGTGGGCGGATTTTGAAAATATTTACACATGAGCATAAAGGGCCCATAGAGAGTATATACTATAAATTTCAGCTCCCTAGCTGAAACTTTGAATTTTCAAAAATTAATATACCCTTAGAATAGGGTATAAAAAAATTATTTTATTTATTTGTGGGCGTGTCAGTTGGCGGATTTTGAAAATTTTTTATCCCGAGCAGTTTTAGGAGTCATAGATCATATATAAAAAATTTCAGCTTTCTAGCTCAAAATTCGATTTTTTCCAAAATTTGGTTTTTTTGATTTTGTGGGCGTGTCTGTGGGCGGATTTCAAAAATTCGTAAACTTGATTATTTCGGGACCCTAGAGAGTATATGGTTAAAATTTCAGCTCTCTAGGTCCAGTTTAAAGGCCTAATTTTTGGCTACAGACGGACGGACGGACATGGCTAGATCGACATTACTATCGATGCTGATCATAAATATAGTAACTTTTAGGGGTCTACGGGCAATATTAAGGTATGTTACAAACTATGCGTCAAAATTAATATACCCTTAGAATAGGGTATAATGATAGAAATCGGTACCTTTTGCGACAAGATATAGCCGAAACAGTGAGAGTCTAAAATGCGACAAACTCATAATATCTCATTTGATGAAAAATACCGAAATCAAATTTTATTCAATTTTTCCTTTCAAACGAATCGCCTATTCCATAATTTCTACTCGCAGACGAAGAAGTCAGATTTATTATATTTCCATCATCTCAACAACATTGCAAATCATCAATTACACAGAAAAAACATAGGGGCGGGCTACAGTCCGCTTGGGCGAACTGTTGGATACCCTATTCTTGTTCCTATATCTCATAAGTGGGCGTGACAAAAATTTAAAGGATTTTAACGAAAAAACTAAGCTTTTGTAAATAAAAACGCTCCCTAGCTTAAATTTTGGTTTTTCAATAAAATTGTTTTATTTAATTGTGGGCGTGTCAGTAGGCGGATTTAAAAAAAATTTAAGTATGAGCATAAAGGGCACCTAGAGAGTATATACTATAAATTGCAGCTCCCTAGCTCAAACTTTGGACTTTCAAAAATAAAAAAAAATAATTGTGGGCGTGTCAGTAGGCGGATTTTGAAAATATTTACACATGAGCATAAAGGGCCCCTAGAGAGTATATATTACAAATTTAAGCTCCCTAGCTCAAATTTTGGTTTTTCAAAAAAAATATTTTATTTAATTGTGGGCGTGTCAGTGGGCGGATTTTGAAAATTTTATGTCCCAAGCAGTTTTATGGGCCAAAGATCATATATAAAAAATTTCAGCTTTCTAGCTCAAAATTCAATTTTTCCCAAAATTTGTTTTATTTAATTGTGGGCGTGTCAGTGGGCGGATTTTGAAAATTTTATGTCCCAATCAGTTTTATGGGCCATAGATCATATATAAAAAATTTCAGCTCTCTAGCTCAAAATTCGATTTTTTCCAAAATTTTTGTTTTTTTGAGTTTGTGGGCGTGTCTGTGGGCGGATTTCAAAAATTCTTAAACTTGATTATTTCGGGACCCTAGAGAGTATATGGTTAAAATTTCAGCTCTTTAGGTCCAGTTTAAAGGCCTATTTTTTGCCGACGGACGGACGGACGGACGGACATGACTAGATCGACATTACTATCGATGCTGATCATAAATATAGTAACTTTTAGGGGTCTACGGGCAATATTAAGGTATGTTACAAACTATGCGTCAAAATTAATATACCCCTAGAATAGGGTATAATAAATACCTACATACTTACATTTCCATACAAATGAAAATCATATGGCATGACCAGAGAATCGATAATCCATTATCCATGCAAATCAACTTACTTGGAAATCCTACATGCTACCTGTGCTGCTAAACAACAAAAATGCCTATGCTCCTTCTTACAAAGAAAAAAAAATACAACATACATGGGAATGCAATTATGAAAGGTTCGATAAAGAGAGATAAAGCAGTTTATTTGTGTGTAAAAAAAATGGTGTGAGCAGAATTGAAGACACAAACCTTCCAAACGGCATCTACCAACGTGAGGAAAAAATAAAAAAAACTCGCTGTTATGATAATACCATTGTACGAGTATATAAACCTTATAGTAGTGCAACCGTGCGTAAACGACGATACGCCACCAGTGCGCATTCGCCCGCAACAAATCATGATAGTCTAGTTCTACACCATTCTCGTGCTGGGAATATGAGTAGGAGGATGATCCAGGTAGTGGTGGTGGTTGGCAAAGCAGGTTTCGTGTAGATTTATGGTACTCGTATATTTATACCCTATTCTAGGGGTATATTAATTTTGACGCATAGTTTGTAACATACCTTAATATTGCCCGTAGACCCCTAAAAGTTACTATATTTATGATCAGCATCGATAGTAATGTCGATCTAGCCATGTCCGTCCGTCCGTCCGTCCGTCCGTCCGTCCGTCCGTCGGCAAAAATTAGGCCTTTAAACTGGACCTAGAGAGCTGAAATTTTAACCATATACTCTCTAGGGTCCCGAAATAATCAAGTTTACGAATTTTTGAAATCCGCCCACAGACACGCCCACAAACTCAAAAAAACAAAATTTTGGAAAAAATCGAATTTTGAGCTAGGAAGCTGAAATTTTTTATATATGATCTATGACTCCTAAAACTGCTCGGGATATAAAATTTTCAAAATCCGCCCACTGCCACGCCCACAAAAAAATAAAACATTTTTATTGAAAAACCAAAATTTGAGCTAGGGAGCTGAAATTTTTAATATATACTCTCTAGGGGCCCTTTAAGCTCATGTATAAATATTTTCAAAATCCGCCCACTGACACGCCCACAAATAAATAAAACAATTTTTTTGAAAATCCAAAGTTTGAGCTAGGGAGCTGAAATTTATAATATATACTCTCTAGGGGCCCTTTAAGCTCATGTATATATATTTTCAAAATCCGCCCACTGACACGCCCACAAATAAATAAAACAATTTTTTTGAAAATCCAAAGTTTGAGCTAGGTAGCTGAAATTTATAATATATACTCTCTAGGGGCCCTTTAAGCTCATGTATAAATATTTTCAAAATCCGCCCACTGACACGCCCACAAATAAATAAATCAATTTTTTTGAAAATCCAAAGTTTGAGCTAGGGAGCTGAAATTTATAATATATACTCTCTAGGGGCCCTTTATGCTCATGTGTTAGTTTTTTTTTAAATCCGCCTACTGACACGCCCACAATTAAATAAAACAATTTTATTGAAGCACCCAAGTTTGAGCTAGGGAGCGTTTTTTTTGATAAAATCCTTTAAATGTTATATAACAAAATATGTAGAGCGTTCTTAACAATTTAACCATACTTAGACTTTTGTCACGCCCACTTATGAGGGATAGGAATAAGAATAGGGTATCCAACAGTTCGCCCAAGCGGACTGTAGCCCGTCCCTATGTTTTTTGTTTGCTTTGATGAAGGGGTATGTTATGTTTTCTGAATTTTAACACAATTGGTATGTGTGTGTATGATCGTTGAAGGAGAGTCGTATTTCAGCTACTGTGAGGATTCTCAAATGATTTTCTTTGTAATTCATATTTGCAAGTGAAAAATGGATATTCATATTTAAAGGTAGGGCGATGGTAGATAAAGAAAGGTGGGAGAATTGTCATCAAGTAGATTGATGGTATATTATTTGTTGGCTTTGATGGATGTTTGGGGTAGGTTATGGCATATTGCAATTAGACCATCACAGTCACCTGTAACTTGTTTTCTTTGTTTTTAATACAATTGGTGTGTATGTTCACATCGGTGAAGGAGATTCGCATTTCAGCACTGAGGATTCCCAAATGGTTTATAAACCATATTTGCATGTGAAAAAATATTACTTGAGGCAGAGATAAAAAAAGATAAGACAAGTTATAGTGTATTCCCAGCTACATTGCGAACAATTCTTAAGGGTTTCCAATTTAAAAAGAAAATCGTGGATATTTTCGTACCCGTCTAATGCAATTTTCCACTTTTCAATTTTACAAACTGAACTTACTAAAGAAGTTTGTTGACTTATTGGTGGTGCTTGTCTGCGTTGCACAGTGTGACGAATCGCTGATTTAGCTTGGTTTAATAAGGAAAATGACATGCACGAAATTAAACAAAAACCGGTTAAGCCTCCTACGTAATGACTGTGCAATTTTTTTGTTGTTGCTTAGTGCAACAAAAAAAAATCATCTCACACTCCAAATTGTATATAATTTTTTTTATAAGAAGGTCAATTTGAAGAGAAAGTGTTTATATCGGTTTTAATTGGTTCGTGTATATTTTATAGCTTTTTTTTTATCTTTTCTCAATAAGTTAAAAGTCAATTGATATAAAAGTAAGTTTTTCTTAAATAATTAAAGATTTTGTTTAATAGGTATAAGGGGTAAATGAAAGTAAAATTTATAGATAAAATATGTGTTTTTTGTATTCATTAGACGAAAAGTATACCTAGTTGTTCAGTGTTGTCCAAGTTGGAGACCGTGTTTGTTCTAAAGCCTTGCATATGCACTGCTAAAATGTGTTTCAACAAAATTTTTCGTTTTTTATGATGCCCATGGAAATCACGAAAAAGCAAATTTTTTATGTTTGGATTTCTTAATTTAAAATTTAGCGCTTAGATGCTGTTTCTGCTTTTGTTGTGGGTTACTTTAGCCATGTAATGTTTTCTGAGGCTGCAACAAAGACAATCAAATTAACCTTTAAAACTTTATGTTTAAGATTTGACGAGACATGAGCCAAAAGTGGTCGGCATAGAGAGCGCTTCGAAAATTCAAATTCTGTGTGGCTAAATGAAAATCTAACATATCCACAACATATCTTAGATGAAATACCTTCTTCATCTAGAGTAGGAAGACCGAAAAAAAAGCTTATAGATTAGATGTCAAGTTGCGGCAGGTAAAATACCAAGGCAGTAAAGAAAAAGTCAAAGCCAGAAAATAACTAATCCAAGAAAAATTTACAAGAGAAACAGGGTTATTGGTAGATATGCCAACTCAATTGTCTGGCAATCCTAATGACGGGAACAAGGCTAGACGATTTTTTAGAGATGATGAAAAGACTGCCCAAATTACAGTGATAGATAAAGAAATTATCAAAAAGTTTCATATCATCTTAGAAGCTCTTGGGTCTGGGTTCCCAATAGATGCAGATTCTTTTGAAAATTATGCCTGGTATTTTAAGCCAGTAAGTGTGCATAAGGCCTTCTTTCATGGAAAACAAATAATTTCTACTTATATACTTCCAAAATAGAAGGTTTAGGGAACTTCTTACCAGAAAAATATCACGTGCAGATAAAAAATACTGAACTCTTACATCGATTGCTTATAACCTCAGATCCAATTCTTAGCAAGTCTAAGATACTTTCCGAGAAGAAAGAAAAGCGTCATGGAACATGAATACTTGCAACTTTTATATGTACCAAATAATTAAAAAAATTAAAATAAGCTGGTTTGTATGTATTGTTTTGTCTTGAAATTTGTAGTCATATGTTAAAAAAATTTGTTATATTCTATTCTGTGAACAATTTCAATTAAAAAAAAACAAAAAATTTAATCTTAATTTAATTTCGCTAAATCAGCGATTCGTCACACTGTGCGTTAGGTCGAAAACGAAGCGTTATTTAAAAAATGTTCGAAGTCGGAACGAGCGTTCGAAGGTCTCGTAGGATTCACATTGGGAGTATTTAAATTCAAATTGTCCAATCTTCGAACTAAGGTTTCTCTAATAGACTGCATTTCACGAATGAAAACTCGTTGGTTTGCCTCGAGTCTGTGGCTTCTTCTTGAACAGGTGGACGTTCATTAATATCTCATCGCTCATTATTATCATCACTATTGTGGTTATCTACCAGTTGTGGTGAAATCTGATTCTGGCTCAAGCCTACACTATCCCCAGGTGGAGTACGACTAACTATTGGCCTGGATTCCATTGCTCCTGAACGGGGAGTTATTTCGAAAAGTGGACGAATTTCTTAAATTACTTGGTCTTCCTCTAGAACGCGTATTTGGAACTCTATTATCCATAATAGGAAATTTCGGATTTTAAATACAACTTCAAAAGTTTTTAAATTTCAGTATCTTTTAATAAATCTGTATTAAAAAAAATTAATACATGCATAATTTGGGGTCAGCGCGGTCGGTGCTAAATTAGATATTAAATTAGATATTAAATTTGATAAGATTAAATAAATTAAGCTTAAGAGCAAGATATCTATCTTGGTAAACAGACGGACTGTGCAAATCAATGCACACAATACGAACAAGACTGTATATAATTGGCAACTATAGGTAACATAGTAGCAACATAGTCCTGTGTAATAACTACCAGACAATGGACTATACTATAAAAGAATTAGGATTTATATAGGTATTATAAAAATATTCATATGCACAATTTATCCTTTCACGAATAAAATTAGACGAATATGAATACAAAAAGCAGTTCAACTCTTTCTGATATCCAATAGTCGCAACGCGGATTACAATTAAAACTATGAATATACCGGGACTATGTAAAATACACTAACTTAGACGAAATGAACACAGTAAGCAACAAATGGAAGATGACCGATATGGTGGAAATTCGAGCTTTCATAGGAATATTGATCGATGCTGGATTACGCAGGCAAGGTGGCACGTCCTATGAGGAATTTTGGAATCGGAAGTCCATTTTACTGTTACTGCTGCCCTTATGAAAAAGGACGATCTTTTAAACAATGCAGTGGTATTTGTCAGAAACCCGTGTGTAATAAGAATTCACAGAAAACTTTTGTTTGCCTTACATGTCAAAATAAATAGTTAAATAAGTTAAATAATAGATCCCTAAATTATTTGTATTTAATTTCCTTTTTTCCAATAAAATAAATGAATTCTCTATGTATTTTGTATTAGTGTCTCCAACTCATTCCCTGGCAGCTAACGTTAGTCAAATGACATGGCAGTAATAGGGTTAAATAAAACTTCAAAAGTTTTTAACTTTCAATATCTTTTAATAAATCTATATTAAAAAAAAATTAATACATGCATAATTTGGGGTCAGCGCGGTTGGTGCTAAATTCGATATTAAATACGATATTAAATTTGATAAGATTAAATACAATATGCTTAAGAGCAATATATCTATCTTGGTAAACACACGGACTGTGCAAATCAATGCACACAATACGAACAACACTGTATATAATTGGCAACTATAGGTAACATAGCAATATAGTCCAGTGTAAGAACGACAATGGACTATACTATAAAAGAATTAGGATTTATATATTATAAAAATATTCATATGCGCAACTTGTCCTTTCACGAATAAAATTAGACCAAAACAGTTCAACTCTTTCTGACATTCAATAGTCGCAACGCGGATTACAATTAAAACTATGAATATACCGGGACTATACTAATGAAAGCCATACTCAACTTGAACCGCCAAGAGACGCAATACAACACTCTTCAATTGCTGCAGCTTAGCTCTAGAGTTAGCCAGCATAATCTTTGTAGTGACGTTCTTAATGCCTCGAAGTATATCTAATGTTAGAACATGTTTAATGCAGAAGAGAAACAGTCAAGCAACCTCCATTAAGCAAAAAATAGCAACAAGTGACCTTCCTCAATGCTTCATTAAAAAGGTACATGGACTTTAAAATATATAGGTAGCAGCAATTTCACTTGTTGATTAAAGATAAATAAACTTGCGCAATACTCCTATAAAATATGTCGTTCATCGAATTTAGTAATCTAGCTCCACGCAAAACAACGAAAATTCTTACTATCCATATAAATATTCATCTTATAGGTACCTATCGAACAAGAAGTGGTGGTGCGGCATGGCACAATACTGACAAAAAATAAATTATGTCATTGCTTTAAAAATGAGATCGAATATTTCTAAATCAATTACAAAAAAAAACATAGGGACGGGCTACAGTCCGCTTGGGCGAACTGTTGGATACCCTATTCTTATTCCTATCCCTCATAAGTGGGCGTGACAAAAGTCTAAGTATGGTTGAATTGTTAAGAACGCTCTACATATTTTGTTATATAACATTTAAAGGATTTTATCAAAAAAAAAACGCTCCCTAGCTCAAACTTGGGTGTTTCAATAAAATTGTTTTATTTAATTGTGGGCGTGTCAGTAGGCGGATTTAAAAAAAATTAACACATGAGAATAAAGGGCCCCTAGAGAGTATATATTATAAATTTCAGCTCCCTAGCTCAAACTTTGAACTTTCAATTGTGGGCGTGTCAGTGGGCGGATTTTGAAAATATTTACACATGAGCATAAAGGG
The DNA here is from genome assembly GCA_949715645.1 of Portevinia maculata. Lineage (NCBI taxonomy): Eukaryota > Metazoa > Arthropoda > Insecta > Diptera > Syrphidae > Portevinia > Portevinia maculata. The sequence continues at coordinate 145,416,523 of OX454527.1, read as the reverse complement.
CCCATAGAGAGTATATACTATAAATTTCAGCTCCCTAGCTGAAACTTTGGATTTTCAAAAATTAATATACCCTTAGAATAGGGTATAAAAAAATTATTTTATTTATTTGTGGGCGTGTCAGTTGGCGGATTTTGAAAATTTTTTATCCCGAGCAGTTTTAGGAATCATAGATCATATATAAAAAATTTCAGCTTTCTAGCTCAAAATTCGATTTTTTCCAAAATTTGGTTTTTTTGATTTTGTGGGCGTGTCTGTGGGCGGATTTCAAAAATTCGTAAACTTGATTATTTCGGGACCCTAGAGAGTATATGGTTAAAATTTCAGCTCTCTAGGTCCAGTTTAAAGGCCTAATTTTTGGCTACAGACGGACGGACGGACATGGCTAGATCGACATTACTATCGATGCTGATCATAAATATAGTAACTTTTAGGGGTCTACGGGCAATATTAAGGTATGTTACAAACTATGCGTCAAAATTAATATACCCTTAGAATAGGGTATAATGATAGAAATCGGTACCTTTTGCGACAAGATATAGCCGAAACAGTGAGAGTCTAAAATGCGACAAACTCATAATATCTCATTTGATGAAAAATACCGAAATCAAATTTTATTCAATTTTTCCTTTCAAACGAATCGCCTATTCCATCATTTCTACTCGCAGACGAAGAAGTCAGATTTATTATATTTCCATCATCTCCCTCTCATCAAACATACTACTTGCCTAAGCAAAGGCAACATTGCAAATCATCAATTACACAGAAAAATAAATACCTACATACTTACATTTCCATACAAATGAAAATCATATGGCATGACCAGAGAGTCGATAATCCATTATCCATGCAAATCAACTTACTTGGAAATCCTACATGCTACCTGTGCTGCTAAACAACAAAAATGCCTATGCTCCTCCTTACAAAGAAAAAAAAATACAACATACATGGGAATGCAATTATGAAAGGTTCGATAAAGAGAGATAAAGCAGTTTATTTGTGTGTAAAAAAAATGGTGTGAGCAGAATTGAAGACACAAACCTTCCAAACGGCATCTACCAACGTGAGGAAAAAATAAAAAAAACTCGCTGTTATGATAATACCATTGTACGAGTATATAAACCTTATAGTAGTGCAACCGTGCGTAAACGACGATACGCCACCAGTGCGCATTCGCCCGCAACAAATCATGATAGTCTAGTTCTACACCATTCTCGTGCTGGGAATATGAGTAGGAGGATGATCCAGGTAGTGGTGGTGGTTGGCAAAGCAGGTTTCGTGTAGATTTATGGTACTCGTATATTTTTTGTTTGCTTTGATGAAGGGGTATGTTATGTTTTCTGGATTTTAACACAATTGGTATGTGTGTGTATGATCGTTGAAGGAGAGTCGTATTTCAGCTACTGTGAGGATTCTCAAATGATTTTCTTTGTAATTCATATTTGCAAGTGAAAAATGGATATTCATATTTAAAGGTAGGGGCGATGGTAGATAAAGAAAGGTGGGAGAATTGTCATCAAGTAGATTGATGGTATATTATTTGTTGGCTTTGATGGATGTTTGGGGTAGGTTATGGCATATTGCAATTAGACCATCACAGTCACCTGTAACTTGTTTTCTTTGTTTTTAATACAATTGGTGTGTATGTTCACATCGGTGAAGGAGATTCGCATTTCAGCACTGAGGATTCCCAAATGGTTTATAAACCATATTTGCATGTGAAAAAATATTACTTGAGGCAGAGATAAAAAAAGATAAGACAAGTTATAGTGTATTCCCAGCTACATTGCGAACAATTCCTAAGGGTTTCCACTTTAAAAAGAAAATCGTGGATATTTTCGTACCCGTCGAATGCAATTTTCCACTTTTCAATTTTACAAACTGAACTTACTAAAGAAGTTTGTTGACTTATTGGTGGTGCTTGTCTGCGTTGCACAGTGTGACGAATCGCTGATTTAGCTTGGTTTAATAAGGAAAATGACATGCACGAAATTAAACAAAAACCGGTTAAGCCTCCTACGTAATGACTGTGCAATTTTTTTGTTGTTGCTTAGTGCAACAAAAAAAAATCATCTCAAACTCCAAATTGTATATAATTTTTTTTATAAGAAGGTCAATTTGAAGAGAAAGTGTTTATATCGGTTTTAATTGGTTCGCGTATATTTTATAGCTTTTTTTATCTTTTCTCAATAAGTTAAAAGTCAATTGATATAAAAGTAAGTTTTTCTTAAATAATTAAAGATTTTGTTTAATAGGTATAAGGGGTAAATGAAAGTAAAATTTATAGATAAAATATGTGTTTTTTGTATTCATTAGACGAAAAGTATACCTAGTTGTTCAGTGTTGTCCAAGTTGGAGACCGTGTTTGTTCTAAAGCCTTGCATATGCACTGCTAAAATGTGTTTCAACAAAATTTTTCGTTTTTTATGATGCCCATGGAAATCACGAAAAAGCAAATTTTTTATGTTTGGATTTCTTAATTTAAAATTTAGCGCTTAGATGCTGTTTCTGCTTTTGTTGTGGGTTACTTTAGCCATGTAATGTTTTCTGAGGCTGCAACAAAGACAATCAAATTAACCTTTAAAACTTTATGTTTAAGATTTGACGAGACATGAGCCAAAAGTGGTCGGCATAGAGAGCGCTTCGAAAATTCAAATTCTGTGTGGCTAAATGAAAATCTAACATATCCACAACATATCTTAGATGAAATACCTTCTTCATCTAGAGTAGGAAGACCGAAAAAAAAGCTTATAGATTAGATGTCAAGTTGCGGCAGGTAAAATACCAAGGCAGTAAAGAAAAAGTCAAAGCCAGAAAATAACTAATCCAAGAAAAATTTACAAGAGAAACAGGGTTATTGGTAGATATGCCAACTCAATTGTCTGGCAATCCTAATGACGGGAACAAGGCTAGACGATTTTTTAGAGATGATGAAAAGACTGCCCAAATTACAGTGATAGATAAAGAAATTATCAAAAAGTTTCATATCATCTTAGAAGCTCTTGGGTCTGGGTTCCCAATAGATGCAGATTCTTTTGAAAATTATGCCTGGTATTTTAAGCCAGTAAGTGTGCATAAGGCCTTCTTTCATGGAAAACAAATAATTTCTACTTATATACTTCCAAAATAGAAGGTTTAGGGAACTTCTTACCAGAAAAATATCACGTGCAGATAAAAAATACTGAACTCTTACATCGATTGCTTATAACCTCAGATCCAATTCTTAGCAAGTCTAAGATACTTTCCGAGAAGAAAGAAAAGCGTCATGGAACATGAATACTTGCAACTTTTATATGTACCAAATAATTAAAAAAATTAAAATAAGCTGGTTTGTATGTATTGTTTTGTCTTGAAATTTGTAGTCATATGTTAAAAAAATTTGTTATATTCTATTCTGTGAACAATTTCAATTAAAAAAAAAACAAAAAATTTAATCTTAATTTAATTTCGCTAAATCAGCGATTCGTCACACTGTGCGTTAGGTCGAAAACGAAGCGTTATTTAAAAAATGTTCGAAGTCGGAACGAGCGTTCGAAGGTCTCGTAGGATTCACATTGGGAGTATTTAAATTCAAATTGTCCAATCTTCGAACTAAGGTTTCTCTAATAGACTGCATTTCACGAATGAAAACTCGTTGGTTTGCCTCGAGTCTGTGGCTTCTTCTTGAACAGGTGGACGTTCATTAATATCTCATCGCTCATTATTATCATCACTATTGTGGTTATCTACCAGTTGTGGTGAAATCTGATTCTGGCTCAAGCCTACACTATCCCCAGGTGGAGTACGACTAACTATTGGCCTGGATTCCATTGCTCCTGAACGGGGAGTTATTTCGAAAAGTGGACGAATTTCTTAAATTACTTGGTCTTCCTCTAGAACGCGTATTTGGAACTCTATTATCCATAATAGGAAATTTCGGATTTTAAATACAACTTCAAAAGTTTTTAAATTTCAATATCTTTTAATAAATCTGTATTAAAAAAAATTAATACATGCATAATTTGGGGTCAGCGCGGTCGGTGCTAAATTAGATATTAAATTAGATATTAAATTTGATAAGATTAAATAAATTAAGCTTAAGAGCAAGATATCTATCTTGGTAAACAGACGGACTGTGCAAATCAATGCACACAATACGAACAAGACTGTATATAATTGGCAACTATAGGTAACATAGTAGCAACATAGTCCTGTGTAATAACTACCAGACAATGGACTATACTATAAAAGAATTAGGATTTATATAGGTATTATAAAAATATTCATATGCACAATTTATCCTTTCACGAATAAAATTAGACGAATATGAATACAAAAAGCAGTTCAACTCTTTCTGATATCCAATAGTCGCAACGCGGATTACAATTAAAACTATGAATATACCGGGACTATGTAAAATACACTAACTTAGACGAAATGAACACAGTAAGCAACAAATGGAAGATGACCGATATGGTGGAAATTCGAGCTTTCATAGGAATATTGATCGATGCTGGATTACGCAGGCAAGGTGGCACGTCCTATGAGGAATTTTGGAATCGGAAGTCCATTTTACTGTTACTGCTGCCCTTATGAAAAAGGACGATCTTTTAAACAATGCAGTGGTATTTGTCAGAAACCCGTGTGTAATAAGCATTCACAGAAAACTTTTGTTTGCCTTACATGTCAAAATAAATAGTTAAATAAGTTAAATAATAGATCCCTAAATTATTTGTATTTAATTTCCTTTTTTCCAATAAAATAAATGAATTCTCTATGTATTTTGTATTAGTGTCTCCAACTCATTCCCTGGCAGCTAACGTTAGTCAAATGACATGGCAGTAATAGGGTTAAATAAAACTTCAAAAGTTTTTAACTTTCAATATCTTTTAATAAATCTATATTAAAAAAAAATTAATACATGCATAATTTGGGGTCAGCGCGGTTGGTGCTAAATTCGATATTAAATACGATATTAAATTTGATAAGATTAAATACAATATGCTTAAGAGCAATATATCTATCTTGGTAAACACACGGACTGTGCAAATCAATGCACACAATACGAACAACACTGTATATAATTGGCAACTATAGGTAACATAGCAATATAGTCCAGTGTAAGAACGACAATGGACTATACTATAAAAGAATTAGGATTTATATATTATAAAAATATTCATATGCGCAACTTGTCCTTTCACGAATAAAATTAGACCAAAACAGTTCAACTCTTTCTGACATTCAATAGTCGCAACGCGGATTACAATTAAAACTATGAATATACCGGGACTATACTAATGAAAGCCATACTCAACTTGAACCGCCAAGAGACGCAATACAACACTCTTCAATTGCTGCAGCTTAGCTCTAGAGTTAGCCAGCATAATCTTTGTAGTGACGTTCTTAATGCCTCGAAGTATATCTAATGTTAGAACATGTTTAATGCAGAAGAGAAACAGTCAAGCAACCTCCATTAAGCAAAAAATAGCAACAAGTGACCTTCCTCAATGCTTCATTAAAAAGGTACATGGACTTTAAAATATATAGGTAGCAGCAATTTCACTTGTTGATTAAAGATAAATAAACTTGCGCAATACTCCTATAAAATATGTCGTTCATCGAATTTAGTAATCTAGCTCCACGCAAAACAACGAAAATTCTTACTATCCATATAAATATTCATCTTATAGGTACCTATCGAACAAGAAGTGGTGGTGCGGCATGGCACAATACTGACAAAAAATAAATTATGTCATTGCTTTAAAAATGAGATCGAATATTTCTAAATCAATTACAAAAAAAAACATAGGGACGGGCTACAGTCCGCTTGGGCGAACTGTTGGATACCCTATTCTTATTCCTATCCCTCATAAGTGGGCGTGACAAAAGTCTAAGTATGGTTGAATTGTTAAGAACGCTCTACATATTTTGTTATATAACATTTAAAGGATTTTATCAAAAAAAAAACGCTCCCTAGCTCAAACTTGGGTGTTTCAATAAAATTGTTTTATTTAATTGTGGGCGTGTCAGTAGGCGGATTTAAAAAAAATTAACACATGAGAATAAAGGGCCCCTAGAGAGTATATATTATAAATTTCAGCTCCCTAGCTCAAACTTTGAACTTTCAATTGTGGGCGTGTCAGTGGGCGGATTTTGAAAATATTTACACATGAGCATAAAGGGCCCATAGAGAGTATATACTATAAATTTCAGCTCCCTAGCTGAAACTTTGGATTTTCAAAAATTAATATACCCTTAGAATAGGGTATAAAAAAATTATTTTATTTATTTGTGGGCGTGTCAGTTGGCGGATTTTGAAAATTTTTTATCCCGAGCAGTTTTAGGAATCATAGATCATATATAAAAAATTTCAGCTTTCTAGCTCAAAATTCGATTTTTTCCAAAATTTGGTTTTTTTGATTTTGTGGGCGTGTCTGTGGGCGGATTTCAAAAATTCGTAAACTTGATTATTTCGGGACCCTAGAGAGTATATGGTTAAAATTTCAGCTCTCTAGGTCCAGTTTAAAGGCCTAATTTTTGGCTACAGACGGACGGACGGACATGGCTAGATCGACATTACTATCGATGCTGATCATAAATATAGTAACTTTTAGGGGTCTACGGGCAATATTAAGGTATGTTACAAACTATGCGTCAAAATTAATATACCCTTAGAATAGGGTATAATGATAGAAATCGGTACCTTTTGCGACAAGATATAGCCGAAACAGTGAGAGTCTAAAATGCGACAAACTCATAATATCTCATTTGATGAAAAATACCGAAATCAAATTTTATTCAATTTTTCCTTTCAAACGAATCGCCTATTCCATCATTTCTACTCGCAGACGAAGAAGTCAGATTTATTATATTTCCATCATCTCCCTCTCATCAAACATACTACTTGCCTAAGCAAAGGCAACATTGCAAATCATCAATTACACAGAAAAATAAATACCTACATACTTACATTTCCATACAAATGAAAATCATATGGCATGACCAGAGAGTCGATAATCCATTATCCATGCAAATCAACTTACTTGGAAATCCTACATGCTACCTGTGCTGCTAAACAACAAAAATGCCTATGCTCCTCCTTACAAAGAAAAAAAAATACAACATACATGGGAATGCAATTATGAAAGGTTCGATAAAGAGAGATAAAGCAGTTTATTTGTGTGTAAAAAAAATGGTGTGAGCAGAATTGAAGACACAAACCTTCCAAACGGCATCTACCAACGTGAGGAAAAAATAAAAAAAACTCGCTGTTATGATAATACCATTGTACGAGTATATAAACCTTATAGTAGTGCAACCGTGCGTAAACGACGATACGCCACCAGTGCGCATTCGCCCGCAACAAATCATGATAGTCTAGTTCTACACCATTCTCGTGCTGGGAATATGAGTAGGAGGATGATCCAGGTAGTGGTGGTGGTTGGCAAAGCAGGTTTCGTGTAGATTTATGGTACTCGTATATTTTTTGTTTGCTTTGATGAAGGGGTATGTTATGTTTTCTGGATTTTAACACAATTGGTATGTGTGTGTATGATCGTTGAAGGAGAGTCGTATTTCAGCTACTGTGAGGATTCTCAAATGATTTTCTTTGTAATTCATATTTGCAAGTGAAAAATGGATATTCATATTTAAAGGTAGGGGCGATGGTAGATAAAGAAAGGTGGGAGAATTGTCATCAAGTAGATTGATGGTATATTATTTGTTGGCTTTGATGGATGTTTGGGGTAGGTTATGGCATATTGCAATTAGACCATCACAGTCACCTGTAACTTGTTTTCTTTGTTTTTAATACAATTGGTGTGTATGTTCACATCGGTGAAGGAGATTCGCATTTCAGCACTGAGGATTCCCAAATGGTTTATAAACCATATTTGCATGTGAAAAAATATTACTTGAGGCAGAGATAAAAAAAGATAAGACAAGTTATAGTGTATTCCCAGCTACATTGCGAACAATTCCTAAGGGTTTCCACTTTAAAAAGAAAATCGTGGATATTTTCGTACCCGTCGAATGCAATTTTCCACTTTTCAATTTTACAAACTGAACTTACTAAAGAAGTTTGTTGACTTATTGGTGGTGCTTGTCTGCGTTGCACAGTGTGACGAATCGCTGATTTAGCTTGGTTTAATAAGGAAAATGACATGCACGAAATTAAACAAAAACCGGTTAAGCCTCCTACGTAATGACTGTGCAATTTTTTTGTTGTTGCTTAGTGCAACAAAAAAAAATCATCTCAAACTCCAAATTGTATATAATTTTTTTTATAAGAAGGTCAATTTGAAGAGAAAGTGTTTATATCGGTTTTAATTGGTTCGCGTATATTTTATAGCTTTTTTTATCTTTTCTCAATAAGTTAAAAGTCAATTGATATAAAAGTAAGTTTTTCTTAAATAATTAAAGATTTTGTTTAATAGGTATAAGGGGTAAATGAAAGTAAAATTTATAGATAAAATATGTGTTTTTTGTATTCATTAGACGAAAAGTATACCTAGTTGTTCAGTGTTGTCCAAGTTGGAGACCGTGTTTGTTCTAAAGCCTTGCATATGCACTGCTAAAATGTGTTTCAACAAAATTTTTCGTTTTTTATGATGCCCATGGAAATCACGAAAAAGCAAATTTTTTATGTTTGGATTTCTTAATTTAAAATTTAGCGCTTAGATGCTGTTTCTGCTTTTGTTGTGGGTTACTTTAGCCATGTAATGTTTTCTGAGGCTGCAACAAAGACAATCAAATTAACCTTTAAAACTTTATGTTTAAGATTTGACGAGACATGAGCCAAAAGTGGTCGGCATAGAGAGCGCTTCGAAAATTCAAATTCTGTGTGGCTAAATGAAAATCTAACATATCCACAACATATCTTAGATGAAATACCTTCTTCATCTAGAGTAGGAAGACCCAAAAAAAAGCTTATAGATTAGATGTCAAGTTGCGGCAGGTAAAAGACCAAGGCAGTAAAGAAAAAGTCAAAGCCAGAAAATAACTAATCCAAGAAAAATTTACAAGAGAAACAGGGTTATTGGTAGATATGCCAACTCAATTGTCTGGCAATCCTAATGACGGGAACAAGGCTAGACGATTTTTTAGAGATGATGAAAAGACTGCCCAAATTACAGTGATAGATAAAGAAATTATGAAAAAGTTTCATATCATCTTAGAAGCTCTTGGGTCTGGGTTCCCAATAGATGCAGATTCTTTTGAAAATTATGCCTGGTATTTTAAGCCAGTAAGTGTGCATAAGGCCTTCTTTCATGGAAAACAAATAATTTCTACTTATATACTTCCAAAATAGAAGGTTTAGGGAACTTCTTACCAGAAAAATATCACGTGCAGATAAAAAATACTGAACTCTTACATCGATTGCTTATAACCTCAGATCCAATTCTTAGCAAGTCTAAGATACTTTCCGAGAAGAAAGAAAAGCGTCATGGAACATGAATACTTGCAACTTTTATATGTACCAAATAATTAAAAAAATTAAAATAAGCTGGTTTGTATGTATTGTTTTGTCTTGAAATTTGTAGTCATATGTTAAAAAAATTTGTTATATTCTATTCTGTGAACAATTTCAATTAAAAAAAAAAAAAAAATTTAATCTTAATTTAATTTCGCTAAATCAGCGATTCGTCACACTGTGCGTAAGGTCGAAAACGAAGCGTTATTTAAAAAATGTTCGAAGTCGGAACGAGCGTTCGAAGGTCTCGTAGGATTCACATTGGGAGTATTTAAATTCAAATTGTCCAATCTTCGAACTAAGGTATCTCTAATAGACTGCATTTCACGAATTAAAACTCGTTGGTTTGCCTCGAGTCTGTGGCTTCTTCTTGAACAGGTGGACGTTCATTATTATCTCATCGCTCATTATTATCATCACTATTGTGGTTATCTATCAGTTGTGGTGAAATCTGATCCTGGCTCAAGCCTACACTAGCCCCAGGTGGAGTACGACTAACTATTGGCCTGGATTCCATTGCTCCTGAACGGGGAGTTATTTCGAAAGTGGACGAATTTCTTAAATTACTTGGTCTTCCTCTAGAACGCGTATTTGGAACTCTATTATCCATAATAGGAAATTTCGGATTTTAAATACAACTTCAAAAGTTTTTAAATTTCAATATCTTTTAATAAATCTGTATTAAAAAAATTAATACATGCATAATTTGGGGTCAGCGCGGTCGGTGCTAAATTAGATATTAAATTAGATATTAAATTTGATAAGATTAAATAAATTAAGCTTAAGAGCAAGATATCTATCTTGGTAAACAGACGGACTGTGCAAATCAATGCACACAATACGAACAAGACTGTATATAATTGGCAACTATAGGTAACATAGTAGCAACATAGTCCTGTGTAATAACTACCAGACAATGGACTATACTATAAAAGAATTAGGATTTATATAGGTATTATAAAAATATTCATATGCACAATTTATCCTTTCACGAATAAAATTAGACGAATATGAATACAAAAAGCAGTTCAACTCTTTCTGATATCCAATAGTCGCAACGCGGATTACAATTAAAACTATGAATATACCGGGACTATACTAAAGAAAGTCATACTCAACTTGAACAGCCAAGAGACACAATAGAACACTATACAATTGCTGGAGCTTAGCTAAAAGCTCTAGAGTTAGCCAGCATAATCTTTGTAGTGACGTTCTTAATGCCTCGAAGTATATCTATTGTTAGAACATGTTTAATGCAAAAGAGGAACAAGCAAGCAGCCTCCATTAAGCAAAAAATACCAACATGTGACCTTCCTCAATGGTTCATTGAAAAGGTACATGGACTTTAAAATATATACCAGCAATTTCACATGTTGATTAAAGATAAATAAACTTGCGCAATACTCCTATAAAATATGTCGTTCATCGAATTTAGTAATTTAGCTCAACGCAAAACAAAAAAAATTCTTACTATCCATATAAATATTTATCGTGTAGGTACCTATTGACCAATAAGTGGTGGTGCAGCATGGCACAATACCGACACAAAATAAATTATGTCATTGCTTTATAAATTAGACTGAATATTTCTAAATCAATTACAAAAAGAATGATATAAATCGGTACATTTTCCGACAAGATATAGCCAAAATAGCGAGAACCTAAAATGCGATAAATTCATAATTTCTCATTTGAAAGAAAAATACCCAAATCAAATTTTATTAAATTTTTCGTTTCAAACGAATCGCCCCTTCCATCCAGAGAGTCGATAATGCGAAATCCATTATCCATACAAATAATAACTTACTTGGTTTCCATCATCAACCTCTGCTACTTGCAAAGCATACGTACATGAACATGCTACCTGCGCTGCCTACGCCTATGCTCCTTCTTACAATGAAAAAAAAAATGCATACACAATGGAATGAAATTCGTTCGGCGGAAAGATTCGAGAGAGACAAACCGGTTTATTTGGTCTTGCTTTCTTCGTTTTCAAAGTGTGTATTTAAAATGAAGATGACAGCAAAAGTTTAGACACAAACATTCTAGCTCAATTCATAACGCCATCTGCATTTAGTCGGCTAAAACAAAAAATTCGACATGATGGCACTACTATAAAGTGTATATACAATGATAATACTAAGTCTATATCATTGTACGAGTATATACACTTTATAGTATTCTCACTTCGTGTATACGACGATACGCCACCATACGACGTAAGGCCAAAACAAATTATATTAGTTTATGCACATTATGTGGGTTTATTTTTGTTTTCCTCCAATCTCCGGAATGGGATTATGAGAATGAAGATCATTCAGGTAGCGACTACCGATTCCGATGGTGGCTGATGTTTGACGTAGCGGACATTCTCATCGGGTAGATATATCGTATTTTATTTTATTTTATTTGTTGGCTCTGATGGAAGTGTCAGCAGAATATTTTTATTTGGTTTTGCGCAAACAGCTGATTTTTTGTTCTCCTTCATGCTCGTGAGTAGGTATATGAGAAGTAAGAAGACACAGGTAGCGTTGGTGGTGGACGGTAGGGCGGAAAGGTGAAGGAATTATTATCGGGTAGACTTGAGCCATATTATTTGTTTGCTCTGATGGAAGTTTGGGGTAGGTTATGTTTTCTGGTATTTAATAAAATTCAAATGTGTGTGTCTGATCGTTGAAGGAGAGGCGCATTTCAGCTACTGTGAGGATTCTCAAATGATTTTCTTTATAATTCATATTTGCAAGTGAAAAATGGATATTCATATTTAAAAGTATGGGCGATGGCGGATAAAGGAAGGTGGGAGAATTGTCGTCGAGTAGTTGATGGTATATTATTTGTTGGCATCGATGAAAGTTTGGGGTAGGTTAAGGCATATTGCAATTAGACCATCACAGTCACCCGTAACTTGTTTCTTTGTTTTTAATACAATTGGTGTGTATTTTCACATCGGTGAAGGAGATTCGCATTTCAGCACTGAGGATTCCCAAAAGGTTTATAAACCATATTTGCATGTGAAAAAATATTAATTGAGGCAGAGATAAAAAAAGATAAGACAAGTTATTGTGTATTCCCAGCTACATTGCGAACGATCCTTAAGGGTTTCCACTTTAAAAAGAAAATCGTGGATATTTTCGGACCCGTCGAATGCAATTTGCCACTTTTTAATTTTACAAACTGAACTTACCTACTGAAGAAGTTTGTTGACTTATTGGTGGTGCTTGTCTGCGTTGCACAGTGTGACGAATCGCTGATTTAGCTTGGTTTAATAAGGCAAATGACATGCACAAAATTAAACAAAAACCGGTTAAGCCTCCTACGTAATGACTGTGCAATTTTTTTGTTGTTGCTTAGTGCAACAAAAAAAAAATCATCTCAAACTCCAAATTGCATATAATTTTTTTTTATAAGAAGGTCAATTTGAAGAGAAAGTGTTTATATCGGTTTTAATTGGTTCGCGTATATTTTATAGCTTTTTTTTTAATCTTTTCTCAATAAGTTAAAAGTCAATTGATATAAAAGTAAGTTTTTCTTAAATAATTAAAGATTTTGTTAGGTATAAGGGGTAAATGAAAGTAAAATTTATAGATAAAATATGTGTTTTTTGTATTCATTAGACGAAAAGTATACCTAGTTGTTCAGTGTTGTCCAAGTTGGAGACCTTGTTTGTTCTAAAGCCTTGCATATGCACTGCTAAAGTGTGTTTCAACAAAATTTTTCTTTTTTTAGGATGCCCATGGAAATCACGAAAAAGCAATTTTTTATGTTTGGATTTCTTAATTTAAAATTAAGCGCTTAGATGCTGTTTCTGCTTTTGTTGTGGGTTACTTTAGCCATGTAATATTTTCTGAGACTGCAACAAAGTCAATCAAATTAACCTTTAAAACTTTATGTTTAAGATTTGACGAGACATGGGCCAAAAGTGGTCGGCATAGAGAGCGCTTCGAAAATTCAAATTCTCTGTGGCTAAATGAAAATCTAACATTACCACAACATATCTTAGATGAAATACCTTCTTCATCTAGAGTAGGAAGACCGAAAAAAAGCTTATAGATTAGATGTCAAGTTGCGGCAGGTAAAAGACCAAGGCGGTAAAGAAAAAGTCAAAGCCAGAAAATAACTAATCCAAGAAAAATTTACAAGAGAAACAGGGTTATTGGTAGATATGCCAAATCAACAGTCTGGCAATCCTAATGACGGGAACAAGGCTAGACGGTTTTTTAGAGATGATGAAAAGACTGCCCAAATTACAGTGATAGATAAAGAAATTATCAAAAAGTTTCATATCATCTTAGAAGCTCTTGGGTCTGGGTTCCCAATAGATGCAGATGCTTTTGAAAATTATGCCTGGTATTTTAAGCCAGAAAGTGTGCATAAGGTCTGCTTTCATGGAAAACAAATAATTTCGACTTGTATTCTTCCAATCGGACAACTTTCAGAAGAAGCGCAAGAGGCAAGTAACAAGGAAAATAGAAGTTTTAGGGAACTTCTTACCAGAAAAATATCACGTGTAGATACAAATACTGAACTCTTAAATCGATTGCTTATAACCTCAGATCCAATTCTTAGCAAGTCTAAGATACTTTCCGAGAAGAAAGAAAAGCGTCATGGAACATGAATATTTGCAACTTTTATATGTACCAAATAATTAAAAAAATTAAAATAAGCTGGTTTGTATGTATTGTTTTGTCTTGAAATTTGTAGTCATATGTTAAAAAAATTTGTTATATTCTATTCTGTGAACAATTTCAATTAAAAAAAAAACAAAAAGTGGCCGAATTTCTCAAATTACTTGGTCTTCCTCTATAACGCGTATTTGGAACTCTATTATCCATAATAGGAAATTTCGGATTTTAAATACAACTTCAAAAGTTTTTAAATTTCAATATCTTTTAATAAATCTGTATTACAAAAAATTAATAAATGCATAATTTGGGGTCAGCGCGGTCGGTGCTAAATTCGATATTAAATCAGATATTAAATTTGATAAGATTATATACAATATGCTTAAGAGCAAGATATCTATCTTGGTAAACAGACGGACTGTGCAAACAATGAACACAATACGAACAAGACTGTATATAATTGGCAACTATAGGTAACATAGTAGCAACATAGTCCAGTGTAATAACTACCAGACATTGGACTACCTATACTAGGTATAAAAGAATTAGGATTTATATATTCTAAAAATATTCATATGCACAACTTATCCTTTCACGAATAAAATTAGACCAATATGAATACAAAAAGCAGTTCAACTCTTTCTGATATCCAATAGTCGCAACGCGGATTACAATTAAAACTATGAATATACTGGGACTATAGTAATGAAAGTCATACTCAACTTGAACCGCCAAGAGACACAATAGAACACTCTACAATTGCCGGAGCTTAGCTAAAAGCTCTAAAGTTAGCCAGTATAATCTTTGTAGTGACGTTCTTAATGCCTCGAAGTACATCTAATGTTAGAACACGTTTAATGCAAAAGAGAAACAATCAAGCAACCTCCATTAAGCAAAAAATACCAACAAGTGACCTTCCTCAATGCTTCATTGAAAAGGTACATGGACTTTAAAATATATACCAACAATTTTACATGTTGATTAAAGATAAATAAACTTGCGCAATACTCCAATTTAGCAATCTAGCTCTACGCAAAACAACGAAAATTCTTATTATCCATATAAATATTCATCGTATTGACCAAAAAGTGGTGATGCTGCATGGCACAATACTGACAAAAAATAAATTATGTCATTGCTTTAAAAATTAGATCGAATATTTCTAAATCAATTACAAAAAAAAATGATAGAAATCGGTACCTTTTGCGACAAGATATAGCCGAAACAGTGAGAGTCTAAAATGCGATAAACTCATAATATCTCATTTAATGAAAAATACCGAAATCAAATTTTATTCAATTTTTCCTTAAACGAATCGCCTATTCCATCATTTCTACTCGCAGACGAAGAAGTCAGATTTATTATATTTCCATCATCTCCCTCTCATCAAACATACTATTTGCCTAAGCGAAGGCAACATTGCAAATCATCAATTACACAGAAAAATAAATACATACTTACATTTCCATACAAATGAAAATCATATGGCATGACCACAGAATCGATAATGCGAGATCCATTATCCATACAAATTAACTTACTTGGAAATCCTACATGCTACCTGTGCTGCTAACCAACAAAAATGCCTGTGCTCCTTCTTACAAAGAAAAGAAATACAACATACATGGTGTCAAAATCAAACGCACTCGTTAGCGGGGTAACAACTTTATTTATTGCCGGTCACAGTAAGAGAGAGCGACTTCATAAACTTACGATCTATTTATAGCCTAGTTTATATTGATATGTACTTATGAAATATGTATAGAAAGAGTAACATTCTTAGCTTAATGTAATGATGCTAATAATAACTTAATTAGTAGTGTACAGACTTAGGGGTGGTTATAAGACAATTCAAATACATAACATCTTCCCCTTTGTAAACTAAGCTCCAATATATAACTGTAATAACTCGATTCGTTTAATTTATCTGCGTTTATTTTGTTCCTTGATTCGGGAAGACCTTCTGGCTTCCTGAATGTCTTGTAGTCTTATTTCCTGCTTCTTAGCTTTGCTTAGCGGTACTTCCGTTTCGTTAACGCCCTTCAATGCCTTACCATTATTTCCAATAAATTCTGTAGGGCTTATATCAGCTAAATATGATTTGTTACCTAGATATTTCTTTTTAATTTGATTTTCATGCACAAATCTTTCATATCCATTTACCACAATAATAAATGTTTTCTTACTAACAATTTTAATAACTTTAGCTGGTATCCATTTAATCATATTTACAAAATGATTCCTATAGAGGACCTCCTCACCCATTTCAAAAATGTTATTAACTTTAAGTTTGGACTCAACCCATGCGTTATTTTTCCCTCTTCTATTAACATCAATTTTTTTATTTGAAATTTTAGTTGTTAATTGTATATTAGGTTTATCGTTTAATACATGTAACAAAGTCCTGGGCTTATAATTAAATACCATTTCGGAGGGTGTTCTGCCAGTCACGGTTGTAGGTGTATTTCGATAATTTAACAAAAACTCATTGACTTTATTTAACAACGTCGTCTCCTTGTCCAGCTCCAAACAGAACCTTTTTAGTACTGACTTAACTGTCTGAACCCCCCGCTCAGCTAAACCATTCGACTGTGGGTGATATGGCGGCGACTTCATCACATTGATCCCCTTACCGCTACAAAATTTCTTGAACACGTATGAATTAAACGGCGGACCATTATCTGAAACTATATTGGCAGGAAGGCCAAAAACTAGGAATAATTTTAATAGTTCTTCTACTAAATTTGATACCGATGTTTTAGGCATTAACTTAATCTCGCAATACTTAGAATATGCATCCATGACTATGAGAAACGTCTTCCCGCTAAAGTGAAAAAAATCTAGGTGTATCCGATCAAAGGGATACCCCGCCTCGACCCACTTCGTGTGAACTATCTCCCTAGGTGTGTTTTGTGTTTGTTCACATGCCGCACAACTTTTTACAAATGCTGAAATGTTATCATCTAACGTAGGCCACCAAACAAACGATCGTGCCAACATTTTCATCCGTATGATCCCTGTATGATTTTTATGTAGCAACTGAAGAACCGAATCCTGTAATGCCTGTGGTATAACTATTCGGTGTGCATAAAATACACATCCCCTTTCTATTGCTAACGCGTTACGTTTTTTAAAATATGGCATCACCCCACTCGTCATCTTTTGGCCGGTGGGCCATCCAAATTGTAAGTATTTATAAACATTTTTCAAACATTCATCCCTTTCTGTAAAGGTTTGAACTAACTCCATATCTACTAAACTTTCTCCTGAAGTAAAGTAAAATATATTTGCTTCTTCTATCTCTGACATCTCTTTAAGTGGTAAACGCGAGAGACAGTCTACGTTCGACATTTGAGACCCCTTCCTATACGAAATAGTATAATTGTACTGAGACAGTATAATAGCCCAACGTTGAAGTCGCGCTGATGCGACTGCCGAGTTCCCCTTATGGGGATGGAAAATCTCCTTGAGGGCTTGGTGGTCCGAACATATTTGAAATTCATGACCGTAGATATATGTATGGAATTTTTTAACCGCAAAAATAATAGCTAAGGCTTCCCTATGTAGCTGTGAGTAATTTTGTTCAGCCGGAGAAAGGGTGCACGATGCAAAATAAACGGGTTTCTCCTCCCCATCAACTACATGGCATAAAATTGCTCCAACCCCATAGGGGCTAGCATCTGCAATCACTACGATTGACTTGTTCGGGTCGTAAAGCTCTAAGATTCGGTTTTCTAAAAGTAACCGTTTACAACTTTCGAAGGCTGATTGGCATTCGGCTGTCCAATCATAGTGAACTCCTTTTTTTAATAAATTGTAAAGTGGATATGCTTTACTACACAGATTCGGTAAAAACTTATTATAGTAATTCAGAAGACCTAAAAATGATTGCAGCTGTTGAAGATTATTTGGTGGTGGTGCATGCACAATGGCTTCGACCTTCATCTCGTTGGGACTTATGCCCTTTTCCGATAACGTGTGCCCCAGGTATTCAACCCTATTTACTATGAACTTGCACTTCTTCAAATTGATATGTATGTTGTGCTTGTGTAACCGCTTTAAGACTTCAAACAATAATTCTTCGCATTCTTTAGGAGATGAACCTCCAATCAGAATGTCGTCTAAGTAGCAGAATACTTTAGGCAATCCCTTTAGGATGCGATCCATTACCGACTGAAATATTGCAGGCGCACACTTTACCCCATAGATCAAACGGGTACACTTGTAAAGACCACGAAGGGTATTCAATACAAAAAGTTCTTGCGATTTCTCTGATACCCGAAGTTGCTGGTAAGCACCTGTCAGATCAATAACTGCAAAACATTTACTACCCGCCAACCCTGCAAAAATATCGTCAGCTAATGGGAACGGATAGTATTGTGTTTCTATACATCGATTCAACGTAACCTTGCAATCTACGCATATTCGGATTGTGCCATCATTTTTTGGAACGATAACAATCGGACTAGCCCACTTGCTGAATTCTACCGGTATTAAAATATCTTCCTTAACTAACCTCGCTAGTTCCGCATCTACCTTATCGCGTAATTTGTATGGTACCCTGTACGGTGCGTGAAAAATTGGCGTCTGATTAGGTTTAAGTACTATTTCGGCCTCATACCCCACAATCGGATGGTTCAACTCCTGCACGGTTATGTTCGGAAATTCCGACTTGATACGCGATAAAAGTTCTGTTTGGGTACTTACTTTGGAGATAGCGTTGCCTTGGAATGTGTTCCTCCATTGTGGAAACAATTTGTCTATCCACGTGCGGCCAATTAAACCCTTGTTGGGCATCTCTCCTTGAACGACTACTAAAGGTAACTTCACTCTGTGACTGCCAGACATAACCTCCACGAATATGCTTCCTAGCTCTCTCAACCTTGAACCTGTGACCGAAACCAAATTAAAACTAGTTTTCATCAATTTAACATTTTTAAACTTATCTAAATATTCTCGTTCGTTGATGATAGATGCCACTGCTCCCGTGTCCACTTCCATAGGTAACTCCACGCCATTCACCACCACTTTTATTTCTTGTGACGGGTTTTCACTGCTTGCGCCCCCTATATGATTCACGTTGGCCTTATTGAATCGACATTTGATCGCTAAATGTCCCTTCTTGTTACACGCGAAGCATTGCCAATTCCTGACGGGACACCTTGACTCCACGTGGTCTGTACGGCCACACCTACCGCATTCCTTTTTCTTCGCGTGATCCGTTTTTGTACGTTGACCAAATTCTGTCTTTTGTCACCAAACTGCGTTTTTTCATCGCGACGTTTCATGTTGCACTTCTTATTCCCACTATAAACTGCGTGCTGGTACATGGGTTGGATGGATCTGGATGCTTTTTCTGATGATTCCATGTTCAGTGCCCTCGTGCAACACTTCTCGAATGTCAAGGAATCATCTCCCAACAGAACTTCTTGGATTTTCCCGCTTTTTACCCCCATTATAAAGCGGTCAGTCAACGCCTCGTCCAAAATGCAAGCTTTATACATGCCCGCCCTAAGATCTATGGCTTCTCCAGAACCAAGTCCACCAACCTTTTCCTTCTGACCCTTGCTATCTACCTGGACTTCAGCTCCCGCTTGTTCCATAAAATCTCCAAAACGGCATGTCTGTGCTGCTGCTTTAAGACGCACAATAAACTCACATAGTGATTCGCCATCTTCTTGCTGAATTTTGTTAAACTTATATCTTTCAGCTCGATTATTTTCTTTTGGCGCAAAATGGTTTCGCAAACGTGTGATTAACTCATCGAACTTAATTTCACTTGGCAATTTAGGCATAGTAAGCGACATGAGAATTTCATAAATTTCTGCGCCCACTACCGTAATGAATAACGCTGTTTCTTCCTCCTTGCTGATGTCATTTATTTTAAAGAACTGCCTCAGTCGATCTTCATAAGCATTGAAATTGCTTCCCGTCACAAACGGTTCAATATACCCCACCAACCGGGACATTATGACTTAAAAAAAAAGTATGTATATTATATTGGGTTACTTTTACCAAAAACAATCCTCGTCGCCAATGTCAAAATCAAACGCACTCGTTAGCGGGGTAACAACTTTATTTATTGCCGGTCACAGTAAGAGAGAGCGACTTCATAAACTTACAATCTATTTATAGCCTAGTTTATATTGATATGTACTTATGAAATATGTATAGAAAGAGTAACATTCTTAGCTTAATGTAATGATGCTAATAATAACTTAATTAGTAGTGTACAGACTTAGGGGTGGTTATAAGACAATTCAAATACATAACACATGGGAATGCAATTATGAAAGGTTCGATAAAGAGAGATGAACCAGTTTATTTGGTTTTCTTTCTTCGTTTTCAAAGTGTGTAAAAAAAATGGTGACAGCAAAATTTAAGACACAAACCTTTAAAACGCCATCTACCAACGTGAGGCCAAAATAAAAAACTCGCTGTTATGATAATACCATTCTATATAAACTCTTGTAACAAGAATATTTGCCACTACAAATATAGTATCACGGTTACACTTGTAACAAGGCAGAACGACAACACTGGACTGTACAGAGGGGTAGGGAAAGAACAATTATTGTGGGGAGTACAGATAGCGACACCAACGAAGAAGGACACTTTGTGGTTGGTAGGAGGAACTGAACAAGTTATTATTAAAATTGGTTTAAGTGGATATAGAGAGTTTCTGGTGTTAAAGATCATAAAGAGTTTCTAGTGTTAAAGATCAGAAGTGGGATGAAGCCTATTAAATTAAAGATAAGTGACATAAAAAACAGTTATAATTTGGGTTTGATATCATGTAAGTGATTAGATATTTATGGCGTGAATCTTTGGAGCATGTTGTGGACAGCATTATTTAAAGTGGTTTGATACTGCAATTATCACTGATGGTGATAACGTTTTTAATAAGTGAGGTTTTGGTCTACAAGACTTTACCTTATTCGGTAGTCATTTAATATTTTATGGTTTTGGGTGAAGACGCGACACTGACCGTTATGTGTTTTGTTTGTGTGGAACCGATTGTGCTTGCATTTTCAGTTCATGGAAAAGTAACACTATCTCTGTTCCCATGGAAATTTGCGAAGAAGTGTCTGTGTCGCATGCTATTGTGTTGATCTATAGATTTAAATAAGTAATAAATGGTGGCAGAATCCAAAGTGAGTTGATGAGAAAGAGATGGTCGGTGTAGTTGCATTTTCGGTTTACGAAAAAGCATAAGATCATTTCTTTATCTGAAATGAGAGAGTAGTTTGGAGAAACATTTTGTTGAATATTTCTTGGCATGAGCGTGCATTTTCGGTCTACGAAAAAGCATAATGCTGTCTCTTTCGGATGAAAATATAAAGAAGCAAAAAAAAACGAACTCGAATTATTGTTGTGTTTGAAATACAACATGATTAAGATGGAAGGACGAGATGAGTGTTGAAATTGAAGCGGTGTTGCAGTGTGCTCTGAATTTTCTCGCTTGTTGATCAGGCATTTGTTTGACAATATCTGTTAAATAGATTGTAATGTGCGTAATCAAGTTGGTGGCATTAGCTGGACATTTTCTTGGGGCGTCAGTTGCAGTGACAATTGTGATGCATCAGTTATAAATACACATATTAGAAGCGACTATGTTTCATTTTGTTCAAAACGAGTGATGCCTACATGCTTGTGTTCGGATTGTTTCAATGGGTAATAAATGTTTTAAGCCAGATAAATTGGAAAGTTAATATTAATTCGGTGCAGCTGCTGTCTGTTAGAAGGATGAATATATACACATGAACGTGTGTGCGTGTTGAAGTAGTGTTATTTTGATTCACAAAATAGAATTGTTTAAATTAAGTATCCATCTTGATCGAGGCGATATTCCAGTCGTAGTGGTCAAAGTTTAACGGTGACCGTTATTTTAAAAGTAATGGCTGAGATAGATTGCGTTTTCAGTATATGAAAGAGTAATGCTGTCTCTGTATAAGATGTGCAAATAATGGTGTATGTCCATAGCTGTGGATAAAAAGAAAAAGAAAGAGCATATCTGTAGTTGGTGCTACTTTGAGACCAGGTGTATGCGATAAGGAGATCGCTACAATGCATTTTAAAATTGTTATAGAGTGTAATGATGTTGTGGATGGCTATTGATATTGATTCTGCGTTTTCGGTGTACGGAAAAGTATACAATCATATCTATTTAATCTAGCTATGTATAAAGAGTTGTGTAGTTGGTGCTACTTTGAGACGAAGTGTATGCGGTAAGGAGATCGCTGTAATACATGTTAAAATTGTTATACAGTGCAATGATGTTGCGTATGGCTACTGATATTGATTCTGCATTTTCGGTGTACGGAAAAGTATACAATCATATCTGTTTAGCCTGTGCGAGAATTGTAGCTGGATAACGTGAGCAATCTGACACAATATTAATGGAAAAATATTTTTGCTCGGTATATCTACGAAATAGTGATATTAATTTGAATTTTGACAAGTGTGATGAGTCGATTAGAAATAATTACCCTCATATAATGAGTAATCACATTTGCCTACGTGTAGTAATTTTTTAAAGACTTTTAGTTATGCTCCTTGTATTTTGCGTAGGTATTGCAATCGCCTTTATTTTATTGGTAACGTTGTAGATAAGATTTGAATCGTAAAGATGATTCCGTTGGTCTGCCTGTATAAGGAGATCGAAGGAGTTGAATTTATGATCTGTTGAACGGTCAATAATGTTGAGTTTGTTAATTTATATTTATTTAAGATAATGCAAAGTTGGTTCGAATAGCATTACATGTTTCTAGTAAATTAAACGTATTCAATCGTCGTGATGGAATTTTATTAAATTGATATTGTTCGAAGCGCATGAACGAACGTTATTTTAAAAGAGTGGCAAGGATAGAGTGCGTTTTCAGTACCTACATGAAAAAGTGTTTCTGTCTCTGCCTTAGAATTGCAACCGGTGTATTAGCATATAAATAACACGGTGTATATCTGCGATGGTAGAATCTGTACCTAGTTGTTCCTTTTAGATGAAACTTGTGGAAAAAGAAGATAGCCGCATTACGACTTGAAATAGTTGGATTGCAGTTGCACGTGGCAGCAAAATATAATATGCGTTTTCGACATACGGAAGAGCATAGCTTTATCTCAGTCTTATCAAGCTGAGATGCGGAGGTGAATAAGTCCGCAATATGATTAGCGATTTATAATTTAAAATGTTAATCAGATGTAAGGAAGAATGGTAGCGCGTTTCGGGATACGCAAAAGTAAGCCAGTTACATACACACAATTGTGCTTGGTGAAGTGATAAAATGAAATGATCGTGTTATCGGCTTTCATTGAGAAGTAAAGAGTAATGAACTGAAAAGGCACGATGATAGACAGTGTCCGTCCAGTTTCTCACTGCGTTTTCGGTTTACGAAAAAGTATGTGGAGTGGGTGGTGTGAAAACAACAACAAAGTCGATTGCCATGGGCAAGTAGAACAAAAAGATCAAGAACAAATTGAAACGATACAATACTTTGGGGATGAACGACAAAGTATTTAAATGTTTCCGTTTAAGTTTTCGGTTTACGAAAAAGTATGTTGTTGCAATGTAGGTATGCATGGTTTCTGGCTAGTGTGAGAGTTGTTTGTTTTGGTTGTTACAATGTAGAATACATATAATGGCAAAGAAAGTATGTATATATTGAATTGGAAATATATTGAACTATCTACATTCTTTCAAACGGTTTTACCAACTTGAATTATTATTATTTTCACAATTTGTTAACATATTATTAAATAAAAATGCCCGTTGTTAAAGAGCACTACCTGTGGAGGGCTTCGGCTCTAATGCTGTGACTTATCTTGAATATTTATTTAGAATATTGTATAGTTTAAATTTAATTTATAACATTCGCGAGGTTGGGATCTCTTCAAATTCTGTAAACTGTAGATTGTGAAAGTACTGACAGTACTTATATGCTTACAAAAGAGGCATACATACCTCTTTATCGAGAATACAATTTAAGTCGATGGGAGAGTTGCAGGCATGACATGTTTGCGGAGGTAATGATCATCGATTTCGAAGAGGTTCAGGGATATGTTGGATGCCAAACTCGACGAGGACGTCGATGAAGTCAGAATGGACGAGTCTGTAACAAGATTATTTGCCACTACAAATATAGTATCACGGTTACACTTGTAACAAAGCACAACGACAACACTGGACTGTACAGAGGGGTAGGGAAAGAACAATTATTGTGGGGAGTACAGATAGCGACACCAACGAAGAAGGACACTTTGTGGTTCGTAGGAGGAACTGAACAAGTTATTATTAAAATTGGTTTAAGTGGATATAAAGAGTTTCTGGTGTTAAAGATCATAAAGAGTTTCTAGTGTTAAACTCTATAGTATTCTCACTTCGTGTATACGACGACTACGCCACCATACGACGTAAATACTACATTAAAAAAAGGTATATCCATACTAGCATATTGAAGAACCTTTTCTACACCTTTGCTGTCTCCATTATCTCCCATTCTCGTGAATATGAGGAGGAATATGAAGACATTGTATATAAACCTTATAGTAGTGCAACCGTGCGTAAACGACGATACGCCACCAGTGCGCATTCGCCCGCAACAAATCATGATAGTCTAGTTCTACACCATTCTCGTGCTGGGAATATGAGTAGGAGGATGATGCAGGTAGTGGTGGTGGTTGGCAAAGCAGGTTTCGTGTAGATTTATGGTATATTTTTTGTTTGCTTTGATGGAAGGGGTATGTTATGTTTTCTGGATTTTAACACAATTGGTATGTGTGTGTATGATCGGTGAAGGAGAGTCGCATTTCAGCAGTGAAGATTGTCAAATGTTTTTTTTTTATAATTCATACGAGTATTTGCAAGTGAAAAGCAGATATTCATATTTAATGGTAGGGGCGATGGTGGATGAAGAGAGGTGGGATAATTGTAGTTGGGTAGATTGATGGTATATTATTTGTGTGCTCTGATCAAAGTTTTTGGTGTAGGTTATGGCATATTGCAATTAGAACAAAACCGTCACCTGGAACTTATTTTGTTGTATTTTATACAATTGGTGTGTACCTACATGTTAAGATCGGCGAAGGAGATTCGCATTTCAGCAGTGAGGCATATCATATTTGCATATGAAAAAAATTAATTGAGGCAGAGATAAGATACGACAAGTTAGAGTGTGTGTACGAGCGCGTGCCCTGCTTGTAATAATAGCTGCCGTAGGTTATTCATGAACAACTCAAATTGGTTTATTTATTGGTTCATCAAATAAAAAGGGCATTCATTCATAATCGGTATTCAAAATCATATTAGGTTCATATTTCGTTTGCATTATGTTACACAATCGAATCTCCGAATATAAACAGAATTTTTTCATTTGGTTGTGCACAAGCACCTGAGTGCCT
Source organism: Portevinia maculata (assembly GCA_949715645.1). Taxonomy (NCBI): domain Eukaryota; kingdom Metazoa; phylum Arthropoda; class Insecta; order Diptera; family Syrphidae; genus Portevinia; species Portevinia maculata. Next base: position 145,391,056 of record OX454527.1, on the reverse strand, counting down.
CAGTTTGGGCAGCTAAATATCATTGATTTAGGTATTCTTTTTGATACCTACTTCTTTTTTTTTTTTTTTTTTTTTTTTTGAATGAAAAGTTCTTTATTCTTTTGGAAAAAAAAAAGAGATACATATAATATATAATACATTAAATAATACATTAAATACTTTCATTAAAGAATAAGAACGGGTCAATCTGTAGCCAAGAGGTGACTAGAGGCGAATGACCCTTAAATAAAATTAGTATTGATTAATTGTGGGGTAAGTAGTACAACAATTTCTGAATAAATATCACTTAAACAAAGTGTGAATTTATTTAATTAATTATGCAGTAAGTTTTTGACGAGTGAGCTATCCAAGGTTAAAAGCCATTTTTTGACTTTAGTTAGGAATAAATTGCGTACATTTAAAATTCGAATGTTTTGCGGCAGTTTATTAAAAAGCTTTGGAGCTGAGACAGTAAAAAAATTCGAACAGTGAGTTTTATTTGAAGTGGGCACATTGACTAGAGACTTATTATTTACCCTTAAACTATACACAGTTGAGCTTCTGAAGTTAGAGGAATAACCACTGCGCATAAAGAACACCTTGAGTACCTTATAAACATAAAGATGCCTTAAAGGCAAAACACCAAGACACTGAAACAGAGGCCAGCTACTGCTTAACCTATTTTTATTTAAAATAATTCTGATTACATGCTTCTGTGCTAAAATTATAGGTTCAAGGGTGATATTATAGGCCCCTCCCCAACTTGACAAACCATACTGAAGCTTTGATTGTATAAGCCCGTAGTATATTATTAATAGAAGTTTTTTCGAACAATATGGCCGAAGCATGTATAAGTTTCGCGTTACGGACATCATATATTTTTTCAGTTCTGTTATATGTGCCTTCCAATTCATGTTTTTGTCAATTAAGACTCCTAAATATTTATAACTATCAACTGATTCTATTTTAAAACAGTTGGCAGTACACGGAATTTTTGAGTTGTAATTGTTTTTACCACAAGTGTGAGAAGCCAAGAAAAGTTGTTCGCATTCAGTTGAATGGAAGGGTATGCGACATTCAATAGACTCAGTAGACTTTAGGCTACAAAACATAAGCTTAGTTTTTTCGCTCAGCGAAAGCTGATGCTTTGCGAACCATTGTCTTAAGATTTGCAGGTCAGTTTGCAATTTAACTACAGATTCACATATGGACTTATTTGAATACGTGAACGCCAAGTCATCGGCAAAAGCTGTAACGTTGCTTCCAAACTTTTGAAGAAAAATTGAGTTCACATAAATCAGAAACAAAATGGGACCCAAAACTGACCCCTGTGGTACACCAGTACATATTTCAACAGCACTACTAAAAACTCCTTCAAGCTTAACTCGTTGAGATCTTCCTTTTAAATATGAAGCAAACCAGTTGTGCACTGAACCCCTAAACCCAGCCTTATAAAGTTTATCCAACAGGATGTCATGATTGACCATATCAAAAGCTTTAGTCATATCAATAAAAAAAGCTACTGTGCTGCAGTTACTGTTGAAGCCGGCACATATTTCACTGCTCAATTTTAGTATGGCATCTTCAGTAGATCTACCTTCCCTAAAACCAATTTGTGCATTGCTAAAGTATTTAATTTTGTCTAGAAACGACAACAAACGGCTCTTCATAATCTTCTCAAAAAGCTTAGAGAGAGTTGGAAGTAAGGAAATGGGTCTGTATTGGTTCATATGTTTTCGGTTTCCTTTTTTAAACAATGGAATGACTTCAGCACATTTTAAGTCAGTGGGAAAAATGCCACGATTTACGCTCAAATTGAAAATATGAGCTATTATGTCGACAACAAAAAAGGCAATGCGCTTGAGAAGATAATTCGTAATACCATCAGAAGTACTCGATTGTTTATTATTTAGATACATAATACTTTTATAGATTTCACGCGATGTAAAAGGTTCAAAAACGAAACTATTACTATGAAATTGATCGCCGACTGTGTCTGAAAACAAATCACAACCGCAATCAATTTGAGGTGGACATGGTTTTAATTTAGTAGCAACTGAAGCAAAGTATTTGTTGAAGTTGTTGGCTATATCCACTGTACTGGAGACTGTTCCATTTTCAACTTCGATCTCAAGAATTGTATCTTTGGTGCATTGCTTATTGAGAATACTGTTTACAATTTTCCACTCGCCTTTTAGGTTTCCTTTGCAATTCTCAAATTTATTAGAGTAAAAACTATCTCGGCTTTCTTCTACCTGTTTTTTGACATCCCGGCATAATTCATTATAATTGTGTTTCAGTCGTAGGTCGTGAGGATTACGTTTACATTTTCTCCACATTGAATTTTTCATAGCTATCATTTTAAGTAAACCCTCACTAATCCAAGGCTTGAGACGTTTTAATTTAGAGCTATTAGATGTTCGAGATTGAATTTTAGTAGAACTCTTAGTATGGGTTTTTAAGATTTTTAAAAATGAGTCATAAGCTAATGAAGGATCGGTCTCACCATAAACTTCATCCCAGAACTCAAACTTTAGATCCTCAATTAGTTTATCAAAATTTATTATTTGTTTTACGGGGAACGGTATGTACTTAGTTTTACTTATCTCTTCTGGTATTAAAAGTTCAATAATCAGATTTACCATGCAATGATCAGTAATTCTCAAATCTAGAACATCACTTGATACTTGAATTGAACAATTTTTGTGAATTCTGACAAAAATGTGATCAATGCATGTTTGAGATTTGTGTGTTATACGTGTTGGCTCGTTTACTAGAGATTCTAACCCATGAGATGACATTGAAAGCAGATAGTTATCAGAGTCAGTGGTGCTACTGAGGATATCAATATTCATATCTCCTAAGATCAATAAATTTCTTCTCCTTATGTTTCTAATAAGATTATCCATTTCTTCAATGAATATTGTTTTACTCAAGTTGTTCTCATGCAGGCGGTATACACAAAGAATTGAAAATTGTTCTTTACCTAAATTATAATTTATTTGTAATGCATCAGCACTGTTCAAATTAAGACGTTCAACTTTACAATCGCCCAATATCGAGCTTTTAATAAACACTGCGACGCCACCAGCGCAATAAGAATTATTACAATTACCGAAGATCTCATAACCCGGAATATAGTAACTGGATAGCTCATTGTCGAACACCCAGATTTCAGTTAATATAATGAAAAATGCTTCACAATTTAATGCATTTAAGTGTGCTAAAAAGGAATTAAAGTTTGTTCTCATGCTACGTATATTTTGATGAATTAAACTAATTTTATTACATGTAAAAGTTTCACAATTTTTTGCGTAATTTGAAGTGTTCGAATTCATTTTAGAAGTAAACAAAGCAAACACTTAAAGACCACATAGGTCATCTAAACACCTCACTCTTATTACATCGTCTCCTTCTTTCTTACGCAAAAATATTGTGTTGTTCCTCATCCACATGTACTTGTATTTCTTGTCCAACTTGGTCTTCTTCGTTGCATTGAACAGCTCCCTTGTGTGCGACGTCATGCTGTCATTCAGGTAAACGTTTGTCCCATTATGATGGTCACCAAATATTTTTGTGTTTAATTTAAGTTTATTTTTGAATTTCATTTCCATTACACTGTCTTTTATTTGGCGACGGGTGAATCTCACAACCAAAACATTGGTGATGGGGCTATTGGGAGTTATGGATTTTAAGTTCTTAGCATTCATATTATTATTGTTTATTTTTTTGATAAAGCAAGTGTCTATATCTTGCTCACTTATTTGGACACCAACACCATCGCGAACAATTTTTAGAGCTGATTACACTGCACTAGCATTCTCAACACCAGGTACATTTACAATCTCTATGGTGCTTGCAAGGTTGGATTGCTCCAACCAATGCATTTTATTTTGCAGTGTAGACACAGTAGCTTTCAGTTCACAATTTTCCACTTGGAGGCTAGTGATACGAGAAATAAAGTCTTGATTCATCTTTTTTAGTTCTAGGATTTCATTATAGATTTTGTCAATCGTAATTTCACTTGGTTTTTGATTTTCTATTTCAATTATGGGGTTTTGATTGTCTATTGCACGTTTGGGGGCGAGAGGGATGGGCATATTGTCTGAAGATAAAGAGCGTCTACGCAATGATAGGCAGTGAGAGCATCTCCAACTGCTTTTGTTTTTTTGCATAAACTTAATGTCTGCAGGCATCACATTTGCACACATTCCATGAAAAATAACTTTGCAATCAAAGCACTCAATTTTATTAACATCGTTCCGATCGACCTTTTTCTCACAAATGCAATTATTATTCATTATTGTTGATTTAGTTGAATGATATAAATAACCACAAAATTAACAAAAGTACCGCCGCTAAAAGTTATCGTGTGTGCTCCCCACAAACTCACAACAAGAACTGATACCGTCATACCGACCACTAGCGGCCGATATACTTAATGCAAATTTCGGTTTCAGGATGTCCCAGTAGGTACTAAAGAAATGAAGTATAGTTTAAATTTATCTTTTGAAGTAGGTAGGTACAATTATGAAATTTTATAGGTAGGTACCCAAATGCATTAAAATATTTAACTCCATCAAACGCATGGTTAGACGTATCGCATGTTATAGAAACCCACATTTTTTATTCTAGCCTCGTTAATACCTCAGCCAGAAAAAATATAAGTTTCATATGTATGTATATACATACAGTGAAATCTTCCTTGAGGGGACATTAATGGTGCACATTTTTGTCCGCTTAAGAGAGTTTACCGTTTAAGGCAAATTAAAACAACTTATCCATCTTTAAGCTAAAAAGAAAAGTCTTCATATTCACTTATGTATGTATATACAAAGATGGTATATTAATTGTTGGCTCCAATGGAAATTTGGGGTAGGTTATGGCATATTGCGAGGAGGCCGTAGGATGTTTGCCGGTATTTAATACAATTGGTATGTACCTCCGTCTCACCTGATTACGAACAGGTAGTTTCTTGATTTAATTTTACGAAATTTTTTAACTCCTTCGATAATATGGGAAAAACCAAATGCAATATGAAAGAAGGCTATATTAAGTTTATGTTGTAAAAAAAAATTGGGATTAGGTAGATAAATTCGATTTTATTGATGCTTTTCCCAAAAAGGTTATAAAATTAGTCCTTTTTTTCGTCGCATCTGATTAAAAAAGTAACCATTAGAAGACACATCATATTTTAAACAATATCGAGTACGATGACGCAGATGAAGACTACGCAAGGAACAACACTATAGAAACAGTACTAACGAAAGGATGTTCAGAGAAGCTACAGGAAGGAGCTTTGACGTTCTACGCAGGATTTGCAGCGTTTAAGTTACGGAACAGGATTAATTGCGAAGCCTGCACGCAATTTATGATCGATGAGACAAATTCTTATCGAGAACAAGCCTTGTTAATACGTCTCAAGGCTTATGAGACCACACAAACTGTGTCAGAGTTTGGGAAGCTTACGGTGCCTACTATAAGCTTCGAAAATACTGCGAAAAGAATAAAGGAGATATTCGAAACAGTTTTTCCGGAGGACCGCAAACAAGCAAACTTGGTTGAAAAGCTCATGTCTCAGATGATAAACCAGTTGGAAGTGTCAGAAACCATGACGTGTAGCAATTATGGACACAACGAAGACATCGTTAAATTTATTTTAATCGGACTGATTAAATTTACAATAAAAAAAAACAACACGGATTTAAGGCTGCCAAACTTTAAGGATAAGCATCATGTAAATAAATATCTATAAATAAAGTTATATTTTAATAAATGAATGGGTGTGTTTTTCTGATTTTCATATATAAATACGACAATACTCGTTTCATATATTTATTTTTATTTGTTTTTAGTTATGGTAATATTAATATATACTCGTAGTTTATTTATTTTTTATATATACTTTAGGTATGCGCTTTTGGTTAAAGGACCCTATGCGTTGTTATGTTACGTAATATTTTATTTATTTATTTATGAACTATGCGCGAGGAGTAGGCCTAATGGGGATACCTCGGTGAAAAAAAAACGCATCAAATGTTCCACCTCCTGGGTGATGCGGAAGAGAACAGACTTGTGTTTTTTTTAGTACCAACCACAGCATTAAAAAAAATTTAAATAAAATATTCAATGCTGTGATTGGTACCTATGCCTCGAATATCCAAATTGGTTAAATGGGCATTTCTTTATCTTTAAACTACATACATAATATTCTCAGTATTTGTTTTTTTTTCTTTTAAGAAAGCAATGAAAACATATATTTTTGCATGTCTAAATAGGTAGGTAGTTTGTTTGACATTCATTCAAATAAAAAAAAAAATGTAAATCGACAGGTGAGCTGCCTCTAACAGATATACGTATCCATCAACGTGTTCGCTTATAAATATCTGATAAAAAACAAATCGAATATTTCTGAATCAATTACAAAAGAAATGATAGAAATCGGTGAATTTTTGGACGAGATATACCCAAAATAGCAAGAGCCTAAAAAACCATAAACTCATAATTTCTTTACTTCTTACATGTTCAGTAGGTAAAGTAAAGGAACAAGACCAAACTGTGGTGGATTCCGGGCCACGAAGGTTTTGAAGGCAACGAAAAGGCCGACGACGGGCTGCGATATCACCTAAACATAATGAAAATAGTTGACTCTGCAGAATGCCGGCTATGTCTTTAGGAAGACGAAACAGCTGAACACATTCTAGGTGAATGTCCGGCCTCAGAGAACAACTGAGTTCCGAAGATATAAAGAAGTGGTCTGCTGGTAGCATTATCCGCTTTATACGGAAAGAAGAAATACTACTAGCTTAACATATTTCTGGCCCAGACGGTACAAACGACCTCATAGGTCGCATTACCTTTTTCTTCGCCTTGGCGAACCAGAAGCTAAAAAAAAATATATTGCAAATTTCAGCAAAACCATTTACCACATGGCATGACAACTAATAATAGAACGAAACGAGGAGTAGGCCGTCTGATTAAAGCTCGGTGATTAAAAACACGTATATCTAATGTTACAACATGGGTAATGCGAAAGAGAACCAATCAAGCAACCTTCATTAGAAGCAAAAAACACAAACAAGTGACCTTCCTCAATGCTTTATTGCAAAGGTGCAGCGACTTTAAACAACGAAAATTCGTATTATCCATATAAATATTCATCGTGTAGGTACCTATTGACCAATAAGTGGTGGTGCAGCATGGCACAATACCGACACAAAATAAATTATGTCATTGCTTTATAAATTAGACTGAATATTTCTAAATCAATTTTTACTACACTATCAGCTCTGTGTCGTGGAGTGCTTAAAGCAAGCAACTATCACGAGCAGAAATTGCCGGCACAAAAAGTGCTCTCACAGGCTCATCATTTAGTGCAGGTGTTAGTAAGGACAAAACAATTAAAAATACAATAATTATGTACCTACAAAATACTAACACAGACACAAAATAATGCAAACAATTTAAGACATTAAAGCATTATTACGCAACTTATTTTTTAGCTTAATTTTACTAACATGCAAGTCAATCACATGATCATTTAGATTATAGATTCTACTCATGCGACTAATAGGCTCATGCTTCCCATAATTCGTTCTATGATGGGGGCTAAACAATAGTTCAGCACTGCGCAAATTATGGGCACCACCACGAAAATTAAAGCCAATAGACGACAGCAAGTCAGGTGCATCTATTTGACCGGATATAAGCTGCTGTAAAAAAATGATATCGCTATTAAGCCTTCGTTGAGAAAGGGGTAACATTTGAAGAAGCTTAATACGCTGACTGTAAGGAGGAAGGTTAAAAGGATCATCCCATGGAAGTCCTCTAAGTGCAAATCGAATAAATTTACGTTGAATGGCCTCTATTCGATTTGAATGAATGTTGTAGAACGGCGTCCAAACTTGTGAAGCATACTCTAGAATCGGACGGACAAAACAATTGTACAATGACATAGTAACGTATGGGTCATTAAATTCTTTCGCCCACCTTTTTACGAAGCCCAGCATAGAATTAGATTTATTAACAATAAAATTGATATGCTTGGCAAAAACCAGTTTGGGATCGAAATAAACCCCAAGATCCTTAAAATTATCAACATTACAAAGAATATGTTGAGACAGAGAAGGGATACAAAAAGAATGATATAAATCGGTACATTTTTCGACAAGATATAGCCAAAATAGCGAGAATCTAAAATGCGATAAATTAATAATTTCTCATTTGAATGAAAAATACTCAAATCAAATTTTATTAAATTTTTCGTTTCAAACGAATCGCCCCTTCCATCCAGAGAGTCGATAATGCGAAATCCATTATCCATACAAATAATACTGGGTTTCCATCATCAACCTCTGCTACTTGCAAAGCATACGTACATGAACATGCTACCTGCGCTGCCTACGCCTATGCTCTTTCTTACAATGAAAACAAAATGCATACACAATGGAATGAAATCATTGTATAAGTTAACGACCAATACGCTGAAGATAGAAATTAACTGCAAATACGTTGAGGAAACATAACTCGTTCATTCATCCCATTGATTCCTGCTGACAACGCGTCTGCAGCATAGAATTACCAGTTGCATTCCATCACGTACGTGACGAAATGTGGGAACGAGTAAAAGTGCTTGTGTCTGCAGTAATTAGCTATTTAAGGTTTAGATTTTAAGTAATGTAATTAGTATTATTAAGTTCGGGTTTTATTAAATAAAGAATAGAATAATAAAAAATAAAATAGAAAAAAATATTTTTTTTATGTTTAATTAATAATTTTAATTTATAACCATCTAAAAGGTACACCAAAATACTTCGGCATTCTCAGTACTATAAGAAACAAAATTATAGGCAATGCAGACGCAGTTTTAGAATCTTACTGCACACCGTTAAATTGGGAGTGCATGTCTAAATGCCTCACTACCCACTATGCTGACAAACGGGACCTAGGTACTCTTGAGTACCAAATGACAACTCTTACACAGGGTAATAATAGCGTTGAGCAATACTATCAAATGGTATACCAACATCTGTCATTGATACTAAACAAAATCTCTAGTATGAACATTTCTACAGATGCCATGCATTTGTTAACGGAAACCTATCGAGACAAAGCTCTCGACACGTTCGTAAGAGGCCTTAGAGGTGATCTTCCTAGATTATTAGGTATCAGAGAACCCGTAGACCTTCCACAAGCTTTATATTTATGCCAAAAGCTCGAGAATCAAAGCTTCCGCTCACAGCATGCCAACATTCCAACTGGTCATAACAAAAAACCAATCAACGAATTGCCACCTCGCAAACCAGCCCATATTACGCAACAACAGCAATTTTTTCCACATTTAGCACATATTCCACAACATCCCCCACGACGGGCTCATTATCCACAATATTCCCAATACCCTCAATACCCCCAGCAATTTCAACAACGTACCCAATACCCTCAATACCCCCAGCAATTTCAACAACGTTACCAATACCCTCAACAAAACCCTTTTCTACAACAAAGACAATATGTCCCACCTCGACCAAGTGCCCCAAAACCATTTCCTCAACCAGTGCCAATGGATATTGACCAAAGCATGCGCTCAAGAGGGGTTAACTATATAATTAGACCAAAACCGCACAACCCATTATTCGGTAAAAGACCGAACGAGCAAAATATTCCATCCCCATCCATGCAAGCACACCCACCTAAAGTGCAAAGAAATTTCCATATCTCAACGACACCTAATCAGTGTCCTGAATCAATACAAAATCCAAATTTGGAGCAAAATAATGAACAAATTAGCACTGTTCCAAACAATACTGAACTATATGACTACCCTCACCAATCCGACATCAACGCTTACAATGCGCTTGTTAATTCTATGAATACAATGCATGTTGGAGACGAATCATTAGAAGACTATGTTGAAAATCAAAACGACTACGGTGAAAAACTTAATGACTATTCAGATATCCATTTTTTAGGTTAACAAGCTCGTCCTTACCGTATTTTGAATGTAAGACGAGCGATGGCAAAATCTTAAAATTCTTAGTCGACACAGGATCGAATAAGAATTACATTCAGACAAGCTTAGTAAAGAATCCAACTCCCAACAAACAAAACTTTTTTGCAAATTCAGTTGGCGGTAAAGTCGAAGTAAGCCAACATACTATGATAAATCTTTTCGGTATCAATACCATTCAAATACAATTTTTCATTCTCCCTACACTTAAATCCTTCCACGGGATTCTAGGCAACGACAGCCTTAAAGACTTGTCAGCTGTCATTTTTACTAAAGAAAGTTATATGCTCATTAAAAATAAACTGAAAATTCGACTCAAACAACAAATTTCTAATTCAATCAACTCCGTCACCATTAGAGACACTCACATGTCACAATTACAAAAATCCGAACTTCATAAACTTACAGAGTCATACTCTAATTTATTTGTCGAACCAGACGAAAAATTAACATACGCTACAACAGTAAAAGGTAGAATCAGAACATTGACTGATGAACCGGTCTATACAAGATCCTATCCATATCCGATGTCTTTAAAAGATGAAGTTGAAAAACAGATAAACCAACTGCTAAAAGATGGTATAATTAGACCTTCACGGTCCCCGTACAATGCACCAATATGGGCCGTACCCAAAAAAATTGATGCATCTGGTGAAAAGAAATATCGATTAGTAATCGATTACAGGAAGCTTAATACTATAACAATTCCTGATCGCTACCCGATCCCCGAAATACGAGGGCGGGTCAATAAGTCCGTGACTTTTGGAATAAAACACAGAGTTTTTGATAAAAAAATAATTTTATTTTTCAACGTAGTCTCCCTTGAGCTCTATAAACTTTGTCCAACGCTTCTCCAATTTTTTTATCCCTTCCAAAAAAAATGATTTGTCGAGGTCCTCAAAATAGGGCTTTATTTGCGAGATGACTTCATCATTGGAGTCAAATCTTTTTCCACCAAGCCATTTCTTCAGGTTTGGGAACAAGAAGTAGTCGCTCGGAGCCAAATCTGGAGAATTGGGTGGATGAGGGAGCAATTCATAGCCCAATTCATGGTTTTTTGCCATGGCAACTGCACATGTGTGCACCCTTGCATTGTCTTGGTGGAAAAGAACTTTTTTCTTGGCCAAATGAGGTCGGTTTTTTTTCAAATCGTCATTGAATCGGTCCAATAAGTTGGCATAATATTCCCCATTGATTGTTCTTCCCTTTTGAAGGTAGTCAATGTGGATTATCCCGCGTGCATCCCAAAAAACAGTCGCCATAACTTTATTGGCTGACAAACCCACCTTGGCCTTCTTTGGCGCCGATTCACCCTTAGAAACCCACTGTTTTGACTGTTGTTTGGTCTCTGGTGTGTTGTGATGGATCCATGTTTCGTCCACGGTTACAAAACGGGGCAAAAACTCCTCCATATTGCGATTAAACAACGCCAAACCTTCCTGTGAAGTTGTTACACGATTGCGTTTGTGGTCGACTGTGAGCAAACGCGGCACCCATCTTGCGGAAAGCTTTCTCATGCCCAAGTGATCATTCAAAATTGAAACCACTTAGCCATGCGAGATCCCTACGGCTTCCACAATCTCTCGCACTTTCAATCTTCGGTCAGCCAACACCATATCGTAAATTTTTCCGATTGTTTCGGGTGTAGAGACCTCAACTGGGCGTCCAGGACGTTCGGCATCTTCAGTGCTTGTACGGCCACAACGAAATTCAGTAAACCACTTTTTTACCATTGAAATCGATTGTGCAGAGTCCCCATAGTATTTTTCAAGCTTAGCCTTGGTCTCGGTAATGGTTTTTTTTCGCAAGAAATAATGCTTAATAAGCACACGAAATTCACTTTTTTCCATTTTCTCCTCAAATTAGTGAGTAGTCTGATAAAAATAGCTGTCAAACACAAACTAACTGACGCAGCAAGTTTAAATTTTGACAGGAGTCAACTGACAGATGCCTGTTGACAGGAGCAGTGTTGTCGTTTCAGTAAAGAGGTCAGAAATTCAAAAAGTCACGGACTTATTGACCCGCCCTCGTAAACAAAGTTCTATCCCAACTTGGACAGAACAAAATTTTTTCGGTACTAGATCTGAAAAGTGGTTTTCACCAAATTAAACTTCACGAAGATGATATCGAGAAGACAGCATTCTCGATTAGCAATGGAAAGTACGAATTCGTTAGACTTCCATTTGGATTGAAAAATGCACCATCAATTTTTCAACGAGCTCTAGATGGCATACTGCGAGAACATATAGGCAAGATATGTTTCGTCTATATAGACGATATAGTTGTCTTTAGCAAGGACGAAGAATCGCACTTCCATAACCTATTAACAATTTTTGAAACCCTTCAAAAGGCAAATCTTAAAGTTCAGATGGACAAATGCGAATTCCTTAAAGACAGCGTAGAATTCTTAGGATTCATCATATCTTCAAAAGGAATTAAGACAAACCCGACTAAAGTTAAAGCAATAACCCAGTTCCCATGTCCAAAAACACTTAAAGACCTACGATCTTTCCTAGGCCTATCAGGGTTTTATCGAAGATTTATCAAGGACTATGCTAAATTAGCAAAACCCCTGACAGTCCTTCTCAGAGGGGAAGATGGACGAACGTCCAAACAATCCTCTAGTAAAAAAATTATTAACTTTCATAATGAAGCCCTCGAAGCTTTTCAAAAAATAAAAAAATCCCTCATCTCCGAAGATGTTATTCTCAAATTTCCAGACTTCAAAAAAGAGTTCCATCTCACAACAGATGCTTCTAACTACGCTATAGGCGTAGTACTGGAACAAGATGGCAAACCTATAACGTTTATCTCTCGAACTCTTTCAAAATCAGAAGAAAACTTTGCAACCAATGAAAAAGAGATGCTGGCCATCATATGGTCACTCAATACTCTCAGAAACTACCTTTACGGTTCAGCCGTTGTAAAAATCTTCACCGACCACCAACCATTGACATGTGCATTAAGCAACAAGAACACCAACAACAAACTCAAGCGTTGGAAAGCTATACTCGAAGAGTATAACTATGAGTTGAAATATAAACCCGGTAAAACCAACGTTGTGGCTGATGCTCTATCAAGACCACCGATTGATAGCAATATCAACTCTTTAACTGTCACACAACACAGTGACGAAAGTTCAGGACAAAACCTCATCCAATTTGCAGACGAACCTGTAAATGTCTTCAAAAATCAGATCATCCTATCAGAAGGTACTGAAGCTTCATACGAATTCAAAATTATATTCCCCACATACCATCGACACACAATAATAGAACCGAAATTGTCTAATGAAAAAATTATTGATATTCTTAAACGTTATTTAAATCCATCCGTCATCAATGGCTTACAAACAAGCGAAAGAATCTTAGGACAAATTCAGGAAATTTATCCCATTCATTTTAAACAATATAGAACTAGATTTGCTAGGAAAATGGTCACAGACTTAGTTGATGAAGAACAACAAGAATCCGAAATCATCAGAGAACATAATCGTGCCCATAGAAATAGTAAAGAAAACAAATTACAGATTCTAACCAAATTCTATTTCCCTCAAATGCGTCGTAAACTCGAAAAAATAGCAAAAGACTGTACAATATGTAAAGAACATAAATACGACAGACATCCTTCTAAACCAATGATCCAAGCAACCCCTATACCTACATACCCCGGACAAATATTACACATAGACATCTACTTCACAAATAAACGAGTTAAGTTTTCAAAATACGCTCTAGTAAGAATCCTAAAATCAAGATCCGCTGAAGATATCAAACAGCCTCTAAGGGAACTAATACTCTCTTTTGGTGTTCCACAAACTATAGTCGTAGATAACGAAAAATCTCTAAACTCGAATTCAGTTCTCTTTATGATAGAAAACTTTTTCAACATAATAGTATTTAAAACACCTCCATACACGAGTGCCGCGAACGGACAAGTTGAACGTTTCCACTCGACACTTTCCGAGGTAATACGATGTTTGAAGTCCCAAAATCCACACCTCACGTTCCCAGAACTACTTGACAAGTCAATATTCGAATATAATAATTCCATACACTCGACTACAGGCAGAAAACCCATTGAGATATTCTTCGCAAGAAATCTAGCAAATAATCCTGAACACCTTGAAATAGAAAGAGGAAAAACGTCACACAAAATTAAAGAAAAACAAGACTCCGATTTAGAATACCATAATAAAAAGAAAACCCCTGTTAGAAACTTTTCCGTTGGAGAAATTATTTACGTTAAGATTAACAAAAGATTAGGAAATAAACTATCTCCCAAATATAGAAAAGAAATAGTAAAAGAAAATAAAAATTCAACTATCATTACAAGATCAGGAAAGACCATACACAAAAGTTTAATTAAGAATTAATTTCCTCTCCTTCCCTTCAGGTTATTCGTACACCTTTGTACTACACATGCAAATGTCCAAATATTGGACTACACAAATTCCCAACTTATAAAAATAAGGACAGGAAGCGCAAAAATACAAAATGGCAATTTCAAAATAATTCACATCATCGATATCGGAATGTATGAAGACTTCATCACGCAACTGGAAATACTTGTTTCCACAAGCGTCAAACCTAATCATCCCTTATTTCCCATCCTTCCCTTCGAAATAGACAGGATTAAAAATCATTTAAAAAGACTTAAAATTAATGTAAGATCTAAGAGATCATTAGACTTTATAGGAAGCGCGTGGAAATGGATTGCTGGAAATCCAGACCACAGCGACTTCGAAATATTAACAAACAAAATGAACAATGTATTAGTAAACAACAATAATCAAGTTGTAATTAACAGAGTCACTCTCGAAAAAATAAATGAAATCACTAATGTTACTAACAATATACTTAAAACTCTTAAAGAAAATATAGGAACTGATATTGTTACGAAAATTAAATATAAACTAGAACTAATAAAAGAAGAAATAATAAATATAGCTTACGCGATACATTGGGCCAAGGCCAACATTGTAAACTCGTATATTTTAAGTAATAATGAAATCAATATAACAGAAAAAATCATGAACAACGAAAATATCCCTTATATAAATATTGACGAAGCTCTTGAATTCGCAACTGTGAAAATAGCATCAAATAATAAAAACATTATCTATATTGTAACTTTACCTACAAGCGAAAGTGAATCTTGTAGCGTTTTCATACTAAAATCTATAAAAAAAAAAAATATTGTTAATAAAATTCCTTTTGAAAAAATACTACAATGTAAAGAAAATATTTTGGGAATAAAGAAAGATTGTAAGAGATATAACGAATTAGAAATATGTAATAGAGATAGTCTAATAGATATAAGCACTTCTAACTGCATTCCGAATCTACTCAAAACATGACACCAAACTGCAAAACAATTAATAACGACCATATTCCATCGGTAGAGGAGATATCAACCGGTATACTTCTGCTAAACCAATTCAACGGTCCTGCGGTAATCAATAACGAGACGATAGAACTCAACGGAACATTCATCATACGCCACGTAAACACTTCAATTTCAATAGAAGACAGGAAAATAATGAACAAAGAATCAATCCAGTATCAACCGATGCCAGCAATTCTTCAACCAGCATCACTGTTGGATGCAAACGAAGAATTTTTATCACTCAAAAGGCTAAAAAACCTATATTCCAACGGAACTTCGAAAATAGAGCAACTGGAAAAAGAAAATTTCATCCATATTACAACCAGCTCAATAACAACCTTTTGCCTAATATCAATAGTATTATGCCTACAAGCTATTTGGTAAATAAAGAAACAAAATCAGCAACAAGGAGGATGGAGTCATATCAGCACCAATACCAGCTGAAAGAACAAGACCTATAATAATTGGAATTGAAGATATTGCAAAGCATGTGAGGTCGTCGAACGAGGACGCTCGAAACTAAGGGTGGAAGAGTTAACGACAAATACGCTGAAGATAGAAATTAACTGCAAATACGTTGAGGAAACATAACTCGTTCATTCATCCCATTGATTCCTGCCGACAACGCGTCTGCAGCATAGAATTACCAGTTGCATTCCATAACGTACGTGACGAAATGTGGGAACGAGTAAAAGTGCTTGTGTCTGCAGTAATTAGCTATTTAAGGTTTAGATTTTAAGTAATGTAATTAGTATTATTAAGGAGGCGGAATCGCTGCCAGTTCGGGTTTTATTAAATAAAGAATAGAATAATAAAAAATAAAATAGAAAAAAATATTTTTTTTATGTTTAATTAATAAGAAATAACTTAAGTTATATACACTTTATAGTAGTGCCATCATTGTATATAAACCTTATAGTAGTGCAGCCGTGCGTAAACGACGATACGCCACCAGTGCGCATTCGCCCGCAACAAATCATGATAGTCTAGTTCTACACCATTCTCGTGCTGGGAATATGAGTAGGAGGATGATGCAGGTAGTGGTGGTGGTTGGCAAAGCAGGTTTCGTGTAGATTTATGGTATATTTTTTGTTTGCTTTGATGGAAGGGGTATGTTATGTTTTCTGGATTTTAACACAATTGGTATGTGTGTGTATGATCGTTGAAGGAGAGTCGCATTTCAGCAGTGAAGATTCTCAAATGTTTTTTTTTATAATTCATACGAGTATTGGCAAGTGAAAAGCAGATATTCATATTTAATGGTAGGGGCGATGGTGGATGAAGAGAGGTGGGATAATTGTAGTTGGGTAGATTGATGGTATATTATTTGTTTGCTCTGATCAAAGTTTTTGGGGTAGGTTATGGCATATTGCAATTAGAACAAAACCGTCACCTGGAACTTATTTTGTTGTATTTTATACAATTGGTGTGTATATGTTAAGATCGGCGAAGGAGATTCGCATTTAAGCGGTGAGGCATATCATATTTGCATGTGAAAAAAATTAATTGAGGCAGAGATAAGATAAGACAAGTTAGAGTGTGTGTACGAGCGCGTGCCCTGCTTGTAATAATAGCTGCTGTAGGTTATTCATGAACAACTCAAATTGGTTTATTTATTGGTTCATCAAATAAAAATGGCATTCATTCATAATCATATTAGGTTCATATTTCGTTTGCATTATGTTACACAATCGAATCTCCGAATATAAACAGAATTTTTTCATTTGGTTTTGCACAAGCACCTGAGTGCCTCAGTTTGGGCAGCTAAATATCATTGATTTAGGTATTCTTTTTGATACCTACTTCTTTTGATACCGTCATACCGACCACTAGCGGCCGATATACTTAATGCAAATTTCGGTTTCAGGATGTCCCAGTAGGTACTAAAGAAATGAAGTATAGTTTAAATGGACGAGATATACCCAAAATAGCAAGAGTCTAAAAAACCATAAACTCATAATTTCTTTACTTCTTACATGTTCAGTAGGTAAAGTAAAGGAACAAGACCAAACTGTGGTGGATTCCGGGCCACGAAGGTTTTGAAGGCAACGAAAAGGCCGACGACGGGTTGCGATATCACCTAAACATAATGAAAATAATTGACTCTGCAGAATGCCGGCTATGTCTTGAGGAAGACACGACCTCATAGGTCGCAGTACCTTTTTCTTCGCCTTGGCGAACCAGAAGCTAAAAAAAAAATATATTGCAAATTTCAGCAAAACCATTTACCACAGGGCATGACAACTAATAATAGAACGAAACGAGGAGTAGGCCGTCTGATTAAAGCTCGGTGATTAAAAACACGTATATCTAATGTTACAACATGGGTAATGCGAAAGAGAACCAATCAAGCAACCTTCATTAGAAGCAAAAAACACAAACAAGTGACCTTCCTCAATGCTTTATTGCAAAGGTGCAGCGACTTTAAACAACAAAAATTCGTATTATCCATATAAATATTCATCGTGTAGGTTCCTATTGACCAATAAGTGGTGGTGCAGCATGGCACAATACCGACACAAAATAAATTATGTCATTGCTTTATAAATTAGACTGAATATTTCTAAATCAATTACAAAAAGAATGATATAAATTGGTACATTTTTCGACAAGATATAGCCCAAATAGCGAGAATCTAACATGCGATAAATTCATAATTTCTCATTTGAAAGAAAAATACCGAAATCAAATTTTATTAAATTTTTCGTTTCAAACGAATCGCCCCTTCCATCCAGAGAGTCGATAATGCGAATTCCATTATCCGTACAAATAATAACTTACTTGGTTTCTATCATCAACCTCTGCTACTTGCAAAGCATACGTACATGAACATGCTACCTGCGCTGCCTATGCCTATGCTCCTTCTTACAATGAAAAAAAAATGCATACACAATGGAATGAAATTCGTTCGGCGGAAAGATTCGAGAGAGACAAACCGGTTTATTTGGTCTTGCTTTCTTCGTTTTCAAAGTGTGTATTTAAAATGAAGATGACAGCAAAAGTTTAGACACAAACATTCTAGCTCAATTCATAACGCCATCTGCATTTAGTCGGCTAAAACAAAACAATCGACATGATGGCACTACTATAAAGTGTATATAAAAACATAGGGGCGGGCTACAGTCCGCTTGGGCGAACTGTTGGATACCCTATTCTTATTCCTATATCTCATAAGTGGGCGTGGCAAAAATTTAAAGGATTTTATCGAAAAAAACTAAGCTTTTGTAAATAAAAACGCTCCCTAGCTCAAACTTTGGTTTTTCAATAAAATTGTTTTATTTAATTGTGGGCGTGTCAGTAGGCGGATTTAAAAAAAATTTAAGTATGAGCATAAAGGGCACCTAGAGAGTATATACTATAAATTTCAGCTCCCTAGCTCAAACTTTGGACTTTCAAAAATAAAAAAAAAATAATTGTGGGCGTGTCAGTAGGCGGATTTTGAAAATATTTACACATGAGCATAAAGGGCCCCTAGAGAGTATATATTAAAAATTTCAGCTCCCTAGCTCAAATTTTGGTTTTTCAAAAAAAATATTTTATTTAATTGTGGGCGTGTCAGTGGGCGGATTTTGAAAATTTTATGTCCCAAGCAGTTTTATGGGCCAAAGATCATATATAAAAAATTTCAGCTTTCTAGCTCAAAATTCAATTTTTCCCAAAATTTGTTTTATTTATTTGTGGGCGTGTCAGTGGGCGGATTTTGAAAATTTTATGTCCCAATCAGTTTTATGGGCCATAGATCATATATAAAAAAATTCAGCTCTCTAGCTCAAAATTCGATTTTTTCCAAAATTTTGTTTTTTTGAGTTTGTGGGCGTGTCTGTGGGCGGATTTCAAAAATTCTTAAACTTGATTATTTCGGGACCCTAGAGAGTATATGGTTAAAATTTCAGCTCTCTAGGTCCAGTTTAAAGGCCTAATTTTTGTCGACGGACGGACGGACGGACGGACGGACATGGCTAGATCGACATTACTATCGATGCTGATCATAAATATAGTAACTTTTAGGGGTCTACGGGCAATATTAAGGTATGTTACAAACTATGCGTCAAAATTAATATACCCCTAGAATAGGGTATAATGATAGCATTCTCACTTCGTGTATACGACGATACGCCATCTGTGCGCTCCGGGCCAAAACAAATGGTGATAGTTTATGCACATTATGTGGGTTTATTTTTGTTTTCGTCCATCGGGTAGATTTATCGTATTTTATTTTATTTGTTGGCTCTGATGCAAGTATCAGCATAATATTTTTATTTGGTTTTGCGCAAACAGCTGATTTTTTGTTCTCCTTCATGCTCGTGACCAGGTATATGAGAAGTAAGAAGACACAGGTTGGTGGTTGACGGTAGGGCGGAAAGGTGAAGGAATTATTATCGGGTAGACTTATGCCATATTATTTGTTTGCTCTGATGGAAGTTTGGGGTAGGTTATGTTTTCTGGTATTCAATACAATGTGTGTGTATGATCGTTGAAGGAGAGTCGCATTGCACCGGTGAGGATTCTCAAATGATTTTCTTTATAATTATTCATATTTGCAAGTGAAAAATGGATATTCATATTTAAAGGTAGGGGCGATGGTGGATAAAGAAAGGTGGGAAAATTGTCGTCGAGTAGTTGATGATATATTATTTGTTGGCTTTGATGATTGTTAGAGGTAGGTTGTGGCATTTTGCAATTAGACCATCACAGTCACCTGTAACTTGTTTTCTTTGTATTCAATGCAATTGGTGTGTGTGTTCACATCGGTGAAGGAGATTCGCATTTCAGCAATGAGGATTCCCAAATGATTTATAAGCCATATTTGCATGTGAAAAAATATTAATTGAGGCAGAGATAAAAAAAGATAAGACAAGTTATAGTGTGTTCCCAGCTAAATTGTGAACGATCCTTAAGGGTTTCCACTTTAAAAAGAAAATCGTGGATATTTTCGGACCCGTCAAATGAAATTTTCCATTTTTCAATTTTACAAACTGAACTTACTGAAGAAGTTTGTTGACTTATTATTGGTGCTTGTCTGCGTTGGGTCGAAAACGAAGCGTTATTTAAAAAATAACGAAGTTAGAACGAGCGTTCGAAGGTCTCGTAGGATTCACATTGGGAGTATTGAAGTTCAAATTGTCCAATCTTCCAACTAAGGTATCTCTAAAAGACTGCATTTTACGAATGAAAACTCGTTGGTTTCATTTATTATCATCACTATTGTGGTTACGTGCCTGACCGGATTGCATTGCTGCAGGAGGGTAATCTTCCATGTGGTGAAATCTGATCCTGGTTTAAGCCTACAGTAGCCCCAGGAGTAGTACGACCAAATATTGGTCTGGCATAAATTGGTCCTGAGCGGGGAGTTGCATTTCTAAAACTAGACGAATTTCTCTTATTACTTACTCTTCCTATAGAACGTGTATTTGGAACTCTATTAATCATTATAGAAAATTTCGGATTTTAAATATAAATTCAAAACTTTCAACTTTCAATATCTTTTAATAAACCTCAATTCAAAAAAAAATTAATACATGCATAATTTGGGGTCAGCGCGGTCGGTGCTAAATTAGATATTAAATTAGATAAGATTAGATAAAATATGCTTAAGAGCAAGATATCTATCTAACTTATGGACTGAGCAACCACACAACAAAGTGGTACACGGAACTTGATTATTTTGTAGTATAATATAAATGTTCTTTGTAATATGTGTTTGCACGACGGTTTGCGACCAATTAACACACCAGAGATATAAATGTATTCGTGATGTGTATCTATCTTTGCTCGACGGCTTGTTCCCAATTAAAACACCAGAGATAAATAAAATGTATTCGTTTTGTGTGTTTATTTGTATGTATTTTTTATATATTATTACTTGCAGAACAAAACTCTTATAAAAAATGTTGGACAAAGAAATTCCACTGTTGCGGTCGAAGGTAGTGAGATAACTGCCCATTGGGCTAGTTGGTGGAAAGGAAAATAGTGAAAAGAAAGAGGGAGAAAGCTCGGAGATGCCGGAAAGGAGCGAGATAGGTTAAATACAGAATACGAGCGGTCGACTCGCCATCTACTGGCTATTAGCCATATGTGACCGGTGGTTTACAAAGCGTGTGTTTTGAACATTACCGCCCCGCTTGCCGCACTGCGGTAATTTAGGAAAAAGGGAGAGGGATATGATAATTAAATAACTCCTTTTTTTTACATGATTTCTTAAAGATAAATTTACATGATTTCTTAAATATAAAATTAAATATAAATTGACCGTTACTCTATATTTGTAACGATTAATGCACTCATTTTTAAGTTGACTTCAAGTTACGTAATTGATAAGTGTGTGTATGTGTTTAAATGGTAATTCAGTGGATTTATTTTATCCAAGGAAATAAGCGAATAAAAAACCCAAAAAATGAGATGACAAGAGCACCCCACTTTCCCCTTTTTTTAAATTAAATGTTTTAATTTTTAAATTAGATATTGGAATAAATGTTCATAATATTCGCATACGTCAAGGTTAATGGTGTTTGCTGGCCGCACTTTGCGGCCAGAGTGGCCATCGCTGGAAAACAGCACTAGGCTAGGTAATTGGGAGAACGCATAGCTTTACAACGGGGCGCGTTATTTCACCAAGTTTGACATTAACAACGCGGCCTGAACGCCACTCAGTGGAGGGTAAATTTTCACTTTTGACAAGGACAAAGTCATTGACTTTTACGTTCTCCTGCGGAGCTTGCCACTTATACCGTTTGTGGACTTCGTGAATGTATTCCTCCTTCCAACGACGGCAAAATTCTTGATTTAAACATTTTAATTTTTCCCATCGGTTGATCACCGTTAGCGATTTTTCATCATTTTTAGGTTCTGGAGGTGCCAACAAAGGTCCTCCGCACAAGAAATAACCGGGGGTAAGCGCTTATAGGTCGGTAGGGTCCTCCGACATTGGTGATATGGGCCTTGAATTAAGACAGGCTTCTATACGGGTCAGAAGGGTTGAAAACTCTTCGAATGTGAATTTATGTTGAGGACTGATTTTTGTCAGGTGATTTTTGAAGCTTTTGACCCCTGCCTCCCACAGTCCCCCCATATGAGGAGCGCCTGGAGGAATAAAATTCCACGTTAAGCCTTGAATGTTATATTTTTCGCCAGGTCAACTTGGGAGCCGCAGATAAAAGAAGTTTGAAATCTTTTTTTAAGGCCGTGTTTGCGCCCACAAAATTGGTGCCATGGTCAGAAAAGACTTCCTTTGGAAGACCTCTTCTACCTATAAATCGGGCAAACGCAGCAAGGAAAACTTGGGACGAAAGATGGCTGGCCGCCTCAAGGTGTATGGCTTTTGTTGAAAAGTATACGAACAAGCAACAATAAACCTTTGTGATACGGCAATTTTGACCGCTAAAACTCTTAATGTCAAAGGGTCCCGCAAAGTCTATACCGGTATACGTAAAGGGTGGGGAATATGTACAGCGCTCATTGGGCAGCGCCGCCATTATTTGCTTGCGCATTACTTCCTGTGTTTAGTACACGTTTCGCACATTCGAATACGCCCTTTGATGAGGTTTTTTACTCTTGGTACCCAGAACTCGTACCTTAGCAACCGCAATACCAGCGCATTCCCACCATGCAACGACAGATGGTGGAGATAATCAACCAGTAGTACTTCAAATCTTGATGCGTATGGCACGATAATTGGATGACAATCGCTATACGACATTGCAGCATTAGTAAGTCTCCCATTTACTCGAAGCAATCCGTCTGAATCCAGTGAGGGATTCATGATGATAAGCGCACTCTTCGATGGAATGGGTCTTCGCGATGTCAAAAGTTGACATTCGCTTGAAAAATGAGCCCGTTGAGCGATCTGAATCAAGCGCCTTTTTGCGTTGTTAACTTCTGATTGCGACAGAATAAGATGAGGATAGTGTGCGGTTGCTTTGGTGCGCGGATGAGCTATTTTGAAAAAACGTAACATATATGAAATAACCCTCAGGGCACGAGGTAAAGAAGAGAACCGCTCAAGAATGTCTTCAAATTTCTGAACATGATGGGATGTAACAGGTCTTCTCTCAAGGTCTTCTTCGCGCACCGAGGACGGGAGACTTTGTGGCCATCGATGTTCGTGATCTTGTAGCCATGGTGGACTATGCCACCAGAGTGATTGATTTTGAAGTTTCTGGGGGTATACACCGCGAGTCGTCAGATCAATTCAATTCAATAAAATTTTTATTTAAGTGAAAATACATAGTACAAATAAGACTTAAGTCTTTTATAGTACATAAAGTTAAAGGATATTTAAAGTAAAAATTAATAGTATATTAAACAAAATGATTATAATAACTACAAATATAGATAATAAAGAAATAAATAAAAATAAAAAATTTGAGTTAAAAGGCATATATTAACAATGCAAGACTAAAAAGTGGGAAAAGATAAAAGAAGAGAAGAAGAAGAAGAAAAGTAGAAAGTTGAAATTAAAGAAAAAAGTAAGGGGAATACAAGCAAAGATTGCTATGGTAAAGCAAAGTGTCTTAAAACTGCATTTTTAAAATTAGTGACACTAATAGTTTTTTGTACCGCTGTGGGTAGGGAGTTCCAGATTCTGGTGACATGTATGAAGAAGAGGCGCGAAGAGTTCAAATAAGTAAAACTGGGAATGATAAGATTTAGAGTTCTGGAGGATTGGGGAAATTGCAATTTTTCGAACAGATACACAGGAGATTTGTTTATTATGATTTTATGCATAAAAAGGCAGCACCTTAGGTCGAGAAATTGCTGAAATGTACAACCAAGTACCAGTTTGTGATATTGTGAAATATGTTCATATCGATTCACCCCATACACATACCTAATCATGTCATTGAACGCAACTAGTAATTTATGCTGAGAGTGTGAGTCAAGCTTGCAGGAAACAGCAGTAGCGCAATCAATTATAGGCATAAACAGAGTCTTAACAAGCCTTAGCTTTGTAGCTGCTGGAGTAAAGGTGGAAGATAACCAAAGTTTACGCAGCCCAGCGTAGATTCGTCCAATAACATAATTTATGTGATCGGTTGCTGATAATGAGCGATTAAGTTTAAAACCAAGATTGGACACAACATTCACAAATTTAAGCTGCATGTCATTTAAAAAAACAGGGGGTAGTTCATCGGTGTTAAAAAACTTCTTCGAAATTAAGATCAATTGGGATTTCGCTGGATTTAAACTGAGCCCATTACAAATGGACCAGTTGTATATATTTCTCAAATCTTCGTTAACTCTGGTAACAAGATCCTCGATGAGTCCAATTGGTCGAGATAAATAAATCTGTGCATCATCAGCATAAAGATGAATAGAAGCGCTGGAGCATACTTTGGGAAGGTCATTAATAAAGAGGCAAAATAATATTGGTCCTAAAATCGATCCTTGCGGTACTCCTGCAGCAAGGGCACCAGGTTGGGAAGATTTTCCATCATGAACGACTCTTTGATAGCGATTTCTCAAATAATTGCTTATTAGACGCACCGATCTTTCGCTGAAACCAAAATACAACCTGAGTTTCTGGCAAAGTACATTATGATCCACTCTATCAAAGGCCCTGGAGAAGTCAAGCAAGCAAAGTACAGTTAAGTAATCCTTATCAAATTCAACTCTTATGTCTTCGAGAATTTTGATCATAGCTGAAGAACAGCTGTGATGTTCTCGAAAGCCAGACTGTATCGAGGATAACAAACAATGTTGATTAATGTAATTTGAGAGTTGCTTTGCAAGAATTTTCTCCAAGACTTTTGACAAACAAGGTAAAATACTGATTGGTCGAAAATCGGTTACCGATAAGGGCAGGGTTTTTTTTGGGACAGCAATGACTTTGGCTAGCTTCCAAGAATCAGGAAAAGTTGATGACGTGATACAAAAATTGATGACATGCGTAATACAGCTTAAAAGATGCGGCAAAATCATTTTGACAAAACGAATTGGTACACCATCCTCACCAACAGCATTCGATTTTACAGAGCGTATGGAATTAACGACATCAATTTCAGAAACTACTCCAAAATCAAAGTCAAAGTCGAAAGACAGCTCATGATTAGGACTAAAATGTGGACTGTCAATAGCGTTATAGAGAAAGGCATTATTAAGGTCATTGACATCAGGAATATTATCAACAACATTTTTCTTCCCAATGCAGTAAGAGCGCAAATTGCTCCATAGCCTTTTTGAGGTTTGGTCAGTGCTCAATTTGGATAAGAAATATCTTTTCTTCGCCCTACGCGTAATAAAGGTTGAATGATTACGAGCACGACAGAAAAGCTCCCAATTGAGACTCGTTGCTGTAGACTTCCATCTTTGGTATGCTTTATTACGGATTTTCATTGCATCGCGTACCTCAGAGGTAAACCAGGGACAATTTCTATTGCGTATTGCTACAGTCTTAAAAGGAACATGTCTGTTATAGAGGTCCAATAACAATGTTTGTATGTGATCTACTTTGTCATTCACATTAGACGCAAAATAGCAATTACGCCAAGGAAGTATGCTCGCATCAAGTTGCAAGGCATTTATGTCGACAGAAGCAAAGTCTCTAAATTGGAAAAATGATGGGGAGAGTGAACGAGACAAGTCAATATCGTACGTACAGAACAACAAGTCATGATCAGACACACCCACTAACGACAGCTGATCATGAAGTAAGACATTTGATTGATTAGAGACCATTATGACATCAAGAAGACTGGAAGGAACATTCGGAGAAAAGCGGGTAGCATACGAGTTAACTATGGACAATCCGGAAGCAGCCGTAAAATCTAATAGCTGACGAGCTTTACTGTCGTATTTCAACAGATCCGCATTAAGATCACCACAAATAATAATATGCTCGTACTGTGCAGTAAAATCCTGAATTGTGGAAAACAATGACTCAGGAGAGTACCTTCGATGAGGATTGTAAGCAACACCAGCAAGGCATTTTGTATTGCCATCACTAACTTCTAATAAGAGATATTCTACACCACTACCTTGAGATTTACTCAGTATTTTGTACTTAATTGCAGTACTACAGTACACAGCAACTCCTCCACCTGTTGTATTAGTAACCCTATCATTACGAATAAGATTGTAGCCAGGGATATTGTATAACTGACCAACATGTCTCAGTAACGCAAATCAAATCAATTCCTAACCCATTGAAAATATACTTCAAATAATCTAATTTCGTCAAATTTAAACTTCGAGCATTTAAATAACAAATTTTTAGTCCCACACGGACATTAGCTAAAATCTTCATAACTGACCGCACTGCAACTCCCTCAACCAGCCCGTGAGTGGGCGAACTATCATAATTCATCACTACGGCAAAAACGTTAAGCCAGATAATGCCAGGTCAATCTTTACTTATTATATTAAAAATCACAACACTAGGAAATTGATAGTTAAAAAAAAAGTATTGCATGAAATAAAAAAACAAACATAGGGACGGGCTACAGTCCGCTTGGGCGAACTGTTGGATACCCTATTCTTATTCCTATCCCTCATAAGTGGGCGTGACAAAAGTCTAAGTATGGTTAAATTGTTAAGAACGCTCTACATATTTTGTTATATAACATTTAAAGGATTTTATCAAAAAAAACGCTCCCTAGCTCAAACTTTGGTGTTTCAATAAAATTGTTTTATTTAATTGTGGGCGTGTCAGTAGGCGGATTTAAAAAAAAAATTAACACATGAGCATAAAGGGCCCCTAGAGAGTATATATTATAAATTTCAGCTCCCTAGCTCAAACTTTGGATTTTCAAAAAAATTGTTTTATTTATTTGTGGGCGTGTCAGTGGGCGGATTTTGAAAATATTTATACATCAGCTTAAAGTGCCCCTAGAGAGTATATATTATAAATTTCAGATCCCTAGCTCAAACTTTGGATTTTCAAAAAAATTGTTTTATTTATTTGTGGGCGTGTCAGTGGGCGGATTTTGAAAATATTTATACATGAGCTTAAAGGGCCCCTAGAGAGTATATATTAAAAATTTCAGCTCCCTAGCTCAAATTTTGGTTTTTCAATAAAATTGTTTTATTTTTTTGTGGGCGTGGCAGTGGGCGGATTTTGAAAATTTTATATCCCGACCAGTTTTAGGAGTCATAGATCATATATAAAAAATTTCAGCTTCCTAGCTCAAAATTGTTTTTTTGAGTTTGTGGGCGTGTCTGTGGGCGGATTTCAAAAATTCGTAAACTTGATTATTTCGGGACCCTAGAGAGTATATGGTTAAAATTTCAGCTCTCTAGGTCCACTTTAAAGGCCTAATTTTTGCCGACGGACGGACGGACGGACGGACGGACGGACGGACGGACGGACGGACATGGCTAGATCGACATTACTATCGATGCTGATCATAAATATAGTAACTTTTAGGGGTCTACGGGCAATATTAAGGTATGTTACAAACTATGCGTCAAAATTAATATACCCCTAGAATAGGGTATAAATAGAGTAGAGAATAGAGAGAAATCAATTGGATAGAGAAAAAGTAAAATTAGTAGTTAAGAAAAAGTCGTGTATGAAATAAAAAACAAATAGAGTAGGGAATAGAGAGAAATCAGTTTGAGATAGAGAAAAAGTAAATAAGAAAAGAGTAGAAGGGAAAAAAGAGTATACAAATAAAAAATAAGAAGAGAAAATGCAATAATAATATGATAATTAATAATGTAACGATAATGAGTTTTTTCTGAATAAGCAAATACGTATACGTAGCTATGCTGAATAAAACCGCTCCAGATCAGTGATGGCGTCGACGAGTGGGATTGTGAGTGGAAACATCAAAGTTGTCAAGAGAGTTTCGTAGGTGGATTTTTACTTCGTTGTCATCTTTACTCTTTTTAATATAGACCAAGCCATTGCGAGTTCTTACAGAAAACAGTAGACGTTCACGACGAAGCCGGAGAGCATGACGTAGCAAAGAGCTGTTCTCTTGAGTTAAGCTCTCATTGAGGTAAATGCGTGTTGTAGTTGAAGAAGTGGCATTGTTCTCCAACTGTTCAAGTGTTAGACCACCGTTCGCACGAAAAGCCGCTAGTAATGCACTTTGCTCCACGTGAGAAGAGAGTCTGATAAGTAGCGGGCAATGACCATCGGTAGATTTAGTTTTCAGTCGAAAGGCATCAATTTGAGGAGTGATTTGGTGGTGTAGTTTGGCGGCAATAGTTTTTGCCACATCCATTGGCCGTTCGTTGGGTTTCACTGGTATGCCGCGCACAATGACATCACGAAGCCGTTCCTTACGATGCAGATCAGCTAGTTGCTCTTTCAGTTTCTGATTGTCATCACGCAGCTCAGAGATGTCACTCTCAAATTTTTGCACTTTGCTTTCAAGAGACGCGATAGCATCGCTTATTCTCCTGTTAAAGTTGAGTTCGAATTCGGAAAGTAAAGATTTAAATTTGTCAATTAAATTAGCCTCCAGATCTTGAAGTTGGTCAGCCAGGGATGATTTTTTATCTGCAATCCTCATTTGTGGTGGGTGAGACTTCGGTAAATTATTAACTACCTGCGATTTGTTGGGAGTTAAAGCAGAGCTAACCAGAGACTTCTCTTTAATCGCTTGTAGCCGTGTGTGAGACATAGTAACGCAGTGGAATAATTTTCACACAAAAAACCAAAAGGTTTAATACTCCAGGTTATCGAAACTCTAATTTAAGAGGAAGTGCACTTCGAGAAAAATAGAAAAACACTATTACTTGAAACTTTGACTTTAAACTTTTGAATAAGTAAAACTGGTTATGATAGCTATACTTTATTAAACTGGAGCGAGTTCAGAACACGTCTATTCACTAGGCATACTCTTTAATCGACTTCGTGAACATTCCCCATTTTTGAGAGGACAGTGGCGTTAGGCTTTCATCCCATCCGGTGCCCTCCACCCAAATGATCTGCATCAGGATTTTGGCAGTTACGATTACTGGGGCTAGCCAACCCGCGGGATCGAAAAGACGTGCGATTTGGAGAAAAAATTCCCGCTTGGTATGAACTGTCGAATATGGAACAGGTTGGGTTGTAAAATAGAAGTAATCCCCCTTTGCGTTCCATCGAATCCCGAGAGTTTTTACCGAGCTATCGTCGTCTTAGTTTAAAAAATGTTCGTGCTCGGGAGGCAAATGCTTAAGTAGTTGTGGAGAGTTGGAAGTCCATTTTCCCGCGGTCAACAATGCTTCATTCAGCTCCTTTTGCGTTTTCAATGCGGCAGCCAGGTTGTGTGTACCAAACAGCACATCATCGATATAGAAGTAATTTTTCAGTATCTGAGAAGCCATGGGAAATTTTCCTTTTATGTCCTCTGCCAACTGAAGTAAGGTACGCAGGGCTAAATATATTGCGCAATTGACTCCAAATGTAACCGTTAATAACTCAAAATCTTCTATGGTTAGATTTTCCTCGTTCCGGAACAGAATCCGTTGATATGCGGTTTCATCGGGGTGTACCCAAATCTGGCGGTACATTTTTTCAATATCCGCATTAAAAACGACCTTAAAAAACCTCCAGAGAATAATAAGAGTTGGGAGGTCCTTCTGAAGCACCGGCCCCGGGTAAAGGAGATCGTTCAAGCTCTTTCCATTGCTTGAAGCGTTGGATGCGTTGAAGACACGGACCTTGGTAGTGACGCTCTCGGGTTTGAGAACAGCGTGATGCGGGAGGTAAAACGAAGAAATGTGACTTTCTTCATGTGGCCTAAGCTTTGGTACTCAGCTATAACCTGTGAATATATAGCATGGAGCTCAGGGTTTTTCGCGAGCATAGTTTCTGCCCGAACATATTGTTTCATCGCTATATGTCGCGACATTTCCACGTGCGCATGAGAGGAATGCTCCATTTTAAAGGATAGTCGCACGACATATCTGCCATCTGGACATCGGTATGTGGTGGTGCGATATAGTTCTTCACAGTATTGATCACTGGTGGAAACAGGCATTGTTCCATTTGGAATTTCCTCTAATTCCCAGAACCTTTTAACTTGAGTTTCCAGTGTGTTCTCACTAACAGTGGTAGTAAAAACTTTGAATGAATTTGATGTATGGGGTAACGGCCCTGATACTATCCACCCAAAAATGGTATTTTGAGCTACAAGTGAATCGGAAATTCGTACGAGACCCTGTCGTATAATCGTTGGGTACAGATCCGCTCCAATCAGAAGATCAACTTGGGATGATCTATTGAGAGTGGGGTCAGCCAGGATGAATCCCTTGAACAATTCTGGGTCCAAAAGTTCAAATGAATAAGCGGGAAGATTCCCAGTTAACTTTTTTAACACAATGGCTTGTGCATGCACGTTTTCACCAGGGTTCTCATCGTGAATAATGAAAAAGAAGCAGAGCTTGCGAGACGTCGCCGCTTGCGTTGAGCTGATGCCTGATATTTGGGCATTAATAGGCTGGCTTGGCAATTTTAACCGTTGTTGCACAGCCTCCGAGATAAATGAAACTTCAGAACCGGGGTCCACTAGTGCACGAACCACATGAATGGCGTCGTGATGGAGGATCTTCACTAGGGCGGTTCCTAGAAGAACTGATTTGGTTTTAGATAAATGAACATGATGATTAGATGAATGTGCGACTGGAGGTGAAGTGGACTGTATTGGTATTGGTGTAGGCTTCTAAGGTGGTTGACTGTTAGGTGGAGTCTTCTTATGGGGCGCTTCGTAGTTCGGAGTAGGTATGTGCAACAGCGAATGGTGACGCCCCTTGCAGGTGCTACAGGTGTGCTTACTTGTACAAGTCTGACTTGTATGCGTAACGGATAAGCAGTTGGTACAAAAATGATTGTTGCGGGTGAAAGCTAAACGCGTCTGCACCGGCATTTCCAGGAGATTGGGACAATTGCGAATAGGATGCTGTTCCCAACACAGCTTACATGAGAACGTGTAGGAATTGGTATGAAAAGATTGAACTTTGTTGCGGTTCGATCGGGTATTCTTACTGAAGACAGGTTTTTTTGATGATGGGATTGATTGTGATGTCACATCTGAGATTGATTCTAAAATCCTGTATCGGGACGTCAGAAAAGAATCCATTCGCTTCCAAGTGGGGATGCTTGTTGGATCCTCTATCGTTTGCTCCCAAAGGAAAAGCGTACCTTGAGGCAGTCGATGTGAGCACGCGTATATCAAAATTGGATCCCAATTGTCGGTATCTATTTTGTGTGTGCGGAGTATCATGAGGGAATCGTTGATCGTGCTTTGTAACGCCTTGATGGCTTTGGCTGATTCTACATGCACCGCCGGTAAGTTAAATAAGTTCTTTATTTGATTGTTAATCAAAATTCGAGGGTTTTCGTACGTTTTCCGTAAGGCCTCCCAGGCTAATTCAAACCCATCATTAGTAAAGGGAAACTCGCACACTAGCTTATTGGGGTCACCCTTTGTCTTAGCTCGCAAATAAAAAAGTTTTTGTACTGACCCTAATTCGGGATGATTGACATAGACCGCCTGAAACATATCTCGAAATGTTGGCCACAAAAGATAGTCGCCCGAGAAGACTTCCGTTACGCAGGGTTCTACTTTGACGTTCTTCGAAGCGTATTGAAAATTCTCGAAACCCGATGTATGGCCTGCCATGTTTGGTCACGCTTGGATATTAATTCGAGGATGTGTCCCAGACAGTCGAAATATGTTTCATTCGTGCTTGTGTATTTCGATCGGAGGGTCTCGATGTCAATCTCTGATTTTTTCCCGGAATCTGCCGCTCGAGCACAGTTAGCATACGAGACTTTCACCTCTTTCCATAGCTCTTGCAGTTCACCCTTCCGCGCTTCAAGAGTGGCGAGAGAGTGTCTGGAATCTTCTTTAAGCGAATCAATGAACTAGTTGATCGGCGGAGAAAATAAAGTCTGTTAAAAACGACATGTTGTTATGAACCCCGTTATGGAGAACGGAGTATAACTTGAGTAAGTGTAGGTATATATTTGTGCTATGGCAGCGATGTACCACCAAAGGCCCGTTGTAGTTAACGGACTATATACCTTCACCCCGAAACCGCTTGAGAAAAAAAAGTATACCTTCCCGGTATAACTTGAATGAGTGTAGGTATATTTGTGCTATGGCAGCGATGTACTACCAAAGGCCCGTGGTGGTTAACGGACTATATACCTTCACCCCGAAACCACTTGAGAAAAAAAAAGTTTACCTTCCCGGTATAACTTGAATGAGTGTAGGTATATTTGTGCTATGGTAGCGATGTACTACCAAAGGCCCGTTGTGGTTAACGGACTATATACCTTCACCCCGAAACCACTTGAGAAAAAAAGTATACCTTCCCGGTATAACTTGAATGAGTGTAGGTATATTTGTGCTATGGCAGCGGTGTACTACCAAAGGCCCGTTGTGGTTAACGGACTATATACCTTCACCCCGAAACCACTTGAGAAAAAAAGTATACCTTCCCGGTATAACTTGAATGATGAGTGTAGGTATATTTGTGCTATGGCAGCGATATACTACCAAGGGCCCGTTGTGGTTAACGGACTATATACCTTCACCCCGACACCGCTTGAGAAAAAAAGAGTATACCTTCCCGGTATAACTTGAATGAGTGTAGGTATATTTGTGCTATGGCAGCGATGTACTACCAAAGGCCCGTTGTGGTTAACAGACTATATACCTTCACCACAAAAAGGTTTGAGAAAAAAAAACCTATAAAAGAAAAAGGTATAAAAGATCAAGAGCAAACCGCTCAGTGTTGGCAACTCCACTGATTGACTTGGTACAAATAACCACGGTACTATTTTTCCAGCGATGGCAACTTCTTCCGCAGCAACGCTCCAGGCAGTGCAGGTGTATATGGTTTAACTCGGGCAGCAGTGTGCTACTCGATGCCCGTTATGGTTAACGGACAATATATACCTACACCACAGATAAATAAAAACGCACGACTTTTATGCTGATTTAACTCACTCAACCTCACGTGATTTTCCAAAAATAAATGAACCGCTTATGTTGTGGTTCCAACGGTATGCAAATCTTATTTTTTTTTAAAAATCGGCACTTTGTAACAGGAATATTCTCACCAAAGCGAAATCAAATAAATAATTATTGCGTATATTTTAGCCGACAGCAATGCGTATATTCGCAGCGTTCCTCACATTCGGAAAATACGAGTAAAAACCAATTAGCACTTAATACTTTAGATTACGTTATTATTATTTCACTTCGCTTCTACGGCGGCAAAACTGTTACATGTAAAATCACGCGGTTCATATGAGCATTTATAAGTACCGTGTCTGATATAGAGGAGAAGAGCAAAAAAAAAACAGAAAGTGGACTTTTCTCATCTTAAAGGTTTTTTTTCTCTTTTCTTTCGCGTGTCACACTGCAATAAACCCTAATCCCACGGTGCAGGGAAATAACTTCACGGGCAATAACTTCACATGGGCAATAACTTCACTTCGAGTGGG
The DNA here is from genome assembly GCA_949715645.1 of Portevinia maculata. Lineage (NCBI taxonomy): Eukaryota > Metazoa > Arthropoda > Insecta > Diptera > Syrphidae > Portevinia > Portevinia maculata. The sequence continues at coordinate 145,357,292 of OX454527.1, read as the reverse complement.
CAATAACTTCACTTTTTTTTGTGATAACAATAACTTCACCGTAAATTTTGTGAAGTTATTTCCAACCTATAATTTGAGAATTTGTCTATTATAACTAAAGACCCTTGCACCCACTCCAAATCAAACAGTGACCCCAGGCATGGGGGGTTGCAGGGTGGCAAGATGCCCCCCCCCCCCCCCCCCATATGCATTGCACTGTTTATGGGATTAGTTGCGCAATCGCAAGTAGATTCCATAAACAGTTCAATACCTATGGGGGGCCATGCTGCCCCCCTGCAACCCCCCTGCTTGGGGTCAGTGTTTGATTTGGAGTAGGTGCGAGGTACGGTTTTTGAATTATCATAAAATGTTAAGAGAATTTATTTCCCACAAAAAAGTGTAGTTATTGCTCACCATCAGTGGGCAATAACCTCACAAAAAAAGTGAGCTTATTGCCCACTCGAGGTGAAGTTATTGCCCATGTGAGGTAATTGCCCGTGAAGTTATTTCCCTGCACCTAATCCCACAATGTAACGCATACACACATATATTTAGAATCAATTTATTTATTTTAATTTAAAAAGTGCATGAATCGTACGTACCTTACAATACAAAAAACCAAAAAAAGTTCTGCTGCAACTCCTGATGACGATAGCCGTATTTCTTTGCTCGCGGATATAGGGATGGCATCAGAAAACGACCATCGCCGCTTAAGAACTCATCAAAAAAACTTGGCAGCACACATGCACCTATGACATGCACCGTGACACAGCTGTAAGTTGTAGTTAAGAAATTTGTATTGAAAATCCTGAAATTGAAAAATATTTACTTCCGCCAATTGAAATTGATGCCAAGCATATTCTAAAATTATGAAAAACAATTTCACATTAACAGATTTGCTAAATTCAATTACCTTTATAATGAAGTTTGAAAAAAAATAATAATAAAATCACGAACAAAATATTCGGCGGGATGTGTTAGTGGTCGGAGGGATTTCAAACTTTGACATTTCCTGATAAATTCATCGCATCGGTTCATCAGAAACGAAGAAAATGGGTTTTGGAAGCACTGTTTATCCCCGCTAACTGAGTTAGCGGCGATAGCTATCTCCGCTAAAGTTAGCGTATATAGGATAAGTTGTTGTTTTATTTTACATGCAAATTTCAAATTATCCCTATATCCGCGTGCAAGGAAACACGGCTGATGTAGATGATGATGATGTTTGTGTGTGGTTACGGTAAAGATGAAGACTGTAGAGATGATGATGATGATGCTAATGATGATGATAGTCGAAATGAAGATTTAGAGATAATGAAATGATGATGACAATTGTAATGATTATGCCACCTTCGGCGTACAATCGTGGTGATTTTAGAGATGTCTGCCAAGCCATCACGCGGTGCGGTGTGGCATGCGACGGTGGTGGCGATGGTCACGATTCACTGGCGACGTTTTTTGTGGTCGATCTGGCTCGATTGGACCAAAATGATTATTTTGTAGTATAATATAAATGTTCTTTGTTATATGTGTTTGCACGACGGTTTGCGACCAATTAACACACCAGAGATATAAATGTATTCGTAATGTGTATCTATCTTTGCTCGACATTTTGTTCACAATTAAAACACCAGAGATAAATAACATGTATTCGTTTTGTGTGTTTATTTGTATGTTTTTTTTATATATTACTAGCTGCACCCGCCCGGCTTTGCCCGTGCCCGAGAATTCTATTGGCCAATATGTTCGAGTAGACTTCCTTATTATTGTCTATAGCGGGTATCTGGCGTACCTATGTTGCTGCCCCTAAAAAAAGAAGACCGATTTTGACCAAACTTCACAGAAACACTCTCAGGCCAATACCGAAGATTGCCTGATTTGAGCTCAACCTGTTCCGCTTAGGGTAGGTGCTTTTTGTCTTGCAGGCGCCTATGTCAGCTTACTTGTGCGAATCAAACAACAAAGCGAAAATAAAAAACTTCGATAGAATCACTTTTCATTCACTTTCACACCGATTGTTATTAATGTGGGAAAAGCAACTTTCCGATGTCCGATTCACAAAAAAAAAAATGCAAAAAAATTCAATAAGAGTTATTTGAATAAAACATTGAACACACGATATCTCAAGAATGAAAGTGCGCACAAATACCACAATAGGCTTGAAACGTTGGTCTGGTCTCCCTATTTCATATGCGCGTTCGGAAAACAAAACAGGTGACGTCTGTACGATGGTTTTTTATATGTGCGGTCTCTGTATCTGCATCGGAATTTACACGCATATACACATATGCATGTATACTCACTCAAATGCCCGTAATTCACACACCGATGCAGATACAGATATCGCACATACCAAACATCCTTTGTACAGACGTCACCTTTCATGGAAAAAAATTTCATTGGAATCGGTTAACGCCTTTGGCCAAACAGGGGCAACAAACTCAAATTTGGATTGATTTTTATATATATAGATTACTTGCAGAACAAAACTCTTATAAAAAATGTTGGACAAAGAAATTCCACTGTCCCGGTCGAAGGTAGTGAGATAACTGCCCATTGGGCTAGTTGGTGGAAAGGAAAATAGTGAAAAGAAAGAAGCTCGGAGATGCCGGAAAGGAGCGAGATAGGTTAAACACAGAATACGAGCGGTCGGCTTGCCATCTACTGGCTATTAGCCATATGTGACCGGTAGTTTACAAAGCGTGTGTTTTGAACAGAACTGGTGAAGGAATGGTTGGGCCAGGAACTAAGCACTACAAATCCGTGGGGAAATGTACCAGCATCTTCCAGGCAGAAATATGTGCCATAGACAGGTGCGTTCGAATCGACCTTGTTATGAGTCGAGGCTTGGCCACAGGGGCAGCTTCGGAGTAGTGGAGGAGGATGGTTGCACGCTCGCGGCTGCACGGCTATCGCTCGTCGGACGGGGGTAGTTCTTGTCACCCCTCACACTAAACCACCTGCTCACAAACAAAATTATCGTGCCGGAGAAAAAAAGAAGAAGAAGATAGGCAGATAACTAATCGGACGGACGAAAACAAGAAAGGAAAGAGAAGAGAAGAGAAAGATAGGATAGACGAAAAGAAAATCTCAATACCTTTGCCCTACCAAGGAGAGAGTACAGGAAGTCAGATGCATCTCAATTACCCTAACTATGCTAAATTAATCCTATTCTAACCTAAACCGTAAGAGCTAAACCTTAATATATATCCCTAATCTAACTTATATCTAACCTAATTCTAGCGTCCTTTGCATCCACTGGTTCCTGATGTCGCTCCCTGGTAAGGTTCGTCTCGTTCCTGAGACTTGCCAGATGATAACGGCTCTGGCTCGGGCTACCCACAATATGTGTCGCTCGACACTCCTTTGGCTATCTCTCTGGCCGAAAACAACGAGAGACAGCACCTTGACCAGAATCCAGCCACTTGTCCGTTACATGTCCCTGTAGTGGAGAGTACGTACGTCGTCACGTCCCGTCCTCATGTCCGTCGGTCATCTACGTATCGTCTACGTCATGGGACAAGCGAAAGGACGGCCTTCCCAATTACTCCACACGCCAAATCACAAAAGTTTCTACTCATAAAAAAAAATCAATAAAACTAATCAAAAAACCAAAGAAAATTCACTAAACTACTTCACTAATCTGTTATTCCGGGTAATTCACTATATTGTTGATCGTCTTTGTTTCACTGTTCAGTGTTCACTATTAAGGGGATATAACCCAACTGGAGGCAGTGGCTGATGCCAAGCGGAGCGCCTATGCTGCAGTTGACCTTTCAAGGGCGAAGTTGCTGTGCTCTGTGACCGGTCCTTTTATTGCGTCCGTTTCTTGCTGTTGTGCTTCAAATCGGTCTTGGGCCGTTATTAACACTGAAGCACAGCTAAGCGGACGTTTAATGTGGAGTCTGTGGGCGATCCCAGTAAACAAAAATCTCAGCAGAGGTGAGGATCGTCTTCTGACTTAACGCCTCAACCAAATACCTCTGCTCTTTTGTCTTTCTCATATTCGATCTGGTGCCTTTCGTCTCCAGAGCCTGTCTTACGTTCGTAGGAACCCCTCTTTTCCCATTTCTTTGTTTTTTTTTCTTTGTTTTTATCGGTCGAAGTTTAATTGCACAATTTAAATGATACTCGTATTTATTGGATATTAATCACGACTAAACTTTGCTTGCAAAAAAAAGTTCACTTTAAATGCCGCTTACTAGCACAGTTGGATTAAACTAGGGTAATGACCCTTAACCGACCTTTCTCAATAAAATTTTAATTCCTATCTATAAGCTACATGCATTGTCAGATATACTTGTCTCTATCCGCTGGTATAGACTCCTTATCAACCATATCTCTCGCAACATGTTGACCACTTCTTACTTTACATAAGCATATTCGTCGTCCCTCGTCGTCCTGCCGGCAGCACTTGGAGCGACGAATATGCTTATGTAAAGTAAGAAGTGGTCAACATGCCCGCGATATAGAAATTTCTGTTTGAAGAGCTCGTATGCTGTCATTGGGTGTGATCGAGGAGAGCAACAGCGCCTGGAGCTCACCTGTTGTGTTGGTAAGGAAACCAGGCAAAAATAGATTGTGCCTGGACTCAAGGAAAGGGAACGCGATGACGAAGAAGGATGCATATCCGCTTCCCCACATTGAGGGTCTGCTTAGTCGCCTGCAGGAAACAAGGTACATCTCAGGGATAGACCTCAAAGACGCTTTCTGGCAGATTCCTCTGAAGAAGGAATCAAGAGAGAAGACGGCTTTTGCAGTCCCAGGGCGGCCGTTGTACCAATTCACGGTGATGCCGTTCGGATTGTGCAACGCCGCCCAGCGAATGTGTAGGCTTATGGACAAAGTCATACGCTCCAAGTTAAAGGAGAATGTCATTGTCTACCTCGAAGACCTCTTGGTTTGTTCTCCAGACTTCGAGTCACATGTCCGATCGCTAGAGGAGGTCTCGAAGTGTTTACGGGATGCGGGGCTTACCATCACTGTGGAGAAAAGTAAGTTCTGCTACAAAGAAATAAAGTACTTAGGGTATATAGTCGGTGGTGGATGCTTACGAACCGACAAAGACAAAGTGTCGGCAGTCGAGAACTTCCCGGTTCAAAAGACTCCCAAGCAACTCCATCGATTCCTAGGAATGACAGGGTGGTACAGGCGGTTCATACCGAACTTTGCCACCCTATCAAGCCCCATGACAGACTGCTTGAAAAAAGGACAAACATTCAACATGACTGACGAGGCGCTTAGAGCTTTCAACCAGCTCAAAATGTCACTGGTTACCGCGCCAATACTGACCAACCCTGACTTTACAAAACATTTTTATATACAGTGCGACGCTTCGACAACTGGTGTAGGGAGTGTTCTCTTCCAGAAGGATGCGGAGATTAACGAACGACCCATAGCATTCATGTCCCAGAAGCTTAATTCCGCACAACGGAACTATAGCGTTACGGAACTTGAATGCTATGCGGCCGTCCTGTCAGTGAACTAGTTCCGAGCCTATGTGGAAGGATTCCCTTTCACTATTATCACGGATCACGCTAGCCTCAAGTGGCTTATGACCCAGAAAGACCTGTCAGGTTGCTTGGCTAGATGGAGCCTCAAGCTCCAAGTGTTTGATTTCGTGATAGAACATAGGAAGGCTCTCTCACGCGTCCACATGGAGGAGCTCAAGCCTGACACTGTTCTCTTGGAAGTCGATCTCAGGTCGCCATACCAGAGATCGCATCGTGGAATCTGGTGGTGAAGGTGAAGTTTTCTTTTTAAGGCTCCCGTGCTATACGAAAGCTGTTGAACGAGCTGTAAAGATAACAACGGAAGCTGCCACTTCTCAGTACACCAAAAAGGGCCGACTAGGCGCAATTAAGGCCAAAATAGAATCACGGAAGACAATTCCTAAATTTGAGACAAAACAAGATTTTAAAGCATCTTAATTACAAAAAAAATAATGTTTATTGTTACGAATGAATTTATTTTTTGTTTATATTGAATTAAAATTCTAATTATCAATAGTATATTTTACGCACTTTTATCTATCTATTTACTTTTATACTCGTATTATTTTCAGTCACATCTGTTTACTAAAATGTTGTACCAAATTTTGATTTTTCAAGTCAGTGCGGAGGCAGAAGATCTTTACCAATCTAATCAAAAAACAACATTTATTTTTCTTTTAGCATAACGCAACAATTAGAATTCCGAATCACAAAAAAAAAAAATTTTCATACATCCGTGCTCCACCCTAATATACATAAACATGGGTGTTAGACGTAAATGGATATCACAAAGAAATGCAATATCTTTCAGATGGAGGAAGCGGCATGCATAAACATTCAGCGACGTTTTCTCTAGAATTTAACCAGTAGCTGTTACAAATATTCTTGCGAGATCGTTTGGTCTCCACTTGAGAAAATAAACACTTTATGAACAACACTTGAAGAGTATTGGATTACTATAATGCAAATCCCAAACTGATGCAATGTGGGAACAAAAGAATTTAATATTTGAAGTGGACAGACAGGAAATACTGGACATGGTTATGCATAGCACCTCCCTTCTTAAAATGAAAATTATATTTTTTTTTTAATTAATTTTCTTCGACTACTAAATCACTCATTCTGAGTACATTTGAATTCGGCCTTGTTATTACAGTTTTACTTTTATTATTGTCATTATATTGTACCATCGTTTCCCTTTCAACTACAGGTTGTTTATAATTTTTCTTAAAGCAGTTACGGGGAATGGTGATGCCATTCCTTTTAGCAAGTTTAGAAGAGCAATAAATTATGCATACTAAAATTAACATTCCACTTATACCAAACAAAGTGCCTTGAACATGGGGTATTTCTTTAAATTTTCTAGACATAACTTTCTTGATTTCTAATTTCGATGGTTAAATCTTGTAATTCAGCTAAACTTTTAAGTTGTATCTTAGGCAAATTTACATCTTCTATAATTAAATCATTCAATTTTACATTATAACAGCAGTATACTGGTGCTGGACGATATACATCTTTGTTTTCAATAGTTAGTTCTTGCACAAGAGTTTCAATTCTAGTTTCCAAGGTTTCGAAGGTATTTGGTTTCAAATTTAAAATTCCAATGTTATTAATTATTCCTTCTTCGCTGTTTGGGTTTTCCGAACAGTTACATTTATATTTCGTTTCATCGCTTAAGGCGAATAAATATTTGCTTTCGGAAATCTTATGAAAAATTTCCACATGGTTTATTATTTGTTTGAGTTTACAATCGCCGTTTATTCTGTTCATGAAAATCGTTAGCTCACAATCTTTATTCAAAACACTATTCTTAAATTCCAGTTGTTTACATATAAAATATTTATCTAATTTTTTACATTCTTCAAAGAGGTTGTTACTCAGAAGATATTCTTCTTTGTTTTCCTTGATTACAAAGTGTTTGAATTTTTGTTCAATAACGTATAAGCAAAGGAACCGTTATAACTACGAGTACTATTAATCTTTCTGATTTTACGTAAGAAGTTAATTCTACTTCTTTCATTATAAAACTATAAGACTCTAAGCTTGGGGTGAACAACATTTGATTTTCTTTGTCACTAGTTTTCAATAATTCTATAAAGTGCTTAGGTTCGATAATAATTGGATGTATAACATTATCTTGTAAGAAAACAATCGCTTCGGTTATCTGATCTATAATTAATTCGGTATGATTGATTAAGAAGTATATTTTGATTTTGAACTCAATAAAATAATCCTTTAGAACAAATAGTCTCCTATCTTTATTAACTTTGTTTGAAAATTGTTTTAATGTATTTGCCAAAATGTTTGTTAGGTTTCCTAATTCATAGTATGTTCCTTTTAGAACCAAATTTTGTTTATTTAAGCCATCTAAAATTTTAATTTCTTCCTGTTGACTTTAGGTACATATTCGCTATTTTCTTTAGTAATTCTGATTGCTTCTTCATATTGCTAGGCATCTTCACTAACCAAAGTTCCGAACAGAAATTTTAATCCTGATCCACCAATATTTAATAGACCTCTTTTGTATCTTTTATCGACTCCTAATAAATGATAAATAACTCTTAGGTCTTTCTTTAATGCGATTACTTGTATTTTTGTTTTCTTAACGAATTCCACACATTCAGGAATTTCCATTAAGCATTCATCATTTACGTGTGCTATAAAATAAGTAATTATGTCTATTTGGTCTGCTATTTGACTAAGGTCGATATCATTGACTATTGAGACCTTTCCTATCTGTTGCCTTAGTTCTCCGACGTTTCTGTAGTATATTCCGTTTGATGGAAAATTCTCCCATATTCTTCCCAAAACGCCGTTCAAAGCCAATAAAAATCTGTAAAATAAAACTTGTCAGTTCTTGTAGTGTTTTATTTTGCCTTTATTATACTTCATTGACTTATTGTTTCGTCTAATTATACCAGAGTTTTCTAAAACTTTTATGATTTTATATGGACCTACATACTTTTCGCTTGACTTATCTCTCCTATCATTTTCAACAAGAATTAAGTCATTTTTCTTGAATTCTTTTACGTTAAAATTTATTCTTTTGTCGTATCTTTCTTTTGCTTTTGTTTTCTTACCTAACATAATCCTCTTAGCTTCTGTTTCCATCCGTACTAATTTAAGCTGTAGTTCTTGAGTGTAATCCGTTGTAGTTTTTAGACTCAAATTACTAAATTCCCTTGGTATGTTAGCCTTCCTTCCGAATACCATTTCGTACGGAGAAAATCCTGTGCTATTATGAATGGCGGTATTATGACAAAATGCGGCGTATCTAAATAATTTTGCATATTCTGGTTTTGCTTTTTTTATAAATGCTTTATACCAAACATCTTACATAGTTCTTTCATTAGTTCGTTAACGAATTCACCACCATTGTCTGTGAGAATATATTCTGGTATTCCAAAATTCAAGATCCATTCGTCTGTAAAAGCTTTAGCTACAGTCTCACTTTTCTTGTCTTTAATAGGAATATACTTAATAAACTTACTTAAATCGTCTTGGATTGTCAAAGAAAAATAGTTGTATTGTTTTCATTGTATCGACCAGTTAAATCCATTGCTACCTTTTCAAAACTGTGGTCCGCTGAAGTTACTATTTTCATTGGATTCCTACATGGATGCCTATTTATTTTTTGTCTCTGACATTGGTTACACCTTTGAATATATTCTATGACGTTTTTATTTAAATCTGCCCAGTAAAATCTTTCTTTGATTCTACTGATTGTTGCTTTTTGTCCGCCATGACCTCCAATCAGGCCGTCATGGTATTCTTTTATTATATTTTGCTGTTCTTCTTTATTGCTTATAATTTGAATGTTCTCTAAAGAATCTTCGTTCATGTTTTTTCCATTAACAACTTCTTCAGCTTCCTGACTATTGTTATGACTGTTGTCACTAACTTCGTTGTCGTCCTCTTCAGGATGATTGGATATTTTCCTTTCACGTAATGTGTTTTTATTCAATTTATCCAAAACAATTCTACTAGTGCATAGTTTTTCCAACCCGCATTCGTCTTCGTAGATTTGTCTCAAAACAATTTCATCCTCTTCTAATTCTTCATCCGTTGTAAAGTCTTCTCCAAAAACTTCTTTTGGTGTTTCTCTTTGTTCTTTACTTAATTTAGCTTTAATACCATTATTACGAGCTTTTCGTTCTTCGTTCTCAAATACTGGGAAAACCATATTCCTACTTAGTTCATCAGCAACTACATTATCTACACCTTTTTTATATGTAATTTTATAGTCGTATTCTTCTAATTTAAGTCTCCATCTAATCAGTCTTGATCCTGGGTCTTTAACATTAAACAACCAAGTTAACGGTCGATGGTCAGTTTTTATAATGAACTTTTGTCCATAAAGGTAAGGTCTAAATTGCTGTATTGCCCATACGATGGCAAGGCATTCCTTCTCTGTAGTACTGTAATTAACCTCAGCTTTATTTAAAGTTCTACTTATAAAATGAATAGGTAAATCTCGTCCCGAATATTCTTGCGACAAGACAGCACCAAGTCCCAAATTACCAGCATCAGTTGTGATAATAAACTGTTTTTCGAATTTAGGATATTGTAACAAGGTAAATTCTGTAAGTAACCTTTTAAGTTCGCTAAAACTTTTACTTTGTTCCTCCTTCCAAATAAATTCAACATTCTTTTTTAATAGCTTGTATAACGGTGATGCTATAATACTGAAATTCTTTATGAATTTTCGGTAATATCCTATCATTCCTATAAAGCTTTTAATATCCTTGGGATTTTTGGGTTCCTGTAAATTGTCAATTGCCTTGACCTTTTCTTCGTTAGGAAGTAAACCCTTATTTGTAATTAGGTATCCTAAATATTGGACTTCTTCCTTTAGAAATTCAGACTTGTCTATCTGGATCTTGAGATTTGCTTCTCTCAATTTACGAAGTACGTTTCTGAGTCTTTCGTTATGTTCCTCTAGATTACTACCGTAAACAACGATATCATCTATGTAAACAAAGCATTGGTTTCCCAGGAGATCTGATAAAACAGTATTCCGCATTCTCTGGAAACATGAAGACGCATTTTTGAGGCCAAATGGCATTCGAGTGTATTCGAAGTGGACATAAGGTGTTGAAAAAGCCGTTTTTTCAATACTTTCCTTACTCAAATGTATTTGGTGAAATCCCGATTTTAGATCCAAGGTTTTGAAATATTTCGCATCCCCAAGTTGATCTAGAATATCGGTGATATTCGGAATCGGGTAGGAATCGGAAATAGTTACGTTGTTCAATTTCCTAAAATCTATCACCATCCTCCATTGAGGATTTCCATTAGATTCGGTTTTTTGGGAACAACCCATAAAGGACTGCACCAAGGGGATTGGCTATATCGTATAATTCCCTCGTTAAGGAGTTTTTCTAGTTGTTTATTTACTTCTTCATTATGTACCTTGGGGTACCTATACGTTTTAGCGTTTATTGGTATTTCATTAATCGTTCGTATATGATGTTCAATAGCCGACGTTTCTGTTAATTTCTCGTCTTCTAAGCTAAAGATGTTAGCATTTTCTTTTACTAATTCACTAAGACCTTTCAATTCCAAATCGTTTTTTAAGTAATCGACTCTTAGCTTACTCCACAGTAGGTTAAATCTTTTATTATTTTCTTTTTTATACCCATCGTTATTACTTTTAATACTTTCGTTTTCCTTAACAACATAGTTAGGATTCATGGACTCTAAAGGTGCGCTTGAAGTCGGTTTTCCTTCAATCCGTTGACCTTTACAGTTTAAAACTCCTAATTTATTTGTTTCATCGTTTAACAATAACTTTATTATTAGTTGGTCACTATACATTATTTCACGTTTTAAATTAATACAGAACTCAGATTCTCTTAGAAAATCTATGCCCAGTATTCCGTCATAATGGCCAATAACATCATCAGTTACAACGTGCAAAAATATATCGATTAAAAACGTATCGAGATTATCGTCATCATATTCTAACGTGATGTTGGTACTGCCTATACTAGATCTATTTGATCTACCAATTCCTACAAAGTTCGTTGTGTCTTGAAAATTAACGTCGGCTTCATATACACATTTCGTTTTAATTAAGCTTATAAAAGCTCCTGTATCAATTAAAAAATTATAGTTTTTGTTATTGTATCTAAGGATAATATGAGGGCTTTCATTAGAATTTGAAACAATACCCTCATTTCTTGTTCCTTCATCCGAAAATTTATATGTTTGTTTGTGTCGTATTTCTTAACTCTTTCTCCTTCTTTACTATTATTGTTGTTATGATAAAAAGACTTTTTCTTATTATCATTTTCGTGACTTTCTTTATCTTCGGTGTACGGTCGATTAAAAGATTGTTTTCTGGGAGCTCTGCAGTTTTTGCTGATATGCCCTAATTTGTTGCAATTAAAACATTTGATCATATTATGATTAACTTTTATTAAATTTCTTGAGGTATAATCTCTATTACTATAGGTCTGAGAAGCTCTTTTTCCTAACAACCTTGTTTCCTCTTGAATGGCTAAGGAAGATGCTTCGGCTAAAGTTGCCGGTCTTTGACTATTTACAAAGGTACCAATATCCTCTTTAAGCCCATTAATAAAAGCGCTGAGAATATCTTTCTCAATCATAAATAATTGTCCTTCAAACAACCTATCGCTTTGATTATTCAGGTATATGTCCTGAATTCTACGTCTTTGCAACGTTTCGACCTTTTGAATATATTGCAAAGCAGTTTCTGTTCTGCCTTGCTGAAGCCGCGTCATTTCCAAATGTAATTGCATAGAAGAATATGTTTCCTTAAACATCCTATTCAATTTTAACTTTAATTCTAGTCTTTTATTCATAAGTAAAGTTTCCGCATTTCCGGTTATTTTACTTTTTATCAATGGAAATAAATAACGCTGCTGTTCCGTATTAGCTAGTGACATTGCACTTTCGACATTACTTAGAAAATGATGGATCTTACTGGGATCGCTATCGAAGAGTGTGATAAGCTTACTAAGTAAATCTAAACTCATATGAGTAGATATTGGATTGGTATGATTTGGAGGGAAGTTATAATTTCTATTTTGATTTTCAAGCCTATTGCCTCTTGAATTACTTTCTTGGATTGGGCTCGTGGATCTTTCTTCGAACTTATTTGTACATTGTTTAGATATTGCTCCTGTACTAATCTGAAAATCCCTTATTTTTTGTATCGCCTCTTTCACCGAAGGTAACTCTTTTTCGGCGAAGTTTCCCTCTTCTTCGATTACTTTTAAAAATAGTTTTCTACTAAAAATTTTATTATCGTAATATATTAGGTATTCCTCTTCAATGCCTTTCTGACTTACTTTTACGTTATCTAAAATTTGCCCTAGCGTTAAACAAATTGTGCCTCCACCTTCTTTTGCAATGCAAGTGAATGTCCTGCATAAAAATTCTTCCTTAAATTCGTACTCGCTTTGTGAATAAGCCATTTTTCTTTACTTTATAGATCTTTTGGTGCGAAAATTTAAGTACAGTATGTTCTGCCTATATAATATATATTAATGTAGGACGTAGGTATCTCTATTTTGATAATTTTTTATTCTTTTTATTTGTTTATTTTTTTTAAAAAAAATCAAGCGTTGTTCCTTCCGTCTTGTGCCTCTCTTAGGATTAATTTGATTTTATTAGCTTTATTGACCAGATCTTTGTGATATTTCAAAGCAATTTTCCCGTTTGAACAATATTCTAGTTTTTCATGTTTTTTTTTCTTTAAAATTATGTTTCTTCTAATTGTTTTTTTTTCGAGACACTTTATATAACTTAGTATGACAAAAAAAAAAATAAAAACTTACAATAAAATTTGCATTTTCTATTGGCTTGTGGACTTAATTGAGGTGGTGTATTACAGATGTTTAGCTTGTTTCCGTTGCTGCTGGTCGGAGATGTAAGCCTCCTTATCCTTGTTGCCTTTTTTGTCTTTACTTCTTTTTTTTCTGTGTATAATAAGTCACCAAGAAGTTTGAACTTTTTCACTTTTTCTTTGTTTTTTTTTATTTACACTTAAGGTTCTAGTAAAAAAATTGTCGAATACTCGATACACTCAATGATCTTAGAGTTGTATCTCGACTAACTTTGTGTGTGTCTTTTTTGTTTTATTATTATTAACTGAGATGCAAATACGAGATTCGAGTATTTGACTGTGACCGAATTCGCGATAAACCTAGAGAATTTAAGGTTTTATCTCGGAAAGTCGCACCGCTGCCACCAATTTGTTATGCACTCACAGAGAAAAATTTAAAGACCAAAGTCGTTAGGTTTTTTACATAAAATTGAACCGTTTATTTTGGAGTTTTACTTAAGACTAATCTACGAGTATATTACAAAAACTATCCCGAAGCAAGGGATGAAAAATTACCAACCCTATGGTATATACATACACATGGGTGCTAGACGTAAATAGATATCACAAAGAAATGCGATATCTTTCAGATGGAGGAAGTGGCATGCATAAACATTCAGCGACGTTTTCTCTAGAATTTAACCATTAGCTGTTACAAATTGAGAAAATAAACACTTTATGAACAACACTTGAAGAGTATTGGATTACAATAATGCAAGTCCCAAACTGATGCAATGTGGCAACAAAAGAATTTAATATTTGAAGTGGACAGACAGGAAATACTGGACATGGTTATGCTTAACGAAGTCGTTTACCGACGCAATTTCAAACAGAGTAGCCAACCCGATGGCTATAATGCAAAATTGGGACCAAAATTCCTAAAAGCAACAGTGCTTAAGGCTATTGGAAACTCTCTTTACGAGATAGGGACTCAGAGAGGCGAGAAGGTCGGAGTGTTTCATGCGAAGGACCTCCACGCATAACAACGCCAAAGAAAGATGACGCACTCACCCGTTGTTAAGTTGGTGTCTACTTTCGTGTTATTTGTTAATTTATTTATAGTATCGTCCAGAGATATATTTTATTTTATTTATATTATTTGTTATTTATTCAACTAGTTTTAGGTATAAAAAGAGAGTTTATTTATCTAGTTTTAAGTATTTATTGATTTATTTCTTTGTATTTTTTTTATTCATACTTAGTATGAAGTTAAGAATAAGTATAGAGGCTAAGACTGACTAGGGTTAAGTATAGTTATTTATGAACTTTTTTCTCATGTGCAATACCGGATAGTTTGAAAAAAACTCACCAAAGATGCCCGGCTTGTAGACATCTCAAGGCGTATGCCCTTGCCACACGTTCGGCACAGAGTTGAGACCACGCTCGCGGTGCAATAAGCAGGATAACAGCAAAATACTTTGACAACGGATATTCGTCCGTGACCCGCTTTTCTACGAGATCGTTAGTCTCGCGACCACTCGCTAGCCGCCGTCGATCCTGTTAACTGGTCTTGGTTCCTGGGCGATACCTATCCATTGTACCTAAGACAAAAACAAAATTACTGCCTCAACAAAGGACCACTATTTCCAAAACAAAATCACTTACCTCTGAGGTAAATTCAAGGTCTATGCAATGCACCCTTACATTGGACTTCGTTGCACCATTCTAAAACAAACAAAAAGATATGAAAAGAAAATAATGACAAACAAAAATAAATGCAAATTACAATAACAACACGCACATACAAACACAGCAATATGAAACCCAATTGTACCTGACCAGAAATAAATGTTGTTTCGATTTGGTAAATCCCAAATACAATTGATAGACACAGGCTATGATAGGCGAGGATAAGTATTCACTTACCTGTAGATTGAAGTAATTTCAGCAAAGATTCCGTGCAATTTTTTTGTTGCCCTTCCATCAGCACGTGAAGGGTTGTTTCCGCCGAATTTGGTTCACATTTCACAAGAATAATCTGCATCGGTGATACAGCATCGTAAAACCGATAAACCAAAAAAACATTAAATGGTACACAATAAATAATAGACAATAAATAAAACAAACTATATTTACCTGACGACCAAATTCAGTAATAACCACGACGCGAATCCAAACAAATCTTGCAATAATGACATTAAGTTAACACAAAATTGCACGCACTCAATAGGCGTTTTTCTTTTTTAGCTCCGAGCTGTCAAAAAAAGAACTGTGTTACTTTTTTAACTCGGAGCGCTCTGAGCACAAAATTTGTAATTCTTTTTTATCTCTGAGCTAGCTCAGGGCTCGCTCGATGAGCTCGATTGAAAATGACCGAGCACATCGAGCGAAAAGCTGAGCGCGGCTGACTTCATTCATTATTTGTGCTTTTTCCATAGTTTATTTACTAGAAATTAAAATTTAAATGGAACTATCCTTGACAAGCACCAATTTCAGAAACAAACCTGACTATTTTGAAAATTAATAAAAAAAAATTATCTAATGACAGTTCAGTGCCCAATTCTGTTTCTTAATTAGCTCGGAGCGCTCAGGTTACGTTCAGCTCGGAGCGAGCTCTGATCGCTCGGGCCCCGCTCTGTTCCCCGCTCGGGGCTAAAAAAGAAAAAGCCTAATGCACAAGTTACACCTGCTTAGCTGCTCGCACCTCGCAGATAATTTCCAAGGTTATCGATTACGTGGACAATGGGATGTTGCAATAATAGGTATGATAAGGTAGGGTTAAGTTTAAGTAGTTACACATTTTGAAAATATGTATGTACGAACTGTGATAGGATTTTAAATCAATTAGGATTAGTGCAATATTAGGATTAGGAAAGTGCAATATAGATTAAGGTTACATATGATGTATTTTAGTGATAAGAATAAGTAGCTGTTTGTAATTATGCTTATGTAAAGTAAGAAGTGGTCAACATGTTGCGAGAGATATGGTTGATAAGGAGTCTATACCAGCGGATAGAGACAAGTATATCTGACAATGCATGTAGCTTATAGATAGGAATTCATATTTTATTGAGAAAGGTCGGATAAGGGTCATTACCCTAGTTTAATCCAACTGTCCTAGTAAGCGGCATTTAAAGTGAACTTTTTTTTGCAAGCAAAGTTTAGTCGTGATTAATATCCAATAAATATCATTTAAATTGTGCAATTAAACTTCGACCGATAAAAACAAAGAAAAAAAAACAAAGAAATGGGAAAAGAGTGGTTCCTGCGAACGTAAGACAGGCTCTGGAGACGAAAGGCACCAGATTGAATATTAGGAAGACAAAAGAGCAGAGGTATTTGGTTGAGGCGTTAAGTTAGAAGACGATCCTCACCTCTGCTGAGATTTGTGTGTACTGGGATCGCCCACAGACTCCACAAGAAACGGACGCAATAAAAGGACCGGTCACAGAGCACAGCAACTTCGCCCTTGAAAGGTCAACTGCAGCATAGGCGCTCCGCTTGCCATCAGCCATTGCCTCCAGTTGGGTTATATTCCATTAATAGTGAACACTGAACAGTGAAACAAAGACGATCAACAATATAGTGAATTACCCGGAATAACAGATTAGTGAAGTACTTTAGTGAATTTTCTTTGGTTTTTTGATTAGTTTTATTGATTTTTTTTTATGAGTTTAAATTAAAATAGTTTGTGAGGGTATAGTGTTCTAGTAGGGCGAGTGAATACGCGGAAAAGAGGCGTAAAGCCCAATACTCAATATCGAATTTGCAGAGTTCATCGCTCCAAGTGCTGCCGGCAGGACGACGAGGGACGACGAATAATACGCCGTAAGTTTTTTTTACATACTTTCCCTTTTGTGGCAGGAATTAAGCCAAATTTTATTTATTAGTTGTAAGTTTAGGATTTTCACTTACCAGAACACAGGTATCTATAGGATTCCATTTTTTTTAATTTTAACGTAGTTTTAGTTTTTTTAATGAATTATATTGGATTCCAAGAGTGAATTATCTGTGTTTTAATGGAGTAGAAACCTTTGTGATTTGGTGTGTGGAGTAATTGGGAAGGCCGTCCTTCCGCTTGTGCCATGACGTAGACGATACGTAGACGACCGACGGGCATGAGGACGGGACGTGACGACGTACGTACCCTCCACTACAGGGACATGTAACGGGCAAGTGGCTGGATTCTGGTCAAGGTGCTGTCTCTCGTTGTTTTCGGCCAGAGAGATAGCCAAAGGTGTGTCGAGCGACACATAGGGTGGGTAGGCCGAGCCAGAGCCGTTATCATCTGGCAAGTCTCAGGAACGAGACGAATCTTACCAGGGAGCGACATCAGGAAGCAGTAGATGCAAAGGAGGCTAGAATTAGGTTAGATATAAGTTAGATTACGGATATATATTAAGGTTTAGCTCTTACGGTTTAGGTTAGAATAGGATTAATTTAGCATAGTTAGGGTAAGTGAGATGCATCTGACTTCCTGTACTCTCTCCTAGGTAGGCAAAGGTATTGAGATTTTCTTTTCGTATATGCTATCTTTCTCTTCTCTTCTATTTCCTTTCTTTTCTTGTCCGTCCGATTAGTTCTATGCCTATCTTCTTCTTCTTTTTTTTCGGCACGATAAATTTTGTTTGTGAGCAGGTGGTTTAGTGTGAGGGGTGACAAAACTATCCCCGTCCGACGAGCGATAGACGTGCAACCGCGAGCGTGCCACCGTCCTCCTCCACTACTCCGAAGATGCCCATGTGGCCCAGCCTCGACTCATAACAACCTCGAGAAAAACTACAGGAATTGCAACATAGCAATAATGTCTGATAGCCAAGCAGCCATAAAGGCTCTTGACGCCTACGTCATCAAGTCAAAACTCATGTGGGAATGACTAAAAAGACTAGGCAAGAATAACAGAATTTCCATCTACTGGGTACCTGGCCATGTTGGCATTACAGGTAATGAGGCAGCGGACTCTCTGGCAAGAAAAGGGGCAGAGGAACCCTTCATAGGACCTGAACCGTTCTGCGGGATAGGAGAACACACTCTACGCGAAGAGTTCGGGAGACTGGAGGAAGAAACAAGGGCTAACACCTTTCTCAACCTCCAAGGTCTGAGGCAAGCAAAGAAACTCTTAGGAAACTATAACCAAAAGAGATTCAATGCTTGTATCAGCCTTAAAAAAACAACCTTCCTCATGGGACACTGCAGACTCAAGCAGCACCTGAGGAAACTGGACTGGACGCTGTGCTCTAAGGAGTGTGACCTGCCAAGTATAAATCAGAGCAATACTTTGACACGCTTCACAAAGAAGTATCTAGAGAGGGCTCTGAAAGAGGGCATGAACATCTCCGAGGCACACGCAGGGGGGACACAATAGACCAATAGGTCGCAGTATAATATACCCTAACTAAATATTATTAAATATTAAGATATCTATCTTGGTAAACAGACGGACTGTGCAAATCAATGCACACAATACGAACAAGACTGTATATTATTGGCAACTATAATGAACATAGTAGCAACATAGTCCAGTGTAATAACTACCAGACAATGGATTATTTGTACTATAAAAGAATTAGGATTTATATGTATATTATAAAAGTATTCATATGCACAACTTTTCCTTTCACGAATAAAATTAGGCCAATATGAATATAAAAAACATAGGGGCGGCCTACAGTCCGCTTGGGCGAACTGTTGGATATCCTATTCTTATTCCTATCCCTCATAAGTGGGCGTGACTAAAGTCTAAGTATGGTTGAATTGTTAAGAACGCTATACATATTCTGTTATATAACATTTAAAAGATTTTATTAATCAAAAACGAAGCTTTTGTCAAAAAAAAACGTTCCCTAGCTCAAACTTTGGTTTTTCAATAAAATTATGTAATGAAGCCACTAGCATAATTCCATACTCCTACATTGTACTGCATGACAATACAGACAAATCAAATATCACTTCCATCACTTCCTACTTTGTGCTTACATTATGTAAGGCAGTCCAAGTCAAGTGGCTCATAAACACCACTAACCCACTGACATAACAATCGGATTTCATTGCCACACTACACTGCCGGGTATCGCATACAGAAAGTATGGATAGAACATCTGGCGATTACATTGACATTGTAAGTGGATCGATGAATTGCACGATCTATGCTTTGGGTGACAATTAAATGAGTGGATGAGTATATTGACAATGATTTAATTTTAGGGCACGCGACTGATTTCCGTATCAATGTGTTTCGGTAATGCTGGGAGGGAAAATTTAGTATATAAGACGTAGCATTTGTGAGAATAAAACAGATTCTTTTAGACTCTCAACTATTGTGTTTCTATTCTTTTTGGCAGATCCCTGTGGCATTCGTGCCCTGCCTGGAACACAGTACCTTTTGGCAATACCTATGGCATTCGTGCCTGCCTGTACTACGTTGGCATTTTCTCATTCACGGGAAGTCATTCTATTTCTATAAAACTCTCTAAAAATAAAAATAGACGTCCTTAAAACTGACATACCGCACGTGGCGATACTGCCATCTTCAATCAAACTTTACATACCCTACAGAGAGAAGATAATACATTACATGGCGATCCTTCCGATCCGATCCAGGCTTTAATACCGAAGCAGACCCATGCATTACATTTACAAATCATGACCTATTTCGTGAAAATACAATACCAACCCCAATACTAAACAGGACTAAGGGACCCAAAAGACTAGCAATGGAACACCACCTAAGGAAGCTACTGCTTTCCAAACAAAAGCGAACAAAGATGAAGGAACCAGATGGCGTGACGATGAAGAAGACGAAAATAGCAATAGAAATTTTCTGGTTACGTTCCGATAAATAAATGTTCATATGGACATAGAGAATTCCTATTCAACTACATATTAGAATTAAAAATTAAAGAACAAATTAGAAATTTGTTTTATGTCATTATAGCATAGTTATTTCAATATTTTAAAATAATATTAATAATAAGAAACTACTCTTAAGCAATTTTAAAAGAGTAAGGAAAGTAATTTTAAGAAATGTCCTTTGTTAGTTTACTTTTGAAAATGAAATAATAATACTAAGTAATATAATATCTTTTAAATCAATAAGAAAACATGTTGTCAAGGATTAAGAATTAATAAAAAGAGTTAGTAGGTACGGAAAATAATTTAATTAAGGAAAATATTGGTTGATGCAAATGCGTACATAGGAGATATTAGGAGATATTTAGAAAGTCTACGAATTCAAAAGAAGTAGAAACGATAAACGATAAAATTATCACTGTCGCAAGAGTCTAAAACATCAAAATGAAAGCTTTTTATGCTGAAACAGAAGCCACCCATCCCACCATTTCGCAGTAGGTACAGTTCCTTCACAAGGCAAAAGCGTTCATGATCTGCCAATATCTTATGCAAGCAAATCACTGCAGAAACATGACATCAACAAGCCGGTGATAGAAAAAGAACTTTTAGCTATCCATTGGGAAATAAATTTCTTTAAACCCTACCTATACGGAAGAAAATTTGTAGTAGTGACTGACCACAGACCGTTAGTTTCACTTTTCACACATAAGAATCCCTCTTCGAAGCTTACAAGAATCAGAATGGACCTATCTGATTATGATTTCAAGATTGTATATAAAAAGGGAACAATGAACACTAATGCCGATGCAATGTCACGAATTAAACTAGACAGTGGCATTTTAAAGTCCATGATGGTAGAGAATATTAATAATAAACATAGGGACGGGCTACAGTCCGCTTGGGCGAACTGTTGGATACCCTATTCTTATTCCTATCCCTCATAAGTGGGCGTGGCAAAAGTCTAAGTATGGTTGAATTGTTAAGAACGCTCTACATATTTTGTTATATAACATTTAAAGCATTTTATTAAAAAAAACGCTCCCTAGGTCAAACTTGGGTGTTTCAATAAAATTGTTTTATTTAATTGTGGGCGTGTCAGTAGGCGGATTTCAAAAAAAAATAACACATGAGAATAAAGGGCCGCTAGAGAGTATATATTATAAATTTCAACTCCCTAGCTCAAACTTTGAATTTTCAAAAAAAAAAAAAAAAAATTGTGGGCGTGTCAGTGGGCGGATTTTGAAAATATTTACACATGAGCATAAAGGGCCCATAGAGAGTATATATTATAAATTTCAGCTCCCTAGCTCAAACTTTGGATTTTCAAAAATCAATATAGGTACCCTTAGAATAGGGTATAAGAAAATTATTTTATTTATTTGTGGGCGTGTCAGTGGGCGGATTTTGAATTTTTTTTTATCCCGAGCAGTTTTAGGAGTCATAGACCATATATAAAAAATTTCAGCTTTCTAGCTCAAAATTCGATTTTTTCCAAAATTTTGTTTTTTTGAGTTTGTGGGCGTGTCTGTGGGCGGATTTCAAAAATTCGTAAAGTTGATTATTTCGGGACCCCAGGGAGTATATGGTTAAAATTTCAGCTCTCTAGGTCCAGTTTAAAGGCCTAATTTTTGCCGACAGACGGACGGACGGACGGACGGACGGACGGACGGACATGGCTAGATCGACATTACTATCGATGCTGATCATAAATATAGTAACTTTTAGGGGTCTACGAGCAATATTAAGGTATGTTACAAACTATGCGTCAAAATTAATATACCCTTAGAATAGGGTATAAAAATAGCCTAAATGATTACGACTCCAAGGAGCGAACTATGGCGGTAACAAGGGGTATGGCACAAAAAGTTGCCAATGAAAATAAAGAAGAGAACTACACATCTCAGCAGAAGACTGATCACCTTCACATTTGGGATTGTACATCTTTAACTGACGTCAGAAATATAAGAAAATTAAGATTTATAATAGCGAGGTGCAAATGGCCAATTATTGAAATTAAAGAAAAAGAAGTTATAGTGCGATGCAGTGAAGACCTAGCGGAACAAGTTTCGACACTAGAAAAGCTGTCATCAGAATTAAGAAGGGATCCCATTAAAGAACTTGCACTAAGTGAAGAAGATATGATATTTAAGTATATAAAGAAAGATGAATTTAAGAGAATATTTAATATGCTGCAGCAAAAATATAATTATGAGCACTCGCCGATGAAGATATTGATATTTAAACCCGCAAAATAAATAAAGAAGAAAGAAGAAAGAAGAACAATTAAAAATCATAGAAGAATTCCATAAGTCACCACACGGAGGACACCTAGGTATTAGAAAAACCATAGTATATCTAAAACAAAGATACATTTGGAAAGGCATGCGACAAATGATAAAGAAACATATAAACACATGTGAAACATGTACTAAAAATAAACAAACGAGACATATAAAAGAAAAAATGGTCATAACTGATACACCGAGTACAAGCTTTGAAACGGTGCAAATAGACACAGTTGAACCTCTTAGAATATCAAACGGGTATTGTTACGACATGTATTTTTTACTGGTTAAAATAAAGAAAACCAAAAAACACAAAGAAACAAAGGCGTCCACAACGTTATAATATGTCTTTTATTCGACCTCTGCCAGTACACTTATTCCGTAAACTCATTACATTCATTATTTATATAAAATACAATAATACATATTTATATTTGTTCATAGTTCAATGTATCAAACTATTCTATTTTGCTATGACCGGGTGTTCTATATTGTGGATCCTATTGAACTCTCAACATTCTCCCCGGCCGTGAACGTAGTTCGCAAACTGCCTTCATTCATCTTCTTGTAGGAGCTCGTAACAACTTCCTTCCTTGTAACAAGTTTCCTGAATGGAAAATGATATTCGTCCACCTCAATGACGATGCTGTTGACGTTGACTACCTTGCCGACCTTCTTAAGTTCCATTTTGAACATGTGAAGAGAGAGACGATTAATATTCTGACATATAATCAAACATATTTGTCCAATGAGATAGACAAGGACAGACAAAAGACGAAATTCAATATAAAAAATGTAAACTTTTATAAATGCATGTGCAAGGTACAATGTGCATCTCCCTTGCACTCGTATTTCACTCTAAGTCCAGTTCAATATAGTTTTATCATAAATATGAATGGCGATCGTGCGGTTTTGTTTGTTTGTAGTTATAGTATAGTATTGTAATGAATTTAATTTAAAGTGTCAACGGAAGTGTAGTTTTTTTTTTTTGTATGTTTGTATAATTTATGTGTTCGGTTAAATATAGTGATCGTGAATTTTATAGTGACGGTGATGACGACGATAACGATGATAATGCTGATGATGCTGATGCTGATGAAGATGATGGCTGCTGAATCGCAGGTGATAATTTAAATTCATTAGTTAATTTGTTTTTTTTTTTGCATTTACTACAATCAGCAGTCGAATTATATGTGTGTGTGTATATTCGCGAGTGCAATTAAATATTATGCTCGGCGCATAAGTGCATTTTTATATATATATACGAGTATTTTGAACTTTGGTTTGTTTTGGTTTTTATTTGTGATAAGGTAGGAATGTGCTGGTTTTGTTCCGTAGTGTTATCGATAATCGATTACAACGATTGTTGTGTTCGATCTGGTTTGTGTGGTTTTGTGTTAGTCGAATATGCTAGTAATTATTTGTTAAGTGTTAAGTTATGCATGACATGTTTTTGCTACGATGCCTTAGTTATATGATTGTGAAATGGCTATGTTACGAAATCACGTGTTTTTGATACGACGGCTTTTCCATAGCGTATAGATTGGTTATGAACGTTTTGTTTGTGTTAGATGTGGACTGTATGTTAATATGTGATATGTCTAGGTTGATATTGTCGTGTAGTGAATGTTTTAATTGTCATTATCCATTTTTTTTATGATTTCAGATTTTTGTGTGTTTAAATGTATCTATTTATAGAAGTGTGTTGTCCTCGTTGCTTTTGTTGGTTGGTAGGCTACATATTTTTGCGATTGGTCGTTTGAGGAGCCCTGATTTCGTTTTAAGGGTTACGACACGAGTCAATCCGTCCGATCCGGGGTGAGTTTCTTGGATTCTCGCTAGGCTTCAACGAGACGGTGGAAGACGTTCGTCTTTGATAATCACCAAATCGCCGATTTTTGGTTCCCCTTCGGTTTTGACCCATTTCGGTCGTTGTTGGAGTCGCGACAGGTATTCGGTGTTCCATTTGCGCCAAAACGTATCAAGGAATAATTGTAGCCGTTTCCAACGGTCCAGATATCCCGCCTTCCGCAATGCGCTGTCGCCTTGTGGTATTGTTTGAAGGGGTTCGCCGACCAGAAAGTGTGCTGGCGTGATAACTTCTAAGTCATCGACGTTGTCGGAAAGAGGGCATAAGGGCCTTGAATTCAGACACGCTTCTATTTGTGCCAGAAGCGTGGCGAGTTCC
This sequence comes from Portevinia maculata, assembly GCA_949715645.1. Lineage (NCBI taxonomy): Eukaryota > Metazoa > Arthropoda > Insecta > Diptera > Syrphidae > Portevinia > Portevinia maculata. Next base: position 145,332,707 of record OX454527.1, on the reverse strand, counting down.
TCGTAGGTAAGCCTCTCGTTGCCGACTACTCTTTTCAAGTGGTACTTGACCGACTTCACCCCGGCTTCCCATAGTCCTCCAAAATGAGGAGAAGCGGGGGGAATGAAATGCCATTCGGTACCTAAATTCGGCAATGTGCGAGCGACCTCGTTCCAATCATGCTGCGCATCCCGTAACATCCTTTGTAGTTCGGCGTTAGCTCCGATGAAATTTATGCCGCAATCAGTATATATTTGGGTGCATACTCCACGTCGTGCCGTAAAGCGTCGGAAAGCTGGCAAAAACGCTCGAGTTGTTAGGTCAGACACCACCTCGATATGAATCGCCTTCGTCGCTATACAGATGAAAACTGCGAAATATCCCTTATATGATTTTCCACCGCGACCTTTCCAAGATTTTAATTCGATCGGCCCTGCATAGTCGACGCCAGTGTGGCTAAATGGTCTGGACATTTGTACCCGTGCTGCTGGTAAACTGCCCATCAGCTGCTGCATTTCCTTGGCCTTCTGTCGAAAACAGTCGTTGCACCTGTGGATGTGGTATTTGACAATCCTCTTAATCTGCCCAATCCAGTATGTCCGTCTGATGTAGGCAACCATTTGCTGAATTCCACCATGGAATGTTTTGCCGTGAGCGTCCCGAACTACCAGACCGGTGAAGTGGTGATTCATTTTTAGCATTATGGGGTGCTGCTCCTCATAAGTTAGGGTGGAATTCTGCAGGCGTCCTCCCACACGCAAGATCCCGTGAGCATCGATGAATGCGTTTAGTGCGCACAAGGGTTTTGGTGTACTGAACGTTGTTTCCATCTCCAACAGCTCCGTCGGGAACATCTCCTTTTGTGATGCCTTGACTGCGAGGAATGTTGCCGCGGATAAGTCCTGTGGGGTTAGTGGCTCCGATCTCCTCTCATCTTTCGCTCTTCTGCAATTATAGGCGAATCGCAAACACGTAGCTAAAACCCTCGCTACTTTTGAGAGATGAGAAAACCGGTGAACCACCTCTGCTCCCACGGGAAAATTGTGTTCCTCGTCATCAGCCAACCTTTTCAGGATCCGGATTGCTAAATATGGTGCACTTGCAGTACCAAAAGTGACCGTTTTCAGCTTGTAGGCCTTCAGCGGTGCAGATTGTTGTTCCCTCCAGACGATTAGCTGATAGTAGCGATCACAGGGACTCACCAAAATCTGCCGATACATCTTTTCGATGTCTGCTGTGAACGTCACTCGATGAGTCCTCCATCGCAGAATTATGTCCACAATATTGGATTGTAGTTTTGGACCCACGAGTAAACGATCGTTTAAAGATGTCCCATCCGATGTCTTAGCCGCTGCGTCAAACACAACTCTGAGCTTTGTAGTGGTGCTAGTTGCTTTAAAGACTGCATGATGCGGCAAGAAGTAATGATACGGAGTTTTAAGTGTCACATCGTCCACTAGATCCACTTCCTCCATATGCTGTAGTGTCGAATACTCCCGTATACATGCGCTGTAATCATCATGCAATTTCGGATCTGAGACTAATTTTTTTTCCAACAGGGCAAATCGACGAAACGCGCATTCCTTACTGGACCCCATCGCAGGATGACCTTCCTCCCTAAACGGCAACTTGACTTGATACCGCCCGTTGGATAAACGTTGGGTATGTCGAACAAAATGTTCATCACAAACGACGTCTTCTTCAGGATCCCTGGTTTGGAACGGCTCCTCCTCCCTTTCCCAACATTTTTGCAGCTCGGAACTCAGATCTGTGAACTGCACGAAACTACATATATGCTGCGGATTATCTGCTGGAACTTTGCCAAGAATAACCCATCCTAATCGGGTTTTTTGTGCTATCGGAGCGATGTGGTTTTCGCTGCGCAGGATATCTGGAAGGAGTATTTCGGCGAATACGTCACTTCCAAACAGTAAGTCTACTGGCGCAGGAACATGGAATTCGGGATCTGCAAGACTCAAACCTGAAAGATGTGACCATTTGTCAGGTACCACCCGTTGGGCCGGAAGAAGCCCAGTCAGCGACTTGAAAACGAACGCCCGAACTACGCTCTCAAATGTCGAATGTCGCGATGCAAACATAATGTCGACATAGTTTTGTGTTATGCCACTGCTGACCATCCCCAACCCAGATACCTCGAAAAAGTACGATGCTTTTTCAATTTCAACAACTGTGCTGCAGACTCTGAGATAAATGTGGCTTCGGATCCGGGATCGATCAGAGCACGCAAATCATGGAAACGTCCATCAGCTGACCTAACCCTCACTACGGCTGTTGCTAATAACACCCTTGCTCGTTGTGAAAGTGAATAAAAAGTGTTCACTTGCCTACTCGTCGATGCTTGCTGGTTGTCCATAGGTTGAAAACCCGATGCATTTACATTTACAGCCCCCTGATGCGATTGCCTAGCTTGTGCATGTTGCATCGTTGTTGTTGGCGCATTGTTACCTTGATTGTTGTTGTTGTTATCATGTACATGTAGAAGGGAATGATGACGCTGCTGACAGAAATAGCAATTCTTTATGCTCGGACATTCTCGCGACATGTGGCCATAGCCGAGACAATTGTCACAAACTCGTGCATTGCGAACTGCCTGTTTTCGTTGAATAGGGTTCATATTAAGAAAACTCTGACATTTCCTCAGCGAATGTTGACCACGTTGACACAGCTTACAGGAAACCACCTCCCTCGTAGAGGCCTTCGCCATAAGAACCCGTGGTGTCTCTGCATGCGACCGATTTTTCGTGCTGTTGGTTGCATCACTCCTTATCCAAGGCCTGGAACTCCCCTTCTGGTCCTGCTGGTCAACCACCTCAAGAGTGCGGAAGCGAGTTTCCAAAAATTCGACGAATTGTTTGTAAGTTGGCAGTTCCTTGAGGTTACCCAACTTTTCTTCCCAAAGCTGCTGTGTAGAAGTTGGAAGTTTATGGAGAAGGACGTAAATCAACACCGCATCCGAATGTTCCACGTGTAACCCCAAATTCGCCAACGCGTGGACACACTCTTGAGATGTATCCAGCAACTCCTTCAGTCCGTTCGCTGATTCCTTGAACAATGACGATTGTCCAAAAAGCAACTTAAGCTGGGCATTGACGAGAACCCGTTTATGGTCGTAGCGCAAAGTTAATAGTTCCCACGCCTTCGCATAATTGCCCGCTTCGCAAGATAGATGTTGCAGCAGACGCTCCGCCTCACCCTTCAAACAGGATTTTAAATAATGCATCTTGTCGATGTCATCTAAAGACGCGTTATTGTGAACCATGGACTGAAATAAACCTTGGAAAGACCTCCATGTTGTGTACGAGCCGCTGAATTTTGGAATATCGATTTCGCGAAGCCTAATTTTGTTGTTGGGTACCGTTGGTTCACCTGATGGTCCGCCAGCCGTCGACGATGATGTCTGAGAGCATTTTTCCAACGCTTCCAGTAACTCAGTACGATACTCCAGGTAAATTTCAGTTATTTGCTCATACACTACTACTAATTCTGTCATTTTCAGATCTGCTTCAAGCCTTCCGCCCCCGACGATTGCCTGATGATAATGCCTAGCGACTCGCATGTTCTCTTCCAACATGTCAAGGCGACTTGCAACGTATGGCTGCAGCTTACGTTTCTTGGCGGCATTCTTGAAACTGGTGAAACTATTTACCACCAAGATTAAAATGCCCTTTTGCAGCATTCCGCAGTTGTAATTTGTCTCGGCCATTATTATACTCAGATTATATTATGTATTTTATGTATATATGTATGTAGTTTATGATATTATTTTAATAACGAAAAGTAATAAAAAAGCAACACTTACTTGCTTTTGCTGCTAATTGGGATGTTGGCAAATGTTCTTGCAGACTTCGCGGACAAAGAATCCTTAATCCTCTGGACGTTAGACAAAGTTGCTTGATGTTTCCGGCGATTTATGTATTTCACGACGCGTAGAAAAAACGATTTACACACACACAATTTTTATGATTAATATTTGATTAATAGTTGATTTAAGTCTAATGCAACTTTTACAGATAGTCAAATTAATTGCACTCTGCAATGCACTTTCTAACCTCTATTGCGAACAAACTTTTTTTTTAAAGTTTTTTCTGTTTATACAAATAACCATTAAACACTTAATTACACGCGAAAAAGACTAAACAATTTACTAAGGCTACGAAGGACCAAAATGTTACGACATGTATTTTTTACTGGTTAAAATAAAGAAAACCAAAAAGACACAAAGAAACAAAGGCGTCCACAACGTTATAATATGTCTTTTATTCGACCTCTGCCAGTACACTTATTCCGTAAACTCATTACATTCATTATTTATATAAAATACAATAATACATATTTATATTTGTTCATAGTTCAATGTATCAAACTATTCTATTTTGCTATGACCGGGTGTTCCATATTGTGGATCCTATTGAACTCTCAACAGGTATAGATATATTTTAACAATGCAATGTGAACTAACCAAATACGTGATTGTACACCCCATCGAAAGTAAAGAGGCGAAAACAATAGCGAAAACATTAGTAGAACAAGTCATTTTGAAATATGGTTGCTTTAAGATACTCAAGTCCGACAACGGGACTGAATTTAAAAATGAATTGGTACAAAATATCTGCAAATTATTGAAGATTGAACCAGTTTATTCAGCACCATATCCAGTGCTGGATTTACGCCTAGGCCCGTAAGGCCCGGGCCTGGGGCGGCATGATTTTAGGGGCGGCAAAATTTTGATAACCCTGAAAATCAAGAACCGTAAAATGTTAGAATACAGTCAAAATTCGATAACTCAAACTACTATTATCCACAATAAAAGCTCGACTTATCAACACTTCGATTTATCCAAATTGTTCCTCAAAATTAAAATAATCAAACAATTCAATATGTATCTGAAATACATATGCACACACATTTTGTGCTTTTATTAAGTCTAACACATTTTACATTAATGTAGTACATAAGTATTTACAACATACATAAAATTATTGCCTGTATGTGCATATATGTATGTACTTACAACTTCCAACCAGCAACGAAACATGTCGGTATCAAATTTCTTAAACCTACATAATTATTTTTGTGTGTATGTAGGTAAGTATCTCGTTTTCTTTTCAAATGAAAATTCGCTTCAAAAATTCGAATTTAAAATGCATACGTGATGCTGTTATTTCTTCTCACTAAATGGGAATTCCCCTAAAAAAGTTCGACTTGCTTGATGCATATGCGATTTTTTTGTTCGAGTTATCAGGGATAAAAATGTATGGGATTTGAACTCTAAACGTTGTTGCCACATAATTTTGTTCGAGTTATAAAAAAATAAGGTTGTCCAAGTTTGACTGTAATTTGAAATTGATAATTTTTGTGGATTAATTTACCTTTATATCTATGAAAAATTTTGAATATAGGTAATTCCGACTTTACCCTTTAATTTGCCGGTGCAATACAATTTTTTTTTAGATCAATATTATTGGCCGTTGAAAATAATACACTAAAAAATCGGCAGTGAATTTCTAAGTTTTTTTCAGTGAAGTGATTGCGGAATGCAAAATTTTTGTTCATCAGTTTAAAACAAATTCAAATTTACAAGTAAAATTGTCGCAATTCTGATATAAATTTATAATCAAATATGAGTGCATATCGAAATAAACTCAGTGGTGCTGAATATCGTAAAAGAAAGGCAGAAGAATCTACGAAAAAATTTAATTTACTAAAGAAAATCCCAAAAATATCTAATTTTTTAACAAGTTCGTCAAAAACTTCTAATAATGATCAACAGCCATTATGTTCATCTACTGTAAGTATTTTACTATAATTATCAAACATTTTTTTAAATTGAATGTAACGTTGTTCTTAATCTAAGGGCGGAATCACATTTGTAACGTGTGGTTTGTTGCTATCACTCCAATGAATTTCATATGCGTAGAAACTTGTTTTTGTCGTGTGGTGCAGTGTGGCGCGTTGAGTCGATATCGCTCCTATTACGACTGCGCCACACCACAACGATCTATGGAGCAATAAAACGAGACAAATATACTATCTGAAATTGGGTATGTGAAAGATCTAGAAATCAGAATTCATTTAAATAAAAACCACAGCACACAATCCAAGTGTGCACAGAACGCGACAGGACACACCACACGTTACCTTTCAAGCGTGGTTCCGGCTTAAGAAAATAAGAGAATAAGAAAAAGAGTTATCAGTTGTTTAAAAATAATGTATTTTTCTTCAGCAGAAAATAGACGAGATTTCAACACCAAATATCGAAGAAAGACAGTTAAGCCCTCCTTCACCAAAAGATACTGAAGAAATACAGTCAAGTTCTCCTTCAACTAATTTATTAGGTGACAGTTCAATTGCAGGTAATGTTTTAGGAATCAGTAGTGATCCCTTCTTATGGAATTTAAATGAAGAAACTCAAGAATATATCATTTTAAACGGTGCACCACAAAATAATATTCATATTATTGATTTTAAAAATTCTAAAAATGTTTATAGTGATAAAACAAGATATTGCTCGAAAAATTTATTTCAACGAACTTTGAAGAATGGAGAGATTCAACGCCGTGAGTGGTTGATGTATTCAGAAACTAAAGGATCCGTATTTTGCATTCCATGCTTACTATTTAGTAGATGTGGTGAAACAAATGCTTTCACCTGCGAAGGGTTCCGAGACTGGAAAAACTCAAAAGCACGCGTTGAAGATCACAAAAACTCTGACGTTCATAAAACTAATGTTAGTAACTTAAAAGCTCGAGCGGTAGCTCAAGGACGTGTTGATCAACATTTATTAAAACAGCTCGACGAAGAAATTTCGTACTGGAAAAAAATATTGTATCGGATAATTGCAATCGTTAAATCACTTGCAATAAGAGGACTGCCGTTTCGAGGGCATTCAGAGAGAATTGGAGATCCCCGTAATGGAAACTTCTTAGCATCAGTAGAACTTGTTGCTGAATTCGATCCATTTCTATCTCAACATTTAAAGTCGTGTGCGCATCCTGGTAGTGGCAACATATCGTACTTATCAAAAACAATCTACGAAGAAATTATATTACTGATTCAAAGTCAAGTATTAAACCACATTTCTACTGAAGTGCAATCCGCTAAGTACTTTGGTATTATTGTAGATTCTACGCCTGATATTGCTCATGTCGACCAGCTAACTATAATTATTAGATATGTACGTGCAAATGGTGAACCCGTTGAAAGATTTTTAGAATTTATACCTAGTACTGGTCATAAAGCAAAGGATATTGAAGATGCTGTATTAAACTCATTAAAAAAAATGGTTTGGACATTATGAACTGTCGTGGTCAATCGTACGACAATGCAAGTAATATGTCAGGGATATATTCAGGAGTTCAAGCACGAATGAAAACAATCAATCCATTAGCAGATTACGTTCCTTGCGCTGCCCATTCGCTAAATTTAGTAGGCATTTGTGCAGCTGAATCTGTACCTGAAGCAGTTGATTTTTTTTCTACTTTGCAAGAACTGTATAATTTTTTTACGATATCTACACATCGTTGGGAGGTCCTGGCGCAACAGACAAATTTAAGACTCAAAAGCCTTTCTCAAACTCGATGGTCTGCTCGACATGATGCATGCTATGCTTTAGAAAAAGAGTGGTGTGCAATAATTGAAGCATTGGACTTTATTGGAGAAAGCAATGACGAGAAACCGAGTACACGATCTGAAGCTATTGGATTAAAACAGAAATTACAGCATTTAGAAACAGCAATACTAGTCATAGTTTGGAATTTAATTTTAGATCGTTTTAATGCTGTTAGTAAGAAACTTCAGGGTTCCCAAATTGATTTATCATCCGTAGTCCGACTCTACGGTTCGTTGGCCTCTTTTCTTCAGGATATGAGACATAAACAATTTTTAGAATATGAAGAAAAAGCTAAAGCGCTGTCTGGAGTTCAAGATTATTATCGCTATGGTACTCGCCGCAGAAAAATCAGAAAAATTCAGCCAGACGAGTCACGGGTAAATGAAAGAGCACCTATTTCTGGCGAAGAAAATTTTCGTACAAATATTTACTACCCTATTTTGGATACTCTAAGTACACAATTAGCTGAACGTAAAAATGTATATGATAAGCTTTATGCACAGTTCAATTTATTTGAAAATCTATCTGAAATTGATACGAATGAGTTGAAAAATGAATCAAATAAACTAGTCAATAAGTATCCTGACGATTTAGAAGAAACATTAGGAAATGAATGTATTCACTTTCATTATCAACTTAAAGATTCATTGGCAAATTCTGAAAATGTAAGTTCTGCGAAAAATATATGCAATATATTGCATTCACAAAATCTTTGTGATGTTTACCCTAATTTAGATATTGCTCTACGAATTTTTTTGAGCATCCCAGCAACAAATTGTTCTGAAGAAAGATCTTTTTCAACTCTGAAAAGGGTAAAAAATTATTTACGTGCAAGTATAGGCCAAGACCGACTTAATGCCCTTGCATTATTATCTATTGAAGCTCAGTTGGTACAAGAACTGGATTACGATGATATAATTGACGTTTTCGCACGAACTAAAGCCAGAAAGAAGAAAATGTGAACTCAAAAAAGCTATATTCAAATTAATAATTTATATTTAAGACTTTATACGAAAAGTTGTACCTATGTTAACTAATTAAATGTTGTATTGAAGTTAATAAATTTGAATTCATAATAATTTAAATATTTAAAAATTTTATATTTATTGTTAATAATTTTTTCTCCATACAGCAAAAAGGGCGGCATATCTCACGGGGCCTAGGGCGACATCGAACATAAGTCCGCCAGTGACCATATCATCACCAAAGTATAGGCTCGTTAGAAAGAAACCATAGGGTTTTGAATGAATTTTTGCTAAATTTCACTGAAGACCATGAATGTGATATTTGGATACCTTATTACGCATTTGCTTACAACACTATTTCACACGTTGACACCAACTATACTCCGTATGAGCTAATTTTTGGCAAATTACCATATCTACCAAGCGATGTATTCAATAACAAAGAAAAAATATATAATCTAGAAAACTATGTTAATGAGGTAAGAATAAGACTTAAGAATGCTATTGAAAAAGTACATAACATTGTCAATAATATTAAGAACCAAAGAAAACGGTTATATGATAAGAATGTAAATATTTCAGATTTTAAGATAGGAGATCTAGTATTTGTAAAATTAGAAAGAAAAAATTACAAAGTCCTTACCACGGACCATACAAAATAGTGGAAACAAATAATGTAAATTCAGTGATAAATATAAATGGCGATAATAAGAAATTGCATAATAATAGCCTTAAGAAATATAATATAGACCATGCACATGAATTTACACAAAATCAATACTAATAAAATATCTGTTAAGAAGCACCATACAATAAGAACTGTAAATATAAACACAAGACTCCCGAATGTAAAGCAACGCCAACACTCATATTGATACAAACTATTCTTGAAAAATTATTCTTCTAATAATTATCCGCTTAAGGGTGAGGGTGTAATGAACCCACTAACATAATTCCATACTCCTACATTGTACTGCATGACAATGCACACAAATCAAATATCACTACCATCACTTCCTACTTTGTGCTTACATTATGTAAGGCAGTCCAAGTCAAGTGGCTCATAAACACCACTGACCCACTGACATAACAATCGGATTTCATTGTCACACTACAGTGTCGGGTATCGCATACAGAAAGTATGGATAGAACATCTGGCGATTACACTGACATTGTAAGTGGATCGATGAATTGCACGATCTATGCTTTGGGTGACAATTAAATGAGTACAATGTGGATGAGTATGTTGACAATGATTTAATTTTAGGGCACGCGACCATTGTATATAAACCTTATAGTAGTGCAACCGTGCGTAAACGACGATACGCCACCAGTGCGCATTCGCCCGCAACAAATCATGATAGTCTAGTTCTACACCATTCTCGTGCTGGGAATATGAGTAGGAGGATGATGCAGGTAGTGGTGGTGGTTGGCAAAGCAGGTTTCGTGTAGATTTATGGTATATTTTTTGTTTGCTTTGATGGAAGGGGTATGTTATGTTTTCTGGATTTTAACACAATTGGTATGTGTGTGTATGATCGTTGAAGGAGAGTCGCATTTCAGCTACTGTGAGGATTCTCAAATGATTTTCTTTATAATTCATATTTGCAAGTGAAAAATGGATATTCATATTTAAAGGTAGGGGCGATGGTGGATAAAGAAAGGTGGAAGAATTGTCATCAAGTAGATTGATGGTATATTATTTGTTGGCTTTGATGAATGTTTGGGGTAGGTTATGGCATATTGCAATTAGACCATCACAGTCACCTGTAACTTGTTTTCTTTGTTTATACCCTATTCTAGGGGTATATTAATTTTGACGCATAGTTTGTAACATACCTTAATATTGCCCGTAGACCCCTAAAAGTTACTATATTTATGATCAGCATCGATAGTAATGTCGATCTAGCCATGTCCGTCCGTCCGTCCGTCCGTCCGTCCGTCCGTCCGTCCGTCCGTCCGTCCGTCCGTCGGCAAAAATTAGGCCTTTAAACTGGACCTAGAGAGCTGAAATTTTAACCATATACTCTCTAGGGTCCCGAAATAATCAAGTTTACGAATTTTTGAAATCCGCCCACAGACACGCCCACAAACTCAAAAAAACAAAATTTTGGAAAAAATCGAATTTTGAGCTAGGAAGCTGAAATTTTTTATATATGATCTATGACTCCTAAAACTGCTCGGGATATAAAATTTTCAAAATCCGCCCACTGCCACGCCCACAAAAAAATAAAACAATTTTATTGAAAAACCAAAATTTGAGCTAGGGAGCTGAAATTTTTAATATATACTCTCTAGGGGCCCTTTAAGCTCATGTATAAATATTTTCAAAATCCGCCCACTGACACGCCCACAAATAAATAAAACAATTTTTTTGAAAATCCAAAGTTTGAGCTAGGGAGCTGAAATTTATAATATATACTCTCTAGGGGCCCTTTAAGCTCATGTATATATATTTTCAAAATCCGCCCACTGACACGCCCACAAATAAATAAAACAATTTTTTTGAAAATCCAAAGTTTGAGCTAGGTAGCTGAAATTTATAATATATACTCTCTAGGGGCCCTTTAAGCTCATGTATAAATATTTTCAAAATCCGCCCACTGACACGCCCACAAATAAATAAATCAATTTTTTTGAAAATCCAAAGTTTGAGCTAGGGAGCTGAAATTTATAATATATACTCTCTAGGGGCCCTTTATGCTCATGTGTTAGTTTTTTTTTAAATCCGCCTACTGACACGCCCACAATTAAATAAAACAATTTTATTGAAGCACCCAAGTTTGAGCTAGGGAGCGTTTTTTTTGATAAAATCCTTTAAATGTTATATAACAAAATATGTAGAGCGTTCTTAACAATTTAACCATACTTAGACTTTTGTCACGCCCACTTATGAGGGATAGGAATAAGAATAGGGTATCCAACAGTTCGCCCAAGCGGACTGTAGCCCGTCCCTATGTTTTTTGTTTAGTTTTGTCATTTGTGGAAAGTAGTATCTTTCCAAAATTTGTTCTTTGTTTTCTTTATGGTTTCTATGAGCTCGCTTATGCTCGTCTTTGATTATCTTTAGCTTATTTTCTTCATTGGAAATATCAGTAACTATTCTCTGTGTGATTCTAATTTTTATTCGATTAAAAAATGACTTATATACTTCTTGTAGTAATGGAATATATTTTTCTGGAATTTTAATACCGTTTAGTATGTTGGGATTAAGTTTTTCTTTAAGTATTTTTACCAAATTGTCTTTATCAAATGATTGTAATCTTATATAATTTCGTTGAAATTTTGGGTGTGGGTTTTCATAGCAGGACATTTCGTTTCCTTCTGAAAAAATTATCTGATTTCTGAAGACGTTGATTGGTGCTTCGCAATGCGGTATTAGATCAGAGCTGTCTTCTTCGGCACTATGTTGCGTTCCAGAGGACGAGGTTAGAACGTTAAGTTCGGTTGGCAGTCTCGAAGGAGCGTCTGCCACAACGTTTGTTATGCCGGGTTTATATATTAATGAATAATTGAATACCTCAATCCTTGCTTTCCATCTTTTGAGTTTCGCATTGTTGTTGCGGTTACTCAAGGCGAAGGTAAGAGGCTGGTGGTCTGTTAGGATTTTAATATTTCTAGCGGCATACAAGTATGTCCTTAGTTTGTCGAGGGACCATACTATTGCGAGTAACTCTTTCTCAATTACTGAGTAGTTTTCTTCGGCTTTAGACAAGGATCTGGATATAAATGTGATAGGTCTATCTTTATTGATTTCACCTTGTGAAAGGACGGCTCCGATCGCATGGTTAGAGGCGTCTGTGGTTAATAGGAATGGTTTGTCGAAGTTTGGAAAAATTAAAATATCTGAAGACGTACGCATCTCCTTCAAATCGCTAAATGCTTTAACTGCCTGTTCGTCAAGATTTATTTCGGTTTTCTTAGATTGGTTTGCTTTTATTTGAGCATTTGTTCCTCTGGTTAGGTTTGTCAAGGGCTTTGCAATTTTTGCGAAGTCTCTTATGAATTTCCTATAATATGAGGCTAAACCCAAAAAGCTTTTCAATTCCTTAAGGTTTTGCGGTGGTGGAATTCGGTTAATTGCTTCGACTTTCTCGGGGTCTGGGCGAATTCCGTTTTGTGTTACTATGTAGCCTAAGAAATTGACTTGTGTTCTAAAAAATTTCGTTTTTTCTATGTTAACTCTCAAGTTAGCATTTTCTAATAAGGAAAGTACTTCATCCAGATTTTTTATATGATCTTCCTTATATTTTCCTAGGACTATGATGTCGTCAATGTAGACGTAACAGGTTTTGCCTATCAGTGGTTTAAGGACGTCATTAATCATCCTTTGGAAGATGGCGGGGGCGTTCTTGAGGCCGAACGGGAGCCGAGTAAATTTATACTTCCCGTTTGCGGTGGAGAAGGCCATTTTTGGTATGTCGCTGGTTTTCATTTTAATTTGGTGAAAACCAGACGTCAGGTCGATAGTTGTAAAAAATTTGCATTCGCCATGACTTGCCAATGTGTTGGTAATGTCTGGAATGGGGTATGCGTCTGGAATTGTGACTGCATTAAGACGTTTAAAGTCTATAACGAGTCTATATTGTCTTTCTTCCGTCGAATTGGCCTTCTTTGGAACAATCCAAAGAGGGGAATTATATGGGCTTTTTGATGGCCTTATAATACCATCTGCAAGCATTTTCTCAACTTGATGCTCTACTTCTGACCTTAGGTTAGCTGGATAGGGGTATGATTTAGTGTAAATTGGTTCGGATGTTGTGGTTTTTATTTTCGCACGGACGCTTGTATCGATTGCATAAAAACGAGTAAAAGCGCTGAGTTGAGGCAGGTGAGCAATTGCTCGTAAGTCGAGTTCGATCAAACAGCAACAGCTTTTGCTCAATTTCGTATGCATAAAAATGAGTTCAAACCAATTGCAATTACTTGAACAAATTGATATTGAAGTGGAAACATGTCGTCAAGTGAAAGTGAAGTAGAAGTAGAATCAAATAATAATAATAAAATAGAAACTGACGACATTTCTAAATTTTTAGTAGAAAAAATAAAACAAAATAAATATTTACTAGAAAAGGGTCAATTACCATGCATTAAAAATAAAAAAAACAAACAATAGAAACGTGTGTAACAGAAATTAAGCAAAAATTTGACGTTGAATTAACGGGGAAAATATAATAAAAAAAATAGCTAACATGTAATGTCGCAGAAAAAATATAATAGACATGAATAAAACAGGCAATACAAAAAATATTTTAAAAAACTGGGATACTGATTTGTCACAACTGCTTTGTGCTAATTTTTTTTTTATTTTATTTTACATTTTGCTACGAGTATATGTTGTTTATTTTTGAAGGTTAACAAAAAGTCAACGGCAGTTTTGAGTCGTTATGAAACTGATGAGACAAGGGAGTTGAATTTTCAAAGTCTGCAGAGGCTTGTTTTGTTAAAGCAAACCAAAGTGCTTTCTACAAAAATGCAGATTTTGCAAGAAAAACTTGTGGAAAGAAACTTGCAGTTCCATGAATTTTGAATTTTATTAATATGTAATTAATTAATATTTAGTGCCTAATAGTGAATTACATTTATTTTATTTTTGTATAAAAAAGTGAATTGTATTTACGTTTATTATTTTTATAAACCAACAAAAATAAATATTTTCATTTATATTATTTTTATTATAAACTAATTTGATAACAAATTTGCGATTTTTTTTTTTGTTTTTTGTTTTTTCCAGCTTCTGAATTTCTTGCTGTTTGTTATTCGATATCATTTCCTAATTGCCATACACCATTATTGTTGTAATCGTCATTGATAAGATTATAATCGTCTTTTAAAAATTTAGCTATGTTATGCAAAATGAAACAACTGGCTATTACGTGGGGCGCTAACTCTGTCAATACACGAATTTTGTATTGAAGTATCGAAAATCTTTGCTTCAATTGCCCAAAACACCGTTCTATAATGACACGTTCCCTTGTAAACACTTTGTTGAATGTTTTTTGTTTGTCAGTTGTTGGGTTCCGGAATGGTGTCATTAGCCATTGGCATATTCCATAGCACTCATCCCCGAGAAGTTCGTTGCATTTAGCATAAAAAGTTCTTTTCCATCACAAGTTGACTGCACATTTATAGAGTGGAAGCCTTTTCTACAAATATACTCATCGCTTTGATTTGTGGGTTTTTTTAATTTTTATATGAGTACAATCAATTACGTTCTTAACAATTTAACCATACTTAGACTTTTGTCACGCCCACTTATGAGGGATAGGAATAAGAATAGGGTATCCAACAGTTCGCCCAAGCGGACTGTAGCCCGTCCCTATGTTTTTAATACAATTGGTGTGTATGTTCACATCGGTGAAGGAGATTCGCATTTCAGCACTGAGGATTCCCAAATGGTTTATAAACCATATTTGCATGTGAAAAAATATTAATTGAGGCAGAGATAAAAAAAGATAAGACAAGTTATAGTGTATTCCCAGCTACATTGCGAACGATCCTTAAGGGTTTCCACTTTAAAAAGAAAATCGTGGATATTTTCGGACCCGTCGAATGCAATTTGCCACTTTTCAATTTTACAAACTGAACTTACTAAAGAAGTTTGTTGACTTATTGGTGGTGCTTGTCAGCGTTGCACTGTGTGACGAATCGCTGATTTAGCTTGGTTTAATAAGGAAAATGACATGCACGAAATTAAACAAAAACCGGTTAAGCCTCCTACGTAATGACTGTGCAATTTTTTTGTTGTTGCTTAGTGCAACAAAAAAAAAATCATCTCACACTCCAAATTGTATATAATTTTTTTTATAAGAAGGTCAATTTGAAGAGAAAGTGTTTATATCGGTTTTAATTGGTTCGTGTATATTTTATAGCTTTTTTTTATCTTTTCTCAATAAGTTAAAAGTCAATTGATATAAAAGTAAGTTTTTCTTAAATAATTAAAGATTTTGTTTAATAGGTATAAGGGGTAAATGAAAGTAAAATTTATAGATAAAATATGTGTTTTTTGTATTCATTAGACGAAAAGTATACCTAGTTGTTCAGTGTTGTCCAAGTTGGAGACCGTGTTTGTTCTAAAGCCTTGCATATGCACAGCTAAAATGTGTTTTTAGAGTTGATGAAAAGACTGCCCAAATTACAGTGATAGATAAAGAAATTATCAAAAAGTTTCATATCATCTTAGAAGCTCTTGGGTCTGGGTTCCCAATAGATGCAGATGCTTTTGAAAATTATGCCTGGTATTTTAAGCCAGTAAGTGTGCATAAGGTCTTCTTTCATGGAAAACAAATAATTTCTACTGTATACTTCCAATCGGACAACTTTCAGAAGAAGCGCAAGAGGCAAGAAACAAGGAAAATAGAAGGGAACTTCTTACCAGAAAAATATCACGTGTAGATGCAAATACTGACCCCTTAAATCGATTGCTTATAACCTCAGATCCATTCTTAGCAAGTCTAAGATACTTTTCGAGAAGAATGAAAAGTGTCATGGAACATGAAGTCTTGCAACTTTTAGATGTACCAAATAATTAAAAAAATTAAAATAAGCTGGTGTTTATGTATTGTTTTGTCTTGAAATTTGTAGTCATAATGTTAAATAAAATTTGTTATATTTAATCTTAATTTAATTCCGCTAAATCAGCGATTCTTCGAAAACGAAGCGTTATTTAAAAAATGTTCGAAGTCGGAACGAGCGTTCGAAGGTCTCGTAGGATTCACATTGGGAGTATTTAAATTCAAATTGTCCAATCTTCCAACTAAGGTAGCTCTAATAGATTGCATTTCACGAATGAAAACTCGTTGGTTTGCCTCGAGTATTCGTTGAAATTCTGACGTAATAGCTCTAATGTCAGTGGCCTCTTCTTGAACAGGTGGAGGATATCCCTTAATATCTCGTCGCTCATTATTGTCTTCTCTATTGTGGTTACTTGCCTGACCGGATTGCATTGCTGCAGGAGGGTTAGTACCAGCTGTGGTAAAATCTTATCCTGGCTTAAGCCTACACTACCCCCAGGTGGAGCACGACTATCTATTGGCCTGGATTCCATTGCTTCCGAACGGGGAGTTATATTTCGAAAAGTGGACGAATTTCTCAAATTACTCGGTCTTCCTCTAGAACGTGAATGTGGAACTCTATTATCCATAATAAGAAATTTCGGATTTTAAATACAACTTCAAAAACTTTTAACTTTCAATATCTTTTAATAAATCTGTATTAAAAAAAAATTAATACCTACATGCATAATTTGGTGTCAGCGCGGTCAGTGCTAAATTCAATATTAAATTTGATAAGATTAGATACAATATGCTTAAGAGCAAGATATCTATGGTAAACAGACGGACTGTGCAAATCAATGCACACAATACGAACAACACTGTATATAATTGGCAACTAAAGGTAATATAGTAGCAACATAGTTCACTGTTATAACTACCAGACAATGGACTATACTCTAAAAGAATTAGGATTTATATATTATAAAAATATTCAAATGCACAACTTATCCTTTCACGAATAAAATTAGACCAATATGAATACAAAAAGCAGTTCAACTCTTTCTGATATCCAATAGTCGCAACGCGAATTACAATTAAAACTATGAATATACTGGGACTATAGTAATAAAAGTCATACTCAATTTGAACTGCCGAGAGACGCAATACAACACTCTAAAATTGTTGGAGCTTAGCTAAAAGCTCTAGAGTTAGCCAGCATAATCCTTGTAGTGACGTTCTTAATGCCTCGAAGTATATCAATTGTTAGAACATGTTTAATGCAAAAGAGAAACAAACAAGCAGCCTCCATTAAGCAAAAAATACCAACAAGTGACTTTCCTCAATGCTTCATTGAAAAGGTACATGCACTTTTAAATAAATACCAACAATTTCACATGTTGATTAAAGATAAATAAACTTGCGCAATACTCCAATTTAGCAATCTAGCTCTGCGCAAAACAACGAAAATTCGTATTATCCATATAAATATTCATCGTGTAGGTACCTATTGACCAATAAGTGGTGGTGCAGCATGGCACAATACCGACACAAAATAAATTATTTCATTGCTTTATAAATTAGACTGAATATTTCTAAGTCAATTACAAAAAGAATGATATAAATCGGTACATTTTTCGACAAGTTATAGCCAAAATAGCGAGAATCTAAAATGCGATAAATTCATAATTTCTCATTTGAAAGAAAAATACCCAAATCAAATTTTATTAAATTTTTCGTTTCAAACGAATCGCCCCTTTCATCCAGAGAGTCGATAATGCGAAATCCATTATCCATACAAATAATAACTTACTTGGTTTCCATCATCAACCTCTGCTACTTGCAAAGCATACGTACATGAACATGCTACCTGCGCTGCCTACGCCTATGCTCCTTCTTACAATGAAAAAAAAAATGCATACACAATGGAATGAAATTCGTTCGGCGGAAAGATTCGAGAGAGACAAACCGGTTTATTTGGTCTTGCTTTCTTCGTTTTCAAAGTGTGTATTTAAAATGAAGATGACAGCAAAAGTATAGACACAAACATTCTAGCTCAATTCATAACGCCATCTGCATTTAGTCGGCTAAAACAAAAAAATCGACATGATGGCATTACTATAAAGTGTATATACAATGACGCGACTGATTTCCGTATCAATGTGTTTCGGCATTGTATATAAACCTTATAGTAGTGCAACCATGCGTAAACGACGATACGCCACCAGTGCGCATTCGCCCGCAACAAATCATGATAGTCTAGTTCTTCACCATTCTCGTGCTGGGAATATGAGTAGGATGATGATGCAGGTAGTGGTGGTGGTTGGCAAAGCAGGTTTCGTGTAGATTTATGGTATATTTTTTGTTTGCTTTGATGGAAGGGGTATGTTATGTTTTCTGGATTTTAACACAATTGGTATGTGTGTGTATGATCGTTGAAGGAGAGTCGCATTTCAGCAGTGAAGATTCTCAAATGTTTTTTTTTTTATAATTCATACGAGTATTTGCAAGTGAAAAGCAGATATTCATATTTAATGGTAGGGGCGATGGTGGATGAAGAGAGGTGGGATAATTGTAGTTGGGTAGATTGATGGTATATTATTTGTTTGCTCTGATCAAAGTTTTTGGGGTAGGTTATGGCATATTGCAATTAGAACAAAACCGTCACCTGGAACTTATTTTGTTGTATTTTATACAATTGGTGTGTATATATTAAGATCGGCGAAGGAGATTCGCATTTCAGCAGTGAGGCATATCATATTTGCATGTGAAAAGAATTAATTGAGGCAGAGATAAGATAAGACAAGTTAGAGTGTGTGTACGAGCGCGTGCCCTGCTTGTAATAATAGCTGCCGTAGGTTATTCATGAACAACTCAAATTGGTTTATTTATTGGTTCATCAAATAAAAAGGGCATTCATTCATAATCGGTATTCAAAATCATATTAGGTTCATATTTCGTTTGCATTATGTTACACAATCGAATCTCCGAATATAAACAGAATTTTTTCATTTGGTTTTGCACAAGCACCTGAGTGCCTCAGTTTGGGCAGCTAAATATCATTGATTTAGGTATTCTTTTTGATACCTACTTCTTTTGATACCGTCATACCGACCACTAGTGGCCGATATACTTAATGCAAATTTCGGTTTCAGGATGTCCCAGTAGGTACTAAAGAAATGAAGTATAGTTTAAATTTATCTTTTGAAGTAGGTAGGTACAATTATGAAATTTTATAGGTAGGTACCCAAATTAATTAAAATATTGAACTCCATCAAACGCATGGTTAGACGTATCGCATGTTATAGAAACCCACATTTTTTATTCTAGCCTCGTTAATACCTCAGCCAGAAAAAATATAAGTTTCATATGTATGTATATACATACAGTGAAATCTTCCTTGAGGGGACATTAACGGTGCACATTTTTGTCCGCTTAAGAGAGTTTACCGTTTAAGGAAAATTAAAACAACTTATCCATCTTTAAGCTAAAAAGAAAAGTCTTCATATTCACTTATGTATGTATATACAAAGATGGTATATTAATTGTTGGCTCTAATGGAAATTTGGGGTAGGTTGTGGCATATTGCGAGGAGGCCGTAGGATGTTTGCTGGTATTTAATACAATTGGTATGTACCTCCGTCTCACCTGATTACGAACAGGTAGTTTCTTGATTTAATTTTACGAAATTTTTTAACTCCTTCGATAATATGGGAAAAACCAAATGCAATATGAAAGAAGGCTATATTAAGTTTATGTTGTAAAAAAAAATTGGGATTAGGTAGATAAATTCGATTTTATTGATGCTTTTCCCAAAAAGGTTATAAAATTAGTCCTTTTTTTCGTCGCACCTGATTACAAAAAGTAACCATATCTACCTGTTATCATATTTTAAATAAAATTAAAGGCATTAAGAGTAACAGGGACCTTAGTTCAAAACATAATTTCGTAGAAACAAAAACTAAGGGTAAAAAAAAATCATTATTAGGTAGGTAGGTTTTTCTTGTAGTAGTAGGAGCTGGAAGTGTGCGATTGATGAATGATTTACACAAAGCGTAGGTATGTTGGAATGGTAATCTTTGATAGAGGTAGTGGCAGTTAAGAAATTAGAAATACCCGCCAATTTAACTTAAATACATGACCAAAACCAATTTTTTCAATTAGAAGTTCAAAATTTTTGTTGTGATAAGTGCTTAAGGATTTTCTTGTGAATTAAATAAGATTGTCAGAAGGAGTAAACGCATTTTAAAATTTTGTTAAGTACCAACTTATTCACAAATTTTATTTAAAAATACTTTTAATTCATTTATTAATTTTATTATAACATATAAATTTTATATTATTTTACACTTCACTATTCATATTACATTACAAATAGTTTTTTTTAAGACTCAATTTAATTAATTTACATATAGATTTTACATTTATTTACGTACACATTTTTTATCAATTTACATATCATATAACATATAATTATATAATGGTTCTATGTGCGTATAAATGATGCAACACCGTTAAAAGACCGGGTAGTTGCTCCTTTTTTAAGATCCCGGGAGATCACAGGCGGCAAATTTGGCTTAAGGACGCGCAGTGTGATAAGTCTTTCAAATCTGTCTTTCTTTGCGAAAACCACTTTTATGATATTAACATAAGATATAGGGACAATCGGAAGCAACTGGATGCAGATGCTTTGCCGATATCATTGGCTTTAATCTGCAGTTGCTCCGAAATTGCTATTGATTATTCGTGCTTCCGGATCATGAATTCGTACATGCCCCGACATGAGCCGACTTCCACGGTCACGTCGGGGCAAATTGATCAGCCCATTGAGCCATCGGGATCTTCTCGCCGACCGAATGAGCCATCTTCGTCTCCTTTCACTCCTTTCATTGTAAGAAGGCCATCGGACCCCATAACTTATATAAGAGATTATTCTCTACGGGATTTAGCTGCTCATTCTTCCCACATTTCACCCAGTCAATTTCCTTCTCCGGGACTCCATTCATATAGAATGGAGCAACCCAAATTGTTGCAAGTAAGGAACATTCCCCAACACATTTTTGAAACGCCAAAAAGACTGAAGATGGACAGGGAGTATAACTTGCGTAAGCAGTTAGATCGTCAATTGGAAGGTTTGCCTGCTGACGTGCAGACGTTCATCTTTGCGCAAGCCTTCCATAAACCCAAAAGTCATTGGGCAAATGACGAAAAAGACGTTTGATTAAAACTCTTTTATAAGTCCCCATCTGCGTACTCATATTTGTTGAGTACGGATTCAAATTGTCAGCGGTAAGAACTATTTATCATTGGCATTCGGCTTTAAGCTTGCCGGCCGGCTTTTCAGAGCAAATATTTTGCCTGCTAAGCAATAAAGCTAAAGTGATGACAGCGATGGACAGGAAATGCGTTTTATTATTCGACGAGATGGCAATTAAACCCGAACTCGATTATAATATTAAGGACGACCTAATTTATGGATTTACCGACTTTGGAGAGCTTGGCAGGACGACCACAGTAGCCACCATAGTGATGGTATTTACGTTAAGAGGGCTTAATGGAAATTGGAAGCAAACCGTTTCCTACTACGTGGGATGCCCGAAAGGAAAAGATATTGCAGAGATGTTAAAAATAAACATCAGCAAAATAATGGCATGAGGCCTAAATGTCGTCGCGACAAGCTGCGACCAAGGATCAAACAACGTACTGGCTTACAAACCGCTAGGAGTGTCAGTAGAAAAGCCTTATTACGATGTTGGGAATGAAAGGGTTTTCATGCTGTACGATTATCCGCATCTCTTCAAGAGCGTGCGGAATATATTGTTACAGCACAAAATCATAAGTTCAGGAGAAATTATAGATTGGAACGTAGTTGTTAAGCTGTATGAAGAAGACTCGAAAGGAGTTTTGCAAGTCTTCTTCAAGCTTACTAAGAGCCATGTTTGCCCAAATGGTTTTGAAAAACTATCGGTTAAACTGGCAACACAAATATTCAGCGCTAATGTAGCTGCCGGAATTTTGTATGCAGTGAAAGCAAACTGCTACAAAACAGTTGAGGAACAGAAAGTTGCCGAATCAACAGCAACTTTCATAAAAAAATTAATGACTTGTTCGACAACCTGAATAGCGACAGACTGAGTTCCAGGAATCCAAGTCGTCAGCCAATTTCAGATTCGACCGACACACTTAAGTCAAAACGAAATGCTCGCCAGTGGATAAAAACGTGGGAATATACCGGAAGACTGCAAAAACCTCCTTGCTTGGAGCAGACACTGCTAGGAATTGAGATGATGTGGACACATCTTAAGAGTACTGAGTAGAAGTTTCTCCTGACTGCGCATCTTAACACAGATCCAGCAGATAACTTATTTTCGATGGTGCGGACAAATAGGGGATCGTATGAGAAAAACCCCTCGGCTTACAGATTCATAAGAAATCTTAAGCAAATTATATTTAAAATTTTAAAATCTTCCGATCATTCGGGCTATGAAGATTCTGGAGCAGAGCTATTGCTGGATGAAGCAGATCGCGAAGAACTGGATATTGAGCGGGCAGCGAATGAAGAATTTTCAGTTGAAGTCCCATTAGAAGACCACATCATGGAGACCGATATTTTAAACAATATCGAGTACGATGACGCAGATGAAGACTACGCAAGGAACAACACTATAGAAACAGTACTAACGAAAGGATGTTCAGAGAAGCTACAGGAAGGAGCTTTGACGTTCTACGCAGGATTTGCAGCGTTTAAGTTACGGAACAAGATTAATTGCGAAGCCTGCACGCAATTTATGATCGATGAGACAAATTCTTATCGAGAACAAGCCTTGTTAATACGTCTCAAGGCTTATGAAATCGAATATTTCTGAATCAATTACAAAAGAAATGATAGAAATCGGTGAATTTTTGGACGAGATATACCCAAAATAGCAAGAGTCTAAAAAACCATAAGCTCATAATTTCTTTACTTCTTACATGTTCAGTAGGTAAAGTAAAGGAACAAGACCAAACTGTGGTGGATTCCGGGCCACGAAGGTTTTGAAGGCAACGAAAAGGCCGACGACGGGCTGCGATATCACCTAAACATAATGAAAATAGTTGACTCTGCAGAATGCCGGCTATGTCTTTAGGAAGACGAAACAGCTGAACACATTCTAGGTGAATGTCCGGCCTCAGAGAACAACTGAGTTCCGAAGATATAAAGAAGTGGTCTGCTGGTAGCATTATCCGCTTTATACGGAAAGAAAAAATACTACTAGCTTAACATATTTCTGGCCCAGACGGTACAAACGACCTCATAGGTCGCAGTACCTTTTTCTTCGCCTTGGCGAACAAGAAGCTAAAAAAAAATATACGAGTATATTGCAAATTTCAGCAGAACCATTTACCACAGGGCATGACAACTAATAATAGAACGAAACGAGGAGTAGGCCGTCTGATTAAAGCTCGGTGATTAAAAACACGTATATCTAATGTTACAACATGGGTAATGCGAAAGAGAACCAATCAAGCTACCTTCATTAGAAGCAAAAAACATAAACAAGTGACCTTCCTCAATGTTTTATTGCAAAGGTGCAGGGACTTTAAACAACGAAAATTCGTATTATCCATATAAATATTCGTCGTGTAGGTACCTATTGATCAATAAGTGGTGGTGCAGCATGGCACAATACCGACACAAAATAAATTATGTCATTGCTTTATAAATTAGACTGAATATTTCTAAATCAATTACAAAAGAATGATATAAATCGGTACATTTTTCGACAAGATATAGCCAAAATAGCGAGAATCTAAAATGCGATAAATTCATAATTTCTCATTTGAAAGAAAAATACCCAAATCAAATTTTATTAAATTTGTCGTTTCAAACGAATCGCCCCTTCCATCCAGAGAGTCGATAATGCGAAATCCATTATCCATACAAATAATAACTTACTTGGTTTCCATCATCAACCTCTGCTACTTGCAAAGCATACGTACTTGAACATGCTACCTGCGCTGCCTACGCCTATGCTCCTTCTTACAATGAAAAAACATAGGGACGGGCTACAGTCCGCTTGGGCGAACTGTTGGATACCCTATTCTTATTCCTATCCCTCATAAGTGGGCGTGACAAAAGTCTAAGTATGGTTGAATTGTTAAGAACGCTCTACATATTTTGTTATATAACATTTAAAGGATTTTATCAAAAAAAAAAAAACGCTCCCTAGCTCAAACTTGGGTGTTTCAATAAAATTGTTTTATTTAATTGTGGGCGTGTCAGTAGGCGGATTTAAAAAAAATAACACATGAGAATAAAGGGCCCCTAGAGAGTATATACTATAAATTTCAGCTCCCTAGCTCAAACTTTGAACTTTAAAGAAAAAAAAAATAATAATTGTGGGCGTGTCAGTGGGCGGATTTTGAAAATATTTACACATGAGCATAAAGGGCCCATAGAGAGTATATACTATAAATTTCAGCTCCCTAGCTGAAACTTTGGATTTTCAAAAATTAATATACCCTTAGAATAGGGTATAAAAAAATTATTTTATTTATTTGTGGGCGTGTCAGTGAGCGGATTTTGAAAATTTTTTATCCCGAGCAGTTTTGGCGTCATAGATCATATATAAAAAATTTCAGCTTTCTAGCTCAAAAATCGATTTTTTCCAAAATTTGGTTTTTTTGATTTTGTGGGCGTGTCTGTGGGCGGATTTCAAAATTCGTAAACTTGATTATTTCGGGACCCTAGAGAGTATATGGTTAAAATTTCAGCTCTCTAGGTCCAGTTTAAAGGCCTAATTTTTGGCTACAGACGGACGGACGGACGGACATGGCTAGATCGACATTACTATCGATGCTGATCATAAATATAGTAACTTTTAGGGGTCTACGGGCAATATTAAGGTATGTTACAAACTATGCGTCAAAATTAATATACCCTTAGAATAGGGTATACAAAATGCATACACAATAGAATGAAATTCGTTCGGCGGAAAGATTCGAGAGAGACAAACCGGTTTATTTGGTCTTGCTTTCTTCGTTTTCAAAGTGTGTATTTAAAATGAAGATGACAGCAAAAGTTTAGACATAAACATTCTAGCTCAATTCATAACGCCATCTGCATTTAGTCGGCTAAAACAAAAAATTCGACATGATGGCACCATTGTATATAAACCTTATAGTAGTGCAACCGTGCGTAAACGACGATACGCCACCAGTGCGCATTCGCCCGCAACAAATCATGATAGTCTAGTTCTACACCATTCTCGTGCTGGGAATATGAGTAGGAGGATGATGCAGGTAGTGGTGGTGGTTGGCAAAGCAGGTTTCGTGTAGATTTATGGTATATTTTTTGTTTGCTTTGATGGAAGGGGTATGTTATGTTTTCTGGATTTTAACACAATTGATATGTGTGTGTATGATCGTTGAAGGAGAGTCGCATTTCAGCTACTGTGAGGATTCTCAAATGATTTTCTTTGTAATTCATATTTGCAAGTGAAAAATGGATATTCATATTTAAAGGTAGGGGCGATGGTAGATAAAGAAAGGTGGGAGAATTGTCATCAAGTAGATTGATGGTATATTATTTGTTGGCTTTGATGGATGTTTGGGGTAGGTTATGGCATATTGCAATTAGACCATCACAGTCACCTGTAACTTGTTTTCTTTGTTTTTAATACAATTGGTGTGTATGTTCACATCGGTGAAGGAGATTCGCATTTCAGCACTGAGGATTCCCAAATGGTTTATAAACCATATTCGCATGTGAAAAAATATTAATTGAGGCAGAGATAAAAAAAGATAAGACAAGTTATAGTGTATTCTCAGCTACATTGCGAACGATCCTTAAGGGTTTCCACTTTAAAAAGCAAATCGTGGATATTTTCGGACCCGTCGAATGAAATTTTCCATCCTACATGCTACCTGTGCTGCTAAACAACAAAAATGCCTGTGCTCCTTCTTACAAAGAAAAAAAATACAACATACATGGGAATGCAATTATGAAAGGTTCGATAAAGAGAGATAAACCACTTTATTTGGTTTTCTTTCTTCGTTTTCAAAGTGTGTATTTAAAATGAAGATGACAGCAAAAGTTTAGACACAAACATTCTAGCTCAATTCATAACGCCATCTGCATTTAGTCGGCTAAAACAAACAATTCGACATGATGGCACTACTATAAAGTGTATATACAATGATGGCACTACTATAAAGTGTATATACAATGGTTTCGGTAATGCTGGGAGGGAAAATTTAGTATATAAGACCATCGTATATACACTTTATAGTAGTGCCATCATGTCGATTTTTTTGTTTTAGCCGACTAAATGCAGATGGCGTTATGAATTGAGCTAGAATGTTTGTGTCTAAACTTTTGCTGTCATCTTCATTTTAAATACACACTTTGAAAACGAAGAAAGCAAGACCAAATAAACCGGTTTGTCTCTCTCGAATCTTTCCGCCGAACGAATTTCATTCCATTGTGTATGCATTTTTTTTTCATTGTAAGAAGGAGCATAGGCGTAGGCAGCGCAGGTAGCATGTTCATGTACGTATGCTTTGCAAGTAGCAGAGGTTGATGATGGAAACCAAGTAAGTTATTATTTGTATGGATAATGGATTTCGCATTATCGACTCTCTGGATGGAAGGGGCGATTCGTTTGAAACGAAAAATTTAATAAAATTTGATTTGGGTATTTTTCTTTCAAATGAGAAATTATGAATTTATCGAATTTTAGATTCTCGCTATTTTGGCTATATCTTGTCGAAAAATGTACCGATTTATATCATTCTTTTTGTAATTGATTTAGAAATATTCAGTCTAACTTATAAAGCAATGACATAATTTATTTTGTGTCGGTATTGTGCCATGCTGCACCACCACTTATTGGTCACGATGAATATTTATATGGATAATACGAATTTTCGTTGTTTAAAGTCCGTGCACCTTTGCAATAAAACATTGAGGAAGGTCACTTGTTTATGTTTTTTTGCTTCTAATGAAGGTAGCTTGATTGGTTCTCTTTCGCATTACCCATGTTGTAACATTAGATATACGTGTTTTTAGTCACCGAGCTTTAATCAGACGGCCTACTCCTCGTTTCGTTCTATTATTAGTTGTCATGCCCTGTGGTAAATGGTTCTGCTGAAATTTGCAATATACTCGTATATTTTTTTTTAGCTTCTGGTTCGCCAAGGCGAAGAAAAAGGTACTGCGACCTATGAGGTCGTTTGTACCGTCTGGGCCAGAAATATGTTAAGCTAGTAGTATTTCTTCTTTCCGTATAAAGCGGATAATGCTACCAGCAGACCACTTCTTTATATCTTCGGAACTCAGTTGTTCTCTGAGGCCGGACATTCACCTAGAATGTGTTCAGCTGTTTCGTCTTCCTCAAGACATAGCCGGCATTCTGCAGAGTCAACTATTTTCATTATGTTTAGGTGATATCGCAACCCGTCGTCGGCCTTTTCGTTGCCTTCAAAACCTTCGTGGCCCGGAATCCACCACAGTTTGGTCTTGTTCCTTTACTTTACCTACTGAACATGTAAGAAGTAAAGAAATTATGAGTTTATGGTTTTTTAGACTCTTGCTATTTTGAGTATATCTCGTCCAAAAATTCACCGATTTCTATCATTTCTTTTGTAATTGATTCAGAAATATTCGATTTGTTTTTTATCAGATATTTATAAGCGAACACGTTGTTGGATACGTATATCTGTTAGAGACAGCTCACCTGTCGATTTACATTTTTTTTTTATTATTTGAATGAATGTCAAACAAACTACCTACCTATTTAGACATGCAAAAATATATGTTTTCATTGCTTTCTTAAAAGAAAAAAAAACAAATACTGAGAATATTATGTATGTAGTTTAAAGATAAAGAAATGTTCATTTAACCAATTTGGATATTCGAGGCATAGGTACCAATCACAGCATTGAATATTTTATTTTAATTTTTTTTTAATGCTGTGATTGGTACTAAAAAAAACACAAGTCTGTTCTCTTCCGCATCACCCAGGAGGTGGAACATTTGATGCGTTTTTTTTTTCACCGATGTATCCCCATTAGGCCTACTCCTCGCGCATAGTTCATAAATAAATAAATAAAATATTACGTAACATAACAACGCATAGGGTCCTTTAACCAAAAGCGCATACCTAAAGTATATATAAAAAATAAATAAACTATATATTAATATTACCATAACTAAAAACAAATAAAAATAAATATGAGTACATATAAATATTTATATATGAAAATCAGAAAAACACACCCATTCATTTATTAAAATATAACTTTATTTATAGATATTTATTTACATGATGCTTATCCTTAAAGTTTGGCAGCCTTAAATCCTTGTTGTTTTTTTTTATTGTAAATTTAATCAGTCCGATTAAAATAAATTTAACGATGTCTTCGTTGTGTCCATAATTGCTACACGTCATGGTTTCTGTCACTTCCAACTGGTTTATCATCTGAGACATGAGGTTTTCAACCAAGTTTGCTTGTTTGCGGTCCTCCGGAAAAACTGTTTCGAATATCTCCTTTATTCTTTTCGCAGTATTTTCGAAGCTTATAGTAGGCACCGCAAGCTTCCCAAACTCTGACACAGTTTGTGTGGTCTCATAAGCCTTGAGACGTATTAACAAGGCTTGTTCTCGATAAGAATTTGTCTCATCGATCATAAATTGCGTGCAGGCTTCGCAATTAATCTTGTTCCGTAACTTAAACGCTGCAAATCCTGCGTAGAACGTCAAAGCTCCTTCCTGTAGCTTCTCTGAACATCCTTTCGTTAGTACTGTTTCTATAGTGTTGTTCCTTGCGTAGTCTTCATCTGCGTCATCGTACTCGATATTGTTTAAAATATCGGTCTCCATGATGTGGTCTTCTAATGGGACTTCAACTGAAAATTCTTCATTCGCTGCCCGCTCAATATCCAGTTCTTCGCGATCTTCTTCATCCAGCAATAGCTCTGCTCCAGAATCTTCATAGCCCGAATGATCTGAAGATTTAACATTTTTAAATATAATTTGCTTAAGATTTCTTATGAATCTGTAAGCCGAGGGGTTTTTCTCATACGATCCCCTATTTGTCCGCACCATCGAAAATAAGTTCTCTGCTGGATCTGTGTTAAGATGCGCAGTCAGGAGAAACTTCTGCTCAGTACTCTTAAGATGTGTCCACATCATCTCAATTCCTAGCAGTGTCTGCTCCAAGCCGAAAAAGCAAGGAGGTTTTTATTTATTTTTTGCATTGTTTATTTTAATTTTTTTAATTATTTGGTACATCTAAAAGTTGCAAGACTTCATGTTCCATGACTCTTTTATTTCTTCTCGTAAAGTATCTTAGACTTACTAAGAATGGATCTGAGGTTATAAGCAATCGATTTAAGGGGTCAGTATTTGTATCTACACGTGATATTTTTCTGGTAAGAAGTTCCCTTCTATTTTCCTTGTTTCTTGCCTCTTGCGCTTCTTCTGAAAGTTGTATGATTGGAAGTATACAAGTAGAAATTATTTGTTTTCCATGAAAGAAGACCTTATGCATACTTTTCAAAAGCATCTGCATCTATTGGGAACCCCGACCCAAGAGCTTCTAAGATGATATGAAACTATTTGATAATTTCTTTACCTATCACTGTAATTTGGGCAGTCTTTTCATCATCTCTAAAAAATCGTCCAGCCTTGTTCCCGTCATTAGTACCTATTGCCAGACTGTTGAGTTGGCATATCTACCAATAAGCCTGTTTCTCTTGTAAATTTTTCTTGGATTAGTTATTTTCTGGCTTTGACTTTTTCTTTACTGCCTTGGTCTTTTACCTGCCGCACCTTGACATCTAATCTTTAAGCTTTTTCTCGGTCTTCCTACTATAGATGAAGAAGGTATTTCATCTAAGATATGTTGTGGATATGTTAGATTTTCATTTAGCCACACAGAATTTGAATTTTCGAAGCGCTCTCTATGCCGACCACTTTTGGCCCATGTCTCGTCAAATCTTAAACATAAAGTTTTAAAGGTTAATTTGATTGACTTTGTTGCAGCCTCAGAAAATATTACATGGCTAAAGTAACCCACAACAAAAGCAGAAACAGCATCTAAGAACTTAATTTTAAATTAAGAAATCCAAACATAAAAAATTTGCTTTTTCGTGATTTCCATGGGCATCCTAAAAAACGAAAAATTTTGTTGAAACACATTTTAGCAGTGCATATGCAAGGCTTTAGAACAGACACGGTCTCCAACTTGGACAACACCGAACAACTAGGTATACTTTTCGTCTAATGAATACAAAAACACATATTTTATCTATAAATTTTACTTTCATTTACCCCTTATACCTATTAAACAAAATCTTTAATTATTTAAGAAAAACTTACTTTTATATCAACTGACTTTTAACTTATTGAGAAAAGTTAAAAAAAGCTATAAAATATACGCGAACCAATTAAAACCGATATAAACACTTTCTCTTCAAATTGACCTTCTTATAAAAAAAATTATATACAATTTGGAGTTTGAGATGATTTTTTTTGTTGCACTAAGCACCAACAAAAAAATTGCAGTCATTACGTAGGAGGCTTAACCGGTTTTTGTTTAATTTTGTGCATGTCATTTTCTTAATTAAATCAAGCTAAATTAGCGATTCGTCACACTGTGCAACGCAGACAAGCACCACCAATAAGTCAACAAACTTCTTCAGTAGGTAAGTTCAGTTTGTAAAATTGAAAAGTGGCAAATTGCATTCGACGGGTCCGAAAATATCCACGATTTTCTTTTTAAAGTGGAAACCCTTAAGGATCGTTCGCAATGTAGCTGGGAATACACTATAACTTGTCTTATCTTTTTTTATCTCTGCATCAATTAATATTTTTTCACATGCGAATATGGTTTATAAACCATTTGGGAATCCTCAGTGCTGAAATGCGAATCTCCTTCACCGATGTGAACATACACACCAATTGTATTAAAAACAAAGAAAACAAGTTACAGGTGACTATTGCAATATGCCATAACCTACCCCAAACATTCATCAAAGCCAACAAATAATATACCATCAACTACTCGACGACAATTCTCCCACCTTTCTTTATCCACCATCGCCCCTGCCTTTAAATATGAATATCGATTTTTCACTTGCAAATACGAATTATAAAGAAAATCATTTGAGAATCCTCACATTAGCTGAAATGCTACTCTCCTTCAACGATCATACACACACATACCAATTGTGGTAAAATCCAGAAAACATAACATACCCCTTCCATCAAAGCAAACAAAAAATATACCATAAATCTACACGAAACCTGCTTTGCCAACCACCACCACTACCTGCATCATCCTCCTACTCATATTCCCAGCACGAGAATGGTGTAGAACTAGACTATCATGATTTGTTGCGGGCGAATGCGCACTGGTGGCGTATCGTCGTTTACGCACGGTTGCACTACTATAAGGTTTATATACAATGATAAGACGTAGCATTTGTGAGAATAAAACAGATCCTTTTAGACTCTCAACTATTGTGTTTCTATTCTTTTTGAAAGATCCCTATGGCATTCATGCCCTGCCTGGAACACAGTATCTATTGGCAACACCTATGGCATTCGTGCCTGCCTGTACTACGTTGGCATTTTCTCATTCACGGGAAGTCATTCTATTTCTATAAAACTCTCTAA
Source organism: Portevinia maculata (assembly GCA_949715645.1). Taxonomy (NCBI): domain Eukaryota; kingdom Metazoa; phylum Arthropoda; class Insecta; order Diptera; family Syrphidae; genus Portevinia; species Portevinia maculata. The sequence goes on along the minus strand of OX454527.1, from coordinate 145,300,978 downwards.
AAATAAAAATAGACGTCCCTAAAACTGACATACCGCACGTGGCGATACTGCCATCTTCAATCAAACTTTACATACCCTACAGAGAGAAGATAATACATTACAATTATTTTATTTAATTGTGGGCGTGTCAGGATTTAAAAAAAATTAACACATGAGTATAGAGGACACCTAGAGAGTATATATTATAAATTTCAGCTCCCTAGCTCAAACTTTGGATTCTGAAAAAAAAAAATGTTTGTAAATTGTGGGCGTGTCAGTAGGCGGATTTTGAAAATATTTACACATGAGCATAAAGGGCCCCCTAGAGAGTATATATTATAAATTTTAGATCCGTAGCTCAAACTTTGGATTTTCAAAAAATTTTTTTTAAATTGTGGGTCAGTAGGCGGATTTTGAAAATATTTACACATGACCTTAAAGGGCCCCTAGGTTTAGGTTAGGTTAGGTTTATGTGGCTGTCGGCAGAAGCCGACACACTTAGACCAATTTAGGTCCATTGTGATACCACGTATGTATTATCTACCTCAACTCTGTAGATGGGACTGGCCAACGACACGCGGTTGTTCTCAAACGGTCACCCATCTACGTACTAACCACGCCCAACGTCGTTTAATTACGGTGATCTAATGAGAACCGATTACTTTTTTACTTTTAAATTCATTTTTATTAATTATTAGCTTATATCAACTTAAATACTAGACAAAAATGATTAAATCTAACTTAAAATTAACAGGATACTTATTCTAGATTATTGATTCTTATGCGGACGCCCTAAACTTAACTCTATCTTATAATTATTGCCTTTCGGCCTAAAAACTATTTTACGAACTAATCTTACATATTATGTTTTCATCGAGAAAATTGTTAAGAAAACTCGGCATCTTTATCAAATTTTATATTTTTATATAAAAAAAAAACAAATTACAAACTACCTACTCTACTTACTTAAACTACTTAACATATTCTAACTATAATTAGGATTCTGATCACTCGTTGCATTACGAAACAAGTGGTCAAAATCCCAATTGCTTTCTGAGCGCCTGGCAGTCGTCAACGTGCACACGCGCCTCCGTGAGCCGACTGATACCTTACAGAATCTATCACCTCCCGGAAGCACCACCACAAGCCGGCGAGCCCGGCCTCTCCCAGGAACGCCTTAGCTAACTTATTCTAACTTATAAACTAAGAGGATGTTACCTAGAGTAACGCACCGTCTTGGGAGGGCATGTTGACCCCTCCCCCCTCAAAAAGCCACCAGAATTCGGCGAATTGTTGTCGAATTTATCCCTCTCCGCTATTGCGGTACTAAAACGGAGGAGCTCATGAGCATTGGCGACGTTTTCGCCGCGGATGAGCCGCTTATCTCTTGCGCTGCGGTAGCGGTGGTATAATACCGGGATACCATCCCTCGTCTGTACCAGCCCTTTTGCATTAATATGAATAAATGACTCCTGCGGGATAAAGCCAGACCGGAGCGTACTCTCTACAGCAAGGATCTTTAAGTTTCCCTCATCCAGCGTAGCCATTTGATTTATGGCACACCAGACCCTACAAACAACTCCGAATAGATATAGTCAATTCGGGCCGCTTGTTCGTTTAATTGTGCCTGGAACTTATCGATCTTTCCGTGCAGAGACAGAAGGATCGATTTTAAGTCCAGGTCCACCTCTGGTGCCTTTTGGGCTACCTTTGGTGGGTTTGATGTTATTTGGGCGTGACCCGATCCAGCTGCCATTTGGGCAAAGGACACGTTGGGTGCCACAAAATTTGAGAACGAGCGACCCTTTTGACGCCTATTGTCTTCAGACTGCTGTTTGCGGGCCTGGACTCGCTTTTTCAGCTCCTGGTACTTTGGGCAACCCCTGAAGTTGGCGGGATGCCCAGTGTTCCTGCAGAGCACACAAGAGAGGACACTCCGGTCCTCAACTCTCTCCTTACCAAGAGGACATTCTCCATGTATGTGGTCCCTATCGCACTTGACACATCTAAACTGCATGTTGCAGTTAGCTGCGGCGTGCCCGAACCTTTGGCAGCGCATACATTGAAGTATGCGATCCGACCTTTTAATTTTCTCCCATCTAACAGCGTGGTAGTACAGGAAGCGGATATTTCGCAGCCTGTCAATTTTGCTGTCGGGAGTAAGCTGCACTAAGAAGAATGGTAAGTAACGGTTACCACCCCTTGCCACAGCCGAGGAAAACGGCTTGGCCCCCACGAACTTGAGGTCGTCGCTTTCAAAATTTTTGAGCTCTTTTTTTAACTTCTCCGTTTTTATTGAGGGATCAATTCCTTTCAAAACAACGGTTTTAAGCTTTTGCTCCCGTGGGGTGTACGTAAAGTATTCGGTCTTAACCTCTCCCAAGGCGGCACGAACCCTATGGTACTCCTCTATATTTTCACATAAAACTATGTGTTTGCTGGCTGATAGCCTTTTCACATGAACATTTTTCGTGATTAATTTACATAACCTTATGCTATCTGTAATTTCAAAATTACTCACATTTATAGGTGGGACTCTTACCTTTGCTTGTTTCTTTTGTTGCTGGTGTTGCTGTACCTCAGTCTGCTTTTGCTGCTTTGATTGTTGTGGTTGTTCTTGTTGTTGGTGCTGTTGTTGGTGCTGTTGTTGTTGCCGTTGTTGTTGCTTTTGTTGTTGTTGTTGGTGTTGTTGTTGTTGTAGTCGTTGTTGCTGCACTTGCTGTTTAAGCACAGCTTGTTGTTGCTGTTGCTGCATCTTCTTTCTGCGCAACTGGTCGCGCTTCTCCAGTAGCTCTTTTATGAGCTTGTCCAGCTGCGCCTCCTCGTCCACTTCTTCGTCCATTTGGACGACTTCCTCGTCATCAACCGGTAGGTCCCTGAAGGAATTTCCTTCTCCGACGTACCGGTCATTGCCACTCTCAAATTCATAAGAGCTGGAATTTTCTGCATCATCATCGGCTCCACCCGCCGATGATGTCACATTATGGCCTGCCAAGTTAACCCTTCTCTTGGCCGAAAGATTCGGCTTCGGCTTTAACTTGCGTCGCCTCTTCTCAACTTGCCTGAACTCCTCGCTTACAGCTTCTGGTGTCACCGCTGTAGTGGAAGCTTTCGTTGGTGCTTCTGTAGCTTTATTTTCTGCTACCATTGGTGCTGCTTTTATTGCTGCTGTTACCTGCGAGACCACCCGCCTGGTCAACGACCGACACGCTGTTGTTTTTGTTGGTATTGTTGCTGCCAATTCAATTTCATCTGCAGCTACTGCCTTTGGCATATATACTGCTGTTGCTGCCGTTATTGTTGCTGTTGTTGTTGTTGCTGCTGATGTTATAGCTGCTGCTCTTCCTGATGTTGTTGGTCTTGCTGCGGTTGTTGTTGCTGCAGATGATTTTTTAGCCAGCTCGCGTGTTTGCACCACGCGTCGCAACGGCACACCCACACCCGTACGCGGGACCACCGTTTTTCCGGGGTCCATCGCCTACCACCGTACGGCACTTTTTTTTACACTTTTGTTATTTTCTCTATCAAACTTTCTCACATAAATTATAAAATTAAAAATTAAATTTTTCTTGCTGGGAATCGAACCCACGCTTCTGACAACAGAGTCAGACACTCACTTTGAAATTCATTTTTTTTATTCATTGATAAATATCTACTTACATACTAGACAAAAATGATTAAACCTAACTTAAAATTAACAGGATACTTATTCTTATTTATTGGTCCTCATGCGAACGCTCTAAACTTAACTATATCTTAGAATTATTGCCTTTCGGCCTACGAACTATTTTACAAACTAATCTTACATATATATTCCTCGAGAAAATTTATTAAAACTCGGTTTCATTACTGAGATTTTATATAAAACAAATTACAAACTACCTATTCTACTTACTTAAACTACTTAACGTATTCTAACTATAATTAGGATTCTGAGCACTCGTTGCCTTGCGCAACAAGTGGTCAAAATCCCAATTGCTTTCCGAGCGCCTGGCAGTCGTCAACGTGCACACGCGCCGCCGTGAGCCGACTGAAGCCTTACAGCGTCAGTCAACTCCCAGAAGCACCACCACACGTTGGCGAGCCCGGCCTCTCCCAAAAACGCCCTAGCTGACTTAATCTAACTTATAAGCTAAGAGGAAGTTACCTAGAGTAACGCACCGTCCTGGGAGGGCATGTTGACCCCTCCCCCCTCAACAAGCCACCAAAATTCGGCGAATTGCTTTTCCGTGTCGAATCTATCCCTCTCCGATATTGCGGTACTAAAACGGAGGAGCTCATGAGCATTGGCGACGTCCCCGTAATGGAGGAGCCGCTTATCTCTCGCGCTGCGGTAGCGATGGTATAAGACCGGAATACCATCCCTCGTCTGTACCAGCCCTTTTGCATCAATATGGATAAATGCCTCTGGCGGGATAAAGCCAGACCGGAGTGTACTCTCAATGTACATTTCATTGGGGTAGTAAGCCCCAAATATCAGACTATTGTCGCTGGCCATCGCCCTTGCAACGTGCCTTCGAGTCACCTTAATGAGGAAATTGTCAATCCTATTCAACTGAGCCCCATCGTATAGGACCTTGTTGGGATAGTATTTTATATAGTTGGATTCAGGCGTTCGGAACAATCGGAGACAGGTCCTAAGACATTGTCTCTCCAAAACCCGAATCTTTTCCATATAGCTGGGCGCTATATTGAACCACAATGGACAACCATAAGCGATAATTGGTCTTATAAGGGCCACGTAGCAAATGACCTTCACTTTGGAGTCAAGTTGACTGCTATGAAACAGTCTCTTTGTCAAAGCATAAGCCTTCTTTTCCCCAGCAAGACAAGCAACTATATGTCTATCGAAATATAGATACTGGTCAAGCCAGATACCTAGATATCTAACTACGCTTCTCACCGCCAATGGCTGCCCATTTTGTCCAATAATGGCCAATTTTTTCCAGTTTTTTCTGGTATCCCTAGAGGCCCCAGCCAATGGAGTTCTGAACAAGATTGTTTCCGTCTTCTGAAAGTTGATTTTCAACTTCCAGTCGTCGCAATATCGCTTAATTTGATCGAAGTCACGCTGCAAAAGGATATTATTGACCTCGATTTTAGAACCTGATCTGTATGCCACCAAATCGTCGGCATACGCTATAGCATGTCTGAGTGAACCCACCAGATCACTCGTGTAAATGTTAAACAGGATCGGAGAATTGACCGCCCCCTGCTGTAAACCGTTTTTAATTTGAAAGACTCTGCTCGAAGTCACGTTGCCACATTTGACTACGAACTTCTTTCCCATAAGCATATTATAAATTACATATAGCAAAGGTTTGTGCATCCCCCGCCTGGTCAACTTGTAGAAAAGTCCCTCTAACCATACGGTGTCGAAAGCCTTCTCAAAATCAACCAGACAAGCACCCGTGCATTGGTTCTTGCATTTATTCCACTGAATGTCGGAAACCAGTTTCGACGCGGCATGAATAGTGTCATGCCTCGCCCTGAAACCAAACTGGTTGTCCGGGATTATGTTATTGTCCTCGACCCACTTTAGCAGGGCTCTATTGACAACCTTTTCAAAGACCTTGCTAATATTCGGAAGTAAGCTAATTGACCGGAGATTGGCAGGGTTCGTCCTATCTTTACATTTTTTCGGGATAGGGTGTACCACAGCTACCTTCCAATGCGCCGGATAATGTGCATTATTCAGCGCATTGTTAAACAGCGTGGTGAAAATATCTACAGCCTCCAAAGGCAGGTGTCTCAATACGACGTTTGGGACACCATCCATCCCCGCCGACTTTTTATTCTTTAGTGACTCGAAGATGCACAGAAGATCATTCTTCGACACGAACAAGTGCGATGCATCTCGGCCATTGGGGACAACTGCATTAGCATGGTTTTCATCAGTGAACACGGTGAAACCGTTATTCTCAGATCGCCAATTCTCAAGTTCGGTGCGCAGATAGAAATGGCTCAGTAGAGCCCTATTCTCAATGTCGTGGTTACGGCGAACAGGATTGTTCACCGTATACACGGCCTCGAAACAAGCGCCCAGCAAATCCACTTTCTCCTGTGGGTCCTCGACCACGAAAAAATCGTCGTTTGAAGCGACACTTTCTGGACTTATTCCAGCAGTCAGTACTGTCTGTCTGTTCTCTGCTGTCTGGGAGATTCGAACACAAGGAATATCATTGTGATCTTTCCTCCTGAACAACTTATTTATCTGTAAGTCAGACACTCAGTCTACTGAACCAATTGTATATTAGAATTTAACATGACAAATTACTAATATATTGCACTTGATCGCTTATAATCTTCCGTAACTAGCCGTCCTGTCTCTCTACGTGTTGCGGAACCACGAGAACCGATTAACTCGACGTGCTATGGCCGTTGGTTAAAAAGAGCCCCTAGAGAGTATATATTATAAATGTCAGCTCCCTAGCTCAAATTTTGGTTTTTCAATAAAATTGTTTTATTTTTTTGTGGGCGTGTCAGTGGGCGGATTTTGAAAATTTTATATCCCGAGCAGTTTTAGGAGTCATAGATCATATATGTTGTATCGTAAAATTACCGTGCTTTCCTCTACTGAGGAGAAGAGTAATTTCCCGGACGGAGTAAAAGACTTTTTTTGATTGGTTTTTTAAACGTTTTATTTTATTTTATATTACTGGCCCGCTGTCTATAGCTTAGCTGCGACCAGATAATATAGTTAAACTATTATTATTATTTAATTTATTCAATGAAGGGGCCCGCTGTCTTTAGCTAGGCTGCAACCCTTATATTGTAACGTTAATCTGTCTCTTACTCACTGTGTCTTATCCCTGAAATTCCCGGCTCTTTTATACTAATTTAAGTGTTCATTTTTGGTTCATTTGCATACCCCTCCAACACACATATTGCTCATTAACCCAGCTTTGCGCATTTCCCAATCATAGATTTCCCAATCAGGTTTACCAATCAGTAATTGTATGTCGACATGTAGTCCCATGTCGCAATGTCATTCACACTTTGTCCTAGTCGTAAATATTGCACTCATCGGCATATATCTGAGTAATTCAATGTCACCGCTGGCATTCGTTGTAGATATGCAATCTCAGCGTGTGCATGGAATTCCCTTTTGTTTATTCTACGTCACTGCGCTTGTAAGGCATGGCATAGCCATTACTCATATCTTAGGCGTCAGTGCATAGGAAATATGATATTAATGTGCATATTCGGTGGACAAGTGCTAACAGTGACAGTCGTTCCGCAACTCTTTTAGAGACAGGTCGGCTAGTTAGTGAAGATCGTAAGCGGAAAAGTGTTTAATTACTGGTGATTAGCCTAGCATTTTTATTTGTGTAATTGGCTTGGTAGTCTGAGCCTCTGCCTCACTCGAAGGCACGTTGCAAGGGCGATGGCCAGCGACAATAGTCTGATATTTGGGGCTTACTACCCCAATGAAATGTACATAGAGAGTACGCTCCGGTCTGGCTTTATCCCGCCAGAGGCATTTATCCATATTGATTCAAAAGGGCTGGTACAGACGAGGGATGGTATCCCGGTCTTATACCATCGCTACCGCAGCGCGAGAGATAAGCGGCTCCTCCATGACGCGGACGTCGCCAATGCTCATGAGCTCCTCCGTTTTAGTACCGCAATATCGGAGAGGGATAGATTCGACACGGAAAAGCAATTCGCCGAATTTTGGTGGCTTGTTGAGGGGGGAGGGGTCAACATGCCCTCCCAGGACGGTGCGTTACTCTAGGTAACATCCTCTTAGCTTATAAGTTAGATTAAGTCAGCTAGGGCGTTTTTGGGAGAGGCCGGGCTCGCCAACGTGTGGTGGTGCTTCCGGGAGTTGACTGACGCTGTAAGGCTTCAGTCGGCTCACGGCGGCGCGTGTGCACGTTGACGACTGCCAGGCGCTCGGAAAGCAATTGGGATTTTGACCACTTATTGCGCCAGGCAACGAGTGCTCAGAATCCTAATTATAGTTAGAATACGTTAAGTAGTTTAAGTAAGTAGAATAGGTAGTTTGTAATTTGTTTTATATAAAATCTCAATAATGATACCGAGTTTTAGTAAATTTTCTCGAGGAATATATATGTAAGATTAGTTCGTAAAATAGTTCGTAGGCCTAAAGGCAATAATTCTAAGATATAGTTAAGTTTAGAGCGTTCGCATAAGGACCAATAAATAAGAATAAGTATCCTGTTAATTTTAAGTTAGGTTTAATCATTTTTGTCTAGTATGTAAGTAGATATTTATCAATGAATAAAAAAAATGAATTTCAAAGTCAAAGTCTGAGCCTCTGCCTCTGACGCCAGAAGCGTGGGTTCGATTCCCAGCAGAATTTTAATTTTTATAATTTATTAAGAAACGGTGATAGAAACATTTAATAAAAGTGCAAAAAAAAAAGTGTGAAAAGTTCCGTACGGTGTAGGATGGACCCCCGGAAAACGGTGGTCCCGCGTACGGGTGTGGGCGTGCCGTTGCGACATGTGGTGCAAACACGTGAGCCGGCAAAAAAATCATCGCCTGTAATAACACCAACAACATCAAGAGCATCATCAACACCAAAAACAGCAGCAACCGTAGCAGCATCAGGAACAACAACAGCAGCAGCAGCAACAATATCAGCAGCGTGTATGCCAAATGCATCAGCTGCAAGCATATTCAAAACTGCAACAACAACACCAACAACAACAGCAACAACAACGGGCCGGTCGTTGCCCAGACGAGTTCTTTCGCAGGCAATACCAGAACCAACAAAATCAGAAGTAGCAGCTGAAAAACCTGCTACAGAAGTAGCGAATGACGAGTTTCGTAAGGTGGAGAAGAGGCGACGGAAGGTAAATCCGAAGCCGAATCTTTCTGCCAAGAGAAGGGCGAACCTGGCAGGCCCTAGCGTAGCATCATCGGTGGCTGGTACCGATGATGATACGGATAATACCAGCTTCTTCCGAAGCTGAAGGGGGAGCGGACCGGTACGTCGGAGAGGGAAACTCCTTCAGGGACCTACCGGTCGACGACGATGGAAGCAATGCCATCCAAATGGAGGATGGAGACGTAGAGGATGAGGTAGCTGAGCTAGACAAGCTCATAAAAGAGCTCTTGGAGAAGCGTGAGCAGCTGAGGCTGAAAAAAGTACAGCAACATCAACAACAAACAGTGCTGAGGGAGCAAATCCAGCAACAATATCAACAGAAGCAACAACAACGACAACAGCAACGAAACCAACAAAAACAGCAACAACAGCAGCCAAAGCAGCAACTGCAGCCAAATCAGCAACAGCAGTCAAAGCAGCAGACGCAGAAGAAGCCAGCAAGGAAGGAAAAAATTCCCCCGATTAATGTAAGTAACTTCGATATTAGTGATAGTATTAGGTTATGTAGGTTAATTACTAAGAATTTTTATGTTAAGAGGCTTTCTGCCAGTAAACATGTAATTATGTGTGATGATATTGAGGAGTACCAGAGAGTGCGCACCGCCTTGGGAGAGGTAAAGACCGAGTACTTTACGTACACCCCAAGGGAGAAAAAGCTTAAAACCGTGGTATTAAAAGGAATCGATCCCTCAATTAAAACAGAGGAGCTCGAAAAAGAGCTTAAGAATTTTGAAAGCGACGACCTCAAGTTCGTGGGGGTCAAGCCGTTTTCCTCGGATGTGGCAAGTGGTGGTAACCGTTACTTACCATTTTTCCTGGTCCAGCTTACTCCTGACAGCAAAATTGACAGGCTGCGAAATATCCGCTTCCTGTACTATCATGCTGTAAGATGGGAGAAATTAAAACGGTCAGATCGCATACTTCAATGTATGCGCTGCCAAAGGTTCGGGCACGCCGCAGCTAACTGTAACATGCAGTTTAGATGCGTCAAGTGCGATAAGAACCACATACATGGTGAATGCTCTCTAGGTAAGGAGAGAGTCGAAGACCGGAGTGTACTCTCCTGTGTGCTCTGCAGGAACTCTGGGCATCCCGCCAACTTCAGGGGTTGCCCAAAGTACCAAGAACTGAAAAAGCGAGTCCAGGCCCGCAAACAGCAGTCTGAAGGCGATAGGCGTCAGAAGAGTCGCTCGTTCACAAATTTTGTGGCACCCAACGTGTCCTTTGCCCAAATGGCAGCTGGACCGGGTCAAGCTCAAATAACATTAAACCAGCCAAAGGTAGCCAAAAAGGCACCAGAGGTGGATCTAGACTTAAAATCAATCCTTCTGTCTCTGCACGGAAAGATCGATAAGTTCCAGAAACAGTTAAATGAACAAGCGGCCCGAATTGACTTTATCTATTCGGAGTTGTTTGTGGGGTCTGGTATGCCATAAATCTAATGGCTACGCTGGATGAGGGAAACTTAAAGATCCTTGCTGTGAATGTTAATTCACTAGTCAGGATCGAGAAAAGAACGTCACTTGCCAATTTGTTGAAAACCGAAAACCCGGATGTGCTTTTGGTTAGCGAAACTAAGCTAAATCAGAAGCACAAATTGGGATACAAAGACTATCATGTAATAAGAAGAGACCGGCCTCACTCCACTCAAGGAGGTGGGGTTGGAATCTTAATTCGAAAAGGCCTGCGCCATAGGGTTATATATAGCGGGGACGTGCGTAAGTTCCAGTTGTTGGAGGCATGCATCATATGCATTCCTCTCCATAGCCGGAGGAGAATGTATGTGGTGTCGCTTTACGCACCTGCTGCACCTCCACCAAACCAATTTATGACAGAGCTCGAGACACTTTTTCGTGGTCTGCAGCTGAACTCGGAGGAGAATTATTACTTCTTGGCCGGAGATATTAATGCCAAACATGCGGCATGGGGAAATGTTACTGCAAATCCCAGGGGCAACCAGTTTCACGACTGGTGGCGCCTCAATATGATTGAGTACAACCTCGAGTTATACGCGACGGATATCCCTTCTTTCCCAAGAAGCGGTGCTTTCCTGGACTTGGCCTTAACGGACGCAAGACTTCAACTGACGAACATAGATCAAAACACGCGGAACTGTTTGCGTGCGTTTGAGTACGATAGTGACCACTACGGACTCGCCGCCGCAATACGGATCCCGAACGAGCAAACGCTGCTGGAGGAGTACGAAGCAGTGTGTTCATTCGATTATCGGAGGGCACAATGGTCGCGCTTCTCCAGATTTTTAAAGCGAGATATACGTTCGAGTGGGATCGACCCACCGACAAACAGTAACATGACAAATGATGACATTGATCGGCATTTATTGCAAATGAACGACGCCATCAAACGAACTATGGAACGAACTATTCCTCGGGTAGGACGTTCCGACGACGACCAGACAGAAAAGTACAGAAACCCTACAATCGACGCACTATACCGACAGAAAAGTAGACTGCTCTCGAGGCTTAAACGGCTGTACAGGCAATTTACTGATCGCAACGACCCGGAGGTAAGGATGCTGAATTCAGAGATCCGAATCCTGAAACAGCTGATAAAAGAAAATTACAGAAAATCTGTAAGTCTGTATTGGGGCAATAAAATTCGGGCTATTAAAACCTGTAGTCCGAATATGTTCCCACAGATAAATAAGTTGTTCAGGAGGAAAGACCACAATGATATTCCTTGTGTTCGAATCTCCCAGACAGCAGAGAACAGACAGACAGTACTGACTGCTGGAATAAGTCCAGAAAGTGTCGCTTCAAACGACGATTTTTTCGTGGTCGAGGACCCACAGGAGAAAGTGGATTTGCTGGGCGCTTGTTTCGAGGCCGTGTATACGGTGAATAATCCTGTTCGCCGTAACCACGACATTGAGAATAGGGCTCTGGTGAGCCACTTCGATCTGCGCACCGAACTTGAGAATTGGCGATCTGAGAATAACGGATTCACCGTGTTCACTGATGAAAACCATGCTAATGCAGTTGTCGCCAATGGCCGAGATGTATCGCACTTGTTCGTGTCGAAGGATGATCTTCTGTGCATCTTCGAGTCACTAAAGAATAAAAAGTCGGCGGGGATGGATGGTGTCCCAAACGTCGTATTGAGACACCTGCCTCTGGAGGCTGTAGATATTTTCACCACGCTGTTTAACAATGCGCTGAATAATGCACATTATCCGTCCCATTGGAAGGTAGCTGTGGTCCACCCTATCCCGAAAAAAGGTAAAGATAGGACGAACCCTGCCAATCTCCGGTCAATTAGCTTGCTTCCGAATATTAGCAAGGTCTTTGAAAAGGTTGTCAATAGAGCCCTGTTAAAGTGGGTTGAGGACAATAACATAATTCCGGACAACCAGTTTGGTTTCAGGGCGAGGCATGACACTATTCATGCCGCGTCGAAACTGGTTTCCGACATTCAGTGGAATAAATGCAAGAACCAATGCACGGGTGCTTGTCTGGTTGATTTTGAGAAGGCTTTCGACACCGTATGGTTAGAGGGACTTTTCTACAAGTTGATCAGGCGGGGGATGCACAAACCTTTGCTATATGTAATTTATAATATGCTTATGGGAAAGAAGTTCGTTGTCAAATGTGGCAACGTGACTTCGAGCAGAGTCTTTGAAATTAAAAACGGTTTACAGCAGGGGGCGGTCAATTCTCCGATCCTGTTTAACATTTACACGAGTGATCTGGTGGGTTCACTCAGACATGCTATAGCGTATGCCGACGATTTGGTGGCATACAGGTCAGGTCCTAAAATCGAGGTCATTAACATTCTTTTGCAGCGTGACTTCGATCAAATTAAGCGATATTGCGACGACTGGAAGTTGAAAATCAACTTTCAGAAGACGGAAACAATCTTGTTCAGAACTCCATTGGCTGGGGCCTCTAGGGATACCAGAAAAAACTGGAAAAAATTGGCCATTATTGGACAAAATGGGCAGCCATTGGCGGTGAGAAGCGCAGTTAGATATCTAGGTATCTGGCTTGACCAGTATCTATATTTCGATAGACATATAGTTGCTTGTCTTGCTGGGGCCAAGAAGGCTTATGCTCTGACAAGGAGACTGTTTCATAGCAGTCAACTTGACTCCAGAGTGAAGGTCATTTGCTACGTGGCCCTTATAAGGCCGATAATCGCTTATGGCTGTCCATTATGGTTTAATATAGCGCCTAGCTATATGGAAAAGATTCGGGTTTTGGAGAGACAATGTCTTAGGACCTGTCTCCGGTTGTTCCGAACGCCTGAATCCAACTATATAAAATACTATCCCAACAAGGTCCTATACGATGGGGCTCAGTTGAATAGGATTGACAATTTCCTCATTAAGGTGACTCGAAGGCACGTTGCAAGGGCGATGGCCAGCGACAATAGTCTGATCTTTGGGGCTTACTACCCCAATGAAATGTACATAGAGAGTACGCTCCGGTCTGGCTTTATCCCGCCAGAGGCATTTATCCATATTGATGCAAAAGGGCTGGTACAGACGAGGGATGGTATCCCGGTATTATACCACCGCTACCGCAGTGCGAGAGATAAGCGGCTCATCCGCGGCGAGGACGTCGCCAATGCTCATGAGCTCCTCCGTTTTAGTACCGCAATAGCGGAGAGGGATAAATTCGATACAGAAAAGCAATTTGCCGAATTTTGGTGGCTTTTTGAGGATGGAGGGTTCAACATGCCCTCCCAAGACGGTGCGTTACTCTAGGTAACATCCTCTTAGTTTATAAGTTAGATTAAGTTAGCTATGGCGTTTCTGGGAGGGGCCGGGCTCGCCAACTTGTGGTGGTGCTTCCGGGAGGTGATTGATTCTGTAAGGCATCAGTCAGCTCACGGCGGCGAATGTGCACGTTGACGACTGCCAGGCGCTCGGAAAGCAATTGGGATTTTGACCACTTGTTTCGTAATGCAACGAGTGCTCGGAATCCTAATTATAGTTAGAATATGTTAAGTAGTTTAAGTAAGTAGAGTAGGTAGTTTGTAATTTGTTTTTTTATATAAAAATATAAAATTTGATAAAGATGCCGAGTTTTCTTAAAAATTTTCTCGATGAAAACATAATATGTAAGATTAGTTCGTAAAATAGTTTTTAGGCCGAAAGGCATTAATTATAAGATAGAGTTAAGTTTAGGGCGTCCGCATAAGGATCAATAATCTAGAATAAGTATCCTGTTAATTTTAAGTTAGATTTACTCATTTTTGTCTAGTATATAAGTTGATTATAAGCTAATAATTAATAAAAATGAATTTAAAAGTAAAAGTAAAGTGCTGACAGTGAACGAATGGTGACTTACTTCGGATATACCATCTGGTGCGTTTTGGGCGCTCATGATTGTGGAATGTCGTTATCGTGTACGAGGAATAGTGAGTTAAATGAAAGGTATGAAAAGTGCATGTATGTAAAAGTGTATGAAGTATACACGGGATGGTATGTAGCGTGAGTACTACATTTATAAAAAATTTCAGCTTTCTAGCTCGATTTTTTTCCAAAATTTTGTTTTTTTGAGTTTGTGGGCGTGTCTGTGGGCGGATTTCAAAAATTCGTAAACTTGATTATTTCGGGACCCTAGAGAGTATATGGTTAAAATTTCAGCTCTCTAGGCCCAGTTTAAAGGCCTAATTTTTGCCGACGGACAGACGGACGGACATGGCTAGATCGACATTACTATCGATGCTGATCATAAATATAGTAACTTTTAGGGGTCTACGGGCAATATTAAGGAATGTTACAAACTAAGCGTCAACATTAATATACCCTTAGAATAGGGTATAATCAGTTCAACTCTTTCTGAATTCCAATAGTCACAACGCGGAATACAATTAAAACTATGAATAGGTATATCGGGACTATACTAATGAAAGTCATACTCAACCGCCAAGAGACACAATAGAACACTCTACAGTCTACAATTGCTGGAGCTTAGCTAAAAGCTCTACAGTTAGCCAGCGTAATCTTTGTAGTGACGTTCTTAATGCCTCGAAGTATATCAAATGTTAGAAAGTTTAATGCAAAAAAACAAGCAAACAGCCTCCATTAAGCAAAAAATACCAACAAGGGACCTTCCTCAATGCTTCATTGAAAAGGTACATCGACTTTAAAATATATACAAACAATTTCACATTTTGATTAAAGATAAATAAACTTGCGCAATACTCCTATGAAATATGTCGTTCATCGAATCTAGCAAGCTAGCTATACGCAAAACAACGAAAATTCTTACTATCCATATAAATATTCATCGTGTAGGTATGTACCTACCTATTGACCAAGAAATGGTGGTGCGGCATTGCACAATCTTGACAAAAAATAATTTATGTCATTGCTTAATAAATTAGATCGAATATTTCTAAATCAATTACAAAAAAATTGTAGGAATCGGTACCTTTTGCGACAAAATATAACCGAAACAGTCAGAGACAATTAAACGCAAAATAAAAGAAAATTTGACAAAATTTTTAAAGGACCCTATAGAATAATTGCACAAAATAGTGTCAATAGCACAATACGACTAGAAAATAAGGAATATGAAATAATTAAAGCTAGACAGAATTAAGATCAGATAAAATAAATAGCAATACATAGTGTCGCACTTTTATTATGGGTGGGAAAGGACAGATTAAACGAGTTTAAATGCGTGGAAAATATAAAATTAAAACGCGAACAAATGGTTGTATGCTACCGCCTCGGTCACCCAGCTGGGGTGGGTTCGCAGACAAATTGAATAGTGGAAAAGGGGTAAAATGGGCGCCACACAATCTTTTTGAAAAAGGAATTGTGAAACCTTTAGTAGAATTTCCCGATGGTGAAATGCTGAAAGTAAGATGAGATTGAGGTGAAATAAAACAAGAAGAATTTCAAATCGTTATATAGCTCCGTGGAGCAACGGTCGATTTATTGAAATAGACGTTAAAATTGCGGAACAAGAAAAGATCGCCGTTAGAAATGGCCCGCTATCGCTATTTCCCGAATAGAAACGAAGACAAATTTGAAGGGTCGCGCGTCCAAAGCTTACCGGGTTTCATGGGCACAAAGCCAAACGCACTACTTAAAAGAACAAGATAATAAGACACTCTACTTATCTGTAAATCCTTTTTCTCTAACACTCCTGCCGGGAAATACATGATATCGCTGCCTGTCCTGCCACTTATCTTCTCCGCTCGTCTTCTGCCTTTCTTTTCGGTCTTCCACAAAATTTCAAAATAATCACAAAAACTAAACTAGACTACCTACTGCTTAATTTAAATTTACAACTAAAACTTCGCTCGATTCTCAAACCTTTCTAATGCTTCTGATGGTCAACCAAGAAGTGCCGGCTTGTCCACTTCGAGGATTATTTGTCCGTTCATGGACCATTCTCTCCCTCTCACTCATACACCCACATTCAGCAATGACGGAATCCACTACGGCTTATTTTAGCGATCACTCAGTCATTCTACTGTAGTGTGTCACCGTCTCCGTCTCAGTCACTCATCCGTTTTTGAATTCGCCCAAACTATGAGGAGGTTTCTCAGGCCGAACGATTCGATGGACGCATTCACACAACTCCCCAAAAGATCTTAATGGCACGAGTTCACAAACACTTAAACAATTAGACAAGACACTTAATGTGAGAATCGAGAAAGTAATTAGAACACGAAAATGTCCCCACGAAAGAAAAAAGCTAATTAATAAAAAATAAGAGAAAAGAAAAGACGAAGAACCGAGTGAAGTTGGATTCTTGTTTTGGGACTATACCAGCTGATGTCCTAAATTGGAAAACCTGTGAAGTGTTTGAGAAGAAGGAAGCTCAAAATTGTCCTCCGCAAAACTATTAAAACACGGTGGACTCTCGAGCAGATTTGGGGGAAGGGGAACCTGGATAGCGTGCCATTTCTTACAATGTTTGTATTCGTTGGGCCTTGGCCATTGATGTCTTCGTTTCGATGTATTGTCTGCTTATTCGGTGTTTGTTCTTCAGTGTTGCGTTCTGTTAATAGTTTTATGTGTCAATTTGGGCTACCTGCCACTGACCGTTTGCGGTTTGTATATCTACCCACACCCTTTGCTGATTCGTTGGGGTATCGTAATGGATCTTTCTGACTACCCTTTCTGTTCGAGTTGGGGTGTGCCAAGGGATCGTCCCCACCCATCGTTGTCGAAATACCAACTGTCCGTTGGGCTCGATACCTGCTTTTGTCGGCCCAAAGAACCAGGGTTACCGATGGGCGACATTTCTGCTCTCGGGACGCATGGCGACGACATTTCAAAATAAGTGCTTTTTGGACCCTTTTCTCAAAAACGGGCAATTGGACGCATTTTCATATAAATCTTAATTTTAATAAATTTCAGAATGAATTTTTAAATTACAACTCAAAAATGTTCAAGCTCAAAACAAATTGCACGTTTTTCCTCCCAAAAGAATTCTACGAATGCGTGTTGCATAATTGTCGTACCAAAAGAAATACAAAAATCTTTAAAAATCATAATCCCTACTGCGAGACAGGAACCTTCCATTCCCTACGTCAAACAATAGCCAACAAAACTGAAACTGAAAACATGAACTTCTTTAAGTTATATTTTGTTGCCATCCACTTACTTGACGTCCGTCAATTAAGTGGATGGCAACGCAGTATGAAGATTGCTCTCGGCGCTCAGACTCTAGCTGCACATTTTAAAACTCTATTGTCGGCCGAGGAGAATCTTCATTCTTTCAGCTTTGCATTACCAAACACGTGCGTTCTCGAGCTAGATGCACCTATTTCTCGAAATAAATTGGAAAATACTCTCTCGCAAATGAAAAACAACAAGGCCCCCGGAAGTGATGGAATACCAGATGAATTTTTTAAAAATAGTAATGACCTTCTAAAAAGCTATATGCTGGACTATTTTAACCTCCTTTACGAGAATGCCTGTGTTCCTTTAAGCTTCCCAAAAGCTCTCATATTTGTGATTTTTAAAAAAGGAAATCCTAATCAACCTGAGAACTACAGGGGAATATCTATTCTCAACTCTCTTAGGAAGATATTTGCTGGGATTTTATATGGAAGGCTCTCCACCTGGATTGAAAGTACCAATCGACTCAGCACTTTTCAAGCAGGATTTCGCTCTGGATACATTGGATCATATTTTCGCATTGATAAGCATTGCTAGGAACCACATCGAAAAAAACAAGAAACTGTATGTCTGTTTCATGGACTTTAAAGCAGTGTTCGATACAGTAAATAGGCAGGCGTTGTTCTATAAATTGACGACTATTGGAGTATCTCAAAAATTGCTATTGCTATATTTGAAATTCCTCTCGTCCTCCAGTGCGGCAGTATGGGATGGCTCTAAGTTATCAGAGTGGTTCGTTACCTCTGCAGGTGTCCCACAGGGATGCATTCTGAGCCCTCTGTTGTTCGCTCTTTTCATTGATGATGTGTCTTCTATTCTTCCTGGCGGTGTACTCTTTGCGGGAACTCTCATCAAAGTATTGCTTTACGCTGATGATTTGATTTTGCTGGCGGACAATCCTTTCTCGCTGCAACTACAAATCAACAAACTGATGGCATACTGTGATACAAGGGATCTCCACATCAATATACAAAAAACGAAAGCGATGGTGTTTGAGAGCCGAAAATGGAGAAGACTCCCTGAAGAAGCTTGGCGACTTGGTAACGAGCAAATTGATACAGTGCTGGAATTTAAGTATTTGGGAGTATTATTCACGTATAATCTAAATCTTTCAAAGCATGCTAAAGCAAAAAATGGAGAGGCTAAGTTGGCGCTTAATTTGATGTGGCCAAAATTTTTCGCTAAACAGAATATTGACCATTCATCCAAATTTAAAGTGTTCAATGCAACAGTCAACACCTGTATGTGCTATGGTACACAGGCCTTTGGAGTAATTCCCTTTGAAGAATTTGAGGCGGTTCAGAGAACTTTCTTCAGACGCATTTTTAGATTGCCGAATTCCACACCGACTTATGCAATAAACGTAGAGTCTGGTCTACCACCAATCTATATAAGGAATCTAAAAGCAAATTCTGACTATTGTTTTAGAGTAGAAGTGTCGCAAATCTCCACAGAGTAATAATGGCAAGATTACTACGAACCAATGCTTCACCTTTCAGAGAATAGAATCAGCTAGCCTTATCCCACGACCCCTCACTGTCGTTAACAGAAAGCAATGTTAATGAGTGGCCTGATATATTTGCGACAATTATCTCGAAAAAAGATGACCAGATCTTCAACGAACACTTAACCAGGGCATCATCGTCAACTTTCAGAACTACCTACCGAAATCTTAATCATCGAATACTGAAGACGGCTACTTTAATGTAAAGAATTCAGTATACAAAATAAGCATGGTATTCAAAGCGAGAATCGAAATCCTTAACCTAAATTTCATCCCTCATAGAGTCGATTTTCAACAAATTTGTTATCTGCCTTTGTATATAAACTTTATAGTATTATCATTGTATATACACTTTATAGTATTCTCACTTCGTGTATACAACGATACGCCACCATACGACGTAAGGCCATTGTATATAAACCTTAAAGTGTATATACAATGGTAAGGCCAACACAAATTATATTAGTTTATGCACATTATGTGGGTTTATTTTTGTTTTCCTCCAATCTCCTGAATGAGAATATGAGAATGAAGATCATTCAGGTAGCGACTACCGATGCCGATGGTGGCTGATGTTTGACGTAGAAGACATTCTCATCGGGTAGATTTATCGTATTTTATTTTATTTTATTTGTTGGCTCTGTTCAATCAGAGCAGAATATTTTTATTTGGTTTTGTGCAAACAGCTGATTTTTTGTTCTCCTTCATGCTCGTGAGTAGGTATATGAGAAGTAAGAAGAAATTCAAATTCTCTGTGGCTAAATGAAAATCTAACATTACCACAACATATCTTAGATGAAATACCTTCTTCATCTAGAGTAGGAAGACCGAAAAAAAGCTTATAGATTAGATGTCAAGTTGCGGCAGGTAAAAGACCAAGGCAGTAAAGAAAAAGTCAAAGCCAGAAAATAACTAATCCAAGAAAAATTTACAAGAGAAACAGGGTTATTGGTAAATATGCCAACTCAACAGTCTGGCAATCCTAATGACGGGAACAAGGCTAGACGATTTTTTAGAGATGATGAAAAGACTGCCCAAATTACAGTGATAGATAAAGAAATTATCAAAAAGTTTCATATCATCTTAGAAGCTCTTGGGTCTGGGTTCCCAATAGATGCAGATGCTTTTGAAAATTATGCCTGGTATTTTAAGCCAGTAAGTGTGCATAAGGTCTTCTTTCGTGGAAAACAAATAATTTCGATTCGTATACTTCCAATCGGACAACTTTCAGAAGAAGCGCAAGAGGCAAGAAACAAGGAAAATAGAAGGTTTAGGGTACTTCTTACCAGAAAAATATCACGTGTAGATACAAATACTGAACTCTTAAATCGATTGCTTATAACCTCAGATCCAATTCTTAGCAAGTCTAAGATACTTTCCGAGAAGAAAGAAAAGCGCCATGAAACATGAATACTTGCAACTTTTATATGTAGGTACCAAATAATTAAAAAAATTAAAATAAGCTGGTTTGTATGTATTGTTTTGTCTTGAAATTTGTAGTCATATGTTAAAAAAATTTGTTATATTCTATTTTGTGAACAATTTCAATTAAAAAAAAAACAAAAAATTTAATCTTAATTTAATTCCGTGCGTTAGGTCGAAAACGAAGCGTTATTTAAAAAATGTTCGAAGTCGGAACGAGCGTTCGAAGGTCTCGTAGGATTCACATTGGGAGTATTTAAATTCAAATTGTCCAATCTTCGAACTAAGGTATCTCTAATAGACTGCATTTCACGAATGAAAACTCGTTGGTTTGCCTCGAGTCTGTGGCTTCTTCTTGAACAGGTGGACGTTCATTAATATCTCATCGCTCATTATTATCATCACTATTGCGGTTATCTACCAGTCGTGGTGAAATCTGATCCTGGCTTAAGCCTACACTAGCCCCATGTGGAGTACGACTAACTATTGGCCTGGATTCCATTGCTCCTGAACGGGGAGTTATTTCGAAAAGTGGACGAATTTCTCAAATTACTTGGTCTTCCTCTAGAACGCGTATTTGGACCTCTATTATCCATAATAGGAAATTACGGATTTTAGATACAACTTCAAAAGTTTTTAAATATCAATATCTTTTAATAAATCTGTATTAAAAAAAATTAATACATGCATAATTTGGGGTCAGCGCGGTCGGTGCTAAATTCCATATTAAATCAGATATTAAATTTGATAAGATTAGATACAATATGCTTAAGAGCAAGATATCTATCTTGGTAAACAGACGGACTGTGCAAACAATGAACACAATACGAACAAGACTGCATATAATTGGCAACTATAGGTAACATAGTAGCAACATAGTCCAGTGTAATAACTACCAGACAATGGACTACCTATACTAGGCATAAAAGAATTAGGATTTATATATTATAAAAATATTCATATGCACAACTTATCCTTTCATCGAATGAAATTAGATCAATATGAATACAAAAAGCAGTTCAACTCTTTCTGATATCCAATAGTCGCAACGCGGATTACAATTAAAACTATGAATATACTGGGACTATAGTAATGAAAGTCATACTCAACTTGAACCGCCAAGAGACACAATAGAACACTCTAGAATTGCTGGAGCTTAGCTAAAAGCTCTAAAGTTAGGCAGCATAATCTTTGTAGTGACGTTCTTAATGCCTCGAAGTACATCTAATGTTAGAACACGTTTAATGCAAAAGAGAAACAATCAAGCAACCTCCATTAAGCAAAAAATACCAACAAGTGACCTTCCTCAGTGCTTCATTGAAAAGGTACATGGACTTTAAAATATATACCAACAATTTTACATGTTGATTAAAGATAAAAAAACTTGCGCAATAGGTACTCCAATTTAGCAATCTAGCTCTACGCAAAACAACGAAAATTCTTATTATCCATATAAATATTCATCGTAGAGGTACCTATTGACCAAAAAGTGGTGGTGCTGCATGGCACAATACTGACAAAAAATAAATTATGTCATTGCTTTAAAAATTAGATCGAATATTTCTAAATCAATTACAAAAAAATGATAGAAATCGGTACCTTTTGTGAGAGTCTAAAATGCGACAAACTCATAATATCTCTTTTGCAGAAAAATACCGAAATCAAATTATATTCAATTTTTCCTTTCAAACGAATCGCCTCTTCCATCATTTCTACTCGCAGACGAAGAAGTCAGATTTATTATTTTTCCATCATCTCCCTCTCATCAAACATACTACTCGCCGAAGCGAAGGCAACATTGCAAATCATCAATTACACAGAAAAATAAATGCATACTTACACTTCCATACAAATGAAAATCATATGGCATGACCAGAGAATCGATAATGCGAGATCCATTATCCATACAAATTAACTTACTTGGAAATCCTACATGCTACCTGTGCTGCTAAACAACAAAAATGCCTGTGCTCCTTCTTACAAAGAAAAAAAATACAACATACATGGGAATGCAATTATGAAAGGTTCGATAAAGAGAGATAAACCAGTTTATTTGGTTTTCTTTCTTCGTTTTCAAAGTGTGTAAAAAAAATGGTGACAGCAAAATTTAATACACAAACCTTTAAAACGCCATCTACCTACGTGAGGCCAAAATAAAAAACTCGCTGTTATGATAATACTAGAAAGTGTATATACAATGGTTAGACGATATTTACCATTTTATTGCAGTTTGCCCGATCCTACAAGAGATTCAACGACTGTATTTTCAAGAAAGTTTTTTGTCCGCTAATTGTCTTTACGAAATATTAAATGGTGCTCGAGGTTGGACTACCCTGTATAGTTACTGCAAACATGATCTAATATATCGTAATAGCTTTTGAAAAACCACGTTTTATGCCTATTATTGCTTTTATGTTCCAAATCATATAAAATTGTTATCTTTTTGTGTTTCAAATCACTCCTAAATTGTAACCCCTTTATGTTGCAAATCATTAAAATTGTTAAAGCTCGCTTTACTCATCAATTTTTTATTTTTTTTGCTTTCTCCATTTTTCTTTGCTCTATAAAAAAAAAATTGTATCATTAATATTCACTTTTAACTTTCTTACTTTCATCTCCTTTTTCTTTTTACTTTATTACTTTTGTTTTATAATGTCACTTCCGGCAGACGGCAGCATAGCCATGTCCGTCTTCTTAAGTAAAGTATAACTTGTACAGTTTTTGTTATTAGTGAAAAAATAAAGAAGAAATAATCATAATAATAATAGTTATATTTTGCTACTGTAACTTTAAGTTTTGTGGTTAAGAAAATGAAATTTAATTTTTTATTCTTGTACTACCTATTTTGTTAAAGTTTCTTTTAATAAGAAAATAAACTTTTTTTTTACGTTTTTGCTAGTACCATTGAGTTTATATACATAGAGGAATCAAGACGTCTAAAAGTCATCCTACAAGGTGACGTTAGTGTGTTCACTTTCAATTTTATGAGTGAAAATAAATTTTGTATCCGTATGCTTTGTTTCCACTCATTCGTAGATATTCGCATGGAACAATATTTGTCGAAGGAAGAGGGGAAGGATGGGATTTTGAGCATATGATTATGATTACAAACGTTGTTGTGCGGTGTTAAATAAGATTTTTTTTTTGTATATATTTTTGAGTAGGTATATAAAATAATGTCTTATGAAGAGGCATTTTTTTGTAGTTTAAAAGTAAGTAGGTATGTAGGTATGTAAGGACATATACTTTTTCAATGCGGATTGTTGGGTAATTAATTTTGATTTAGATTTAAGGTAGGAACATCTATTTTTTAATTCATGGGGGTAGGTAAGTAAGTACGATTGCCAAATAAATACGCAAGTTTAAAAAAAGATAGGGGAAAATCGAAAAATTATTTTTCGTTATTTTAAATCAATGCTGACCAGATTATTTCTAGGTACGCTGTGTTCATGCATGAATCTTAGTTTAAGTTTTCTGAATTATTTGTATTATTTAGTATTATTTTAGTATTATGTTCGTTTACTATTTTGAATTGGATGCAATAGCTAAAAGCTAATTTAAGTAGAAAAGGAAAGATATATTTCCGAAAATAAAAAAGAGAATGAACGGCGAAGAAGCCGGCCGAACGAGGAGATATAGTTGAATCGTTGAAAAGTGCAGTCGCACAAAAATTGGCTTGAAGTGCAAGAATTTTAAAATAAAATTAATTTATAACGTCTTTTGAAATCGATTGGTTTTATTTGTTGAACGGACTAAAAACAGAAGAGTCAACCAGTTTCTCTATACTACATGCAGCAAGCGATACGTTATTGAAAGGTAATCAAATAACCAGAATAAGCAGAAGAAGTGTGAAAACTCTCACACTTAAGATTGGTGCCGAAACCCGGGAACGAACCGGTGACCTTTAGATGAGACGCTTGACAACTTGCAGAAGTTCAACTATCTTAAGCGTTGTCTTTCGGGTTCCGCTTTGAGTGCAGTGAAGGAATTTGATATGATAGGGGCTAATTATCGCAAGGCATTGGATAGATTACAAAAGCGATTTGACAATAAAAGTCTAATATTTCAAGAGCATATAAATTTGTTGCTCGAAATTCCAAAGAATAGTAAGGCCTCCGCCTTTTCGTTGAGAAATCTGGAAGATCGTTTCAATACCCATCTCACTGCCATGCTCTCAATAGGGGACTATAAAGACATAACCAATGCAATTTTGATTTCTCTTGCGCTTGACCGCGTAGACGATGAAACGCAAGTAAAATGGCAGGACTCAATTGATTACAACAAGTTGCCGAATTGGGAAGATTTCACTGTAGTCTTAGATCGGCGATGCAAAAATTTAGAAGCAAAGGAATCAAAAATGCTGAGTACAGAAAGTAGTACAAGGAACAATTCCAAATCGGATTCACAGCACAGGTTTCGTAATGGTCGAAGTAAACCGAATAAATCGGATAGGGGTACTTCGTTAACTGCACAACAAGTGCAATGTGAATACTGTCATGCGGACAATCACAAAGTAGATTCATGCGAAGAGTTTCAGAATTTAGCCGTGGACAGGAGGTTTCAGGAAGTAAAAAAATTGATCCTCTGCATAAATTGTCTGGAAAAGGGGCACTCTGTTCGTCGTTGTGTAAAGTCGAAATGTAGTATCTGTTCGTTGCCGCATCACAAGCTGCTGCATAGATTTTCGGCAAATAGCACATCAGCCAGCGTTGTAGTCGTTACTGATGAACCTGAGAATCCGTCAGCGCTAATCGGGAGCACCAATAATCAAGTGATATTAGCTACAGCCCAAATTTTAATAAGAGATACTTTTGGTAGACCAAAACTGACTTACAAGTTAGTGGTATTGGAAACGAGGTGGCCAAGATTCGACATACAACAAGGGCTGTTTGCAAGTCGAGGATAACTGCTTTTGAAAACGTGTTAGAGCTTCTTGTTATGAAGAGGATCACCAATCCTCAACCGAGCCAATTTTTTGAGATCGATAGCTGGCAAATTCCCAATAATATCGTTCTAGCTGATCCCAAATTTAACCAACCATCAAAAATTGATTTGCTGATAGGCGCAGACCAGTTTTTTGAACTTTTGGTAATAGGGCAAATCAAACTCGAGGGAAAACCGACACTTCAGAAGACACTGTTTGGATGGGTTGTGTCTGGCAGGTATGCGCCGAGCAATTCATTAGCACCTGGAGTATGTTTAGTTGGAAGTCAAGATTTACAAAACGACACACGTATGCATGAGCTTGTGGAAAGGTTTTGGGAAGTAGAACGAGTTGAGGCCGTCAAATTCTTAAAACCAGAAGAGGCAATGTGTGAGGAACACTTCGTAAAAACGGTCCGGAAAACTAAAAACGGCAGGTTTGTAGTCAAATTACCGTTCAAGGAAAGCCCATCTGTCTTAGGAGACTCATTTGAGATGGCCAAGAGAAGGTTTATGTCCCTCGAAAAGAGGCTAGGAAGAAACTCTGTGATTAGAGATCAATATGTTGAGTTCATGGAGGAGTATGAAAGGCTCGGACACATGAAGGAAGTAAAGTTGGAAGAAGTAGGGAAACCAAATTATTTCTGCCCTCATCAGTATGTCCTCCGTCCAGATTCGTCATCCACAAAGTTGAGGGTTGTATTCGATTGCAGTGCTCGAACTTCGTCGGGCACTTCGTTGAATGACATTTTATTGAATGTCCCTGTTACACAAGATGACCTGTATAACATAGTGTTACGCTTTCGGTGTTACAAATTCGCATTGACAGCGGACATATCGAAAATGTATCGTCAGATATACGTAGATGAGGAAGATCGGAGATACCAATGTATCCTCTGGAGGAAAGATATGAAAGAGCCAGTGAAGGTGTACCAATTAAATACGATAACGTATGGCACTACCTCGGCTCCATATCAAGCTACTCGTTGCCTAAAACTGTTGGCCGACGAAAGCTTGTCAACGTTTCCGTTGAGCTCACAGATCCTTAGAGAGGATTTCTATGTTGATGACTTAATCAGCGGAGGAGATTCAGCTGAAGAGATTCAAGCGATCTACGAAGAAGTTCGAACCTTGTTACATAGTGCAGGCTTTGACTTAAGGAAATGGTGGACGAATGAAGACTCTCTGCTAAAGCAAATACCGGAAGTTGATAGGGAAAAGCCCTTAAGAATAAATGATTCGGATATTATTAAAACACTCGGTATAAAATGGAATCCTGCTACGGATCAACTTCAATATGTTGTACCGGAGTTTTCGGTAACAACTAAAATTACAAAACGGATAATATTATCGGAATTGTCAATGTTGTTTGACCCATTAGGACTAATCAACCCTACAATTGTGAAGGGTAAAATTTTGTTGCAAAGCCTGTGGGTGAACAAGACCAAGTGGGATGAGTCCGTTCAGAGTAGGATTTATAGTGAGTGGGAAAACTTTCGATCGCGATTAAAGGAATTGGAATCCATAAACATCCCGAGATATGTTTTAGCTAGCAGGCCAAAGTCGGTTCAAATCCATGGTTTTTCCGACGCATCCTTATAGGCTTATGGATGTTGCATCTATGTCAGAACGATCGACGAAAATGATCAAGTTCGATGCCATTTAGTGACAGCAAAATCTACGGTAGCCCCAATAAAAACTCAGAGTCTACCTCGATTAGAACTTTGTGCGGCTGAAATGTTAGCGAAATTGGTAGCAAAAATAATTCCAAACTTCGCACACTTAGTTGATGATGTTTATCTATGGACCGATTCCGAAATCGTCCTTTGTTGGCTCTCGGCTCATCCATCGACGTGGGAAGTTTTTCTTGCAAACAGAGTCTCAAAAATACAAACCAGTCTGCCTCAAGCAGTCTGGAATCACGTTAGCTCGAAACAAAATCCTGCTGACATTGTATCTAGGGGCGCTTTTGGGAAAGAATTGGCAGAGAGTATATGGTTTGGTGGTCCAAAGTTTATCTACCTACCCGAAGAGCGGTGGCCTGCGAAAAAAGATTGTTCGCTGATAGGGAAAGCCACGCCTGGTAGACGAAAAAACAACGTGGCACTAATATCAACCAAGGATGATTGTGATTGGGATAGACATTATCTCCAGCATAGTGATCTGCAGAAAACGCTTCGTATCTACGCTTGGGGACTTCGTGCTATTAGAGGAATGCGGAGCGGTAAACCAAAAGCCGAGGTTAGGGAGCTAAACGTAATCATTGAGAACGATACAGCCACAGGAAGCTGGTTAACGGCAAGGGAATTAGAAGAAGCCTTACTAAGGATCATCTGGCATATCCAGCAAAGGAGTTTCAAGGATGAAATTCACCAATTAAGGAAGAATGAACTGATCAGCCCAGCGAGTTGCGTCAGAAATCTGAATCCCTTCCTTGACGGTGACTCTCTAAAACTCCTCCGAGTTGGTGGGCGTCTGCAGAACGCAGACATACCTTATCTTGTCAAATATCCTATCCTTCTTCCCAAATCCCACCCATTCGTTAACTCTCTTTTTGTTTATTTGCATAGAAAGAACTACCACGCTGGACCGCAAGCGTTGTTGGGTATTGTAAGGCAGCGTTTCTGGGTACTTGATGCACGAAGGCTCGCTAAGAAGGTCGTCGACAGCTGCTTGCATTGTTTCAAATACAAGCCAAGGATGATGAGCCAGATCATGGGCAATCTACCAGCAAATAGGGTTCAACCTGCGAGGCCATTTCTGAAAACCGGCGTGGACTTTTGTGGCCCGTTCCAAACCACATTGAAGCGAAGAGGGCAGCGTACATGCAAGTCATACGTAGCAGTCTTCGTGTGTTTCGCAGTAAAGGCGGTGCATCTAGAAGTCGTGTCCGACTTGACCACGGAAGGATTCCTAGCCGCTCTCAAAAGGTTTGTCGCACGGCGAGGCTTGTGTCAAGATCTGTTTTGCGACAATGGAACCAATTTTGTTGGTGCGCGAAATGAGCTGAAGATGTTAAAGGAACGCTTTCTGGAGCAACAAACCCAGGCCAAGATTGCTGAATGGTGTGCTGCGGAACAAATTCAGTTCCATCACATACCGCCTAGGGCACCCCACTTCGGTGGCCTATGGGAGGCGGCCGTGAAGTCAGCAAAAACGCATCTTTACAAAACAGTTAGCGAGGCGTGTTTAACCTTTGAGGAGCTAGCAACAGTGGTGGCAGAAATAGAAGCCGTCTTGAACTCTCGACCGATGTGTGTAATATCCAGCGATCCGAGCGACGAACAGGTCCTCACACCGGGCCACTTTCTCATTGGGTCACCGCTGAATGCAAGTGCGGAACCATTGGTAACAAACTGTAAGATGACGTCATTAAATAGGTGGAGCATGCTTTCACAATTGAAGCAGCATTTTTGGAATCGTTGGTCCAAGGAGTATCTTTTAGAGCTTCAAAGGCGAGACAAATGGCAGACTTCGTCCAAAAATGTAAAACTCGATACGGTGGTGTTGATATGGGATGACAAGACTCCTCCACAGCAGTGGTTGCTAGGAAGAATAGTAAAATTGATCGATTCTTCTGATGGCAAGGTCAGAGTGGTCGACGTTAAGACAAAAAAAGGGATCCTGCGACGAGCAATTCATAGGCTGGCGCCGTTACCGATCGAAGTTTGAAGACATCTTATAGATACTTCAAGGCGGGCAGCATGTTCATGCATGAATCTTAGTTTAAGTTTTCTGAATTATTTGTATTATTTAGTATTATTTTAGTATTATGTTCGTTTACTATTTTGAATTGGATGCAATAGCTAAAAGCTAATTTAAGTAGAAAAGGAAAGATATATTTCCGAAAATAAAAAAGAGAATGAACGGCGAAGAAGCCGGCCGAACGAGGAGATATAGTTGAATCGTTGAAAAGTGCAGTCGCACAAAAATTGGCTTGAAGTGCAAGAATTTTAAAATAAAATTAATTTATAACGTCTTTTGAAATCGATTGGTTTTATTTGTTGAACGGACTAAAAACAGAAGAGTCAACCAGTTTCTCTATACTACATGCAGCAAGCTATACGTTATTGAAAGGTAATCAAATAACCAGAATAAGCAGAAGAAGTGTGAAAACTCTCACACTTAACACGCTGTTTGCAGATACTGTAACAACAAATTATAGTCCCAAGTATCCTTTTATTGTCCCGAGAACTTTGTTCCCGCTCATTTATGTGACTCCATAGCATTTTTCAAGCGGACAAAAAATAGCACAGTTTTGATTTCTGTATTAAATTTTAATTTTTCAATCAAACGTTGCTGGAGAAAATTACAGTTTTTTGTTGCGTGCATTAAAATGCACATTTGCTTTAAAAATACTTAAAAACGGGTCCATTATACGCGATCACAAAGTGTGTTATTTATGAAATGGGATAGACATACAACGGAGAGCCAACTTGTTAAATATAAATTAATGATTATTTTCTCACTTACTACAAATACTTTTTTCTTTTAAGAAAAGTATTTCTCCCAGAAAACTTAAGTTTAATTTTTTTATTTCTTTGCACTTTGCCGTTTTTTGAAGCCATAAGTACTTGATTTTTTATCTTAATATCTTTAAGGGCATTATTAAATTTTTTTAATTTAAATCGTATAAGAATTTGAACTATTAGTTTTAAAGTCTGATCTTTGTGCTCTGCACGTCTTCCAGGGCACAAAAATTAAGATCATCTCCCATACTTGTTGTAGCATTACCTTTTTTTATTGAATTTTTCGATGGGATCTCAACTAATGTAAGAGAATTAGAACTTTCATATCCACTATTTACTGATTGTAAGAGTATTTCCTACTCTCGGTGTGTTCGTGTGGGATTTGCCTACGTTTGTTGGCAGTCCGTAGCTACACTCCTCTGACCCACCACCTTCCATCCACTGAAGACAGCAACCAGCAGCTTTGTTTGCCTCTCTGCCGCGCTTATGCTGTCCGGAGACCGCAGTAAACGTTGAACAGGCAGACGAACAAAGGACAAAACAACCAAATAAGACGTCAAAAGGGCAGCAACCAATTAAAAAGCTTTGGTTATATTATTAATAATTTAACAAATTTTATTATTCAGAAAAATTAGAAGAGAATAAATGTGCTTGAAGAGCGTTAAAAAACAAAAGGAAAAAAAATGCTTGAAGAGCGTGTACAAGAAAATGGAAAAAAGAATATGCGCTTGAAGAGCGTTAAAAAAACAAAAGGGAAAAAATGCTTGAAGAGCGTGTACAAAAAAAAATGGAAAAAGAATTAATATGCGCTTGAAGAGCGTGTACAAAAAATGGAAAAAGAATTAATATGCGCTTGTACAAAAAAAATGGAAAAAGAATTAATATGCCCTTGAAGAGCCTGAACCAGAAAATGGAAGAAAAAACATAGGGACGGGCTACAGTCCGCTTGGGCGAACTGTTGGATACCCTATTCTTATTCCTATCCCTCATAAGTGGGCGTGACAAAAGTCTAAGTATGGTTAAATTGTTAAGAACGCTCTACATATTTTGTTATATAACATTTAAAGGATTTTATCAAAAAAAACGCTCCCTAGCTCAAACTTGGGTGCTTCAATAAAATTGTTTTATTTAATTGTGGGCGTGTCAGTAGGCGGATTTAAAAAAAAACTAACACATGAGCATAAAGGGCCCCTAGAGAGTATATATTATAAATTTCAGCTCTCTAGCTCAAACTTTGGATTTTCAAAAAAATTGATTTATTTATTTGTGGGCGTGTCAGTGGGCGGATTTTGAAAATATTTATACATGAGCTTAAAGGGCCCCTAGAGAGTATATATTATAAATTTCAGCTACCTAGCTCAAACTTTGGATTTTCAAAAAAATTGTTTTATTTATTTGTGGGCGTGTCAGTGGGCGGATTTTGAAAATATATATACATGAGCTTAAAGGGCCCCTAGAGAGTATATATTATAAATTTCAGCTCCCTAGCTCAAACTTTGGATTTTCAAAAAAAATGTTTTATTTATTTGTGGGCGTGTCAGTGGGCGGATTTTGAAAATATTTATACATGAGCTTAAAGGGCCCCTAGAGAGTATATATTAAAAATTTCAGCTCCCTAGCTCAAATTTTGGTTTTTCAATAAAATTGTTTTATTTTTTTGTGGGCGTGGCAGTGGGCGGATTTTGAAAATTTTATATCCCGAGCAGTTTTAGGAGTCATAGATCATATATAAAAAATTTCAGCTTCCTAGCTCAAAATTCGATTTTTTCCAAAATTTTGTTTTTTTGAGTTTGTGGGCGTGTCTGTGGGCGGATTTCAAAAATTCGTAAACTTGATTATTTCGGGACCCTAGAGAGTATATGGTTAAAATTTCAGCTCTCTAGGTCCAGTTTAAAGGCCTAATTTTTGCCGACGGACGGACGGACGGACGGACGGACGGACGGACGGACGGACGGACGGACATGGCTAGATCGACATTACTATCGATGCTGATCATAAATATAGTAACTTTTAGGGGTCTACGGGCAATATTAAGGTATGTTACAAACTATGCGTCAAAATTAATATACCCCTAGAATAGGGTATAATTAATATGCTTCTATGGAACCTCTGACGCACGATTTACTTTCGATTTTATGCTGTCCGGGGACCGCAGTAAAGACAAAGCGAAAACGCTCGAGATGAGGGCAGGCGATTAAAACTTAAGTGTGTTAGCTTTTCGAGGGCGGTAGTGGTAACCGTCGCTCGACGAGGTATCAAACTTAAGTGTCTCTTCAATAATTTTGAGTGGCCTTTTTATACCCAATTCTGGAGCTTCTGGAATTAAAAGCTTTTTTTACAAAAATGAAAGCTGTTGTGCGCATTCAGCTTATAACACATTTGCGCAGTCAGTGATGCCAAATTTCAAAGTTTGTTTACAAAAATATTATAAATTGAATTCATTTCTTAAAGGATAAAAAAATAAAATAAAAATAGGAAATTAAAATAAAAAGTAAAATTAGATAACTAAATAAATGAAAAAAAATGCAGCGTTACATGATGATTTTAAATTTTGGAAACAAATCCATTTCAAATTTCGGCATACACAAGCCGCCGATGGGTTTTTTTCATATGACCCTCGATTGGTTCTAATCATAGAGATATTATTTTCTAACGGATCCTGATTTAAATGAGATGTTAGCAAATAACTTTGGTTCGCGTCCGAAGAAAGATAATCCCAAAGTTGAAGGATTCCATTTATTGTCTGTTGCAGGCCTTTGAAACAATATGGAATCTTCGTTTGTCCCTCTGACCTCCAGAGTGAAATTTTTGTTGACATATCCCTTAAATTATTTATAATCTCAACTTTTTCACTTGATAATGCGTTTTTGTCCGGATTTTGGGAAAATTTGGTAGCACTATTGAGATTGTCGAAAAGCCTATTTATTGACGAGAAGAACATTGCTGTTGACTTTGCTGTGCTTTTCTCTGAATCAGTGAAAAAGTCGTTAGCAATAGCTGCAAAAATCGCAATAGCAACTTTGTTGCTAAAAACTTGTGTTGCTAATTTTACCGACAACTTTTGAAAAGAATCAGGATATATGTGTTCTTTCGATAGTTGGTATAAAAGCCTTACTGTCCCGCTGTCATAATCGAATGCTTTTTGTAAAATCTTCCAAGAATCACGTTCAGGGACTAATATGTCGTATTTTAAAAGGATGTTTCTTACACTTTTTACTAAATGTGGAACATCATGCAAAAGAAAAATATTCTTCTCCTCTGTTTTAAAAATTGGTTTCTGTAGAGTTGCTCCGAGAATTGAATAAGCTTTTCTGTTGTTACTTCCTTGATCAGTGTTAACAGCACAAACATCAAGTCCTATAGAAGTAACCTTTGATATACAATATTTAATAATATCAGATAATCCCTCACCACCTACCTACATTTCCTATATATACACCGACTGTTTGTTTCCAATTTGAATTCAAGCCTCTTAACATAACAATCAGTGCATGATTAGCCACAACATTTTTTCTTCCTAGATGACCGTGATCTATAAACCCATAAATTACATCTTCTGAAGTGTTAAATTCCAACTCTGGTTTTATGGCCATTTCATCTAGAAGCAAAACGCATTTCTTGTCCATTTGAGAGAGGGAAACGTTTTTAACTCGGAGAAGGTCAATTCCACTTTGCGAAATACCTGGAGAAAATTGTATATTCATATGCCACCTCCGAATTGTTGAAATAGCAGGAATGGAAAATTCAAGGTCGAGTAAGTATCTGTAAAGTACTGGAGATTTATAGTAAAATTTTAGGTACAAATCCCTTTCTTCAGGCTTCCACTTTGAATTTGGTTTATGAAGCAACTGTGAAAGAATAAACGTTCTTACAGGATCACTTTTGTTACAAAATAAATCATTTATTTTTTTCGAAGCCAATGTATCTATTGAATCAACTTTTCTTGTTTTCGGAGACATTAACAAATATTGAGGTACAAATGAAGAGTTTTGAGTTGGTGTTGGGGTTGTATCGCTTAAATTTTGAAAAAGAGGATCTGGAAATTGTTCTTCGGTGATTTCACAGTGTTCACTTAAAATTGGAATCGAAATATTGTGTAGGGGATTTGAATAAACTCTTAAGCTGGGACTTTTCGGAGGAAAATTGCCTTCTAAAGAAATATGCTCCTCAGAAATAAATGGTGAACCATATTGAATAGAACTAGAAGTACCTACTAGTTTTACATTTTGGTATAGCAACTTTTTTTTTTTAAACTATTAAAAGGAACTTTTATTTCTAAAAGCACCTTGCATTCAGAATCCAAAATATTTCCGTCGCAAATGCAAGTGCCTGCAAATGGAATAGGATATGAATTTGAAAGCAATACTTTTTGTGTACCCCGACATTTAATACGAGATTCGAGAAAATGTTTTTCGCAAAATTAGATGTGCTTTGGTGCCCCATTTTCATATTTTTTAAGTACATCATTACCGGAAGGTTTTATCCAGATTAATATTTTTTTATCACAAGGCAATTTAAAAAAAGATAATTTACAGTCTGGAGTATATAAACTGTAACAGTTTTGATAGGCACAACACAGCGACATTTTACTACTGTGTCAAATAATGAAACCTGAAATACAAATTTTCTTAAAAAGTATCCACATCCAATTCCTTTTAAACTTCTCTCGCCGACAGACACAAGAGAAATGAATAATGAAAATAGTGAGCCAAGACAATCAATTATCAGTTTTTCTTTGTTACTCTTTTCCTCGTATCCCACCGAAGTTGTTGCATTGTTTCTAGTGTAGATATCAAACAATTTAATACTAAAACAAAAAGAATCCCGAAAGAAAAAAAAATAACACAACTGAACTGACGGCAAAACAACCCTCATTTTAAGCAAAAAAAACTCTACTTGTGTTGAGTATGAAATAAAGGAGCAGAAGCAGACAACTGCAAGAATTTTTGTTGTTATGACTTCAAACACGTAGAATTTTTTTTATACCCTATTCTAAGGGTATATTAATTTTGACGCATAGTTTGTAACATACCTTAATATTGCCCGTAGACCCCTAAAAGTTACTATATTTATGATCAGCATCGATAGTAATGTCGATCTAGCCATGTGAGTCCGTCTGTAGCCAAAAATTAGGCCTTTAAACTGGACCTAGAGAGCTGAAATTTTAACCATATACTCTCTAGGGTCCCGAAATAATCAGGTTTACGAATTTTTAAAATCCGCCCACAGACACGCCCACAAAATCAAAAAAACCAAATTTTGGAAAAAATCGAATTTTGAGCTAGAAAGCTGAAATTTTTTATATATGATCTATGACTCCTAAAACTGCTCGGGATAAAAAATTTTCAAAATCCGCCCACTGACACGCCCACAAATAAATAAAATAATTTTTTTATACCCTATTCTAAGGGTATATTAATTTTTGAAAATCCAAAGTTTCAGCTAGGGAGCTGAAATTTATAGTATATACTCTCTATGGGCCCTTTATGCTCATGTGTAAATATTTTCAAAATTCGCCCACTGACACGCCCACAATTAATTTTTTTTTTTTTTGAAAGTTCAAAGTTTGAGCTAGGGAGCTGAAATTTATAATATATACTCTCTAGGGGCCCTTTATTCTCATGTGTTAATTTTTTTTAAATCCGCCTACTGACACGCCCACAATTAAATAAAACAATTTTATTGAAACACCCAAGTTTGAGCTAGGGAGCGTTTTTTTTTTTGATAAAATCCTTTAAATGTTATATAACAAAATATGTAGAGCGTTCTTAACAATTCAACCATACTTAGACTTTTGTCACGCCCACTTATGAGGGATAGGAATAAGAATAGGGTATCCAACAGTTCGCCCAAGCGGACCCTTTATACCCTATTCTAAGGGTATATTAATTTTGACGCATAGTTTGTAACATACCTTAATATTGCCCGTAGACCCCTAAAAGTTACTATATTTATGATCAGCATCGATAGTAATGTCGATCTAGCCATGTCCGTCCGTCCGTCCGTCCGTCCGTCCGTCCGTCCGTCTGTAGCCAAAAATTAGGCCTTTAAACTGGACCTAGAGAGCTGAAATTTTAACCATATACTCTCTAGGGTCCCGAAATAATCAAGTTTACGAATTTTTGAAATCCGCCCACAGACACGCCCACAAACTAAAAAAAATTTTTTTTTTTTCAAAAAATCGAATTTTGAGCTAGAAAGCTGAAATTTTGTATATATGATCTATGACTCCTAAAACTGCTCAGGATAAAAAATTTTCAAAATCCGCCCACTGACACGCCCACAAATAAATAAAACAATTTTTTTATAACCTATTCTAAGGGTATATTAATTTTTGAAAATCCAAAGTTTGAGCTAGGGAGCTGAAATTTATAATATATACTCTCTATGGGCCCTTTATGCTCATGTGTAAATATTTTTAAAATCCGCCCACTGACACGCCCACAATTTTTTTTTTTTTTTTTTTTTTTGTTGAAAATTCAAAGTTTGAGCTAGGGAGCTGATATTTATAATATATACTCTCTAGGGGCCCTTTATTCTCATGTGTTTTTTTTTTAAAATCCGCCTACTGACACGCCCACAATTAAATAAAACAATTTTATTGAAACAGTTTGAGCTAGGGAGCGTTTTTTTTTGATAAAATCCTTTAAATGTTATATAACAAAATATGTAGAGCGTTCTTAACAATTCAACCATACTTAGACTTTTGTCACGCCCACTTATGAGGGATAGGAATAAGAATAGGGTATCCAACAGTTCGCCCAAGCGGACTGTAGCCCGTCCCTATGTTTTTAATTGCTTCTTTTTTCTTCACTCATGTGTTG
Source organism: Portevinia maculata (assembly GCA_949715645.1). Classification (NCBI taxonomy): domain Eukaryota; kingdom Metazoa; phylum Arthropoda; class Insecta; order Diptera; family Syrphidae; genus Portevinia; species Portevinia maculata. The sequence continues at coordinate 145,264,386 of OX454527.1, read as the reverse complement.
CTTTGGTTTTTCGTTTTTTCTATCCACTCGAAGTTAAATTCACACAGCAATGACACTGGTGGCAGAACTTTTAATAATTGTTCATGCAATCTTGATTCCTCTATGTATATAAACTCAATGCTAGTACCTAACTTAAAGTCTCTGTTCTTAACAAATCAAGTGATATTTTTAACTTCCCAGTGGAAGTTCTTGTAATGGGGCCGATTTTGTGAATCGCGGATTTTGACATATCTCCACGTTTCAAGGTCACCAAAATCCAAATTCAACGTTTTTATAGAGATGTCTGTTCGTGTGTACGTACGTATGTACGTATGTGCGTTCGGAATTATCTTTCGCCACGATTATCTGGAGAACCAAAAATGATATTGACATGGGACCGTGTTTATTCGAAGCGTAATTACGTAACTCAGAACTGGTTAAGTTTCCAGCGAAATCGGTCCAGCCGTTTTTTGTTAGTAAATAAATAAATAAAAAAATTCAGCTAGTTTGCCTTTATGAATCGCGGATTTTGACATATCTCCACGTTTCAAGGTCCCCAGAATCCAAATTTAATGTTTTTATGGAGATGTCTGTCTGTATGTATGTAGGTATGTATGTATGTGCGTGCGTTCGGAATTATCTTTCGCCACGATTATCTTGAGAAGCAAAGATTATTAACTTCCCAGTGGAAGTTCTTGTAATGGGGCCGATTTTGTGAATCGCGGATTTTGCAAATCTCCACGTTTCAAGGTCACCAGAATCCAAATTCAACGTTTTTAGAGAGATGTCTGTCCGTGTGTATGTACGTATGTGCGTATGTACGTATGTGCGTATGTACGTATGTGCGTTCGGAATTTTCTTTCGCCACGATTATCTGGAGAACCAAAGATGATATTGACATAGGACCGGGTTTATTCGAAGGGTAATTATGTAACTCAGAACTGATTAAGTTTTCAGCGAAATCGGTCAAGCCGCTTTTTGTAAATAAATAAATAACTAAAAAAATAAAGGCAAACTAGCTGAATTTTGAAATTGATGATTTGTAATATTTTTAACTTCCCAGTGGAAGTTCTTGTAATGGGGCCGATTTTGTGAATCGCTGATTTTGACATATCTACACGTTTCAAGGTCACCAGAATCCAAATCCAACGTTTTTATAGAGATGTCTCTGTTTGTGTATGTAAGTATGTGCGTATGTTCGTATGTGCGTTCGAAATTATTTTTCGCCGCGATTATCTCAAGAACCAAAGATGATATTGACATGCGACCGGGTTTATTCGAAGCGTAATTACGTAACTCAGAACTGATTAAGTTTCCAGCGAAATCGGTCAAGCCGTTTTTTGTTAGTAAATAAATAACTAAAATAATTTGCCTTTATTTGTACTATTTATTGTCATTTGTTATTGAGCAAATCATTATTACATTGTGCTCCGTTATTTCGCATAAATATAAATTTACAGGTCTCCGTGTTCATAACAATAGTTGCCTTAATATATGTATGTATATAACACATTGCTATTATTAACAACATTTAATTTCCATGAACAATATTAAAGAGCATTTTTCAATATTAAAAAATTCTTAACCATATCCTATGGTTAACCACATTTCAAAATTTCCCACTAATCGCATAAATCATATTGATTACACTGGGAAGTCTGTCGTGTGGACCTTGCGGGTCGCCCACAGACCACTTTTTTCGAAGCGTAATTGCGTAAGTCAGAACTGATTAAATTTCCAGCGAAATCGGTCCAGACGTTTTTAGTTAGTAAATAAATAACTAAAATAAAATAACTATTTACATATTGTATGTAATTATTTGTCATTGTGCTCCGTTATTTCGCATACATGTAAATTTACAGGTTTTCGTGTTTATACAATGGTGGCATTAATATAGGTATATCACACTTCGCTGTTATTAACAATATTTAATTTCCCTGAACAATATTAAAAAGCATATTTTAATATTAAATTCTTAACCATATAACCCCATTTCAAAATTTCCCACTAGTTGCATAAATCATATTGATCAAACTGGGAAGTTAGTCGTGTGGATCTTGCGGGTCGCACACAGACCACTTTTTTTTTTTTACTTTTGTACCTACTGTAAATTTATGTTTCTCTCATTCAGTCGTTCCGCAGCTCTCATCGAGATAGGTCGGCTAGTTAGTGTTCAGCGGGAAAAAAGAAAAGTGTATCGATTATAAAAGCGATTTAGCCAAGTGTTTTTAAGTCCAAGGTTGGCTTAGTAAGGTAGGCGTCCGACTTCAGTCGTTCCGCAACTCTCGAAGAGACAGGACGGCTAGTTACGGAAGATTTAGAGCAAAAAAGTTAGACAAGATATAGTACTAATTAGCCTAAGGAAATTCCAATAGTCGATTTGCTTAGGAGGCTGAGTGTCTGACTCTGACGTCAGAAGCGTGGGTTCGATTCCCAGCAGGAAGGAATTAATTTTTATAGTTTATTTGAAAAACGTTGATAGAGACAATAACAAAAGTGTAAAAAAAAGAGGTGGTAACAAAAAGTGCCGTACGGTGTAGGCGATGGACCCCGGAAAAACGGTGGTCCCGCGTACGGGTGTGGGTGTGCCGTTGCGACGCGTGGTGCAAACACGCGAGCCGGCTAAAAAAACATTTGCGGTAACAACGACCGTAAGACCAACAACATCAGCAACAGCAGCAGCAATAACAGCAGCAGCTATAACGTCAGCTGCAACAACAACAACAGCAGCAGCAGTATGTATGCCAAGGGCAGTAGCTGCAAATACAAATAAAATGGCAACAACAACACCAACAAATACAACAGCGGGTCGGTCGTTGACCAGGCGGGTGGCAACACCAGCAACGGCAACATTAATAGCAGCAACAAAGGTGGCAGAAAACAAAGCTACAGATGCAGCAACAGCAACGAAAGCTTCGACTACAGCGACACCAGAAGCTGTAAACGAGGAGTTCCGAAAGGTTGAAAAGAGGCGACGCAAGTTAAAGCAGAAGCCGAATCTTTCGGCCAAGAGAAGGGTTAACTTGGCAGGCCATAATGTGGCATCATCGGCTCCTGGAACCGATGAGGATGGAGAAAATTCCAGCTTTTATGAGTTTGAAGGTGGAAATGACCGGTATATCGGAGAAGGAAATTCCTTCAGGGGCCTTCAGGTTGATGACGAGGAAGTCCTCCAAATGGACGATGAAGTGGACGAGGAGGCGCAGCTGGACAAGCTCATAAAAGAGCTACTGGAGAAGCGCGACCAGTTGCACAGAAAGAAGCTGCAGCAACAGCAACAACAAGCTGTGCTCAAGCAGCAAGTTCAGCAACAACTTCAGGAGAAGCAACAACAACGACAACACCAGCAAAAACAACACCAACAACAAGGGCAACAACAGCAACAACAACAGCAGCAACAAGAACAATCAAAGCAGCAACAGCAGCAACAAAAGACACAACCTAAGGTAAAAATTCCACCAATAAATGTGAGTAATTTTGAAATAGTAGATAGCATTAGGTTATGTAAACTTATCACAAAAAAATGTTCATGTGAAAAGGCTATCAGCCAACAAACACATAATTTTATGTGAAAAAATAGAGGAGTACCATAGGGTTCGTGCCGCCTTGGGAGAGGTTAAGACCGAGTACTTTACGTACACCCCAAGGGAGCAAAAACTTAAAACCGTTGTGTTGAAGGGAATTGATCCCTCAATAAAAACAGAGGAGCTAGAAAAAGAGCTCAAACTTTTTGAAAGCGACGACCTCAAGTTCGTGGGGGTCAAGCCGTTTTCTTCGGCTGTGGCAAGGGGTGGTAACCGTTACTTACCATTCTTCTTAGTGCAGCTTACTCCCGACAGCAAAATTGACAGGCTGCGAAATATCCGCTTCCTGTACTACCACGCTGTAAGATGGGAGAAAATAAAAAGGTCGGATCGCATACTTCAATGTATGCGGTGCCAAAGGTTCGGGCACGCCGCAGCTAACTGCAACATGCAGTTTAGATGCGTGAAGTGCGATAAGGACCACATACATGGTGAATGCTCTCTAGGTAAGGAGAGAGTCGAAGACCGGAGTGTACTCTCCTGTGTGCTCTGCAGGAACTCTGGGCATCCTGCCAACTTCAGGGGTTGTCCAAAGTACCAAGAATTGAAAAAGAGAGTCCAGGCCCGCAAACAGCAGTCTGAAGATGATAGGCGTCAGAAGAGTCGCTCGTTCGCAAATTTTGTGGCACCCAACGTGTCCTTTGCCCAAATGGCAGCTGGACCGGGTCAAGCCCACATGACATCAAACCAACCAAAGGTAGCTCAAAAGGCACCAGAGGTGGATCTGGACTTAAAATCGATCCTTCTGTCTCTGCACGGAAAGATCGATAAGTTCCAGAAACAATTAAATGAACAAGCGGCCCGAATTGACTTTATCTATTCGGAGCTGTTTGTGGGGTCTGGTGTGCCATAAATCTAATGGCTGCGCTGGATGAGGGAAACTTAAAGATCCTTGCTGTGAATGTTAATTCACTAGTCAGGATCGAGAAAAGAACGTCACTTGCCAATTTGTTGAAAACCGAAAACCCGGATGTGCTTTTGGTTAGCGAAACTAAGCTAAATCAGAAGCACAAATTGGGATACGAAGACTATCATGTAATAAGAAGAGACCGGCCTCACTCCACTCAAGGAGGTGGGGTTGGAATCTTAATTCGAAAAGGCCTGCGCCATAGGGTTATATATAGCGGGGACGTGCGTAGGTTCCAGTTGTTGGAGGCATGCATCATATGCATTCCTCTCCATAGCCGGAGGAGAATGTATGTGGTGTCGCTTTACGCACCTGCTGCACCTCCACCAAACCAATTTATGACAGAGCTCGAGACACTTTTTCGTGGTCTGCAGCTGAACTCGGAGGAGAATTATTACTTCTTGGCCGGAGATATTAATGCCAAACATGCGGCATGGGGAAATGTTACTGCAAATCCCAGGGCAACCAGTTTCACGACTGGTGGCGCCTCAATATGATTGAGTACAACCTCGAGTTGTACGCGACGGATATCCCTTCTTTCCCAAGAAGCGGTGCTTTCCTGGACTTGGCCTTAACGGACGCAAGACTTCAACTGACGAACATAGATCAAAACACGCGGAACTGTTTGCGTGCGTTTGAGTACGATAGTGATCACTACGGACTCGCCGCCGCAATACGGATCCCGAACGAGCAAACGCTGCTGGAGGAGTACGAAGCAGTGTGTTCATTCGATTATCGGAGGGCACAATGGTCGCGCTTCTCCAGATTTTTAAAGCGAGATATACGTTCGAGTGGGATCGAGCCACCGACAAACAGTAACATGACAAATGATGACATTGATCGGCATTTATTGCAAATGAACGACGCCATCAAACGAACTATGGAACGAACTATTCCTCGAGTAGGACGTTCCAACGACGACCAGACAGAAAAGTACAGAAACCCTACAATCGACGCACTATACCGACAGAAAAGTAGACTGCTCTCGAGGCTTAAACGGCTGTACAGGCAATTTACTGATCGCGACGACCCGGAGGTAAGGATGCTGAAGTCAGAGATCCGAATCCTGAAACAGCTGATAAAAGAAAATTACAGAAAATCTGTAAGTCTGTATTGGGGCAATAAAATTCGGGCTATTAAAACCTGTAGTCCGAATATGTTCCCACAGATAAATAAGTTGTTCAGGAGGAAAGACCACAATGATATTCCTTGTGTTCGAATCTCCCAGACAGCAGAGAACAGACAGACAGTACTGACTGCTGGAATAAGTCCAGAAAGTGTCGCTTCAAACGACGATTTTTTCGTGGTCGAGGACCCACAGGAGAAAGTGGATTTGCTGGGCGCTTGTTTCGAGGCCGTGTATACGGTGAATAATCCTGTTCGCCGTAACCACGACATTGAGAATAGGGCTCTGGTGAGCCACTTCGATCTGCGCACCGAACTTGAGAATTGGCGATCTGAGAATAACGGATTCACCGTGTTCACTGATGAAAACCATGCTAATGCAGTTGTCGCCAATGGCCGAGATGTATCGCACTTGTTCGTGTCGAAGGATGATCTTCTGTGCATCTTCGAGTCACTAAAGAATAAAAAGTCGGCGGGGATGGATGGTGTCCCAAACGTCGTATTGAGACACCTGCCTCTGGAGGCTGTAGATATTTTCACCACGCTGTTTAACAATGCGCTGAATAATGCACATTATCCGTCCCATTGGAAGGTAGCTGTGGTCCACCCTATCCCGAAAAAAGGTAAAGATAGGACGAACCCTGCCAATCTCCGGTCAATTAGCTTGCTTCCGAATATTAGCAAGGTCTTTGAAAAGGTTGTCAATAGAGCCCTGTTAAAGTGGGTTGAGGACAATAACATAATTCCGGACAACCAGTTTGGTTTCAGGGCGAGGCATGACACTATTCATGCCGCGTCGAAACTGGTTTCCGACATTCAGTGGAATAAATGCAAGAACCAATGCACGGGTGCTTGTCTAGTTGATTTTGAGAAGGCTTTCGACACCGTATGGTTAGAGGGAGTTTTCTACAAGTTGACCAGGCGGGGGATGCACAAACCTTTGTTATATGTAATCTATAATATGCTTATGGGAAAGAAGTTCGTTGTCAAATGTGGCAACGTAACTTCGAGCAGAGTCTTTGAAATTAAAAACGGTTTACAGCAGGGGGCGGTCAATTCTCCGATCCTGTTTAACATTTACACGAGTGATCTGGTGGGTTCACTCAGACATGCTATAGCGTATGCCGACGATTTGGTGGCATACAGATCAGGTCCTAAAATCGAGGTCATTAATATCCTTTTGCAGCGTGACTTCGATCAAATTAAGCGATATTGCGACGACTGGAAGTTGAAAATCTACTTTCAGAAGACGGAAACAATCTTGTTCAGAACTCCATTGGCTGGGGCCTCTAGGGATACCAGAAAAAACTGGAAGAAATTGGCCATTATTGGACAAAATGGGCAGCCATTGGCGGTGAGAAGCGTAGTTAGATATCTAGGTATCTGGCTTGACCAGTATCTGTATTTCGATAGGCATATAGTTGCTTGTCTTGCTGTGGCCAAGAAGGCTTATGCTCTGACAAGGAGACTGTTTCATAGCAGTCAACTTGACTCTAGAGTGAAGGTCATTTGCTACGTGGCCCTTATAAGGCCGATTATCGCTTATGGTTGTCCATTGTGGTTTAATATAGCGCCTAGTTATATGGAAAAGATTCGGGTTTTGGAGAGACAATGTCTTAGGACCTGTCTCCGGTTGTTCCGAACGCCTGAATCCAACTATATAAAATACTATCCCAACAAGGTCCTATACGATGGGGCTCAGTTGAATAGGATTGACAATTTCCTCATTAAGGTGACTCGAAGGCACGTTGCAAGGGCGATGGCCAGCGGCAATAGTCTCATCTTTGGGGCTTACTACCCCAATGAAATGTACAATGAGAGTACGCTCCGGTCTGGCTTTATCCCGCCGGAGGCATTTATCCATATTGATGCAAAAGGGCTGGTACAGACGAGGGATGGTATCCCGGTATTATACCACCGCTACCGCAGCGCGAGAGATAAGCGGCTCATTCGCGGCGAGGACGTCGCCAATGCTCATGAGCTCCTTCGTTTTAGTACCGCAATAGCGGAGAGGGATAAATTCGATACGGAAAAACAATTTGCCGAATTTTGGTTCCTTTTTGAGGGGGGAGGGGTCAACATGCCCTCCCAAGACGGTGCGTTACTCTAGGTAACATCCTTTTAGTTTATAAGTTAGATTAAGTTAGCTAGGGCGTTTCTGGGAGAGGCCGGGCTCGCCAATTTGTGGTGGTGCTTCCGGGAGGTGATTGATTCTGTAAGGCATCAGTCAGCTCACGGCAGCGCGTGTGCACGTTGACGACTGCTAGGCGCTCGGGAAGCAATTGGGATTTTGACCACTTGTTTCGTAATGCAACGAGTGATCAGAATCCTAATTATAGTTAGAATTTGTTAAGTAGTTTAAGTAAGTAGAATAGGTAGTTTGTAGTTTGTTTTATATAAAAAATATAAAATCTTAATAATAATACCAAGTTTTATTTGATTTTCTCGACGAATACATATGTAAGACTAGTTCGTAAATAGTTAGTTAAGTTTAGGGCGTCCGCATAAGGATCAATAATCTAGAATAAGTATCCTGTTAATTTTAAGTTAGATTTAATCATTTTTGTCTAGTATTTAAGTTGATATAAGCTAATAATTAATAAAAATGAATTTAAAAGTAAAAAAAAGTAAAGTAGGCGTCCGCCTTTGACGCCGGAGACTCGGGTTCGATTCTCGGCCAGTCTTCAATTTTTAATTTTATTTTTTTTTCGGAAATATAGTGATAGAGACACAAAAATAAACAAAAAACATAGGGGCGGGCTACAGTCCGCTTGGGCGAACTGTTGGATACCCTATTCTTATTCTTATATCTCATAAGTGGGCGTGACAAAAATTTAAAGGATTTTATCGAAAAAACTGAGCTTTTGTAAATAAAAACGCTCCCTAGCTCAAACTTTGGTTTTTCAATAAAATTGTTTTATTTAATTGTGGGCGTGTCAGTAGGCGGATTTAAAAAAAATTTAAGTATGAGCATAAAGGGCACCTAGAGAGTATATACTATAAATTTCAGCTCCCTAGCTCAAACTTTGGACTTTCAAAAATAAAAATAAAATAATTGTGGGCGTGTCAGTAGGCGGATTTTGAAAATATTTACACATGAGCATAAAGGGCCCCTAGAGAGTATATATTAAAAATTTCAGCTCCTTAGCTCAAATTTTGGTTTTTCAAAAAAAATATTTTATTTAATTGTGGGCGTGTCAGTGGGCGGGTTTTGAAAATTTTATGTCCCAAGCAGTTTTATGGGCCAAAGATCATATATAAAAAATTTCAGCTTTCTAGCTCAAAATTCAATTTTTCCCAAAATTTGTTTTATTTAATTGTGGGCGTGTCAGTTTGCGGATTTTGAAAATTTTATGTCCCAATCAGTTTTATGGGCCATAGATCATATATAAAAAATTTCAGCTCTCTAGCTCAAAATTCGATTTTTTCCAAAATTTTGTTTTTTTGAGTTTGTGGGCGTGTCTGTGGGCGGATTTCAAAAATTCTTAAACTTGATTATTTCGGGACCCTAGAGAGTATATGGTTAAAATTTCAGCTCTCTAGGTCCAGTTTAAAGGCCTAATGTTTGCCGACGGACGGACGGACGGACGGACGGACATGGCTAGATCGACATTACTATCGATGCTGATCATAAATATAGTAACTTTTAGGGGTATACGGGCAATATTAAGGTATCTTACAAACTATGCGTCAAAATTAATATACCCCTAGAATAGGGTATAAAAAAGTGCCGCATTATCAGGCGATGGACCCCGGAAAATCGGTGGTCCCGCTTACGGGTGTGGGTGTGCCGTTGCGACGTGTGGTGCGAACACGTGAGCCGGCAAAAAAATCAGCAGCAACAACAGCAGCAACAACAGCAGCAACAACAGCAGCAGCAACAACAGCAGCAACAACAGCAGCAGCAACAACAGCAGCAACAACAGCGGTAACAGCAGTAACGAAAGCTGCAACAGCAGTCACAAAAACAGCGGCAGCTTGTATGCCAAGGGCAGCTTTATATGCCATGACACCAAGCCCAACAGCGTGTTCCGCGTTGCCCAGGCGGGGATCTTCGCAGGCAACACCAACAACAAAAACATCAACAACAACAACAGCAACAACAACAACGCCAACAATAAAAGCTCTCGCTACAACGCCAGCAGTAACTGTAAGCGAGGAGTATAGGACAGTGGAAAAACGGCGGCGGAAGTTAAATCCGAAGCCGAACCTTTCAGCCAAAAGAAGGTTAAACTTGGCAGGCCATAGTGTGGCATCATCGGTGGCTGCATCCGATGATGACGGAGCACACTCCAGCTCTTATGAGTATGATGGAGGAGAGGGCCGGTACGTCGGAGAGGGAAACTCCTTCAAGGACTTACCGGTCGATGACGAGGAAGTCGTTCAAATGGACGAAGAAAAAGAGGATGATGAGGAGGCGCAGCTGGACAAGCTCATAAAAGAGCTGCTGGAGAAGCGCGACCAGTTGCGCAGAAAGAAGCTGCAGCAACAGCAACAACAAGCTGTGCTCAAGCAGCAAATTCAGCAACAACTGCAGGTGAAGCAGCAACAACGGCAACAACAACCACAGCACCAACAACAACAACAACAACAACAACAACAACAACAACAACAACAACAACAACAACAACAACAACAACAACAACAACAACAACAACAACAACAACAACAACAACAACAACAACAGCAATCAAAGCATCAGATTGAGGCGCAGCAACAGCATCAACAGCAATCGAAACAGCCACGGAAGAACAAAGTACCACCCATCAACGTGAGTAATTTCGATATTGTAGATAGCATTAGAATCTGTAAATTGATAACGAAAAATTTCCATGTGAAAAGGCTTTCTGCCAACAAACACATAATTATATGTGAAAAAATAGAGGAGTACCAGAGGGTGCGCGCCGCCTTGGGAGAGGTAAAAACCGAGTACTTCACGTACACCCCAAGGGATCAAAAACTTAAAACCGTTGTGTTGAAAGGTATCGATCCCTCAATTAAAACGGAGGAGCTAGAAAAAGAGCTCAAACATTTCGAAAGCGACGACCTCAAGTTCGTGGGGGTCAAGCCGTTTTCCTCGGCTGTGGCAAGGGGTGGCAACCGTCACTTACCATTCTTCCTGGTTCAGCTTACTCCCGACAGCAAAATTGACAGTCTGCGAAATATCCGCTTTCTGTACTATCATGCTGTAAGATGGGAGAAAATAAAACGGTCAGATCGCATACTTCAATGTATGCGCTGCCAAAGGTTCGGGCACGCCGCAGCTAACTGCAACATGCAGTTTAGATGTGTCAAGTGCGATAAGGACCACATACATGGTGAATGCTCTCTAGGTAAGGAGAGAGTCGAAGACCGGAGTGTACTCTCCTGTGTGCTCTGCAGGAACTCTGGGCATCCTGCCAACTTCAGGGGTTGTCCAAAGTACCAAGAATTGAAAAAGAGAGTCTAGGCCCGCAAACAGCAGTCTGAAGATGATAGGCGTCAGAAGAGTCGCTCGTTCGCAAATTTTGTGGCACCCAACGTGTCCTTTGCCCAAATGGCAGCTGGACCGGGTCAAGCCCACATGACATCAAACCAACCAAAGGTAGCTCAAAAGGCACCAGAGGTGGATCTGGACTTAAAATCGATCCTTCTGTCTCTGCACGGAAAGATCGATAAGTTCCAGAAACAATTAAATGAACAAGCGGCTCGAATTGACTTTATCTATTCGGAGCTGTTTGTGGGGTCTGGTGTGCCATAAATCTAATGGCTGCGCTGGATGAGGGAAACTTAAAGATCCTTGCTGTGAATGTTAATTCACTTGTCAGGATCGAGAAAAGAACGTCACTTGCCAATTTGTTGACAACCGAAAACCCGGATGTGCTTTTGGTTAGCGAAACTAAGCTAAATCAGAAGCACAAATTGGGATACAAAGACTATCATGTAATAAGAAGAGACCGGCCTCACTCCACTCAAGGAGGTGGGGTTGGAATCTTAATTCGAAAAGGCCTGCGCCATAGGGTTATATATAGCGGGGACGTGCGTAGGTTCCAGTTGTTGGAGGCATGCATCATATGCATTCCTCTCCATAGCCGGAGGAGAATGTATGTGGTGTCGCTTTACGCACCTGCTGCACCTCCACCAAACCAATTTATGACAGAGCTCGAGACACTTTTTCGTGGTCTGCAGCTAAACTCGGAGGAGAATTATTACTTCTTGGCCGGAGATATTAATGCCAAACATGCGGCGTGGGGAAATGTTACTGCAAATCCCAGGGGCAACCAGTTTCACGACTGGTGGCGCCTCAATATGATTGAGTACAACCTCGAGTTGTACGCGACGGATATCCCTTCTTTCCCAAGAAGCGGTGCTTTCCTGGACTTGGCCTTAACGGACGCAAGACTTCAACTGACGAACATAGATCAAAACACGCGGAACTGTTTGCGTGCGTTTGAGTACGATAGTGATCACTACGGACTCGCCGCCGCAATACGGATCCCGAACGAGCAAACGCTGCTGGAGGAGTACGAAGCAGTGTGTTCATTCGATTATCGGAGGGCACAATGGTCGCGCTTCTCCAGATTTTTAAAGCGAGATATACGTTCGAGTGGGATCGAGCCACCGACAAACAGTAACATGACAAATGATGACATTGATCGGCATTTATTGCAAATGAACGACGCCATCAAACGAACTATGGAACGAACTATTCCTCGAGTAGGACGTTCCAACGACCGACCAGACAGAAAAGTACAGAAACCCTACAATCGACGCACTATACCGACAGAAAAGTAGACTGCTCTCGAGGCTTAAACGGCTGTACAGGCAATTTACTGATCGCGACGACCCGGAGGTAAGGATGCTGAAGTCAGAGATCCGAATCCTGAAACAGCTGATAAAAGAAAATTACAGAAAATCTGTAAGTCTGTATTGGGGCAATAAAATTCGGGCTATTAAAACCTGTAGTCCGAATATGTTCCCACAGATAAATAAGTTGTTCAGGAGGAAAGATCACAATGATATTCCTTGTGTTCGAATCTCCCAGACAGCAGAGAACAGACAGACAATACTGACTGCTGGAATAAGTCCAGAAAGTGTCGCTTCAAACGACGATTTTTTCGTGGTCGAGGACCCACAGGAGAAAGTGGATTTGCTGGGCGCTTGTTTCGAGGCCGTGTATACGGTGAACAATCGTGTTCGCCGTAACCACGACATTGAGAATAGGGCTCTGGTGAGCCACTTCTATCTGCGCACCGAACTTGAGAATTGGCGATCTGAGAATAACGGATTCACCGTATTCACTGATGAAAACCATGCTAATGCAGTTGTCGCCAATGGCCGAGATGCATCGCACTTGTTCGTGTCGAAGGATGATCTTCTGTGCATCTTCGAGTCACTAAAGAATAAAAAGTCGGCGGGGATGGATGGTGTCCCAAACGTCGTATTGAGACACCTGCCTCTGGAGGCTGTAGATATTTTCACCACGCTGTTTAACAATGCGCTGAATAATGCACATTATCCGGCGCATTGGAAGATAGCTGTGGTACACCCTATCCCGAAAAAAGGTAAAGATAGGACGAACCCTGCCAATCTCCGGTCAATTAGCTTGCTTCCGAATATTAGCAAGGTCTTCGAAAAGGTTGTCAATAGAGCCCTGTTAAAGTGGGTCGAGGACAATAACATAATTCCGGACAACCAGTTTGGTTTCAGGGCGAGGCATGACACTATTCATGCCGCGTCGAAACTGGTTTCCGACATTCAGTGGAATAAATGCAAGAACCAATGCACGGGTGCTTGTCTAGTTGATTTTGAGAAGGCTTTCGACACCGTATGGTTAGAGGGAGTTTTCTACAAGTTGACCAGGCGGGGGATGCACAAACCTTTGTTATATGTAATCTATAATATGCTTATGGGAAAGAAGTTCGTTGTCAAATGTGGCAACGTAACTTCGAGCAGAGTCTTTGAAATTAAAAACGGTTTACAGCAGGGGGCGGTCAATTCTCCGATCCTGTTTAACATTTACACGAGTGATCTGGTGGGTTCACTCAGACATGCTATAGCGTATGCCGACGATTTGGTGGCATACAGATCAGGTCCTAAAATCGAGGTCATTAATATCCTTTTGCAGCGTGACTTCGATCAAATTAAGCGATATTGCGACGACTGGAAGTTGAAAATCTACTTTCAGAAGACGGAAACAATCTTGTTCAGAACTCCATTGGCTGGGGCCTCTAGGGATACCAGAAAAAACTGGAAGAAATTGGCCATTATTGGACAAAATGGGCAGCCATTGGCGGTGAGAAGCGTAGTTAGATATCTAGGTATCTGGCTTGACCAGTATCTGTATTTCGATAGGCATATAGTTGCTTGTCTTGCTGTGGCCAAGAAGGCTTATGCTCTGACAAGGAGACTGTTTCATAGCAGTCAACTTGACTCTAGAGTGAAGGTCATTTGCTACGTGGCCCTTATAAGGCCGATTATCGCTTATGGTTGTCCATTGTGGTTTAATATAGCGCCTAGTTATATGGAAAAGATTCGGGTTTTGGAGAGACAATGTCTTAGGACCTGTCTCCGGTTGTTCCGAACGCCTGAATCCAACTATATAAAATACTATCCCAACAAGGTCCTATACGATGGGGCTCAGTTGAATAGGATTGACAATTTCCTCATTAAGGTGACTCGAAGGCACGTTGCAAGGGCGATGGCCAGCGGCAATAGTCTCATCTTTGGGGCTTACTACCCCAATGAAATGTACAATGAGAGTACGCTCCGGTCTGGCTTTATCCCGCCGGAGGCATTTATCCATATTGATGCAAAAGGGCTGGTACAGACGAGGGATGGTATCCCGGTATTATACCACCGCTACCGCAGCGCGAGAGATAAGCGGCTCATTCGCGGCGAGGACGTCGCCAATGCTCATGAGCTCCTTCGTTTTAGTACCGCAATAGCGGAGAGGGATAAATTCGATACGGAAAAACAATATGCCGAATTTTCGTTCCTTTTTGAGGGGGGAGGGGTCAACATGCCCTCCCATGACGGTGCGTTACTCTAGGTAACATCCTTTTAGTTTATAAGTTAGATTAAGTTAGCTAGGGCGTTTCTGGGAGAGGCCGGGCTCGCCAATTTGTGGTGGTGCTTCCGGGAGGTGATTGATTCTGTAAGGCATCAGTCAGCTCACGGCAGCGCGTGTGCACGTTGACGACTGCTAGGCGCTCGGGAAGCAATTGGGATTTTGACCACTTGTTTCGTAATGCAACGAGTGATCAGAATCCTAATTATAGTTAGAATTTGTTAAGTAGTTTAAGTAAGTAGAATAGGTAGTTTGTAGTTTGTTTTATATAAAAAATATAAAATCTTAATAATAATACCGAGTTTTATTTGATTTTCTCGACGAATACATATGTAAGACTAGTTCGTAAATAGTTTTTAGGCCGAAAGGCAATAATTATAAGATATAGTTAAGTTTAGGGCGTCCGCATAAGGATCAATAATCTAGAATAAGTATCCTGTTAATTTTAAGTTAGATTTAATCATTTTTGTCTAGTATTTAAGTTGATATAAGCTAATAATTAATAAAAATGAATTTAAAAGTAAAAAAAAGTAAAGTAGGCGTCCGCCTTTGACGCCGGAGACTCGGGTTCGATTCTCGGCCAGTCTTCAATTTTTAATTTTATTTTTTTTTTCGGAAATATAGTGATAGAGACACAAAAATAAACAAAAAACATAGGGGCGGGCTACAGTCCGCTTGGGCGAACTGTTGGATACCCTATTCTTATTCTTATATCTCATAAGTGGGCGTGACAAAAATTTAAAGGATTTTATCGAAAAAACTGAGCTTTTGTAAATAAAAACGCTCCCTAGCTCAAACTTTGGTTTTTCAATAAAATTGTTTTATTTAATTGTGGGCGTGTCAGTAGGCGGATTTAAAAAAAATTTAAGTATGAGCATAAAGGGCACCTAGAGAGTATATACTATAAATTTCAGCTCCCTAGCTCAAACTTTGGACTTTCAAAAATAAAAATAAAATAATTGTGGGCGTGTCAGTAGGCGGATTTTGAAAATATTTACAGATGAGCATAAAGGGCCCCTAGAGAGTATATATTAAAAATTTCAGCTCCCTAGCTCAAATTTTGGTTTTTCAAAAAAAATATTTTATTTAATTGTGGGCGTGTCAGTGGGCGGGTTTTGAAAATTTTATGTCCCAAGCAGTTTTATGGGCCAAAGATCATATATAAAAAATTTCAGCTTTCTAGCTCAAAATTCAATTTTTCCCAAAATTTGTTTTATTTAATTGTGGGCGTGTCAGTTTGCGGATTTTGAAACTTTTATGTCCCAATCAGTTTTATGGGCCATAGATCATATATAAAAAATTTCAGCTCTCTAGCTCAAAATTCGATTTTTTCCAAAATTTTGTTTTTTTGAGTTTGTGGGCGTGTCTGTGGGCGGATTTCAAAAATTCTTAAACTTGATTATTTCGGGACCCTAGAGAGTATATGGTTAAAATTTCAGCTCTCTAGGTCCAGTTTAAAGGCCTAATGTTTGCCGACGGACGGACGGACGGACGGACGGACATGGCTAGATCGACATTACTATCGATGCTGATCATAAATATAGTAACTTTTAGGGGTCTACGGGCAATATTAAGGTATCTTACAAACTATGCGTCAAAATTAATATACCCCTAGAATAGGGTATAAAAAAGTGCCGCATTATCAGGCGATGGACCCCGGAAAATCGGTGGTCCCGCTTACGGGTGTGGGTGTGCCGTTGCGACGTGTGGTGCGAACACGTGAGCCGGCAAAAAAATCAGCAGCAACAACAGCAGCAACAACAGCAGCAACAACAGCGGTAACAGCAGTAACGAAAGCTGCAACAGCAGTCACAAAAACAGCGGCAGCTTGTATGCCAAGGGCAGCTTTATATGCCATGACACCAAGCCCAACAGCGTGTTCCGCGTTGCCCAGGCGGGGATCTTCGCAGGCAACACCAACAACAAAAACATCAACAACAACAACAGCAACAACAACAACGCCAACAATAAAAGCTCTCGCTACAACGCCAGCAGTAACTGTAAGCGAGGAGTATAGGACAGTGGAAAAACGGCGGCGGAAGTTAAATCCGAAGCCGAACCTTTCAGCCAAAAGAAGGTTAAACTTGGCAGGCCATAGTGTGGGATCATCGGTGGCTGCATCCGATGATGACGGAGCACACTCCAGCTCTTATGAGTATGATGGAGGAGAGGGCCGGTACGTCGGAGAGGGAAACTCCTTCAAGGACTTACCGGTCGATGACGAGGAAGTCGTTCAAATGGACGAAGAAAAAGAGGATGATGAGGAGGCGCAGCTGGACAAGCTCATAAAAGAGCTGCTGGAGAAGCGCGACCAGTTGCGCAGAAAGAAGCTGCAGCAACAGCAACAACAAGCTGTGCTCAAGCAGCAAATTCAGCAACAACTGCAGGTGAAGCAGCAACAACGGCAACAACAACCACAACACCAACAACAACAGCAACAACAACAACAACAACAACAAGAACAACAACAACAACAACAACAACAACAACAACAACAAGAACAACAACAACAACAACAACAACAACAACAACAACAACAACAACAACAACAACAACAACAACAACAACAACAACAACAACAGCAACAACAACAACAACAGCAATCAAAGCATCAGATTGAGGCGCAGCAACAGCATCAACAGCAATCGAAACAGCCACGGAAGAACAAAGTACCACCCATCAACGTGAGTAATTTCGATATTGTAGATAGCATTAGAATCTGTAAATTGATAACGAAAAATTTCCATGTGAAAAGGCTTTCTGCCAACAAACACATAATTATATGTGAAAAAATAGAGGAGTACCAGAGGGTGCGCGCCGCCTTGGGAGAGGTAAAAACCGAGTACTTCACGTACACCCCAAGGGATCAAAAACTTAAAACCGTTGTGTTGAAAGGTATCGATCCCTCAATTAAAACGGAGGAGCTAGAAAAAGAGCTCAAACATTTCGAAAGCGACGACCTCAAGTTCGTGGGGGTCAAGCCGTTTTCCTCGGCTGTGGCAAGGGGTGGCAACCGTCACTTACCATTCTTCCTGGTTCAGCTTACTCCCGACAGCAAAATTGACAGTCTGCGAAATATCCGCTTTCTGTACTATCATGCTGTAAGATGGGAGAAAATAAAACGGTCAGATCGCATACTTCAATGTATGCGCTGCCAAAGGTTCGGGCACGCCGCAGCTAACTGCAACATGCAGTTTAGATGTGTCAAGTGCGATAAGGACCACATACATGGTGAATGCTCTCTAGGTAAGGAGAGAGTCGAAGACCGGAGTGTACTCTCCTGTGTGCTCTGCAGGAACTCTGGGCATCCTGCCAACTTCAGGGGTTGTCCAAAGTACCAAGAATTGAAAAAGAGAGTCCAGGCCCGCAAACAGCAGTCTGAAGATGATAGGCGTCAGAAGAGTCGCTCGTTCGCAAATTTTGTGGCACCCAACGTGTCCTTTGCCCAAATGGCAGCTGGACCGGGTCAAGCCCACATGACATCAAACCAACCAAAGGTAGCTCAAAAGGCACCAGAGGTGGATCTGGACTTAAAATCGATCCTTCTGTCTCTGCACGGAAAGATCGATAAGTTCCAGAAACAATTAAATGAACAAGCGGCCCGAATTGACTTTATCTATTCGGAGCTGTTTGTGGGGTCTGGTGTGCCATAAATCTAATGGCTGCGCTGGATGAGGGAAACTTAAAGATCCTTGCTGTGAATGTTAATTCACTTGTCAGGATCGAGAAAAGAACGTCACTTGCCAATTTGTTGACAACCGAAAACCCGGATGTGCTTTTGGTTAGCGAAACTAAGCTAAATCAGAAGCACAAATTGGGATACAAAGACTATCATGTAATAAGAAGAGACCGGCCTCACTCCACTCAAGGAGGTGGGGTTGGAATCTTAATACGAAAAGGCCTGCGCCATAGGGTTATATATAGCGGGGACGTGCGTAGGTTCCAGTTGTTGGAGGCATGCATCATATGTATTCCTCTCCATAGCCGGAGGAGAATGTATGTGGTGTCGCTTTACGCACCTGCTGCAGCTCCACCAAACCAATTTATGACAGAGCTCGAGACACTTTTTCGTGGTCTGCAGCTAAACTCGGAGGAGAACTATTACTTCTTGGCCGGAGATATTAATGCCAAACATGCGGCGTGGGGAAATGTTACTGCAAATCCCAGGGGCAACCAGTTTCACGACTGGTGGCGCCTCAATATGATTGAGTACAACCTCGAGTTGTACGCGACGGATATCCCTTCTTTCCCAAGAAGCGGTGCTTTCCTGGACTTGGCCTTAACGGACGCAAGACTTCAACTGACGAACATAGATCAAAACACGCGGAACTGTTTGCGTGCGTTTGAGTACGATAGTGACCACTACGGACTCGCCGCCGCAATACGGATCCCGAACGAACAAACGCTGCTGGAGGAGTACGAAGCAGTGTGTTCATTCGATTATCGGAGGGCACAATGGTCGCGCTTCTCCAGATTTTTAAAGCGAGATATACGTTCGAGTGGGATCGACCCACCGACAAACAGTAACATGACAAATGATGACATTGATCGGCATTTATTGCAAATGAACGACGCCATCAAACGAACTATGGAACGAACTATTCCTCGAGTAGGACGTTCCGACGACGACCAGACAGAAAAGTACAGAAACCCTACAATCGACGCACTTACCGACAGAAAAGTAGACTGCTCTCGAGGCTTAAACGGCTGTACAGGCAATTTACTGATCGCAACGACCCGGAGGTAAGGATGCTGAATTCAGAGATCTGAATCCTGATAAAGGAAAATTACAGAAAATCTGTAAGTCTGTATTGGGGCAATAAAATTCGGGCTATTAAAACCTGTAGTCCGAATATGTTCCCACAGATAAATAAGTTGTTCAGGAGGAAAGATCACAATGATATTCCTTGTGTTCGAATCTCCCAGACAGCAGAGAACAGACAGACAGTACTGACTGCTGGAATAAGTCCAGAAAGTGTCGCTTCAAACGACGATTTTTTCGTGGTCGAGGACCCACAGGAGAAAGTGGATTTGCTGGGCGCTTGTTTCGAGGCCGTGTATACGGTGAACAATCCTGTTCGCCGTAACCACGACATTGGGAATAGAGCTCTAGTGAGCCACTTCTATCTGCGCACCGAACTTGAGAATTGGCGATCTGAGAATAACGGATTCACCGTGTTCACTGATGAAAACCATGCTAATGCAGTTGTCGCCAATGGCCGAGATGCATCGCACTTGTTCGTGTCGAAGGATGATCTTCTGTGCATCTTCGAGTCGCTAAAGAATAAAAAGTCGGCGGGGATGGATGGTGTCCCAAACGTCGTATTGAGACACCTGCCTCTGGAGGCTGTAGATATTTTCACCACGTTGTTTAACAATGCGCTGAATAATGCACATTATCCGGCGCATTGGAAGATAGCTGTGGTACACCCTATCCCGAAAAAAGGTAAAGATAGGACGAACCCTGCCAATCTACGGTCAATTAGCTTGCTTCCGAATATTAGCAAGGTCTTTGAAAAGGTTGTCAATAGAGCCCTGTTAAAGTGGGTCGAGGACAATAACATAATTCCGGACAACCAGTTTGGTTTCAGGGCGAGGCATGACACTATTCATGCCGCGTCGAAACTGGTTTCCGACATTCAGTGGAATAAATGCAAGAACCAATGCAAGGGTGCTTGTCTGGTTGATTTTGAGAAGGCTTTCGACACCGTATGGTTAGAGGGACTTTTCTACAAGTTGACCAGGCGAGGGATGCACAAACCTTTGCTATATGTAATTTATAATATGCTTATGGGAAAGAAGTTCGTTGTCAAATGTGGCAATGTGACTTCGAGCAGAGTCTTTGAAATTAAAAACGGTTTACAGCAGGGGGCGGTCAATTCTCCGATCCTGTTTAACATTTACACGAGTGATCTGGTGGGTTCACTCAGACATGCTATAGCGTATGCCGATGATTTGGTGGCATACAGATCAGGTCCTAAAATCGAGGTCATTAATATCCTTTTGCAGCGCGACTTCGATCAAATTAAGCGATATTGCGACGACTGGAAGTTGAAAATCAACTTTCAGAAGACGGAAACAATCTTGTTCAGAACTCCATTGGCTGGGGCCTCTAGGGATACCAGAAAAAACTGGAAAAAATTGGCCATTATTGGACAAAATGGGCAGCCATTGGCGGTGAGAAGCGTAGTTAGATATCTAGGTATCTGGCTTGACCAGTATCTATATTTCGATAGACATATAGTTGCTTGTCTTGCTGGGGCCAAGAAGGCTTATGCTTTGACAAGGAGACTGTTTCATAGCAGTCAACTTGACTCCAAAGTGAAGGCCATTTGCTACGTGGCCCTTATAAGGCCAATTATCGCTTATGGTTGTCCATTGTGGTTCAATATAGCGCCCAGCTATATGGAAAAGATTCGGGTTTTGGAGAGACAATGTCTTAGGACTTGTCTCCGGTTGTTCCGAACGCCTGAATCCAATTATATTAAATACTATCCCAACAAGGTCCTATACGATGGGGCTCAGTTGAATAGGATTGACAATTTCCTCATTAAGGTGACTCGAAGGCACGTTGCAAGGGCGATGGCCAGCGACAATAGTCTGATATTTGGGGCTTACTACCCCAATGAAATGTACATAGAGAGTACGCTCCGGTCTGGCTTTATCCCGCCAGAGGCATTTATCTATATTGACGCAAAAGGGCTGGTACAGACGAGGGATGGTATCCCGGTATTATACCACCGCTTTCGCAGCGCGAGAGATAAGCGGCTCATCCGCGGCGAGGACGTCGCCAATGAGGGATAAATTCGATACAGAAAAACAATTTGCCGAATTTTGGTGGCTTTTTGAGGGGGGAGGGGTCAACATGCCCTCCCAAGACGGTGCGTTACTCTAGGTAACATCCTCTTAGTTTATAAGTTAGATTAAGTTAGCTAGGGCGTTTCTGGGAGAGGCCGGGCTCGTCAACTTGTGGTAGTGCTTCCGGGAGAAGATTGAGGCTGCAAGGCTTCAGTTAGCTCAGGGTAGCGCGTGGGCACGTTGACGATTGCCAGGCGCTCGGAAAGCAATTGGGATTTGGACCACTTGTTGCGCAAGGCAACGAGTGCTCAGAATCATAATTATAGTTAGAATATGTTAGGTAGTTTAAGTAAGTAGAATAGGTAGTTCGTAGTTTGTTTTATATAAAAAATATAAAATCTTAATAATGATACCGAGTTTTAATTGATTTTCTCGACGAATACATATATGTAAGATTAGTTTGTAAATAGTTTTTAGGCCGAAAGGCAATAATTATAAGATATAGTTAAGTTTAGGGCGTCCGCATAAGGACCAATAAATAAGAATAAGTATCCTGTTAATTTTAAGTTAGATTTAATCATTTTTGTCTAGTACGTAAGTTGATATTCAGTAACAATTAAAAAATGAGTTTAAAAGTATGTTTCTCTCATTAGAGAAATGAACTGTTCCTTTAACCTGAAGTTGATTTAACCAAAAAATTGAAAAAAAAATTTATGAATTGCTTTGTTTATGTTAAATTATAACCTTACCTACATATATTTATTTATTTTTTCAATGAAATGAAAACAATATAAAAACATAGGGACGGGCTACAGTCCGCTTGGGCGAACTGTTGGATACCCTATTCTTATTCCTATCCCTCATAAGTGGGAGTGACAAAAGTCTAAGTATGGTTGAATTGTTAAGAACGCTCTACATATTTTGTTATATAACATTTAAAGGATTTTATCAAAAAAAACGCTCCCTAGCTCAAACTTAGGTGTTTCAATAAAATTGTTTTATTTAATTGTGGGCGTGTCAGTAGGCGGATTTAAAAAAAAAACACATGAGAATAAAGGGCCCCTATAGAGTATATATTATAAATTTCAGCTCCCTAGCTCAAACTTTGAATTTTCAAAAAAAAAAAAAAAAAATTGTGGGCGTGTCAGTGGGCGGATTTTAAAAATATTTACACATGAGCATAAAGGGCCCATAGAGAGTATATATTATAAATTTCAGCTCCCTAGCTCAAACTTTGGATTTTCAAAAATTAATATACCCTTAGAATAGGTTATAAAAAAATTGTTTTATTTATTTGTGGGCGTGTCAGTGGGCGGATTTTGAAAAATTTTTATCCTGAGCAGTTTTAGGAGTCATAGATCATATATACAAAATTTCAGCTTTCTAGCTCAAAATTCGATTTTTTCAAAAATTTATTTTTTTTTAGTTTGTGGGCGTGTCTGTGGGCGGATTTCAAAAATTCGTAAACTTGATTATTTCGGGACCCTAGAGAGTATATGGTTAAAATTTCAGCTCTCTAGGTCCAGTTTAAAGGCCTAATTTTTGGCTACAGACGGACGGACGGACGGACGGTCGGACGGACATGGCTAGATCGACATTACTATCGATGCTGATCATAAATATAGTAACTTTTAGGGGTCTACGGGCAATATTAAGGTATGTTACAAACTATGCGTCAAAATTAATATACCCTTAGAATAGGGTATAAAAAGCGGCCAAGTGCGAGTCGGACTCGCTCATGAAGGGTTCCGCGCGAATTATAATTATTATTTACTTAGGCACCTATTACATATTTATTATTAGAAAATAATGGTTCACGGTTTACGCATAAGGTTTATGTTTATGAAATTAAATGTTTTTTTTTTTATATTTGAGTTGTTTTAATGAAAGGTAAATTGCGGTTTACGTTTTATGACGTATTAAAAAAAAACTACTTGCTGGATCTCGTTCACACCAATTTTCGTTGGAAGTTTGCCTGGTAATGTACATCATATATTTTTTTTAGTTTTATGATTCCCTTATTTTAGAAGTTAGAGGGGGGGGGGGGCAACATTTTACCACTTTGGAAGTGTCTCTCGCGCATACTATTCAGTTTAGAAAAAAATGATATTTGATGCGGTTCACAGAATACATCTACTTACCAAGTCTCAAAAGTATAGCCCTTATAGTTTCGGAGACAAGTGGCTGTGACATTCCCGGACAGACAGACAGACAGACATGACGAATCTATAAGGGTTCCGTTTTTCGCCATTTGGCTACGGAACCCTAAAAAGGCATGTACCTATACATTTTGTTGATTTTTTCTTTGTGGGACGCATTTTTTGGCTCGATCGACTTTTTTTTGGCGACATTTTCAAATTGGCCATCGGTAACGCTGCCCAGAACTCATGGAAACGAGCGACCTTGATCGGAATCAATCAGAGGCGGCCAGTTAACCAATCTCAGTAGTATGTTTTGGTAGGAACTGGAACTTTGAAAGTTGCGGAGGCGGAATTCGTAGGTAGGAACTGGAACTCTAAAAGTTGCGGAGCCGGAATTTGTAGGTAGCTTCTGGCACACTGAAAGTTGCGGAGTTCAAATTTGCGGGCCAACACTGATAAGCATGGTGATACATGCATTGCGGTTAGAGATAAGCCATATCTGTTGTAGTTAATTAATTTATTTGTGCTAAAGATGTCGTCGGAGGTAGAGCTGTGTCAATCGTTCAAATTTAATGATCGAATCGTTCAAGTATTGGTTGAAAAAATGATTCGGTCATTTCAATCAATCATTCAATCAATCAATGACAGATGGGACATGGGAGTATTGTATTGCTCCATTCAATTTCAATACAATCAAAAACCAAAATCATCATTCGTTCAATTTAGTTTCGATAGAGACAGATACATTCGAATGGATTGTAAGAGTGAATACACTCAATAACAACAAACTGCTGATTGTATATATAGATACCAAAACGCCTTTGAATAATTAGGAAATTTAGGTTATTGCACAGAAGCGATATTTTTGTAGAACAAATATGTGTTGGTAAAACGAAATAAGCCAAAATAAATAAAAATATTTTGATATATTAACACATTTATTGGTTCAGTAGATAAGAAATCAGTAATAAAGAAATGAGTTAGTCAGAACAGAACAAAAGTATTGACTCGATGAACGATTGACTTCGGGCATTGTGATTGCAATCACCAATACTTTATTGTGATCGGGTCAAAAAGATCGAATCAATCACGATTGACACAGCTCTAGTCGGAGGTCAAATTTGTAGGTCATCACTGATAAGCATGGCGCGAATTTGTAGGTACGTTCTGGTACATCCCAAAGTGTTGAATGTTGATAAGCAACGATTTTGAACTTTGGAATTTTATAGTCAACACTGATAAGCATGGCGATAAGTTAAAAAAATGTAAAAACTACATCTGGTCTTTGCGGTTAGAGATAAGCCATATCTGTTGTGGTTAATTAATTTATTTGTGTTAAGGATATTGTGTCGACATTGCCGATTGGTATTCTCATGCGGATGCGCAGAAGGAGTACAAAAGGCAAATTAAGAGCGCTAAGAAGGTATCTTGGCAGAGGTTCTGCGGAGAACTGAAGGATGTTAGCGCGGTTTCGAGATTGCAGAGAGTCCTCTCAGCTGATCCGGGAGCTAGGCTTGACGTCCTTCGGAAGCCTGATGGCACCTCGACCAACTCCAATGAGGAGGCACTTCAACTGCTAATGGACACCCACTTTCCTGGCTGCAAAGCCGTGGATAGTTGCGTGTGGCCAAACAAAGGCAGAACTACCACTGAGCAGTGGCGGGTCGCGGCGAGCATTGTTACGAGAGAGAGGGCGAGAGCTATTATCCTGTCCTTTTCTCCTTTCAAAGCTCCTGGACCTGATGGCATATACCCCATACTCTTGCAAAAGGGTATCGAGATTTTGCTCACACTGCTAACTAGAATCTACAGAGCTAGCGTTGCTCTGCGACATATTCCTTTAGCCTGGAGAAGAGCTAGGGCGGTTTTCATTCCCAAACCGGGAAAGGCCGCCTATGATCTTCCCAAAAGCTTAAGGACTATTAGCCTTTCATCATTTCTGCTAGAGGGCCTTGAAAAACTGATTGACGTACGGCTTAAGAGTATTCCAGCTTCGCTGGGTATTCATGATAGCCAACACGCCTATCAAAAAGGCAAGTCCACTGAGACGGCATTAACGGATCTGACGGCCAGAGCGCGTAGGGCGCTCGACCGCAAGAACTATGCTCTTGCTGTCTTCATGGATATTGAGGGTGCCTTTGATAATCCCACCTTTTGCAGAATTGAGTCTGCCTTAACACTGAAGGGCGTCGATTCTACAACTGTGGAATGGATCCTGGAAATGCTTAGGAGCAGAGAAGTTACAGCTGCTGTTGGCGGCTGTGTCAGAACTGTGCGCGCTGTAAAAGGCTTTGCGCAGGGCGGTGTACTTTCCACTACATTGTGGAACCTGTTGGTCGACTCCTTGTTGAGAAAACTTGATGGGGAAGGTCACCCTGTTATTGGGTACGCTGACGATGTGTGCATTATTGTCAGCGGCAGGAGTTTACCAACTCTTTGTGAGCGGATGGAAACAGCGCTCAATAGTGTTGGGAGTTGGTGCCGCGAGCAAGCTCTGTCAGTCAACCCCGCGAAGACTAAGATGATGCTGTTCACGAGTAGAAGGGCAATACCTCAAGTGAGGCGGCCTTACTTCCAGGGCACTCAACTGAAGCTAGCAAGCAAGGTTAAGTATCTGGGTATTGTTCTAGATCCAAAGCTTAACTTTTCTGAACATTTGGTTGCTAGGATTTCGAAGGCAACTAACATTCTCTGGCAGTGCCGTAGGATGTTCAGCAGAACCTGGGGACTTAGTCCCAGGATGGTTCACTGTATTTACACGTGCATTGTTAGGCCATACATTATGTATTGTGCGATTGTATGGTGGGCTAGAGCTCACATCCTCAAACGTCAACTGTCGAAGCTACAGCACCTTGCGTGCTTATGCATTACAGGTGCGATGAGAGGAACTCCCACTGCTGCTATGGAAGTGTTGCTCTGTTTACCTCCCTTGCAGTTCCTTGCTGAAAGTGAGGCCAGAAAATCACTATACCGCATGTGTGTAGTACTTGGACGGCAGGTCAATCTCGGCGATAGGGCCAGAGGTGCTAGGTACAGAGCTCTCTATGACAGCCTACCTAGCCATCGGGGAGGAGCACTTGACACTGTGTGCATGAAGCAAGTCTTTGAGCGCCGTTTTCAGGTCATCCTTCCTGAACGGCAGGAATGGAACAGTGAGGGGTGGAATGGCTTTAGGCCGGGTGATGTCATCGTCTATACTGATGGCTCACTTATTGACGGTATCTCCGGAGCCGGGGTCTACTCTAGAGACTGTCGGATAAATCTATCTGCAGCTTTGGGTAGACAAACAACTGTTTTTCAGGCAGAAATCTTTGCGATTGCCACTGCCGCCAATATCCTGTTAAGGAGAAGGATTAAGGGTAAAACCTTATACATCTGCTCAGATAGCCAAGCCGCTGTTCGGCTGGCTCTCTCAACTCAAAAATAGTTGAGGAAACCATGGTTAGGCTTGACCGTCTGGGAAGATGTAACTCGGTATCACTTGCCTGGGTTCCTGGGCACACAGGTATCGAGGGTAATGAAAGAGCGGATGCTCTGGCCAGGAAGGGCTCTTCAACATCCTTCATTGGGCCACAACCATCCATAGGATGCTGCTCATCCGTCCACAAACGTGAAATGGATTCGGCTCTACGCCAACAACATTCCGAATACTGGCATGACCCGGAGAAGCTAGTGGACGGTTCAAAAATCAGCAGAGCTAAGTTTTTGCTTGGACTAAACAGGAAAGACTTGAGATCCTTGATTGGTCTCGTCACCGGTTTCAGTCCTCTTAACGAGCACCTCAAAACCATTCACATTAGGAGCTCGGGCCTATGTGAGTGCTGCATGGAGGCGGATGAAACGGCATCTCACTTCATCTGTGAATGTCCGGCTTTCGCCAGAACCAGGCTCACCACTATAGGCAAACAATTCGTTAACGAAGATGAGATGGGGGAAATTGAACTTGCAAATATTCATCGCTTTGCCAAGGCTACTGGCAGGTTCTCCCTCACTGAATCTTACTAATCGCCAATAACCAGCGAGCGGGCAGCTATGCTGAAGTACAATGGACCAATAGGTCTAAGTGCTTGTCATCTACTGATGACCCCACTGCACATACAATACAATACAAAATTGTGTCGAATTGTCTGTAAAAATGATTGCGAAGGTCATATAAGTCAGCCTATTTGATGATTGCGAAGGGTATATAAGTCGAGTGGAGATGCATTCAAAGTAACAGTTGAATCTTTTCAAATTAGCAAGTGTGGGAGAAATAAATTAATAAATCTTTTTTTGTTGTTGGTAAATTTAAATCAAAGTACCAGTATTCAGTTAAATCTAATTTGGTATTCAGTTAAATCTAAATCAGTTAAATCTAAATCTGGTAAGAATATTGTTTATTTAATTTTTTTTTTATTTGTTGGGTGGGAAAAAGACATTGTTTTCATTGATGGGCGGGAATCCTAAGATAAATTTAGTTATTTGAGTCAACCCAGTTGTGTCATAACTTAATTTGTATTCTATTGACTAAGTGCTGATGTATCTACATATTTTTTCTTTCTATAAATAGATTTCATTGTACGATTGCAAAGTCATTGTTTAATTTAAATTTTCAATAAACCGGGTACGAAGAAAAAAAAAAAAAAAAAACAAAGATGAGGTGCAGTATTTGCGATAAGATATTTTCACGTCAAGATGGTTTGATGCGTCATACGGAAATTTTTCATAACAAGATATTGAATCATTGTATTTTTTGTGGTAAAACGTTTACCACAAAATTTAAATTGAAGGCGCACTTGTTAAAGTGAGTAGTATCAGCGTCGACATCACCACCACAGATATCATCAGCGTTGCCAGCGTCATCATCATCATCGAATATTGTGTCCAATTTGTGTAACATTGAGGTGAATAAAAGGAAATGGAAACAGCATCAGCGAAGCAATATACACAAATCAAAAGTGCAAGTGGCCTACGGTGATAATGTGTTTAAAACAATGCCATCGTTCAAAGAACGAATTGTCTCCTATTCTGTGATGAATGAAAAAGAAGACGATTTGGATGTGAATTCATTTTTTGTTCGGAAGCGAGCGATTGTGCACAATCTTTTACAAGAGAAAATCGTTCAGAATAATTCGGTTAAATTCAATTTGGAATTATTTGCCGAATTTGTTAAGATTGGTACTGAAGATGATATGGAGTTTGATGTAAAGTCAATGGTAACTCGTTTGCAATCCGCTCTTTTATATGATAATATTGAAAAACTTATAAAAGATATGGAGGAGAATAAAGGGAGAAGTTGGAAGAATTTCAGAAGCGAGACAGTGGATGGACTCTGATTAAAATAAAAGCCTTGGAATTGAATATTAATAGATACCAATGTTTGATGGGGTCAAGACACTTCAAATAACCAGTATTCATTAATAACAAAAAGGCTGTTATCAATGTTAAGAACAGTGACATATATTGTTTCAAATGGTCGATAATATCAGCTGTAAATCCAAATGTGCCGATGCCCAATTCCCCATATTCTTATAACATACCGGATATAACGAGTGATTGTATTCTCACTGCAAATATGCTGTTCAATTTTAAAGATCTCGTTTTTCCTTTGGGAATTGATCAGATTTGCAAATTTGAAGCACAAAATCAAATAACTGTAAATGTGTTTGGGTAATCGAATGATGATGGCAACAGTAAACAATGTATTAAGGGTCCATACTACTTGACGAAAAATGAGAAACCATTGCACATTAACTTGTTATATTGCGATGATAACGAGCGTCACACTATGTATGGATCAAATGTTTGAGTCGGCTTCTACGCGATAGGATACTTGCGGTGAAGGAGACAAAATTATACTTTTGTAATAGTTGCTTGCAGCATTATTACAATGAGGAAAGTTTGCAAAAACATAAGAAAGAATGCACTCATGTGGTTACATAGATGCCAAACGAGGAGACAAACGCAATAAAGTTTTCAAATGTTGAAAACTCTGTCAGTGTACCTTTCGTGATATATGCAGACTTTGAAAGTATTTTACTACCTGTAAGTACTTGTCTTCCTGACCCAACAATATCTTCCACAACAACAACTCAACAACATGTTCCTTGCGCATTTGCATACTATATTATTTGTTTCTTTGATAAAATCAAGAATTCAATGAGGACGTTTACAGGTAAAAAGTTTGCTATTTTTTCTTTTGTTGTTTTAATAATCTTATTTTTATTTTATAGGACCAGACTGTACGAGACAGTTTATCATGAATCTAAGTGAAGATATTCAACGTCTGTATGTTGATTACTATAAATATGCAGTACCTATGAAAGAACTCACAACGCAACAACAATGGTGTCAAGAGAACGATAAGTGCTGCGTATTTTGTGGGAAACCATTTGTAGAATTCGAGTATAGAGTAAGGGATCATTGACATATTACAGGGGAATATAGAGGGCCTAGTCATAACCAATGTAATTTAAGATGAAGTCTTCCTAAATTCATTCCAATTTTTTTACATAATCTCACAGGCTATGACAGCCATTTATTTTTCTCCTCATTGAATGAAGTGGAGGGAGAAATAAATGTCATAGCATAAAATAAGGAGAAGTATATTACAATATCTAAGAAAATACTTGTAGATGAAAAATCAGAAACTTATTTTGAAATGAGAATTCTTGATTCTATCTATCGCTTTCTGAACGAAAGTATTGATTCATTATCGCGAAATTTAGGTAATGATGATTTTAAATTAACAACTTCTTTTTATAGCCTATTCTAAGGGTATATTAATTTTGACGCATAGTTTGTAACATACCTTAATATTGCCCGTAGACCCCTAAAAGTTACTATATTTATGATCAGCATCGATAGTAATGTCGATCTAGCCATGTCCGTCCGTCCGTCCGTCTGTAGCCAAAAATTAGGCCTTTAAACTGGATCTAGAGAGCTGACATTTTAACCATATACTCTCTAGGGTCCCGAAATAATCAAGTTTACGAATTTTTGAAATCCGCCCATCCGCCCACAAACTCAAAAAAACAAAATTTTGGAAAAAATCGAATTTTGAGCTAGAAAGCTGAAATTTTTTATATACGATCTATGACTCCTAAAACTGCTCGGGATAAAAACTTTTCAAAATCCGCCCACTGACACGCCCACAAATAAATAAAACAATTTTTTTATACCCTATTCTAAGGGTATATTAATTTTTTAAATTCAAAGTTTGAGCTAGGGAGCTGAAATTTATAATATATACTCTCTAGGGGCCCTTTATTCTCATGTGTTAATTTTTTTTAAAATCCGCCTGCTGACACGCCCACAATTAAATAAAACAATTTTATTGAAACACCCAAGTTTGAGCTAGGGAACGTTTTTTTTTTGATAAAATCCTTTAAATGTTATATAACAAAATATGTAGAGCGTTCTTAACAATTCCACCATACTTAGACTTTTGTCACGCCCACTTATGAGGGATAGGAATAAGAATAGGGTATCCAACAATTCGCCCAAGCGGACTGTAGCCCGTCCCTATGTTTTTAATTGTGCTCAAGAATTCGATTTAATCAAAAGGAAAGGTGTGTTTCCTTATGATTATCTATGTTCATGGGAACGTTTAGAAGAGAAATCTTTACCGGAAAAGAGTGCATTCTTCAACAAACTAACTGATGAGGAATGTTCCGACGAAGCATATGAAGTTGCGCAAAAAATTTGGACATTTTCCAATTTTAAAAATATGGGAGAATACCTAAAAATTTATTTACAGAGCGATGTTGTTTTGCTTGCCGATATCTTTGAAAATTTTCGAAAAATTTGTCAAGAAATTTATAAATTAGATCCTTGCTACTATTATACAACACCAGGCTTATCTTGGGATGCTATGTTCAAAGTTACAGAAATTGAGTTGAAATTATTAACCAATTTAGAAATGTATAAAAATTTCCAAAAAGGTGTAAGAGTTGGATCATCGCAATGTTGTCATAGATATGCGGAAGCAAACAACAAATTTATGAGTACGTATAACCCAAACATACCTTCATCATATCTGATGTACTTGGATGTAAATAACCTCTATGGTTGGGCGATAAACCAAACTCTTCCCTCTGGTGGTTTTCATTGGGTGTCTAACATTGATCAGTTTACTGAAAATTATATCATGTCTTTCACAAGTACAGATATCGGTTACGTTTTGGAGGTAGACTTGTATTATCCGAATACCTTACACGATATTCACAATGACTTACCATTCTGCCCAGAAAATATTAGTACTCCTGGGACCAGATCTAAAAAGTTGGTAAGCAGTTTTTATGCTTTTAGCATGAATATGTTATTCATATAGAAAACTTGAAGCAAGCCTTAAAACACGGTTTAATATTGAAAAAAATTCACAGAATCATTCAATTCAAACAATCGAATTGGCTTCAAAAGTATATTGAATTGAATACTCACCATCGCATGAAAGCTGCAAATGTTTTTGAAAAAAACTTTTTCAAACTAATGAATAATAGCGTCTATGGTAAGACAATGGAAAGCATCGATAAGAGAACTGATGTTAAAATTGTCACACATTGGGAGAGTATTGGTAAGAAGAAAGGTGCACGGGCTTTATTAGCAAAACCAAATGTTCAATGTAGGCCATTTTTTTCGGAAAACATGATTGCTATTCAATTGAACAGGGTAAAAGTCGTCTATAATAAACCACTTTATTTGGGTTTCGTTGTTTTGGAACTTTCAAAATTACTCATGTACGAGTTCCATTATTTAATATATGAAAATTAAAATTAGTAACAGATTGCTTCTTAATTACATGGACACAGATTCATTCATTTATACAATAAATACAGACGATTTTTACTCTGATATCCTGTATGATTTATCTACATATTTTGATACTTCCGACTACAGCCCCTTAATTGTACACAACTTTCCGCTTGTTAATGCGAAAAAATTGGGTATGTTAAAGGATGAGAATAGTGGACAGGAAATGCATCAATTTATCGGCTTACGTGCAAAAATGTACTCTTTTACAATTGTTGATGTTGCTTCTGTTCAGAAAGCAAAAGGGATCAAGAAATCTATGACAAAAAGACTAACAATAGAAAACTACAAGACTTGTTTATTTGATAAGTGTTCTATTTATAGGAATATGACTATTTTACGGAATAAACTTCATAGAATTTATACCCAAAATTTAAATAAGAAATCTTTGAGCTTTGAAGATACTAAAAGATATATTTGTGAAAATAATATAAATACTTTGGCCTGTGGTTATTATAAGATTGAAGATCAACATCAATAAATGCATTGTAAAGAAAAAAAAAAGAATGAATGTTTCTTTTATTAAAAAAATTGTGTGTCTTCTCTCTGCTTGGATACTCAAGATGAAGAGATCATTAAAAAATTGTGTTTCCAAACATTGTGTGGGTCATTCAAAGAAGCAATGATGCTCTTCAAATAAAATTGTAAGATATGGTTATACGCATTTAAATAAAGATCATATACATATAGTTAATGTTTAGTTTAGTTAATACATAAATAAAAATTTGTTCTGAAAAAAATAATGCTTGTTATCATTTGGAAATTGGGTCGCTATGGAATAACAAATGACATGTTGCGGTTGAGGTCATAATGATATGATAACATTATTATTTTGTTTTACTATATATTTGAAATGGTTGTAAATAGTACTCTGAGATAGAAGAAATAAATTCTGTTGTTGATTAATTATATTTTTTGATCTACAGGAACTTGTAATCTATGTTAAAGAATCATCATCATCATCATCATCATCATCATCATCATCATCATCATCATCATCATCATCATCATCACTATCATCATCATCTAATTGTTCATCAAATAATGTATATAAAAAAAATTAAATGAAGAAAACTATTTGTTTATTTCTAATTGATTATTGTTTATTTTTGTTTTATTTGTAGATAAATTTCAGACACAAGTGTCCGATTACAGCAACAACAACATTGCTGTGTGAGGCAATAATCTACCAATCGGAACGGAACTTGAAAATGCTAGAAGTTACTTGAAAATGCCTAAAATTACTTGAAAATGCTTGAAAACTGCAAGTTACTTGATAATGCTTGAACATACTTGAAAATGCTTGAAAATACTTGAAAATGCTTGAAGTTACTTGAAAATGCTTGAAAACTTGAAGTTACTTGATAATGCTTGAAAATCCTTGAAGTTACTTGAAAATGCTTGAAGTTACTTGAAGTTATCTGAAAATGCTTGAAGTTACTTGATAATGCTTGGAAACTTGAAGT
Source organism: Portevinia maculata (assembly GCA_949715645.1). Lineage (NCBI taxonomy): Eukaryota > Metazoa > Arthropoda > Insecta > Diptera > Syrphidae > Portevinia > Portevinia maculata. Next base: position 145,230,547 of record OX454527.1, on the reverse strand, counting down.
TACTTGATAATTTTTGAACATTTTTTTTTTGTTGTCGGGGTGTGTGAGACTTTCTGCACTGGAGCACTCAGACTCAATACTGGTCCAGTGTACTACCAGGCAGACACACCACATTTTACTGTGGGAATATACTCGTTTTTCTAAGAAAAACGAGAAGGCGCTTCAATGATAAGGAGCTTAGGTTTACAGCACTCACCATATCCGCACCAAATACTTGCCACCTGATACGAGCAAAAGCAAGACAATAATGTTCCGCAGTGTCGTCGCTTTCTCCACAGGCTTCGCAGTTGGTGGTATCGCTTAGGCCTAGCACCTTAAGGTGCTTGGCAAAAACGTAGTGTCCCGTAAGAACGCCAGTGGTCTGTCTGCAGTCTTTTCTGTTAAGAGACAACAAGAATGCCGCGGATTTCCCACAGACGTCGGGGAGCATTAGCTTAGTCTGTCTGCACCCTGGAGAGTCATGCCAACGGCGATTGTGTTCATGGGAAACCCAACCGTCAATGGAAGCCCTGACCGTGGACGCAGGCAGACAAATCGCTGGTTCAGTTCCTGAGAAGTCCCCCTATGAGCCCTGTCTAGCAAGTTCATCGGAGATCTCATTTCCCGTGATCCCGTTATGACCCGGGACCCAGACAAGACTAAGTGAATTCAGCCTTCCGACCCAATTCAGAGAGATCTTGCATTCACGGACTATTTTGGAGGTGGTTAAGGGGTTGAGCAAGGCCTTAAGCGCAGCCTGACTGTCGCTACAAACGCAGATACTTCGCCCCCTCCACCTGTTCCTCACAATATAGTCCATGGCCATTAGGATAGCATAAGTCTCCGTTTGGAAGACTGACGCATGTTTGCCTAAGGAGAAGAAAAGTCTAATGTTGTCGCTCTCCATGAAAACACCAGCACCAGATCATTGATCGGTTTTGGAGCCATCCGTAAAGATTCGACTGCATTCCTTTCCAGGCTCAGAGTCTGGCCAGAGCCAGTCCTAAACACGAGGAAAGTCGACTTCATAGTTGCGCTTCAGCCGAAGTTCCGGTGTCATTGCATCAGACGACATATCCATAAGATAGGAGTCGAAGGACAACCGTTGCGCAAGTTCATCAAAACTCCAGTGCGAGTTATACCAAAAGCCACCTCTTTTTAAACGTGAGATAGCTTTGATTGTGCAACCTATAATGTAAACATCAAGGGGCGGGAGGTTCAATAGTGCATCTAGGCCGAAGCCAGGCGTGCTGGGGAAGGCCCCCGTGCAGCCGAGACATACCTGCCTTTGGAGTTTGGCAAAAGCAGCAGTAACGTATTTACGTGAAAGCTTATTCCACCAAACAACCGATGCGTATGCTATAAATGGTCTTATCATAGCCGTATAAATCCATAGGACTCTTTTCGGTGATAAGCCCCATGTCTTGCCGAAAATGCCTTTACACTACCAGAAAACAGACAGCGCCTTGGCAGTCTTCAGCTCAACATGTTTGGACCAAAGAAGTTTGCTGTCCAGGATGACTCCCAGATACTTTCCTTCATTGGAGAGTTGGATTGTGACGCCTTTTAGCACTGGCTGAGTCAACCCGACCAGCTTCCTCCTTCTCGTAAAGAGAACAACCTCAGTTTTAAGAGGATTGACCGAGAGCCCATTCCTGGTTCGTCGATCACATCAAGGGCCGCCTGCGCCTTGGCGCATACAGTCGCTAGGCATGATCCAACAGAAAGCACGGCAGCATCATCCGCGTACGCCTGAGCGTATACATAAACTGTTGAGTGCGTTCAACAGAGAGTCGACCAGCATACACCACAACAGTGGAGACAGAACGCCGCCTTGCGGGCAGCCTCTGTTTACCCCCGCCATAACATAGCGGCCACAATCCGCATCCGCAACCAACATTCTAGTCATTAGCATTGCTTTAATCCACAACACCAATGGTTCGTCTACGCCGTGTTGTCTGGCGGAGCTGCACAATATCGATGAAAATGCCCATCGCGTATTCTTTTCTGTCAAGCGCGCCCTCAATTCTACCAAATAGATTTTGGAGCGCAGTCTCGCAGGATTTTCCGCGTTGATAGGCATGTTGCATCTGAGATAGTGGGTGCAATCGCAAAGCAGTTTTGCGCACGTGAAGCTCGACCAGCCTTTCCAAGATTTTCAGCAGGAAGGAAGTCAGACTGATTGGTCTGAAGCTCTTGGCGAGCGAGTAGTCACTTCTGCCAATTTTTGGTATAAATGCCACTTTAACTGTACGCCAGGGTGTTGGAATGTATGCCAGTGCTAGGACAGCGGTGAAGATTTTCTTCATAGTCGGTAGCAACGGGTTTGTACATTGTTGCAGCATGGCTGGGTATATTCCGTCCGTACCAGGTGACTTGAAGCCGTCAAAAGACGCAAAGGCATATTTAATGGCCTCGTCCGTTACCACGGCCTTCGCAATATACCAGCTACGCCGAGTTGTTTGTCTTGGCTCACTCATAGTCTCGGTAATCGGGGCTGGCTGTGAACCAATTGTAATCTGGTTACCCGGAAAGTGAGACTCCACCAGATAACTAAGAGTTTCCGCTTTCGTCTCAGTAAAGGTGCCATCAAGTTTTCTAAGTGAGTCCAGTTTGGCTGGTTTGCCCTTTTTCAGAACTTTAACCAACCTACTAGTTTCACCCAGTGTTTCAATCTTTTCGCAGAAATTCCTATAAGAAGCACTTTTCGATACCCGAATTAGCCTCTTATATTCCTTCTGCTTCGATCGGTAGAGATTCCAGTCTGTCTCCAAATCAGTCTTGAGTGACCTATTTAGAAGCTTTCTAGCTTCTCTTCGGATTCTTTGCAGTTCCGAGCTCCACCAGGGAACCGGCGTTCTGCCAGGGGTTTACTTACTGGGCACGTCAGTTCGAAACAGCTATTAATGGCACTATTCAGGTTTTGAACAGCATCCTCTACCTTTTGTCTCGCCCTGAGTTTGGTTGGAGTTTTGAGAGTTTTTCCCTGAAGCGTATCCAGTTGGTTTTTCTTGGATTCCTCCTCTCCTGCAAAGTTATGGCTTCGCATTCGATTTGGAATTCGATATATCTATGATCTGAGAGGGATGCCTCCAAAGAGACCCTCCAGTTGGTAACCGCCTTAAAGTATCTATTTGATAAAGTCAGGTCGATCACCTCCTGTCTTCTTGACGTCACAAAAGTTGGCTGCGAGCCAACATTGTTGATAGTAAGATCAGATGATAGAATGAAATCCAAGAGATTGTTTTCTCGCATGTTGCATTTGCTGCTGCCCCAAACAATGTTCTGAGCATTGGCATCGCAACATATAACTAGGCCCATCTTCCTGGTGTCGCAATAGTCAATGAGTTCAGCAATTGCCCTCGGTGGTGGAGGCACTACCGAATCATAGGGGAGATAAGCTGACGCCACGACGAAGGTCTTCCAATCTCCATTCGTTTCGTAGCTTATGACTGCAGCAACCAAATCTTGGCCACAAAATTGTCCAAGCTTAGGTGCTGAGAGAAGGTTCGAAACAGCAAGACAAGCCCTGGGACTTTCGGGCCGCTCGTCACAGAGTATCGTGGTGTCAGGAACACCTCCAAGGCCACAGATGCGATTTGTCCACACCCATGGCTCCTGTATGGATGTTATGTGGGGTTTTGTACTCAACCCGGAAGGCTTCTTGCTGATTAGAGCAGTAGCAGCCTTCGAATGTTGAAGGTTAATCTGGGTAAACATAATTACCGTGTTTTTCTTCGCGACAGCCAATTTCTGTCCACTGGTGCTGTAAGCATTGCTGGTTGCAGAAAATGTTTCATCCAGATTTTGTGCGCGGGGACCTCCATGAGTTAGAGGTATTACAGTGGAAGGGAACGCAGAAGGTGCGTACGCAGTTCCACCGGTAGGAGTGATCGAAGCCTTCATCCTCCGTTTATTCCTGTTCGAGCTATTGGAAGAGGAGGCAGCGTTGGTCTCAATCCGCTGGTGCGTTTCGGTTGGGGTAGCCTCTGCCACCTGCATCTCTCAGCCGTCGCCGCCGAGGTAGTGCAGCTTTCAGCGCTTGCGCCTTCAAGTGGTTCAGTTTCTTTGCGCCGGGCGATTGCCGCCTTCCTCTGTTTTCTCTTCCGCTAGCTCTTAGACAGAAGTTCACCGGTGCATACCGCTTCTGCAGCCCGTTCAACCTGTCCGGTTTCCTGGGCGTCATCAGCAACAACGCAACAATCAGCTACCTGTCTTTTGGAATGAAGATTAAGCGTATCAGGTTGAACCTCTACGCTACTTTCTCCATTTTTCCAGGAGTCTTCGGAAGCAAGCGATCTTACAGCTCCTAAGTCAACGCCTGTACAGGCTGGGGGAGTTGGTAGTATGTTGGTTGGGGCCTCCAGAATCCTTGCCCCGACCGCGGTCGTTAAGACAATTTTATTTGAAGAGCATCATTGCTTCTTTGAATGACCCACACAATGTTTGGAAACACAATTTTTTAATGATCTCTTCATCTTGAGTATCCAAGCAGAGAGAAGACACAACATTTTTTTAATAAAAGAAACATTCATTCATTTTTTTCGCTTACATCTCTGCTATAACCCTACAACCTCGGATAGCGAGCGTATCGTACCGAGGCTCCCCTATGAACCGCCTGGGGTCGCGCCTGGTGGCGAACCACCCCCCAGTATGGATTTTAGTCGCCTCTTACGACCGACATGCCTACCTCGGGTAAATTCTAACCCATATCCCGAAGGGGGGTTTGGATTTCAGTCGCTTCTTACGGAATCAGCTTGATCAGATCAGCTATCGGTTGAACAGATCAGCTATCGTTTGATCAGATCAGCTATCGGTTGATCAGATCAGGTATCGGTTGATCAGATCAGCTATCGGTTAATCAGATCAGTTATCGGTTAATCAGATCAGTTATCGGTTGATCAGATCAGTTATCGGTTGATCAGATCAGTTATCGGTTGATCAGATCAGCTATCGGTTGATCAGATCAGTTATCGGTTGATCAGATCAGCTGGATCAGATCAGCTATCGGTTGATCAGATCAGCTATCGGTTGAAGAGATCAGCTATTGGTTGATCAGATCTCTTAAGCTGATCAGTTGTTTATTAGCAGATAACAACGATCTGTTGATCAGTTAACAATACTCTAACCACTTGCTTAAGCGAAGTGGAAGAGACCTACAATTTAAAGTCGTATCCGAACGGCACATTTGAGAAGATTCTCATGCCAATTGACACTCTTGGACGCTTGTCAAACGTTTGCAAGAGGTTGGGCACAATACAAATTTTTTCGGCATACTTGAAGATGCCTTAAAGATGACTTCAAGCATTTTCAAGTAACTTCAAGCATTTTCAAATAACTTCATGCATTTTCAAATAACTTCTAGTATGTTCAAGCATAACCAACGACCATACCACGTCGAGTTAATCGGTTCTCGTCAGATCACCGTAATTAAACGACGTTGGGCGCGGTTAGTACGTAGATGGGGGACCGTTTAAGAACAACCGCGTGGCCAGTCCCATCTACAGAGTTGAGGTAGATAATATACGTGGTATCACAATGGACCTAAATTGGTCTAAGTGTGTCGGCTTTTGCCGACAGCCACATAAACCTAACCTAAACCTATGTTCAAGCATTTTCAAGTAACTTCAAGCATTTTCAAGTATTTTCAAGCATTTTCAAGTATGTTCAAGCATTTTCAAGTAACTTCAAGTTTTCAAGCTTTTTCAAGTAACTTCAAGCATTTTCAAATATTCTCAAGCATTTTCAAGTATGTTCAAGCATTTTCAAGTATTTTCAAGCATTTTCAAGTATGTTCAAGCATTATCAAGTAACTTCAAGTTTTCAAGCATTTTCAAGTAACTACAAGCAATTTCAAGTAACTTCAAGCATTTTCAAGTTCCGTTCCGATTGGTAGATTATTGCCTCACACAGCAATGTTGTTGTTGCTGTAATCGGACACTTGTGTCTGAAATTTTTCTACAAATAAAACGAAAATAAACAATAATCCATTAGAAATAAACAAATACATTATTTGATGAACAATTATGTAGATGATGATGGATGATGATGATGATTCTTTAACATAGATTATAAGTTCCTGTAGATCAAAAAATATAATTAATCAACATCAGAATTTATTTCTTCTATCTCAGAGTACTATTTACAACCATTTCAAATATATAGTAAAACAAAATAATAATGTTATCTTATTATTATGACCTCAACCGCAACATGTCACTTGTTATTCCATAGCGACCAAATTTCCAAATGATAACAAGCATTATTTTTTTCAGAACAAATTTTTATTTATGTATTAACTAAACTAAACATTAACTATATGTATATGATCTTTATTTAAATGCGTATAACCATATCTTACAATTTTATTTGGAGAGCATCATTGCTTCTTTGAATGACCCACACAATGTTTGGAAACACAATTTTTTAATGATCTCTTCATCTTGAGTATCCAAGCAGAGAGAAGACGCAACATTTTTTTAATAAAAGAAACATCCATTCTTTTTTTTTTTTACAATACATTTATTGATGTTGATCTTCAATCTTATAATGACCACAGGCCAAAGTATTTATATTATTTTCACAAATATATCTTTTAGTATCTTCAAAGCTCAAAGATTTCTTATTTAAATTTTGGGTATAAATTTTATGAAGTTTATTCCTAAAAATAGTCATATTCCTATAATTAGAACACTTATCAAATAAACAAGTCTTGTAGTTTTCTATGGTTAGTCTTTTTGTCATAGATTTCTTGATCCCTTTTGCTTTCTGAACAGAAGCAACATCAACAATTGTAAAAGAGTACATTTTTGCACGTAAGCCGATAAATTGATGCATTTTCTTTCCACTATTCTCATCCGTAAACATACCCAATTGTTTCCCATTAACAAGTGGAAAGTTGTGTACAGTTAAGGGGCTGTAGTCGGAAGTATCAAAATATGTAGATAAATCATACAGGATATCAGAGTAAAAATCGTCTATATTTATTGTATAAATGAATGAATCTGTGTTCATGTAATTAAGAAGCAATCTGTTACTAAATTTAATTTTCATATATTCCCATTATGAATATAAACTCGTACATGAGTAATTTTGAAAGGGCCAAAACAACGAAACCCAAATAAAGTGGTTTATTATAGACGACTTTTACCCTGTTCAATTGAATAGCAATCATGTTTTCCGAAAAAAATTACCTACTGTGAGCATTTGGTTTTGCTAATAAAGCCCGTGCACCTTTCTTCTTACCAATATTCTCCCAATGTGTGACAATTTTAACATCAGTTCTCTTATCGATGTTTTCCATTGTTTTACCATAGACGCTATTATTCATTAGTTTGGAAATTTTTTTTTCAAAGACATTTGCAGCTTTCATGCGATGCTGAGTATTCAATTCAATATACTTTTGAAGCCAATTCGATTGTTTGAATTGAATGATTCTGTGATTTTTTTTTCAATATTAAACCGTGTTTTAAGGCTTGCTTCAAGTTTTCTATATGAATAACATATTCACTTTTAGCATAAAAACTGCTTACCAACTTTTTAGATCTGGTTCCAGGAGTACTAATATTTTCTTGGCAGAATGGTAAGTCATTGTGAATATCGTGTAAGGTATTCGGATAATCCAAGTCTACCTCCAAAACGTTGCCGATATCTGTACTTGTGAAAGACATGATATAATTTTGAGTAAACTGATCAATGTCAGACACCCACTGAAAACCACCAGAGGGAAGAGTTTGGTTCATCGCCCAACCATAGAGGTTATTATACTTGGATGTAAAAGTACATCAGATATGATGAAGGTATGTTTGGGTTATACGTACTCATAAATTTGCTGTTTGCTTCCGAATATCTATGACAACATTGCGATAAACAACCTCTTACACCTTTTTAGAAAAATTTATACATTTCTAAATTGGTTAATAAGTCCAACTCAATTTCTGTAACTTTGAGCATAGCATCCCAAGAAAAGCCTAGTGTTGTATAATAGTAGCAGGGATCTAATTTATAAAGTTCTTGACAAATTTTTCGAAAATTTTCAAAGATATCGGCAAGCAAAACAACATCGCTCTGTAAATAAATTTTTAGGTATTCTCCCATATTTTTACAATGTCCAAATTTTTGCGCAACTTCATATGCTTCGTCGGAACATTCCTCATCAGTTAGTTTGTTGAAGAATTCACTCTTTTCCGGTAAAGATTTCTCTTCTAAAAGTTCCCATGAACATAGATAATCATAAGGAAACACACTTTTGATTTAATCCAATTCTTGAGCACAATTAAAAAAAGAAGTTGTTAATTTAAAATCATCATTACCTAAATTTCGCGATAATGAATCAATACTTTCGCTCAGAAAGCGATAGATAGAATCAAGAAATCTCATTTCAAAACAAGTTTCTGATTTTTCATCTACAAGTATTTTCTTAGATATTGTAATATACTTCTCCTTATTTAGGGCTATGACATTTATTTTTCTCCTCATTGAATTAAGTGGAGGGAGAAATAAATGTCATAGCCCTAAATAAGGAGAAGTATATTACAATATCTAAGAAAATACTTGTAGATGAAAAATCAGAAACTTGTTTTGAAATGAGATTTCTGTCTGGCTGTCATAGCCTGTAAGATTATGTAAAAAAATTGGAATGAATTTAGGAAGACTTCATCTTAAATTACATTGGTTATGACTAGGCCCTCTATATTCCCCTGTAATATGGCAATGATCCCTTACTCTATACTCGAATTCTACAAATGGTTTCCCATAAAATACGCAGCACTTATCGTTCTCTTGACACCATTGTTGTTGCGTTGTGAGTTCTTTCACAGGTAGGTACTGCATATTTATAGTAATCAACATACAGACGTTGAATGTCTTCACTTAGATGCATGATAAATTGTCTCGTACAGTCTGGTCCTATAAAATAAAAATAAGATTATTAAAACAACAAAAGAAAAAATAGCAAACTTCTTACCTGTAAACGTCCTCATTGAATTCTTGCTTTTATCAAAGAAACAATTAATATAGTATGCAAATGCGCAAGGAACATGTTGTTGAGTTGTTGTTGTGGACGATATTGTTGGGTCAGGAAGACAAGTACTTACAGGTAGTAAAATACTTTCAAAGTCTGCATATATCACGAAAGGTACACTGACAGAGTTTTCAACATTTGAAAACTTTATTGTGTTTTTGTCTCCTCCTCTGGCATATATGTAACCACATGGGTGCATTCTTTCTTATGTTTTTGCAAACTCTCCTCAGTGTAATAGTGCTGCAAACAACTATTACAAAAGTATAATTTTGTCTCCTTCACCGCAAGTATCCTATCGCGTAGAAGCCGACTCAAACATTTGATCCATACATCGTGTGACCCTTCGTTATCATCGCAATATAACAAGTTAATATGCAATGGTTTCTCATTTTTGGTCAAGTAGTATGGACCCTCAATACATTGTTTACTGTTGCCATCATCATTCGAGTACCCAAACACATTTACACTTATTTGATTTTGTGATTCAAATTTGCAAATCTGATCAAATCCCAAAGGAAAAACGAGATCTTTAAAATTGAACACCATATTTGCAGTGAGAATACAATCACTCGTTATATCCGGTATGTTATAAGAATATGGGGAATTGGGCATCGGCACATTTGGATTTACAGCTGATATTATCGACCATTTGAAACAATATATGTATACTGTTCTTAACATTGATAGCAGCCTTTTTGTTATTAATGAATCCTGGTTATTTGAATTGTCTTGACCCCATCAAACATTGGTATCTATTAATATTCAATTCCAAGACTTTTATTTTAATCAGAGTCCATCCACTGTCTCGCTCCTGAAATTATTCCAACTTCTCACTTATATTCTCCTCCATATCTTTTATTAGTTTTTCAATATTGTCATATAAAAGAGCGGATTGCATACGAGTTACCATTGACTTTACATCAAACTCCATATCGTCTTCATTACCAATCTTAACAAATTCAGCAAATAATACCAAATTGAATTTAACCGAATTATTCTCAACGATTTTCTCTTGTAAAATATTGTACACAATAGCTTGCTTCCGAACAAAAAATTAATTCACATCCAAATCGTCTTCTTCTTCATTCATCACAGAATAGGAGACAATTCGTTTTTTGAACGATAGCATTATTTTAAACACATTATCACCGTAGGCCAGCTGCACTTTTAATTTGTGTGTATTGCTTCGCTGATGCTGTTTCCATTTCCTTTTATTGACTTCAATGTTACACAAATTGCATACTATATTCGATGATGATGATGATGATGATGCTGGCAACGCTGATGATATCGGTGGTGATGATGTCAATGCTGATACTGATGTTGATGCTGGCAACGCTGATGATTATTTATTCTTCTTCTTTATTTTTTCACTAATAACAAAAAGTGTACAAGTTATAATTTACTTAAGAATACGGACATGGCTATGCTGCCCTCTGCCGGAAGTGACATTATAAAACAAAAGGAATAAAGTAAAAAGAAAAAGGAGATGAAAGTAAGAAAGTAAAAAGTGAATATTAATGTTACAATTTTTTTTTTTTTATAGAGCAAAGAAAAATGGAGAAAAAAAAAATTGATGAGTAAAGCGAGTTTTAACAATTTTAATGATTTGCAACATAGAGGGGTTACAATTTTGGAGTGATTTGGAACACAAAAAGATAACAGTTTTATATGATTTGGAACATAAAAGCAATAATAGGCATAAAACGTCGTTTTTCAAAAGCTATTACGATATATTAGAGCATGTTTGCAGTAACTATACAGGGTAGTCCAGCGTCGAGTACCATTTAATATTTCGTAAAGACAATTAGCGGACAAAAAAATTTCTTGAAAATACAGTCGTCGAATCTCTTGTAGGATCGGGCAAACTGCAATAAAATGGTAAATATCGTCTAACTCTCTTGTGTTGCACAGATAACAAATTTGTTGAAGATCGACTCTATGAGGGATGAAATTTATTTTGAGGATTTTGATTCTCGCTTTGAATACCATGCTTATTTTTTATGCTGAAATCTTTACATTAAAGTAGCTGTCTCCAGTAAGTATTCGATGATTAAGATTTCGGTAGATAGTTCTGGTAGTTGACGATGATGCCCTGGTTAAGTGTTCGTTGAAGATCTGGTCATCTATTTTCGAGATAATTGTCGCAAATATATCAGGCCACTCATTATAATTGCTTTCTGTTAACGACAGTGAGGGGTCGTGGGATAAGGCTAGCTGATTCCATTCTCTGAAAGGTGAAGCATTGGTTCGTAGTAATCTTGCCATTATTACTCTGTGGAGATTTGCCACAATTCTACTCATCACTCTAAAACAATAGTCAGAATTTGCTTTTAGATTCCTTATGTAGATTGGTGGTAGACCAGACTCTACGTGTATTGCATAAGTCGGTGTGGAATTCTTCAATCTAAAAATGCGTTTGAAGAAAGTTCTCTGAACCGCCTCAAATTCTTCAAAGGGAATTACTCCAAAGGCCTGTGTACCATAGCACATACAGGTGTAGACTGTTGCATTGAACACTTTGAATTTGGATGAATGGTCAATATTCTGTTTAGCGAAAAATTTTGGCCACATCAAATTAAGCGCCAACTTAGCCTCTCCACTTTTTGCTTTAGCATGCTTTGAAAGATTTAGATTATACGTGAATAATACTCCCAAATACTTAAATTCCAGCACTGTATCAATTTGCTCGTTACCAAGTCGCCAAGCTTCTTCAGGGAGTCTTCTACATTTTCGGCTCTCAAACACCATCGCCTTCGTTTTTTGTATATTGATGTGGAGATCCCATGTATTACAGTATGCCATCAGTTTGTTGATTTGTAGTTGCAGCGAGAAAGGATTGTCCGCCAGCAAAACCAAATCATCAGGGTAAAGCAATACTTTGATGAGAGTTCCCGCAAAGAGTACACCGCCAGGAAGAATAAAAGACACATCATCAATTAAAAGAGCAAACAACAGAGGGCTCAGAATGCATCCCTGTGGGACACCTGCAGAGGTAACGAACCACTCTGATAACTTAGAGCCATCCCATACTGCCGCACTGGAGGACGAGAGGAATTTCAAATATAGCAATAGCAATTTTTGAGATACTCCAACAGTCGTCAATTTATAGAACAACGCCTGCCTATTTATTGTATCGAACGCTGCTTTTAAGTCCACGAAACAGCCATACAGTTTTTTTGTTTTTTTCGATGTGGTTCCTAGCAATGCTTATCAATGCGAAAATATGATCCAATGTAGAGAATCCAGAGCGAAATCCTGCTTGAAAAGTGCTGAGTCGATTGGTCCTTTCAATCCAGGTGGAGAACCTTCCAATAAAATCCCAGCAAATATCTTCCTAAGAGAGTTGAGAATAGATATTCCCCTGTAGTTCTCAGGTTGATTAGGATCTCCTTTTTTAAAAATCACAAATATGAGAGCTTTTGGGAAGCTTAAAGGAACACAGGCATTCTCGTAAAGGAGGTTAAAATAGTCCAGCATATAGCTTTTTAGAAGGTCATTACTCTATTTGAAAAATTCAACTGGTATTCCATCACTTCCGGGGGCCTTGTTGTTTTTCATTTGCGAGAGAGTATTTTCCAATTCATTTCGAGAAATAGGTGCATCTAGCTCGAGAACGCACGTGTTTGGTAATGCAAAGCTGAAAGAATAAAGATTCTTCTCGGCCGACAATAGGGTTTTAAAATGTACAGCTAGAGTCTGAGCGCCGAGAGCAATCTTCATACTGCGTTGCCATCCACTTACTTGACGGACGTTTTACCAGAATTATTTGGAATTTGTATTACAAAGTTGTTTGAGCTCCTTATTGGCTCGTAAGTACATATTTTTAAAGTTGGGTGAATTTTTCGATCCAAAGAGCTTCAAAAATGTAAACGAAAGTTTACGTAATTTATAGCAATCCTTGTCAAACCATTTGGATTTTGGCGTGAAAGTGGTATACGAGTTATTCGACAACGGTGCCGATGCATAAATTAAGCTCGTTATATTTTCTTCTATTTCGTCAATCAAAACTGATGGCAAGTGAGGCAAAATATTAGAGTTAACATCTAAGAGGAGTTTGTAGCGATCAGCTTTGCTGTCGAGCCATTTAAGTTTTCTAAAATTGTCTGAAGTTCTTTGCTGCACTTGCTCGCCAAAGTCCGCTGTCACCAGAATTGGCATGTGAGCTGAGAAGTTGGCCGTAAGCACCTTAAAATCCTTTACTACATTGCACCATTCACCAGATATTGCGCAATAGTCTATAACCGACTCGCCTTGACCGCTTATAAATGTAAGTTCTCCATATCGTCTCCTTTGGCTACACCATTCAACAGAAACAGCCCGAAATCCTCGAAAAACAATGATATTAACCTACCGTTGCCGTTGCGCGTTTCATCTTTAGAGTTTCTATAGGTCTCGAAATTTAGTTGATCGTGCAAAAAATTAACAGAAGGATTTTGATATTCACCAATTCGAGCATTGAGATCACCAATTACCATTGTATTTTCCAAGGGAGAGTTGTACATAAAGTTGTATAAATTATCGAAATGCCAATTATTGCAATTAAGATAAACCGGATAATATGAAAATTCACATTATTACTTAAGATATGAATGATAATTCTACCTTCGATATTTCTGAGTTATACAAAGTGAGAAATTTTAGATTTTATGCCACAAAGAATACCCCCACTCGCTCTCCCATGTACATTTGTTCGTGTTGCTGGAATAAATGTTAAAATGTAATCTTTAAAATATTTTATGTACTCATTTTCAAATTTTTCCTCCACAAAAGTTTCCATTACGATTATTATTTCAATCTTAAAGAAATCAGGTTGCAATAATTTATTTTTTAGTCCTAGGATATTATAAGCTAGAATTGATAGATTTATATAATAATTATTAATATAAGTTTTATGGCAGACGACAGATTTTTCCTATTGTTTCCTACTAATAGGGTGTGTTGATGACAGCATCAAACTTAATGTTACCTAGCATTTGTTGTAATTCATGTTCTTCATCCAAGTTATTGTAGGTTAGGTTATTGTTTACATCCAAATAGAAGGTTTTATTATCAATTAAAATTGTAGTGTTTTTTATTCGTATTGCGGAGTTTGGTTTATTGTCCCTAATTATTTTTCTGTAATGTCGGAGTATTCGGTGTTTTAATTGCATTTTCTTAGAAAGATCGCGTTGCAAATACACTCCTGTGCCTTTGAGCTTGTGGGCATTTTTAAGCATTATCGAGGCAATTTCACTTGAGCCGGTATTTACTTTTATTTTGGTTGCAGTGTTATTTTCACTAATTTTTACCGAGTCTGAGAATTGTTGTGCAAATTCATTACCAAGTAAAATCCGAGTGACAGTGCGGATCTTTTCTTCTGGATCAGTTAGTGGATCTTCCTTGGGAATTGAAACGATAATGTTTTTATTTCTCAACTCTCGACTTTGTGATTCAAGTTCGTCCTCTAATGTGCTGCATCTTTCTTCGAATTGCTTAACTTTTGTTGACAATTCATCATTTTGCTTCCGCAATGAGATAATTTCATTGTTCAGCTTACTCAGGTCTTGTTTAGTGGCCAGGTTTGCAATTAACAATGCAAGTTGAGTTTCAAGCGAAAACAATAGTCAGAATTTGCTTTTAGATTCCTTATGTAGATTGGTGGTAGACCAGACTCTACGTGTATTGCATAAGTCGGTGTGGAATTCTTCAATCTAAAAATGCGTTTGAAGAAAGTTCTCTGAACCGCCTCAAATTCTTCAAAGGGAATTACTCCAAAGGCCTGTGTACCATAGCACATACAGGTGTAGACTGTTGCATTGAACACTTTGAATTTGGATGAATGGTCAATATTCTGTTTAGCGAAAAATTTTGGCCACATCAAATTAAGCGCCAACTTAGCCTCTCCACTTTTTGCTTTAGCATGCTTTGAAAGATTTAGATTATACGTGAATAATACTCCCAAATACTTAAATTCCAGCACTGTATCAATTTGCTCGTTACCAAGTCGCCAAGCTTCTTCAGGGAGTCTTCTACATTTTCGGCTCTCAAACACCATCGCCTTCGTTTTTTGTATATTGATGTGGAGATCCCATGTATTACAGTATGCCATCAGTTTGTTGATTTGTAGTTGCAGCGAGAAAGGATTGTCCGCCAGCAAAACCAAATCATCAGGGTAAAGCAATACTTTGATGAGAGTTCCCGCAAAGAGTACACCGCCAGGAAGAATAAAAGACACATCATCAATTAAAAGAGCAAACAACAGAGGGCTCAGAATGCATCCCTGTGGGACACCTGCAGAGGTAACGAACCACTCTGATAACTTAGAGCCATCCCATACTGCCGCACTGGAGGACGAGAGGAATTTCAAATATAGCAATAGCAATTTTTGAGATACTCCAACAGTCGTCAATTTATAGAACAACGCCTGCCTATTTATTGTATCGAACGCTGCTTTTAAGTCCACGAAACAGCCATACAGTTTTTTTGTTTTTTTCGATGTGGTTCCTAGCAATGCTTATCAATGCGAAAATATGATCCAATGTAGAGAATCCAGAGCGAAATCCTGCTTGAAAAGTGCTGAGTCGATTGGTCCTTTCAATCCAGGTGGAGAACCTTCCAATAAAATCCCAGCAAATATCTTCCTAAGAGAGTTGAGAATAGATATTCCCCTGTAGTTCTCAGGTTGATTAGGATCTCCTTTTTTAAAAATCACAAATATGAGAGCTTTTGGGAAGCTTAAAGGAACACAGGCATTCTCGTAAAGGAGGTTAAAATAGTCCAGCATATAGCTTTTTAGAAGGTCATTACTCTATTTGAAAAATTCAACTGGTATTCCATCACTTCCGGGGGCCTTGTTGTTTTTCATTTGCGAGAGAGTATTTTCCAATTCATTTCGAGAAATAGGTGCATCTAGCTCGAGAACGCACGTGTTTGGTAATGCAAAGCTGAAAGAATAAAGATTCTTCTCGGCCGACAATAGGGTTTTAAAATGTACAGCTAGAGTCTGAGCGCCGAGAGCAATCTTCATACTGCGTTGCCATCCACTTACTTGACGGACGTTTTACCAGAATTATTTGGAATTTGTATTACAAAGTTGTTTGAGCTCCTTATTGGCTCGTAAGTACATATTTTTAAAGTTGGGTGAATTTTTCGATCCAAAGAGCTTCAAAAATGTAAACGAAAGTTTACGTAATTTATAGCAATCCTTGTCAAACCATTTGGATTTTGGCGTGAAAGTGGTATACGAGTTATTCGACAACGGTGCCGATGCATAAATTAAGCTCGTTATATTTTCTTCTATTTCGTCAATCAAAACTGATGGCAAGTGAGGCAAAATATTAGAGTTAACATCTAAGAGGAGTTTGTAGCGATCAGCTTTGCTGTCGAGCCATTTAAGTTTTCTAAAATTGTCTGAAGTTCTTTGCTGCACTTGCTCGCCAAAGTCCGCTGTCACCAGAATTGGCATGTGAGCTGAGAAGTTGGCCGTAAGCACCTTAAAATCCTTTACTACATTGCACCATTCACCAGATATTGCGCAATAGTCTATAACCGACTCGCCTTGACCGCTTATAAATGTAAGTTCTCCATATCGTCTCCTTTGGCTACACCATTCAACAGAAACAGCCCGAAATCCTCGAAAAACAATGATATTAACCTACCGTTGCCGTTGCGCGTTTCATCTTTAGAGTTTCTATAGGTCTCGAAATTTAGTTGATCGTGCAAAAAATTAACAGAAGGATTTTGATATTCACCAATTCGAGCATTGAGATCACCAATTACCATTGTATTTTCCAAGGGAGAGTTGTACATAAAGTTGTATAAATTATCGAAATCGAAATGCCAATTATTGCAATTAAGATAAACCGGATAATATGAAAATTCACATTATTACTTAAGATATGAATGATAATTCTACCTTCGATATTTCTGAGTTATACAAAGTGAGAAATTTTAGATTTTATGCCACAAAGAATACCCCCACTCGCTCTCCCATGTACATTTGTTCGTGTTGCTGGAATAAATGTTAAAATGTAATCTTTAAAATATTTTATGTACTCATTTTCAAATTTTTCCTCCACAAAAGTTTCCATTACGATTATTATTTCAAACTTAAAGAAATCAGGTTGCAATAATTTATTTTTTAGTCCTAGGATATTATAAGCTAGAATTGATAGATTTATATAATAATTATTAATATAAGTTTTATGGCAGACGACAGATTTTTCCTATTGTTTCCTACTAATAGGGTGTGTTGATGACAGCATCAAACTTAATGTTACCTAGCATTTGTTGTAATTCATGTTCTTCATCCAAGTTATTGTAGGTTAGGTTATTGTTTACATCCAAATAGAAGGTTTTATTATCAATTAAAATTGTAGTGTTTTTTATTCGTATTGCGGAGTTTGGTTTATTGTCCCTAATTATTTTTCTGTAATGTCGGAGTATTCGGTGTTTTAATTGCATTTTCTTAGAAAGATCGCGTTGCAAATACACTCCTGTGCCTTTGAGCTTGTGGGCATTTTTAAGCATTATCGAGGCAATTTCACTTGAGCCGGTATTTACTTTTATTTTGGTTGCAGTGTTATTTTCACTAATTTTTACCGAGTCTGAGAATTGTTGTGCAAATTCATTACCAAGTAAAATCCGAGTGACAGTGCGGACCTTTTCTTCTGGATCAGTTAGTGGATCTTCCTTGGGAATTGAAACGATAATGTTTTTATTTCTCAACTCTCGACTTTGTGATTCAAGTTCGTCCTCTAATGTGCTGCATCTTTCTTCGAATTGCTTAACTTTTGTTGACAATTCATCATTTTGCTTCCGCAATGAGATAATTTCATTGTTCAGCTTACTCAGGTCTTGTTTAGTGGCCAGGTTTGCAATTAACAATGCAAGTTGAGTTTCAAGCGAAAAGTCAACAATTGCTTTGATTTTTTGCAAATCCATTTACAACCACCTGGAGTATTTTTCAAATTACAATTATCTTCCGGTGACGTTTCGCCGATTTTCCATTTATTGTCAATCATGTGACTTCGGATTGCAGGTTTAATACTTAATTTTTTTTTTGTTTTTTTGTTTTTTTGCAAAATTATCCTAATTTTACCTGGGCAGTGACCGGTTTGTCGAATATGTTTTTTTTTTGAATCAGTTCTAGCACTTTTTTTTTAAATTGAAACTGAGATTAAGACTTAATTTTTAAATAATATTCAAGAGCGACTTTGATGTTCAACTTTCTACTTTCACAACATTGTTGCCAATTCAACGCTGATGATATCGGCGGTGATGATGTCGATGCTGATACTACATACTTTAACAAGTGCGCCTTCAATTTGTATTTTGTGGTAAACGTTTTACCACAAAGCATACAATGATTCAATATCTTGTTATGAACCGTTTCCGTATGACGCATCAAAACATCTTTACGTGAAAATACCTTTTCGCAAATATTGCACTTCATCTTTGTTTTTTTTTTCTTCGTACACGGTTTATTGAAAATATAAATTCAACAATGACTTTGAATGTGATTCAATTCAATTTATAGTCTTTGCAATCGTAAAATAAAATCTATTTAGCACAACTGGGGTGACTCATATGACTAAATTTATCTTAGGATTACATTTATATTGCAACTTATACAAGGAGTATATGTACATTCACAACTCAAGAGTGAGTGTGAATTGTATTTTCCACTTCAAATGTTTCTTCAATTCGAAGAATGAACATAGGAAATGATTATGCAGCCTGTATGTGGCTATGACTGAAAGTATATATATATATATATATACAGTCATACTAGAAATAGTTGACTTTATATATCCGATTCCATTTATATGCCTTTCGCAATCATTTTTTTTATAAACAATCAAATCTACCTATTACCTGTCACCTGCCACCTAATACCTGTCACCTGTCACTTATCACCTATTACCTGTCGCCTGTCATATATTACCTATCACCTGTTACCTATTACCTATCACATGCCACCTATTACCTGTCACCTATCACCTATTACCTATTACCTGTCACCTGTCACCTCTTACCTGTCACCTGCCACCTATTACCTATTACTTGTCACCTGTCACCTATTACCTATCTGTTACCTATTACCTATCACCTGTCACCTATTACCTGTGACCTGTCATCTATCACCTATTACCTATTACCTGTCACCTGTCACCTTATATGCCCTTCGCAATAATGAGCATACTATGCTGTATATGTATGATTAGCTAATTACAGAAATTAATTGACCACAACAGATATGGCTTATCTCTAACCGTAATGCACATGCCCTACGCAAATTATTTTTACATACAATCAAGTCTATTTTCTATTTATAAAACAGACGTTCCATTTGACACAACGTCTTTAGCACAAATAAATTAATTAACCACAACAGATATGGCTTATCTCTAACCGCAATGAACGTATCGCCATGCTTATCACTGTTAAGCCACAAATTTGACCTCCACTACTTTCAGTATGCCAGAACCTATCTACAAATTCCATCAAATGCACTTTCTAAAATCACTGCTTATCAGTATCCAACACTTTGGGATGTACCAGAACGTACCTACAAATTCCCGCTATGGTTATCAATGTTGACCTACAAATTTGACCTCCACCGACATCTTTAGCACAAATAAATTAATTAACTTTCCCGCCATTCTTATCAATGTTGACCTACAAATTTGACCTCCAACGAAATCTTTAGCACAAATAAATTAATTAACCACAACAGATATGGCTTATCTCTAATCGCAATGCATGTATCACCATGCTTATCAGTGTTGACCTGCAAATTTGACCTCCGCAACTTTCAGTGTACATCAAGCTACCTACAAATTCCGGACAACTTTCAGAGTTCCAGTTCCTACCTACAAATTCCGGCTCCGCAACTTTCATAGTTCCAGTTCCTACCAAAACATACTACTAAACTCCCAGTAGGAACGAGAGAAAAATGGAAAGACCGGGGCGAAAAAGTGAAACGGGTATGGAAGTGGATTGGTTGGGAAGAAACAACACTTTTGTAGCGTTTTGTAACGCAAAAAACTCCACCCTTACCTCCTGAAGAGGAGAAGTTGGCTTTTCGAAAGAAAGGCCGAAGTAAAAGGGTATCAGACAACACAATGTTAACAAGAAACATCGACTTCTCGATCGCCCCTGGCGAGAGGTAATGAATATCACAGAGCATAAAGCTCTCAGTTCCTATTAGCGTAACCGTCTTGTTACGCGACTCATACGCTGATCATCTTCGGGGTCGTCGCAATATGGCTTGAGGTCTTTGCGTTCCACGCACCTTGATCCTTGCCATCTCCGTCCTCTAAGGTATATGTCCACGGTGATACATTTTTGGTAATTCGGAATGGGGCTATGTATTTCGGCGCCAGCTTAGCCGCGTAGTATTTTACCGCATCCGACAAAATGAAGTTCCTTCTCCAAACCAGTTCATTTGGAAGGTATTGTACATTCCTTCTCCTAAGGTTGTACGAATTCGATGCCTTCTTGGTTGCCGCTGCTAGCTGTTTCCCTATCTCTAGCCTAAGCTCCCTGAACCTACTTGCTGTATCGCCTGTATTCCTGTCCCTAGAACACGGAATAGCAGTTAAGGACGTTTGTCGGAAAGCCACCATTCCTCGACCGAAATTGGCGTAATACGGCGATAGCCCTAAAACTTCATGCTGTGCTGTGCGGATGCTACACGCCACTTTGGGTAATTGCTCATCCCATTGCCTATAATTTTCGGAAACATAAACCCGGAGTGTGGTCTTGATGATTTGTTTTATCCGTTCCGCCGGATTCGCCTGAAGATGATGATGTGCGGTGAACCTAATCGTAGACCCGTACCCTTCGCAAAGACTCTTCAGCTCCTTGCTCTTGAATTGTGGAACGTTATCACAGATAACGAACCTAGGGACCCCAAACAATAAAAAGACATTATCCTCCAACTCCCTACACACGGATTTGAAATTTGGTGAAATAGTCCACAATAGTCAGGATGTAGACATAACCTCTACTTGATTTTGGAAGTGGACCAACAAGATCTACACAGCTCATCTCCCACGGGTTGGTTACCCCTTTCCTCTCCGTCATCAACCCGGCCGGCTTATCGCTGACCGGTTTTACACTCTAGCAAACTTTACAATTTCTAACATACCTAGTGATATCTGACCGCATCTTCGGCCAGTAATATCTTTCTGCTACCCTACTGAATGTTTTTTTAACTAACATGTGCCCTGAAAGCGGATTGTCATGACATTGATTCAAAATATTGGCCCTATCATTCTTCCCTACTACCATTTTCCATTCGGAGCTATTATCCTGCACTACAGTATGACTGGAACTAACAAATTTATATAAAAGTCCCTGCTCTACACGCCACGAAGGAAAGTCTAATGGTTTCGCTTCGACCTTCTCGATCATTTTCCTTATCCAAGGGTCAATGTGCTCTAAAATCCCGGCAACTACCGGTACGCTTCTCGAAAGCATATCTGGCACAGCATGTTCCTTCCCTTTCCGATGAATAATCTCAAAGTCGAATTGCTGTAACCGTACAGACCATCTTGCCAGCCTACCTGCTGGATCCTTCAACTTGCCAACGAGTAATGGTCTGTAATGACCCTAAATCGTACACCTTCGAGGTATGGTCGCAACTTCTCTACGGCCCACAACAGTTGAGTAGTTCTTTTCGCATCGGTTGAGCGACCTACTCAAATAGTATATTACCTTCTCGCCCTCCTCAAACGTCTGACTAAGGACAGCCCCAATCCCGAAATCCGAGGCATCAGTCTGAACCACGAACGGCCTCGTAAAATCTGGACAAGTCAGGATGGGTGCAGCTACCAAACATTCCTTAGCCTTCCTGAAACTTTCCTCGCAAGCTTCAGGCCAACAAAGCTTCTTGTTCTTTTGAAGTAAATCGGATAGCGGTTTAACCAAAACAGCAAAGTTTGGCACAAATCTCATATACCAGGAAACCGTTCCGATAAAACTCCGAACTTCCTTGACGTTCTTGGGCGCAGGGATGTTCACCGTACTCTCCAACTTCTCGGGGTCTACATGTAAGCCATCGCGATCAACTATATAACCTAAAAATTTGAAAGAGGATCTGCAAAAGTTGCATTTTTCTTCGCTTACCTTTAAACCTGCACGAAATAAACGTTTAAAAACTTCTTTTAAAATCTCTAAATGCTGTTCGAAGGAGTTGGTTACTATGATGATGTCATCAAGATACACAAACACGTATGGTTCCAAGTCAGTCCCAAGCACCATGTCAATAAAGCGCTGCCAGGTCGCTGGCGCATTGTGTAACCCCAACGGCATTCTCCTAAACTGAAAAAGTCCTCTATTAGGAACACTAAAAGCCGTAAAAGGCCGCGAACTTTCCTCAACAGGGATTTGCCAATAAGCGGACTTAATATCTAAGGAGGAAACGAACTTTGCATCCATAAGCTTATCTAAAGTCGCCGATATATAAGGGAGAGGATAATCATCCCTTTCAGTAACTTTGTTAAGCTTCCTATAATCTACGCAAAACCTATATGAATTATCCTTTTTTCTAATCATGACTATGGGAGAAGCCCAAGGGCTATTCGATTTCTCAACGATACCGTCCCTAATCATTTCTCCTAACTCCTTATCGATATGTACCTGGACCGCTGGAGAAACCGGATAATACCGCTGTTTTATCGATTCAGCATTGGTCTTAATCTTGTGTTCCACAACATGGGTGCAACCAAGACCTACAGGCATATCTTTAAAAACTCTATCGACAAAATTCCCTAACCTTTGTTTTTGTATCTCGTCCAACTCGGATAAGTCTTGAATGTTGGAGATAGAAGCCAACGAACTTTGGCTCGAAAAGTGCCACTGTCCAGTTCTCAAATCCGGGACGATTCCCAACAGAGCCCAAAAATCGGCTCCTAGAATCAGGACATGTGGAAGACTCGGTATGACGAGACACTCCAACAAAACAACTTTTCCCTGCACTAATATCGGCAATGAAACTACATCTCTGTTGCCTTTAACTAGCCCTATTTCTAAATCTTTTAAAATCTACCAACCATCCCTACAGATGATCGATCGCGAAGCTCCGGAATCTAAAAGCCCTAACAAGTTAATTCCATAAATGCTAACCCTAACATACGGACGCCTATCACTACAGTTTGCCTCGAGTGTAAAACCTGTCTGAACAATTTCCCTACGATAAACCGGTTGGTTACCAGTAGGAAACCCAACGGACTTCAACGGCGCTCTCGTCCTACTGACCGGAGAGTGCGTTGCCCGTTTCCCAAACACGTGCGACAATCCTTGCGGGAGACCCCTGCTCTCCCACAACCAATACAACGCCTAGGAGCAGAACAACGGCTAGCGTAATGGCCTTCCCTATTACAATTAAAGCAGCGAATGGTCCTATCGGGCTGTTCGTTCCGCCCAACGAAAGCAACCATGGGTTCTTCCTGAACTGTAACAAGTCCGGCTCCAATAGGTTCCTACTACGATTACTAGGAGGGGGAGCAAATGTTTCGACATTAGCCCTGACCGTCTCCACCCGTCTACCCAACACAACCAAATCGTTGACCGACTTGGGATCGGCCAATCCAAGCTGTGTTTGGTAGAACGGGGCCAGATTCCTTTGAAGAATCGCCAGCCGACGACTTTCCGAAAGTGGTTCAGATAACCTCCGAAACATGTTTGCCATCGTCGCCACGTATACGCCGATGGATTCCTCCTTGCCCTGCATACGACGTCTGATCTCGTCCAACAGGAATCGTCGTAGTTAGGAGGAAGAAATTCTTCTTTTAGTTCCATAACCAAATCTTGCCACGTCGACATCGAGACCCTAACCGCCTTAAACCATAGAAGAGCCTTTCCGACGAACAAATCAACAGCCGACCTAATCAAATGGGTTTCCGTCACCCCCTGGCTTGACGAAGTTCTTCCACTCTTTCCAGGAACGCGTTCACCGATGCTACACAGCGCTCTCCAGTGAACTTCACATCCCATTTCTCAATCCTCTCCGCACATCGTTCAGATGTTTAGAGAGGGCTATTAGGAACTTTCCTCCCCGTCACCGAAGTGGTCGCTTTTTCCTCGGGCTCTTCGTTAAAATTGTCTTCACCTTCACAATCGGTTAGGATAACTAAAAGCATTATTAACCGATTTCGAAGTTTCCCCCTTTCGGAAACATCTTCCGGTTCTTCTGCGCCAGCCCTGTCCAACAGCGCTTACGCCCACTCTATTTAGGTGACAATTTTAAGATATTCACCAGATTTCGGGTTCGTTGGAGGCTCTCTTAAAAGAATCTCGACTTCAGCTGTGCTCAAGTAATCTCGCGGCCCTTAGCGCTCGCCTCATGGATATCGACTTCGTAATAGAGCTCGTCCTGAGCTAATCGGTTTATTTCCATTTTGTTTTTTAAAAACTAAAGCAATTTAATACTCAATGGATATTCCAATCCCAAATTACAGACGGAAAATGCGAAATGTTAGCTTAAGGTGATTCACAGCAATAACTGGTTGGGTATTACCAACAAGAAGAAATGAGAAAAAACAAATGGTAGAACAAATTTGATAAAAATATATATCCACGAATAAATGTGTAATGCGGGCAACGTTGCCACCGAACGACAAAAAAAGAAAAAAGCTTCCGTAATACTGCGATGCCAATGATCAATGTAATTATAAAAATGAATGGAGAAAAACAATCGAATAAATTTAAAAACATAGGGACGGGGTACAGTCCGCTTAGGCGAACTGTTGGATACCCTATTCTTATTCCGATCCCTAATAAGTGGGCGTGACAAAAGTCTAAGTATGGTTGAATTGTTAAGAACGCTCTACATATTTTGTTATATACTCGTAACATTTAAAGGATTTTATCAAAAAAAAACCAAGCTTTTGTAAAAAAAACGCTCCCTAGCTCAAACTTTGGTTCTTCAATAAAATTATTCTATTTAATTATGGGCGTGTCAGTAAGCCGATTTAAAAAAAAATTAACACATGAGCATAAAGGGCCCCTAGAGAGTATATATTATAAATTTCAGCTCCCTAGCTCAAACTTTGGATTTTCAAAAAAAGTTTTTTTTTTAAATTGTGGACGTGTCAGTAGGCGGATTTTAAACATTTTTACACATGAGCATAAAGGGCCCCCTAGAGAGTATATATTATAAATTTTAACTCCCTAGCTCAAACTTTGGATTTTCAAAAAAGTTTTTTTTTTTTAAATTGTGGGCGTCAGTAGGCGGATTTTGAAAATTTTTACACATGAGCATAAAGGGCCCCTAGAGAGTATATATTATAAATTTCAAATTTTGGTTTTTCAATAAAATTGTTTTATTTAATTGTGGGCGTGTCAGTGTGCGGATTTTGAAAACTTTATCTTCCGAGCAGTTTTAGGAGTCATAGATCATATATAAAAAAATTCAGCTTTCTAGCTCAAAATTCGATATTTTCGAAAAATTTGTTTTTTTGAGTTTGTGGGCGTGTCTGTGGGCGGATTTCAAAAATTCTTAAACTTGATTATTTCGGGACCCTAGAGAGTATATGGTTCAAATTTCAGCTCTCTAGGTCCAGTTTTAAGGCCTAATTTTTGCCGACGGACGGACGGACGGACATGGCTAGATCGACATTACTGTCGATGCTGATCATAAATATAGTAACTTTTAGGGGACTACGGGCAATATTAAGGTATGTTACAAACTATGCGTCAAAATTAATATACCCTTAGGATAGGGTATAGAAAGTAAATAAAACGATCTTACTTGCAAGCAAATATATTTCCAGTAAGCCGGTTACTTTTCCAATTGGGGTTGTGAATGGGTTTTCTCACCAGATGATTTCCGGTATGATGACGTCGAATTCCCACAAAAAATTATCTACTAAAATAAAGAAAAATGAAGCAAAGTAAATGAACGAACAAAAAGTAACTACACAAACACTTCCCTGAGGATTCTACCAACAACAGTGCACCACAAAGTTGGGGGAAAACACCGTCGGAAAATAATGCAGCAATTATATATGTAACCTTGTGTATATATTTTAAGCGATCGATTCAAGATTTATTTTATTGGAGGGACTAAATGTATTTTTTTTCTCACAGGCCCCACACGTTGGGCGTCAATTGTTGCACTTTTATTATGGGTGGGAAAGGACAGATTAAACGAGTTTAAATGCGTAAAAAATATAAAATTAAAACGCGAACAAATTACAGCCGCCGCTGCGCCGATGGTTGAAAGTCGATATATGATAGATGTCAAACTTATATTCGCCGGTGGGAAAAGTGCAACGGGTAGCTAGTTGTATGCTACCGCCTCGGTCACCCAGCTGGGGTGGGTTCGCAGACAAATTGAATAGTGGAAAAGGGGTAAAATGGGCGCCACACAATCTTTTTGAAAAAGGAATTGTGAAACCTTTAGTAGAATTTCCCGATGGTGAAATGCTGAAAGTAAGATGAGAATGAGGTGAAATAAAACAAGAAGAATTTCAAATCGTTATATAGCTCCGTGGAGCAACGGTCGATTTATTGAAATAGACGTTAAAATTGCGGAACAAGAAAAGATCGCCGTTAGAAATGGCCTGCTATCGCTATTTCCCGAATAGAAACGAAGACAAATTTGAAGGGTCGCGCGTCCAAAGCTTACCGGGTTTCATGGGCACAAAGCCAAACGCACTACTTAAAAGAACAAGATAATAAGACACTCTACTTATCTGTAAATCCTTTTTCTCTAACACTCCTGCCGGGAAATACATGATATCGCTGCCTGTCCTGCCACTTATCTTCTCCGCTCGTCTTCTGCCTTTCTTTTCGGTCTTCCACAAAATTTCAAAATAATCACAAAAACTAAACTAGACTACCTACTGCTTAATTTAAATTTACAACTAAAACTTCGCTCGATTCTCAAACCTTTCTAATGCTTCTGATGGTCAACCAAGAAGTGCCGGCTTGTCCACTTCGAGGATTATTTGTCCGTTCATGGACCATTCTCTCCCTCTCACTCATACACCCACATTCAGCAATGACGGAATCCACTACGGCTTATTTTAGCGATCACTCAGTCATTCTACTGTAGTGTGTCACCGTCTCCGTCTCAGTCACTCATCCGTTTTTGAATTCGCCCAAACTATGAGGAGGTTTCTCAGGCCGAACGATTCGATGGACGCATTCGCACAACTCCCCAAAAGATCTTAATGGCACGAGTTCACAAACACTTAAACAATTAGACAAGACACTTAATGTGAGAATCGAGAAAGTAATTAGATCGCGAAAATGTCCCCACGAAAGAAAAAAGCTAATTAATAAAAAATAAGAGAAAAGAAAAGACGAAGAACCGAGTGAAGTTGGATTCTTGTTTTAGGACTATACCAGCTGATGTCCCAAATTGGAAAACCTGTGAAGTGTTTGAGAAGAAGGAAGCTCAAAATTACTCTCCGCGAAACTATTATAACCCGGTGGATATCGTGCCATTTCTTACAATGTTTGCATTCGTTGGGCCTTGGATATTGGTGTCTTCGTTTCGATGTATTGTCTGCTTATTCGGTGTTTGTTCTTCAGTGTTGCGTTCTGTTAATAGTTTTATGTGTCAATTTGGGCTACCTGCCACTGATCGTTTGCGGTTTGTATAAGGGGGTCTCTATTAAGGCCGTCCGCCACCGCCTTTTAACCTGTGGGCCAGCTGCCCTAATGGGTTTAGCTATGTTCGTTGGGGTGCTTCTTTAAGGTATATCTACCCACACCCTTCGCTGATTCGTTGGGGTATCGTAATGGATCTTTCTGACTACCCTTTCTTTTCGCGTTGGGGTGTGCCAAGGGATCGTCCTCCCCCACCCATCGTTGTCGAAACACCAACCGTTCGTAGGGCACGATACCTGCTTTTGTCGGCCCCAGAACTCATGGAAACGAGCGGCCGTGATCGGAATCAATCATAGGCGGCCAGTTAACCAATCTCCCTGTAGGAACGACAGAAAAATGGAAAGACCGGGGCGAAAAAGTGAATCGGGTATGGAAGTGGATTGGTTGGGAAGAAACAACACTTTTGTAGCGTTTGATAACGCAACAATAGATATAAGACTACCATACTGTAAAGCAAACAAATACTAAGCCGAAAAACATTTATTTAAATTTGAAGAAATGTAAACAAATATCACTTAATTTTTGGGGGAAGGATGTAGTGTGATTAAGTGCAAGCACACGAAACGTGAAATCCATTATAAAGGGTTTTTCAATAAAAGCGCTACAAATGTTAGACTTTTTCCTGTGGGGCTACGTCAAGTCTATGGCCTATGCCAACAAGCCAGCGACGATTGATGAACTTCGTACGAATATCGAACGTGAAATTCCAGCAGTATCGGCCGATTTATGCTTGAAAACCGTCGAAAATTGGGTTCAGCGTCTGGACTTCTGCAAGCGTGCCCGAGGTGGCCATGCAAAAGAAATCGAGTTCCATACATAATGGCATCGAACGTACTTTCACAGGAATAAAGAATTTCATTGATATCCAAAACCGTTTTTGTTTTATTTAAAAAAAACTTTTGTAGCGCTTTTATTGAAAAACCCTTTATAATATGGAATCTCCCCCGTATAGCATTGAAAGTGTCGCATGTCAACCATTCGCTATCGGCAAGTGATTCATGTTATGTGAGGGTTCACCTTAGTTCATGTGCTTGTCATTGTTTACAATTTCATTCTTTGCTTCCTCCATTCTCAATGTAGGCCAGATAGGTCGGTTTGCAGAGTTGATTATTTGTAGTATTGATCGTGAAGATCCATTGCATATTAATTATAATTGATACGTACTTATGCTTAGAGTTGTAGATATTAGTTATAAGTATTTGTGTATAAATAGCAAGTAAGAATAGAATAAAAGGCAGTCTTGAACCACAACTCTTGACTCTCATTTCACTGCGGCAGTTATATCCCATCTGAATACAGTGAGCTGCGTTTTAACTAGCTAAGGAGCTAGGCTAATAAAGAAAGAACCCCTTAAATATGAAAATAACATTACACAGGTATTAGCACATCATTGACTCGAGCCAGAAATTCACTTTACTGGTATGTATAGCCCATCGCACGATATCAAAAAATATGTGGAACGCTATTCAGTTTGCCAACAAACACAACGTGCGAACCAATGTGAACCAATGCTATGGAAAGTGATTCCGGAATATGGCTTCCAAAATGAGTCTGCAGATATTTTTCATTTCAAAGGCTAAGATTTTCTACTCATTGCCGCCAACTACTCTGGATTGGTCGATTTCCGAATACTGAGACCATTTACGTTACCGGAGTAGATCCTTTTGCAAAGGCAATGGCTCGCGGTGCACGGGATACCAGAGTTATTTGAATCGGATGGTGGACCATAGTTTAATGCAATCCAATTCGAATTAGCAGTAAAACTAGAACGACAATCCCAACAATGAATTGCGTGATATGCGTATTAATTAAAAAAGGTATGTCGATCGAGTAGCAACTCCAACCGCTGAACAATACGGTGATAAAGGGGGTTTACGAACGGCGCATGTCGAATGGAAACAGCTACTTCGGTGGAAAAAACACAATGACCGGTACTAATAATAAATTTAATCTGAGGCTTAAATTTGTGATCCCTATTACTCATATACAAAAAGGAAATTTCAATGAACGGGACCACTAATTTAAACTCCACATTAAATTCGTTATTGGTACCTAAGGCAAAATAACGACAATCACTCGTTATGGACACGACAATCGGAAAAAAATATCGGATAAATAACATCCATTTTCACAAAACAAAAGCAGACACTACAAACACTACTATCAAGATTCCAACGCAAGACGACAACAAAAGTCAAAATTCGACTATCAATAACACAATCATCAATCAAGGTGTTGTTACAAAAACAAAAATCGAGTCCAAGTCACCCAAACGCTCTCGTTTTGGGCGCATCATCAAGTTCAACGTTTTGACCCATCTGGTCTATAATATCTACTACTAACAAATTAATTCGTTTAGTCATTGTGCTCACATCTTATTAAAGTAAAGAGCTGTAAAAGTAAATATTACAAAGAGAAGGATTGAATGCTAAAAATTGTTACTGAACGTAGTTAATTATTACTACTATTATTACTTTCTCTTTGTACAGATGAGACTTATTTTTTATTTTTTTGTATATAAAAAACGCGATGTGACATATCGGCCAACTTAACTAACACTAGACACTACGATCAATAAAGAGTGCTCTGCTCAGTCTTATATAGCACGAGCTACGAAGTACACGTTTTTACACTTACAGCTATCCTACACCAGGTACCACTCCTTCCTACCTACCTACCCTGCTTTATCGTTTTTGAACTTTCTTACAATTATGATTATGAGCACAACGGTAAACTTAATGTTGCGTGCAATGTATAGCCGGTATATCTTCGGATTAAGAAACTATGACCGCATTTCTAACTTCTTAAAATCAATATGTGGCATTACTCTTGAAAAGATGTTTAAGCTTAGAATGTTAAAATTTCTTCATAATTTATTGCAAACACGTCAACCACATTATCTATAAAATAAGATCTGTCACCGTATTGTCTCGCATTCTGCCAAAACGTTACAACTTCTTTTTATCCGATCGGCAATTTTTAATAAATGCGACACGTCTGTGGAACTCTCTTTCTCGTTCTATAAGGATGATAGGCTGCACAACTCTATTCAAGTTGAACCCCAAGACGTAATGGACACATTAATGTAATGATGATTATTCTTTTTTGCATGACCGACTCCCTTATTCTCTTATTCAAATGTTTCCCTTTCTTTTCTTGCTTTGTTTTTCATAAAAGTTTTATTTCAGTTTATGACTTCTCTAACTTTAATTTCTTCAATATTATCAGCATGATGTACATTAATAAACTAAGCTTATATCTGGGATCTATGATCAATAGAGAAGCAATCTGTGATGACGGCATTGAACATCGCGTAAGCGTAGGGTGGATGAAGTGGCGGGAAAACTCAGCCATCCATTATCTTTGATCAAAAATGCCCCTGAGCTGAAATGAAGGCTCTATACTGTTCACAATGTTGTAAAGCGTATTAACGGTAGCTGAGATGGAGGTTATTTGCATGGCAGCAGGAGTAAAAAAGATTGATCGAATAAGAAGTTCCAAGTTCAGAGGAAGCCTTCACGTCAAATAACCTACCACGAAGAAAATTTAGCGCGACCGGCTCAGTTGGTACTCTCCTGTTCAAAGGAGAGATCCTACAAAACCCTGTCAAAAAGGCAATATAAATCAACGTTCACATACAATCGCGATAGAGAGGCAGGGTAAGACTATTGGTTCTTATTGTATAGGAAATATAAAAATATAGAAACATACCTGAATTCAAGACCAACGGAGCGCGTGGAAGAGTGGCCAGAAATAAGTCGTGTATTTATCTTTTTATTTGCAGATCTATGAGGCTCTGGGCTCTGCAAACCCACTTCGGTTTGCTTAGAGTCAGCATTTGTAGCGCCGCTTGTCTCGGATGAAGTCTTATAGGTCCATCGCGCTCCATATGAAAACTCTGATAAAGTCGAACTCCTTCTGAAAAAGTCGTATATTCGATGTAGATTAATTTAATTTATTTATCCCTATATACCGTCTTTCTTCCGCTACTAAACTTTGTAATTCCGCATTTTCTATAGGTTTTTGCATTAACAGCACATGCTGTTTTGCGATATCCGATCGGCTATTTCCGTCGATAATTCTCATTGATTGACTATCTGAAAATCCTTAAAGGAATCGTTAATTTTATCCGATTTGTTTAAGTGCTCATTAACAGACCTGTTTCATCAACAGATAAAGCATTTAAATAGTGCCAGTGCCTTTGCAAGGGCATAGGTTGATGCAAGGATCTCGCTGATTCCGTGGAAGTTCTTTGGATAAGACTGCCAGTTAATCTTGTATTACGTGTCCTGAAGTTACGACCTTTTCCCTTATAAATAATATTATGGTGTTGGTGGCGATGACGTTTAGATGAATTCTGAATTATGTTCAAAGGCTTACTGCTGGGTGATAATAGATGAGATAGGGCTGCGGTATTCTTTTGAATTGACGTTATCAGTTCTGTTAAATTCGGAACTGAACCACTACGATGAAGCCTTTTTTGATATGCTGACAGTCCAGACGAATTTCTACGTACATCGAAATTTATATATTATTAGATTATTGAAATTTTGAAAGAAATATATATATATGACAACAACAATCAATATCTTACAAAAACTTTTTGTCGAAATATTAAAAATGTTTTTCTTTAAATCATAGCCAATCTAAACCATTAGGCCTAAGTACTCAAAATTTGGCATGGTGGTTCATTATAATGCTCAAAGGAAAATAAGAAGCAATTCTCAAAATTGTATCTTTTAAGGTGGGTGGTAATTCACTATAGCTATTCGCTTTTTTTCACTTAACGGACTTCCCTATGTAAAGAGTCTCTGCTTCAGAATCTGAAGGCGTCTCTGCAATCCCTGGCACGCTGCTTGAGTTGTATTGACGAAGCACTCTCTTTTTTTTAAACGCAGGTTCGATCTTCCTGGTCGTCCCGAACTTCGGGCTGGGAGTCGAAAATATTCTCCAGTGTTTTATATTTTCGGATTAAATCCACATCTTGGTATCTACTTATACTCGTACATAGTTCGCTGCTATGTTTTCTTCTCTGTTCACTCTGCCGCAAACAGTGAAAAATATCCGACAACAAGTAATGTTGTTGGCCAACACTCGGTACCATTAAGCAGAACTGACCATGACCAATCAGTTTTATCGCGCTTTTTTGAAATATCGTCGCCTGAGAATTGTTTTGTTCCATATGCCATTGGCACTTTTTCGAGAAAAACGCATTTAAAGGTTTGCGTACTTGGTACTCCGAAACTGTGTGATACGACAATTTGCAAAGTGTTTTGCCAAACCGTTAACAAGCCACGTTGATTAACGTAAAAGCCCCCTTTTTTGACTTGTGTCCCACCTCTTACATTTTGAAACTGATTTTTTTTTCATACACGTGGAACACAAAAAAATGGATATGGCACAAAGCAATTCTCATTCAAAATATCTGAAAAGCAAGAAAGCATGGAGTTGGATGCTAAAATTTGAAAAGAAAAATCGATTTCGTCTTTTTTGTTAACAAAGTTTTTATTCAAAAAATACAATAAAAACATAGGGACGGGCTACAGCCCGCTTGGCCGAACTGTTGGATACCCTATTCCTATTCCTATCCCTCATAAGTGGGCGTCACAAAAGTCTAAGTATGGTTGAATTGTTAAGAATGCTCTCCATATTATGTTATATAACATTTAAAGGATTTTATCGAAAAAAACGCTCCCTACGAAAACTTTGGTGTTTCAATAAAATTGTTTTATTTAATTATGGGCGTGTCAGTAGGCAGATTTTAAAAATGTTATCTCCCGATCAGTTTTATGATTGATAAATCATTATATAAAAAATTTCAGCTTTCTAGCTCAAAATTCGATTTTTTCGATAAATTTCTCTTTTTGAGTTTGTTGTTTGTTTCAAAAATTCTTAAACTTATTTAATTCGGGACCCTAGAGAGTATATGGTTAAAATTTCAGCTCTCTAGGTCCAGTTTAAAGGGCTAATTTTTGCCGACAGACGGACGGACGGACGCACGGACATGGCTAGATCGACATTGCTATCGATGCTGATCATAAATATAGTAACTTTTAGGGTCTACGGGCAATATTAAGGTATGTTACAAACTATGCGTCAAAGTTAATATACCCTTAGAAAAGGGTATAATAAGAAAATTATTCAAAGTGTTTAGCATTAAACCAGTGAGTGAAAAATGTCAGATCAAATCAGATCAGAAAAGTACAGCTTCGAGTCATAATGTTCTCCTCTCAGCTGCGACATTTCAAAAAGATAATCCTCATTGTTTTCTAGTGAATTTCGGGTTTTGAGTGAGCATTGTACCGTCAATGTTTGGCCTGATGTCGATTCGATCACAATTTGAACTCGTTCCATGTTTTTCTTTTGATTTTTTTTTTTTTATACATATAGGTATGAATATGTGTAACATTAAACTAAGAAATACTATATCTCATGCCAAACAAATAAATCAATTGGCATCAGTACAAATTTGAATTTTCAAATTTGACACATTTTACTCACTTGCCCTATCTCTAAACTAGGCACAGAAAATCGTAAACTGATCCACACAGCATCATCGAACACAAATTGACAGAATGTAGAACACTTTGCGGCAAGATTTTTACTCATGGAACACCAAATCTTGTACTTTTCTGATTTTTTCTGTACTTATCTGTGCAGCTAAGGTTCATTAAACACATCTATTGAACGGATATGTAGTCAATAATTGACTGCTCGTACGTCTGCAACTAGGTTTTGCGTTTGCAGCACTATTCATAACCGCACCGAATTCATATCTTCATAATATCAAATATTATCTACACAACTGTAATGGAGGTGGAACAAACCAATACTAAAATTTTGTTTGCGATCAGTGTTCCACATACATAGATTTTCTTTAACACGAGTGCACGTAGGACAAATCAATGCTCAACTTTGTTAATATTTTCTGTATCTCTTGTCGCAGTGATATGCACGTGGAACAAAACAATTCTCACAAAAAAATTGTGATTAATTATATGGAAAAAAAAGAGCATACAAAATTACCATAGAATCCGTTCCTAACTCAAAAAAGACAAAAGTGGCGTATGGAACAAAACAATTCTCTGGCGACGATATGTCCAGTTGTTCCATATAGACTCCGTCTCACCTGATTACGAACAGGTAGTTTCTTGATTTGATTTTACGAAATTTTTTAAGTCCTTTAATAATATGGGAAAAACCAAATGCAATTAGAAATCCATCATTGTCCACCAAACAATTCGGAAAATTGAGGGAAAGCTTTTTCCAGTATAGATTTTTAGATATTCGCGGTCATTCTTGAGCTTTCAAAATCCAGTTCTATCAAGGTTATTTTTTCCTTTCCCAAATCATGGAATATATCCACCAGTTCCGCTCAAATTCAACTTCAACTCGACACCACCTGATGTCACTTATTGCAAAATCAATGCGCTGACATTTGCGTGCAGCGTTCAATGATTGTTTCTTTTTTCTTTTTTGGTGTAATATGGTTGGCCTGCTGTATCACGAAATGAACAGTTTATCTACTAGCTTCAACTTCAGTTTCTGCCTTGATTTTGCTTACAAAAAGTCTTGAATTTTAAGCTGCTTTCAGTACCACCCGTCGGTCCTGACTTCTTGGTGCTTTGTTTACCCTTCCTTTCCAGTTTTTTCATAGTTCTCAGGGTCCTTACGATAGCTCTGAACAAGGGATAGATTTGCCTTGTTCCTGGAAATATCGAATTTGACATATTTCCTCCTTAGTTAATGAATGTTTTTTACCATAGTTGTTGTTTCTATGAAATTATGTTTTGAACTTAGGCCCCTAGTACTCTTAATGCCTTTATATTTGAATTAAAATATGATAATAGTCAAATTTACTTTCTGTTCGTAATCAGGTGAGACGAAAAAAATACTACTTTAATGCCTTTATTGCGAAAAGCATCACAAATATTTAATTTATATACCTTCCTAATTGTTTGTTTTACAACATAAAAAAAATATAGTCTTCTTTTATATTGCATCTGATTTTCCCATAATATCGAAGGATTTAACAAATTTTGTAAAATTAAAGCAGGAAACTACCTGTTCGCGAACAAAAATTATAAATTTTGGCTAGTTCACATGGACCGAAATATCGCTTAAGGATTCCAACCTATTGGTTGTACTCCATTGAACTATGCTCTTAAGATCGGAATTTAATGAGCTTAACATACCTTTTCGTTTCAGTTCCAGGCCGAAAGATGAGGGGCGTGAACCAGCTTGAATGTTCTTAGTTTTAAGCTATTTGTTTTACCAAACCGAAGTTGAAGGGTTTCCTAAGATAAGTATTCTACCTATAGAAAGCTTCACCTCTTAACTAAGAAAGTTATTACGCTTGTTCGTAGTAAATTTGTATTGTGTACTTTTTTATTTACATTTTCAATACTACTTATTATAGATACTAGCTATTTGGCTCATTTTGTGCAATTATTTTAACTTTAAAAGTTTTATTTAACTTTTTTCTATTTCTTACTTTTAAATATAGATAGTCACCTATCTTAAAATATTATTGACTTACATTAGTTTGATTTTTACGTATTTTATTCTTTTTTTGTTCTAAGCTTTCTTTAGCTCTATTATGTATGTGCATACTTTAATTTTATCTTAAATTCATTTACATAGCTATCAATGTTATTAATACCTTCTTTATTTTTTATGATTTCACACGGTAGAGTGTGGTGTAGTGTTGTACGTGTAAGTGTAGTACGGTAGTAGTTCTTCCCATTCGTCTTTTCCGCCATCAAGTAGTCGTTTAGTACTCTATGATTTCTTTCTACAGAGCCTACAGTTTGATGGTGAGAAGGTGAAGACGTTGTCTTTTCTATTCTTAGTAATTTACAGATATTCATCAATAGTTCTCAGTGAATTCTGTGCCCTTGTCTGTCTTTAATTTTCTAAACCAACCATATGAATTTTTCTACAATAGTTTTTGCTACTGAGATGACATCTTTCGTGCCTAACGGAAATGCTTCAATGAGAATATACCTGTATCCATTCTATGATCTGAGTGGGCCTACTGTGTCCTTCAAATGATGTATTTGGTGTCTCTGTCTTCGTGAATCGTTCTTTAGTGTATCTGGTGATTTTTATACCCTATTCTAAGGGTATATTCATTTTGACGCATAGTTTGTAACATACCTTAATATTGCCCGTAGACCCCTAAAAGTTACTATATTTATGATCAGCATCGATAGTAATGTCGATCTAGCCATATCCGTCCGTCCGCCCGTCAGTCAGTCGCCAAAAATTAGGCCTTTAAACTGGACCTAGAGAGCTGAAATTTTAACCATATACTCTCTAGGGTCCCGAAATAATCAAGTTTACGAATTTTTTAAATCCGCCCACAGACACGCGCACAAACTCAAAAAAACAAAATTTTGGAAAAAATCGAATTTTGAGCTAGAAAGCTTAAATCTTGTATATATGATCTATGACTCCTAAAACTGCTCGGGATAAAAAAATTTCAAAATCCGCCCACTGACACGCCCACAAATAAATAAAACAATTTTTGTATACCCTATTCTAAGGGTATATTAATTTTTGAAAATCCAAAGTTTGAGCTAGGGAGCTGACATTTATAATATATACTCTTGTTCGAGATCAACACCCAAATAAATGTAACCAAACTTGGTCATACATACCTTATTGACATAATAGTCATAATTGTCACAAAAATAAACATAGAATCTTAAAATGTCATAAATGATTCTGAAAAGTCAGTCAGTACAAGAAAAGCAATAAAACAACACCCCTGGCTACTTCCAACACGAAATTTTCTGTCGTTTTAATTTCTCAGTATAAGGGTCACCTTGAGGTCACCTTGAAAAAAGGGACACTGACAATTTTATTCCACCACGGTTTTTTTTGTACAGAAAAAAAAAGTAAAGAAATACAGCGTAAGTAGAGGAACATTTGGTCCTTCGAGCCGGATTTAACGTGCAGTGCATCTATCTACACATAACTATAAAAAAAAAAAAAATACAGTCCACTAGATAAGTTATTTGTGCAAATCGGGATTCCCGCGACGCGCAAATCATCAATTTAACACCACTCGAGGCACAACAAGTAAGTCCTTATTTTTTCCATTTCTTTTTTCGTTCTTTTTTTATTTATTGATAAAATAAAGTTCAGTAATGTCGTTTGGGGAGCTCCAAAAAGATATTTTGGCGCAGATAGAGCGCGACATGCAACGTTTTGGAGACGTGGAGGAACCTCGGCGTACCATAAACTATGTAAAAAGTCGGCTTGCGATGCTGGAAGATAATTTCTCAACTGCACGGAGATACCACGAGGAAATTATGAGCAGGAGCAAGTTAGAAAAAGGTTTATTAAAAGAAGAATTAGTTGGGGTATATCGACAAATTCACGAAGTTTACCTCGACTATCGTAGCGATCTACTAGATGCTATTGATAAGTGTGCGCCCTCAACGAACGCGTCTTCTGGCTCTCAAAATGCTTCTTCGGGTGTACATTCTGGTAGTAGCATAGATCTTCGGCTTCCTTCGATACAAATTCCCACGTTCTCGGGGTCATATATTAAATGGCGGTCGTATCATGACGTATTTGTTTCGTTGGTCCACACAAACGATTCACTCAGCAATATCCAAAAAATGCACCATTTGAAGGCGAGTCTTACGGGTGATGCGGAACGCCTTCTGCAACATGTCGGCCTCGAAGCAGAAAATTACATGAAGGCTTGGGATTTACTAAAAGCGCGATACGACCACAAACGTATCTTAGTAAATGCTCAATTAAAACTCCTTTTTAGTCAGGCATCGTTGGTAAGGGAATCGGCAGAAGGTATACAATCCATTTTAGACACATCACAGACTGCATTCATTCATTGGATAATTTAGGGATACCCGTCCAACACTGGGATGCAATTTTAATTTTTGTCCTTTTTCAAAAGCTTCCTTGCGCTACACAGCAACTGTGGGAAGACAAGTTATGTAGTTCGACAAATGTACCGACGATGGGGCAGTTTACTGAGTTCCTGGAGACGCGTTTCCGAACGTTAGAAGCGGTGCAGCACCAACCAACGCTCACAAATTTCAGGTCTGCAACGAAATCGAACCCACCAACTAAAGCTTTTCACACGAAGACGAAAAAACAACATTGTGTTCAACACTTTCAAT
Organism: Portevinia maculata; assembly: GCA_949715645.1. Lineage (NCBI taxonomy): Eukaryota > Metazoa > Arthropoda > Insecta > Diptera > Syrphidae > Portevinia > Portevinia maculata. The sequence continues at coordinate 145,191,781 of OX454527.1, read as the reverse complement.
GCAAGGTATGCAATCAAGGCCAGCATTCATTAAGGAAATGCAGAAGGTTTCTGAGTTTGGACTTAGCGAGTAAGCAACAGATAGTCCGACAAATGTGAATGTGTATCATCCTAGGGAAGAACAGGCAACCACCAGTCAGTCACGACGCAATTTTCATGCAGCGGAACATAAAAATACCCAAGTTTTGCTAGCGACCGCAGTAGTGAAAGCGAGAGCAGTGGATGGAACCTACATCGATCTTCGTGCCTTGATCGATCCAGGGTCTGAGGCGACCTTTATATCGGAGTCAGCTGCCCATCGTTTGAATTTGCCGAAGCATAGGACATATGTCGAAGTGTCAGGGTTAGGGAAGGTCAGCAGCGGCGCATGCAAACATTATGTTGACATCATGTTTACGTCACGACATTCGACGTTTGAAAGCGCTAGTAAAGCCTTTATTTTCAAGTCGCTGACTGGGCTTCTCCCGGCCCAACGAATGACACTTGGCACTCTGAACCACATTCAAGGTTTGCAGTTAGCGGATCCGACATTTAATATTCTAGCGCCGATTGATCTACTTCTTGGCATCGACGTATATACCGCGATCATTCTTCCCGAAATCGTCAGGAGCGAAGAAATCAACGCACCCATCGCTCAAAAGACACAATTGGGCTGGATCGTCTTGGGAAAAATCCCAGAAGAAGGGCAGCGAAGACTTCAAAGCTTTGTTCAGCTCGCGGATCTCGACACAGAGATGCGACGATTCTGGGAGATAGAGGAAGCTCCATTCATAGCGCAGGCGTCAGCGGAGGACATCGCCTGTGATAACCACTTCGCCACCAACACTATAAGGTTACCCAACGGTAGATATGAAGTGTCACTTCCGTTCAAGGAAGGAACACATCCAGCACTAGGAGACAGCAAAGGTCTGGCCTACAGGAGATTTTCCCAACTCGAGCGACGTTTCCAGCGCGATGAAAAGTTGCGGACAGGGTACGGCCAGTGTATGCAGGAGTATTTGACGCTCGGACACATGGAAGAAATAAAAGTGGAGGACGACACAACCATTTCCTCGCCATACCAATATTTCCTTCCTCACCATGCGGTTGTCAAAGAAGCCAGCTCCACGACCAAACTCAGGGTCGTGTTTGACGCTGCTGCGAAAACAACAGATGGGACATCTCTAAATGAGCACCTCCTAGTGGGTCCCAAGTTACAAAAAAACATCGTCGATATAATTTTACGATGGAGAATGCATCGCTTCACATTCACGGCTGACATTGAGAAAATGTACCGACAGATCTCCGTTCGTCCCGCGGATAGGTTTTACCAAACCATATTCTGGAGGGAAAGACCAACACAACCGCTTAGAAGCTTCAAATTGAAGACTGTCACTTTTGGTACAGCGTGCGCACCTTATTTAGCCATAAAGGTGCTTAACAAAGTTGCAGAAGATGAAGCTCACAACTACCCAATTGGAGCAAGAGTCGTCAAGGAGGACATGTACGTCGATGACTTAATAAGCGGAGCGGACACTGTCGAAGAAGCGCTTCAGAAACGAGATGAGGTTCGTGAACTTCTTTCATCTGCAGGACTCAACTTACGCAAATGGACCTTCAACAACAAAGCTTTGGTAAGGGGTATTAACGAACGGGACTGCGAAATAGATTTCGAGCTACCCTTGGGATCCTCAGATCATATAAAAACATTGGGTGTTAGGTGGTATCCCATGCAAGACTCGTTCTTTTTTAAAAACGTTCAACCGAATTTCGAAGAGGTTACCAAACGGACCATGCTATCAGCAATAGCTAAATTGTTCGACCCCCTTGGATGGATATCCCCATGTGTGATCAAGGCCAAGATCATGATGCAGCAGCTTTGGTGGAGAGGTGCCGACTGGGATTGTTTCGACATGTATTTTTTACTGGATAAAATAAAGAAAACCAAAAAGGAACAAAGAAACAAAGGCGTCCACAACGTTATAATATGTCTTTTATTCGACCTCTGCCAGTACACTTATTCCGTAAACTCATTACATTCATTATTTATATAAAATACAATAATACATATTTATATTTGTTCATAGTTCAATGTATCAAATTATTCTATTTTGCTATGACCGGGTGTTCCATATTGTGGATCCTATTGAACTCTCAACATTCTCCCCGGCCGTGAACGTAGTTCGCAAACTGCCTTCATTCATCTTCTTGTAGGAGCTCGTAACAACTTCCTTCCTTGTAACAAGTTTCCTGAATGGAAAATGATATTCGTCCACCTCAATGACGATCCTGTTGACGTTGACTACCTTGCCGACCTTCTTAAGTTCCATTTTGAACATGTAAAGAGAGAGACGATTAATATTCTGACATATAATCAAACATATTTGTCCAATGAGATAGACAAGGACAGACAAAAGACGAAATTCAATATAAAAAATGTAAACATTTATAAATGCATGTGCAAGGTACAATGTGCATCTCCCTTGCACTCGTATTCCACTCTAAGTCCTGTTCAATATAGTTTTATCATAAATATGAATGGCGATCGTGCGGTTTTGTTTGTTTGTAGTTGTAGTATAGTATTTTAATGAATTTAATTTAAAGTGTCAACGGAAGTGTAGTTTTTTTTTTTTTGTTTGTTTGTATAATTTATGTGTTCGGTTAAATATAGTGATCGTGAATTTTATAGTGACGGTGATGACGACGATAACGATGATAATGCTGATGATGCTGATGCTGATGATGATGATGCTGATGAAGATGATGGCTGCTGAATCGCAGGTGATATATTAAATTCATTAGTTAATTTGGTTTTTTTTTTGCATTTACTACAATCAGCAGTCGAATTATATGTGTGTGTGTATATTCGCGAGTGCAATTAAATATTATGCTCGGCGCATAAGTGCATTTTTTTATATATATACGATTATTTTGAACTTTGGTTTGTTTTGGTTTTTATTTGTGATAAGGTAGGAATGTGCTGGTTTTGTTCCGTAGTGTTATCGATAATCGATTACAACGATTGTTGTGTTCGATATGGTTTTTGTGGTTTTGTGTTTTGTCGTTAGTCGAATATGCTAGTAATTATTTGTTAAGTGTTAAGTTATGCATGACATGTTTTTGCTACGATGCCTTAGTTATATGATTGTGAAATGGCTATGTTACGAAATCGCGTGTTTTTGATACGACGGCTTTTCCATAGCGTATAGATTGGTTGTGAACGTTTTGTTTGTGTTAGATGTGGACTGTATGTTAATATGTGATAGGTCTAGGTTGATATTGTCGTGTAGTGAATGTTTTAATTGTCATTATCCATTTTTTTTTTATGATTTCAGATTTTTGTGTGTTTAAATGTATCTATTTATAGAAGTGTGTTGTCCTCGTTGCTTTTGTTGGTTGGTAGGCTACATATTTTTGCGATTGGTCGTTTGAGGAGCCCTGATTTCGTTTTAAGGGTTACGACACGAGTCAATCCGTCCGATCCGGGGTGAGTTTCTTGGATTCTCGCTAGGCTCCAACTAGACGGTGGAAGACGTTCGTCTTTGATAATCACCAAATCGCCGATTTTTGGTTCGCCTTCGGTTTTGACCCATTTCGGTCGTTGTTGGAGTCGCGACAGGTATTCGGTGTTCCATTTGCGCCAAAACGTATCAAGGAATAATTGTAGCCGTTTCCAACGATCCAGATATCCCGCCTTCCGCAATGCGCTGTCGCCTTGTGGTATTGTTTGAAGGGGTTCGCCGACCAGAAAGTGTGCTGGCGTGATAACTTCTAAGTCATCGACGTTGTCGGAAAGAGGGCATAAGGGCCTTGAATTCAGACACGCTTCTATTTGTGCCAGAAGCGTGGCGAGTTCCTCGTAGGTAAGCCTCTCGTTGCCGACTACTCTTTCCAAGTGGTACTTGACCGACTTCACCCCGGCTTCCCATAGTCCTCCAAAATGAGGAGAAGCGGGGGGAATGAAATGCCATTCGGTACCTAAATTCGCCAATGTGCCAGCGACCTCGTTCCAATCATGCTGCGCATCCCGTAACATCCTTTGTAGTTCGGCGTTAGCTCCGATGAAATTTGTGCCGCAATCACTATATATTTGGGTGCATACTCCACGTCGTGCCGTAAAGCGTCGGAAAGCTGCCAAAAACGCTCGAGTTGTTAGGTCAGACACCACCTCGATATGAATCGCCTTCGTCGCTAAACAGATGAAAAGTGCGAAATATCCCTTATATGATTTTCCACCGCGACCTTTCCAAGATTTTAATTCGATCGGCCCTGCATAGTCGACGCCAGTGTGGCTAAATGGTCTGGACATTTGTACCCGTGCTGCTGGTAAACTGCCCATCAGCTGCTGCATTTCCTTGGCCTTCTGTCGAAAACAGTCGTTGCACCTGTGGATGTGGTATTTGACAATCCTCTTAATCTGCCCAATCCAGTATGTCTGTCTGATGTAGGCAACCATTTGCTGAATTCCACCATGGAATGTTTTGCCGTGAGCGTCCCGAACTACCAGACCGGTGAAGTGGTGATTCATTTTTAGCATTATGGGGTGCTGCTCCTCATAAGTTAGGGTGGAATTCTGCAGGCGTCCTCCCACACGCAAGATCCCGTGAGCATCGATGAATGCGTTTAGTGCGCACAAGGGTTTTGGTGTTCTGCCCGTTGTTTCCATCTCCAACAGCTCCGTCGGGAACATCTCCTTTTGTGATGCCTTGACTGCGAGGAATGTTGCCGCGGATAAGTCCTGTGGGGTTAGTGGCTCCGATCTCCTCTCATCTTTCGTTCTTCTGCAATTATAGGCGAATCGCAAACACGTAGCTAAAACCCTCGCTACTTTTAAGAGATGAGAAAACCGGTGAACCACCTCACTAACGCTATCGCCGTTTGAGCTGTGAACACAGTGTGCTCTGACTGCACGTCTCTCTACCTCTGTGTCAATGTTTAAGGGCTGTTCAGGAGCCTCAAACTCCCATCGATTATGTAAGAAACGCGGTCCTCTCCACCAAAAGTCCAGTGACTCAAGAGCTCCAGGGAGTACGCCTCGTGATGCTAGGTCAGCGGGATTATGGTGCGTTGGTACATGCCTCCATGCATTAATCGTGGTTAGGCGTTGTATTTCGGAGACGCGATTAGCTACAAACGTGTCCCATTTTGCAGGAGGTGAACGTATCCAGGCAAGCGCAATCATGGAATCTGTCCATGCGTAAGTCGTTTGAACATTCATAACTTCGACAGCGTATTGAAGTAAAGTGGCCAAAATTACTGCTCCACAAAGTTCCAAGCGCGGAAGAGACACTGTCCTCTTACAAGGAGCTACTTTGGTCTTTGAGATGACGAGATGAACATGAATATTGTCATCGCTGTCCAAAACTCGAACATAAGCCGCTGCACCAAATGCTTTCATCGAGGCGTCGCAAAACCCATGCAACTCCACCGCCTTATTATTCTGCATCGTGTTGATCCACCTTGGAATTTTGATGCGTTCTATCAGTGGCAGTTCTCGGCGAAAAGCTTCCCACTGCTCCTTTAACTGCAAGGGGATGGGATCATCCCAGTTCGAACCGAGGCTCCAAAGTTGTTGCATCATCATCTTGGCAGTGATGATACACGGTGAAATCCAGCCAAGTGGATCAAACAATTTAGCTATCGTAGACAACATTGACCTCTTCGTTATTTCTTTAGTATCCGGTTGAAAATTCTGAAAGGAAAATGAGTCACTTATGGGGTACCACTTAATTCCCAGTGTTTTAACATGGTTCAGTGATCCGAACGGAAGCTCAAAATCGATTTCAAGATCTCGCTCCAGTATGTCCTCCACCAACGCTTTCTCGTTACTTGTCCACTTTCTCAAATGAAATCCTGCAGAGGCTAACAATTGACAAGTCTCGTTACGCTTTTGCCTAGCGTCGTCTACAGAATCGGCTCCGCTGATCAAGTCGTCGACGTACATGTCCTCACGAACCACCGTTGCTCCCACGGGAAAATTGTGTTCCTCGTCATCAGCCAACCTTTTCAGGATCCGGATTGCTAAATATGGTGCACTTGCAGTACCAAAAGTGACCGTTTTTAGCTTGTAGGCCTTCAGCGGTGCAGATTGTTGTTCCCTCCAGACGATTAGCTGATAGTAGCGATCACAGGGACTCACCAAAATCTGCCGATACATCTTTTCGATGTCTGCTGTGAACGTCACTCGATGAGTCCTCCATCGCAGAATTATGTCCACAATATTGGATTGTAGTTTTGGACCCACGAGTAAACGATCGTTTAAAGATGTCCCATCCGATGTCTTAGCCGCTGCGTCAAACACAACTCTGAGCTTTGTAGTGGTGCTAGTTGCTTTAAAGACTGCATGATGCGGCAAGAAGTAATGATACGGAGTTTTAAGTGTCACATCGTCCACTAGATCCACTTCCTCCATATGCTGTAGTGTCGAATACTCCCGTATACATGCGCTGTAATCATCATGCAATTTCGGATCTGAGACTAATTTTTTTTTCAACAGGGCAAATCGACGAAACGCGCATTCCTTACTGGACCCCATCGCAGGATGACCTTCCTCCCTAAACGGCAGCTTGACTTGATACCGCCCGTTGGATAAACGTTGGGTATGTCGAACAAAATGTTCATCACAAACGACGTCTTCTTTAGGATCCCTGGTTTGGAACGGCTCCTCCTCCATTTCCCAAAATTTTTGCAGCTCGGAACTCAGATCTGTGAACTGCACGAAACTACGTATATGCTGCGGATTATCTGCTGGAACTTTGTCAAGAATAACCCATCCTAATCGGGTTTTTTGTGCTATCGGAGCGATGTGGTTTTCGCTGCGCAGGATATCTGGAAGGAGTATTTCGGCGAAAACGTCACTTCCAAACAGTAAGTCTACTGGCGCAGGAACATGGAATTCGGGATCTGCAAGAATCAAACCTGAAAGATGTGACCATTTGTCAGGTACCACCCGTTGGGCCGGAAGAAGCCCAGTCAGCGACTTGAAAACGAACGCCCTAACGACGCTCTCAAATGTCGAATGTCGCGATGCAAACATAATGTCGACATAGTTTTGTGTTATGCCACTGCTGACCATCCCCAACCCAGATACCTCGACAAAGGTACGATGCTTTTTCAATTTCAACAACTGTGCTGCAGACTCTGAGATAAATGTGGCTTCGGATCCGGGATCGATCAGAGCACGCAAATCATGGAAACGTCCATCAGCTGACCTAACCCTCACTACGGCTGTTGCTAATAACACCCTTGCTCGTTGTGAAAGTGAATAAAAGGTGTTCACTTGCCTACTCGTCGATGCTTGCTGGTTGTCCATAGGTTGAAAACCCGATGCATTTACATTTACAGCCCCCTGATGCGATTGCCTGGCTTGTGCATGTTGCATCGTTGTTGTTGGCGCATTGTTACCTTGATTGTTGTTGTTGTTATCATGTACATGTAGAAGGGAATGATGACGCTGCTGACAGAAATAGCAATTCTTTATGCTCGGACATTCTCGCGAAATGTGGCCATAGCCGAGACAATTGTCACAAACTCGTGCATTGCGAACTGCCTGTTTTCGTTGAATAGGGTTCATATTAAGAAAACTCTGACATTTCCTCAGCGAATGTTGACCACGTTGACACAGCTTACAGGAAACCACCTCCCTCGTAGAGGCCTTCGCCATAAGAACCCGTGGTGTCTCTGCATGCGACCGATTTTTCGTGCTGTTGGTTGCATCACTCCTTATCCAAGGCCTGGAACTCCCCTTCTGGTCCTGCTGGTCAACCACCTCAAGAGTGCGGAAGCGAGTTTCCAAAAATTCGACGAATTGTTTGTAAGTTGGCAGTTCCTTGAGGTTACCCAACTTTTCTTCCCAAAGCTGCTGTGTAGAAGTTGGAAGTTTATGGAGAAGGACGTAAATCAACACCGCATCCCAATGTTCCACGTGTAACCCCAAATTCGCCAACGCGTGGACACACTTTTGAGATGTATCCAGCAACTCCTTCAGTCCGTTCGCTGATTCCTTGAACAATGACGATTGTCCAAAAAGCAACTTAAGCTGGGCATTGACGAGAACCCGTTTATGGTCGTAGCGCGAAGTTAACAGTTCCCACGCCTTCGCATAATTGCCCGCTTCGCAAGATAGATGTTGCAGCAGACGCTCCGCCTCACCCTTCAAACAGGATTTTAAATAATGCATCTTGTCGATGTCATCTAAAGACGCGTTATTGTGAACCATGGACTGAAATAAACCTTGGAAAGACCTCCATGTTGTGTACGAGCCGCTGCATTTTGGAATATCGATTTCGCGAAGCCTAATTTTGTTGTTGGGTACCGTTGGTTCACCTGATGGTCCGCCAGCCGTCGACGATGATGTCTGAGAGCATTTTTCCAACGCTTCCAGTAACTCAGTACGATACTCCAGGTAAATTTCAGTTATTTGCTCATACACTACTACTAATTCTGTCATTTTCAGATCTGCTTCAAGCCTTCCGCCCCCGACGATTGCCTGATGATAATGCCTAGCGACTCGCATGTTCTCTTCCAACATGTCAAGGCGACTTGCAACGTATGGCTGCAGCTTACGTTTCTTGGCGGCATTCTTGAAACTGGTGAAACTATTTACCACCAAGGTTAAAATGCCCTTTTGCAGCATGCCGCAGTTGTAATTTGTCTCGGCCATTATTATACTCAGATTATATTATGTATTTTATGTATATATGTATGTAGTTTATGATATTATTTTAATAACGAAAAGATAAAAAGCAACACTTACTTGCTTTTGCTGCTAATTGGGATGTTGGCAAATGTTCTTGCAGACTTCGCGGACAAAGAATCCTTAATCCTCTGGACGTTGGACAAAGTTGCTTGATGTTTCCGGCGATTTATGTATTTCACGACGCGTAGAAAAAACGATTTACACACACACAATTTTTATGATTGATATTTGATTAATAGTTGATTTAAGTCTAATGCAACTTTTACAGATAGTCAAATTAATTGCACTCTACAATGCACTTTCTAACCTCTATTGCGAACAAATTTTTTTTTTTTAAAGTTTTTTCTGTTTATACAAATAACCATTAAACACTTAATTATACGCGAAAAAGACTAAACGATTTACTAAGGCTACGAAGGACCAAAATGTTTCGACATGTATTTTTTACTGGATAAAATAAAGAAAACCAAAAAGGAACACAGAAACAAAGGCGTCCACAACGTTATAATATGTCTTTTATTCGACCTCTGCCAGTACACTTATTCCGTAAACTCATTACATTCATTATTTATATAAAATACAATAATACATATTTATATTTGTTCATAGTTCAATGTATCAAATTATTCTATTTTGCTATGACCGGGTGTTCCACATTGTGGATCCTATTGAACTCTCAACAGGGATCAACCAATTCCAACGGAGCTGAAGCAGGAGTGGGACGCGTTTCGCCGAGAGCTTCCACTAATCCAACACATCCAGATCCCCAGGTGGGTCTACACACATAAAACCTGCAAGGCTATCGAACTTCATGGGTTCAGTGACGCTTCAACAGTAGCTTACGGAGCAGCTGTTTATGCGCGGGTCTTGGACAGCCAAGACGCCATACATATGCACCTTTTGTTGTCGAAGACCAAGGTTGCCCCGCTCAAAACAGTAAGTCTTCCACGACTGGAACTGTGTGGCGCACTGATCTTAGCAACACTCTTAAATTACACGGTAGAGACACTAGGATTATCAGCCGTCAAGGTTTACGCGTGGTCTGACTCAACCATCACCCTCGCATGGATCCAAGCACCACCTTCCCGATGGACGACATTTGTCAGCAACCGAGTTTCAGAAGTCCAACGCCTTACCAACACAAACATGTGGAAACACATACCAAGGGAGCACAACCCAGCGGACTTAGCGTCTCGCGGAATAGCGCCGTCAGCGCTAGGAGCAATGGAGCTGTGGTGGAAGGGTCCTGCTTTTCTAAGACAGCAGTGGCATTTCGAAATACCAAACCAACCATCACCGGCTGAAACTGAAGAGGAAAGGCGTGCTGTCAAGACCCATTGTGTGACGAACAGCCAAATGGAGGACGACGTCAGTATCGTTATACAACGATTTTCAAAACTGCTACGGGTCGTCCGAGTCTTAGCGTACTGTCTACGTCTACGGATGAACTGCAGGAAACCTGTAAACTCAAGAGCATTAGGCTCTCTTGACCCGGAGGAATTGCACGCAGCTACTCAGCTCGCCATCAAATCGGTGCAAAGGCAGATGTTTCCTACGGAGTTAAAGGAGTTCAAAGACAAATCTGCAACCCCAAAAAGTCTAAAAACACTCAACGCATTCCTGGATGGACATGGAATCATACGAGTAGGAGGTCGAATCCAGAACTCACTTTTACACTACAATCAACAACACCCGATTATATTACAGCCCAACCACCACTTTACAAGCATGCTTATTCGGCATGCCCATGATCAGACTAATCACGGAGGTCTGCAACAAACAGTGGCATATATAAGGACCGCGTACTGGGTGCTCAACATCAAAAGAACGGTGAAGAAACACATTCACCACTGTCTTAAGTGTTTCAGGCAAAAGGCCCAAAACATGCAGCAGCTCATGGGGAGCCTACCAGCATCACGAGTGCGGATAGTCCGTCCTTTCAGCAACACAGGGGTCGACTACGCGGGACCGATCGAGTTGAAAGCTTGGAAGGGCAGAGGTGCCAAGACCTTCAAGGGATATTTCGCCGTATTTATTTGTCTCGCCACCAAAGCCGTTCACCTAGAAGCGGTGTCCGATTTGACGACGCAGGCATTCTTGGCAGCATTTCGACGTTTCACGGCTCGACGAGGTCTGTGCTCCAACATTTTCAGTGACTGTGGAACAAACTTCGTCGGAGCAAACGCGGAACTGAACCGTATGTTGAAGGACGCAAAACATGACTGGAAGGAAGTCGCCAGAACATTAGCAAATCAAGGGACGAAATGGAACTTTATTCCCCCCGCTTCCCCTCACTTCGGTGGATTATGGGAAGCAGGGGTGAAATCGGTAAAACACCACCTCAAACGAATAGTAGGAGACGAGAGACTTACTTTTGAGGAACTCTGCACGCTTCTTACGCAGATAGAAGCATGTCTGAATTCCAGACCTCTCTGCCCTCTTTCCGACAACCCAGACGATTTGGATGTCATAACCCCCGGACACCTTTTAATCGGCGAACCAGTCCAGATGATAACACAAGGGGACGTGCCAGGCGGTAACGTAAGCTATCTAGACCGGTGGAAGCGTATTCAAACGTTTGCCAATGCATTCTGGCAGAAGTGGAGTGGAGAATACCTTTCCCGTCTTCAGCAGCGTCCAAAGTGGACAAAAATAACTAGCGGGCCGACCGTGGGAGATCTAGTCCTCATAAAAGATGAGAGAACACCACCAACGCAATGGCCACTAGCCCGAATCGCCCAAACACATCCCGGAGCAGACAATTTAGTACGCGTAGTGACACTTAAAACGAAAAGCGGAACAATGAAACGTCCAATCACGAAAATATGCTACCTACCTACGAATAAAACACCAGAAGACAACACAATTATCTAAAAAATACATCCACAACCTTTATAAAACCACTCTAAACCAACAATTGCTACTCACCATAAACAAAACCATAACATAACCTCAAAATTTACAACATTCAAAATTACCTTTACAATAGTGAGAAACATTCAACATCGTCATGAAATTAAACATCACAACACTGATCAACACATGAAGTAAAATCTAAAGAAAAATATATATACATATTTTATTACAAAAAAAAAAATCACCGCACTGTCAACATCAAAAAACAAAAAAAAAAAAAAAACCTCGAATATCGTTAACCGTACAACTCGCACGCACAATAACGAAAAAAAAGCATAGCACACATACTCAATCAATATCCATAAATATACTCGTATGTACTACAGCATTTAAACAATCACAAAAATAACCATTTCTCCTTCGCAACAACACGAAAGATCACAAAAACTATTTTACAAAACGCGATTAATTGGCTAAGGCACTGATCACAATTAATTATACCGATCTGTTTGATTTTAATTAAAACAAAATTCCCGAAACTTGGAGTCAACACGGTAGCCAGTCCGCTTCAAGGGATACGCACAATTTACTACGGTTTCGCGGATGAATGAAAACAACACAACACGAATTACTGCAGTACTACCACAAGGGCGGAAAGAGGACAGCGATATTCATATGAATAATCGACTATAAGATATTATACTTTCACTCACTCCTTTATGTTTCATGTGCAATGAATTGTGTTGTCCTTTTATGAATATGATTCACTAACTATTCTTTTATTTGCATGTTCCATTCCAACTGCAATAACATAAGGGTGATGACACACTGCAGGAGCCATGGCCGGCACGAGGTATTACAATTTGCGAACTCTGTTCACAGGCGGGGAGAATGTTCGAGATCAACACCCAAATAAATGTAACCAAACTTGGTCATACATACCTTATTGACATAATAGTCATAATTGTCACAAATATAAACATAGAATCTTAAAATGTCATAAATGATTCTGAAAAGTCAGTCAGTACAAGAAAAGCAATAAAACAACACCCCTGGCTACTTCCAACACGAAATTTTCTGTCGTTTTAATTTCTCAGTATAAGGGTCACCTTGAGGTCACCTTGAAAAAAGGGACACTGACAATTTTATTCCACCACGGTTTTTTTTTGTACAGAAAAAAAAGTAAAGAAATACAGCGTAAGTAGAGGAACAACTCTCTATGGGCCCTTTATGCTCATGTGTAAATATTTTTAAAATCCGCCCACTGAAACGCCCACATTTTTTTTTTTTTTGAAAATTCAAAGTTTGAGCTAGGGAGCTGAAATTTATAATATATACTCTCTAGGGGCCCTTTATTCTCATGTGTTAATTTTTTTTAAATCCGCCTACTGACACGCCCACAATTAAATAAAACAATTTTATTGAAACACCCAAGTTTGAGCTATTCTAAGGGTATATTATTTTGACGCATAGTTTGTAACATACCTTAATATTGCCCGTAGACCCCTAAAAGTTACTATATTTATGATCAGCATCGATAGTAATGTGGATCTAGTCATGTCCGTCCGTCCGTCCGTCTGTCGGCAAAAATTAGGCCTTTAAACTGGACCTAGAGAGCTGACATTTTAACCATATACTCTCTAGGGTCCCGAAATAATCAAGTTTACGAATTTTTGAAACCCGCCCACAGACACGCCCACAAACTCAAAAAAACCGAATTTTGAGCTAGAAAGCTGAAATTTTATATATGATCTATGACTCCTAAAACCGCTCGGGATAAACAATTTTCAAAATCCGCCCACTGACACGCCCACAAATAAATAAAATAATTTTTTTATACCCTATTCTAAGGGTATATTAATTTTTGAAAATCCAAAGTTTCATCTAGGGAGCTGAAATTTATAGTATATACTCTCTATGGGCCCTTTATGCTCATGTGTAAATATTTTCAAAATCCGCCCACTGACACGCCCACAATTATTATTTTTTTTTTTTTTTTTTAAATTCAAAGTTTGAGCTAGGGAGCTGAAATTTATAATATATACTCTCTAGGGGCCCTTTATTCTCATGTGTTAATTTTTTTTAAATCCGCCTACTGACACGCCCACAATTAAATAAAACAATTTTATTGAAACACCCAAGTTTGAGCTAGGGAGCGTTTTTTTTTTGATAAAATCCTTTAAATGTTATATAACAAAATATGTAGAGCGTTCTTAACAATTCAACCATACTTAGACTTTTGTCACGCCCACTTATGAGGGATAGGAATAAGATTAGGGTATCCAACAGTTCGCCCAAGCAGACTGTAGCCCGTCCCTATGTTTATTTCATTAGAAATCTTACAATTATTTATATATTTCCTAACCATTTTATTCATATATTCCGATACATATTTCTGTTAAGCTTTGCTATACATCTTTGTATTCCACTGTGTCCTCCTCCTAATTTCTCATTGTGATGCTTCTTTATCAATATCTAAATTTCTTTCACACACTCTGTTCTTTTCGGTGGGTTGTATGATATAATGTCTAGACAGTTTTCTTTCTTATGCTTTTGCAGTTCGTTAAATATCTCTTTAAATTTGTGTTCTGATATTATTTCAAAGATTTCATTTTTCTTTGTTAGCGTTCTTTTTTCACAGGCTTTGTTTAGGATAACAATTTTTTCAAGATCAATTTTAAATCTAATTTAGAATTATCATTGTATCCAAGATGTATTCTATCTTTCACTGCAAATATACTTTCTTTATGGATCCCTTTTAAATTCTTTATATTCTCGAGTTGCAAATTCTTAATGTTTCTAGTATCTGATATCGATATGCATTCCCATATGTGGGAATCTTTTTCATGCGTTTTTTTCCTTATTTCTCTACTTCACTGCTATTGTTAGGACATTGTAGTGGTGTCATCTCTTTTAACTCCTCTGAACTTAACTTTATTCTAGATAATGTATCAGCATTTGTATTCATTTTTCCTTGTTTAAAAATATCAAAGTGATAATCTATTAAATCTACTGTAATTCTAGTTAAAGTTACCTCTGGGGTTGCTCCTATACCTCTGTACCCTATTGAAGGAAGTGCATGATCTGGTTTGATTGGCCTGGGTCTATTTCTTTGTTTGTGTTGCAGCTATCACTAATGATCTGTATGGTTCTGTTAGACCATTTGTAAAGGCTGTCATACCTATACCTGATCATTTAACCTTACTATAACCTCTCCATGCTCTTCTCCTTGTTCAGAGATCTGTAACTAATTTAAAGAAGCTAGTAATGTTTCTATGTGAGTTTTGTTGAACTTGTAACAGATTTTAGAATTTTCTTAAAATCGTCGAAATTTATTGGTGTTCTCTCAGTTTGAAATTTATTCCTAAATTTTTAGTCTTTTTGTTGCTCATCTTTAAGAGTGCTATTGTAGAATTCGATTAAACCCAAGTAATTGCTTAAATCTTTATAGTAACTTGAAATTCATTTATAATTTTTGTAGCCGTCACTAGTTCAAAATTTGCCACCTTGTCGGTATTATTAATACTTCTGTCCTGTTGTTGTTCTTCTGCAGTGCTGTTTGGGTCTGTGAGTTTTAAAAACTCTCGAATCGTGTCTACTACCTTGTCAAATTTGTCTTTCAAGTTGTTTATGTCCTTTGTCTGCTGTTTGTGCTATTCGTACTCATGCCGTGTCTATCTGTCTGTTTGTGTTCTGAATGTATTCTGTCGAGTATGTTCTGTGTCGTGCTTTTTTTAGGTTCTTTAATAATTTTTTAGGTTCTTTAATAATCTAAAATGTTAAATTCCATAAATTTTTATTTTTATCTACTTGTTTTTATATATTGCTAATTTAAGGTATGTTTCCTTAGATATTTCTTATAGCATGAATTTATTTTACTTAATGTTAGCAGAATTAATAATAATAATATAAAATAAACTGGTGGGGTTGTCGCTGGTATATTACTTGCTACTTTGTATATACGAGTACTTTATAGTACTATCATCACAGAGGATTTTTTATTTTGGCCTCCCATAGCCAGATGGTGCTTTGAATTGAGCTAGAAGATTTGTGTCTTAACTTTTGTCACCTTCATTTTAACACACTTTGAAAACGAAGAAAAAAAAACAAATAAACAGTTTTGTCTTCCTTTATCGAACCATTCATAATTTCAATCCCATGTTTGTATTTCTATACCCTATTCATAGGGTATATTAATTTTGACGCATAGTTTGTAACATACCTTAATATTGCCCGTAGACCCCTAAAAGTTACTATATTTATGATCAGCATCGATAGTAATGTCGATCTAGCCATGTCCGTCCGTCCGTCCGTCTGTCGGTAAAAATTAGGTCTTTAAACTGGACCTAGAGAGCTGAAATTTTAACCATATACTCTCTAGGGTCCCGAAATAATCAAGTTTACGAATTTTTGAAATCCGCCCACAACACGCCCACAAACTCAAAACAACCAAATTTTGGAAAAAATCGATTTTTGAGCTAGAAAGCTGAAATTTTTTATATATGATCTAAACTGCTCGGGATAAAAAATTTTCAAAATCCGCCCACTGACACGCCCACAAATAAATAAAATATTTTTTTTATACCATACTCTAAGGTATATTAATTTTTGAAAATCCAAAGTTTCAGCTAGGGAGCTGAAATTTATACTATATACTCTCTATGGGCCCTTTATGCTCGTGTGTAAATATTTTCAAAATCCGCCCACTGACACGCCCACAATTATTTTTTTTTTTTTTTTGAAAATTCAAAGTTTGAGCTAGGGAGCTGAAATTTATAATATATACTCTCTAGGGGCCCTTTATTCTCGTGTGTTAATTTTTTTTAAATCCGCCTACTGACACGCCCACAATTAAATAAAACAATTTTATTGAAACACCTAAGTTTGAGCTAGGGAGCGTTTTTTTTTTGATAAAATCCTTTAAATGTTATATAACAAAATATGTAGAGCGTTCTTAACAATTCAACCATACTTAGACTTTTGTCACGCCCACTTATGAGGGATAGGAATAAGAATAGGGTATCCAACAGTTCGCCCAAGCAGACTGTAGCCCGTCCCTATGTTTATTTCATTAGAAATCTTACAATTATTTATATATTTCCTAACCATTTTATTCATATATTCCGATACATATTTCTGTTAAGCTTTGCTATACATCTTTGTATTCCACTGTGTCCTCCTCCTAATTTCTCATGGTGATGCTTCTTTATCAATATCTAAATTTCTTTCACACACTCTGTTCTTTTCGGTGGGTTGTATGATATAATGTCTAGACAGTTTTCTTTCTTATGCTTTTGCAGTTCGTTAAATATCTCTTTAAATTTGTGTTCTGATATTATTTCAAAGATTTCATTTTTCTTTGTTAGCGTTCCTATTTTTACAGGCTTTGTTTAGGATAACTATTTTTTCAAGATCAATTTTAAATCTAATTGAGAATTATCATTGTATCCAAGATGTATTCTATCTTTCACTGCAAATATACTTTCTTTATGGATCCCTTTTAAATTCTTTATATTCTCGAGTTGCAAATTCTTAATGTTTCTAGTATCTGATATCGATATGCATTCCCATATGTGGGTATCTTTTTCACGCGTTTTTTCCTTATTTCTCTACTTCACTGCTATTGTTAGGACATTGTTGTGGTGTTATCTCTTTTAACTCCTCTGAACTTAACTTTATTCTAGATAATGTATCAGCATTTGTATTCATTTTTCCTTGTTTAAAAATAAATATCAAAGTGATAATCTATTAAATCTACTGTAATTCTAGTTAAAGTTACCTCTGGGGTTGCTCCTATACCTCTGTACCCTATTGAAGGAAGTGCATGATCTGGTTTGATTGGCCTGGGTCTATTTCTTACCCTATTTGTACAGCATCTGTTAGCTTTGTTTGTGTTGCAGCTATCACTAATGATCTGTATGGTTCTGTTAGACCATTTGTAAAGGCTGTCATACCTATACCTGATCATTTAACCTTACTATAACCTCTCCATGCTCTTCTCCTTGTTCAGAGATCTGTAACTAATTTAAAGAAGCTAGTAATGTTTCTATGTGAGTTTTGTTGAACTTGTAACTTGAAATTTATTGGTGTTCTCTCAGTTTGAAATTTATTCCTAAATTTTTAGTCTTTTTGTTGCTCATCTTTAAGAGTGCTATTGTAGAATTCGATTAAACCCAAGTAATTGCTTAAATCTTTATAGTAACTTGAAATTCATTTATAATTTTTGTAGCCGTCACTAGTTCAAAATTTGCCACCTTGTCGGTATTATTAATACTTCTGTCCTGTTGTTGTTCTTCTGCTGTGCTGTTTGGGTCTGTGGGTTTTAAAAACTCTCGAATCGTGTCTATTACCTTGTCAAATTTGTCTTTCAAGTTGTTTATGTCCTTTGTCTGCTGTTTGTGCTATTCGTACTCATGCCGTGTCTATCTGTCTGTTTGTGTTCTGAATGTATTCTGTCGAGTATGTTCTGTGTGGTGCTTTTTTAGGTTCTTTAATAATTTCTCTAAAATGTTAAATTCCATAAATTTTTATTTTTATCTACTTGTTTTTATATATTGCTAATTTAAGGTATGTTTCTGTTTTTGTGTAATCAAATGTTTTTGTGTAATCCTTCGCTGAATTTTCCAATTTAAATTACTCACTTTATTTCCAATCTCAAATCTCTTCTAAAAACTCAATCAAATTAAAACACGTCCTTTTGTACTTATGAACATATGTATTGTTGTCATTCAAAGGGTAATCATTAATAAATTCACTTCAACATTCTACCCCCCCCCCCCCCCCCCCCCCCCCCGTGAACTCTGTTCGCAACGAGCACCATTATCATCATCGAACAGATCTTATTGAGGTAATAATATGGACGTCCCTGACTTCAAAGCTCCAACATAATCGCCAATTTACTATTTCCCTCGTTTTGCTTGAAATTGTTATCATTATCTTCTTCTCTGCGAATATATAATTGTATTGATTAATAAAGGAGACAAACATAAACAATAACAAGCATAGGTACAAAAAAAACATGATAGCTATCTCTTTTGCCCTAACGTAGATAATATTTCTCGGCTTGTAATCGTTATCAGTTGTTGGCATCGGCGTCGCTCGGTTGTTTTTTTTGTTGAATAAAAAGTTTGTTTTTATTTAATTTGCGTTTGCTCAGTCGGGTTGAAATTAAATTATATAATTATATTGTGTTGTGTTGTGTTATGTAATTTCAGGTGAGTACCTAATTTATATTGATAATGTTTTCATTTTGTGTTGAATGTTTCATTTTCCATTGTGTTTCAATGTAAACATGTTACTATGAGTGTGTGGATATGTGTGGTATATGGCATGAATGAAATTTGTAGATTGAGTGCAAGTGTTGAGTAGAAATTGTACTAGTGATGTGACTTTAGTGCTTTCGTGTTGTATTCGTGGGAAAATAGTACTATTTAGTATTATTTCGTTTTAATATTAATATATTTCATTTTGTTTTAAAATGGTGTATTATGTGATGTGTATTTGATTAATTCATGTTATTCATGTTATATTTATGTGTGTTTGTTTAAATTATTGTGTTTTCTACGTTGCATGAATTTGAAGGTAAGCGGCATAATTTGTTGATTGGTCGTTTTAACTCGCCATTAGGAGTTTTTAGTGTTACGACGCGTACCAAATTATCAGCTCCGGGATGTAATGCTATGACACGTGCCAAACTCCATTTCGAAGGCGGCAACCTTTCGTCCTTTATTAAAACCAGGTCCCCATTGGCAATAGCATCCGACTCCTCATTTAGCCATTTCGGTCTGTGTTGTAAACGTGTGAGATACTCGCTGCTCCAACGCTTCCAAAAGGACTGCATAATTGCCTGTACCCTCTTCCATCGATTCAAATGGGCAACCTTGTCGATTGCATACTCCGGTTGTGGTGCGGTGATGATGGCTTCTCCTATTAGAAAATGTCCTGATGTTATCGCGTTTAGGTCCGACTCCGACTTCCTATGGATTAAAAAACTAAGCTGATTTTCATCATGTGTGATGCAGTGTAACCTCGTAAATCGCATCCCTTCGTTGGTCTCCAATGAAGCGGGTTGAGCGGGAAAAGGAATATTGCAAGACTGGCGAAGGAATTCTGGCCCGTTCCACCAAAATTTGTTTCCGACGAGCGAGGAGGGAAGTACGCCACGAGACGCAAGATCTGCTGGGTTGTGTTGGGATGGAATACGTCTCCACATATCGCACTTAGTGAGCCTTTGAATTTCCGCAACTCGGTTGGACACAAACGTTTCCCATCTCGAAGGAGTGGCTGTAATCCAGCATAAAGTGATAAGCGAATCCGTCCATGCAAACATCCTGACATTTTGAAATCCTAGTGCTGTAGATGTCTCGTTCAAAAGTTTTGCTAGCATGACGGCGCCACAAAGTTCCAAGCGTGGTAGCGTAATCTTTTTTAAAGGCGCAACCTTTGTTTTGGAAATCAACAGATTCATGTGGATCCTGTTCTCCTCGTCCAGCACTCGCAGGTAAATTGCCGCTGCATAAGCTTTCTCGGAAGCGTCACTAAAAGCATGTATTTCCAGATATTTGCTCTTGCCGTGTACCTGGATCCACCGAGGAATGCAGATCTACTCAACAGCTGGAAGATCTTCCCGGAAAGCAAGCCATTCTTGCTTCAGCTCTGGCGTAATGGGTTTGTCCCAGTCCAAGCCTCGTGACCAAAGTTCCTGCATCATCAGCTTCGCCTTCACAATACACGGTGAAATCCACCCGAGTGGATCAAAAAGCCTGGCAATCGTGCGTTTGGTGACTTCGGCCTCTCCCAACTCGACGTTCTGGAACGAGAATGAGTTGCTTAACGGTTGCCACTTAATGCCGAGGGTTTTGACGTGTGTGTTGGCTGAGTCAAACGGCAATGAAAAGTCGACTTCGCAGTCTGACGGTGGACGATGTTGCAGAAGATCCAAGGAATTACTGGTCCACTTTCGTAAGTTAAAACCTGCTGATGATAACATTGATCTTAACTGTTCTCTCTTTTCTAGGGCTTCTTCAACTGTATCTGCTCCGGTGATAACGTCATCCACGTACGTGTCCTCACGCAAAACAACGGCAGCCTTGGGAAAATTTGCTTCCTCGTCGTTCGCCAGCTTGTGAAGCGTCCGAATCGCCAAATATGGAGCAGATGCAGTACCAAAGGTAACTGTGTCCAGTCGGTAAAGCTTCACGGGCTGCTGTGGATCATCTCTCAAGTATATCAGCTGATAGTAGGCATCCTGTCTGTCCACGAAGATCTGCCGATACATTTTTTCCATATCAGCCGTAAACGTATATTGATGCTTTCTCCAACGCTGAATGATATTTAAAACATCGTTTTGTATTTTAGGACCTACTAGCAGATGATCGTTCAGCGAAGTACCATCGGAAGTTTTGACTGCAGCATCGAAGACAACTCGCAACTTGGTAGTCGAACTCGCTTCCTTGAATACAGCATGGTGCGGAACAGCATAATGGTAAGGAGTTGAAAGTATTGTGTTGTCCTCTTCTTCAAGTAGCTTCATGTGACCTAGTTGAATATACTCCTTTATACAATTCGTGTAGTCTTCTTTCAATGTGGGGTTGTGCAGAAACCTTCTCTCCAACTGATAGAATCTCCTTAAAGCTCCGTCCAAAGATGTTCCCATTGCCGGGTAACGCATCTCCTTAAAGGGCAGCCTGACCTGAAACCTTCCATTGGGCATCCGCTTGGTGTTTTCCACAAAGTGTTCCTCGCATATTCTATCTTCTTGGGCATCAAAATTCTGGAATGGCGATTCCTCAATTTCCCAAAATCTTTGCATTTGAGAGTCCAGATCAAAAACCTGCATGAAGCTTCGAACAGGGGTCGATTCCAACCGAAGTTTGCCTATAAGGATCCATCCAAGCAAAGTGTTTTGGGCTATTGGTGACATGATTTCATCATTTCGGATGATTTCTGGCAGGATGATTTCCGAATAGACGTCACTTCCCAGAAGTATATCCACAGTGGCGGGTTTGAAGAAGCACGGATCAGCCAATCGTAGACCATTGATGTGATCCCACTTCCTAATTGTCAGTTCCTTGGCCGGAAGAAGCCCAATCAGTGATTTAAAAACGTAGGCTCGTGTCTTAGTCACGAAGTTCGAGTGGTTTGACCCGAATGTTATGTCAACTGAACTATGACATGTACCACTGCTGACCTTCCCCATCCCTGACACATTCAAAAAACTACGACGACGTTTGAGTTGTAACGCTTGAACGGCATCCTCAGTAATAAAAGTGGCTTCTGAGCCCGAATCAATTAAGGCACGAAGATTTATAAAAACTCCCCTTGAGTCCCTAACCTTGATTACAGCAGTAGCTAAAAGGACCTGAGTGTTTTCATACTGTATAGAGTGACAGGATCTACATGCCCCTGATGTTGTCGGCTCCTCAGTCCCGGTTGGTTGAAAATTCGATGCAGAGGGGTTAAGGGGGTGGTTAATTGTACTGATTTGATATGAGTTTGTGTGAGTATTTGCGTGTGGGGTTTGATTAATGGACTGTATTCTATTGCTATTGTGTGGTGTATGGTTTGAGTCAGAGATTTGATATTGTGTAGAGTTTGGTATATTGCAGGGATTAGTGTGTTGTGTAGGGTATGAGTGTGAGTGTGAAATGGGGTGCTGATTGATTGAATTATTGTTGAAATGGAGTAACGAATTGTGGTTTTGCTGGCAATAATAACAACGCATTTGGCTAGGGCATTGGTGGGTGGAATGGCTATAAGCCAGACAGTTTTCGCAGACGCTAATTTTTTTTACGATGTTGTACCGCTCCGAGATGTCCATTTTCAAAAATTTGTTGCATTTCCGCAATGAATGTTGGCCTTTGTTGCATACTTTGCAACTAAATTGCTCCTTTTGACGATTTTTTACGTGAAACGCAACCTTTGATGTGGCATTCTTACTCGATGGTTTCTTCTGCTGCTCCAAGACCTCCAGTGTCCGAAATCTGGTTTCCAAGAAATCCGAAAAGTCGGTGAATGTCGGCAACTCCTTGCTTGAACCCAGTTTCTTCTCCCATAATTGTTGTGTTGAACCTGGAACTTTTTGCAACAAAATGTAAATCAATATTGAATCCCAGTGCTGCACAGGGAGACCTAAGTTTTTAAGGGAATGTCGACACTCGGTGGAAACATCCAGCAAATTCTTTAAGCCCAATGCACTTTCATTATGCAAGACTG
This sequence comes from Portevinia maculata, assembly GCA_949715645.1. Taxonomy (NCBI): domain Eukaryota; kingdom Metazoa; phylum Arthropoda; class Insecta; order Diptera; family Syrphidae; genus Portevinia; species Portevinia maculata. Next base: position 145,169,035 of record OX454527.1, on the reverse strand, counting down.
CCTGACCAAAAAAAACCTTGAATTGCGCATTAACTAATACGCGCTTATGATCATAGCGTGATGTTAAAATTTTCCACGCCATCTCATAGTTCCCCTTTTCGATTGTTAAATGTTGAAGTAAACGATCAGCTTCACCTGTCAGACAAGATTTGAGATGATGAAATTTCTCAATCTCAGTCAACGATTCATTGTTGTGAACTAGCGAACAAAACGTGTTGTAAAATGATCTCCATTTTTCGTAGCTTCCAGCGAATGTTGGCAAAGCGATGTTCTGCAACCGGATTTCGGAACGTGAAGATGTAGTGCCGACTGGTTTCTTGTCCACATCCTCCTTATCCAACTCGTTCAGCAGCTCCGTTTTGTACTCCATGTACATATCTCTGGCCAGCTTGTTAATTGTTAAGGTTTGGCCACAGGGGCTTCTTCGGAGTAGTGGAGGAGGACGGTGGCACGCTCGCGGTTGCACGGCTATCGCTCGTCGGACGGGGGTAGTTCTTGTCACCCCTCACACTAAACCACCTGCTCACAAACAAAATTATTCGTGCCTGAGAAAAAAAGGAAGAAGATAGGCAGAAAACTAAATCGGACGGACAAAAAAGAAAGGAAAGAGAAACGAAGAGAAAGATAGGACAGAAGAAAAGGAAAATCTCAATACCTTTGCCCTACCAAGGAGAGAGTCCAGGAAGTCAGATGCAATTTTCACTACCCTAACTATGCTAACTAATCCTATTTTAACCTAAAACGTAAGAACTAAACCTTATCATCTATCCCTAATCTAACTTATATCTAACCTAAATCTAGACTCCTTTGCATCAACTGCCTCCTGAGGTCGCTCCCTGGTGAGGTTCGTCTCGTTCCTGAGACATGCCAGATGATGTTGGCTCTGGCTCGGCCTACCCACCCTATGTGTCGGACGACACTCCTTTGGCTATCTCTCTGGCCGAAAACAACGAGAGATAGCCCCTTTACCAGATTCCAGTCACTCGTACGTCAAATGTCCTGGTAGAGAAGAGTTTGTACGTCGTCACGTCCTGTCCTCATGTCCGTCGGTCGTCTACGTATTGTTCACGTCATGGCACAAGCGGAAGGACGGCCTTCCCAATTACTCCACACACCAAACCACACTTGTTTCTACTCCATTAAAACACGCGAATGAACTCACTTGAAAAATCCACTATAATTCATTTATAAAACTACAACTACGTTAAAATTAAATAAGAAATCCAATGGATACCGGAGTTCTTAGGAGTGAATATCCTAAACTTACAACTAATATATATAATTTGGCTTAATTCCTGCCACAAAAAGGAAAGTATATAAAAAAAGACTTACGGCTTATTAATTCGTCGTCCCTCGTCGTCCTGCCGGCAGCACTTGGAGCGATGATCTCTGCAAAATTCAATATTGTTTGGGCTCTACCGCTTTTTTTCCGCGTATTCACCACCACTAGAACACTTTATCCTTACAAATTACTTTACTTAATGAGTTTAAGTAAAAAAAAAATCAATAAAACTAATCAAAAAAACTTCAAAGAAAAAAAAATTTAAACTACTATGCTAATACTATCTTTTAGTTTGTTCACTAATTCACCTTTTGTTTCTTCCAATTCACTTATAATCTTATTGATTAGCAGGGGCTATACCCAACTAGTGCGGTGTGGCTGACTGCAAGCGGAGCGCCTATACTGTGTTGACCTTTCAAGGGCGAAGTGTTTTGCTCTTTGTTTCGTCCTTGGCTATTGTCCTCAACGCCGGTATTGTGCCGTGGGCAATCTGACACAGCTAAGTATACGCCCAATTGTGGACTCTGTGTTCGATTTACCGGATTTACCGAACCCCGGACAAAAGATCAGCAGAGGTGAGGGTCGTCCTTCGACTTAATGCCCCAACCCAATACCTAGTGGAAACATTAGTGTAGTCGCCGGCTCACAACTAGATCTTTATAAAATAGCCTACCTCTGCTATGGTTTTTATTTAATATTTCCAATTTGGTTTCGGTGCTTTGGGTTTCCCAAGCTTACTTATGTACGTCTGTACCTAGGATGTTTTACGGCGGTTAGTATATTTTAGCTTTTATGTCTCTTATTTATTTCTAATTCACCTATATTTTAAATTATCTTTTTTTTTTTTGATGAAGCTTATATTCACAATCACTTTGTATGTTCTCCGTTGTAATTTGTTTTATTTTAGCGGATATTCGTCGCGAACAAACTTTGCTAACCAATAAAACTCTCACTTTGCATTACTAGTTACTAGCGCAGTTGGATTAAAATCGGACAATGACCCTTAACCGACCTTTCTCAACAAAATTTAAATTTCTATGTATAAGCTACATACATTATTAGCTATACTTGTCTCTATCCGCTGGTATAGACTCCTTATCAACCATATCTCTAGCAACATGTTGACCACTTCTTACTTTACATAAGCATAATACAAACAGCTACTTATTCATAACACTAAAATACATCATACGTAATCTTAATCTATATTGCATTTTCCTAATCCTAATATTGCACTAATCCTAATTGATTTAAAATCCTATCACAGTTCGTATACCAATCTTTTAAAAATATGTAACTACTTAAACTTAACCCTACCTTATCATACCTATTATTGCAACATCCCATTCAACGATTCCACTTAATCGATAACCCTTGAAATTGAAATTATCTGCTAGGTGCGAGCAGCCAAGCAGGTGTAACTTGTGCACTGAGTGAGTGCATTTCAGTTTTGTGTTAACTAAATGTCATTATTTTTATTGCAAAGTTTTGTTTTGGTTCGTGTAATGTGGTGTGGCTTTGGATTATTCAACTTGATCGTCAGGTAAGTGTAATTTTTATGTTTATTGTATATTATTTATTGTGTCCAACCATTTAATGATTTCTCATTTCTAAATTTTATGTTGGTGTACGAAGGAAGAAGATAATCCGAAGTGGAATGTGAATCACATTCAACGCAGCCAACCCTTCACGTGCTGGTGGTGGATGTTCATCAAAAAAAACAAAATCTACGGAATCTTCGGTGAAATGACTTCAATCTACAGGTAAGTGCATACTTGTGCTCGTCTATAATAAACCATGTCTATCATTTGTACTTGGAATTTCCAAATCGAAATAACATTTTCTTTTTGGGTCGGGTAAAGACAGGTACAATTGAGTTGCACATTTCTGTGTTTGTATGTGCGTGTTGTTGTTGTAGATTTCGTTTCTTTGACTTTTTATTCTGTTTGGTTTCTTATTATTTATTTTATATTTCAGGATTCTACCAAGATTTATTAGTGACTTTGTAGGAGACAGCCTAATACGCCACCTTAAAGCACGAGAGTACAAAATTTCGGCAATACCCGAAACACTCAATACCAAATGCAATCGATATCCATGGCATTCAAATCTGGTTCAACTCTAAATTTCACACGATCCAGCGAACGCACCCATTTCTTGTGGATGTTAAGTTCACACATGTCAGCCAACGTAAGAATGAAAAAGTTAAAGAAATTGCAGACGGGCGGACGAGTCCGCCATATTTTTTTTGTGTCCAGAAAATAAAAAGTATATAAGGGAATACAAATCGTGCAAGCGTCCTCTTTTCCTGTTTGTTCGAGTCATCGACTTTGCCTGGCCACTTGACCTTTTTCATCAAGTGGCGGCCAGCCAGAAAACCCATATCGACGTGTGCCGATTGGTACAAAGGCCGTGGATGAAGTAAAAAACCACCGTATGCACCTGTGAAAGGAGACGCATAACTCCGACAGTGGGAATCCACGTCGCCTAAACAACATCCAACGGGCGCATCACCAACAAGTAGTGCGAGACAAGACGTTTCTTTCGCCTTCTTCGGAGGACCGCCGCAGCAGCAGCGTGAATACTTTCTGCGAGTGCAATTCAAAGCGCTCCCATCACTCACACGCCAAAATCCACGTTGCAAAGCGATGGAAATTCCCCTAGGCATTGTGATGAGCACCTGCGAATGAGATCCAAGATCGTCGTCGATTTCACCAATTCGTGAAAACCAACAGAGCCAGCCCAAGCGAGCGTTTCGACACACACCCATCAACCAAAGTGTCCAACGTCGACCGAGGCGAATAATTCCATCAAAGGCTAGAGCAAGTAAGCCCAACACAATTATATGGCTAGAGCAAGTAAGCCCAACTCCTCAAAGGCTAGAGCAAGTAAGCCCAACCCCACCTATACAAAGGCCAGCAAGAGGCCCACCATAGAGCATCACACCATCCAGATCCTAAACATCAGTGTAATAGTGTAACCCCTTCAATATAAAAAAAAATATATATATAAAAGAAAAAAAAAGATTAAAGTAAATTAACTGCCCCTCAGTGAAAAAAAAAAACAAGAATAAAAGATAAAGAAAATTGAGGTTGTGTAAATTTAGATCTCCATCTCCTTTAAGTGCGTTCTTTTAACTTGGCTAGGGACGATCTATTCCCTTCATTCAGAGTAGCTTTATTTGAGTGTAAAGATCTTCATAGTCATTGATGTAAAAATAATGAATCTTTCATCCCCTAATCATTTGAAATTAGAATACAAAAAAAAAATCCGCCGAAAACCCTCAATGCTGTGCACAACATCGTGGATGGATCGACGTAACAATATGATAACTTGGTGAGTTAAAAAAAAAATAAATTATTTTTTTTCATTTACATCAATCTTTATGAAATATTCTTAGTTTGCCATTAAACAATTTGTAAAGTCAAGTAAGAACATAGAAAAGAAAAGTGCACACAATTTACATTGTAGGAATTACATATTTACATATAGAAAAGTAAGGTAAAAGGGAACAAGTCAGAACAACGCCATCTGACCTAGATTAAATTAAGTGGCATACTATAAGAGCAGCCGAAGACACGAACCAGAGTCAGCGAAATACCGATTCGCTCACCTCCGGTGTATTACACAACACCACTAAAATTTGCACCAGACAAAGGTATAACACAAAATTATCTCAGCTCCCAACCTGGGATGATAAAGATAGCTAAGATGGAAGTGCTTCGCCAATGCGACACGAAGGTGTTATACATTTAGAGCAAGAAAAGAAAAGTACATACTAAGAATACGTATGACAGTTATTGTTTGTTGTAGTTGTATATGACTATAAGGTTAATTGACTTAATACATTTTCAGTAGATTTTTCATATTAAGATAGTGAACCTTATATATATATATATATATATATATGTATTTATGTATCGATATTCGCATCCAGACGATGCAGTATAGTAGTAGATTTTATTTGTAATAAATACCATGAAACTTTATAACGAATTTAAAACGAAACTGGTTTATATTTCTATGACACAGTGACACCATGGACATATGGTAGAGATTTGATAGGTGCAGGGGGAAGTCATGTTGCTCACCGGTCGATGATTACATCATGAAGAGGTGATCCTTTACAGGTTTACCTGAACAATAAGGGGTCTTTGCCATAATTTGAGTGAAGGCGAGGACCAAGGAGTCATGACACCCTTCAGGGTTAAGTGACAGAGGGAGGGAATTAATTCACTCAGGGGCCATTCACCATCTTCGTCCCCTCTCTTTTCCTTTTTGTTTGGCTTTGTGGCCCTTTAAGAACTAGAAACTTAGTGTGAGATATGGATACCGACGTGTATTTATGGGTATATATTGGAAAAATTATTATTTTAGAACCAGGCATGAAATATGTGCGGTCTGTTGAGAGACAGGTGCAAGATCCCACCCCGTTCCGGCGAGCTAGTTCGTGCATGTGCAAGCATGCCTACAGCACCTGTTGTCTTAACAACCCCTCAAGTATACCATTGAGGCATTCATGGAGTCTGTGGCCGGAATGTATTAATGGCTTAACATCTTTTCTGAATTGTCGCGGTTGTATCATGAGTCGTGAGGGCTGATGAGATGACCTATAAAATCTTCGTACCTTCCAGTCTATCATTAGGCAGGAGTGTAGTGATGAACATGCCACCGGTGGTGGATGAAGAGATGTATACGTAGTAGTCTTTGCGTGAATCATATGACGATGCGAAAGTGTCTTGGTCATGTGCGATAATCAGTGTATGGAGTTCATGTTCCAATACTAACAATAGCTGGCTACCGCTTTACTTCTCCGCCGGAATTTCTACATGTTTAATATTCAGTTCAATGCTTGAGGGTGACATCTAAATCCGATCAATCGTTAAACAATTATTACACAGTTGGCACCGAAGGTGACGTTTGTTACACAGATGGCGCCGAACGTGATGATTGTTGAGCGGTTGTTACAACTTAAACAACGGAAATGTTGTACTCCGCTCCGAAGTTTCATCCATGTCCTATTGACGGAATAGTCGCGGCATTTCATCGACGTCACAGGTAATAGACGTATATTTTTTTTTTTTTTAATTTTATAGTTTTTCATATGGGCCCCCTTCGGGTAGGGGCTAGAATTTACCCGAGGTAGGCATGCCTGTCGTAAGAGGCGACTAAAATCCAACCTCCGTATACCGAGCGTATAGTGTATACAAAAAATGCAATGAACAAAACGAAACGATTAATTACCCCAGGTGGCAGTCCAGCTTTACTGGAAAATCCACCCTCTTCGGAGGTCGGCTCTACGGATTCTGGGGAGAGCCGCTTATTGCAATCCATTGACCCTTTTATTAAAAGTTCAAGGGTATCTCGATCACCTCCATCAAGATCGAATAACCTCGGGAAAAGAAGTCCGCCGGGAGCGCCAGCGCGTGAAAAACAGGACTCAGTGAAAAATACAAGTTTTGAGGAAGAAAATAAAGCACTCCGAATCAAGCTTAAGGAAATGGATCTACTCTATCAAGATCTTAAGAAAGAGATAGATCTGTTAAAAGAAGAAAATAAGGTCCTAAGGAACACTTATTTGCAGAAAGAACGCGAATGTACTCCTCCACGCCTAGCTAGTCCGGAATACCACACCGACGAAGAAGAGCTAGCACGCGAAACGAATCGGGTCCCTAAGAAAAGTCCTACTAAAAAAAGGAGAGCTGGTTCTTCGCCCGAAGTCGAGTCCCCAAAAGAACAAAAGCGTAAAGTACCGCAAGAAAAACAACTCAAAGCGCAAATTCTCGCACCGCCTCCAATAAATGTCGTTGGTGCAACGGAGTATAATAAGTTGCACAGCCTCCTTAAAGGAACGTTAAAATCGAAACTTAAGGTCACATCTTTGAGGAATAATGCGTGGAAAATTAACGTTGATAACCACGAAGACTACCGGGCAATTTCCCACAAGTTAAATGCCGAGAAGTTCCAGTGGTATACTTTCGAAATAAAGTCTGAAAGGCCACATCGTGTTGTAGCAAGGGGACTCCACCCCTCATGCACCAAAGAAGAGGTTATTAACGACCTCCAAGCCAAAGGGTTTAAAATTCTTGATGCCGTTAATATCATCAAGAAGGAGAAGCAACAAACGGAAGAAGATAGGGATATAATGGTAAGGCGTGGACTTCCGCTCTTTATGCTTACCTTCGATAGGTCTGATAACATCGAAGATATATACCGAATTAAATCTATAGTAAATATTGTGGTAAAAATCGAGCCTATGCGTAGAAATTCGAAAATTATTCCACAGTGCAAACGTTGCCAAGAATTTAATCATACGCAAATGTATTGCAAAAAAGAGCCGCGATGTGTGAAATGCGCCGGAAATCACTTTTCCCAAGACTGTAGAGGAAATAAAAAATCCTCCGCTACCTGTGCTAATTGTAAGGGAAAGCACCCGGCAAATTATAGAGGTTGTGAAGTAGCTAAGGAGTTGCAAAAACGGAGAGATGCGTTCCTCAAGCCTCAAAATAGGAATACAAAACCGTTAGCCAAGCCGAAGTCTAAGACTGCCCCGGAGGTAGTAGGCAATACAAAACCTCCGGTTCAAGAGCGCAAAAATGTCAGAGAAAGAGAGACAACAGAAAAGCCCTCAACCTCTGTTGTCAAAAGAAACGCTATTGAAAAGTTACCATCAGGAAAGCCATCGAATAGTGGCCCTCGGACAGCCAGAGTGCAGACATACGCTCAGGCCGCGGCATTCGAAGGAGCAAAAAACGTTGAAACTTCGCCGGACCCTGTTTCTCTCGTTTTCTCAGTTATTCTCGAGAAACTTGACGAACAAAGTAAAATAAATAAAATTATTCTCGATCGGCTGGTTAAGCTCGAAAATAATTCATTTAAAACGCGCACTTCAAATACAACATGAATGAAAAACCAATGTTAAAAATATGCACTTGGAATGCAAACGGACTTTTGCAAAAACTTGACATATTGGAAATATTCATACGTGAGAAAGATCTTGACATTTGCTTGATATCTGAAACTCACGCAAAAAAGGGATCGAATCTAAAAATAAAAGGATATAATGATTTCCACGCTTGTCACCCTTCGGGAAACGCGAGAGGTGGATCATCATTGTTTATTAAAGACTGCATTGAGCAATACGAAGACCTGAAGATAGAGCTTGAAACTATGCAACTGTGCACGATTCGAGTAAAAAATAGTCAGCGTACTCTTAGAATTTCATCTATCTACTGTCCACCGCGTTCCGCGCTTGAAAAAAGTGATTACACGAACTTGCTTAAATCGCTCAAACCAAATTTCATTATTGGCGGCGATTTTAATGCGAAACACACGTTCTGGGGTTCTAGATACATCTCGCGAAAAGGTAGAATGTTCTATGGGGCAGGTATGGGGTACAGTTGCGATTTCCACTCGACGGGCAAACCGACCTACTGGCCAACTGATACTTCAAAAATACCTGATCTGATAGATTTTTTCGTCGTGAAAGGAATAACTACCAACCGCATTAAAATTGAAGAGAGCTTTGATCTGTCATCTGATCATTCACCGGTTATTTTAACATTGAGCGTAAAACTAGCCAATAACCTAGAGCCAGCGAGATTAACTGGTAGATCAACTAACTGGGAAGGCCTTAGGAACGAAATTGAAGAGAATGTTGAACTGAGCGTTCCACTTACGACACCCTATGAACTTGAGGTTGAAGTTGATCGCTTCGTTGAGATCGTACAGCTCGCCTCCTGGAATAATACGCCTAATCCAAGAAAAACGCCGGCTAAATACGGCTTACGATATCCACAAGAAATAAAAGAATTGGTCAACGAAAAAAGGAAGGCGCGTAAAAAATGGCAACAGAGTCGCGCTCCGCAACATAAAGCACATTTGAATTATTTGTGCAATTTGTTGAAGACAGCTATTAAGGATTTTAAAAATCGGGCGATAGGTTCCTACCTTGAAAATTTAACAGCGAAAAAAGATTCCAATTATTCACTTTGGAAAGCTATAAAAGGCACCAAAAGGCCTAAAATCCCCGCGCCGCCAATTAAAATAAATCAAAATGAATGGGCAAGGGAAGATAAGGAAAAAGCGGACGTTTTTGCCGCCCATCTAGAAGAAACCTTTAAACCGTACGATGGTCAAGCGATCCACGACAATATTAATAGGACGGAATTACTACCTGACAATTTAACACTCACAAGTGCAACGCTAAGGGAACTAAAACTTGAAATCGAATCTCTAAAACCTAAGAAAGCTCCTGGTTATGATTTGATCACTGGAGAAGTTCTCAAAGCCCTACCAAGAAAAGCATTAATTAAGCTTCTTCAGATTGTAAATGCGGCACTCAGACTAAAACACGTGCCGAGCCAATGGAAAGTTGCGGAGGTCATAATGGTTTTAAAACCAGGAAAACCGCCAAATGAAGTAAAATCATATAGACCAATTTCCCTCCTTCCAGTGATATCCAAAGTTTTCGAGAGAATACTATCAAGACGAATACAACCGGTTATAGAAGAAAATAATCTTATCCCTGACCACCAGTTTGGGTTCAGAACCAAGCATTCGACGATTGACCAAGTGCATAGAATTACTGACGTAATCGAGAAAGCATTTGAACAAAAAAAGATATGCTCAAGCGTATTCCTTGACGTCTCACAAGCCTTTGATAAGGTGTGGCACGACGGCTTAAAATTTAAATTACGACAAGTTCTTCCCGTATGCCTATATGATATTCTAGAATCATATCTCGGGAATAGACTCTTCCGTGTTAGAAATGGGAACGAATACTCGGAGCTTAAAGAAATTTCGGCATGCGTACCGCAAGGTAGCGTCCTCGGGCCGCTTCTCTATCTCTTATATACACGCGATATACCAAGAGAAGATGAAACTACCCTTGCTACGTTCGCCGACGACACCGCTATCCTTGCAGTAGGTAATACAATTGAAGAAACGACTGCAAAACTACAAATCGCACTGAATAAGGTAAATTAATGGACGAGGGACTGGCGGATCGCCCTCAACGAAACTAAATCTGGTCACGTGAATTTCACGTATAAGAAAACTAATGACTTGCCAATTTTCCTAAACATGTCCCGAATACCCTTTGCAAACGAAGCCAAATACCTGGGAATGACTCTCGACGCAAAGCTAAAATGGAGTTCGCACGTGAAAATGAAACGTAAAGAACTCGATATCAAATATAGAGAAATGTACTGGTTACTCGGAAAACATTCCCAGCTCAGTACCGAGAACAAACTGCTTTTATACAAGCAAGTGCTAAAGCCGGGTGGACCTACGGTATACAACTTTGGGGTTGTACCAAGAAAACAAATGCCAATATTTTACAAACATTTCAAAATAAAGTGCTTAGAGAAATTGTACAAGCACCATGGTATATTAGAAACGACGATATCCACAGGGATCTCGGAATTCCAACAATCGAAGCTGAAACTAGAAGCTTCGCGAGAAAGCATAGAAACCGACTAATCGGACATACCAACAATACAGTCCGACAAATCTTGGATGAGAGCAATTTATTGCGCCGACTACAAAGAACGAAACCGTTCGACTTGGCAAGACAAGATTAACCGCGCCTAAATTGCGGAACATGCAGGATCTTTCATTGGAAAGTAACCTGTCAAAAGTTATTATTTCGTGATAGAAAAATTGCTTGATAAGTTATATCTTAGTTGCAGTATCCATCAATCTATCGAAGGGAGGTGTTTTTAGTCAGTAAAAATCTGACACTACTATGAGCACGCGCTTGCTATTCTCATAGTGTCTTTGGAAGATCTTCACCTACCCTCTTACAAAAAAAAAAAAAAAAAAAAAAATATGGGCACTAATTGGATTTATTTCCTTTTAGGTAGGCTGAATGAATTTCACCCAAGGTGGGAGGCATGAACCCGTAACAGGATCGACGGCGGTCGGCGAGTGGTCACGAGCCTACCGACCTCGTAGAAACGAGGGTCACGGGCGAATATAGGCTGCCTTTGTTTATTACACCGCGAGTGTGGTCCCGTCTCTGTGCCGAACGTGTGGCAAGGGCCTACGCCTTGAGACGTCTCCAAGCCGGGCATCTTTGGTGAGTTTTTTTTTTTTTTCATCCTATCCGGTATTGCGCTTGAACAAAAAATACATAAATAACTATACTTAACCCTAATCAGTCTTAGCCTCTATACTTATTCTAACTTTATACCCACTTAGTGTGACTAGAAAAATACAAATAAATAAATCAATAAATACTTAAAACTAAATAAATAAACTCTCTTTTTCTATACCTAAAGCTAGTTGAATAAATAATAAATATAATATATATATAAATAAAATATATCTCTGGACGATACTATAAATAAATTAACAAATAACATGAAAATAGACACTAACTTAACAACGGCAGCATGAGTGCGTGATTTTTCTTTGGAGTTGTTAAGCGTGGAGGTCCTTCGCATGGAACACTCCGACCTTCTCGCCTCGTTGGTTCCCTATCTCGTAGAGGGAGTTTCCAATGGCTTTTAGGACAATTGCTTTTAGGAATTTTGGTCCCAATTTTGCATTATAGCCATCGGGTTGGCTACTCTGCTTGAAGTTGCGTCGGTAGACGACTTGTCCTACATTATATTTAACGTCCCTACTTCTGGTATTGTATACCTTTGTAGCCTTGTTGTGCGCTAGCCTCAAGTTGTCAAAAATCTTAGTCCTAATTAATCCTAGCCTATCAGTCTTATTGGTGATTCGTATTCCAGTGTCCTTAAGCATGTAAAGTCGGCGTAGAATTTCATACACGCTTGCGTGCTGGATCATTGGTACGCCAAATACAGCGTAATACGGTTCTAGTCCGGTGGCGTCGTGTACCACGCTCCTCAAGGCAAACGCCGCATTGCTTACATGCAGATCCCAATTACTTTGGTCGCCGTCTATGTATGACCGGATTTTGGTCAACAGAGAACGGTTCACCCTCTCGGAAGCATTCGCTTGAGGAGAGTAGAACGCGGTCCGGACGTGTCTGACCCCATACTTTTTAAGAAAGCTGGAGAACAATTCTGAAGTGAATTGTTTTCCGTTGTCAGAATGGACATATTCGGGGACACCAAACACATGGAAAACACTATCTTCTAAATACTTTACTACCTCAGCTGCCGTTGCTTTACGGATAGGCCGCAATAACACATACTTACTGAAGTGGTCTAACACGATGAAGATATGGGTATGTCCTGTCTTAGTTCGTGGGTAGGGTCCTAAGAAGTCTATATAGAGTCGCTGAAAGGGTCGCTCAGTGATCGTTTGTTGCCCCATCGGCGGTCGGGATACCACGTTAAGTGGCTTATTGCACTTGCAGATTTCGCATGACTGCACATGTTTTTGGGCATCGGACGCCATTCCTGGCCAGAAATATTTTTGCTTTAGCTTGGCTAAAGTTTTGTTCACCCCGCCATGTCCGGCCGATGGGGAGTCGTGGGCTGTTACCAAAAGGCTCCCACGCAACTCCTTCGGTACCCAAAGTTTTCAGGCCCTATCTTCCTGTAGTTCGTCTCCAGTTCGTATGTCTGTCCGTTTGTAAACGTAGCCGTCTGATGTACACAGGTCAGGTAGTCTGTCTTGGTTCTTCTCGATCGCCTTCCTCAGCTCGTCGTACCCTTCCGAAGAGAAGTATGGCGACTTGAGATCGACTTCCAAGAGAACAGTGTCAGGCTTGAGCCCCTCCATGTGGATGCGTGAGAGAGTATCCGGGACTACATTTTGGATGCCCTTCCTATGTTCTATCACGAAATCAAACACTTGGAGCTTGAGGCTCCATCTAGCCAAGCGGCCTGACAAGTCTTTCTGGCTAGCGTGATCCGTGATAATAGTGAAAGGCAATCCTTCCACATAGGCTCGGAACTTCTTCACTGACAGGACGGCCGCATAGCATTCAAGTTCCGTAACGCTATAGTTCCGTTGTGCGGAATTAAGCTTCTGGGACATGAATGCTATCGGTCGTTCGTTATTCTCCGCATCCTTCTGGAAGAGAACACTTCCTACACCAGTTGTCGAAGCGTCGCACTGTATATAAAAGTGTTTTGTAAAGTCAGGGTTGGTCAATATTGGCGCGGTAACCAGTGACATTTTGAGCTGGTTGAAAGCTCTAAGCGCCTCGTCAGTCATATTAAATGTTTGTCCCTTTTTTAAACAGTCTGTCATGGGGCTTGATAGAGTGGCAAAGTTCGGTATGAACCGCCTGTACCACCCTGTCATCCCTAGGAAACGACGGAGTTGCTTGGGAGTCTTTGGAACCGGAAAGTTTTCGACTGCCGACACTTTGTCTTTGTCGGTTCGTAAGCACCCATCACCGACTATGTACCCTAAATACTTAATTTCCTTATAGCAGAACTTACTTTTCTCCACATTGATGGTAAGTCCCGCATCCCGTAAACATTTAGAGACCTCCTCTAGCGATCGGGCATGTGACTCGAAGTCTGGAGAACAAACCAAGAGGTCATCGAGGTAGACAAAGACATGCTCCTTTAACTTGGAGGGTATGACTTTGTCCATGAGCCTACAAATTCTCTGGGCAGCGTTGCACAATCCGAATGGCATAACAGTGAATTGGTACAACGGCCGCCCTGGGACTGTAAAGGCCGTCTTCTATCTTGATTCCTTCTCCAGAGGAATATGCCAGAAAGCGTCTTTGAGGTCTATCCCTGATATAAACCTGGTTTCCTGCAGTCGACTAAGCAGACCCTCAATGTGGGGAAGTGGGTATGCATCCTTCTTCGTTACTGCATTAACTTTTCGTGAGTCCAGGCACAATCTGTTTTGGCCTGGCTTCCTCACCAACACAACAGGTGAGCTCCAGGCGCTATTGCTCTCCTCGATTACACCCAATGACAGCATACGGTCGAGTTCTTCAAACAGCAATTTCTGTATCGCGGGCGAGATCGGGTAGTGTCTCTATTTGATGGGAATTTTGTCGTCATCCACCTCTATCACATGTTCTTCGAGACTGGTTTTACCCAAACCCCGCTCCGCAAATGATGGAAAGAGCTGTTTGATTCGCTCTAGCCGCTGTGCTTGTGCTGGTGAGAGTGCCTGGACTGGAGGAGCTTCTGCTGTCGGTGATGGAGTTTCGATCTCGCTGATCACATTCGGAGCGACCCTAAACGCACTCCAGAAGTCTACACCCAGATAGAGTTGTTGTTGTAGGTTTGGGACCACAAAGAGCTCGATCTCTTCAGTTTTGTTACCCCACGAAACTTGTGTCGTAAACCGTCCCTGTATGCGTTGTGGGTTTCCGTCTGCTGTCCTAAGGTCTGTTGCCATCTTAGTCATGGTCAAGCTATGCCTCTTTAAAAATTCGTCTGCCCCTTTTCCTAGGCAGCTAATCGAGGCACCGCTGTCTAATAAGCCTAAGATCTCTTCTCCGTCTATTTTTACTTTTGCGTATGGTCTGTTGTCGTCCGTGGTGTTAAGTACAGTCGATTCTATTCTACTCTTTCGTCGTCTAAATATTGCACATTTTTCCCTCAGCCTTGAAATTTTCTTAAAATTCCTATCTTTCTTATGCCGCGTCAATTCTTCTCCGGAAATTCTCTTTCTAGCTTCTTCGTATTCTTGCAATCGTCTATGTAAACTCTTTTTGGTCGGAACGTCAGTTTTATTAGTGGGAATCTCCAATTTGGGGTCTCTTCTTAGGATTCAGACTGGCCCGCGTCCATCTGTATCCCCGGGATCGAGTTTGTCGTCGACGGTTTGCCCCCGGATGCACCGCCGATCTTCGAGTTTCCCTGGCACTTCTCACAGTTGAAGGCCAGACTTCCTTGTCCACAACTGAAGCACGTTAAAGTGTGGAAATGTGAAGTACACGTTGCTTGAGTTTGTGGTGCATCTGTCGCTCTATTTTCCTGCCTCTGGCCTCTTGTCGAATGAGTCGATCTGTCGTTGTTAGTGTAGTTAGTCGGTCTGTTCGGTCGTTTCTGTTGGAGCGCCTCTACTTCGAATTCGTCTTCATCCGGCTCGGTATTTTTACCTTCATCAAGCCTTACCCTTTCGACTTCGCTCACATTTCTCCGAGCCCTACTATCTCGTGCAGCGATATGACTTTCTGCTCTTCTGCACTCATCGCGTAGTTCCCGGATCGTCAAAATGTTGCACCCAAATATTAGGTTTGCTACCCTGTCCTTCAAGTTCTGGCGAAGAATGGCCAGCAAATCCCTCTCGTTTGGTCTTTGTCGCATTTGTAATGTCAATGTCCGTATGTCGCTGTGGAAGTCGTCGAATGTTTCGTGGGGCAACTGCCTTCTATCCATGATTTGCCGAAGTATCTCATGGTCCCCTCGGTTGTTCTTGAACTGGTGGAGCAGTTCTCCCTTGAGGTCAAAATAGTTGAGCAGAGTGTCTCCTGCATTTTCCTCTAGGTACTGCCAATACCAACACTCTGCCGGCCCCGTCACTAAATGGTGGAAATTTGCGAAAACCTGGTCGCTTGACAGGCCGCTCTGGCGTTGGAGAGTCTCTATCCTAAAGATAAAGCTCTCCACAGACATACTTTTTGGGTTCCCATCAAACTTGATGCTCCATTTGTGGACGTCAATTCTTCCCACTTCGGAGCGTGAAAACTCCTGTCGGGAAGTCTCCTCCCTATGGGACTCTTCCCGACCGAAACCATGTGGAGAGCCGGTCATAAGGTGCTGCTGGGCTGACGATTGTCTATCGCCCTCAACATTGCGGGAGGTTTGAGGAGGACCTGGCCTGGTATTGGTCGACGCTTTCGAGGTGGCTAGCTGGGCTATGCTCTCTTGAAGCGCTTTCATTTCCTCGTGGAGGGTGTTTTGAACCCCCTTCAAACCTCCGGCGAATATCTTTAGCAATTCCACCCTATTCTCCCTTATTGCTAAGGAAACCTCCTTTTGAACCTGGTCAGAGATTTGGTCCTCTAGCGATCGAGTCCCTGCTATGGCCTCTCCCTCTTTCTCCTGGAGTATTCGCTCCCCATCTTGCCGCAGTTGTTGATCCCATGCTTTGAGCTCTCGGGCTGTGCGGTTTAGATCATCCGCACAATCGACGATTGTCACAGTAGACTTATCAGGAGCCCTTGAATGGGAAGACTCGCCTACTGCTGCCCCAGGGATTGGCGAAATGCCCAACTCCTGCGTCATCTTACGCGTTACGCGCCCTGCTGGCGGCTCCGCTTGTTGAGCCAAGGTTGCCTTAGCAACTGCCCCTTTACCTTCCATCGCTCAACTAATTCAAACAAAATTCAAATACTGGGGAAATAACTCTAAAGTCCTACCAAAAGGTTTGAAAAATAAAAAAAATTAAATAAGAAAATTCAAAGAAAATAAAACAAAATAAAATAATGGTTAATAAAATGTATGGGAAAATTAAAAGAAATAAAAAAATGTAAATATGAAAAAAAAATGTTTAACTAAATTCAAAAAAAAAATCCAGAAAGTAAAAAAAATGTAAGAAAAATTGTTGTGTATTTAAAAAAATAAGACTAAAAGATAGATCCTGTCTAAAATCAAAATGTTTTATTTCTGCTAGATAATTGTGATGGTGTGTGAAGTTTTGGGTCGGTTCTCCTGTACCATTCCGCCGGAGAGTCAGTTTTGTCCGTTTGTCCTAGTCTTGTCTAGTCGTGACTGGGTCTCAGGAACTAAACGAGTGTTGAAAGTATGCCTTTCTGCTCCTAACCACTACTTGCCATCTGGTGAATAACCTGATTAAAGGCTGGCTAGTAGCTCCAGGCATACTCTCAACACGATCAAGGCTTTCAGACCAATGTTCTTGCCTCACGATGAGCCGTACTCTTGGCACTTGCTCATTGGATAGCAATTAGAACACGGGTCTGTCCGCCCCGATCCGCTCTGCGTTCTAATATGAACTTCCAATTACCTCACCTGATCCTTTGGCGCTTGGCCTTCAGATTGGACAGCCGTCTTTCGTTCATATTAAGAACTCAGAGCTTATGCGGTTACTGAGAGTGAGAGAAAGATAGAAAAGTAAAATTTAAAAAAATAAAAAGAGAAAATATACTAAAAATCGCGAAAAAAAATTTAAAAAAGTTGAAAAATAAAATGAACAAATCTGTTGCGGGTCCAAGGTAACGACCTTTGCAACTAAAAATCGTTCCCTTGGAAGCGCAACTGGACTGTCTTTAACGTTGGGCGCCATTGTTAATTGTTAAGGTTTGGCCACAGGGGCTTCTTCGGAGTAGTGGAGGAGGACGGTGGCACGCTCGCGGTTGCACGGCTATCGCTCGTCGGACGGGGGTAGTTCTTGTCACCCCTCACACTAAACCACCTGCTCACAAACAAAATTATTCGTGCCTGAGAAAAAAAGGAAGAAGATAGGCAGAAAACTAAATCGGACGGACAAAAAAGAAAGGAAAGAGAAACGAAGAGAAAGATAGGACAGAAGAAAAGGAAAATCTCAATACCTTTGCCCTACCAAGGAGAGAGTCCAGGAAGTCAGATGCAATTTTCACTACCCTAACTATGCTAACTAATCCTATTCTAACCTAAAACGTAAGAACTAAACCTTATCATCTATCCCTAATCTAACTTATATCTAACCTAAATCTAGACTCCTTTGCATCAACTGCTTCCTGAGGTCGCTCCCTGGTGAGGTTCATCTCGTTCCTGAGACATGCCAGATGATGTTGGCTCTGGCTCGGCCTACCCACCCTATGTGTCGGACGACACTCCTTTGACTATCTCTCTGGCCGAAAACAACGAGAGATAGCCCCTTTACCAGATTCCAGTCACTCGTACGTCAAATGTCCTGGTAGAGAAGAGTTTGTACGTCGTCACGTCCTGTCCTCATGTCCGTCGGTCGTCTACGTATTGTTCACGTCATGGCACAAGCGGAAGGACGGCCTTCCCAATTACTCCACACACCAAACCACACTTGTTTCTACTCCATTAAAACACGCGAATGAACTCACTTGAAAAATCCACTATAATTCATTTATAAAACTACAACTACGTTAAAATTAAATAAGAAATCCAATGGATACCGGAGTTCTTAGGAGTGAATATCCTAAACTTACAACTAATATATATAATTTGGCTTAATTCCTGCCACAAAAAGGAAAGTATATAAAAAAAGACTTACGGCTTATTAATTCGTCGTCCCTCGTCGTCCTGCCGGCAGCACTTGGAGCGATGATCTCTGCAAAATTCAATATTGTTTGGGCTCTACCGCCTCTTTTCCGCGTATTCACCACCACTAGAACACTTTATCCTTACAAATTACTTTACTTAATGAGTTTAAGTAAAAAAAAAAATCAATAAAACTAATCAAAAAAACTTCAAAAGAAAAAAAAATTTAAACTACTATGCTAATACTATCTTTTAGTTTGTTCACTAATTCACCTTTTGTTTCTTCCAATTCACTTATAATCTTATTGATAAGCAGGGGCTATACCCAACTAGTGCGGTGTGGCTGACTGCAAGCGGAGCGCCTATACTGCGTTGACCTTTCAAGGGCGAAGTGTTTTGCTCTTTGTTTCGTCCTTGGCTATTGTCCTCAACGCCGGTATTGTGCCGTGGGCAATCTGACACAGCTAAGTATACGCCCAATTGTGGACTCCGTGTTCAATTTACCGGATTTACCGAACCCCGGACAAGAGATCAGCAGAGGTGAGGGTCGTCCTTCGACTTAATGCCCCAACCCAATACCTAGTGGAAACATTAGTGTAGTCGCCGGCTCACAACTAGATCTTTATAAAATAGCCTACCTCTGCTATGGTTTTTATTTAATATTTCCAATTTGGTTTCGGTGCTTTGGGTTTCCCAAGCTTACTTATGTACGTCTGTACCTAGGATGTTTTACGGCGGTTAGTATATTTTAGCTTTTATGTCTCTTTATTTCTAATTCACCTATATTTTAAATTATCTTTTTTTTTTTGATGAAGCTTATATTCACAATCACTTTGTATGTTCTCCGTTGTAATTTGTTTTATTTTAGCGGATATTCGTCGCGAACAAACTTTGCTAACCAATAAAACTCTCACTTTGCATTACTAGTTACTAGCGCAGTTGGATTAAAATCGGACAATGACCCTTAACCGACCTTTCTCAACAAAATTTAAATTTCTATGTATAAGCTACATACATTATTAGCTATACTTGTCTCTATCCGCTGGTATAGACTCCTTATCAACCATATCTCTAGCAACATGTTGACCACTTCTTACTTTACATAAGCATAATACAAACAGCTACTTATTCATAACACTAAAATACATCATACGTAATCTTAATCTATATTGCATTTTCCTAATCCTAATATTGCACTAATCCTAATTGATTTAAAATCCTATCACAGTTCGTATACCAATCTTTTAAAAATATGTAACTACTTAAACTTAACCCTACCTTATCATACCTATTATTGCAACATCCCATTCAACGATTCCACTTAATCGATAACCCTTGAAATTGAAATTATCTGCGAGGTGCGAGCAGCCAAGCAGGTGTAACTTGTGCACTGAGTGAGTGCATTTCAGTTTTGTGTTAACTAAATGTCATTATTTTTATTGCAAAGTTTTGTTTTGGTTCGTGTAATGTGGTGTGGCTTTGGATTATTCAACTTGATCGTCAAGTAAGTGTAATTTTTATGTTTATTGTATATTATTTATTGTGTCCAACCATTTAATGATTTCTCATTTCTAAATTTTATGTTGGTGTACGAAGGAAGAAGATAATCCGAAGTGGAATGTGAATCACATTCAACGCAGCCAACCCTTCACGTGCTGGTGGTGGATGTTCATCAAAAAAAACAAAATCTACGGAATCTTCGGTGAAATGACTTCAATCTACAGGTAAGTGCATACTTGTGCTCGTCTATAATAAACCATGTCTATCATTTGTACTTGGAATTTCCAAATCGAAATAACATTTTCTTTTTGGGTCGGGTAAAGACAGGTACAATTGAGTTGCACATTGCTGTGTTTGTATGTGCGTGTTGTTGTTGTAGATTTCGTTTCTTTGACTTTTTATTCTGTTTGGTTTCTTATTATTTATTTTATATTTCAGGATTCTACCAAGATTTATTAGTGACTTAAACAACGGAAATGTTGTACTCCGCTCCGAAGTTTCATCCATGTCCTATTGACGGAATAGTCGCGGCATTTCATCGACGTCACAGGTAATAGACATATATTTTTTTTTTTTTGTGAATTTTATAGTTTTTCATATGGGCACTAATTGGATTTATTTCCTTTTAGGTAGGCTGAATGAATTTCACCCAAGGTGGGAGGCATGACCCCGTAACAAGCTCATAGCGCTTGTCGATCTCTTGCACCTCCTCTTCATCGTCCGTCGCATCGGCAAACTCTTCACAACGCGTGGAAATCATTTTAAACTGTTCCTCCAACAAAGTTAAACGCGTAGAAACATAATTTTTTACACTTCGTCTCTTAGGGGCAGCTTCTTTTTTGGCCTTGAAACTATTGAAATCCCTTTCCATTTGTTGTATTGCCTTTTTGATGGCCTTTGAACTCATTTTTCTTTTGTTCTTTTATATTTGCGGGTATATAGAGTAAGTATATAAAGTAAGTAATGGTACTTACGGTTTTTCCAGACAAAGAACCTCCGCCGGCAAATGGATTCCAATTTATGAGAAGATTTGCTCAGGAATTTCAGCACTCAACACTCAAAAAAAAAGGCTCGATAGGACCAAATGTTTTTGTGTAATCAAATGTTTTTGTGTAATCCTTCGCTGAATTTTCCAATTTAAATTACTCACTTTATTTCCAATCTCAAATCTCTTCTAAAAACTCAATCAAATTAAAACACTTCCTTTTGTACTTATGAACATATGTATTGTGTCATTCAAAGGGTAGAAAATGTCATAAATTCGCAAAAACAAAACTGTCATAATATTATTGTAGGGTTAATGCACATTTACATCGGCAATAATCAAAGTAACTGAACAGTTTAGATTTAACATTATGTACTTATATCATTAATAAATTCACTTCCACAGTTTCCTTAGATATTTCTTATAGCATGAATTTATTTTACTTAATGTTAGCAGAATTAATAATAATAATATAAAATAAACTGGTGGGATTGTCGCTGGTATATTACTTGCTACTTTGTATATACTTTATAGTACTATCATCACAGAGGATTTTTTATTTTGGCCTCCCATAGCCAGATGGTGCTTTGAATTGAGCTAGAAGATTTGTGTCTTAACTTTTGTCACCTTCAACTCACTTTGAAAACGAAGAAAAAAAAACCAAATAAACAGTTTTGTCTTCCTTTATCGAACCATTCATAATTTCAATCCCATGTTTGTATTTTTATACCCTATATATATTATAATTTTGACGCATAGTTTGTAACATACCTTAATATTGCCCGTAGACCCCTAAAAGTTACTATATTTATGATCAGCATCGATAGTAATGTCGATCTAGCCATGTCCGTCCGTCCGTCCGTCTGTCGGCAAAAATTAGGCCTTTAAACTGGACCTAGAGAGCTGAAATTTTAACCATATACTCTCTAGGGTCCCGAAATAATCAAGTTTACGAGTTTTTGAAATCCGCCCACAGACACGCCCACAAACTCAAAAAAAAAACAAATTTTGGAAAAAATCGAATTTTGATCTAGAAAGCTGAAATTTTTTAAATATGATCTATGACTCCTAAAACTGCTCGGTATAAAATTTTTTCAAAATCCGCCCACTGACACGGCCACAAATAAATAATACAATTTTTGTATACCCTATTCTAAGGGTATATTAATTTTTGAAAATCCAAAGTTTGAGCTAGGGAGCTGAAATTTATAATATATACTCTCTTTGGGCCCTTTATGCTCATGTGTAAATATTTTCAAAATCCGCCCACTGACACGCCCACAATATATTTTTTTTTTTTTTAAATTCAAAGTTTGAGCTAGGGAGCTGAAATTTATAATAATACTCTCTATTATTCTCATGTTTTTTTAAATCCGCCTACTGACACGCCCACTATTAAATAAAACAATTTTATTTAAACACCCAAGTTTGAGCTAGGGAGCGTTTTTTTTTTATAAAATCCTTTAAATGTTATATAACAAAATACTCGTATGTAGAGCGTTCTTAACAATTCAACCATACTTGGACTTTTGTCACGCCCAATTATGAGGGATAGGAATAAGAATAGGATATCCAACAGTTCGCCCAAGCGGACTGTAGCCCGTCCCTATGTTTTCTTCTTTGTAAGAGTCAGTTAATTTTTGTATGGATAATGGATTGCATTATCGACCTTCTTCTCATGCTTTATGATTTTCATTCTTATGGAAATGTTAGTATTAATTTTTCTGTGTAACAGCCGAATACTTTTTGATGATTTGCATTATTGCCTTCGCTCCGGCAAGTACAATGTTTGATGAGAGGGAGATGATGGAAATATAAGAAATCTGGATTCGTCATCAGCGATTAGAATGTATGATGGAAGGGTGATTCGTTTGAAAGGAAAAATTGAATAAAATTTGATTATGGTATTTTTAGACTCTCACTAGTCTGGCTAAATCTTGTCGAAAAATTTACCGATTTCTACAATTTTTTTGTAATGGACTAAAAATATCCGACCTAATTTACAAAGCAATGACATAATTTATTTTGTATATGTCAATAGATGAATATTTATATGGATGTTAAGAATTTTCGTTTATAATTTATTTATCTGTTATCAACATATGGAATTGTTGCTATATATTTCAAAGCACATGCACCTTATCAATGAAGCATTGAGTAAGGTTGTATTTTTTGCTTAATGAAGGTAGCTTCGTTGTTTCTCTTTTGCATTACCCATGTTCTAATATTAGATATACGTGTAACCGAGGTTTCCCCCAGACAGGGATGAGCAGAGATCGAATCGGAACAATGAAAAAAACACAAGTATGTTTTCTTCCGCATCACTCAATTGTATTAGCATGCATTTGACAATTAATATTTCTTATAGCCGTCTACAGCGGTACTTAAAATGGAAAACAAAAGAGGAACACGTGTAGAATGTCCCCAGTTACTGTAAGTAGATATACTCTGACATACATCTCCTTGCAATATGACATGACCTACCCCAAACTTCCATCAAAACGAACTAATAATATACTATCTTTGTATGTATGCATATAGATATAAGTGAGTGGTTGGGTGTGTGTGAATCAGCTAGGCGCTGATTGGCATCAACCTGGCGGTGCCCAGCTGTTGTAACTTTTCATACAAATCAATTTTGCTTAGTTTACCTCCTAGTGGTAACCTAGTGTACCCGGTTACAGGTCTGCCCATCCGGGCACGACTTTCTGAAATTATAAGCGCGAGTGTTGAACAAGAAGAAAATAGCAACAATATAATGCTCTGTCGGAAAGTCTGACTCAACGAGTCTCAGAAGTCTTACATAAGCTCCTCAGAAAAGAGGACGTGCAGCGGATGAATTCATTAGACGGAATCAACGGTGTCGTCAACAGTCAAGATGACAGTTACCTTACTTAAGCTACTTCTACATATTTGGAGCTGAAGTCAGTGAGGAGTTTTTCAGGACTAGTGAGGGTCCGGAAACAGAGATGGTGGCGGATGAACCCTCTATGGGCTAAACGGCAGCTCTCAGATCCCCGAAGTAGGTTACTGACACCGGAGGAATCCGGCCCTTTAGTCCAAAGGGCCTACGAAGGGCTTGGCACCCTAGGGTGGGGGGTTATACGCGGTGGTAACTGCCTGACTGCATAAAACATATATAGTTACGAAGCAACAAGCCTTGGATACGGATAATTTTGCTGTTGACGAAACTGGCGAACGAAAAAAAGGACGGAGGCCCTGAACTGCTTTAAAGCAGACCTCACAGCCATCCAAGAAGTGCGATGGGAAAACTGCGATATTTATTATGGCGACTGCTATCGGCAACAGAAACAGCGCCTCTTATTTGGATGTGGATTTATCGTTGGCAGACTTAGGCAAGAAGTCTTAAGTTTCAGCTGTTTGAACGAGCGCCTCACGGCGTCGACACCAAAGAGAGATTCTACGAGCTCTTAGACCAGGCACGCGAGCAGTGCCCTAACTAAACCACATTGAAATTGTCCTAGGTTATTTTAATGCCAAAATAGGAAGAGAGGGCAGTAGTGTCGGAAGGTGCAGCCTACACGACACCACCTCCGATAACGGATTTAGGCTGACCGACTTCTCGGCGGGGCGAAATTTTGTCATACCAAGTACGCGGTTCCCTCATCTAAAGACACATGAAGATCTCCGGATCAATCAGCCGTCAACCAGATTGACCACATTGCGATCGACACAAGGCACTCCTCCAGTATTATGGATGGTATGCCTTGGGATATCCCGAATATCGCCAAGACAAGTAAGGAAGTTTGACGTTGGACGGCTAAAATCGCAAGAGATTACCGGATCCTTCTCGATTGAGTCTCTCTCAATCTCTCAAGAGCTCCCATGCAGCAAGCATCAAGTATTGAAGACCAGTGGCAACATTGCCAAAAAGTCATCAGGGACGCCGCCTCTGATGTGCTTGGTTTCACTCGGCCACCACAACGAAACCCCTGGTTTGACGACGAGTGCCGGCAAGAACATGCAACGAAACAAGAGGCATACAAAGCGACGCTGCAAAGTAGGATCACGGCTGTTCGTGACCTCTACGCTAGCGCAGGGTTGTAGACGTATAAAACTCGGCGTATTACACACACTTTTTTACGTGTATAAAAGTGTGTATTATACCTCTTAAAAATTAAGCTGCTGTATAAAAGTGTATAAAAGCAACGAAAAGGTATAAAACTGGAAAGAAAAATGTAAAAAATATAAAAAAAAATTATTTTGATTTTTAATATAGCTCTGATTTATTCGAGTCTTTTATTTTAAGTGAGTAAAAAATGAGCATGAAGCAAAAAAGTGAAGATTTTCCAGAAAACAAGGGTACTTTGCGGTTACGGTTAGGCATGTTGTGTTTTCTGGTCTTATTCTCTTGCTGAGAAAGGGAATATGCATGTAAACTTTTATACAGTTTAATACATTTTTATACCGTTTTATATACTTTTATACACTATTATACACTATTATACACTTTTATACAATTTTATACGCCTTTATACATTTTTATACGCTTTTTTACAGTAAAATGTAAAAAAATCGAGAAATCTGACATTTACGCGACCCTGACGAGGCACACCGTACTGGGTTGATTTCTCCTGGCTTAGTGTGTTTCCTACCTTTACTTTAATTGTTCTGCGTTAGGTAATTTTCAATCCATTCCGATAAGATTCCTCTTACACCAGTTCTGTGTAGATTCTCAACAATCTTCTCATGACTTAATGTATCGAAGGCCTTACTTAAGTCCAGAAACATTATGTACTAGGATTTGATGGTTTTTATTTAAGCCTGTATTGATCTCGTTTGAAAGTTCACCAAGTAGTATTCCAGTGCTCGTATTCTTTTGGAACTCGTATTGATTTGGTTGTAATACTCTGTGTCTTTCTATAAAATTGGTTATTCTGCGTATTATTATTTCCTCCAAACATTATTCTACAACTGGCAAAATTGAAATCGGCCTATAATTTTCAGTTTGACTTTTTGTTCCTCCTCTGTAAATTGGTCGGATTATCGATGTTTTTAATACCCTCGGAATACAACCTTGCCTTATACTTCTGTTAATAATTGTTTTAATTACCGAAACTAGATGTATAGGTAGCGTTTGACTTCAAATCTATCGGTCTAATATCGTCAGCTCCTGGCCCCTTATTGGTATTTAAAACGCATAGAATTCTATACACCTCTTCTTCGCTTACTTCTTCTACATAGATTGATTGTGCGATATGTATATTTTCATGACTTGAAGTTTTATGATTGCAGCTATGTACTATTGTGGATGCTTGAGTTGAAAATTGTTCAGCAAATTTGTCTACAAGATTTGTTAGATCAGTGTTTTTAATCGGAAAGTTGTTCAAAATAACCTCATCGATAGATCTCTTTTTTCGCCCCAGTAGTTCATTTAAAACATCCAAGTTTTTTTGGGTCGTGTTTGGCATCTTTGAATCTTTCTTTGTAGAATTTGGCCTTTGTGATAAGAATGTTTTTATTCGATATATTTCTAAACATGTTGTACTCATTCTCATAGCTTTGGTTAGTTAAGTTGTTTTTTCCACTTCTTGTAGAGCTCGTCTCTTCTTTTGCACATTCTTACTACATATATCAGGCGTCATCCATGCATTAGGTTTACGATTTTTTGTGTTTGCTGTTATTGATTGTGTATATAAATCGTTCATTTTCTTTACAAAACTGTCGTAAAGTCGCTCAACATCAGGCTCGTCACATAATCTTTGCCAATCGGTTTGTTCAATAAGCTGATAAATTTTGCATTGATCAATTTTTGCAGGTGTTTCTTCATTATACTGTCGTTCGGCGTAGTTTTTTGAACCATACATAGTAGCGTTGTGGTCAGATATGTCGGTTTCAATAACAGCCGACACAATGTCTTGTTTTGTAATTGTTACAAAAATATGGTCAACAGTTGTCGAAGTATTTGCTGATATATTTACCCTGGTAGATTGATTAATAACATTAGTCAAACCCTTTGTTGCCATCATTTCAAGATACTTATTAACTTGTGGATCACTTAAATTATTCAATTTTATATTAGTATCGCCTTTAACGATTACTTCTTTCTTCATCGTAATACGATTGTCAAGTTCTTCAATGAATTCTCCGATATTTAAATTTGGCGGCCTATAGATTGCGTGAATATATAATTATTTTCGCTTTCCATCTTTATTTGAACGTTTTCATAAAATACAGTATCGTCATAAATTTTTTGGAACCGTAGATTCGCCTTAATATATAGGTACTGCGATTCCGCCACCCTTACACTTTTGTATACCCTATTCTAAGGGTATATTAATTTTGACGCATAGTTTGTAACATACCTTAATATTGCCCGTAGACCCCTAAAAGTTACTATATTTTTATGATCAGCATAGATAGTAATGTCGAACTAGCAATGTCCGTCCGTCTGTTGCCAAAAATTAGGCCTTTAAACTGGGCCTAGAGAGGTGAAATTTTAACCATATACTCTCTAGGGTCCCGAAATAATCGAGTTTACGAATTTTTGAAATCCGCCCAAAGACACGCCCACAAACTCAAAAAAACAAAATTTTGGAAAAAATCGAATATTGAGCTATGAAGCTGAATTTTTTTATATATTATCTATGACTACTTAAACTGCTCGGGAGATAACATTTTCAAAATCCGCCCACTGACACGCCCACAATTAAATAAAACAATTTTATTGAAAAACCAAAATTTGAGCTAGGGAGCTGAAATTTATAGTATATACTCTCTAGGGGCCCTTTAAGTTCATGTGTAAATATTTTCAAAATCCGCCTACTAGACGCCCACAATTTAAAAAACTTTTTTCGAAAATCCAAAGTTTGAGCTAGGAAGCTGAAATTTATGTTATATACTCTCTAGGGGTTGTACTACTCGACCTTTATGCTCATGCCACAATTAAATAAAACAATTTTATTGGAAAACCAAAGTTTGAGCTAGGGAGCGTTTTTCTTTACAATTTTCGATTTTCGATAAAATCCTTTAAATGTTATATAACAAAATATGTAGAGCGTTCTTAACAATTCAACCAGACTTTTGTCACGCCCACTTATGAGGGATGGGAATACGAATAGGGTATCCAACAGTTCGCCCAAGCGGACTGTAGCGCGTCCCTATGTTTTTATTAAAGAATTCAGCATTGAATCCATTTATGTTATAGAACTCATTTTCTTTCACATTAATTTAATTTAGAACAATAACATCTACATAACATAATAGGCTCTGAATTTCAGCAATAAACACATTCCAATTTTTCCTTAGTGATCTGATGTTAAAGCACACACAACAAAAGTTAATATTTTTCATAAAATCTGCATCGATGCAAGTAAAACCATGCGTTACCCTAAAAACTATGTCAGCGTCATCATATTGGTTTTTCATCATTTTGTGTTTGTAGATACACTTTTGATTTTCTAGTTTTTTGTATTTATTATATGTATGGATTAGTTATATGACTAGTCATAAAACATATTTTACTCACATCGTTAATAGACCCAATGTGTATTGATTCGCCGTTTGCAGACTTTCTTGCAAGTATTTTGCCCATGTCTCCCACACAAACCTCCAGTTGCATTCTCTGGCTTTGTTTTTGGCCAGCCAAAGTAAATGCTTATTTGTCGGAGTAAGCTGATTGTTAAGAAACACAACAACACCATTCTCAGGCTCTCTGTTTTGATTGTTGCTTGTATTTTCTCTGATCTTTTTTAGTTCAATTTTGCGAATAGATTTAGCATTTCTCAAAATCTTAGTTTTGCATGCATAGCTTGTCAAAGCAACTATAATCAACGATTTATTTAACATCAGTAGTGTTAATCTCGCAGTTTATTGTTTTTCCGACTGCTTTACGTCGTTTACGTTTTACATCGGTTAGATTTTCATCAGCTGTGGGTGGAATGTTCTTTATTTCAATGTTGTTTTTCAATATAAGCTGCTCCAGTGTATTAACTTTTGTCTCCAGTTAAATGATTTGTTTATCTTTTCTTTGATTGTTTTCTTTCAGTTCTTTTATTTTTTATTCTTTTCATTCGACAGTTTTTGTAATATGTCGTTATTCAGTGCCATATGTTGGTTAATTTGATCATATTTGTTGACCACAAATTCGCAGCTCGTCTTAATTTCGCATATTTCTTTTCTCGTCATTTTCATTTCCCCAATGAGTGTTACGGTGTTATTGTTTGAAGCAGTTGTATTTGTATCTTCACTGGCATCAGTGGAACTTACACTCCTCGTCCTATTATGTGGTGGCTGAGTTGTAGATTTTTTTTTTTTTTTTATTTTTTTTTTATTTTTTTTTTTATTTTTAAAAAGGAAATCCAAATCCCAGAGCACTCAGACTCGGTAACGGTCCATTGTACTACCAGGCAGAAATCCTCTTTTTGGTATAGAGGCATGTGAATGGGTGGCGTATGTTGTTGTTCCCCATGGGGATTGAACCTGCACCGCATGGGTAACAAGCCAACACACTAACTTCTACACCGTCGCCACCCTTTGGAGTTGTAGATACTGGCAAAGGTTTTAGCGTGCCATTTACCACAATGTTTTGAAGTTCCCTTCTGCAGTTCATACATCTCCACTCTTCCCTTTTGGATAGTGACATTTTGCGATAGGATTTCTCCGAAATCGATGTACACCCAAAGTGCATTTTGCGATCGCACCGATTGCAGGACACAAAATCCCCTTCGGAGGGGAGATCGACGAGACACTCCCTGCACACTTGCATAATTGATTTAAGGGGGAAAGATTTTACGGGAAATGTAAAGCGTAGGTATATTTTAAATAAAGAAACACCAAATTTAAAAGCAATTGTCGACAAAAATAACTTCAAAAATTGCCAACAAAAAAGTCACTGTCTTTTACCTTGTATTTATGTACATTTTATTTTATTTCGATGGTTTATTATTCACTTTTCTAGAATTTAAACTTTGAGCAAAATCAAAAACACGTCCGTTCACTTCAAAACTCTCTCACTCTCATATGAAAGACAACATTAGGAAAGATATCATTTTTTTTACTAGATATAGGTGCATCAATCTGCACAATTAAGCAGGTTGTACTAAATCAGGTTACCCAAATATACATAAATAACAAAACAACAATAATTTTAATCTCGAGTAACAACATGTACTAACACACTCTTGTTAGGAGAATTCCATACAACCTACACGTTTCACGTAGTACCCGACTCCTTCCCAGTACCCGTAGACGGTATTATTGGAGCTAATTTCCTTAACCCTTTCGACCCCAGCGTTGTGAGCAATTTCGGTTGTTTACGGGGTAACGGTAATCGCTTCTTTTGTTTTAGTCGGTTGATTCTTAATTATAACGGAGGTTTCATATGTCTACCCAACAATTGTGAAAAAAAAACACATTTGAGTATCATTTAGCGAATTTATGTTCAATAGACTGCACGTGCGTCGTCGAAAATACTTTTGGGAAATTTGGAAGAGGTATTGAAGTCATTGATTAATGTTAATATAGTTAAAAAAATAAAATTGTGTTAATGAAATAGTTTTCAGCAAAGATTAAACTGAAGGGTGTAAAAGTTTAATTTTAGTAGTTTTGAAGAATTATCAGGTGAGCGATTTTTAAAATTGTAATGTTGCTTGTGGGCAACCTTGGGCAATTGTGGTAATAAATATATTTGTGCTTAGATATGAGACCGCAAGAGAAAGGTCTGTCAAAGGAAGACATTGCATGAACCGCTATAACAGAATAATAATGAAATCACCAATCAAGCTTTGATAGCCTCCAGCTTCAATGATTTTTTTGCTGAGGTTGCTTCAAACACGCTTTCAAATGCAGGTTTTAAAGATGAGAATTTGCATTGTCAAGATTGCTGCCTGAATTGTGAGAGTAACTTCCATAACAGTTTTTATTTCGAGCCAATAACATCCTTCGAATTGCACAAGCAGATTATGCTCCTAAACAAATCAAAATCTTTCACTCGAAATAGTTACTCTAATGCTTTTATTAAAATCATAGCTTATAACATTGTCGATGTCCTGGCACACATTTTTAATAAAAGTGTATACAATGGCATTTTTCCTAAGAGCTTGAAAATCGCGGAAGTTATTCCAATCCTAAAAAAAGGTGATTGCAAAGATGTTAATAATTATCGACCCATATCCCTCCTTCCCGTTTTCTCTAAATTATTCGAGAAAGTTATCAAAAATAGAGTGGTGAGTTTTCTGGAAAAGCATTCCTTTTTCAGCTCAAGTCAATTTGGCTTTAGAGCTGGTATGTCAACAGAAGATGCTCTCTTAGTTTTCTGTGAACAAATTTATACAAGCTTGGACAAAAAAAAGACCACTGCTGCGTTGTTTATAGACATTACGAAGGCTTTCGACACAGTAGATCATACTCTGTTACTCTTAAAATTAAGGAAAGCTGGTTTTCGTAGTTTCATTCTGGATTGGTTTTCCTCATTTCTTCAAAACAGAAAGCAAGTTGTGAAAATAGGTCAATCTTTTAGTAACTACCGTAATATCGAAACGGGGGTCCCACAAGGATCGGTCCTGGGACCCATCCTTTTTCTAATTTTTATTAATTCTATTTTTAGCCTCCCACTAAAAGGTAAGAAAACCGGTTTCGCTGATGACATTGCCTGCTCGTATTCAACTGTTTCAGTTTTAAATCTGGTTGCCGACATCAATCATGATCTAGAGCTATTAAGACACTGGTTTAAAACACACAAGCTGGTTATCAGTGCTAAAACAAAAGTTATGTATTTCAAACTCCCACTGCTAAATAGTTGCCCTCCACCATTAATATTCCACAGTTGTGACTGCAAGAATATGTTGTTAAGTACAGAAACCTGTGTTACAAGTCCAAATATAACAACTTCTTTTGATATTGATGAAGTTTGTTCGCCAAATTGTTTCCTAATAGAAGGTGTATCTACTTTTAAATATCTGGGTCTTCTTTTTGACTCTCAAATGAATTGGAACTCACATACCTTGCTGTTAAAAAATTATATGTTGAGAGCTACTTATATAATGTATCATCTAAAGAGGTTGTGCTCCCAAAAACTCCTACAAACCGTATATTATGCCTTAATACAATCAAAATTGCAATATGGTCTGGAGTGCTGGGGTGGCACTTACAACTATAATTTGCACCCTTTGTTCATATCACAAAAACATGCTCTCCGAATTATATGGAAAAAAAGGCGTCGAGAACATACTTTTCCGCTTTTCCTGAAGTCAAAAATACTGCCTTTAAAACATCTTTTCTTCTACAAAGTCCTGAAAATATTTTCCGAAGGAGTGGTAACTTGCCAAACCAAGAAATTCCTATTTATCAACTTCGGAGTGCTGAAAGAAGAATCGCTTTCATTCCGCCTCATAGTACCCAACAGTTTCTAAATTTCTTTTCATCGTTAGCGCCTAGATTATACAATAAATTACCGCTTGTAACTCGGCACATTTCACAGTCCTTTTTATTTAATAAACAAGTTAGACAATGGCTCTTCAACTTTGACCATGCCCAGATCAATACTCTGATCAGAATTGTTACGTAAAATTTAATATATAACTCACCGAGTTTTTCTACTCTTTCATCACCCCACAACCACCTATTTTTAAATTTTTTTTGTAGTGTAATATTTATTTACTCAAATCACTACATTCGCCACTAGTTGGCTAAAGTTTCTTATCCTTAGTCTCTATAGAATGTAAAGATATACAACAATGCTTTATTTGTATTATTATGAAAAACACTTAACTTTAAACTGTCTGTAAATCTTTTTTTCCTTTTGAAACTATATTGTTTACTTAGTTTTATAGATTTAAAGTTCTTTGTAAGCTCTGTACAGTACATTGTTGAAATAAATAAATAAAAAAAAAAAAAAAGATGCAATGCCGCGTAGTAGGTTTGAAAAAATAAAACAATGCTTACACTTCAACGAAAATGCTAAACAACCCCAAAAAGGAGAGTGGAACTATGATAAGCTGTACA
Organism: Portevinia maculata; assembly: GCA_949715645.1. Lineage (NCBI taxonomy): Eukaryota > Metazoa > Arthropoda > Insecta > Diptera > Syrphidae > Portevinia > Portevinia maculata. The sequence goes on along the minus strand of OX454527.1, from coordinate 145,136,226 downwards.
AGATACGCCCTTTACTAAACATCCTCAAAGAAAATTTTAGTAAGTTACCCCAGGAAGAGCATCAAAGTATTGATGAACAAATCATAGCGTTCAAAGGTAATTCATAAATTTCATAATGTACTTGTTACTACAACTCTTGGTTACAGGTCGATCAATATACAAACAGTACAACCCAGCTAAGCCCCACAAATGGGGTTTGAAAATGTTTACGCGAGCTGGAACATCTGGATTAGTTTACGACTTTACGCTGTATGTTGGTGAAGGCACCTGTCCTTCATATGGTTTGGGAATATCTTCGGATGTAGTTTAAAATTTGGCAAAAGGTCTTCCCAAAGACAAAAACTTTAAACTTGTTTTTGATAACTGGTTTACGTCAGTAAGCCTTCTGATTTCTTTGAAGGAAATGGGCATATTTGCAACAGGTACTATAAAAAAAAATTGTGTAAGCAATTGCCAGTTACTTTCAGATGCAGAGTTAAAAAAGCGTGGAAGGGGGTCTTACGATATGAAATGTGAAATCAACCATAATCTCGTCTGTTTGAAATGGTTTGACAATAAGCCAGTTCAACTTATATCTTCGTATGAAGACCATCAACCTGTTGGGATATGCAAACGTTGGAGTCTATAAGAAAAAAAATATATGGATGTTGCAAGGCCTGCGATTGTTGCTTCCTACAATAAGGGCATGGGGGGAGTGGATTTGGCAGATATGCTCATGGAGCTATACAAGGTCAACCACCGCTCAAGAAAGTGGTACAACCGAATCTTATATTGGTGCCTGGGAACATCCGTTACAAATGCATGGCTGCTGTATAGGAAACATTTACATTTGCTAAGTCCGAAGGAAAAGCATATTCCTCTTATAAAATTTCAAATACAAGTTGCTCATGCACTTCTATAATGTACTGCCACTTCTTCAATCCAAAGAAAAAGAGGTCGACCATCGAATTTAGAAAGGGATAGCCCGATGTCATCCCTTGGCTCCCCATCAAGCAGTGTGTCTTCGCAACAGTCAAAAAAGTATAGGTTCCAGCCGAATCCTCCATACTCACAGCGGTACGATAAACTGGAACATTGGGTAGTATTTTGTGAAAAAGGGCGTTGCAATGTCCAAATGCCTTAAGTGTAAGGTCCATCTATGCTGCAATACCCATAAAAACTGTTTTCTGTCCTATCATACATAAAATTTCACAATAAATAAAGAAAAAAGGTAACGGTTTTCATAGAAAAAAAAAAGTTTTATATACCACCATTGCCCAACGTTGCTAACAAGCAACTTCCGGTAGCGCCCGAACCGATGGGCGTGGCAACTTAAAATTTTAACCAAAAACTTCTTAAATCATTACGATAAGATTAAACGTAAAAAAAATAATTTCAAGCTGCAGGAAAAAAGTTGGGGTCGAAAGGGTTAAAGATTTCACAGCAATAATAGACTTAAAACTTTTCACTTTAAAATTAACAATTTCATTACCTATAGTTAACAAAGACCAGGAAGTATCTATTTCACTTTGGCCCAGGTCCAAATCCACATACTGGGTCGACAGCCAAAATTCGAACTTACGGGTATTCCCTTCACAACAATTGTGTGAAGGCGTATTAATGGCAAGCTCCCTCGCAGGCCAGGCAAGGCAAAATGTCGGTAAAAATCCTAAATACCCGTGAATCCGAGGTGAAATTGAATTAGATAGAAGCACAGTCCAAACCATTATCTGAATACTACGTTCTAAAAAGCGAAACCACTAAGAGATCAACCTCCACCCGACTACAACAAGTACTTGCTGAAATCAATTTTGAAACATAGGGACGGGCTACAGTCCGCTTGGGCGAACTGTTGGATACCCTATTCTTATTCCTATCCCTCATAAGTGGGCGTGACAAAAGTCTATGTTTGAATTGTTAAGAACGCTCTACATATTTAGTTATATAACATTTAAAGGATTTTATCGAAAAAACTTTGGTTTTTCAATAAAATTGTTTTATTTAATTATGGACGTGTCAGCAGGCGGATTTAAAAAAATTAACACATGAGCGCATATATTATAAATTTTAGCTCGCTAGCTCAAACTTTGGATTTGCAAAAAAAGTTGATTTTAAAGTGTGGGCGTGTCAGTGGGCGGATTTTCAAAATATTCACACATGAGCTTAAAGGGCCCCTAGAGAGTATATATTATAAATTTCAGCTCCCTAGTGTAATATATATATGTGTGGATAAAGGCATAACTCATCTAAACATTCCATCCACACTTTCAATTAGACACCACATAGCTATGGGATTTAAATAAACAATCAGCTCCCATACTTTGTTTGTATGTCTATCCCGAATATGAGAGATGTCTACTCGAATATGATACGACGGATACTCCAGCTATGCACGAGTTGCTGAATCCACACATATGTATATTACACTCCTAAGATACAAGCGCTGCGACGCCTGCTAAGAAAAAGATTTTTATTCTACAGTCAGTCATAATTAAGCATTCATCAAACATAAACAGTCTTTTAATTCGTTAAACATATTACATGGCGACCGTGACCATCTGAAAAGAATATTTGAATTAATATTCACCGTGCGGGCACAGAATATAACTTAAACGCCAAATGTGCTATAAAAAAAAAAAAAAAAAAAAAAAAGAAGCTAAAATGGCAAGCATTAGTTATTAAAATATTGCTGAAACTGAACGAATTTCCCAAATAAGATATCATAAGAAGAAACAATAGAAACCGAAATTTCATCTAACCCAGACGTCATCATTGCAGAAGATAGAACCAGCTGTAATTCATCCAACCCAGGCGGCATCATTGCAGAACCAGATGATTCATACCATCAATTATTTAAGTATTTTTGTTAACACATTAGATGGGTAAGCAATCAAATAAATAAATAAATTCATTTTATTTCGTATTAAGCAAAAATAAATATTTGTTATTCAAAATGGGAGGTAAAAGCTCCAAAAATGAAAAAGCAAACGCAAACGTAATTAACGAAATTAAAGTAGACGAACAAATACAAATACCAAGTATGCAAGCAATACATATAATGTTATTTATTATAACAGTACTATTATGTGCAAATTTTGTTTTTAAATTATATAAAATGCATAATAACAAGTTAAAAAGGCGGTATCTACAAAGAGCAGCCTCTATTAACACCATAGGTTTAAGAAAAAAATTGTTTAAAATACACCATACCATCAACGGACTCATGGACAGATGTCCTAAAAAAATTAAAAGTACATAAAAAAAATTTTGCTAAAGCATACAAATCAGTGTACAGGAAACAAAATGTTTCAAACGAAACTTTTGAGAAACATTATAAAATATTATTACAATGTTATGATCAGGCAAAAACTTTGATTAATATAAATAAGACAAATCTAACAACGAAAGAAAGGCTAGAATCTATAAAAATATTAAAGGAATATAAGGAAAAAATTAAAAATTACTCAGATTAAGAAACTTAAAGGTAAGACAGGAATTTGACAGTAGTGAAGCAGTACCCGACTCAAACGACGAGACACAGACATTGACAACATCAGGCATTATGTCTCAGACAGTTGTAGAATTTTTAAATACGGCATCCAAAATCATACCTGATTTTGATGGTTCTGCCGAAAATCTACAAAGTTTTATTGACGCATTAGAGCTTGTAAATACAATAAAGGGTGAACATGATGTAACAGCTGTCTCCCTAGTAAAAACTAAACTAAAAGGATCAGCTAGAAATCTCATAACTAACGAATCAACACTTTCTGCTATAAAGGCAAAAATAAAGGGTTCAGTGAAAGGTGAGTCCGTTCAGGTACTGGTAGCTAAGCTGATGAACATTCAACAGCGAAACAAGACGGCCAACCAATACACTAAAGAGGTTGAACAACTTACAAAAGCGCTGCAAGGTGCCTATATATCAGATGGGCTAACTGCAGACCAAGCTGACAATTATTCAACTGAGCAGGCAGTCAATGCAATGACTCAGAACTGCTCAATTGATAAAGTGAAATTGATAATGGAGGCAGGGCAGTTCACAAATATGAACGATGCCGTCTCCAAATTTATCAGTAGTTGCACAAAGGCTACAGGACAAACAGATACGGTGTTGTTCTACAGACGTCAGAATAATGGACAGTCTCGCGGAAATTTCCGTAGTAACTACCGTGGTAATCTTAACCGTAGAGGCCGTGGCGATTTCAACCGTAGCAACTACAACAATAATTTCAATAATAACAGACAGAACAATAATTTCAGACGAAATGGACAAAATAATAGAAATAACGGTAACTGGACTCAAAATGTCCGCGTCATAGAACAAGGAAATCAAAATTCGGAAAACTCGAATCTCCCCTTGAGAAACCAATAAATTCGTGTAATGAGGTATACAATCTAAACTTGAGTCTTAGCATTTTTGTAAAAGCATATAACAATAACTCGAATAATCTCTTAACTCTCTTAGTTGACACTGGTGCAGATATTTCATTATTAAAACAATGTAATAATCAAAGTAGTATGTTTTGGTTGGTTCTGGTTGAGGCAAAGTAGTGGAATTGGGTAGTGGAGTAGTGGAGGGTAGTGGAGTAGTGGAGGGTAGTGGAGGGTAGTGGAGGGTAGTGGAGTAGTGGAGTAGTGGAGGGTAGTGGAGTAGTGGAGTTCAAATTTGAGCAACACTGATAAGCAGTAGTGGAATTGGGTAGTGGAGTAGTGGAGTTCAAATTTGCGGGTCAACACTGATAAGCATGGTGATACATGCATTGCGGTTAGAGATAAGTCATATTTGTTGTAGTCGTTGAAGGTCGAATTTGTGGGTGAATCGTTGGAGGTCAAATTGGGGGAATCATCTTTGATAAGCATGGTGGGAATTTGTAGGTACGTTCTGGTGGTACATCCCATGGTGGGAATTTGTAGGTACGTTCTGGTGGTACATCCCAAAGTGTTGGATATTGATAAGCAACGATTTTGAACTTTGGAATTTTAATCTGTTGCAGTCAATTAATTTGTGTAATTAGTTAATCATGCATGTACAGCATAGTATGAACATAATTGCGAAGGGTATATAAGATGATAGGGACAGGTAATAGTTGACAGATGACAGGTGACAGGTGTGTTGGAAAAGATTGCCCATTATACATGATAAGCAACGATTTTGAACTTTGGAATTTTAATCTGTTGCAGTCAATTAATTTGTGTAATTAGTTAATCATGCATGTACAGCATAGTATGAACATAATTGCGAAGGGTATATAAGATGATAGGGACAGGTAATAGTTGACAGATGACAGGTGACAGGTGTGTTGGAAAAGATTGCCCATTATCCAAATTTTCTGCGGTTTTAAGTTCCAATTGTTTTAAGTTTTTTGAATCAAACGATTTGATTGACTAATTTTTTATATAAAAAGCGTTGGTGTCATTAGATATTCATTATTTGTTAAAAATGTTTTGGATTCAACCAATAAAATCGGGTGATAAATATTGCATTTGTCATTCATCATGGAAACATTTTAAAATTGTAAAAGTAGATGTAGTTAATAGTAGTTTATCAGTTTATCTGACTCCAGAGGATAGCAATAAATGTTTGTTGTTGAAAATGTGTAGAGGAGATCCAGTACCTGGAAATTTATCATCAATATTGTACCAATTTAATGTTAATGAACATCTTAGAATTGATGTGGTCGGTGGTACAATTACATTAGTAGGGCTCACAGCCGAAGGTTTTCATCCTCGGAGAATTATAAACCATTTTAATGAGCTGTGTATATTTAATGACTTTGACAGTGATCTAAGTGATATTGATAAAGAGGACATCAAATTGTTGAACAAACTAAGTACTTAAAGTAATATGCAGTGATATTAACTGAATAGTATACGCTTTTTTATTGTTCGGAAAGGATGGTGGACACAAGTTCTAATCAGCTTATAAAGCAAATTTCTGATTTTTTAATATATAACAGAGAAATTTTGTTGGATGAACATTACAAGGATATTCAAAATTGCTATATAAAATTATGTGAAAATACCGACGATTCTCCTATTACTTCTAAGTATGAATGTCATTTTTCAACATGCAGCTGGTCATCAGATACATGTCAAGTCGGACCCAACACTTGCAGCTGTTACATGTTGAAAAGTAGAATAAATCAAACAAAGAAAATAATGTCATTATATAACAGAATAAATAAAAGGTGTTAATTCAAACAAATTTGTTTTAGTTTCAATTTAACTTTTCGCAGGTGTGGTCATCTTTTCAGAGAATCAAACAAAATGCATAAATTTATATTGCTGGTAATCTATCTATCATTGGGTGTATTACAAGCTATCCCAATACCATTAAATCTAACAGCACAAGATGATAATAAAGGAAATTTGGAATTTTCTTTATTGCTACCTAGTAATGATACTTTGAAAATTGATTTGTTCTTTCAATTGATGAAGATAAGTGAGAACGTACAGCAACAAAATGAAAATAATCAAACAACAACACCAACAACAACAACAACAACAGAAAAACCGGAAGCAAAATATTTTACTGTCAAAGAGGCCATAGAAGCATTTAGGCAAGATTTGTTGAGAAAAGAAATGGATATACAAGGAATAATTGAAAGTGAAAATATTTTTTATAGACATTTTAAGTTAGAATATGATCAGTTGGACTTAACAATACGTTGCTCTTATGATAGTAATTATAAGAAACGTACATTGGCAATATCTTGCTATGAATATCGTGAATATTCCACTGAAAGAATTACGAGTAATGGTGAAATTGAATTATTTACAACACAAGACACAACGTTCCGTTCCGATATTGAATTGATCGATGTTAAAAAGTATAAACAAACATATGATATGACAATTTCATAGATTATGAAATTGATTTCCATCAGAGTTGAGATTTAATGCAAACGAACAATGGAGCAAGGGAATCAGTTTCAGTACGAGAAGGATGGATACATATAAGATTGAAATGAAAAATACAACATTTAAGAAGCTGCAGTATGCGGATATATTTAAGAACCCCCCTTCAAACGATATATGAATAAGAGAAAAGAAACATCTAATTGTTCATCAAACGATGTATATAAAAAAAGAAATAAAGAAAACTATTTGTTTATTTTTAAATTGAATATTGTTTATTTTTTGTTTTTTTGTAGAGAAATTTCAGACACAAGTGTCCGCAGTTAAAAGAATTATAATTTTCACAGAATCATTCAATTCAAACAATCGAATTGGCTTCAAAAGTATATTGAATTGAATACTCACCATCGCATGAAAGCTGCAAATGTTTTTGAAAAAAACTTTTTCAAGCTAATGAATAATAGCGTCTATGGTAAGACAATGGAAAACATCGATAAGAGAACTGATGTTAAAATTGTCACACATTGGGAGAGTATTGGTAAGAAGAAAGGTGCACGCGCTTTATTAGCAAAACCAAATGTTCACAGTAGGTCAATTTTTTCGGAAAATATGATTGCTATTCAGTTGAATAGGGTAAAAGTCGTCTATAATAAACCACTTTATTTGGGTTTCGTTGTTTTGGAACTTTCAAAATTACTCATGTACGAGTTCCATTATGAATATATGAAAATTAAATTTAGTAACAGCTTGCTTCTTAATTACATGGACACAGATTCATTCATATATACAATAAATACAGACGACTTTTATTCTGATATTCTGCATGATTTATCTACATATTTTGATACTTCCGACTACAGCCCCTTAAATGTACACAACTTTCCGCTTGTTAATGCGAAAAAATTAGGTATGTTTAAGGATGAGAATAGTGGAAAGAAAATGCATCAATTTATCGGCTTACGTGCAAAAATGTATTCATTTACAATTGTTGATGGTGCTTCTGTTCAGAAAGCAAAAGGAATCAAGAAATCTGTAACAAAAAGACTAACAATACAAAACTATAAGACTTGTTTATTTGATAAGTGTTCTATTTATAGGAATATGACTATATTTAGGAATAAACTTCATAAAATGTATACCCAAAATTTAAATAAGAAATCATTGAGTTTTGAAGATACAAAAAGATATATTTGTGAAGATAATATAAGTACTTTGGCCTGGGGTCATTATAAGATTGCAGATCAACATCAATAAATGTATTGTAAAAAATGTTGTGTCTTCTCTATGTTTGGATACTCAAGATGAAGAGATCATTAAAAATTGTAAGATATGGTTATATACATATAGTTAATGTTTAGTTTAGTTAATATATATATAAAAATTTGTATTGAAAAAATAATGCTTGTTATCATTTGGAAATTAAGTCGTTTCCCTCGTAACCGTTCTATGGAATAACAAATGGCATGTTGCGGTTGAGGTCATAATGTTATGATAACATTATTATTTTGTTTCATTATATATATTTGAAATGGTATATATAGTGTTAATTCATATTCTTATTTCACAACACCATGGTTTGATATCATAATGATATGATAACATTTTTATTTTGTTTCACTATAGTATATATTTGAAATGGTATAAATAGTGTGAATTCATATTCTTATTTCACATTGTACATTATTCACAACATCATGGACGTTCAGGAAGAACTAAATAGCATCGAGAGCAGGAGCAGTTTCAAGGAAACAAAAAAGCTCAATACCCTAGTAAAGGGACAGCGATATGATATTGAAGAAATCAAAGTTTGTACAACCAAATTTGGGAAGAAGATGTTGTGTATCTTCAAAGACTTTCAAGTAAGTACAATCAATTAAATAAATAAACAATATAATTCTATATACCTACTTTTTTTCTCCTCTAAATAGATATTTCTTCCGGATCGGTATGTTAATTTAACAGAGGAGACAAGAATGGTGATCAACCAAACACCATTCACGCTAACCTATATTGGTCCATTGGGTAAATCATCTCATATTGAAATTGTAAAAAAAAAAGATTAATAAAAAACTGTGTTTTTCTTTTACAAATAATGTAATTAGTTGTTTTTTATTTATTGATTTTTTTCTTGGAAATTTATAGAGCTACAAAAAATTGGATTCATTTACATTTTTTTTGATTATATTGCAATTTACGAAATTACGTATGAGCAAACTGTTCTCCAAGGCACAGCAACCAGCAGCATCATGATTTGGACATTTTGTAAATGAAGAGTTGTTCTGTCGCAGAGATTTAAAATTCTGACATCCAAAGTCTTCAACGTTAACCACCTGGAACCAGTTGTCATCAAAGATGTCTTCTATCCACTTTGTCTTCTCTGTTCCCTTAACATAGATCATTGTAACTATGGAAATGTTTTCCTTTAAAAACTTCTGCACACTTTTAATGTTGACGGAACCAGCACTCCAAGCCAGATGATGATGGTTGCTTCCCAACCAAATGGCTTGTTTTCGAGATTTCATTGTTAATCTCTCAAAGGGGAATGGTGGTTCGATTAAAAAATTTTGATATTCGTTAAAGTTGAAAGTTACAGCCAGTTCTTTTATTATGAAATTGTTGTTTTCAATTTTGAATCCTTGTACATCGATTGTTATAAAATCTACCACAATCATTTTTATATTGGTGAAAAAAATTATTATTTTTTTTTTTTTAATGATTAAACTTTTCTAAAAGAAAGCGTGCGTATCCAATGAACACAAGTTTGTTAATGAAATTTGTTTTACATAACTCGCTTGACATCACCTGTAAGCGGTGTATACTCAATTATACGATCATGTATGAGTACACAGTATGCAGAAGTTTTATCTGGAATATTCTTTGTTGTATAAAATTCCACTCTTATATCTAGGGGTCCTGTTTTAATAGCTTCGTTTTGATGTGTTACATCGACCACAATGATTGGTGCGACTTTCTTGAAATCCTCACGCGATAAAATAGGTTGAGGGTCGCGCATGTAATAGCTTTGTTGAAATTTTATATACATATCATACAAGATGGCATACCGGTTACGATCAAATTTAAGATTGAGATCATCATAAGGATATGAAACAGAGTTAATATGCACTTTAACATTACTCAAATCACAGTGCTGAAATTGATTTGCAGATTGGAAGATTATTAAAATAAACCGTGGTCTCTCGCTTTGTGGAGAAAGTTTAACATTCCACAGATTGTGTAGTCCTTGTGATAGTACAGGATTGTAATGACAATCCCAGCTCCGAAATGCTATTGTTAAACGTCGTCCGCTATTTATGGTTTTTAGAACTTCCAGTTTTGAAAAATCAGCTAGTTGTATATGAGGCATCTTCCATGTAATATTATTTATGTTTAATTGTATTTTCTCTTTATCATCAGTGGAAAAGAACGAATTAAGATCAGATTTTGAACGAAGTAATATGAGCTCATGCTTAGAATTCAAAACAATTTTATTAAAGTCCTCGGCAAAGCCCATGAGCATTTTGAGTGGTATACAAAAATTGAAATATCCGTTCTCTAGTTCATTGCCATCTTTTATAAACCATCCAGCATTTTTCAACATTTGACTCTCATTAGTATTTAGGGAGACATAATTTTTAACCGTTGTCGTAACACCTAGGTATCGTGTACGATCTACCTCAATTCCATTAATTTCATATCGGATCTCATCAAAGAGGAATGCTACGCAATTGTTTTTCATTTTTATATTATGTGATATTTTGTTATCCTCCAGTGTTACAATTCCCTCTATATAAATGTAACTATCACTAGGTAGCACATAGAGATCCTGATTCTGAATCGATATTCTTATTTCGTCATTATTTTTAAATGATTGCAAATATGGTGTGTAGCTGTGATATTCTTTTTTTGTTATGCTTTCATCATAGACCGGCTTTTGTAAGACATTCAATACTTGACTCATGATTTATGTTTTTTTGCTTTGTTTCAGCAGGAAACCTAGTGACTTTAAATATTCCTTAGTGATTGCAGTTAATTTTTTTCTTTTTCGCTCCTTCCTAATCACTGTTGTTGGTTGTGTGACTGATAGTGAAGAAATGATCGTGGGTGTTGAATTAATATAGTTTTTATTGTAAACAATCATTGATCCTTTGGTTTTAAATGCAGCCTGAGTGTAATAGTCTCTCCACGAAAATTTATTAGACCACCGTTTTGATCAATAACTCTTACAGTTATTGAACTTATCTGTCGGGTGGTTACTGGCAAATAGATGACATTTTTAGGAATTTCATCTAATTTATATCCAGGTTTACAATTTAACGAAAACTGATGAAGGGTGTGTGCTGGTGCATTATTAATATATGTACCTGCTACAATGTTACATTCAATACGTACTGCATTGACTTTTGTTATATTGATAGGCAAGTCTGATTCATAATCCACTCCTCCTTTTAATTTTCTCTTACTGAAACCAATTAATGAACCAATTGTTCGATTTGCACTAAAATCAATATCATCACTACAGTAAATTTCAGTTTTCAATGTATTGTAATTGGGTTCAATATAAAATTCTCCTTTTTTATTTATGCTTTCATACTTTTTCTGCAAGTATGTAGCTATATCTTCGAATTCATACGAGCCAACCGGAAGTTCAATGATTTGGTTTTGCACATGAAACAAATTATTTTCCAAATCAACATTGGGTACAGTGTGATATGTATGGAAATCAACGAGACCACACTCGTAATCCCTATCCAAATCTATTGATGGAAAATAATTTGCTTCCAGATTGGATGTATTCCCAGTTAAAGTTAGCGTTATTGACATCTTAAGTGATAGTTGAACAATGAAATAGAAAACATATTTGAAAGATATTTTTATCAAAAATTATAACTTTATTTAAAAATGTGTGTATGTATATGTGTATATTACAGTATATCTTTTTTATTAATCCAAGAATTATGTTCGCTTGAAAATCCTAACCATTTTACTAGAGCCTTGCTTCCTCTGGTATTGATAATTTTCTCAACAAGATAAGTATTTGGATATCTGGTTTTCAACAGCTCATACTCATAGAATCCTCCCTTGATCGCATTGTCCTTATAGTCCTCCAAAATGTATGTAGTTGGATTAGTATTTTGAACTGTTTTGATTTTGAAAATTTCAGTAGTCCAATTTGGTGTGTAGCCTTTTTCAAAAATATGTTTATATTTACTGATTCGTACGCTGTCGCCCTTGTGAAACTTTGGTTTATTAAACATTTTCAAGTTGTTGTAAACGGTGTTTAATATTCTTTTTTCATTGGTAGAATTTACACTACTTGGTGACATTTTAATGGTTCGATGTTTTGTATTATTATATATGTCAACCAATTGTTTGTAAATATCAATCCATTGATATGTTCCACGGTAACTGAACTCTTTCCACATTAGACCTTTAAATGTTCTGTTAAAACGTTCAACTATTGATGCCTTTACAATACTAAATGTTGAATAGTGATTAATATTGTACTGTCGCATTAGAGTTTGAAATTGTTTGTTGAAAAATTCTTTTCCATCATCGGTTTGTAGATTTTTTGGTGAGCAGCGACGACGACGATGACGATGATGACCACGATGGCACCCCTCAAAAAGTATGCTTTTCATCGCTTCACAGACATTTGTAGCAGTTTTAGTTTTAAGAGGTACAACCCAAGCAAATTTCGAAAATGTATCTATGACGGTGAGAAGAAAACGGTGACCTTTGTTGAATTTTGAATAGATGCCCATTTCTACTAAATCGGCTTGCCATAGATCATCTATCCCTTTTGTTATTACACGACGACGTTTGAAATTTCTTCGAGCTTGAATATGAAGTTCATTCACTAAACCTCTCTTTTTATTTACATTCATTGTCTACTATGACTCTACTGATGAATGGATTTCCTTAAATTTTTGTAATAATTTTGGTTCTAAAATTTTTCTGAAAATATAATCTTCGACTCCGCTGAGCCTTTCTTCAATATATTTATTAGTTTCTGTTAAATCCTTGTTTATATTTTCATATAACGATTTGTTTGAGGTTCTTTCGTGTTCTATACTGCTCTCAATATATTCTTTAATATTTGTGAGATCTTTTCCGATCGTTGTTTCTATGGCGTTCTTAATGTTGACCTCCAACAATATGATATCTTTTTCAACTTTTAACGCTAACTGCTTTATACTTTCCAAGAGAAAATTTTTTGTAACCGCATCATTGTCATCAATAGGTAATCCTACATTTTTTATACGTTTCCGATGTATGTTTATATTCTTATCACGATCAACATTAAATCCTACGGTTTTTCTCCTTCCGCTTTCATTTTGAGTATTATGAGAAAAGTGACCAAACTTGTCTACACTCATCTTGTTAATGAACAAAGGTTAACAGATTTATACAATTATATTGCTTTCTCTTAATTCTTCAATAATGGAAACAATTTCATTATTGTGATTTGTATGCCCGGCTGATTGTGATGAGATCAAAAGACGTAATCTGTCTACTAATTCATTGGGATCATCCCAGTAAATATAATTAGGTTTTTGTAAATTCACTCTCATTAAGCCGGATCCCTTATGAGTTGGTTGTGCAGAATTGTCTATAAACAACTTTTTTATAATATTTATATATTTATTTGCTTTGGTTCCTTTAACTTGTTCGTTTTCATTATAGTTGCGTTTATGAGCACTCGTTATAATTAAAATTTCTTTATAAACTTGCAAATCAGAGGAATTATAGTTTCTAGGTGTTTTGTAAAACAACAATTCATTGAGTCCTGGTGTCAGTGACCAGGTTTGATCCTCAATAGAAATCATATTTGCTCTCAACACAAAATCCTTATTGCCAAATCTCCATTTAGAGTTTGAGTCTCTATGCGGTCCATAGAGTGTGTCTAATGTATTGTTCTCTTCCAACTTTGTTAAATTTAATATGGAATATTTACTGCTGCTGATGTTTTTATCTACATCATCCGATTGTGAATAGAATGTGTCTTCTTTACTTGTATCATTTGCATTAAAAGGAATAGTAATATCTTCATCATCAGAATATGTATCGTTTGCTTTTTGTTTTTTGAATGGTGTACTTGTATTGGTTTTTAAGGAAGGTCTTGGCTCAAAGTTTGTTTCATCAGAACTAAATTTTGAAGTTTTAACAAGATCTTTAAGGGGACCAGTGATGGGTTTAAAGGTCTGCTCCAGTATATCATCTGTACTTGCTTCTAGATTCTTGATGCTGTTAAATTTTTTCCTCAATACCCTTCTAGTCTTTATAATATCTCTTACTATTTTCTCATTCATTTTCTCCTTGCTTAGGATTATCGGCTCTGCTTGGTGTTTTTGTTGGAACTGATTATTGTTAACTGATCAACAGCTCGTTGTTATCTGATGATAAATATCAGATCCCTTCAACAGCTTGTTGTTATCTGCTTATTACAGATCGGTTTATTTATTGTTGAATAAAAATATCAAATCCTTTCCTATAACGGCCTCCATCAATAGGATCATCTTTACTGATAACAAGAAACCCATATTTGTGTTTCCAACAGTTGCTGCACATGTTCGAAAATTTTGTAAAATTCATATCTGCACCCACATGGTCGTTGTATATATGTTTCATATTCATTTCATCTTGTTTGAACATAACAATCATGTTAGCATTATCTCGTATCAAGTGTTTTGGAATTCGTGTATATGTTTGACATAAATAAAAACAATCTATATTTTTATGACGTCCCATACAAAAATATGATCTTATATTGTTTTGTTTCTCACATGCAACATCATCGAAAATAATAATAGAATTACTCTTTGCTTCATCCGGCGGTAGAACATCTTCATTTACAGAGAATGTATGGAATCCCATACCTTTTATAGATTGTATTAATTGTTGTAGATATTGATACTTTGGTTGGTACACTGACCTTGAATATAAATAAATATTCTTGAACTTGATTCCATTTGGACTTTCTATTAATCCTATCATAACATTCGTTTTTCCACAGTTTGATGGGCCCACAATCAAAGCTCTTATTATGTTTGGTAAAAGTAAACTATGTCTCGGTTTCGATGAATTATTAGTTGAAAAATCTCTGTTGCGGACAACAAGATTATTTTGTTGTTTAATGAAACGCATTCCAATAATGAGTGTAGACCAAACGATAAAAACCTGTGCTTTTTTAGTCTTCAAAAATATGTTCATCAGACTTGATCACACCATTCAATATTGAATAATTGAATAAAAATGGTAGTTTTATATAAAAAGCTAATTAGTCACAATCGCAACACAGTTGGAAGAGGTCTTATGGATAAAGTTATTAACTCCCTACCAGTTGAACTTCATTTACCAGGCTATCAATTTTGTGGACCCGGCACTAAACTTAAAGAACGTCTAGCCAAGGGGGAAAAAGGAATAAATCCGTTGGACGCTGCCTGCAAAGAGCATGATATTGCTTATTCTCAGTCAAAAGATTTAAATAAACGACACGCAGCAGATCAAATATTAAGTAACAAGGCGTGGACAAGAGTAAAATCCCAAGATAGTAATTTTGCTGAACGTGCAAACGCCTGGTTGGTGACAAACATCATGAAGACTAAAGTAAAATTAGGAATGGGCAACAAGTCAAACAATACGAAAGCGAAATCTAAGAGAAGGAACATTTTGAAAACTGGAAATAAGCTTTTTAAGACGGCTGTACAAACTGCTAAAAAGGTTTTATTACAAGAAAAACCGACCGACATTGAGAGCGCCATACAAATAGCTAGGAAAGTCATAGCAAATTCTTTTAAAAGAAAAAAGTCATTGGTTCACGTTCCACGTATAATACCGCTTCCTAAGGTTGGAGGTTTTCTACCTCTCGTTCCAATACTAACAGCCCTCGGAGCTATAGGAGGTTTAGCATCTGGTGGATCCGCTATCGCTAAAGCGATAAATCAAGCCAAATCTGCTCGCAGCCAATTCGAAGAAGCAAATCGTCATAACAAAACTATGGAGAGCATAGCAATGGGAAAAGGACTATATCTGAGACCATACAAAGAGGGATATGGTTTATTTTATCATTCGCAGCCAAAAAACTATTGAAAAACCTACCCAGACGTGCGCTTACAGATAGCGATTTGATCAAATACACTAAATATCTACCAAATTTCAGAGGCGTCTTTATGCTCAATACTTTACCAAAACGACCAAATCAAATTGAATGTGGCATTATTAATCTGGATTCTTCTTTCGGTTCTGGAACACACTGGGTAGCATATAGAAAGAACAAAACCCATAAAGAATATTTTGACAGCTTTGGAAACCTGCAACCACCTCAAGAAGTTGTGAAATATCTAGGAAACAACATCCAGTACAACTATATCCAACAGCAAAATTATAATTCTTTTAACTGCGGACACTTGTGTCTGAAATTTCTCTACAAAAAAACAAAAAATAAACAATATTCAATTTAAAAATAAACAAATAGTTTTCTTTATTTCTTTTTTTATATACATCGTTTGATGAACAATTAGATGTTTCTTTTCTCTTATTCATATATCGTTTGAAGGGGGGTTCTTAAATATATCCGCATACTGCAGCTTCTTAAATGTTGTATTTTTCATTTCAATCTTATATGTATCCATCCTTCTCGTACTGAAACTGATTCCCTTGCTCCATTGTTCGTTTGCATTAAATCTCAACTCTGATGGAAATCAATTTCATAATCTATGAAATTGTCATATCATATGTTTGTTTATACTTTTTAACATCGATCAATTCAATATCGGAACGGAACGTTGTGTCTTGTGTTGTAAATAATTCAATTTCACCATTACTCGTAATTCTTTCAGTGGAATATTCACGATATTCATAGCAAGATATTGCCAATGTACGTTTCTTATAATTACTATCATAAGAGCAACGTATTGTTAAGTCCAACTGATCATATTCTAACTTAAAATGTCTATAAAAAATATTTTCACTTTCAATTATTCCTTGTATATCCATTTCTTTTCTCAACAAATCTTGCCTAAATGCTTCTATGGCCTCTTTGACAGTAAAATATTTTGCTTCCGGTTTTTCTGTTGTTGTTGTTGGTGTTGTTGTTTGATTATTTTCATTTTGTTGCTGTACGTTCTCACTTATCTTCATCAATTGAAAGAACAAATCAATTTTCAAAGTATCATTACTAGGTAGCAATAATGAAAATTCCAAATTTCCTTTATTATCATCTTGTGCTGTTAGATTTAATGGTATTGGGATAGCTTGTAATACACCCAATGATAGATAGATTACCAGCAATATAAATTTATGCATTTTGTTTGATTCTCTGAAAAGATGACCACACCTGCGAAAAGTTAAATTGAAACTAAAACAAATTTGTTTGAATTAACACCTTTTATTTATTCTGTTATATAATGACATTATTTTCTTTGTTTGATTTATTCTACTTTTCAACATGTAACAGCTGCAAGTGTTGGGTCCGACTTGACATGTATCTGATGACCAGCTGCATGTTGAAAAATGACATTCATACTTAGAAGTAATAGGAGAATCGTCGGTATTTTCACATAATTTTATATAGCAATTTTGAATCTCCTTGTAATGTTCATCCAACAAAATTTCCCTGTTATATATTAAAAAATCAGAAATTTGCTTTATAAGCTGATTAGAACTTGTGTCCACCATCCTTTCCGAACAATAAAAAAGCGTATACTATTCAGTTAATATCACTGCATATTACTTTAAGTACTTAGTTTGTTCAACAATTTGATGTCCTCCTTATCAATATCACTTAGATCACTGTCAAAGTCATTAAATATACACAGCTCATTAAAATGGTTTATAATTCTCCGAGGATGAAAACCTTCGGCTGTGAGCCCTACTAATGTAATTGTACCACCGACCACATCAATTCTAAGATGTTCATTAACATTAAATTGGTACAATATTGATGATAAATTTCCAGGTACTGGATCTCCTCTACACATTTTCAACAACAAACATTTATTGCCATCCTCTGGAGTCAGATAAACTGATAAACTACTATTAACTACATCTACTTTTACAATTTTAAAATGTTTCCATGATGAATGACAAATGCAATATTTATCACCCGATTTTATTGGTTGAATCCAAAACATTTTTAACAAATAATGAATATCTAATGACACCAACGCTTTTTATATAAAAAATTAGTCAATCAAATCGTTTGATTCAAAAAACTTAAAACAATTGGAACTTAAAACCGCAGAAAATTTGGATAATGGGCAATCTTTTCCAACACACCTGTCACCTGTCATCTGTCAACTATTACCTGTCCCTATCATCTTATATACCCTTCGCAATTATGTTCATACTATGCTGTACATGCATGATTAACTAATTACACAAATTAATTGACTGCAACAGATTAAAATTCCAAAGTTCAAAATCGTTGCTTATCATGTATAATGGGCAATCTTTTCCAACACACCTGTCACCTGTCATCTGTCAACTATTACCTGTCCCTATCATCTTATATACCCTTCGCAATTATGTTCATACTATGCTGTACATGCATGATTAACTAATTACACAAATTAATTGACTGCAACAGATTAAAATTCCAAAGTTCAAAATCGTTGCTTATCAATATCCAACACTTTGGGATGTACCACCAGAACGTACCTACAAATTCCCACCATGGGATGTACCACCAGAACGTACCTACAAATTCCCACCATGCTTATCAAAGATGATTCCCCCAATTTGACCTCCAACGATTCACCCACAAATTCGACCTTCAACGACTACAACAAATATGACTTATCTCTAACCGCAATGCATGTATCACCATGCTTATCAGTGTTGACCCGCAAATTTGAACTCCACTACTCCACTACCCAATTCCACTACTGCTTATCAGTGTTGCTCAAATTTGAACTCCACTACTCCACTACCCTCCACTACTCCACTACTCCACTACCCTCCACTACCCTCCACTACCCTCCACTACTCCACTACCCTCCACTACTCCACTACCCAATTCCACTACTTTGCCTCAACCAGAACCAACCAAAACATACTACTAATCAATATAATTCTTTAAACATATTACATACTACGACCATTAGTGGCATAGGGCGAGGAACTATACAGTCATTAGGATCAATTCAGTTGGATCTTAGAATAAATAATTTCTTAATACCTCATGAATTTCATGTGGTACAAGAACATTTTCCAATACCATACGACGGAATACTGGGTATGGACTTCATAAAAAAGTTTAACTGTATTTTAGATTTCAAGAAAGATCACGATTGGTTCGTATTACGACCGGAAAATTTGCACACTAATATTCAAGTTCCTATATCCTACTCAAATATACCTAACAGTATAATACTGCCAGCAAATCAAACGAAGACGAAGAAGTAGTTTTCAATCAAGAACCATAACCAGGAATTGTAATAGCTAGTACTTTAGTTAATAGTAGATGTGCATACATTCGCATTATAAACACCACTACGGAAAATAAAGTATTAAGTATTAACAATATTGAAACAGAAAGTCTGGCTAACTACGACATAGTCGATTCTATACAAAATCCAGATAAGAGAACTCAAACAATTCTTTCAAAATTAAATAAAAACTTTCCAGATCAATTTGAAAAACAACTAATCGAATTATGCACCAGTTACAGTGAGGTATTCGGGCTGGAAACTGAAACCATTACATCAAATAATTTCTATAAACAAAAAATAAGACTCAAAGATAATGAACCAGTTTACATTAAAAACTGCAGAATTCCACACACACACAAGGCAGAAATAGATAAACAGGTCAAGAAGTTAGTTGCTAATGGCATAGTAGAACCATCAATTTCAGCATATAATAGCCCACTACTTTTAGTACCTAAGAAGGCACTACCTAATTCCAATGAAAAACGATGGCGTTTAGTAGTTGACTACCGTCAAATAAATAAAAAAGTAATTGCAGATAAGTTCCCACTTCCAAGAATAGAGGATATTGTTGATCAATTAGGTCGAGCAAAATACTTCTCATGTCTTGACTTAATTTCTGGATTTCACCAGATTGAACTTGATGAAAAGTCTAGAAATATTAATTCGTTTTCAACAAACAATGGTTCGTATCGTTTTAGACGACTTCCATACGGACTTAAAATAGCGCCAAATTCTTTTCACCGCATGATGACACTTGCATTTTCTGGCCTAGAGCCAACGCAAGCTTTTTTATACATGGATGATCTGGTTGTAATAGGATGTTCTGAAAATCACATGCTAAAAAATTTGACAAACGTCTTCCAAATATGTCGAAAATGCCACCTTAAGTTGCATCCAGAAAAGTGTTCATTCTTCATGCACGAATCACTTATCTCGGGCACAAATGCACAGACAAAGGTATACTACCAGATGATAAGAAATACGAAGGTATTAAAAATTATCCAGTACCCAGAGATGCTGATAGCGCTAGAAGATTTATTGCATTTTGCAATTATTATAGAAGATTCAGCAAAAACTTCTCATTCTATTCGCGTCATATAACGCAACTTTGCAAAAAGAACATTTCAATGGACAAATGAATGCAATGAAGCATTTAACTACCTCAAAAATGCACTAATGAGCCCAACATTATTACAATATCCCGATTTCGAAAAAGAGTTTTGCATTACCACTGATGCTAGTAAACACTCATGTGGTGCAGTACTCAGTCAAGAATATAATGGCATACAACTTCCGGTTGCATTCGCCTCAAAAACCTTAACAAAAGGAGAAAGCAATAAATCAACTACTGAACAAGAGATCACAGCAATACACTGGGCAATACTTCATTTCAGACCGTACACCTATGGAAAACATTTCTTGGTCAAAACTGATCATAGGCCACTGTCATATCTATTCTCGATGAAAAATCCGAGTTCTAAACTAATCAGAATGAGGATAGACTTGGAAGAATATGACTTCACGGTGGAATACCTCAAGGGGAAGCAAAATCAAGTTGCCGATGCTCTCTCGCGTATAACCATCGACGAACTTAAAGAGCAAAATATTAAAATAAATACTATTCTAAAAGTGACAACACGATCAGGAACTCAAAAAAAGGCAAACCTGCGCAGGTAATGATTCATTAATATCAAATAAAATGCACAATAAAGAAAATCCCAACGTTTATGAAGTCATTAAATATAATGACGCCAAAAATTTCGTACAACTAAAATTTTCTTCTAGCAAATGTTTTTTGAAGAAAGGAAAAGCACTATTAACACGAATAAATGTTGACGAATTATACATTAATGGAAAACTCGATCTAAATCATTTTTTCCAAAGGCCGGAAAAAGAGGCCGGTGTACTTAAAATCGATCAACTACAAATGGCACCTAGTGAGCAAATTTTCGAATCTGTCTCACCACAATTATTTAAAGAAAGGGCAATAATGTATTAAAAAAAAACTTAGAGTAGCGCTACTACCAAAGGTGACCATCATAAACGATAAAGAAGAAATTGCAGCCATATTGTTGAGCTACCATATGACCTCCTTCTGTCATACAGGCATTACACGTACGTACGGAAAAATTAAGACATTTTTATTGGAAAAAAATGAAACAGGACATAACAAAATATATTAAAGCATGCAAACAATGTCAATTGACAAAAACAACCCAACATACCAAGCACCGATGGCCATAACGCCAACACCTCAATCAGCTTTCGATATTGTATTGGTAGATACTATTGGACCGTTTCCAAAATCAGAGAACGGGAACGAGTATGCAGTCACACTCATATGTGACCTTACAAAATATCTTGTAACCATACCAATACCGAACAAAAGTTCACGAATAGTTGCACAGGCTATATTTGAATTCCATTTACTAACCTATGGTCCAATGAAAACGTTCATTACGGACATGGGCACGGAATATAAGAATTCCATAATTAATGATTTATGTATATACCTCAAAATAGACAATATAACATCAACGGCTCATCATCATCAAACCCTTGGATATATAATAATATATAAGAACATATATATCTGTGGATAAAAATGACTGGGATGTATGGCTAAAGTACTTCACGTACCTACTGCTTTAATACAACACCCTCAGTAGTACACGGATATTGTCCTTATGAATTGGTCTTTGGAAGAACTCCAAACATATTCAAAACATTTAACTGCGTTGATGACATAACACCACTTTATAACATAGATGACTATTCAAAAGAGGTACGATACAGACTAGAAATAGCTTACAAAAGAGCTAGACTAATGCTCGAGAGCGCCAAAACTAAACAAAAACAATTATACGATAGACAAAGTAGGGAAATAGAACTACAAAAAGATGATCTAGTACTTTTGAAAAACGAAGCAGGACACAAACTAGAAAATAGATATTTAGGACCGTTAAGGTAATAGAATTAAGAAATAACAATAACGTAGTAATTAAAGATAACATTAAGAAGAAAGCACAAAATGTGCATAGAGATAGATTAAAACATTTTAGCACATAAAAGGGATCCTTTAAAATATAAATAGTAAATAAGATAATATGTAATAATAAATGAGAAAAAGTAAATAATAATAAAAATATTTCCTTAGAATAATTACATTATTCTATCAAAAAGGGAGATGTAATATATAAAGGGTGATTTTTTTAAGGTTAGGATTTTCATGCATTAGTATTTGACAGATCACGCGGGATTTCAGACATGGTGTCAAAGAGAAAGATGCTCAGTATGCTTTGACATTTCATCATGAATAGACTTACTAACGAGCAACGCTTGCAAATCATAGAATTTTATTACCAAAATCAGTGTTCGGTTCGAAATGTGTTTCGCGCTTTACGTCCGATTTATGGTCTACATAATCGACCAAGTGAGCAAACAATTAATGCGATTGTGACCAAGTTTCGCACTCAGTTTACTTTATTGGACATTAAACCAACCACACGAATGCGTACAGTGCGTACAGAAGAGAATATTGCGTCTGTTTCTGAGAGTGTTGCTGAAGACCGTGAAATGTCGATTCGTCGCCGTTCGCAGCAATTGGGTTTGTGTTATTCGACCACATGGAAGATTTTACGCAAAGATCTTGGTGTAAAACCGTATAAAATACAGCTCGTGCAAGAACTGAAGCCGAACGATCTGCCACAACGTCGAATTTTCAGTGAATGGGCCCTAGAAAAGTTGGCAGAAAATCCGCTTTTTTATCGACAAATTTTGTTCAGCGATGAGGCTCATTTCTGGTTGAATGGCTACGTAAATAAGCACAATTGCCACATTTGGAGTGAAGAGCAACCAGAAGCCGTTCAAGAACTGCCCATGCATCCCAAAAAATGCACTGTTTGGTGTGGTTTGTACGCTGGTGGAATCATTGGACCGTATTTTTTCAAAGATGCTGTTGGACGCAACGTTACGGTGAATGGCGATCGCTATCGTTCAATGCTAACAAACTTTTTGTTGCCAAAAATGGAAGAACTGAACTTGGTTGACATGTGGTTTCAACAAGATGGCGCTACATGCCACACAGCTCGCGATTCTATGGCCATTTTGAGGGAAAACTTCGGAGAACAATTCATCTCAAGGAATGGACCGGTAAGTTGGCCACCAAGATCATGCGATTTGACGCCTTTAGACTATTTTTTGTGGGGCTACGTCAAGTCTAAAGTCTACACAAATAAGCCAGCAACTATTCCAGCTTTGGAAGACAACATTTCCGAAGAAATTCGGGCTATTCCGGCCGAAATGCTCGAAAAAGTTACCCAAAATTGGACTTTCCGAATGGACCACCTAAGACGCAGCCGCGGTCAACATTTAAATGAAATTATCTTCAAAAAGTAAATGTCATGGACCAATCTAACGTTTCAAATAAAGAATCGATGAGATTTTGCAAATTTTATGCGTTTTTTTTTAAAAAAAAGTTCTCAAGCTCTTAAAAAATCACCCTTTATATGTGTGGATAAAGGCATAACTCATCTAAACATTCCATTCCCACACTTTCAATTAGACACCACATAGCTATGGGTTTAATTGCGGTGATAATTGAACATACATAATTAATAAAAAAAAAACAACGACACGCGGTTGTTCTCAAACGGTCATCGAGCAGCGATTAACTCACGTGGTAATGAAAATTAACGGGAAAATCTGACAACGAGAGCAAAAATGTTTACACATTAAAAAAAAACAACGACACGCGGTTGTTCTCAAACGGTCACACATCTACGTACTAACCGCGCCAAACGTCGTTTAATTGCGGTGATCTGTCGAGCAGCGATTAACTCACGTGGTAATGAAAATTAACGGGAAAATCTGACGATGATGGTGACGCTAGATATTTCCAACAAGCCCCTACCGAGAAAAAATATATTTACACATCAACGAGAGCAAAAATGTTACACATTAAAAACTGCAAAACGACAGGTGACCTGCCTCAATATTAATGTAGGTCATCAATTCGCTAATAGATAAATTTACCTATCCAACAACTATTTCTTTGGGTAACGGCTGATACAACACAAATTTAAAATTTCCGAATCGAACACTGAAGAAATGATATAAACGGTACATTTTTGAACGAGATACAGCGAAAATAGCAAATAGGGACGGGCTACAGTCCGCTTGGGCGAACTGTTGGATACTCTATTCTTATTCCTATCCCTCATAAGTGGGCGTGACAAAAGTCTATGATTGAATTGTTAAGAATGCTCTACATATTTGGTTATATAACATTTAAAGGATTTTATCGAAAAAACTTTGGTTTTTCAATAAAATTGTTTTATTTAATTGTGGACGTGTCAGCAGGCGGATTTAAAAAAATTAACACATGAGCATAAAGGGCCCCTAGAGAGTATATATTATAATTTTCAGCTCCCTAGTGTAATATATATAAGTGTGGACAAAGGCATAACTCATCTAAACATTCCATTCCTACACTTTCAATTAGACACCACATAGCTATGGGATTTAAATAAACAATCAGCTCCCATACTTTGTTGGAATGTCTATGCCGAATATGAGAGATGTCTACTCGAATATGATACGACGGATACTCGAGCTTTCCACGAGTTGCTGAATCCACACATATGTATATTACACTCCTAAGATACAAGCGCTGCGACGCCTGCTAAGAAAAAGATTTTTATTCTACAGTCAGTCATAATAAAGCATTCATCAAACATAAACAGTCTTTTAATTCGTTAAACATATTACACTAGCTCAAATTTTGGTTTTTTAATAAAATTATTTTATTTAATTGTGGGCGTGTCAGTGGGCGGATTTTGAAAATGTTATATCCCGAGCAGTTTTAGGAGTCATAGATCATATATAAAACATGGGGACGGGCTACAGTCCGCTTGGGCGAACTGTTGGATACCCTATTCTTATTCCTATCCCTTATAAGTGGGCGTGACAAAAGTCTAAGTATGGTTGAATTGTTAAGAACGCTCTACATATTTTGTTATATAACATTTAACGGATTTTATCGAAAATACGCTCCCTAGCTCAAACTTGGGTGTTTCAATAAAATTGTTTGATTTAATTTTGGGCGTGTCAGTAGGCGGATTTAAAAAAATTAACACATGAGCATAAAGGGCCCCTAGAGAGTATATATTACAGATTTCCGCTCCCTAGCTCAAACTTTGGTTTTTCAAAAAGAGTTTTTTTTTAAATTGTGGGCGTGACAGTCTGAGGACTTTGAAAATATTTACACATGAGCTTAAATGGCCCCTAGAGAGTATATATTATAAATTTCAGCTCCCTAGCTCAAATTTTGGTTTTTCAATAAAATTGTTGTATTTATTTGTGGGCGTGTCATTGGGCGGATTTTGAAAATTTTATATCCCGAGCTGTTTTAGAAGTCATAGATCATAAAAAAAAATTCAGCTTTCTAGCTCAAAATTCGATTTTTTCCAAAATTTTGTTTTTTTAAGTTTGTGGGCGTGTCTGTGGGCGAATTTCAAAAATTCGTAGACTTGATTATTTCGGGACCCTAGAGAGTATATGGTTAAAATTTCAGCTCTCTAGCCCCAGTTTAAAGGCCTAATTTTTGGCAACAGACGCACGGACATGGCTAGATTGAAATTACTATCGATGCTGATCATAAATATAGTAACTTTTAGGAGTCTACGGGCAATATTAAGGTATGTTACAAACTATGCGTCAAAATTAATATACCCTTAGAATAGGGTATAAACATTGAACAACAAGGAGCGATCAGAACTTGAGCTCATATGCACCAAATTCCAAGATATTTTCCTTGTCAAGAACGACAAACGAAGAACATTATATGTCAGCCCCACATCTCGCTCAAAGACGGACCTAGCGCTAAGTATTCCAAACCCTATAGGCTACCGCATTCACAAAAAAATTATATACAATCTGAGGTACAAAATATGTTGGCAGATGATATTATCGAACAATCCGTTTCGGCACGGAACTCACCTATCTTGATTGTACCCAAAAAGAAAGATCCCATCACGGGACTACAAAAATTCAGATTGATGATCAATTACAGAAAAGTAAACGAAGTAATCGAGGACGATAAATTTCCCCCTGCCAAACATAACTAACATTTCTGACATGGTCGGAGGAGCAACATACTTTTCCTGCATAGACCTCAATCAGTTATGAAAAACTTTCCAGTACCACGAGACGCGGATGAAGTCAGAAGGTTCGTGGCGTTTGCCACTTACTACCGCAAATTCGAATTTTGCCACGATAGCCCTTCCGCTAAACAGATTACTGCGGAAAAATGTAGAATTTAGCTTTAATGAGGACTGCATGACATCCTTCAATGCACTCAAAAACTTCCTCATAAGCCCGAAAATTCAATTCTTCAATTCCCAATTCTAAAAAGGAATTTGTACTTCGAACAGATGCTTCAGAATTCGCTTTAGGCGCCCTCCTGTCAAATTACGACGACAGACCAGTGGCCTATGGTAGCAGAACTCTTAACAGTGCAGACAAAAATTACATCACAATCGAAAAAGTGGTATGTACTTGCCATAGTCTGGGCTGTAAAGCATTATAGACCATACCTATTCGGAAGACCCTCTTTCGTCTACCTCTTTTCCAAGGAGTATTTCCCCAGATTTGGAAGACCGCTTTTTTTTACACTTACAGCTCTGTGTTGTGCCGTGCTTAAAGCAAGCAACTATCACGAGCAGAAATTTGCCGGCACTAAAAGTGCTCTCACAGGCTCATCATTTAGTGCAGGTGTTAGTAAGAACAAAACAGTTAAAAATACAATAATTTCATAACCCCGATACACAAAAAAGGATTAAAAAGTGATAATTATCGCCCTATTGCCAAACTCTCACATATTCCCAAAATCTTCGAAAGTATCATATAGGAAACCTTAAGCTTTCGATGCAAGTCTCTTATTTCCCCTTACCAACATGGCTTTCTGAAAGGTAGATCAACCACTACAAATCTTATCGAATTCGTGTCATTTGCCCTGTCAGCATTAGAGAACGGCAACCTTGATCGGTTTTCAACCTGGTGCCTCAAAAATTGGTTAGACCTAAACATTCCCAAATGCCAATCTATTACTCTCGCAACAAATCCCCTCCCGTCACTACCTTCTCCATGATCAACCAATCTCTTTCGTTTAATCTCTCCGTGACCTTAAAATATTGTACGACAATGACAGTGGCGTACTAAACAGTTGACGGAAGGGGCGGCCCGTCTCGGGCCTTCGATGTTGGGGGGCCCCTAAACCTTCAATTTATAATAAAATGGGACTTCAGAGAATCGTTACCCTGTATATCGCTCATGCCTCAATACTTCTTGACCATTTGCATCTCGGTTGCATCATGCGAGAGGAGTTTTTCGAAAGTTAAACTAATTAAAAATTATCTTCGATCTACAATGGATCAAGAGCGACTGGTTAATCTAGCCGTGCTTTAAATAGAAAGAAAAATTCCCAAAGAAATCGATTTCACAGAAGTTATTGAGGAGTTCATTAAATTGAAGGCACGACGAAAACACATATAACACGCTACAAAAAATAAAAAAACTATCTTTGATTTATTTTATCTAATTTTTTTTTTTGACGATTCGTATTTTATTTGCCTCACCCATATCCATTCCATATTGTAGGTATAGGTACCTATGTATGTTTATTTAGCCTAAATAATTTAATTCGAATTTAAATTTCACTTTCCAGATTTTAACGAAATAAACATAAACACTTATTTATACATACAAATGTGAACTGAATATAGAGCTTCTAAAACTACATTTTTTTTAAAGCTGCGGGGCCTCTGACGGACTTAGTCCGCCACTGGACAATGATTTAAATTTTCGTTTACATATTGACGAAATAATTCGCTGGTCTAAAAAATTCTGCAAACCCTACATGAATAAATCACTCTACACTTTTGTTCGCCCCCTCCTTGAGTACGCCAGTCAAGCGTGGTCTCCTTTTCATCAAGTTCACGTGCTCAGAATCGAGAACATCCAACGTCGCTTC
The DNA here is from genome assembly GCA_949715645.1 of Portevinia maculata. NCBI lineage: Eukaryota > Metazoa > Arthropoda > Insecta > Diptera > Syrphidae > Portevinia > Portevinia maculata. Next base: position 145,107,924 of record OX454527.1, on the reverse strand, counting down.
CTTCGATTTGCTCTTTGGGGATTGCCTTGGAATGATCGTTTTATGCTGCCTCCAGATCGCCTAAATCTCATTAACATGAACTCCCTTGAGGATCGTAGGGACGCTGCGGACATTCTTTTCATTTATCGCCTTCTCTCAGGCTCCGTCGACTGCGCCTCTCTTAACAACTCTATTTTCTTTAACACTAATCCTCCTACTTTACGCTGCCCTCGTCTCTTTTACCATCCAACCCATCGAACCTCATATGGCTCCAGCGAACCAACGCATACGGAAGCCTGCAGAAGGTTAACTCAAATCTTTCCGTCTTTGATTTCAACCATAACCCTGCCCGCCTTAAAATCGATCTCCTTCACCAATTCCCTAATCCTTAAGTTTTAGTTTTAAGCCTTCTTATTTATTAAGTTTTAGTTTTTAAATTGTTCAATATATGTTAGTTTTAGCTTGTAGTAAGCCAAATAAATGAGGGCTATCTCTGCCCTCACCAAATTAAAATTAGAATAAGACGCTTCAAAATTCAAACCGACCACAGACCTCTCGTATACTTGTTCTCACTAAAAGAACCCTGAAGTAGATTGACTAAATTTAGGCTACTACTAGAAGAATATAACTTCTATGTGGAATAGTCCCGAGAAAAAGACAATAGTACCGCTGATGCTCAAGGTTGGCGACGGTGTAGAGGTTAGTGTGTTGGCTTGTTACCCGTGCGGTGCAGGTTCAATCCCCATGGGGAACAACAACATACGCCACCCATTCACATGCCTCTATACCAAAAGGAGTAATTCTGCCTGGTAGTACAATGGACCGTTACCAAGTCTGAGTGCTCTAGGATTTGGAATTCCTTTTCCAAAAAAAAAACCGCTGATGCTCTGAGCCTAATAAAAAACATAGGGACGGGCTACAGTCCGCTTGGGCGAACTGTTGGATACCCTATTCTTATTCATATCCCTCATAAGTGGGCGTGACAAAAGTCTAAGTATGGTTGAATTGTTAAGAACGCTCTACATATTTTGTTATATAACATTTAAAGGATTTTATCAAAAAAACGCTCCTTAGCTCAAACTTAGGTGTTTCAATAAAATTGTTTTATTTAATTGTGGGCGTGTCAGTGGGAGGATTTTGAAAATATTTACACATGAGCATAAAGGGCCCCTAGAGAGTATATATTATAAATTTCAGCTCCCTAGCTCAAACTTTGGATTTTCAAAAAAAGATTTTTTTTAAATTGTGGACTATTACTACGATAGCTCAAATTTTGGTTTTTCAATAAAATTGTTTTATTTATTTGTGGGCGTATCAGTGGGCGGATTTTGAAAATTTTATATCCCGAGCAGTTTTATGAGCCATAGATCATATATAAAAAATTTCAGCTTTCTAGCTCAAAATTCGATTTTTTCCAAAAATTTTGTTTTTTTGAGTTTGTAGGCGTGTCTGTGGGCGGATTTAAAAAATTCGTAAACTTGATTATTTCGGGACTCTAGAGAGTATATGGTTAAAATTTCAGCTCTCTAGGTCCAGTTTAAAGACCTAATTTTTACCGACAGACGGACGGACGGACGGACATGGCTAGATCGACATTACTATCGATGCTGATCATAAATATAGGAACATTTAGGGGTCTACGGGCAATATTAAGGTATGTTACAAACTATGCGTCAAAATTAATATACCCTTAGAATAGGGTATAGTGACTTCCGAAGATTTCAAGGAACTATACATATGCCACGAAGAGCTCAAAGTCGGAAACAAAATACAGATCAGAATACAAAACTTATAAGCAAAGAAGAAACCAATAAGAGTAAAATATCTGAGTTATTAAAACCACCAGAAGGTGAACTGAAAATGGTCGAGTTGAAGATAGTGAAAAGTTTCAAAGAAGAAGATTTTGAAAATTGTAGGGGTACTGAAAAAGGTCCAAACCTTGTGCTAGTATACGTACCAGCAAGGAATAGTTTGATCTTAAACCGGTCCAAAAAATGCACTACAGCCCGATCAGCATCATTTGACCAAATGTTGTTTTGGGAGCGTGCACGGGATATACCTTTAGCTATTAAAAAGGTTTGTACATATAACCAAAGAAGAGTTGGGAAAACTCTCAGGCGGCCGCCATAAAACAAAAATAAATATATTAAAGAAAAAAATGAGTGTGCGTAAGACCACACGACTGAAGTAAAACTTCTTTTGCTCCATCTAATTTAAATTGTGGGCGTGTCAGGGGGCGAATTTTGAAAATATTTACACATGAGCATCAAAGGCGCCTAACCAACGACCATACCACGTCGATTTAATCGGTTCTCGTCAGATCACCGCAATTAAACGACGTTGGGCGCGGTTAGTACGTAGATGGGGGACCGTTTGAGAACAACCGCGTGTCGTTGGCCAGTCCCATCTACAGAGTTGAGGTAGATAATACATACGTGGTATCACAATGGACCTAATTGGTCTAAGTGTGTCGGTTTCTGCCGACAGCCACATAAACCTAACCTAACCTATCAAAGGCGCCTGGAGAGTCTATATTATAAATTTCAGCTCCCTAGCTCAAACTTTGTGTTTTTTTGTAAATTTTGGGCGTGTCAGTGGGCGAATTTTTAAAAATATTTACACATGAACATCAAGGGCCCCTGGAGAGTCTAAATTATAAATTTCAGCTCCCTAGCTCAAACTTTGGTTTTTTTTTTACATTGTTGGCGTGTCACACGGCGAATCTTGAAAATATTTACGCATGAGCACGGGCCACTAGAGAAAAAAAAAAAAAAAAAAGAATCTATATTATAAATTTCAGCTACCCAGCTCAAACTTTGGTTTTTTGCAGTCCGACCTGAAAATCTGACGATGACGCTCTATATTTATAACTAATGAACTGCGATTCATGGACACAATGACTTTACTTACTTCCGGTAAATTCCATCTGTCGGCAACTGTTCTCCTTTGAACCGGTTTAGATAGATGATGAGCTTAGTATTGCCCTCTATTGAGGAGATTCAAGTGTGTTTACCCATTCGACGAACCTTTCCGCCGAAAGGTTTTAACAAAAGAGTGTACGTTTGTCTACACTTCGGTATTGCCGGAAGTCTACGTTTGCGCCGGAAGTTTACATTGGTCTACACTTTCGTGTCGCATTCACCAGCTTACTCCCCAAGTCAAGCGTGCGTAAAGAAGTTTTACTTCAATAATTTCTCGTTTTTCCCAAATTGAATTTTTGTAATAATGTTGAAATGAAAATGTATAATATTATACAATGAATTTGTTTACTTTTCCTGTAAAAATCAAAACAAAGAATTATTAGAAATTAGAAAAAAAAGGTGTGAGCCACGCTGCGCTCACGGTATACATAGTTCATGTGTAAACATGTAGGCACAGTTGCGCGTTAGCTACCTAATTTGTTATCTAGATAACGCCATAACTAAGTAACTAACGTAGTTAAGTTAGCTGCGCTAAAAATGCAATCGATTTGGTGGTTAGCTATCTTAATGACAACTAATTTTTGCTATTAGCTATTAGTTGCAGGTTGTGTAACTAAGCTCGTTAGGTTGCCAAAGTTAGTTGCGGATGACAACTAAAAGTTGGTTAGTTTTTAGCTGTAGCTTTTTAGCTGCCTAGGTAATAACTAATAACTAAATCAAAATTTTTTATTTTGCTATAATGGTGATCATTTATTGGGATTTATTATGCATATTGCGTTTAAAATAAAAATTGATTGAATGTCCCTTTTATTTTACATCAGGTTATTTTACTAAGAGGTCCTTGGAGCCACAATAATTAAACCCGAAAAAGGATATTTTCCCAAAATTTCTTTAGAAACGGCACGGTATCTATGAGCTCAATGTTATTTGCATGAGGGGTGCTAGGAAAAACAAACATTTTGGTAAAATATCCTTTTTTCGACTATTAAGGACCTTTCTTGTAGTTGCAAAGACCTCTTAATCAAATAACATTGAGCTATCCTTTCTTCGACTTTTAAGGACCTTTTTTGTTGTTGCAAGGACCTCTTAGTCAAATAACATTGAACACTGATATACCGTGCGGATTCTAACGGCATTTTGGAAAAATATCCTTTCTTCGACTTTTAAGGACCTTTTTTGTTGTTGCAAGGACCTTTCAATTATTCAAAACAAATCTACTTCCACACAACTTCCCGGTGTTTCGTAAGGACATAATAATCTCTAAAATTGAACATAATTAAAACTGAAAAATGTATAACGAAATAACAAATCTATCTGATTAGATAATCAAATCTGATTAGTAATACAAAGTCCCATCACTGATGTCTACGTTTGTCTACACTTCCATTACACCGTAAGGTCTACACTTCCGTTTCGCCGGAAGTCTACATTGGTCTACACTTCCGTGTTGCATTCACCATCTCACCCCCAAGTCAAGCGTGCGTAAAGAAGTTTTACTTCAAAATTGCAAAAATTATTTAAACATAGCAAATTAGAGGTGCACCTAATTGCGAATATAATTGAAGTATCAGACCCATGCGAAAGGAAACTGTTACTAACTGACTATCATATGCTCCCCACAAGCGGACATGTTGGAATAAATCGCATGCTACGCAATCTAAAAAAGAAATATTTCTGGACGGGCATGCAGAACGATGTGGCCACATTCGTTAAGCACTGTCGCAGATGCCAGAGAAACATCCTTCGATAAAATCTTCTTAGATTAAGTATGCCCCCTAGACGAAGCCGAAAATGGCTCGAAGTACATCCTCACCTTACAAGACGAGCTAACGAAATTCGTAGAAGCTATTCCACTTCCAAATAAAGAGGCTACAATAGTAGCTCATTTTAAAATACGGAGTCCCTGGTACAATAGTATTTGACCAAGGCACCGAATTCCTGAATAGAGTATTCCAGGACATCTGCAAATTATTAAAGATAGAGCAACTACAATCTACCGCGTATCATCACGAAAGCATAGGAGCCCTAGAAAATTCACACAAGGCGCTAGGAGCTTACCTTAGAAATTAGGTGGACGACAACCACACTGATTGGAATAACTATTTACCTTATTATGTGTTCTGCTATAACACCTCATTACATTCAGTAACAGGTTTCACTCCTTTCGTACTACTGTTCGGTAGACAGTGCAACCTACCGTCAAATGTCACCAACAAGGCAGATCCAGTATACAATTACGTAGACTACGTCATAAATACAAAGAATAAATTGCAAGATATGCCAGTGATACTCTAATAGCCAAAAATAACATTAGGAAGACCAGGTATGACACCGACTGTAAAACGAAACGCGCGGATTTCAATACAGGTAGCTTAGTTTTGCTTAGGAACGAAAACAGGGAAAAACTCGATCCAATCTACGTCGGTCCTTACGAGGTGATGGGATATCGGGGTAAATTGCGAGTCAAAATATGAAAACAAAGGAATGAAAGTAAATGAATACAGGTTAAAACCATTTTATACTTATATACTAAGGATCTAGAATAAGATAATTAGGCAAAAAAAACAAAAACAAGGGGGAGGGGGGAGAAAGAGGAGCTCCTAACCCTTCCAATGAATTTGCCTAGTTAAATTTATTTTTTGTTTTTTTTCTTTTGTAAAAAATATTATTATGTAAGATTCCATTTTCCTTTATAACCTTATTTACCTAGTACGTAAGCGTAAATGTAAACCACTTCTTTAACATAAATCATAAATAATTGTAAAAACTATTATTATGTAAGGGCTGGGCAAAATCCTCACACTTTAGTCCTTCACGTGGGCGCCCGCCTGAAAATGGCTAACCGGTCAAACGGTTAGTGTCAGCCAAGGAATTACGCTAATCGTCTCAATCGTTTGTCGTGATCCATTAGTGTGAGGTAGGAGTAAACCTTTAAATCCAACCTAATTCCAGTGGTGGAGTGAGCATATAGCAAACCGTACCCAAGGATGAAAGGCTGGGGGTAAAACCAGTCGCGCACGAGCTCCCTCCGACGCCCAGGCAAGGTTGTATTAAGTGCCTTATCTCGGTAAGTCGGCTCTGCCGGGATGGACTCTCTTTTCCGGACGTACTCGTGGGACCCTCAACAAAATGAACAAAAACCAAAACATAAAAGAAACAGAAACAGAAAATATAAAAAAAATAATAAAAAAAAATACAAAAAAAAAAACAAAAAAGGAAGAATCCCTCTTAGGGACCTCTTCCGAGGAGGAGCTATTAGCCTCCAGCCAGGAGACAGTAGTTGACCCCTCAAGCCTAAGGAGCACCAGCCATAGTATTCCTTCAGGCGATCAACCTACCACTTCCAACTCTACAGTTATGGCCGAGGATACCAGCCATAGTATCCAAAAGCCACTCATTATAACTGAAAAACCCACAACTGGGAGCACCAGCCATAGTGCACCCAAACCCAAGAAGTCCTCTGGCTCTCTCTTGAAGTCACGTTACAACAGGGCTGTCTACATTCTTGCAAAGATTGCGAAGAATGAAGAGACTGGCTCGACTCTAGAGAGGGATATAGAGGACAAAATAAAGTACCAAAAGGTGGTGGACGAGTACGTCAACTACCAAAATAACCCTAGGCAAAATCGACAAAAGAAAGAGAGTGTGAAGAGAAACAGGTCCCAAGATGAGACCTCTCACACCTCTAAAAGATCCAAGATCGCCCCTAGATTAAATAACTTCCAGGGGCCATCCACTTCACAGGCTACCAGAACCTTCACCGAGGTGGTGAGGGACCATCTTCAGGTCGCCATTATAGACGAGTTGTCAAAAAACGGCAAAACAGTGTCGGACCGTTGGTGTAGCATCGAAGCCAAACTATCAGAGATGGTTGTGGAACACGTGCTCTCCGGAGTTGACAACCAATTACCCAGTTTCGACTGCGCGGAAATGGTACGAGGATATCGGGTGATTAAATGCGTGGACCAGTACTCTAAAGATTTTCTTGGCTCATGCATCGACAAGATCGCCGAAGCTTGGGAGGGCTTAAAGCTTAAGCTCATCCCTGCCAAGGATATCCCCACGAGACCTAGGGCCCGTATTTGGCTACCGGTTATGAAGATAGACTCTGAGAGTCTGCTTAAGTGCCTCAAGCTTCAAAATCCGACCATTCCTATGGACGATTGGGCTGTCATAAAGGCAGAAGAACCCAAGAAAAACAGCTTATCCTACCTGCTGCTAATCAACGAGGAGTGCCTAGGGGCACTAGAAGCAGCTGATTACAAGCTGAGTTTTGGCATACGGCTCGCCAAACTCAAGATCTTCCGATCGACAGTACCCGAGGATGACATAGACGATGTCGCCGCTGCCAATATGGTGGTGGAGGAACTGGCGATCGCTTCCAACACCCAATCTTAACATGTTGAAAGTCATCCAGTCGAATCTCCAGCACTCGAAATGTGCATCGGAGAATCTTCTAGTCTTCCTCAGAGAGGAAGACATTGACATCGGCATCATTCAAGAGCCCTGGGTCAGGAAGACTACCATACTGGGCCTCTCAGACAGCAACTACAACCTTTTTTACAAAAAAGACGTCGGTAAGCCAAGAACATGCATTTTAGCTAAAAAATACATTAACGCTTTCTTATGTCCCAACTTCAGCTCGGGTGATCTAACCGTCGTTAAGCTTGAACTCACCCAGGGCCAAACCACATTCATATCATCCGCTTATATGGCGCACGATAAACCATCCCCGCCAGAAGAAGTGCAGCAACTCACAGCAGAGATACAAGCGAGACAAGGCAGTCTGCTCATAGGCTGTGACGCTAACGCTCGACATCATCTTTGGGGCAGCAAAGAAATAAATGAACGAGGTGAGTCTTTATTTGATTTTCTTTTAACTACAGATCTATGTGTATGTAATATAGGTAACACCCCTACCTTTATATTTCCAAGTACGGAAACTCATAACGGCTGGGAAGAAGTGTTAGACATTACACTCAAAACAAACAATGACATCTTCAGGGTTGAGAATTGGAGAGTCTCCAACCTAAAGTCCTTCTCGGACCACGAGTGGATACTCTTCAATCTGAGTATCAAGATAGATACTCCTACTCCGTACAGAAATCCAAAAAGAATTGACTGGAAGAAATTCGGTCAAATATTGAATTCTAAACTCCCTAATCTACCACACCTGAAAATTGAATCAGGTGCAGAACTGGACTCAATTGCGTTTGCACTAGGCAAAGCTATGAACACAGCTTTTAAGGCATCGTGTCCCGTTAAATATAGCAAAAAAACCTTACCGCCGTGGTGGAATGACGACCTAACCATCCTCAGAAGGCTGACTAGGGACATTTTCAACATCTGCTATAGGCATAAGTTTTGGCAACCCTACAAGGATTGCCTAAAGTTCTATAAAAAATCTATCAGATCAGCTAAGACACAAGCATGGTCTGAATACTGCCAATCCATCGATTCTCTTAAGGAATCTGCAAGACTCAGTAAGATTCTATCCAAAGGACACTCCAGTCCATCTTTTATCAAGAGAACGGACGGAACCTGGACGGAATCCACTGACGAATCCTTGGAGCTTCTACTTTATCACACACTTTCCTGGTTGCACTGACTACTGCGCACTTCCGCCCCAAATGAGGGGAGAGCTCCCCTCTCAACAGGAGGAGATTGAGCGCATTATAACCAAGGAAAAGATTCTCTGGGCCATTCACAGCTTTGCTCCGTATAAATCACCAGGGCAGGATGGCATTCTCCCCATCATGCTTCAAAAACATGACGAGATAGTTGTGCCCCTACTAGTTGAAATTTACAGAAGCAGTATCCTACTAAATCACATACCTCAGTCGTGGAAGTATGTCCGAGTAGTTTTCATACCGAAAGTTGGTAAAAGAGGTCACGGATCCGCGAAGGACTTCCGTCCTATTAGCCTAACCTCTTTCATACTCAAAACTCTAGAACGCGTAATTGACCTTCACATAAGAACAGGCCTTGAAAGATCTCCCTTATGCAACTCACAGCACGCATACCTCAAGGGCAGGTCGACGGAGACCGCTCTTCATGAAGTAGTGCGTACAGTCGAAAGGTCACTCTTCCATCACCAATACACCTTAGCCACCTTCTTAGATATAGAGGGCGCGTTGCGTTTAACAACGTCCACACTGAATCGATCCAGGAATCTCTCCTAGAACTAGGCGTGGAGGACTTTGTCACTTCTTGGATCATTTCCATGCTCAAAACGAGGATCATTCAAGCAAAACTAGGCAATACCCTTCTAACCAAATCAGTAAGTAGAGGAACACCTCAAGGCGGGGTGATCTCACCTCTCTTATGGATTATAGTTCTCAACAAAATCCTGTCAAGTCTCGACAGGGAGGGTATCAAAGTCGTTGCGTATGCGGATGACGTGGTTGTTCTAGTATCAGGAATGTTTCCGACCGTGATAAGTGAAATCATGGAAAGAGCACTGGGTAAGATTAGCGGGTGGGCTACAAGTTGTTGCCTAAGCGTTAACCCAAGCAAAACTGAACTGATGCTTTTCACCACCAAAACCAAAATACCAACCTTCTTACTTCCCCGCTTAAATAACCAAAATCTTCCTTTATCCACCAGCGCAAAATACCTTGGAGTCACGCTTGACCCCAAACTCAACTGGAAGTCCAACATCGAACACCGAGTGCGGAAGGCAAGCGTTGCTTTCTACGCCTGTAGCAAAACTTTCGGCAAGAAGTGGGGGCTTCAACCAAAGATGGTTCGTTGGATGTACACAGCGGTGGTACGTCCCATCCTCACCTACGGATCCCTGGTATGGTGGCCCGCTTTAAGTAAAGCCTACAACGTCACTAAATTAAGCAGAATCCAAAGAACAGCTGGAATTGGAATCACTGGAGCCCTTCGATCAAGCCCGACCGAGGCGCTCAATGTGATTCTCAACTTTCTGCCAGTGGATCTATATATCAAAAACATTGCAGCGTGTAGTGCTGTTAGATTGAAGGAATCTAAATGTTGGTCGGAAAGGCCATATGGCCATACCAGCATCCTTCTTTCACTTCCCGAAGGCATAGGTCTAATAGGTACAGACTACATTACACCCAAACTCAACTTCCATAAAAGCTTCTCTGTGAGATTCCCCTCTAGATCAGAATGGAAAGAAAATGCGGTCGTAAATGAATTCGACATACCTATCTTCACAGATGGTTCCAAGATGAACTGTGGAGTAGGAGCTGGCATTTTCTCTACAGAGCTAGATATTTCTAAAACCCTCCGCCTTCCCAACGCAGCCAGCGTCTTTCAAGCAGAAGTATTTGCAATTAAGGAGGCGTGTAGACTGCTTCTCAACATATTGACACACAGAAAAAAAATAGGCATCTTCGTCGACAGTCAGGCCGCGATTAATGCTGTTAGTTCAACTAAGTCTACGTCCAAGCTTGTGGTGGAATGCAGGGATACGCTGAATAAGGCTTGTCATCGGCTAGATATCTCTCTCGTCTGGGTTCCCGGCCATAGGAACATTGATGGAAATGAGAGAGCCGATGAACTCGCCAGACGTGGCTCTGCTCTGTGCGTATCACATGCGGAGGAAGTCTTCCCTCCGCTGGGATATGTAAAGAGAGAAATCCTCCTGCACTTCATCTCAGGGGCCGAGACTAGATGGACGAATCGTTCGGACTGTGTCATTTCAAGAAAGATTTGGCCAACCTACGATGATGCCAGAACAAACAACCTCTTAGCCAGAACGCGTGTTGATGTCGCCAGACTAACGGCAATGAGTACGGGCCATTGGCCTTTAGGCACTCACGCAGCCAAGCTTGGCATCCCTCACAACACCCACTGCCGCAGCTGCTCTGACACAGAAAAGAGTGAAACAGTGTTCCATCTTCTCTGTGAGTGTCCGGCTTTAGCCAAAACCAGACGCAGCGCACTAGGTCATCCGTTTTACAATGACCTCTCGGCCATTCATACCATCCACTTCAACAACATCATCAAATTCCTCAACTCCACAGGATGGTTTTGAGCCCCCTTAATAATATCCATCTCGCCCTTTAAATTTTAGGTTCCGTTAGTTGTGGTATCAAAACGGCGCTCATTGCGCTACTTGTGTTTTCCCTCGTCAGATGACGGGAATTACAGCCACTTAAACCAACCAACCAAATTATTATGTAAAGTTCCATTATGTTAATATAAAGCGGGAAGGGTGGTGTGAAAGGACCACACTAGCGTCCACTTAATTGTGTTCCTCCAGTTTCAAATACGGAACCCAGAAGGCACACAACATGTGTCAACAACCTTTGAATCAATCCCACCGTAGTGTATCAGGTAACACAACACCTTAAGTTGCCTGTCCATTTGAGAGTAAAAATGCTGAGAGCAGCTCTTCGGCAACTCTCGAGAGCAAACTCGCAAGTGGACATAGTCTTGAGAGTAGTTCGCAGAGAGTTAATTTTTTACTCTCGAGATTTGAGCCTTTTGAAAGTTCATGTTCTGATTACTATCAGAGATTAGCTCGCAAAATTCCAACATGGTTCGTATTTTGCGAGCAGCTGTCTGAGAGTCGACATGGCAAAACAGTGGACATCGGAGGAAATTAATCGAATCATAGAGAAATATGAGTCGATTGAAATTTTATGGAAAAGTACAGATAAGGCATTTCGCCAAGGAAACAAAAAAAAATGTAATATTAACGGAATTCGCAGAACAGTTTTCGTGTTCTGAAGGCGAAATAAAAACATAGGGACGGGCTACAGTCCGCTTGGGCGAACTGTTGGATACCCTATTCTTATTCCTATCCCTCATAAGTGGGCGTGATAAGAGTCTAAGTATGGTTGAATTGTTAAGAACGCTCTACATATTTTGTTATACAACATTTAAAGGATTTTATAAAAAAAACGCTCCCTAGCTCAAACTTGGGTGTTTCAATAAAATTGTTTTATTTAATTGTGGGCGTGTCAGTGGGCGGATTTAAAAAAAATTAACACATGCGAATACAGGGCCCCTAGAGAGAATATATTATAAATTTCAGCTCCCTAGCTCAAACTTTGAATTTTCGAAAAAAAAAAAAATAATTGTGGGCGTGTCAGTGGGCGGATTTTGAAAATATTTACACATGAGCATAAAGGGCCCATAGAGAGTATATATTATAAATTTCAGCCCCCTAGCTCAAACTTTGGATTTTAAAAAATTAATATACCCTTAGAATAGGGTATAAAAAAATTATTTTATTTATTTGTGGGTGTGTCAGTGGGCGGATTTTGAAATTTTTTTATCCCGAGCAGTTTTAGGAGTCATAGAACATATATAAAAAAAATCAGCTTTCTAGCTCAAAATTCGATTTTTTCCAAAATTTTGTTTTTTTGAGTCTGTGGGCGGATTTCAAAAATTTGTAAACTTGATTATTTCGGGACCCTAGAAAGTATATGGTTAAAATTTCAGCTCCCTAGGTCCAGTTTAAAGGCCTAGTTTTTGCCGACAGACGGACGGACGAACGGACGGACGGACGGACATGGCTAGACGTTGGGCGCGGTTAGTACGTAGATGGGGGACCGTTTGAGAACAACCGCGTGTCGTTGGCCAGTCCCATCTACAGAGTTGAGGTAGATAATACATACGTGGTATCACAATGGACCTAATTGGTCTAAGTGTGTCGGTTTCTGCCGACAGCCACATAAACCTAACCTAACCTATCAAAGGCGCCTGGAGAGTCTATATTATAAATTTCAGCTCCCTAGCTCAAACTTTGTGTTTTTTTGTAAATTTTGGGCGTGTCAGTGGGCGAATTTTTAAAAATATTTACACATGAACATCAAGGGCCCCTGGAGAGTCTAAATTATAAATTTCAGCTCCCTAGCTCAAACTTTGGTTTTTTTTTTACATTGTTGGCGTGTCACACGGCGAATCTTGAAAATATTTACGCATGAGCACGGGCCACTAGAGAAAAAAAAAAAAAAAAAAAGAATCTATATTATAAATTTCAGCTACCCAGCTCAAACTTTGGTTTTTTGCAGTCCGACCTGAAAATCTGACGATGACGCTCTATATTTATAACTAATGAACTGCGATTCATGGACACAATGACTTTACTTACTTCCGGTAAATTCCATCTGTCGGCAACTGTTCTCCTTTGAACCGGTTTAGATAGATGATGAGCTTAGTATTGCCCTCTATTGAGGAGATTCAAGTGTGTTTACCCATTCGACGAACCTTTCCGCCGAAAGGTTTTAACAAAAGAGTGTACGTTTGTCTACACTTCGGTATTGCCGGAAGTCTACGTTTGCGCCGGAAGTTTACATTGGTCTACACTTTCGTGTCGCATTCACCAGCTTACTCCCCAAGTCAAGCGTGCGTAAAGAAGTTTTACTTCAATAATTTCTCGTTTTTCCCAAATTGAATTTTTGTAATAATGTTGAAATGAAAATGTATAATATTATACAATGAATTTGTTTACTTTTCCTGTAAAAATCAAAACAAAGAATTATTAGAAATTAGAAAAAAAAGGTGTGAGCCACGCTGCGCTCACGGTATACATAGTTCATGTGTAAACATGTAGGCACAGTTGCGCGTTAGCTACCTAATTTGTTATCTAGATAACGCCATAACTAAGTAACTAACGTAGTTAAGTTAGCTGCTCTAAAAATGCAATCGATTTGGTGGTTAGCTATCTTAATGACAACTAATTTTTGCTATTAGCTATTAGTTGCAGGTTGTGTAACTAAGCTCGTTAGGTTGCCAAAGTTAGTTGCGGATGACAACTAAAAGTTGGTTAGTTTTTAGCTGTAGCTTTTTAGCTGCCTAGGTAATAACTAATAACTAAATCAAAATTTTTTATTTTGCTATAATGGTGATCATTTATTGGGATTTATTATGCATATTGCGTTTAAAATAAAAATTGATTGAATGTCCCTTTTATTTTACATCAGGTTATTTTACTAAGAGGTCCTTGGAGCCACAATAATTAAACCCGAAAAAGGATATTTTCCCAAAATTTCTTTAGAAACGGCACGGTATCTATGAGCTCAATGTTATTTGCATGAGGGGTGCTAGGAAAAACAAACATTTTGGTAAAATATCCTTTTTTCGACTATTAAGGACCTTTCTTGTAGTTGCAAAGACCTCTTAATCAAATAACATTGAGCTATCCTTTCTTCGACTTTTAAGGACCTTTTTTGTTGTTGCAAGGACCTCTTAGTCAAATAACATTGAACACTGATATACCGTGCGGATTCTAACGGCATTTTGGAAAAATATCCTTTCTTCGACTTTTAAGGACCTTTTTTGTTGTTGCAAGGACCTTTCAATTATTCAAAACAAATCTACTTCCACACAACTTCCCGGTGTTTCGTAAGGACATAATAATCTCTAAAATTGAACATAATTAAAACTGAAAAATGTATAACGAAATAACAAATCTACTTCGGACATTTTTTCACAAAGTCCCATCACTGATTAGTAATACAAAGTCCCATCACTGATGTCTACGTTTGTCTACACTTCCATTACACCGTAAGGTCTACACTTCCGTTTCGCCGGAAGTCTACATTGGTCTACACTTCCGTGTTGCATTCACCATCTCACCCCCAAGTCAAGCGTGCGTAAAGAAGTTTTACTTCAAAATTGCAAAAATTATTTAAACATAGCAAATTAGAGGTGCACCTAATTGCGAATATAATTGAAGTATCAGACCCATGCGAAAGGAAACTGTTACTAACTGACTATCATATGCTCCCCACAAGCGGACATGTTGGAATAAATCGCATGCTACGCAATCTAAAAAAGAAATATTTCTGGACGGGCATGCAGAACGATGTGGCCACATTCGTTAAGCACTGTCGCAGATGCCAGAGAAACATCCTTCGATAAAATCTTCTTAGATTAAGTATGCCCCCTAGACGAAGCCGAAAATGGCTCGAAGTACATCCTCACCTTACAAGACGAGCTAACGAAATTCGTAGAAGCTATTCCACTTCCAAATAAAGAGGCTACAATAGTAGCTCATTTTAAAATACGGAGTCCCTGGTACAATAGTATTTGACCAAGGCACCGAATTCCTGAATAGAGTATTCCAGGACATCTGCAAATTATTAAAGATAGAGCAACTACAATCTACCGCGTATCATCACGAAAGCATAGGAGCCCTAGAAAATTCACACAAGGCGCTAGGAGCTTACCTTAGAAATTAGGTGGACGACAACCACACTGATTGGAATAACTATTTACCTTATTATGTGTTCTGCTATAACACCTCATTACATTCAGTAACAGGTTTCACTCCTTTCGAACTACTGTTCGGTAGACAGTGCAACCTACCGTCAAATGTCACCGACAAGGCAGATCCAGTATACAATTACGTAGACTACGTCATAAATACAAAGAATAAATTGCAAGATATGCCAGTGATACTCTAATAGCCAAAAATAACATTAGGAAGACCAGGTATGACACCGACTGTAAAACGAAACGCGCGGATTTCAATACAGGTAGCTTAGTTTTGCTTAGGAACGAAAACAGGGAAAAACTCGATCCAATCTACGTCGGTCCTTACGAGGTGATGGGATATCGGGGTAAATTGCGAGTCAAAATATGAAAACAAAGGAATGAAAGTAAATGAATACAGGTTAAAACCATTTTATACTTATATACTAAGGATCTAGAATAAGATAATTAGGCAAAAAAAACAAAAACAAGGGGGAGGGGGGGAGAAAGAGGAGCTCCTAACCCTTCCAATGAATTTGCCTAGTTAAATTTATTTTTTGTTTTTTTTCTTTTGTAAAAAATATTATTATGTAAGATTCCATTTTCCTTTATAACCTTATTTACCTAGTACGTAAGCGTAAATGTAAACCACTTCTTTAACATAAATCATAAATAATTGTAAAAACTATTATTATGTAAGGGCTGGGCAAAATCCTCACACTTTAGTCCTTCACGTGGGCGCCCGCCTGAAAATGGCTAACCGGTCAAACGGTTAGTGTCAGCCAAGGAATTACGCTAATCGTCTCAATCGTTTGTCGTGATCCATTAGTGTGAGGTAGGAGTAAACCTTTAAATCCAACCTAATTCCAGTGGTGGAGTGAGCATATAGCAAACCGTACCCAAGGATGAAAGGCTGGGGGTAAAACCAGTCGCGCACGAGCTCCCTCCGACGCCCAGGCAAGGTTGTATTAAGTGCCTTATCTCGGTAAGTCGGCTCTGCCGGGATGGACTCTCTTTTCCGGACGTACTCGTGGGACCCTCAACAAAATGAACAAAAACCAAAACATAAAAGAAACAGAAACAGAAAATATAAAAAAAATAATAAAAAAAAATACAAAAAAAAAAACAAAAAAGGAAGAATCCCTCTTAGGGACCTCTTCCGAGGAGGAGCTATTAGCCTCCAGCCAGGAGACAGTAGTTGACCCCTCAAGCCTAAGGAGCACCAGCCATAGTATTCCTTCAGGCGATCAACCTACCACTTCCAACTCTACAGTTATGGCCGAGGATACCAGCCATAGTATCCAAAAGCCACTCATTATAACTGAAAAACCCACAACTGGGAGCACCAGCCATAGTGCACCCAAACCCAAGAAGTCCTCTGGCTCTCTCTTGAAGTCACGTTACAACAGGGCTGTCTACATTCTTGCAAAGATTGCGAAGAATGAAGAGACTGGCTCGACTCTAGAGAGGGATATAGAGGACAAAATAAAGTACCAAAAGGTGGTGGACGAGTACGTCAACTACCAAAATAACCCTAGGCAAAATCGACAAAAGAAAGAGAGTGTGAAGAGAAACAGGTCCCAAGATGAGACCTCTCACACCTCTAAAAGATCCAAGATCGCCCCTAGATTAAATAACTTCCAGGGGCCATCCACTTCACAGGCTACCAGAACCTTCACCGAGGTGGTGAGGGACCATCTTCAGGTCGCCATTATAGACGAGTTGTCAAAAAACGGCAAAACAGTGTCGGACCGTTGGTGTAGCATCGAAGCCAAACTATCAGAGATGGTTGTGGAACACGTGCTCTCCGGAGTTGACAACCAATTACCCAGTTTCGACTGCGCGGAAATGGTACGAGGATATCGGGTGATTAAATGCGTGGACCAGTACTCTAAAGATTTTCTTGGCTCATGCATCGACAAGATCGCCGAAGCTTGGGAGGGCTTAAAGCTTAAGCTCATCCCTGCCAAGGATATCCCCACGAGACCTAGGGCCCGTATTTGGCTACCGGTTATGAAGATAGACTCTGAGAGTCTGCTTAAGTGCCTCAAGCTTCAAAATCCGACCATTCCTATGGACGATTGGGCTGTCATAAAGGCAGAAGAACCCAAGAAAAACAGCTTATCCTACCTGCTGCTAATCAACGAGGAGTGCCTAGGGGCACTAGAAGCAGCTGATTACAAGCTGAGTTTTGGCATACGGCTCGCCAAACTCAAGATCTTCCGATCGACAGTACCCGAGGATGACATAGACGATGTCGCCGCTGCCAATATGGTGGTGGAGGAACTGGCGATCGCTTCCAACACCCAATCTTAACATGTTGAAAGTCATCCAGTCGAATCTCCAGCACTCGAAATGTGCATCGGAGAATCTTCTAGTCTTCCTCAGAGAGGAAGACATTGACATCGGCATCATTCAAGAGCCCTGGGTCAGGAAGACTACCATACTGGGCCTCTCAGACAGCAACTACAACCTTTTTTACAAAAAAGACGTCGGTAAGCCAAGAACATGCATTTTAGCTAAAAAATACATTAACGCTTTCTTATGTCCCAACTTCAGCTCGGGTGATCTAACCGTCGTTAAGCTTGAACTCACCCAGGGCCAAACCACATTCATATCATCCGCTTATATGGCGCACGATAAACCATCCCCGCCAGAAGAAGTGCAGCAACTCACAGCAGAGATACAAGCGAGACAAGGCAGTCTGCTCATAGGCTGTGACGCTAACGCTCGACATCATCTTTGGGGCAGCAAAGAAATAAATGAACGAGGTGAGTCTTTATTTGATTTTCTTTTAACTACAGATCTATGTGTATGTAATATAGGTAACACCCCTACCTTTATATTTCCAAGTACGGAAACTCATAACGGCTGGAAAGAAGTGTTAGACATTACACTCAAAACAAACAATGACATCTTCAGGGTTGAGAATTGGAGAGTCTCCAACCTAAAGTCCTTCTCGGACCACGAGTGGATACTCTTCAATCTGAGTATCAAGATAGATACTCCTACTCCGTACAGAAATCCAAAAAGAATTGACTGGAAGAAATTCGGTCAAATATTGAATTCTAAACTCCCTAATCTACCACACCTGAAAATTGAATCAGGTGCAGAACTGGACTCAACTGCGTTTGCACTAGGCAAAGCTATGAACACAGCTTTTAAGGCATCGTGTCCCGTTAAATATAGCAAAAAAACCTTACCGCCGTGGTGGAATGACGACCTAACCATCCTCAGAAGGCTGACTAGGGACATTTTCAACATCTGCTATAGGCATAAGTTTTGGCAACCCTACAAGGATTGCCTAAAGTTCTATAAAAAATCTATCAGATCAGCTAAGACACAAGCATGGTCTGAATACTGCCAATCCATCGATTCTCTTAAGGAATCTGCAAGACTCAGTAAGATTCTATCCAAAGGACACTCCAGTCCATCTTTTATCAAGAGAACGGACGGAACCTGGACGGAATCCACTGACGAATCCTTGGAGCTTCTACTTAACACACACTTTCCTGGTTGCACTGACTACTGCGCACTTCCGCCCCAAATGAGGGGAGAGCTCCCCTCTCAACAGGAGGAGATTGAGCGCATTATAACCAAGGAAAAGATTCTCTGGGCCATTCACAGCTTTGCTCCGTATAAATCACCAGGGCAGGATGGCATTCTCCCCATCATGCTTCAAAAACATGACGAGATAGTTGTGCCCCTACTAGTTGAAATTTACAGAAGCAGTATCCTACTAAATCACATACCTCAGTCGTGGAAGTATGTCCGAGTAGTTTTCATACCGAAAGTTGGTAAAAGAGGTCACGGATCCGCGAAGGACTTCCGTCCTATTAGCCTAACCTCTTTCATACTCAAAACTCTAGAACGCGTAATTGACCTTCACATAAGAACAGGCCTTGAAAGATCTCCCTTATGCAACTCACAGCACGCATACCTCAAGGGCAGGTCGACGGAGACCGCTCTTCATGAAGTAGTGCGTACAGTCGAAAGGTCACTCTTCCATCACCAATACACCTTAGCCACCTTCTTAGATATAGAGGGCGCGTTGCGTTTAACAACGTCCACACTGAATCGATCCAGGAATCTCTCCTAGAACTAGGCGTGGAGGACTTTGTCACTTCTTGGATCATTTCCATGCTCAAAACGAGGATCATTCAAGCAAAACTAGGCAATACCCTTCTAACCAAATCAGTAAGTAGAGGAACACCTCAAGGCGGGGTGATCTCACCTCTCTTATGGATTATAGTTCTCAACAAAATCCTGTCAAGTCTCGACAGGGAGGGTATCAAAGTCGTTGCGTATGCGGATGACGTGGTTGTTCTAGTATCAGGAATGTTTCCGACCGTGATAAGTGAAATCATGGAAAGAGCACTGGGTAAGATTAGCGGGTGGGCTACAAGTTGTTGCCTAAGCGTTAACCCAAGCAAAACTGAACTGATGCTTTTCACCACCAAAACCAAAATACCAACCTTCTTACTTCCCCGCTTAAATAACCAAAATCTTCCTTTATCCACCAGCGCAAAATACCTTGGAGTCACGCTTGACCCCAAACTCAACTGGAAGTCCAACATCGAACACCGAGTGCGGAAGGCAAGCGTTGCTTTCTACGCCTGTAGCAAAACTTTCGGCAAGAAGTGGGGGCTTCAACCAAAGATGGTTCGTTGGATGTACACAGCGGTGGTACGTCCCATCCTCACCTACGGATCCCTGGTATGGTGGCCCGCTTTAAGTAAAGCCTACAACGTCACTAAATTAAGCAGAATCCAAAGAACAGCTGGAATTGGAATCACTGGAGCCCTTCGATCAAGCCCGACCGAGGCGCTCAATGTGATTCTCAACTTTCTGCCAGTGGATCTATATATCAAAAACATTGCAGCGTGTAGTGCTGTTAGATTGAAGGAATCTAAATGTTGGTCGGAAAGGCCATATGGCCATACCAGCATCCTTCTTTCACTTCCCGAAGGCATAGGTCTAATAGGTACAGACTACATTACACCCAAACTCAACTTCCATAAAAGCTTCTCTGTGAGATTCCCCTCTAGATCAGAATGGAAAGAAAATGCGGTCGTAAATGAATTCGACATACCTATCTTCACAGATGGTTCCAAGATGAACTGTGGAGTAGGAGCTGGCATTTTCTCTACAGAGCTAGATATTTCTAAAACCCTCCGCCTTCCCAACGCAGCCAGCGTCTTTCAAGCAGAAGTATTTGCAATTAAGGAGGCGTGCAGACTGCTTCTCAACATATTGACACACAGAAAAAAAATAGGCATCTTCGTCGACAGTCAGGCCGCGATTAATGCTGTTAGTTCAACTAAGTCTACGTCCAAGCTTGTGGTGGAATGCAGGGATACGCTGAATAAGGCTTGTCATCGGCTAGATATCTCTCTCGTCTGGGTTCCCGGCCATAGGAACATTGATGGAAATGAGAGAGCCGATGAACTCGCCAGACGTGGCTCTGCTCTGTGCGTATCACATGCGGAGGAAGTCTTCCCTCCGCTGGGATATGTAAAGAGAGAAATCCTCCTGCACTTCATCTCAGGGGCCGAGACTAGATGGACGAATCGTTCGGACTGTGTCATTTCAAGAAAGATTTGGCCAACCTACGATGATGCCAGAACAAACAACCTCTTAGCCAGAACGCGTGTTGATGTCGCCAGACTAACGGCAATGAGTACGGGCCATTGGCCTTTAGGCACTCACGCAGCCAAGCTTGGCATCCCTCACAACACCCACTGCCGCAGCTGCTCTGACACAGAAAAGAGTGAAACAGTGTTCCATCTTCTCTGTGAGTGTCCGGCTTTAGCCAAAACCAGACGCAGCGCACTAGGTCATCCGTTTTACAATGACCTCTCGGCCATTCATACCATCCACTTCAACAACATCATCAAATTCCTCAACTCCACAGGATGGTTTTGAGCCCCCTTAATAATATCCATCTCGCCCTTTAAATTTTAGGTTCCGTTAGTTGTGGTATCAAAACGGCGCTCATTGCGCTACTTGTGTTTTCCCTCGTCAGATGACGGGAATTACAGCCACTTAAACCAACCAACCAAATTATTATGTAAAGTTCCATTATGTTAATATAAAGCGGGAAGGGTGGTGTGAAAGGACCACACTAGCGTCCACTTAATTGTGTTCCTCCAGTTTCAAATACGGAACCCAGAAGGCACACAACATGTGTCAACAACCTTTGAATCAATCCCACCGTAGTGTATCAGGTAACACAACACCTTAAGTTGCCTGTCCATTTGAGAGTAAAAATGCTGAGAGCAGCTCTTCGGCAACTCTCGAGAGCAAACTCGCAAGTGGACATAGTCTTGAGAGTAGTTCGCAGAGAGTTAATTTTTTACTCTCGAGATTTGAGCCTTTTGAAAGTTCATGTTCTGATTACTATCAGAGATTAGCTCGCAAAATTCCAACATGGTTCGTATTTTGCGAGCAGCTGTCTGAGAGTCGACATGGCAAAACAGTGGACATCGGAGGAAATTAATCGAATCATAGAGAAATATGAGTCGATTGAAATTTTATGGAAAAGTACAGATAAGGCATTTCGCCAAGGAAACAAAAAAAAATGTAATATTAACGGAATTCGCAGAACAGTTTTCGTGTTCTGAAGGCGAAATAAAAACATAGGGACGGGCTACAGTCCGCTTGGGCGAACTGTTGGATACCCTATTCTTATTCCTATCCCTCATAAGTGGGCGTGATAAGAGTCTAAGTATGGTTGAATTGTTAAGAACGCTCTACATATTTTGTTATACAACATTTAAAGGATTTTATAAAAAAAACGCTCCCTAGCTCAAACTTGGGTGTTTCAATAAAATTGTTTTATTTAATTGTGGGCGTGTCAGTGGGCGGATTTAAAAAAAATTAACACATGCGAATACAGGGCCCCTAGAGAGAATATATTATAAATTTCAGCTCCCTAGCTCAAACTTTGAATTTTCGAAAAAAAAAAAAATAATTGTGGGCGTGTCAGTGGGCGGATTTTGAAAATATTTACACATGAGCATAAAGGGCCCATAGAGAGTATATATTATAAATTTCAGCCCCCTAGCTCAAACTTTGGATTTTAAAAAATTAATATACCCTTAGAATAGGGTATAAAAAAATTATTTTATTTATTTGTGGGCGTGTCAGTGGGCGGATTTTGAAATTTTTTTATCCCGAGCAGTTTTAGGAGTCATAGAACATATATAAAAAAAATCAGCTTTCTAGCTCAAAATTCGATTTTTTCCAAAATTTTGTTTTTTTGAGTTTGTGGGCGTGTCTGTGGGCGGATTTCAAAAATTTGTAAACTTGATTATTTCGGGACCCTAGAAAGTATATGGTTAAAATTTCAGCTCCCTAGGTCCAGTTTAAAGGCCTAATTTTTGCCGACAGACGGACGGACGAACGGACGGACGGACGGACATGGCTAGATCGACATTACTATCGATGCTGATCATAAATATAATAACTTTTAGGGGTCTACGGGCAATATTAAGGTATGTTACAAACTATGCGTCAAAATTAATATACCCTTAGAATAGGGTATAAACATAGGGACGGGCTACAGCCCGCTGGGGCGAACTGTTGGATATCCTATTCTTGTTCCTATCCCTCATAAATGGGCGTGACAAAAGTTTAAGTATGGTTGAATTGTTAAGAACGCTCTACATATTTTGTTATATAACATTTCCAACCTGGGTTTTCCAATAAAATTGTTTTATTTAATTGTGGGCGTGTCAGTAGGCGGATTTAAAAAAAAATTACGCGTGAGCATAAAGCGCCCCTAGAGAGTATATAATATGCATTTCAGCTCCCTAGCTCAAACTTTAGATTTTCGAAAAAAGTTTTTTTTAATTGTGGGCGTGTCAGTAGGCTGATTTTGAAAATATTTTCACATGAGCATAAAGATCCCCAAGAGAGTATATATTATGAATTTAGCTCCCTAGCTGAAACTTTGGTTTATCAATAAAATTGTTTTATTTAATTGTGGGCGTGTCAGTGGGCGGATTTTGAAAATATTTACACATGAGCATAAAAGGCCCCTAGAAAGTATATATTATAAATGTCAGCTCCACTTTGACTTTTCAATAAAATTGTTTTATTTAATTGTGGGCGTGTCAGTGGGCGGATTTTAAAAATTGTATCTCCCGATCAGTTTTATGTGTCTTAGATCACATATAAAAAATTTCAGCTTTCTAGCTCAAAATTCGAATTTTTCGAAAAATTAGTTTTTTTGAGTTTGTGGGCGTGTCTGTGGGCGGCTTTCAAAAATTCTTAAACTTGATTATTTCGGGATCCTAGAGAGTATATGGTTAAAATTTCAGCTCTCTAGGTCCAGTTTAAGGGCCTAATTTTTGCCGACAGACGGACGGACGGACGGACATGGCTAGATCGACATTACTATCGATGCTGATCGTAAATATAGTAACTTTTAGGGGTCTACGGGCAATATTAAGGTATGTTACAAACTATGCGTCAAAATTAATATACCCCTAGAATAGGGTATAATAAAAAAAAGAAAAAGTGGAGCCGGAACTGGTGAAGTATACAGCAGTAAGTGGCCCTACTTTCGGGCTCTACAGTTTTTAATTCCATTTCTTACGACTTCTCCAACTAAGTCAAATCTGGTAAGTCCTTTTTTTTAATTAGTCATTGTGATGTGTCTGTACTGCCAGGCAACCGCACCTTGTGGGGTCATAAAGTAATTTTTGAATTGTTATCCCTAAAATCCTTTTGAGAAAGATTATATTTGTGCCGTGTTCCATTTTCAAGATCAAAAAATTAATTTTCCAAATTGTTTTCTAAACGCCAGCTCCCATTTAATAAATCGTAAGTTTCTGTGTGTTCGGAATCCACCATTCGCATGTTAAAGTATGGGGTTAATTTTTTGATAGCAGGAAATTGTGAAGGGTACAGATAGCCATAACCACATCTTTTGCTCGATCAGGATTGAGATTCATTGGTTTTCTAAGAACCCTAAAACGGTTGGCTATGATTTCAAAAGCGTTTTCAATTCTTCGTGCTCTACTCAAAACGATAGTTGAAAACACGATTTGGCGCTGGTTGATTACAAAATGTATATGGCTTTAATATAAAATATAAATTGCAAAAGCATCATCAACCACAAAACAGTATGGAATTGGCTTATTTCTACCGGAAAGTGGTTTTTGATCAGGCAAAGTAATAGTGTTTTCTGTTAATCCATCGTGCAATGATGTATTAAAAAATACTCCTCCATCAGAGATGCGTCCACTACATCTAACATCGATATACACTGCTAGTTAAGGTTAGAAGCAGGCATTTTTGAGAAGTAAAATCGATATTTCTCCCGTTACATGATGGATTAGAAAAAAACGACTATGGTAAATGAGAGACTATTTTGTTAACAACAAAATATGAAATGTGTGTATAGGAGAGATTTAGTTAACGGAACTTTGAAGACAAATTGTAAGTTGAGTAAAGAATATGCGGAAATAAATCGAGTCATTAGATTAGAAGCAGTGAACAAATCAACGTTTTTTTATGAAGTGAATATGTTTTTTCGGTTTAAACGGTACAGTATTATAAAGAAATTGTTCTTGTTTGAGAATAAAAAAAATGGGAAAGAAAAAATGTTTAACAGTGAAGGAAAAAAAAACCCTTCGTGTTACACAAACAATTATAAAGGAAACAATTCTTCTGCCTTAACACTTCGCGAAACGCGAAGTATCCTCAGAATAACGTCAAATTCAGCTTTATCGGCAGCTAAAATTAGGGAGAAAGTTAATGTTAAGGCCAGCTTATCCACTGTTACCGCACCATTCGCCGAGCTAAAAGCGTTTATGGAAAGAATTCGCAGCTTCCCAAAAGCTAATATATTCGTTTGCCGGCGACGAAAATTATATCGATTCCTGGTCCGGAATTTGAGGCAAAGGTTTTAATTGTCAAGTCGGGTCTGCTATCGGCAAAAACTGATCGAGAAAAAGTAGAAAAAAACAATGATTTCGTAGGCCAATTAGCTGCACAACAAAAAGCTTTAATTGAGACATTAAGCCAATCATCCTCCTCGGGAAAGATCGATGACAGGTACCTCCCGTCAATTCGAATTGAGCCATTTTCGGGCAATTATCGGGAATGGCCTACGTTTCGGGACATGTTCCAAAGTGTTGTTAGAAACAAACCAAATTTATCGCCGATTCGTAAATTTCAATTTTTGATATCATGCCTTTGTGGTGAGGCATTAGGTCTGTTAAGTCACTTAACGGTATGTGATGATACGTACGAACAGGCGTGGGAAAAACTTGAAAAACGATACGATAGACCGCGTCATATTGTGAATAATTTCGTGAAAACATTCATGGAGCTTTCGTCTGTTCATACGTCGAACGTTAATGTTTTGCGAAAAATATCAGACGGAGCTGATGCAATTGTTCGAGGTCTAACAGCTATTAACTCGCTTACCAGGGATCCGTGGCTTATCTGCATTTTAGTAAACAAACTGGGCCCTGAAACACGCCAAGCATTGTCTGAGGAAAACTTTTCTGAGGACTATTCTACCATAGAACAGTTGCTAAATTTTTTGGACCGTCGGTGTGAGGCCTTAGAGAGTTGCAGGAACAGTGTTCCTGAACCCAATCGACAGAGAAAACCAGTGGTAAAAAGTATGCATGCTTCAACATCATCAATTTGTGCCAAGTGTAATGCAAACCACGGCCTTTCCCAGTGTCAAGCCTTTTTTGACATGGACTTACAATCCCGTCGAGAACTCGTTCAAACCAGCAAGCTTTGTTTTAACTGCCTTCGGAGTGGACACTCCTCAGTCCGCTGCCAGTTCAAATTTCGTTGCAGATCATGCAATAGTCGTCATCATAGTTTGGTTCATGACAATTCAGTAAATACAAACCCTAATCATTCGAGCAACCCACCAAGCAGCAATACTTCGCTCAATCGTAACCAGACAACAGAGACAACCAAACACAACCACGTACCATTCGTTCAATCAACATGTGAATACCACTTCGTCTCGTCCTGTCCAAGCGACCAGGTACAGACCTCGTCCCTCGACATTATCACAAGTATTTGTCAATAACCATTCTGTCAACATTACGCACCCCAAAACCCAAACATTACTTCCCACGGCTCTGGCGAAAGTTAAAGACGTCAATGGACAATACCAACATGTTCGGATTTTGATTGAATCTGGCCCACAGGTATCTTTCGTCACTGAGTCATGTGCACAAAGAATCGGAGTAAAACGAAGACACGCTCGTATACCAATAAGCGGTATTGGATCTACCAGGGCTGGTAAATCTAGAGGCGTTATATCGTTGGTAATCACAGTAAATTTACCAACAACTTCGTTCACCATAGAGGATTGGAATCACTTGCATCGACTAAACTTAGCCGATCCTTTGTTCAACAAGTCTGACTCCGTGGGCATATTGCTTGGGAAATTTTACACGGTCAATGCATCAATAGTAACAAAGGCTATCCAATAGCACAAAAAACTGTTTTCGGTTGGGTTCTTGCTGGACCATTACTACAATCCTTTCGGACCATTGAAGAGGTGGATCCAAAATTAATCATCACAAATGAAGATAGACAAATCGAAGCGAATTTTCTGATAACACACCGCCGAGTCGGAAATCTGCAACCAAAATGTGTTTTATCTCCCCCATCATGCTGTTCTAAAACCAGACAGCAGTTCAACAAAACTTCGTGTCGTGTTCGACGGGTCTTTCAAGGACACAAAGTGTAACTGCCTAAATGATGCACTCCCACCAATTCAACGCAATCTTTTCTCGGTTTGCTTACGATTTAGACGACATCAATTCGTCTTTACAGCTGACTATGTTTCGACAAATGTGGGTGTCTGAGAAAGATGCTGACTTTCAGCGCATAGTGTGGCGGAAATCGCCAACGGAGCCTCTGCAACACTTTACGTTACGCACGGTGACATACGGAACTTCCTGCGCTCCATTTTTATCGATTCGGGCTTTGGAACAACTAGCGAGAGACCATCGTGAAGAATTTCCCATCGCGTCAGATATTTTGTTGAACGATTTCTATGTAGATGATGTGATTTCGGGTGGTGACACTTTATCTGAAGCCATTTTTAAACGAGATTTTCTAATCGCACTCCTCGAAAAGGGTGGGATGCTGGTAAGTAAATGGCAAAGTTACTGCGACGATCTCCGCCAAGACCCCGGCAACGTTTCTAATCAAAACATATCACTTGACACGGACGCGGCTACATGGATAAAGGTTCTCGGTTTATACTGGAATTCTAAGAGTGATATGTTTAGCTTTCGCTTAAATTGCAATCCCCATGACCCAGTAACAAAACGCCAGATATCCTCGGTTTCCTTGCCCATTCGGTCGTGCAATTAAAAATCCTTCTACAAGAGTTGTGGCATTGAAATATTGAATGGGATGATAACCTTCCATACTCAATTGCTTGCCAGTGGAAAAAATACCGTGAAGAACTTCCAGCACTCACGAAAATCGAAATACCGCGAACCATAGGTCTTGGTGATGCATCATTTCAATTTCATGCATTTTCAGACGCATCGGCATCTGCGTATGGTTTAGGTTTAAGTTTACGTGGCTGTCGGCAGAAGCCGACACACTTAGACCAATTTAGGTCCATTGTGATTCCACGTATGTATTATCTACCTCAACTCTGTAGATGGGGCTGGCCAACGACACGCGGTTGTTCTCAAACGGTCCCCCATCTACGTACTAACCGCGCCCAACGTCGTTTAATTGCGGTGATCTGACGAGAACCGATCAACTCGACGTGGTATGGTCGTTGGTTCGGCATCTGCGTATGCTGCGGTTATATATTCTCGTTACAAATTACTAAGTGGAACTTTTAAAACGAACATTATCGCAGCAAAATCTCGCGTATCTCCGCTGAAACAGCTTAGCATCCCGCGGTTAGAGCTCTGCGGTGCTGTCTTGCTCGCAAGGCTACTCGTTGCGGTACAAAAGGCACTCAACGTCACATTTGACAACGTCTACGCCTGGACAGACTCCAGGGTCATCCTATCATGGCTTTCGTCCCCACCCCGTCGCTGGAATATTTTCGTAGGTAATCGTACTTCGGAAATCCTCAATACGATCCCAAGAAACAGGTGGTTTCATGTCAGATCGGAATCCAATCCAGCTGACTGTGCATCCTGCGGAATCTCACCGTCTCAACTTCTCGGCCACTCCATTTGGTAGACGGGTCCACATTGGTTGAAGGAATGTGCTGAGAATTGGCCGGTAATAAATATTGTTGAAGACGATCCTACCAGCAAACAAGAGGAGAAGAAACCTATAAATCAGACGTATATGGTAGTCGAGGATGACCACCCATTTGAATTGCTGTCAACACGGGTTTCAGCGTGGAATATCCTGATTCTAACAGTGGCGCGAATCCAGCGTTTCATCCAAAGAGGTTACAAACATAAGCTACCTTCGACACTTCATCTCCAAGCCCAAGAAATCCTCTGTGCTAAAAGAAGGATCATAAAATGGTTGCAGAATCGGTATTTTGGTGACTTTATTGAATCATTTAATAAACACGGTTTCTTTCCCAATAATTCGAAACTTAATCAGTTGTTCCCTTTCTTAGATGATGAAGGTATCCTGAGAGTCGGTGAAAGAATCGAACAAGCCAACGTTTCGTTCAATACTAAGCACAAAATAATCCTACCCAAGGGACATATTATAACGAAGCTCATTGTTAAGGACGCCCACATACGTTTCCTACATCCAGGAATTTCCACCCTTTTTGCGCTCATCCGGAAAGAGTATTGGGTCTTGGGCTGTCGTAACTTACTTTGAAAAATCACGCATGATTGCATGTACTGCTCTCGTCAACGGAGGGCAACAACTAATCAGCTGATGGGCAACCTACCTCCGAAACGGATCCAGGCAAGCAGACCATTCGCAGGAAATCAGCCGTTTGTTTGCCTAGTAACGAAAGCGATCCATTTAGAGCTTGTTAGTGACTTGACTACGGACGCTTTTCTTGCCGCTTTCCGCCGGTTTGTCGCTCGCCGTGACAAGCCATCTCACCTCTATACTGACAATGGAATAAACTTTTGCGAAGCAGCTCGCTCGTTGTCAGAGATGCATACACTCCTGTTATCGTAAAACCACAACTCGCTTGAAGCAGATTCTTTGGCTCACGATGGAATTTCTTGGCACTTTAACCCCCCATCGGTAGCCCACTTCGGCGGGTTGTGGGAGGCTGGGGTTAAATCAGTGAAACAACATCTTCGACGTGTGATAAGTAACGATATTTTGACATTCGAACATCTCTACACTCTTTTGACCCGAATAGAGGCAATTCTAAACTCGCGACCATTGTGCCAAATATCAGACACAGACCTCGACCCACTAAGACCTGCTCATTTCTTTTTAGGTGAGTCCTACGCTGACATACCGGAGCCAACAATTGATGTACCAATGAATCGACTATCATGCTATCAACAACTGTAGTCAAAAATCCAAGGCTATTCGAAACGCTGGCACATGGATTATTTCACGTCATTGCAACATCGTCCTCGCTGGCAACAAGTTCAACCCGACATCAAAGTGAATGACCTGGTTGTAATAAAGGAGACCAACTTACCTCCTGGAAAGTGGGCAATGGGCCGAGTTATTGAAACACATCCAGGAGCAGACGGCCATGTTCGGGACGTTAAGCTAAAAACCGAAGCCGGCAACTTAGTGCGCCCTATTCACAAACTGACTATCCTTCCATTGTGCTGTAACTATGTTCCAGGGGCAGCGGAATGTTTATTTCATTTCATTTTATATTGTTTTCGTTGTTGGTCGATCATGCTAAACTTTATGCAAATCACCCTATATAATTTTTCTATATTGTCAATAGTAAATTGTTCTTTTTTTCATCAACCTGTTTAACGTAACGCCAATTCTCGTTGTCGCTCTCAATTGTTTTATTCAGCAATCGGTAAATCACGGTTGTTCGATAAGAGATTCTTTTAACATGTACTTATCTCGGTCACTTGGATCGCAGACACACAGAGGGTAGTACCTAACTCACAAGAGATAATAAATCGATCGTCGATTGAATACTTCGTTTAATTTATTAATCATTGTTTTTCGCTGATTTTCCTTGTGACTTTTCGGTTTGTAAATTCGTAAATTATCAAACAGGCGCTGTAGTGATTTTCTAAGCTGCTCCCTGCATGGGCAGATGCACTTTCCGCCTATTTCTGGCATTTCTATTCTGTCAGAAGGAACTCCCATTTCTTGTTCTTCATTCAACGTGCTATTAGGCTTCGAGCTATTTCATCTTCGAATTCTTTAGGAACGGCAGAAGTTCGCCCAGCTCCAATTGTCTTAAGAAGTGTTTTTTGGCATTTTAAAAATAAATAAATAATAAAATGTTAATAAAACAAATATTGATCGTATAGGGTAGAAACCTATTAACCCATAAGTGGTGGTTCAGAATGGCGCAATACTGACACAAAGTAACATGCCATTTCTTTGTAAAAAAGATTGAATATTCCTCAATCAATTACAAAATAAATAATACAAATCGGAACATTTTTCGACAAGATATAGCCAAAATAGTAATAGCGATAAACTCATAATTTCTTATTTGAGGAAAAAGACTGAAATCTGATTTTATTTAATTTTCCAATTCGAAACTTTTCGTCCCTTCCATCATACCCCTATCATCATACATGCTACTTCCCGAGGCGACGATGCTATTTTAACCAACACAGCATTTTGGGCGCCTTAAGACAATATATTCAACATTTCAGCTTTCTAGCTAACAAATTTGTTCTTTTGAAATTGTCAGTGGCCGGATTTTAAAAATTCTTAAAATTTATTATTTCGGGCCCTAGGTTCACTCCTATGGTTTAAATTTCAGCTTTCTAGCTACAGTGTAAAGGCCTTCATTTTTGCAGACGGGTTTACGGACGGACGGACGGACGGACATAGTATACACATTACTATCGATGCTGACCACGAATATATTACAAAAAAAAGGTGTGAGCCACGCTGCACTCACGGTATAGTTGATGTGTAAACATGTAGGCTCGTCAGTGTTGCATGTGGATATATCACAGAGGTTGTGGTTTTGATAAACAAGAGATTTGGGTATTGTATTGAAATAAAACCATGATATATATTTAATGTCAACGACCAGATTTATTTAATGTTTGACCGAACAAATATTTGGTTTGTGAAAGCTGAAGTAGGAGACGTACACCGTCGACTCAAGTGTGTCGATGTACCGGGAAAATATAGCATCGATTGTCGTTTAAGTGACATTCTTAAATCGGCCATCGGTTACCGAAGTACAAATCGATATTTTTCCTCTTACCTTCAACTGATGTACAACAAACTACACGCTATACAACCTCAATTATTCAAAACAAATCTACTTCCACACAACTTTCCGGTGTTTCGTAAGGACATATTAATCTCTAAAATTCAACATACATAATTAATAAACAAAAAAACAACGACACGCGGTTGTTCTCAAACGGTCAGCCATCTACGTACTAACCGCGCCAAACGTCGTTTAATTGCGGTGATAATTGAACATACATAATTAATAAAAAAAAAAAACAACACGCGGTTGTTCTCAAACGGTCATCCATCTACGTACTAACCGCGCCAAACGTCGTTTAATTGCACTGATCTGTCGAGCAGCGATTAACTCACGTGGTAATGAAAATTAACGGGAAAATCTGACGATGACGGTGACGCTAGATATTTCCAACTAGCCCCTACCGAGAAAAAATATATTTACACATCAACGAGAGCAAAAATGTTTACACATTAAAAAAAAACAACGACACGCGGTTGTTCTCAAACGGTCACCCATCTACGTACTAACCGCGCCAAACGTCGTTTAATTGCGGTGATAATTGAACATACATAATTAATAAAAAACATAGGGACGGGCTACAGTCCGCCTGGGCGAACTGTTGGATACCCTATTCTTATTCCTATCCCTCATAAGTGGGCGTGACAAAAGTCTAAGTATGGTTGGATTGTAAAGAACGCTCTACATATTTTGTTATATGACATTTAAGGGTTTTATCGAAAAAACGAAGCTTTTGTAAAAAAACGCTCCCTAGCTCAAACTTTGGTTTTCCAATAAAATTGTTTTATTTGATTGTGGCCGTGTCAGTAGGCGGATTTAAAAAAAAATTACGCATGAGCATAAAGGGCCCCTAGAGAGTATATATTATAAATTCCAGCTCCCTAGCTCAAACATTGGATTTTCAAAAAAAGTTTTTTTTTTTTTTAAATTGTGGGCGTGTCAGTAGGCGGATTTTGAAAATATTTACAAATGAACATAAAGGGCCCCCTAGAGAGTATATATTATAAATTTCAGCTCCCTAGCTCAAACTTTGGATTTTCAAAAAAAGTTTTTTTTTTAAATTGTGGGCATGTCAGTAGGCGGATTTTGAAAATATTTACACATGAGCTTAAAGGGCCCCTAGAGAGTATATATTATAAATTTCAGCTCCCTACCTCAAATTTTGGTTTTTCAATAAAATTATTTTATTTAATTGTGGGCGTGTCAGTGGGCGGATTTTGAAAATTTTATCTCCCGAGCAGTTTTAGGACTCATAGATCATATAAAAAAAATTTCAGCTTTCTAGCTCAAAATTCGATTTTTTCCAAAATTTAGTTTTTTTTGAGTTTGTGGGCGTGTCTGTGGGCGGATTTCAAAAATTCGTAAACTTGATTATTTCGGGACCCTAGAGAGTATATGGTTAAAATTTCAGCTCTCTAGGCCCAGTTTAAAGGCCTAATTTTTGCCGACGGACGGACGGACATGGCTAGATCGACATTACTATCGATGCTGATAATAAATATAGTAACTTTCAGGGGTCTACGAGCAACATTAAGGTATGTTACAAACTATGCGTCAAAATTAATATACCCTTAGAATAGGGTATACAAAGGTGTAAGCCACGGTGCACTCACGGTATAGTTGATGTGTTAACATGTAGGCTCGTCAGTGTTGCATGTGGAAATATCACAGAGTTTGTGGTTTTGATAAACAAGAGATTTGGGTATTGTATTGAAATAAAACCATGATATATATTTAATGTCAACGACAAAATTTATTTAATGTTTGACCGAACAAATAATTGGTTTGTGAAAGCTGAAGTAGGAGACGTACACCGTCGACTCAAGTGTGTCGATGTGCCGGGAAAATATAGCATCGATTTTCGTTTAAGTGACATTCTTAAATCGGCCATATATTTTTCCTCTTACCTTCAACTGATGTACAACAAACTACAAGCTATACAACCTCAATTATTCAAAACAAATCTACTTCCACACAACTTTCCGGTCTTTCGTAAGGACATAATAATCTATAAAATTGAACATACATAATTAATAAAAAAAAAAAACGACACGCGGTTGTTCTAAAACGGTCATACATCTACGTACTAACCGCGCCAAACGTCGTTTAAGTGCGCTGATCTGTCGAGCAGTGATTAACTCACGTGGTAATGAAAATTAAAGGGGAAAATCTGACGATGACTGTGACGCTAGATATTTTCAACTAGCCCCTATTGAGAAAAAATATATTTACACATCAACGAGAGCAAAAATATTTACACATTAAAAAAAAAACAACGGCACGCGGTTGTTCTCAAACGGTCATCCATCTACGTACTAACCGCGCCAAACATCGTTTAATTGCGGTGATCTGTCGAGCAGCGATTAACTCACGTGGTAATGAAAATTAACGGGAAAATCTGACGATGATGGTGACGCTAGATATTTCCAACTAGCCCCTACCGAGAAAAAATATATTTACACATCAACGAGAGCAAAAATGTTACACATTAAAAACTGCAAAACGACAGGTGACCTGCCTCAATATTAATGTAGGTCATCAATTCGCTAATAGATAAATTTAAATATCCAACAACTATTTCTTTGAGTAACGGCTGATACAACACAAATTTAATATTTCCGAATCGAACACTGAAGAAATGATATAAACGGTACATTTTTGAACGAGATACAGCGAAAATAGCAAATAGGGACGGGCTACAGTCCGCTTGGCGAACTGTTGGATACTCTATTCTTATTCCTATCCCTCATAAGTGGGCGTGACAAAAGTCTAAGTATGGTTGAATTGTTAAGAACGCTCTACATATTTTGTTATATAACATTTAAAGGATTTTATCTAAAAAACGCTCCCTAGCTCAAACTTGGGTGTTTCAATAAAATTGTTTGATTTAATTGTGGGCGTGTCAGTAGGCGGATTTAAAAAAAATTAACACATGAGCATAAAGGGCCCCTAGAGAGTATATATTACAGATTTCTGCTCCCTAGATCAAACTTTGAATTTTCAAAAAGAGTTTTTTTTTAAATTGTGGGCGTGACAGTCTGCGGATTTTGAAAATATTTACACATGAGCTTAAAGGGCCCCTAGAGAGTATATATTATAATCTTCAGCTCCCTAGCTCAAATTTTGGTTTTTCAATAAAATTGTTGTATTTATTTGTGGGCGTGTCATTGGGCGGATTTTGAAAATTTTATATCCCCAGCAGTTTTAGAAGTCATAGATCATATATAAAAAAATTTCAGCTTTCTAGCTCAAAATTCGATTTTTTCCAAAATTTTATTTTTTTGAGTTTGTGGGCCCATGCGAAAGGAAACTGTTACTAACTGACTATCATATGCTCCCCACAAGCGGACATGTTGGAATAAATCGCATGCTACGCAATCTAAAAAAGAAATATTTCTGGACGGGCATGCAGAACGATGTGGCCACATTCGTTAAGCACTGTCGCAGATGCCAGAGAAACATCCTTCGATAAAATCTTCTTAGATTAAGTATGCCCCCTAGACGAAGCCGAGAATGGCTCGAAGTACATCCTCACCTTACAAGACGAGCTAACGAAATTCGTAGAAGCTATTCCACTTCCAAATAAAGAGGCTACAATAGTAGCTCATTTTAAAATACGGAGTCCCTGGTACAATAGTATTTGACCAAGGCACCGAATTCCTGAATAGAGTATTCCAGGACATCTGCAAATTATTAAAGATAGAGCAACTACAATCTACCGCGTATCATCACGAAAGCATAGGAGCCCTAGAAAATTCACACAAGGCGCTAGGAGCTTACCTTAGAAATTAGGTGGACGACAACCACACTGATTGGAATAACTATTTACCTTATTATGTGTTCTGCTATAACACCTCAGTACATTCAGTAACAGGTTTCACTCCTTTCGAACTACTGTTCGATAGACAGTGCAACCTACCGTCAAATGTCACCAACAAGGCAGATCCAGTATACAATTACGTAGACTACGTCATAAATACAAAGAATAAATTGCAAGATATGCCAGTGATACTCTAATAGCCAAAAATAACATTAGGAAGACCAGGTATGACACCGACTGTAAAACGAAACGCGCGGATTTCAATACAGGTAGCTTAGTTTTGCTTAGGAACGAAAACAGGAAAAAACTCGATCCAATCTACGTCGGTCCTTACGAGGTGATGGGATATCGGGGTAAATTGCGAGTCAAAATATGAAAACAAAAGAATGAAAGTAAATGAATACAGGTTAAAACCATTTTATACTTATATACTAAGGATCTAGAATAAATTAGGCAAAAAAAACTAAAATAAGGGGGAGGGGGTAGAAAGAGGAGCTCCTAACCCTTCCAATGAATTTGCCTAGTTAAATTTACTTTTTGTTTTTTTTTTCTTTTGTAAAAATTATTATTATGTAAGATTCCATTTTTCTTTATAACCTTATTTACCTAGTACGTAAGCGTAAATGTAAACCACTTCTTTAACATAAATCATAAATAATTGTAAAAACTATTATTATGTAAAGTTCCATTATGTTAATATAAAGCGGGAAGGGTGGTGTGAAAGGACCACACTAGCGTCCACTTAGTTGTGTTCCTCCAGTTTCAAATACGGAACCCACAAGGCACACAACATGTGTCAACAACCTTTGAATCAATCCCACCGTAGTGTATCAGGTAACACAACACCTTAAGTTGCCTGTCCATTTGAGAGTAAAAATGCTGAGAGCAGCTCTTCGGCAACTCTCGAGAGCAAACTCGTAAGTGGGCATAGTCTTGAGAGTAGTTCGCAGAGAGTTAATTTTTTACTCTCGAGATTTGAGCCTTTTGAAAGTTCATGTTCTGATTACTATCAGAGATTAGCCTGCAAAATTCCAACATGGTTCGTATTTTGCGAGCAGCTGTCTGAGAGTCGACATGGCAAAACAGTGGACATCGGAGGAAATTAATCGAATCATAGAGAAATATGAGTCGATTGAAATTTTATGGAAAAGTACAGATAAGGCATTTCGCCAAGGAAACAAAAAAAAATGTAATATTAACGGAATTCGCAGAACAGTTTTCGTGTTCTGAAGGCGAAATAAAAACATAGGGGCGGGCTACAGTCCGCTTGGGCGAACTGTTGGATACCCTATTCTTATTATTATATCTCATAAGTGGGCGTGACAAAAATTTAAAGGATTTTAACGAAAAAACTAAGCTTTTGTAAATAAAAACGCTCCCTAGCTCAAACTTTGGTTTTTCAATAAAATTGTTTTATTTAATTGTGGGCATGTCAGTAGGCGGATTTAAAAAAAAATTAAGTATGAGCATAAAGGGCACCTAGAGAGTATATACTATAAATTTCAGCTCCCTAGCTCAAACTTTGGACTTTCAAAAATAAAAAAAAAATAATTGTGGGCGTGTCAGTAGGCGGATTTTGAAAATATTTTTTTGAGTTTGTGGGCGTGTCTGTGGGCGGATTTCAAAAATTCGTAAACTTGATTATTTCGGGACCCTAGAGAGTATATGGTTAAAATTTCAGCTCTCTAGGCCCAGTTTAAAGGCCTAATTTTTGCCGACGGACGGACGGACATGGCTAGATCGACATTACTATCGATGCTGATAATAAATATAGTAACTTTCAGGGGTCTACGAGCAACATTAAGGTATGTTACAAACTATGCGTCAAAATTAATATACCCTTTAGGTTAGGTTTATGTGGCTGTCGGCTGAAGCCGATACACTTAGACCAATTTAGGTCCATTGTGATACCACGTATTTTTTATCTACCTCAACTCTGTAGATGGGACTGGCCAACGACACGCGGTTGTTCTCAAGCGGTCCCCCATCTACGTACTAACCGCGCCCAACGTCGTTTAATTACGGTGATCTGATGAGAACCGATTACTTTACTTTTTTACTTTTAAATTCATTTTTATTAATTATTAGCTTATATCAATTTAAATACTAGACAAAAATGATTAAATCTAACTTAAAATTAACAGGATACTTATTCTAGATTATTGATCCTTATGCGGACGCCCTAAACTTAACTCTATCTTATAATTATTGCCTTTCGGCCTAAAAACTATTTTACGAACTAATCTTACATAATTATGTTTTCATCGAGAAAATTGTTAAGAAAACTCGGAATCTTTATCAAATTTTATATTTTTATATAAAAAAAAAAAAACAAATAAAAAAAAAAAACAAATTACAAACTACCTACTCTACTTACTTAAACTACTTAGCATATTCTAACTATAATTAGGATTCTGAGCACTCGTTGCCTTGCGCAACAAGTGGTCAAAATCCCAATTGCTTTCCGAGCGCCTGGCAGTCGTCAACGTGCACACGCGCCGCCGTGAGCCGACTGAAGCCTTACAGCGTCAGTCAACTCCCGGAAGCACCACCACACGTTGGCGAGCCCGGCCTCTCCCAAAAACGCCCTAGCTGACTTAATCTAACTTATAAGCTAAGAGGATGTTACCTAGAGTAACGCACCGTCCTGGGAGGGCATGTTGACCCCTCCCCCCTCAACAAGCCACCAAAATTCGGCGAATTGCTTTTCCGTGTCGAATTGATCCCTTTCCGATATTGCGGTACTAAAACGGAGGAGCTCATGAGCATTGGCGATGCCCTCGCCGCGGATGAGCCGCTTATCTCTCGCGCTGCGGTAGCGGTGGTATAATACCGGGATACCATCCCTCGTCTGTACCAGCCCTTTTGCATCAATATGGATAAATGCCTCTGGCGGGATAAAGCCAGACCGGAGCGTACTCTCTATGTACATTTCATTGGGGTAGTAAGCCCCAAAGATCAGACTATTGTCGCTGGCCATCGCCCTTGCAACGTGCCTTCGAGTGACCTTAATGAGGAAATTGTCAATCCTATTCAACTGAGCCCCATCGTATAGGACCTTGTTGGGATAGTATTTTATATAGTTGGATTCGGGCGTTCGGAACAATCGGAGACAGGTCCTAAGACATTGTCTCTCCAAAACCCGAATCTTTTCCATATAACTAGGCGCTATATTAAACCACAATGGACAACCATAAGCGATGATCGGCCTTATAACGGCCACGTAGCAAATGACCTTCACTCTGGAGTCAAGTTGACTGCTATGAAACAGTCTCCTTGTCAGAGCATAAGCCCTCTTGGCCCCAGCAAGACAAGCAACTATATGTCTATCGAAATATAGATACTGGTCAAGCCAGATACCTAGATATCTAACTACGCTTCTCACCGCCAATGGCTGCCCATTTTGTCCAATAATGGCCAATTTCTTCCAGTTTTTTCTGGTATCCCTAGAGGCCCCAGCCAATGGAGTTCTGAACAAGATTGTTTCCGTCTTCTGAAAGTTGATTTTCAACTTCCAGTCGTCGCAATATCGCTTAATTTGATCGAAGTCACGCTGCAAAAGGATATTAATGACCTCGATTTTAGAACCTGATCTGTATGCCACCAAATCGTCGGCATACGCTATAGCATGTCTGAGTGAACCCACCAGATCACTCGTGTAAATGTTAAACAGGATCGGAGAATTGACCGCCCCCTGCTGTAAACCGTT
The DNA here is from genome assembly GCA_949715645.1 of Portevinia maculata. Taxonomy (NCBI): domain Eukaryota; kingdom Metazoa; phylum Arthropoda; class Insecta; order Diptera; family Syrphidae; genus Portevinia; species Portevinia maculata. The sequence continues at coordinate 145,068,973 of OX454527.1, read as the reverse complement.
TTTAATTTCAAAGACTCTGCTCGAAGTCACGTTGCCACATTTGACAACGAACTTCTTTCCCATAAGCATATTATAAATTACATATAGCAAAGGTTTATGCATCCCCCGCCTGGTCAACTTGTAGAAAAGTCCCTCTAACCATACGGTGTCGAAAGCCTTCTCAAAATCAACCAGACAAGCACCCGTGCATTGGTTCTTGCATTTATTCCACTGAATGTCGGAAACCAGTTTTGACGCGGCATGAATAGTGTCATGCCTCGCCCTGAAACCAAACTGGTTGTCCGGAATTATGTTATTGTCCTCGACCCACTTTAACAGGGCTCTATTGACAACCTTTTCAAAGACCTTGCTAATATTCGGAAGCAAGCTAATTGACCGGAGATTGGCAGGGTTCGTCCTATCTTTACCTTTTTTCGGGATAGGGTGTACCACAGCTAACTTCCAATGCGCCGGATAATGTGCATTATTCAGCGCATTGTTAAACAGCGTGGTGAAAATATCTACAGCCTCCAAAGGCAGGTGTCTCAATACGACGTTTGGGACACCATCCATCCCCGCCGACTTTTTATTCTTTAGTGACTCGAAGATGCACAGAAGATCATTCTTCGACACGAACAAGTGCGATGCATCTCGGCCATTGGCGACAACTGCATTAGCATGGTTTTCATCAGTGAACACGGTGAAACCGTTATTCTCAGATCGCCAATTCTCAAGTTCGGTGCGCAGATAGAAATGGCTCACCAGAGCCCTATTCTCAATGTCGTGGTTACGGCGAACAGGATTGTTCACCGTATACACGGCCTCGAAACAAGCGCCCAGCAAATCCACTTTCTCCTGTGGGTCCTCGACCACGAAAAAATCGTCGTTTGAAACGACACTTTCTGGGCTTATTCCAGCAGTCAGTACTGTCTGTCTGTTCTCTGCTGTCTGGGAGATTCGAACACAAGGAATATCATTGTGATCTTTCCTCCTGAACAACTTATTTATCTGTGGGAACAAATTCGGACTACAGGTTTTAATAGCCCGAATTTTATTGCCCCAATACAGACTTACAGATTTTCTGTAATTTTCTTTTATCAGCTGTTTCAGGATTCGGATCTCTGACTTCAGCATCCTTACCTCCGGGTCGTCGCGATCAGTAAATTGCCTGTACAGCCGTTTAAGCCTCGAGAGCAGTCTACTTTTCTGTCGGTATAGTGCGTCGATTGTAGGGTTTCTGTACTTTTCTGTCTGGTCGTCGTCGGAACGTCCTACCCGAGGAATAGTTCGTTCCATAGTTCGTTTGATGGCGTCGTCCATTTGCAATAAATGCCGATCAATGTCATCATTTGTCATGTTACTGTTTGTCGGTGGGTCGATCCCACTCGAACGTAAATCTCGCTTTAAAAATCTGGAGAAGCGCGACCATTGTGCCCTCCGATAATCGAATGAACACACTGCTTCGTACTCCTCCAGCAGCGTTTGCTCGTTCGGGATCCGTATTGCGGCGGCGAGTCCGTAGTGGTCACTATCGTACTCAAACGCACGCAAACAGTTCCGCGTGTATTGGTCTATGGTTGTCAGTTGAAGTCTTGCGTCCGTTAAGGCCAAGTCCAGGAAAGCACCGCTTCTTGGGAAAGAAGGGATATCCGTCGCGTACAACTCGAGTTTGTACTCAATCATATTGAGACGCCACCAGTCGTGAAACTGGTTGCCCCTGGGATTTGCAGTAACATTTCCCCATGCCGCATGTTTGGCATTAATATCTCCGGCCAAGAAGTAATAATTCTCCTCCGAGTTCAGCTGCAGACTACGAAAAAGTGTCTCGAGCTCTGTCATAAATTGGTTGGGTGGAGGTGCTGCAGGTGCGTAAAGTGACACCACATACACTCTCCTCCGGCTATGGAGAGGAATGCATATAATGCATGCTTCCAACAACTGGAACCTACGCACGTCTCCGCTATATATAACCCTATGGCGCAGGCCTTTTCGAATTAAGATTCCAACCCCACCTCCTTGAGTGGAGTGAGGCCGGTCTCTTCTTATTACATGATAATTTTTGTATCCCAATTTGTGCTTCTGATTTAGCTTAGTTTCGCTAACCAAAAGCACATCCGGGTTTTCGGTTTTCAACAAATTGGCAAGTGACGTTCTTTTCTCGATCCTGACTAGTGAATTAACATTCACAGCAAGGATCTTTAAGTTTCCCTCATCCAGCGCAGCCATTAGATTTATGGCACACCAGACCCCACAAACAGCTCCGAATAGATAATGTCAATTCGGGCCGCTGGTTCGTTTAATTGTTTCTGGAACTTATCGATCTTTCCGTGCAGAGACAGAAGGATCGATTTTAAGTCTAGATCCACCTCTGGTGCCTTTTGGGCTACCTTTGGTTGGTTTAATGTCATTTGGGCTTGACCCGGTCCAGCTGCCATTTGGGCAAAGGACACGTTGGGTGCCACAAAATTAGAGAACGAACGACTCTTTTGACGCCTATCATCTTCTGATTGCTGTTTGCGGGCCTGGACTCTTTTTTTCAACTCCTGGTACTTTGGGCAACCCCTGAAGTTGGCGGGATGCCCAGAGTTCCTGCAGATCACACAAGAAAGGACACTCCGGTCTTCGACTCTTTCCTTGCCAAGAGGACATTCACCATGTTTGTGGTCCATATCGCACTTAACGCATCTGAACTGCATGTTGCAGTTAGCTGCGGCGTGCCCGAACCTTTGGCAGCGCATACATTGAAGTATGCGATCTGACCTTTTTATTTTCTCCCATCTTACAGCATGATAGTACAGGTAGCGGATATTTCGCAGCCTGTCAATTTTGCTGTCGGGAGTGAGCTGCACTAAAAAGAATGGTAAGTAACGGCTACCACCCCTTGCCACAACTGAAGAAAACGGCTTGACCCCCACAAACTTGAGGTCGTCGCTTTCAAAATTCTTGAGCTCTCTTTCAAGCTCCTCTGTTTTAATTGAGGGATCAATTCCCTTCAATACCACGGTTTTTAACTTTTGCTCCCTTGGGGTGTACGTGAAGTACTCGGTCTTAACCTCTCCCAGGGCGGTGCGCACCCTATGGTAATCCTCTATTTTATCACATATAATTATGTGGTTGTTGGCAGATAGCCTTTTGACATGAAAGTCTTTTGTAATTAATTTACATAGCCTAATACTGTCTATAATATCAAAGTTACTCACATTTATGGGCGGAATCCTTGACTTCCGCTGTTTTTTTTGTTGCTGCTGCTGTTGTTGCTGCTCTGATTGCAGGTTTTGTTGCTGATGTTGTTTTTGTTGTTGCTGCTGATGTTGTTGCTGTTGGTGTTGTTGTTGTGGCTGTTGTTGTTGCTGCTTTAATTGCAGCTGTTGCTGCACCTGCTGCTTTAGCATAACTTGTTGGTGTTGTTGCTGCGTTTTCTTTAGGCGCAACTGGTTGCGCTTTTCCAGCAATTCTTTTATTAGCTTGTCCAGCTGCGCCTCCTCATCTTCTTCCTCGTCCATTTGGACGGTGACCTCATCATCGACCGGTAGGTCCTTGAAGGAGTTTCCCTCTCCGACATACCGACCCACTACACCTTCAGCCTCGTAAGAACTCGAGTTCTCTGCGTCTTCATCGCTTCCAGCGACCGATGAAGCCACGCTAGTGCCTGCCAAGTTCACCCTTCTTTTGGCAGAAAGATTCGGCTTCGGTTTTAACTTCCGTCGCCTCTTCTCCACCTTCCTGAACTCCGCACTGACTACAGCCACTGCTGACACAGCTTCAGTGGCTTTTACTTGTGGTATCGTGGCAGCTTTTTCAGCTGCCATTTTAGCTGTTGCCAACGCTGTTGTTGTTTTCGAAGTTGTTGCTGGTGTTGCCTGCGAGAAAACTCGCCTGGGCAACGACCGGTCCGTTATTGTTTTTGCCACTTTTAGTGTGCTTCCAGCTGTTGCCCTTGGCATACACACTGCTGCTGTTATTGTTGCTGCTGCAGCTGTTGTTCCTGCTGCTGCTAGTGTTGCTGCTGTTTTTGTTGTTGTTGCTGCTCTCGTTGTTGTTGGATTTGGTTTTGCCGGCTCACGAGTTTGCACCACGTGTCGCAACGGCACACCCACACCCGTACGCGGGACCACCGTTTTTCCGTGGTCCATCGCCTACACGCCTACACCGTACGGAACTTTTTACACTTTTATTAAATGTCTCTATCACTGTTTTTATATAATTATAAAAAATATAAATTAAGATTCTGCTGGGAATCGAACCCACACTTCTGACGTTAGAATCAGACGCTCAGTCTACCGGGCCAATCTCACAAATATAATCTATTTGACTAATCACCACTACTAATCGCTTTTCCGTTTTCCGCTTACGATCTTCACTAGCCGACCTGTCTCTATGAAAGTTGGGAAACGACTCACCGATGAGAACCGATTAACTCGACGTGGTATGGTCGTTGGTTTAATATACCCTTAGAATAGGGTATACAAAGGTGTAAGCCACGGTGCACTCACGGTATAGTTGATGTGTTAACATGTAGGCTCGTCAGTGTTGCATGTGCAAATATCACAGAGTTTGTGGTTTTGATAAACAAGAGATTTGGGTATTGTATTGAAATAAAACCATGATATATATTTAATGTCAACGACAAAATTTATTTAATGTTTGACCGAACAAATAATTGGTTTGTGAAAGCTGAAGTAGGAGACGTACACCGTCGACTCAAGTGTGTCGATGTACCGGGAAAATATAGCATCGATTTTCGTTTAAGTGACATTCTTAAATCGGCCATATATTTTTCCTCTTACCTTCAACTGATGTACAACAAACTACAAGCTATACAACCTCAATTATTCAAAACAAATCTACTTCCACACAACTTTCCGGTGTTTCGTAAGGACATAATAATCTATAAAATTGAACATACATAATTAATAAAAAAAAAAAAAAAAACAACGACACGCGGTTGTTCTCAAACGGTCATACATCTACGTACTAACCGCGCCAAACGTCGTTTAAGTGCGCTGATCTGTCGAGCAGTGATTAACTCACGTGGTAATGAAAATTAAAGGGGAAAATCTGACGATGACGGTGACGCTAGATATTTTCAACTAGCCCCTACTGAGAAAAAATATATTTACACATCAACGAGAGCAAAAATATTTACACATTAAAAAAAAAAACAACGGCACGCGGTTGTTCTCAAACGGTCATCCATCTACGTACTAACCGCGCCAAACATCGTTTAATTGCGGTGATCTGTCGAGCAGCGATTAACTCACGTGGTAATGAAAATTAACGGGAAAATCTGACGATGATGGTGACGCTAGATATTTCCAACTAGCCCCTACCGAGAAAAAATATATTTACACATCAACGAAAGCAAAAATGTTACACATTAAAAACTGCAAAACGACAGGTGACCTGCCTCAATATTAATGTAGGTCATCAATTCGCTAATAGATAAATTTAAATATCCAACAACTATTTCTTTGAGTAACGGCTGATACAACACAAATTTAATATTTCCGAATCGAACACTGAAGAAATGATATAAACGGTACATTTTTGAACGAGATACAGCGAAAATAGCAAATAGGGACGGGCTACAGTCCGCTTGGGCGAACTGTTGGATACTCTATTCTTATTCCTATCCCTCATAAGTGGGCGTGACAAAAGTCTAAGTATGGTTGAATTGTTAAGAACGCTCTACATATTTTGTTATATAACATTTAAAGGATTTTATCTAAAAAACGCTCCCTAGCTCAAACTTGGGTGTTTCAATAAAATTGTTTGATTTAATTGTGGGCGTGTCAGTAGGCGGATTTAAAAAAAATTAACACATGAGCATAAAGGGCCCCTAGAGAGTATATATTACAGATTTCTGCTCCCTAGATCAAACTTTGAATTTTCAAAAAGAGTTTTTTTTTTAAATTGTGGGCGTGACAGTCTGCGGATTTTGAAAATATTTACACATGAGCTTAAAGGGCCCCTAGAGAGTATATATTATAAATTTCAGCTCCCTAGCTCAAATTTTGGTTTTTCAATAAAATTGTTGTATTTATTTGTGGGCGTGTCATTGGGCGGATTTTGAAAATTTTATATCCCCAGCAGTTTTAGAAGTCATAGATCATATATAAAAAAATTTCAGCTTTCTAGCTCAAAATTCGATTTTTTCCAAAATTTTATTTTTTTGAGTTTGTGGGCCCATGCGAAAGGAAACTGTTACTAACTGACTATCATATGCTCCCCACAAGCGGACATGTTGGAATAAATCGCATGCTACGCAATCTAAAAAAGAAATATTTCTGGACGGGCATGCAGAACGATGTGGCCACATTCGTTAAGCACTGTCGCAAATGCCAGAGAAACAAATATATTCAACCTGGAAAACAACCAATGACCATAGCAACTACCTCAGAATCATCCTTCGATAAAATCTTCTTAAATTAAGTATGCCCCCTAGACGAAGCCGAGAATGGCTCGAAGTACATCCTTACCTTACAAGACGAGCTAACGAAATTCGTAGAAGCTATTCCACTTCCAAATAAAGAGGCTACAATAGTAGCTCATTTTAAAATACGGAGTCCCTGGTACAATAGCATTTGACCAAGGCACCGAATTCCGGAATAGAGTATTCCAGGACATCTGCAAATTATTAAAGATAGAGCAACTACAATCTACCGCGTATCATCACGAAAGCATAGGAGCCCTAGAAAATTCACACAAGGCGCTAGGAGCTTACCTTAGAAATTAGGTGGACGACAACCACACTGATTGGAATAACTATTTACCTTATTATGTGTTCTGCTATAACACCTCAGTACATTCAGTAACAGGTTTCACTCCTTTCGAACTACTGTTCGATAGACAGTGCAACCTACCGTCAAATGTCACCAACAAGGCAGATCCAGTATACAATTACGTAGACTACGTCATAAATACAAAGAATAAATTGCAAGATATGCCAGTGATACTCTAATAGCCAAAAATAGCATTAGGAAGACCAGGTATGACACCGACTGTAAAACGAAACGCGCGGATTTCAATACAGGTAGCTTAGTTTTGCTTAGGAACGAAAACAGGAAAAAACTCGATCCAATCTACGTCGGTCCTTACGAGGTGATGGGATATCGGGGTAAATTGCGAGTCAAAATATGAAAACAAAAGAATGAAAGTAAATGAATACAGGTTAAAACCATTTTATACTTATATACTAAGGATCTAGAATAAATTAGGCAAAAAAAACTAAAATAAGGGGGAGGGGGTAGAAAGAGGAGCTCCTAACCCTTCCAATGAATTTGCCTAGTTAAATTTACTTTTTGTTTTTTTTTTCTTTTGTAAAAATTATTATTATGTAAGATTCCATTTTTCTTTATAACCTTATTTACCTAGTACGTAAGCGTAAATGTAAACCACTTCTTTAACATAAATCATAAATAATTGTAAAAACTATTATTATGTAAAGTTCCATTATGTTAATATAAAGCGGGAAGGGTGGTGTGAAAGGACCACACTAGCGTCCACTTAATTGTGTTCCTCCAGTTTCAAATACGGAACCCACAAGGCACACAACATGTGTCAACAACCTTTGAATCAATCCCACCGTAGTGTATCAGGTAACACAACACCTTAAGTTGCCTGTCCATTTGAGAGTAAAAATGCTGAGAGCAGCTCTTCGGCAACTCTCGAGAGCAAACTCGTAAGTGGGCATAGTCTTGAGAGTAGTTCGCAGAGAGTTAATTTTTTACTCTCGAGATTTGAGCCTTTTGAAAGTTCATGTTCTGATTACTATCAGAGATTAGCTCGCAAAATTCCAACATGGTTCGTATTTTGCGAGCAGCTGTCTGAGAGTCGACATGGCAAAACAGTGGACATCGGAGGAAATTAATCGAATCATAGAGAAATATGAGTCGATTGAAATTTTATGGAAAAGTACAGATAAGGCATTTCGCCAAGGAAACAAAAAAAAATGTAATATTAACGGAATTCGCAGAACAGTTTTCGTGTTCTGAAGGCGAAATAAAAACATAGGGGCGGGCTACAGTCCGCTTGGGCGAACTGTTGGATACCCTATTCTTATTATTATATCTCATAAGTGGGCGTGACAAAAATTTAAAGGATTTTAACGAAAAAACTAAGCTTTTGTAAATAAAAACGCTCCCTAGCTCAAACTTTGGTTTTTCAATAAAATTGTTTTATTTAATTGTGGGCATGTCAGTAGGCGGATTTAAAAAAAATTTAAGTATGAGCATAAATTGCACCTAGAGAGTATATACTATAAATTTCAGCTCCCTAGCTCAAACTTTGGACTTTCAAAAATAAAAAAAAAATAATTGTGGGCGTGTCAGTAGGCGGATTTTGAAAATATTTACACATGAGCATAAAGGGCCCCTAGAGAGTATATATTAAAAATTTCAGCTCCCTAGCTCAAATTTTGGTTTTTCAAAAAAAATATTTTATTTAATTGTGGGCGTGTCAGTGGGCGGATTTTGAAAATTTTATGTCCCAAGCAGTTTTATGGGCCAAAGATCATATATAAAAAATTTCAGCTTTCTAGCTCAAAATTCAATTTTTCCCAAAATTTGTTTTATTTAATTGTGGGCGTGTCAGTGGGCGGATTTTGAAAATTTTATGTCCCAATCAGTTTTATGGGCCATAGATCATATATAAAAAATTTCAGCTCTCTAGCTCAAAATTCGATTTTTTCCAAAATTTTGCTTTTGAGAGTTTGTGGGCGTGTCTGTGGGCGGATTTCAAAAATTCTTAAACTTGATTATTTCGGGACCCTAGAGAGTATATGGTTAAAATTTCAGCTCTCTAGGTCCAGTTTAAAGGCCTAATTTTTGCCGACGGACGGACGGACGGACATGGCTAGATCGACATTACTATCGATGCTGATCATAAATATAGTAACTTTTAGGGGTCTACGGGCAATATTAAGGTATGTTACAAACTATGCGTCAAAATTAATATACCCCTAGAATAGGGTATAAACATAGGGACGTGCTACAGTCCGCTTGGGCGAACTGTTGGATACCCTATTCTTATTCCTATCCCTCATAAGTGGGCGTGATAAAAGTCTAAGTATGGTTGAATTGTTAAGAACGCTCTACATATTTTGTTATATAACATTTAAAGGATTTTATAAAAAAAACGCTCCCTAGCTCAAACTTGGGTGTTTCAATAAAATTGTTTTATTTAATTGTGGGCGTGTCAGTGGGCGGATTTAAAAAAAATTAACACATGCGAATAAAGGGCCCCTAGAGAGTATATATTATAAATTTCAGCTCCCTAGCTCAAACTTTGTGTTTTTTTGTAAATTTTGGGCGTGTCAGTGGGCGAATATTTAAAAATATTTACACATGAGCATCAAGGGCCCCTGGAGAGTCTAAATTATAAATTTCAGCTCCCTAGCTCAAACTTTGAATTTTCGAAAAAAAAAAAATAATTGTGGGCGTGTCAGTGGGCGGATTTTGAAAATATTTACACATGAGCATAAAGGGCCCATGGAGAGTATATATTATAAATTTCAGCCCCCTAGCTCAAACTTTGGATTTTAAAAAATTAATATAGGGGAGGGTGGGGCCAAAAGTAACACTTTTTACTAAAATCGATGGTCCTGCTACAACATTGAAACTAAATCAACCAAAAAAATTTTAAATTAAAGAGCCATGTTTTAGCTACAAGATCCATTAAACAATTTCTGCAATACCTATCAGTAATGTGTTTCGATAAAGCTTACAAAAAAAAAATCGTGTTGTTTCAACTTACCCCGTATATGGGGCAAAGTGTAACACGTACCGGGGTAGGTTGTACCAAGATTTTCAAATAAGAGTAATACCTTTAATTTTTATATGTATTTATTTTCAATGAGTAATAGTAAAACATAAAAAAAACTTAACTCTTCATTTAATAACAAAGTACTTACTCTATAAATGATTTTATATTAGTTGTTTTAAAAACAAACAGCCTTTGTTGCAATACAAAATAAATAATAATAATAAAAACAAAAAATCGCAATTCATTTTGGAAGAAAAAAGTTAAATAAGTTAGTAAATACAAATTAGGAGGAATCTTCATCTGAGTCACAGTTTATGCAAACATATAAGAGAACGGATCCTTTTGTGCACTTGGTGTGTGCCCACTTCTTGCATAATATGCACTGAACCCATTTTTCCCCAGGCAAACTCTGAGAAAATGGTTCACAACAAATGAGGCATAAATATTGCTCATCTTCTTCTTCGGATGAAGAGGCTAAGACTTTTTTCTTCACTTGCTTTTTTTGCTTGGGTCTTGCAGTTGCTCCCTTTTTGGCCAAGGTTTTGTTTCTTTCTTCAAGAAGTGCTTGTTTTTCCGGGGTATCAGTCAAAATGGCAGACTTTCTTGACCTTCTCGAAATTATTTTTTTTCTGGGTTGGGCCTTTGGATAAGGCCTGATTTCCGCTGGGTTAAAAGAAACTCGTTGTAATCCCGATGGCCCCGGTGAGCAGTAAGGTGGGGGAGTCAAGGGAGTTGGCTGAGGGCCTTGTCTATCGGTTGTGGGTTGGTCAGAAGAAATTATTATTTCGTTTTGTTGTGTTGGTGTAGATTCTTCCAAAAGCAATGGCATTTCGTCGACAGCATTTTCAATTAATGGATCTGGATCATCTGGATTCGGACGATCGGTGACAAAAGCTGATAGGAAATCGTGCTCTTCAAAAATGTTCTCATTCAGAGGAACAATTCCGGTTTTTTTAAATCCATTTCTTACACTAATCGGATTGATTGCTAAAGGCAGAGCCTTACTTACGATTGATGGGATGTCGTGGATTGTCATGGTTTTTCCCGGGTTGTTCCTCATCCATGCATCTTGTGCATTTGCGCAATAACTTTTAAAGGGCCCATAAACCCCTACATCTAACGGTTGTAGTCTATGGGAACAGTGCGGTGGAAAAGATAACATGACAACCCCATTATTTTTAGCCTTTTCAACAACTCCAAAATCCAGATGTGAACTATGATTGTCAAGTAAAAGAAGAACTGGGTCAGATATAGATGGTTTGGTGTATCGGATAAAATGATCCATGAAGATGTTAAACTCTACATTCGTCATCCATCCTGAAGAGTTTCCAGCTCCAATACATTCCGGAGGTCCATCGCGAACAAAATACTCTCTATATTTGATCCTTGGAAACACAAACATCGGTGGGATCGAATTTCCCGAAGCACTAACTGCGACGTAAACAGTAACCAATGTGCCCCTTTCCGCTGATGTTAGGGCTCCAACTTGCTTCGACCCCTTCTTAGCTAAAACCTTTCGAGGCTTTTGCACTGTAGTTACACCAGTTTCATCACAGTTGTAAATCCGCGAAGGGGTGAATTTCCATTTATCAAAAAGCGATGTTAGTTTAGAGAAGAATAATTTCACATTTGTAAAGATTAGGATTCCGCTTTAAAAAGGAACTTAACCAATCAGGTCCAGCTTCCTTATGTGTCAACCATGAATTGGGCATAGTTATTTTATATTGAACCCCACATTCGTAAGCAAGTTTTCTGGTGTCTTTTGGTGTGAGTCGAAAATAAATGTTGCTGCAATTAATCAGATACTCTACAAGGCTTTTTTCTTGCTCATCATTGAACACTTGTTTATGTTTTGCCCAACCGATTCGGATCGAGCTTTCACCTGCCTGTACCTTCTTCAAATACCTGGACAACGTAACATGACGCAGTCCGAAGTCCCTTGCAACGCGACGTACGGTTCTGTTTTTATTTTCTTTAAGTACAGACACAGCCTTCTCGAACGTATCCTTTGATACCGTTCCTCGTTCACTTTTTTTCTTATAATTTCTCATGCTAGAAAATAATAAAAAAAAAGATATTCAAACATCACACTATAAAAAAAAACTAAAATAGTTTGATTTTGGTTGTTCTATGTGTGTATAAGTTGGTATGTTATAAGTAATAAGTTATAACCGAAAGCAAAACAACGAAACCAAACAACAACGGTGGATAGCATCAACATCAACAAATAGTTCACCATACAATGAAACAACCTAATATGTGCATGTATCCTCGAACGGTGCGGCGCAATGTACATATTAGTTGTTTTTACATATATATTTCTCATCCAACATCTGTCGAACAGCCAAAGTACGAATAAAACAACAGACAAAACAAAAAAACAAACACAAAACCCGTTCTTGATCTTTCTTGTTCACAAATATCATTTCGAAAAAAAATGTATGGGGTAGGTTTTTACATGTGACAACTTGCCCCAGAAAAATGTTACAACTTTCCCCAGCGTGAAATTTAACACAGAAAACAAATTTGAAAAAAAAACCGAAATTCACATACACATAACATATACACACAATTCTAGCCAAAACACAAATGCACACAACAAAAAAATACTAAGCACTATATCTTTTTATTGTAAGAATGTAGACCAAAAATAAAATGAAAAAAAAAAGTTACAAACCTGCTTTTTTTGTGCACTACTATTACAACATCTCCTGCTGACGTCCAATCTGCAACTGAAGCAAATGTGACGATAGATATGGAAAAAATGAAGATTTTTCTCTTTTACGCGATTCTTAATATCAAGAGGGACCCCGTCTTTTTTAGCTGTTACTTCTTACCCCTGTTACTTTTAACCCCACCCTCCCCCCCTTAGAATAGGGTATAAAAAAATTATTTTATTTATTTGTGGGCGTGTCAGTGGGCGGATTTTGAAATTTTTTTATCCCAAGCAGTTTTAGGAGTCATAGATCATATATAAAAAAATTCAGCTTTCTAGCTCAAAATTCGATTTTTTCCAAAATTTTATTTTTTTGAGTTTGTGGGCGTGTCTGTGGGCGGATTTCAAAAATTCGTAGACTTGATTATTTCGGGACCCTAGAGAGTAAATGGTTAAAATTCAGCTCTCTAGGCCCAGTTTAAAGGCCTAATTGTTGGCAACAGACGCACGGACATGGCTAGATTGAAATTACTGTAGATGCTGATCATAAATATAGTAACTTTTAGGAGTCTACGGGCAATATTAAGGTATGTTACAAACTATGCGTCAAAATTAATATACCCTTAGAATAGGGTATAAACATTGAACAACAAAGAGCGATCAGAACTTGAGCTGATATGCACCAAATTCCAAGATATTTTCCTTGTCAAGAACGACAAACGAAGAACATATATATGTCAGCCCCACATCTCGCTCAAAGGCGGATCTAGCGCTAAGTATTCCAAACCCTATAGGCTACCGCATTCACAAAAAAATTATATACAATCTGAGGTACAAAATACGTTGGCAGATGATATTATCGAACAATCCGTTTCGGCATGGAACTCACCTATCTTGATTGTACCCAAAAAGAAAGATCCCATCACGGGACTACAAAAATTCAGATTGGTGATCAATTACAGAAAAGTAAACGAAGTAATCGAGGACGATAAATTTCCCCTGCCAAACATAACTGACATTTCTGACATGGTCGGAGGAGCAACATACTTTTCCTGCATAGACCTCAATCAGTTATGAAAAACTTTCCAGTACCACGAGACGCGGATGAAGTCAGAAGGTTCGTGGCGTTTGCCAATTACTACCGCAAATTCGAATTTTGCCACGATAGCCCTTCCGCTAAACAGATTATTGCGGAAAAATGTAGAATTTAGCTTTAATGAGGACTGCATGACATCCTTCAATGCACTCAAAAACTTCCTCATAAGCCCGAAAATTCAATTCTTCAATTCCCGAATTTTAAAAAGGAATTTGTACTTCGAACAGATGCTTCAGAATTCGCTTTAGGCGACCTCCTGTCAAATTACGACGACAGACCAGTGGCCTATGGTAGCAGAACTCTTAACAGTGCAGACAAAAATTACAGCACAATCGAAAAAGAGGTATGTACTTGCCATAGTCTGGGCTGTAAAGCATTATAGACCATAACTATTCGGAAGACCCTCTTTCGTCTACCTCTTTCCCAAGGAGTATTTCCCCAGATTTGGAAGACCGCTTTTTTTTACACTTACAGCTCTGTGTTGTGCCGTGCTTAAAGCAAGCAATTATCACGAGCAGAAATTTGCCGGCACTAAAAGTGCTCTCACAGGCTCATCATTTAGTGCAGGTGTTAGTAAGAACAAAACAATTAAAAATACAATAATTTCATAACCCCGATACACAAAAAAGGATTAAAAAGTGATATCACTAATTATCACCCTATTGCCAAACTCTCACATATTCCCAAAATCTTCGAAAGTATCATATAGGAAACCTTAAGCTTTCGATGCATGTCTCTTATTTCCCCTTACCAACATGGCTTTCTGAAAGGTAGATCAACCACTACAAATCTTATCGAATTCGTGTCTTTGCCCTGTCAGCATTAGAGAACGGCAACCTTGATCGGTTTTCAACCTGGTGCCCCTTTGGAGGGCCCCCAAATCCTTCAATTTATAATAAAATGGGACTTCAGTGAATCGTTACCCTGTTTATCGCTCATACCTCAATACTTACTGACCATTTGCATCTCGGTTGCATCATGCGAGAGGAGTTTTTCGAAACTTAAACTAATTAAAAATTATCTTCGATCTACAATGGATCAGCGACTGGTTAATCTAGCCGTGCTTTAAATAGAAAGAAAAATTTCCAAAGAAATCGATTTCACAGAAGTTATTGAGGAGTTCAGTAAATTGAAGGCACGACGAAAACACATATAACACGCTACAAAAAATAAAAATAAACTATCTTTGATTTATTTTATCTAATTTTTTTTTGTCGATCGATTCGTATTTTATTTGCCTCACCCATATCCATTCCATATTGTAGGTACCTATGTATGTTTATTTAGCCTAAATAATTTAATTCGAATTTAAATTTCACTTTCCAGATTTTAACGAAATAAACATAAACACTTATTTATACATACAAATGTGAACTGAATATAGAGCTTCTAAAACTACATTTTTTTTAAAGCTGCGGGGCCTCTGACGGGCTTAGTCCGCCACTGGACAATGAGTTAAATTTTCGTTCACATATTGACGAAATAATTCGCTGGTCTAATAAATTCTGCAAACCCTACGTGAATAAATCACTCTACACCACTTTTGTTCGCCCCCTCCTTGAGTACGCCAGTCAAGCGTGGTCTCCTTGTCATCAAGTTCACGTGCTCAGAATCGAGAACATCCAACGTCGCTTCCTTCGATTTGCTCTTTGGGGAATTTGTTTTATTTAATTGTGGGCGTGTCAGTGGGCGGATTTTGAAAATTTTATGTCCCAATCAGTTTTATGGGCCATAGATCATATATAAAAAATTTCAGCTCTCTAGCTCAAAATTCGATTTTTTCCAAAATTTTGTTTTTTGAGTTTGTGGGCGTGTCTGTGGGCGGATTTCAAAAATTCTTAAACTTGATTATTTCGGGACCCTAGAGAGTATATGGTTAAAATTTCAGCTCTCTAGGTCCAGTTTAAAGGCCTAATTTTTGCCGACGGACGGACGGACGGACGGACGGACGGACGGACGGACGGACATTACTATCGATGCTGATCATAAATATAGTAACTTTTAGGGGTCTACGGGCAATATTAAGGTATGTTACAAACTATGCGTCAAAATTAATATACCCCTAGAATACGGTATAAACATAGGGACGGGCTACAGTCCGCTTGGGCGAACTGTTGGATACCCTATTCTTATTCCTATCCCTCATAAGTGGGCGTGATAAAAGTCTAAGTATGGTTGAATTGTTAAGAACGCTCTACATATTTTGTTATATAACATTTAAAGGATTTTATAAAAAAAACGCTCCCTAGCTCAAACTTGGGTGTTTCAATAAAATTGTTTTATTTAATTGTGGGCGTGTCAGTGGGCGGATTTAAAAAAAATTAACACATGCGAATAAAGGGCCCCTAGAGAGTATATATTATAAATTTCAGCTCCCTAGCTCAAACTTTGAATTTTCGAAAAAAAAAATAATTGTGGGCGTGTCAGTGGGCGGATTTTGAATCCTTACACATGAGCATAAAGGGCCCATGGAGAGTATATATTATAAATTTCAGCCCCCTAGCTCAAACTTTGGATTTTAAAAAATTAATATACCCTTAGAATAGTAAGAACAAAACAATTAAAAATACAATAATTTCATAACCCCGATACACAAAAAAGGATTAAAAAGTGATATCACTAATTATCACCCTATTGCCAAACTCTCACATATTCCCAAAATCTTCGAAAGTATCATATAGGAAACCTTAAGCTTTCGATGCATGTCTCTTATTTCCCCTTACCAACATGGCTTTCTGAAAGGTAGATCAACCACTACAAATCTTATCGAATTCGTGTCTTTGCCCTGTCAGCATTAGAGAACGGCAACCTTGATCGGTTTTCAACCTGGTGCCCCTTTGGAGGGCCCCCAAATCCTTCAATTTATAATAAAATGGGACTTCAGTGAATCGTTACCCTGTTTATCGCTCATACCTCAATACTTCTTGACCATTTGCATCTCGGTTGCATCATGCGAGAGGAGTTTTTCGAAACTTAAACTAATTAAAAATTATCTTCGATCTACAATGGATCAGCGACTGGTTAATCTAGCCGTGCTTTAAATAGAAAGAAAAATTTCCAAAGAAATCGATTTCACAGAAGTTATTGAGGAGTTCAGTAAATTGAAGGCACGACGAAAACACATATAACACGCTACAAAAAATAAAAATAAACTATCTTTGATTTATTTTATCTAATTTCTTTTTGTCGATCGATTCGTATTTTATTTGCCTCACCCATATCCATTCCATATTGTAGGTACCTATGTATGTTTATTTAGCCTAAATAATTTAATTCGAATTTAAATTTCACTTTCCAGATTTTAACGAAATAAACATAAACACTTATTTATACATACAAATGTGAACTGAATATAGAGCTTCTAAAACTACATTTTTTTTAAAGCTGCGGGGCCTCTGACGGGCTTAGTCCGCCACTGGACAATGAGTTAAATTTTCGTTCACATATTGACGAAATAATTCGCTGGTCTAATAAATTCTGCAAACCCTACGTGAATAAATCACTCTACACCACTTTTGTTCGCCCCCTCCTTGAGTACGCCAGTCAAGCGTGGTCTCCTTGTCATCAAGTTCACGTGCTCAGAATCGAGAACATCCAACGTCGCTTCCTTCGATTTGCTCTTTGGGGATTGCCTTGGAATGATCGTTTTATGCTGCGTCCAGATCGCCTAAATCTCATTAACATGAACTCCCTTGAGGATCGTAGGGACGCTGCGGACATTCTTTTCATTTATCGCCTTCTCTCAGGCTCCGTCGACTGCGCCTCTCTTAACAACTCTATTTTCTTTAACACTAATCCTCGTACTTTACGCTGCCCTCGTCTCTTTTACCTTCCAACCCATCGAACCTCATATGGCTCCAACGAACCAACGCATACGGAAGGCTGCAGAAGGTTAACTCAAATCTTTCCGTCTTTGATTTCAACCATAACCCTGCCCGCCTTAAAATCGATCTCCTTCACCATTTCCCTAATCCTTAAGCTTTAGTTTTAAGCCTTCTTATTTATTAAGTTTTAGTTTTTAAATTGTTAGTTTTAGCTTGTAGTAAGCCAGATAAATGAGGGCTATCTCTGCTATCACCAAATTAAAATTAGAATAAGACGCTTCAAAATTCAAACCGACCACAGACCTCTCGTGTTCTTGTTCTCACTAAAAGAACCCTGAAGTAGATTGACTAAATTTAGTCTACTACTAGAAGGATATAACTTCTATGTGGTTGATGCTCAAGGGTGGCGACGGTGTAGAGGTTAGTGTGTTGGCTTATTACCCGTGCGGTGCAGGTTCAATCCCCATGGGGAACAACAACATACGCCACCCATTCACATGCCTCTATACCAAAAGCAGTAATTCTGCCTGGTAGTGCAATGGACCGTTACCGAGTCTGAGTGCTATAGGATTTGGAATTCCTTTTCCAAAAAAAAAAAACCGCTGATGCTCTGAGCCGAATAAAAATTACTTCCGAAGATTTCAAGGAACTATACATATGCCACCAAGAGCTCAAAATCGGAAACAAAATACAGATCAGAATACAAAACTTATAAGCAAAGAAGAAACCAATAAGAGTAAGATAACGGAGTTATTAAAACCACTAGAAGGTGGACTGAAAATGGTCGAGTTGAAGATAGTGAACAGTTTCAAAGAAGAAGATTTTGAAAATTGTAGGGGTACTGAAAAAGTCCAAACCTTGTGGTAGTATACGTACCAGCAAGGAATAGTTTGATCTTAAACCGGTCCAAAATAAGGACTACTCCGCGATCCGCATCATTTGAATAAATGTTGTCGAGGGACGTGTATAATACTTGCGAACCGATGAGCAACAGAGGATCCAAAAAATGCACTACAGCCCGATCAACATCATTTGACCAAATGTTGTTTTGGGGTCGTGCACGGGATATAGGTTAGGTTTAGGTTAGGTTTATGTGGCTGTCGGCAGAAGCCGACACACTTAGACCAATTTAGGTCCATTGTGATACCACGTATATTATCTACCTCAACTCTGTAGATGGGACTGGCCAACGACACGCGGTTGTTCTCAAACGGTCCCCCATCTACGTACTAACCGCGCCCAACGTCGTTTAATTACGGTGATCTGACGAGAACCGATTAACTCGACGTGGTATGGTCGTTGGTTGTGCACGGGATATACCTTTAGCTATTAAAAAGGTTTATACATATAACCAAAGAAGAGTTGGGAAAACTCTCAGGCGGCCGCCATAAAACAAAAATAAATACATTAAAGAAAAAAATGAGTGTGCTTAAGACCACACGACTGAAGTAAAACTTCTTTTGCTCCATCTAATTTAAATTGTGGGCATGTCAGGGGGCAAATTTTGAAAATATTTACACATGAGCATCAAGGGCACCTGGAGAGTCTATATTATAAATTTCAGCTCCCTAGCTCAAACTTTGTGTTTTTTTGTAAATTTTGGGCGTGTCAGTGGGCGAATATTTAAAAATATTTACACATGAGCATCAAGGGCCCCTGGAGAGTCTAAATTATAAATTTCAGCTCCCTAGCTCAAACTTTGGTTTTTTTTTAAATTGTTGGCGTGTCAGAGGGCGAATCTTGAAAATATTTACACATGAGCAAGGGCCACTGGAGAATCTATATTATAAATTTCAGCTTCCTAGCTCAAACTTTGGTTTTTTGCCATCCGACCTGAAAATCTGACGATGACGGTGACGGTCTATATTTATAACTAATGAACTGCGATTCATGGACACAATGACTTTACTCACTTCCGGTAAATTCCATCTGTCGGCAACTGTTCTCCTTTGAATCGGTTTGGATAGATGATGAGCTTAGTATTGCCCTCTATTGAGGAGATTCAAGCGTGTTTACCCATTCCACGAACCTTTCCGCCGAAAGGTTTTAACAAAAGAGTGTACGTTTGTCTACACCTCGGTATTGCTGGAAGTCTACGTTTGCGCCGGAAGTTTACATTGGTCTACACTTTCGTGTCGCATTCACCAGCTTACTCCCCAAGTCAAGCGTGCGTAAAGAAGTTTTACTTCAATAATTTCTCGTTTTTCCCAAATTGAATTTTTGTAATAATGTTGAAATGAAAATGTATAATATTATACAATGAATTTGTTTACTTTTCCTGTAAAAATCAAAACAAAGAATTATTAGAAATTAGAAAAAAAAGGTGTGAGCCACGCTGCACTCACGGTATACATAGTTCATGTGTAAACATGTAGGCACAGATGCGCGTTAGCTACCTAATTTATTATCTAGATAACGCCATAACTAAGTAACTAACGTAGTTAAATTAGCTGCGCTAAAAATGCAATCGATTTGGTGGTTAGCTATCTTAATGACAACTAATTTTTGCTATTAGCTATTAGTTGCAGGTTGTGTAACTAAGCTCGTTAGGTTGCCAAAGTTAGTTGCGGATGACAACTAAAAGTTGGTTAGTTTTTAGCTGTAGCTTTTTAGCTGCCTAGTAGTAGCGCCAATCGAGTAGCGCCAATCCAGTAGTACCAGTATCCTAATAGGTGTCGCTACTCATACCAAATCGAGAATTAGTTGGCTGAGAGCTTTTGTGCCTTTGATAATTTTATTAATAATAAAAAAAGCATTCGTTGAGATTTTTGTTCGTTCAATCATTCAATATTATAGTTCGTCGTTCGTCGAAGAGAAAAGAGAAAGAAAGAAGAAAGAAACGAAGAAATAAACTGCTTTGTCTCTCATTATCGAATCATTCTGATATTATGTAAGTATTTATTTTTCTTTGTAAAAGCCAAATACTTTTTGAAGATTTGCGTTGTGCGTCCCTTCGGCAAATAGTATGTAGGATGGATAGAGGGAGATCATGGAAAAATTAGAAATCTGGCTTTGTCTTGAACTATGAATTAATGGATTTTTAGACTTTAGCTATTTTCGCTGTAGGTACCTCGTCCAAAAATGTACCGATTTATATCATTTTTTCAGTATTTGATTCGGAAATATTTAATTTGTGTTGTATCAGCCGTTATTCAAGGAAATAGTTGTTGGATAGATGTATTTATCTAATTGATGACCTACATTAATATTGAGGCAGGTCACCTGTCGTTTTGCAGTTTTTTGTAATATATTCGTGGTCAGCATCGATAGTAATGTGTATCTACTATGTCCATCCGTCCGTCCGCCCACCCGTCGGCACAAATGAATGCCTTTACACTGGAGCTAGAAAGCTGAATTTTTAGCAATGTTATCTCTAGAAGCCCGAAATAATAATATTTAAGAATTTTTAAAATCCGCCCATTGACACGCCCACAATTTTAAAAGAACAAATTTGTGAGCTAGAAAGCTGAAATGTTGAATGTATGTATTGTCTTAAGGCGCTCAAAATGCTGTGGGAGTTAACTAACATTGCATCGTCGCCTCTTCAAGTAGCATGTATGATGAGAGGGGGATGATGGAAGGGACGAAAAGTTTTGAAATGAAAAATTGAATAAAATCAAATTTCAGTCTTTTTCCTCAAATAAGAAATTATGAGTTGATCGCTTTTTAGACTGTTACTATATCTTGGAGCTGGTCGAACGTCTGCCATTCGTAAAGAATTTGAAGATGAAATATCTCGAAGCCTAATAGCACGTTGAATGAAGAACAAGAAATGGGAGTTTCTTCTGACAGAATAGAAATGCCAGAATGTGGCGTATGGCCCCAATTATTAATTGAAGAGAGTGATTTTGATTTTAATGAAACTTAGTTCTTGTTTGGTACTCTCTTTTATTTTTTTCTTCCGGCTTGCTCAGGGCTTGGGGGTGGGAAGAACTAAGTTCCAAAGAGAGCTGTGAGGGTTGCTGCTGCTGTGGATACGGACGAAGAATTGACCCGAAACAAAATATTTAACAATTCATGATTATGTATTTTCGAAGTAAATAATGATTCAAGTACATAATTCTTAGCTTAGGACGACAGAGTACAACTTTCTACACACTAAACCTTACGCATGTGTAATATAATGCGCAAGTATGTATCTTAAAACAGGAACTTGATGTGTGGAAGAGAGGCTTCCCTGGAACTACACTGAACTGTGATATTGACTGTGATACTAGATTAAGGATTAGTTAGTAGCTAGACGTAGTATGTAATTTTATAGTATATAGTTAGGCAAATATACACTATTATACATAAAAGATCGTGATATTCATAGACTGTGCTGTGATAACATGTGATTTTTGTGTGTTTCGAAGATGCGTGTTTGTAGCTTTGAGTGTTGTGGATGGTTTAAGCTTGTTGGTGTGTTGCTTTTTATGTTTTATGTTCAATGCTGTAGTTGCATGCTTCGTTTTTTTTTTTAATGTTGTATGTTTCTTCGTGCACGTGATGAGTTGTCTTGCATGTATTTAGGTGTATAAGTGCAGATAAACTAAGTTTGATTTAAACTAGATTTCCTAAGAAAACACTCCCATTAATCCCTAGGAATCACCTTTTAACTATATTTGGCTTACCTTAGACTAAAATCCTTATGGGTATGCGTCTTAATATACGGTCACTTAAAAAGAGTACTTTAAATATGACACTTTAAAAGAAACTTAGTACCGATGTACTGTACATGGTTGTGCTTACAGAATTGAAGCTGAAATGGCCGAATCCTCAGAAAGGAAATGGTCAGATAGCACACTAGGCTAAAAAATAACTGCTGGAATTCAAGTCAGTGCCACCAACATTTCAAAGTAAATCGTACCAGATTGCACAGACACTTTCCTGCTTAGGTATGTGCAAATGAATATTGGCATAGATTAGCTAGATGTTTCAAAACGAGTGCAAGGACTGCAGCCTGCGAAGTGTTGCATTTGAAAGCTAGCTAATGTTTGGTTTGATGCTCAACGCGGGACAGGCCCACACAGTGAGATCATGCTCTATGTAGCCGGGCACTTCAAACAGTGATGTCTTTGGCGTGTGTAACACCCAAAGGCTTGCCGTCAAAATCTTCCAAAATATACCTGCAATCACTGATCTTTTCCTTTACACGGCACTTGACGAACTTTGGAGCTAGTTTCGCACTGAAATATTTCCCTGCATTACTTTGAATGAAATTACGCTTGTAAACAGTTTGACCTACAGAGAATGTAACATTTCGAGTTCTCAGATTGTATCCCTGAGCGTGTTTTTGCTGAGCACGTCTTAGAGCCTCGAACACCTTCTCCCTTATTTTCACCAAGCGATCCTCCGTAGGTGAAATTTCTTCGGAATAGCCAGAAAGACCTTCAAGCCTTCTAAGCACGTCATATTGGGAACCATGTGTGACCATATGAAAGCCAAAGAGTACATAAAACGGACTGAATCCCGTGGAGTCATGTGAAACCTTTCTCAATGCTGCTGCTATCTGCCCCAGATGCTTATCCCACTCCCGATGGTTATTGTCGATGTAGAGCCTAACTGCAGTGAATATGGTTTTGTTCGCTCGCTCAGCAGCATTAGCTTGAGGTGAGTAAAAGGCAGTGAGCAATTGTCTAATCCCATTTTCAGCTAAGAAATGTTTGAACTCCTTAGACACGAATTGGCTAGCGTTATCAGAAAGAATTTTCTCTGGCACACCAAATAGATCGAACACATTCTCCTGCAACGTTTGGATGACATGCTGAGTTGTTGCTTTTCGTAGTGGCCTAATAATAAGGTACTTGGAAAAGTTATCCAGTATAACCAACGCATGAATGTTTCCTCTTTTCGACATTGGAAAAGGCCCTACAAAGTCAATATGTAGCTCCTGCCAGGGTCGTAGAGACGGAGTTCTTATCTGCATAGGTGGCTTTAAAATATTGTTCGCAGTCTTCGAAACTTTGCACGTCTCACATCCACTTACGTAAGTACTCACATCCGTAACCATACTTGGCCAGTAATAGAGACGCTTTAATTTCTCTACCAACTTGTTCACCCCAGGATGCGCTGAATTTGGTGGACAGTGAAGCTTCTCAATTAAGCCGATTCTAATAGGCTTGGGAACCCAGAGTCTCCAACATTCAGCCTCCGCTTCAATATCAACATTACCGAAGTGAACGCGTTTGAACAGTTTTGACTCGGAAACCTTTAAGTCTGGAAATTTTGACGGTGATTTACCCACTAACTTCAACAAGTCTACATACTCTGCATCGGCAAATGCGTTAGACTGAAAATCTATCTCAGCGGAACAATTCTTCACTAGCTCAACCTCTTCCATCTCGACGCGAGACAAAGCGTCTGGAACAACATTTAACTTTCCACTTCGGTGAACAATTTCAATATCATATGGCTGTAATTTTAGAGCCCAACGAGCTAGTCTGCCATGAAGATCCTTTTGGGACATTAACCATTTGAGGCTAGCGTGATCGGTCACCACCACGAAATGAGTGCCGTCCACGTAAGGCCTGAACTTTTGGATACTGAGCACTGCAGCTAGACACTCCAGTTCAGTAACCGAATACTTTTTTTGCGCCGAATTTAATTTTTTTCACATGAATGCGACTGGTTTTTCGTTTCCCTCACCATCAAGCTGAACAAGCGCGCCTCCGACTCCTTGTGAGGATGCATCGCATTGGATGTAAAAAGTCTTATCAAAGTCTGGAGCAGAAAGAACAGGCGCCGCAGTAAGCATTTGCTTCAACTTTTCAAAAGAGTTAAGGGCCTCATCTGTCCAGTTCGGTGTGAATTTTTTTCCGGTCAAGTCTGTCAGAGGAGCTGCTACATTCGCGAAGTTAGGTACCATTTTCATATACCATTGACACATGCCTAAAAACCGTCGCAGTTGCTTCAATGTCTTTGGTCGCGGAAATTCCGAAATAGCTCTAATCTTATCTGGATCAGTTCGCAAACCATCCTCCCCGACAATGTATCCCAGATAACTAATCTCCTTTTGGCAAAACTTACTTTTTTCTAAGTTTACGGTGAGATTGGCCTCTCTCAAACAACTCGCAACTTTAGATAGCAGATCTATGTGCGCCTGAAAACTATCTGATATTATAAGGAGATCATCCACATATGTGAACACGTCTTCATGAAATTCATAGGGAATCACACGATCTATCAGTTTGCACATAGTTTGAGTTGCGTTTTTGAGCCCAAAGGGCATTACTTTAAATTGGTACAACCCTGTACCAGGTACTGGGAAAGCAGTTTTGTCGCGAGAGGTCTCAGCAAGAGGAATTTGCCAAAAACTTTCCTAAAGATCAAGGGATGAAATAAATTTGGCCTTCTTCAGACGAGCGAGAATTCCATCTATTATTGGAAGAGGGTAAGCGTCTTTAAGGGTGTGTTGGTTGATCACTCGGGCATCCAAGCAAAATCTGGGCTTACCATTCAACCTCATTGTAATCACGGCAGGAGATGACCAACAGCTTGAGCTCTTCTCGATGACGCCCAGCTCTAACATTCGGTCAATCTCACTATCCATGACCTTTTGCTTAGCGGGAGAGATCGGGAAATGGCGTTGCTTGACTGGCTTTGCGTTCCCAACATCAATCTCGTGTTCAACAAGGGATGTTTTACCCAGGCCCAAGGCACTGAATGATGGAATCGAGCTTACAACATCTTCCAACAAACACTTTTGCTCCACAGTTAGTACTTGTATGTTCATGTCGGTGTCAGTGCCACTATTAATCTCGGATATCACTGCAGGAAAAAGACTAAACTCGTTCCAAAAGTTTATTCCTAATGTTATTTGTCGTTTAAGTGAAGGACTGATAAAAAACTTGATTGCTTTGGAGGTAGATTGAAAACTGACATTTAAATAAACAAAACCTATTATCTGCTGAGCGACTCCATCAGCAGTATGAAGGTTAGAGTCTATGCTCGAATAAGGAACTTTGAGTTCACTCAACAGATCCAGAGCACCTTCTCCCAAAACGGAAACAGATGCCCCACTATCCAAAAGAGCCCTAAATTGTTTTCCCTCAATAAGGATTTCGGCAAAAGGTCTTCCATCGAACCTGTCTGAGAGGACTAAAGATCTTAATAACATGCAATCATGTCTCCTTTTCTTGAAATAGTCGACGCACCTAGGAGAAAGAGGTTGAATGTTTTTTCTTAAAAGTCGGTTTGGCAACATTGGCTGGACTTTTGACGTGTGAGTAGGTGATGACTTGGTTGGGCTGGGGGACTTTGATATGGATGCCGGTAGCCCTTTTGTCTGACATCCGACTTTGAGTTTAAACTATTGCAGTTGGTGCAGTTAGGTTTTTTTACATTCTTTGCCCCACAACTGTAGCAAAATAGGTTACGTTGATCAGATAGACACTGTACGAATCCATGACCTATGTCATCGCAGTTCCAACAAATGATGAAATTGTTCTCCTCCACGTTGTATCCTTCATCACCACCAAATTGATGCGGAAGGTAGGCTAGTGGATCAACTGGAGCTTGAATTTCATTCATTACTCTTCTTCTAAAATGAACCTGGTCATCCAATGATTCTCCAATATCTGATAGATCCTTCTCAATTCTCATGCACATAAGCCTTAATTGGTCGACTGTTACTGGCTGCTCCAAAATCAAATGTTTGCGAAGTGTGGGATGCATATTTGTTCTGAGAAGACTAATCTTTTCAGCCTCAGAGTATGGCACTCTTAACAATGAGTCCATTGACTCAATTGCTAATTTAAATTCGCAAAACGATTCTCGAGGCGTTTGTTTTCGAGCTTCGATTTGTCGCCGCAACTCATGATCGGTATTAAGAGACTGAAATTCATTTATAAGTGAAGCTCGGAAAAGAACCCAGGTTGGCGAATGATGTTTCTGGATGAAAATCCAAAACCATGTCTTAGCATGTCCCTCCAGCAACTGATGCATTGCCAAAACTAAGTTATCACCCAAAATGCCTTCGCTCCTAGCCAACATCTCGACCCTAAACATAAATTGCTCAACGCTTAGTGGAGTAGGCGTACCATTAAATTTGATGCCCCAATTCGAAATGTTACGGATATGCCGGCTGAAGTCAAAGTTTGGATTTCGATTAAAAGCAGGTGCTTCATAGAACGCGTTTAATTGTGGCTTTGAACTAGCAGCTTCATTTCTATCACCCGTGTGGTGAAGTGGATCTGCACCCTGGAAAGATTGGTTATCTAGGCGAATATGTCCATTAAGAGGAGGAAATACGCTTTGCTGAGCAGCAAAGGATAGAATGTTGGAAGAATGATAGCCACTTGTAGTGCCATAATTATGTGCCAAAGGTCTGCTAAGGTTCATCTCACAGAACTGCGAAGCAAGTGATCGTGGGACCCGCTTTGGAATGGCCCCAGTACATGTGGTGGGAGGATTTTCCCGTGCATTTGTCTCGTTTGTATTAATTTCTACTCTACGTAAAGCTTCAAGGGAATGAAACTGATTATCAGTTGGGATAATTCGGTCTTCAATCGTCATCTGTTGACCGCCGTTTGCACCTTTACTCCCACCAATGATTACTGGTACGGAAATATTTTCGGTGGCTGTGACTATCGCACCTGGTCCCTCAGATGCATCAACTACTTTAGACTGAATCCTACTCTGACAATACCTCTCTTCTACCGCTTTCAACTCCTTCAAAAGCCTGAGAATGCTCACTTCGAATGCAGGATTTCTTTGAAGTAAAACCCTCTACCTACTCTCGATGTGCCTCACCTTAACTTTGATGCGCTCGGTTGCACGTGCATCTCCTGTTTTAGACACTGCCTTTGCAAAATTACCAAGCACGTACACCTTCTCCTGACATAACTCTAACTCTTTTGCTGAATTGTATACAACCTTAGGTGGGAACACCACTTTTCCCTCACATTCTGCCTCATACTTTTCGACTAATTGCACTGTTAAATTCCTGACACTACCTTCTGCCGACATACCTCTGACCTGACACTCATACCTGATCTCGTCACTATCCAATAATGAGAAATCCATGCTGTCAAACT
Source organism: Portevinia maculata (assembly GCA_949715645.1). NCBI lineage: Eukaryota > Metazoa > Arthropoda > Insecta > Diptera > Syrphidae > Portevinia > Portevinia maculata. Next base: position 145,041,640 of record OX454527.1, on the reverse strand, counting down.
TTTAACGTGCAGGAAGTTTACCAACAAAAATTATGAATAATTTCACGATAAAAATAGAATTGCTCAAATAAGAAAATTGTAGGGTAGCAATGTAGCATTAAAAACAACAAAACAAAAGCTAAGACGAAGATGTTAACATAATATCAAAAGAAAAATGTTACCTTTTGAATGTGAATCCGTATTCCGTAATATCTGCAATCACGCTCTTGATTTGCTGAACCGGTACGCAAATATATAACATATATCACTGCACTTATAATATGTAGGTATTACTACCGTAACTGATTAATGATTTTTTTTTTTTTTACAATTTCTTTTATCTTTAATTTTATATATTCATAGAATATTTTTTCGGGTCAACTCTCCACAAAAACACAACAGAAGCTTAGCGCGAGATGACGATAGCGACTTACTATATCGGTACGAACAAAAGCGAATTTGGCAAATAACTTATATTAAACCTAATGCGGGATGATCACTTGGTAACTCATTGGATTACCATTTGCGAACTTCCTAACCGCCTAACTAACTAACGAAGGAAATTTCAAGTTCATATAAAGAACACTGACAAAAAATCTACCTTCGCGAGTTAAAAAAAACCGAACTTTGCATATTTGGGGATTTGTGTGGAGCATCGCGCTCCCCACATGTCTAACCCACGCGCACTAAATAACTAACTAAATTACATATTTGCCAAATCGGACTTGCACAATGCACCGTATGTTATGGGTACTCTCACAATTCTCTTTGCAATTGTTGTTTCCGTTGTTCCATGATCTTGGAAGATCTAGGGATTGTGTCAACGATTTTTTTTTTTTTTTTTTTTTTTTGCTGTACCTAGGTTTGGGCGCCATAATAATGTGGCGTATGGCCCCAATTATTAATTAAAGAGAGTGATTTTGATTTTAATGAAACTTAGTTCTTGTTTGGTACTCTCTTTAATTTTTTTCTTCCGGCTTGCTCAGGGCTTGGGGGTGGGAAGAACTAAGTTCCAAAGAGAGCTGTGAGGGTTGCTGCTGCTGTGGATACGGACGAAGAATTGACCCGAAACAAAATATTTAACAATTCATGATTATGTATTTTCGAAGTAAATAATGATTCAAGTACATAATTCTTAGCTTAGGACGACAGAGTACAACTTTCTACACACTAAACCTTACGCATGTGTAATATAATGCGCAAGTATGTATCTTAAAACAGGAACTTGATGTGTGGAAGAGAGGCTTTCCTGGAACTACACTGAACTGTGATATTGACTGTGATACTAGATTAAGGATTAGTTAGTAGCTAGACGTAGTATGTAATTTTATAGTATATAGTTAGGCAAATATACACTAATATACATAAAAGATCGTGATATTCATAGACTGTGCTGTGATAACATGTGATTTTTGTGTGTTTCGAAGATGCGTGTTTGTAGCTTTGAGTGTTGTGGATGGTTTAAGCTTGTTGGTGTGTTGCTTTTTATGTTTTATGTTCAATGCTGTAGTTACATGCTTCGTTTTTTTTTAATGTTGTATGTTTCTTCGTGCACGTGATGAGTTGTCTTGCATGTATTTAGGTGTATAAGTGCAGATAAACTAAGTTTGATTTAAACTAGATTTCCTAAGAAAACACTCCCATTAATCCCTAGGAGTCACCTTTTAACTATATTTGGCTTACCTTAGACTAAAATCCTTATGGGTATGCGTCTTAATATACGGTCACTTAAAAAGAGTACTTTAAATATGACACTTTAAAAGAAACTTAGTACCGATGTACTGTACATGGTTGTGCTTACAGAATTGAAGCTGAAATGGCCGAATCCTCAGAAAGGAAATGGTCAGATAGCACACTAGGCTAAAAAATAACTGCTGGAATTCAAGTCAGTGCCACCAACATTTCAAAGTAAATCGTACCAGATTGCACAGACACTTTCCTGCTTAGGTATGTGCAAATGAATATTGGCATAGATTAGCTAGATGTTTCAAGAAGTAGGCGGGAAAGTACATCTATGCAATTTAAACATCCAGATGAGATGAGCCCAGCTACACATTTAACATCTTGGTCAGGGACGATTGAACCTCGCTAACCCATCGCCAGCAAAGAATAACTGATACCAATTAGGGTCCGTCACTTTTTCTTCAAGCAGATAATCAAGGGCAATATGATTAGACTTAGGACGCTGGTGTACACCTCTTTGATTGCGAAATCCTCGGTGACGCCAACTATACATCTTACTGTTGTCTTTACTCGCTCATACATGTATACATGTCCATGACCATCCGACGTAGATTTCTGGAACTCCTCGTTGTCTTAGCGCTACCCATAACAGATCCGTTGGTTGTTTATTATAGTACTATCCAAAATCAACCAACACCATATGCAAATCCTTCAAAGAATCACTATGTTTTTCCATCATGATCATTATACTTTGGATTGCATCTGTGGTTGATTTACCTGCGACAAACCCGCACTGGTCTTCAGATAGCCGTACTATTTTACGGATTCGGCTATTTAATAACTCCTGAACGATCTTCTTGGTGTGTGACATCAGCTTGATTGAACGGTATTTATCAGTCTCGCATATCGCCTTTTTTTTGTACAAAATAAGAAGAAAACTCTCCCTCCACGAATTAGGCATTGGATCGCCACTCATCAGTTTGCAGATGAGAATCATGAGCCATTTGGACCCGATGTCTGCCATCTTTTTCCAGAACTCAGAGGGTTTTTTGGCCCGCAAAACTGCTTTTGGATTTTTAAGGTCTTTGACCGCATTTATAACTTCTTCAACAGCAATGTCGTGTACTTCTTCAGTGTTAGAAACGGCTCTCGGAAAATATATCCCATGAAATTGGTTAATTAGTAGTTTTTCGTCATCCACAAGAAGCATTAAGCATTGTTGATGAACTTTGGCGAACGGATTTCCTGGGCATTGCTCCTTCTCTCAGCGGCAAATTTTGAAAATAGTTGTTTTTCTGTTCAAGCTGCTTTGTTGGAGTTCGTGGACAGCCTTCTGACACCTTTTTGTCACTAATCACTGCTTTAGCTTCATCTGCCCACCACCATGTTTCTTTGCCGTATTGACAACTTTGTTGATGATGCGATGGAGATAATTTTGCATATTTGCAATAAATGCATGACTTTTTTTGTCCAGGTTGTACCATTTGATTCTCACAAACACTTTACTGTCAGGAGGAGGCGGTTTTGTTGGGCGATTGCCTCTTCCAGGATCACTTTGCTATCTATAACCCGAGGCTTCATGAAACGTGCTACCATTATGGCAATCAATCTGGGATTCGTTTCCGCCACTGCTGTAAGTGACCAGGTGACGGCTTTGTTTGAGAACGATAAGACCTTATGACTTGCACATTCTCAGGATATCTTTACCCGGAGAGTTCCTGGTGCCGTATCCCAGTCCTCCATGGCAGCTTTCATACTCTTCGTTTGACTAACCGACTATACCGTTCAAATCTTCGCCAACAAACAAAAGTCCCGTATTAGAATATCTTGAAAGCGTGTCCGGTGTTTTGCGGGATGATATTTTCCTGGGATAGACTCACAAAAATTAAAACTCTGGACACGTCTTCAACTCACAAAAAAGGATATTCTGAAGTTTGGATATTTCAACCGTGGATATTATAAAAAACAATATAAACTACAGTAATTATTACTAATTTTTGGAATTGAAGTGGCCAACCGCTAGTGCCGGTTCCCTACCTACTCCACACACCCATCAAAGCAAACAACTTAGAGCATTCTTCAATAGAATTCGCTTTAACATCTCAATGATTGCATACCTTCTTATGCAATGTTTAAATATTTTCCCAGCCTTTGTGCAAAAATCCGTATTCAGTACATATCCAAAACATGTAAGTTATGCAATGTCTGTGTCGATTAAAGTCCCAAACCAGTTGTTTGTGAAAAACCGAATGAACAAATTTTGCTTATATTCGGAGATTTAATTGTGTAACAAAATGCAATCGCAATATGTACATAATATGATTTGTGATATCGATTATGAATGAATACTATACCCCTTTTCTTTGATGAATGCTACGGCCTCCTTGCAATATGCCATAACCTACCCCAAACTTCCATTGAAAACAACAAATAATTTATAAACCATATACCGCCCCTCTCACCCACACATCATAACCCCATCATGAGAAGTATAAAAAAAAAATTCTATAAACAAACGACAAACTACACACTTATGAAAATCTTCAAATATAACGGCGCTGGTCGGAAAAATTTTACTTTTGTTTTGTTCATCACTTCAATTACTTTCGTTTAATATAGCTTTCGTTTTGACGAAAACTTTCATAAGAACTTAAAGCTCCATCTAAATTAATTAAGGGCACAAACCAGTTTTCATTATTGATCGATTGAAGCGCCAAAGCTTCTGCGGGATACATGTACAACATTATTATTCGATTTCTTGGCGCTACTATAGGAATGTATATACAAAGCTAATAACTAAATCAAAAATTTTTATTTTGCTATAATGGTGATCATTTATTGGGATTTATTATGCATATTGCGTTTAAAATAAAAATTGATTGAATGTCCCTTTTATTTTACATCAGGTTATTTTACTAAGAGGTCCTTGGAGCCACAATAATTAAACCCGAAAAAGGATATTTTCCCAAAATGTCTTTAGAAACGGCACGGTATATATGAGATCAATGTTATTTGAATGAGGGGTGCTAGGAACAACAAACATTTTGGTAAAATATCCTTTTTTCGACTATTAAGGACCTTTCTTGTTGTTGCAAAGACCTCTTAATCAAATAACATTGAGCTATCCGTTCTTCGATTTTTAAGGACCTTTTTTGTTGTTACAAGGACCTCTTAGTCAAATAACATTGAACACTGATATACCGTGCGGATTCTAACGGCATTTTGGAAAAATATTCTTTCTTCGACTTTTAAGGACCTTTTTTTGTTGTTGCAAGGACCTTTCAATTATTCAAAACAAATCTACTTCCACACAACTTCCTGGTGTTTCGTAACCGGAAGTCTACATAGGTCTACACTTCCGTGTCGCATTCACCAGCTCACCCCCAAGTCAAGCGTGCGTAAAGAAGTTTTACTTCAAAATTGCAAGAATTATTTAAACATAGCAAATTAGAGGTGCGAATATAATTGAAGTATCAGACCCATGCGAAAGGAAACTGTTACTAACTGACTATCATATGCTCCCCACAAGCGGACATGTTGGAATAAATCGCATGCTACGCAATCTAAAAAAGAAATATTTCTGGACGGGCATGCAGAACGATGTGGCCACATTCGTTAAGCACTGTCGCAGATGCCAGAGAAACAAATATATTCAACCTGCAAAAAAACGACCAATGACCATAACAACTACCGCAGAAACATCCTTCGATAAAATCTTCTTAGATTAAGTATGCCCCCTAGACGAAGCCGAGAATGGCTCGAAGTACATCCTTACCTTACAAGACGAGCTAACGAAATTCGTAGAAGCTATTCCACTTCCAAATAAAGAGGCTACAATAGTAGCTCATTTTAAAATACGGAGTCCCTGGTACAATAGCATCTGACCCTTGATCAGGACCGAATTCCTGAATAGAGTATTCCAGGACATCTGCAAATTATTAAAGATAGAGCAACTACAATCTACCGCGTATCATCACGAAAGCATAGGAGCCCTAGAAAATTCACACAAGGCGCTAGGAGCTTACCTTAGAAATTAGGTGGACGACAACCACACTGATTGGAATAACTATTTACCTTATTATGTGTTCTGCTATAACACCTCAGTACATTCAGTAACAGGTTTCACTCCTTTCGAACTACTGTTCGGTAGACAGTGCAACCTACCGTCAAATGTCACCAACAAGGCAGATCCAGTATACAATTACGTAGACTACGTCATAAATACAAAGAATAAATTGCAAGTTGCTCATAGATATGCCAGTGATACTCTAATAGCCAAAAATAACATTAGGAAGACCAGGTATGACACCGACTGTAAAACGAAACGCGCGGATTTCAATACAGGTAGCTTAGTTTTGCTTAGGAACGAAAACAGGAAAAAACTCGATCCAATCTACGTCGGTCCTTACGAGGTGATGGGATATCGGGGTAAATTGCGAGTCAAAATATGAAAACAAAAGAATGAAAGTAAATGAATACAGGTTAAAACCATTTTATACTTATATACTAAGATAATTAGTTAAAAAAAACAAAAACAAGGGGGAGGGGGGAGAAAGAGGAGCTCCTAACCCTTTCAACGAATTTGCCTAGTTAAATTTACTTTTTGTTTTTTTTTTTCTTTTGTAAAAATTATTATTATGTAAGATTCCATTTTTCTTTATAACCTTATTTACCTAGTACGTAAGCGTAAATGTAAACCACTTCTTTAACATAAATCATAAATAATTGTAAAAACTATTATTATGTAAAGTTCCATTATGTTAATATAAACCGGGAAGGGTGGTGTGAAAGGACCACACTAGCGTCCACTTAATTGTGTTCCTCCAGTTTCAAATACGGAACCCAGAAGGCACACGACATGTGTCAACCACCTTTGAATCAATCCCACCGTAGTGTATCAGGTAACACAACACCTTAAGTTGCCTGTCCATTTGAGAGTAAAAATGCTGAGAGCAGCTCTTCGGCAACTCTCGAGAGCAAACTCGCAAGTGGACATAGTCTTGAGAGTAGTTCGCGGAGAGTTAATTCTCATAAGTGGGCGTGACAAAAGTCTAAGTATGGTTGAATTGTTAAGAACGCTCTACATATTTTGCTATATAACGTTTCCAACCTGGGTTTTCCAATAAAATTGTTTTATTTAATTGTGGGCGTGTCAGTAGGCGGATTTAAAAAAAAAATACGCGTGAGTATAAAGGGCCCCTAGAGAGTATATAATATGCATTTCAGCTCCCTAGCTCAAACTTTGGATTTTCGAAAAAAGTTTTTTTTAATTGTGGGCGTGTCAGTAGGCTGATTTTGAAAATATTTTCACATGAGCATAAAGATCCGCAAGAGAGTATATATTATGAATTTAGCTCCCTAGCTGAAAATTTGGTTTATCAATAAAATTGTTTTATTTAATTGTGGGCGTGTCAGTGGGCGGATTTTGAAAATATTTACACATAAGCATAAAAGGCCCCTAGAAAGTATATATTATAAATGTCAGCTCCACTTTGACTTTTCAATAAAATTGTTTTATTTAATTGTGGGCGAGTCAGTGGGCGGATTTTAAAAATTGTATCTCCCGATCAGTTTTAGGTGTCTTAGATCACATATAAAAAATTTCAGCTTTCTACCTCAAAATTCGAATTTTTCGAAAAATTTGTTTTTTGAGTTTGTGGGCGTGTCTGTAGGCGGATTTCAAAAATTCTTAAACTTGATTATTTCGGAACCCTAGAGAGTATATGGTTAAAATTTCAGCTCTCTAGGTCCAGTTTAAAGGCCTAATTTTTGCCGACAGACGGAAGGACGGACGAACGGTCATGGCTAGATCGACATTACTATCGATGCTGATCGTAAATATAGTAACTTTTAGGGGTCTACTGGCAATATTAAGGTATGTTACAAACTATGCGTCAAAGTTAATATACCCCTAGAATAGGGTATAATAAAAAAAAAAAAAAGTGGAGCCGGAGCTGGTGAAGTATACAGCCCTACTTTCGGGCTCTACAGTTTTTAATTCCATTTCTTACGACTTCTCCATTCGATGTGATGTGTCTGTACTGCCAGGCAACCGCACCTTGTGGGGTCATAAAGTAATTTTTGAATTGTTATCACTAAAATCCTTTTGAGAAAGATTATATTTGTGCCGTGTTCCATTTTCAAGATCAAAAAATCAATTTCCCAAATTGTTTTCTAAACGCCAGCTCCCATTTAATAAATCGTAAGTTTCTGTGTGTTCGGAATCCACCATTCGCATGTTAAAGTATGGGGTTCATTATTTGATAGCAGGAAATTGTGAAGGGTAGGTACAGATAGCCATAACCACATCTTTTGCTCTATCAGGATTGAGATTCATTGGTTTTCTAAGAACCCTAAAACGGTTGGCTATGATTTCAAAAGCGTTTTCAACTAATCTTCGTGCTCTACTCAAAACGATAGATAAAAATACGATTTGGCGCTGGTTGATTACAAAATGGATATGGCTTTAATATAAAATATAAATTGCAAAAGCATCATCAGCCACAAAACAGTATGGAACTGGCTTATTTCTACCGGAAAGTGGTTTTTGATCAGGCAAAATAATAGTGTTTTCTGTTAATCCATCGTGCAATGATGTATTAAAAAATACTCCTCCATTAGAGATGCGTGGAGCTCTGCTTGAAATACGCTGGAACTTTTTCCTATGGGTATCGTAAAGCGTTTGTTTGGTCCGAATATTCCCGCTGCTATTTAGTGAAATCTGGGCTAAGCTGAGATTTCTTCTTTTTGTGAAAGGAACTATGATAGCTTTACTGGGGTTTATGGAGAGATTTTCATTGACGCACCAGTCTATAGCTATCTTAAGGGCGTTTTGAATACGTGAAGTAACTACGTTTGATTCTTTGCCCCTAATAATGATGACTAAGTCATCGGCGTACCCTATTATGTCGTAGCCTAAATTACTTAGTTGTTGAAGTAGGTCATCTATGACCAAAGACCACAGGAGGGGTGATAGAACTCCTCCTTGTGGACAGCCTTTTATAGCTGATACTGATACTGAAGTCTGTCCTGACGAAGCAGTAATTTTCCGACTTTCGAGCATCGCTTTTATCCAGTTTATGGTGGGAAGGTCTACCTTCCGGTGAATTTAAGCATTTGATATTGAATCATAACCAGTGTTATCAAAAGCACCCTCTATGTCAAGAAAAGCGCATAGTGCAATTTCTTTGCAACGGTAGGCGTAGTTTATGTGATTCGTTAGTTTTAACAGGGCGCGTTCCTTTGATTTGTCTTTTTGATACGCATATTGACAGGGGTGTAGAGGCATGCTAATAGTTACGCATTCTCTGATATGAACGTCAATTATTCTTTCCATTGTTTTCAGGAAAAACGATTTCAAGCTTATGGGTCTATAGGATTTAGTTAGTTCACTAGGTTTGTTACCTGGTTTGGGGATAAATACTACATTGACCTCCCGCCAAGTGCGTGGTATGTAGCCCCAGTTGAAACTAAACCTAAATAAGGCAATCATGTTAGGTAGGAAGAATTCCATACCCTTTTGAATGAGGGCTGGAAAAATTCCGTCATTTCCTGGTGCCTTGAATGGTTTAAATGGGTTTATGGCCCATTTTACCTTATCTGGACTAAATAATTTACCAGAACATAGGGACGGGCTACAGTCCGCTTGGGCGAACTGTTGGATACCCTATTCTTATTCCTATCCCTCATAAGTGGGCGTGACAACAGTTTAAGTATGATTGAATTGTTAAGAACGCTCTACATATTTTGTTATATAACATTTAAAGGATTTTATAAAAAAAAACGCTCCCTAGCTCAAACTTGGGTGTTTCAATAAAATTGTTTGTTGTTGCGTGTCAGTAGGCGGATTTAAAACAAATTAACACATAAGAATAAAGGGCAACTAGAGAGTATATATTATAAATTTCAGCTCCCTAGCTCAAACTTTGAATTTAAAAAAAAAATAAAAATTAATTGTGGGAGTGTCAGTGGGCGTATTTTGAAAATATTTACACATGAGCATAAAGGGCCCATAGAGAGTATATATTATAAATTTCAGCTCCCTAGCTCAAACTTTGGATTTTCAAAAATTAATATACCCTTAGAATAGGGTATAAAAAAATTATTTTATTTATTTGTGGGCGTGTCAGTGGGCGGATTTTGAAATTTTTTTATCCCGAGCAGTTTTAGGAGTCGTAGATCATATATAAAAAATTTCAGCTTTCTAGCTCAAAATTCGATTTTTTACAAAATTTTGTTTTTTTGAGTTTGTGGGCGTGTCTGTGGGCGGATTTCAAAAATTCGTAAACTTGATTATTTCGGGACCCTAGAGAGTACATGGTTAAAATTTCAGCTCTCCAGTTTAAAGGCCTAATTTTTGCCGACAGATGAACGGACGGACGGACGGACTGACGGACATGGCTAGATCGACATTACTATCGATGCTGATCATAAATATAGTAACTTTAAGGGGTCTACGGGCAATATTAAGGTATGTTACAAACTATGCGTCAAAATTAATATACCCCTAGAATAGGGTATAATAAACTAGTATTTCTGCTGAGGTTAGTTGGATATGAAACCTCAGTAGTGTTATCAGTTGTGTGATCGACAATTAGGGATCCAGGGAAGGGAACTTGCAGCAAGGCTGTGGGAGTTTCTTCCCGGTCGCTTGTGATTGTTCCATCAGGTTTGATGAACAATCCCATGCAGTTTGAAGGATCTACTGATAGTGCTCTCTGGAGCCGCGCCACTGCTGGGAGTTTTTCCAGCTTTTCGCAGTTTGCGCGCCATGAGGCCCTTTTAGATCTTCGCAACTCTTGGTTGTATTTGGTTAACAGGGATCGATATTGATCCCATACGCCGGTGCGAGAGTCTAAAACTTCTTCTCGTATACTGTTCCTAAAAGTGGGCTTATCTCCCTTATTTAGAATAACTAGGTCTTTACTATATAGGTAATCTAAAAGTAACTCACCTCTTTTGTTTGTGTCTCGGCTGCCCCAAATCTGGTGATGTGCATTCGCGTCGCAGCCGATAACAAGATGTAGGTACTTGTTGAGTTTGGCAGTACTGGACAAGTTCCTGTACTGGTGTAGGTGGTACCTCCTCTATGTCCCCAGCAAAATACGCGTTCAATTAAAACGACCACCAGGTCCCTAGTATTGAAACCTGGAATGAGAGAGAATTTTATGTCTTTCGCAATGGAAAGAGCTGCCCTAGGTCTGAAATTACCTTTGGCAAAAATTAGCTCTCTATTTCTGCTGTTAAGACCAAAGATCTTACCTGTAGTTGCCCATGGTTCCTGGATTAAATCAAGAGCGACGTTCCTTTCGGCACATCTTTGGCTATAGGTGTCCGATGCACCCATAGCGCGGTGCAGGTTTGCCTGCAGCACATTAGAGACGTCATTTCTTCTTCACGTACGCGGGATTACGCACTCTATGAGGTTTGTTATCACCCCTGCGTCGTACGTAACCCTGTTGAGAGAGACCACTTTGTCTCCCCCTTGGACTTCTGGTGTTCTGTCCATCTTTCCGCTTGTATATGCCTGTTCGGCCGCCAGTTTTGGCCTAAAGCGGTTACGGTGCGCGTTTGTGCTGTCCGTTTTCTTAGCCTTTGCTGTAGCATCCAGCCCCACAGTTGTTTTAGCAACTGAGTTACCCGTGGCAGCACTAATGCCAGCCACTGGAGGTGTGGCGCTACTGTTGGAGCTTGTGGATGGCTTTTCTGAAGCATCAGTGGCAGTACTAATACTAGCCCCTGGTGTTGTAGCCTTTTGTTGGTTGTCTCGTGACGCCTGATTCGTCGATTTGTCCGCGATCTTGAGGATTATTTTGATCTGTCCAAACCTGAACGAGACCATCCCCTTTAGCTCAACAAGTCGCTTCATCGTGCTTTCGTTTACAGCAAGGACCATATGGACGACATCTCTGTCGTCAAATCTTTGCAGAACTCTCCACGTTCTGGTGTTGAGTTCTTTATTCTGGCCATCTAGAATTGCCAGTATTCTTTCATTCGCTACTCCGGTACTATGTGGGAAGAAGGCTCTGACGATATGTGGTTTCGGGAAAAGTTCTTCCCCCACAAGCGTCACTTCCATCCGGCATTTCTCTTTGAGCTTCGCGAAGTTTGTGCTCATCCACTCTGCAGTGGTAGCATCCGCACATACTATCATTAGCCATCCGGCTTTGAAAGTTGTACCGCGGAAGGCTGGTTTGGTCCCCTCATCACGTTGTTCGATGGTGATGTCCATAATCCTCTCCTGAATCTGAGCCATTTGCTCATTACTGACAGGATTGCGATCCAGATCGACAGGTACTACACTCAGTCTTACAAAGCTCGCTATATCTCTATAGGAGACTTTGTCGACGGCTGTATTTCCTGTGCGAGCTCGTTTCGCTTCGGATTGGGGCGGCGTATTGTCCTCGGACCTTGTACGCTTCACCTCGGAGCCTGTGTCGACCTCTGTCGACAGAGCATGTATTCTGGCCTGCTCTACGTTTTTCCCTTTTTTCAGCGCACGCTTAAAACGGCGCTGTTCGGATGGTGTGAACTTGACGCGCTTAGACTCAGTCTGTGCAGTTATGCCAGAGGTCTCCGGCGCGCCAGTATTCATGGGATGCACTTCATCCGAGAGTATGCTTACATTGCATAGCGTGCTGGTTTCAGAGATATCGTCACTAAGAAGAGACAAGTTCTCTTCTAAGCTCATCATCTCCGAATCCGTGATTTGTGACCCTTCCCGATTGGCAGGTGTCACGTCATTTACGACAGGTTGTTCTAAAACATCCCCAGTTGGTAATGCAGGGTGTTCTGAAACATCCCTAGTTGATGATGCAGTTATAGAGGCATCATTCTCTACATCGATATACACTGCTAGTCATAAGGTTAGAAGCAGGCATTGTTGAGAAGTAAAATCGATATTTCTCCCGTTACATGATGGATTAGAAAAAAACAACTATGGTAAATGAGAAACTATTTTGATAACAACGAAATATGAAATGTGTGTATAGGAGAGATTTAGTTAACGGAACTTTGAAGACAAATTGTAAGTTGAGTAAAGAATATGCGGAAATAAATCGAGTCATTAGATTAGAAGCAGTGAACAAATCAACATTTTTTATGAACTGAATATATTTCTACCGGAAAGTGGTTTTTGATCAGGCAAAATAATAGTGTTTTCTGTTAATCCATCGTGCAATGATGTATTAAAAAATACTCCTCCATTAGAGATGCGTGGAGCTCTGCTTGAAATACGCTGGAACTTTTTCCCATGGGTATCGTAAAGCGTTTGTTTGGTCCGAATATTCCCGCTGCTACCCCCGCTTCCATTTTAGAACCATCGGTATACCACTTTATGCCGTTGTGGCTGTTAGGTGGGTTATGGCTAACCCATGCTTATCTCTTGGGGATCTCCGTGGAGAACCGCTTATTGAAGCATAGTGTTTTATGGATGCGGTCTGTGACCGCGCAGTTCATGCTTTAGTGATTTTGTTGTTGATGTGAGAATTCCAGTTTAGTTTTTGTCCAGGATTACTCCAAGATATTTGACATCGTCGGAATACTCAATGGTCGTGCCATTTAGTGAAATCTGGGCTAAGCTGAGATTTCTTCTTTTTGTGAAAGGAACTATGATAGCTTTACTGGGGTTTATGGAGAGATTTTCATTGACGCACCAGTCTATAGCTATCTTAAGGGCGTTTTGAATACGTGAAGTAACTACGTTTGATTCTTTGGCCCAAATAATGATGACCAAGTCATCGGCGTACCCTATTATGTCGTAGCCTAAATTACTTAGTTGTTGAAGTAGGTCATCTATGACCAAAGACCACAGGAGGGGTGATAGAACTCCTCCTTGTGGACAGCCTTTTATAGCTGATACTGATACTGAAGTCTGTCCTGACGAAGCAGTAATTTTCCGACTTTCGAGCATCGCTTTTATCCAGTTTATGGTGGGAAGGTCTACCTTCCGGTGAATTAAAGCATTTGATATTGAATCATAACCAGTGTTATCAAAAGCACCCTCTATGTCAAGAAAAGCGCATAGTGCAATTTCTTTGCAACGGTAGGCGTAGTTTATGTGATTCGTTAGTTTTAACAGGGCGCGTTCCTTTGATTTGTCTTTTTGATACGCATATTGACAGGGGTGTAGAGGCATGCTAATAGTTACGCATTCTCTGATATGAACGTCAATTATTCTTTCCATTGTTTTCAGGAAAAACGATTTCAAGCTTATGGGTCTATAGGATTTAGTTAGTTCACTAGGTTTGTTACCTGGTTTGGGGATAAATACTACATTGACCTCCCGCCAAGTGCGTGGTATGTAGCCCCAGTTGAAACTAAACCTAAATAAGGCAATCATATTAGGTAGGAAGAATTCCATACCCTTTTGAATGAGGGCTGGAAAAATTCCGTCATTTCCTGGTGCCTTGAATGGTTTAAATGGGTTTATGGCCCATTTTACCTTATCTGGACTAAATAATTTACCAGAACATAGGGACGGGCTACAGTCCGCTTGGGCGAACTGTTGGATACCCTATTCTTATTCCTATTCCTCATAAGTGGGCGCGACAACAGTTTAAGTATGATTGAATTGTTAAGAACGCTCTACATATTTTGTTATATAACATTTAAAGGATTTTATAAAAAAAACGCTCCCTAGCTCAAACTTGGGTGTTTCAATAAAATTGTTTTATTTAATTGTGGGCGTGTCAGTAGGCGGATTTAAAACAAATTAACACATGAGAATAAAGGGCAACTAGAGAGTATATATTATAAATTTCAGCTCCCTAGCTCAAACTTTGAATTTAAAAAAAAAATAAAAATTAATTGTGGGCGTGTCAGTGGGCGTAATTTGAAAATATTTACACATGAGCATAAAGGGCCCATAGAGAGTATATATTATAAATTTCAGCTCCCTAGCTCAAACTTTGGATTTTCAAAAACTAATATACCCTTAGAATAGGGTATAAAAAAATTATTTTATTTATTTGTGGGCGTGTCAGTGGGCGGATTTTGAAATTTTTTTATCCCGAGCAGTTTTAGGAGTCGTAGATCATATATAACAAATTTCAGCTTTTTAGCTGAAAATTCGATTTTTTACAAAATTTTGTTTTTTTGAGTTTGTGGGCGTGTCTGTGGGCGGATTTCAAAAATTCGTAAACTTGATTATTTCGGGACCTTATAGAGTACATGGTTAAAATTTCAGCTCTCCAGTTTAAAGGCCTAATTTTTGCCGACAGATGAACGGACGGACGGACGGACGGACGGACATGGCTAGATCGACATTACTATCGATGCTGATCATAAATATAGTAACTTTAAGGGGTCTACGGGCAATATTAAGGTATGTTACAAACTATGCGTCAAAATTAATATACCCCTAGAATAGGGTATAATAAACTATTATTTCTGCTGAGGTTAGTTGGATATGAAACCTCAGTAGTGTTATTGGTTAACAGGGATCGATATTGATCCCATACGCCGGTGCGTTTCGATTTATTGAATTGTGTTCTCACCTTCTTGCGGATAGTTTCCAGGTTTTCATTCCACCATGGTACGCTTCTTTTTACCACGGTGCGCTTTACCTTACAACTACTCCTAAAGGATGAGATAATGATGTCGTTAAGCTGACATTGTGCAGTGTCCGCATCACTCGGTGTTAGTGGTGAATGTGGTAGCAGATCAGTTCTGATTGCTAGATTTTCACTATAGGTTCTCCAGTTAGTTAATTTATTATTGTATTTAACCGGCGCGCACTCGGTGTTGCATCGCAGCCTGAACATAATATGCATATGATCAGACAGAGAAGCTTCATCAGACACGTGCCAGTCCTCTACAATGTTTTGTAAAAAAGGAGACGAGAGAGTAAGGTCTAAAACTTCTTCTCGTATACTGTTCCTAAAAGTGGGCTTATCTCCCTTATTTAGAATAACTAGGTCTTTACTATATAGGTAATCTAAAAGTAACTCACCTCTTTTGTTTGTGTCTCGGCTGCCCCAAATCTGGTGATGTGCATTCGCGTCGCAGCCGATAACAAGATGTAGGTACTTGTTGAGTTTGGCAGTACTGGACAAGTTCCTGTACTGGTGTAGGTGGTACCTCCTCTATGTCCCCAGCAAAATACGCCGATGCGCATACGAACTTGTGTATCACATGGCCATTGTGGCGTTCAATTAAAACGACCACCTGGTCCCTAGTATTGAAACCTGGAATGAGAGAGAATTTTATGTCTTTCGCAATGGAAAGAGCTGCCCTAGGTCTGAAATTACCTTTGGCAAAAATTAGCTCTCTATTTCTGCTGTTAAGACCAAAGATCTTACCTGTAGTTGCCCATGGTTCCTGGATTAAATCAAGAGCGACGTTCCTTTCGGCACATCTTTGGCTATAGGTGTCCGATGCACCCATAGCGCGGTGCAGGTTTGCCTGCAGCACATTAGAGACGTCATTTCTTCTTCACGTACTCGGGATTACGCATTCTATGAGGTTTGTTATCACCCCTGCGTCGTACGTAACCCTGTTGAGAGAGACCACTTTGTCTCCCCCTTGGACTTCTGGTGTTCTGTCCATCTTTCCCGCTTGTATATGCCTGTTCGGCCGCCAGTTTTGTCCTAAAGCGGTTACGGTGCGCGTTTGTGCTGTCCGTTTTCTTAGCCTTTGCTGTAGCATCCAGCCCCACAGTTGTTTTAGCAACTGAGTTACCCGTGGCAGCACTAATGCCAGAGACTGGAGGTGTGGCGCTACTGTTGGAGCTTGTGGATGGCTTTTCTGAAGCATCAGTGGCAGTACTAATACTAGCCCCTGGTGTTGTAGCCTTTTGTTGGTTGTCTCGTGACGCCTGATTCGTCGATTTGTCCGCGATCTTGAGGATTATTTTGATCTGTCCAAACCTGAACGAGACCATCCCCTTTAGCTCAACAAGTCGCTTCATCGTGCTTTCGTTTACAGCAAGGACCATATGGACGACATCTCTGTCGTCAAATCTTTGCAGAACTCTCCACGTTCTGGTGTTGAGTTCTTTATTCTGGCCATCTAGAATTGCCAGTATTCTTTCATTCGCTACTCCGGTACTATGTGGGAAGAAGGCTGTGACGATATGTGGTTTCGGGAAAAGTTCTTTCCCCACAAGCGTCACTTCCATCCCGCATTTCTCTTTGAGCTTCGCGAAGTTTGTGCTCATCCACTCTGCAGTGGTAGCATCCGCACATACTATCATTAGCCATCCGGCTTTGAAAGTTGTACCGCGGAAGGCTGGTTTGGTCCCCTCATCACGTTGTTCGATGGTGATGTCCATAATCCTCTCCTGAATCTGAGCCATTTGCTCATTACTGACAGGATTGCGATCCAGATCGACAGGTACTACACTCAGTCTTACAAAGCTCGCTATATCTCTATAGGAGACTTTGTCGACGACTGTATTTCCTGTGCGAGCTCGTTTCGCTTCGGATTGGGGCGGCGTATTGTCCTCGGACCTTGTACGCTTCACCTCGGAGCCTGTGTCGACCTCTGTCGACAGAGCATGTATTCTGGCCTGCTCTACGTTTTTCCCTTTTTTCAGCGCACGCTTAAAACGGCGCTGTTCGGATGATGTGAATTTGACGCGCTATGCCAGAGGTCTCCGACGCGCCAGTATTCATGGGATGCACTTCATCCGAGAGTATGCTTACATTGCATAGCGTGCTGGTTTCAGAGATATCGTCACTAAGAAGAGACAAGTTCTCTTCTAAGCTCATCATCTCCGAATCCGTGGTTTGTGACCCTTCCCGATTGGCAGGTGTCACGTCATTTACGACAGGTTGTTCTAAAACATCCCCAGTTGGTAATGCAGGGTGTTCTGAAACATCCCTAGTTGATGATGCAGTTATAGAGGCATCATTCTCTACATCGATATACACTGCTAGTCATAAGGTTAGAAGCAGGCATTGTTGAGAAGTAAAATCGATATTTCTCCCGTTACATGATGTATTAGAAAAAAACAACTTTGGTAAATGAGAGACTATATTGATAAAAACGAAATATGAAATGTGTGTATAGGAGAGATTTAGTTAACGGAACTTTGAAGACAAATTGTAAGTTGAGTAAAGAATATGCGGAAATAAATCGAGTCATTAGATTAGAAGCAGTGAACAAATCAACATTTTTTTATGAAGTGAATATGTTTTTTCGGTTTAAACGGTACAGTATTATAAAGAAATTGTTCTTGATTGAGAATAAAAAAAAATGGGAAAGAAAAAAATTTTAAACAATGGAGGAAGGGACACGAATAAAAGGTAATTGCTCTGAAGGTCTTTCATGCCGTGCTATAACCCAAAAACTAAAGCAAACTGATCATTGTGTCAGCAAATATTTAAAAAAAAACCCTTCGTCTTACACAAACAATTATAAAGGAAAAACTTCTTTTGCCTTAACAATTCGCGAAACGCGAAGTATCTTCAGAATAGCGTCAAATTCAGCTTTATCGGCAGCTAAAATTAGAGAGAAAGCTAATGTTAAGGCCAGCTTATCCACTGTTACCGCACCATTCGCTGAGCTAAACACTTTAAATAGATTAAAATCTCGAAATTATTACTCTCAAATGGACAGCCACCCGAGCCGAGAGTAGCTCTCGAGAGTTTACTAGCGAAAGTACTCTCAAATGGACACTCACCTTTACGAACAATTAAATTAAATATGTGTTCAAACATAGGGACGGGCTACAGTCCGCTTGGGCGAACTGTTGGATACCCTATTCTTATTCCTATCCCTCATAAGTGGGCGTGACAAAAGTCTAAGTATGGTTGAATTGTTAAGAACGCTCTACATATTTTGTTATATAACATTTAAATGATTTTATCGAAAAAAACGCTCCGTAGCTCAAACTTGGGTGTTTCAATAAAATTGTTTTATTTAATTGTGGGCGTGTCAGTAGGCGGATTTAAAAAAAAATTAACACATGAGAAAGGGCCCGTAGAGAATATATATTATAAATTTCAGCTCCCTAGCTCAAACTTTGAATTTTCAAAAAAAGTTTTTTTTTAAATTGTGGGCGTGTCAGTGGATTTTGAAAATATTTACACATGAGCATAAAGGGCCCCATAGAGAGTATATATTATAAATTTCAGCTCCCTAGCTCAAACTTTGGATTTTCAAAAAAAGTTTTTTTAAATTGTTTTATTTTAAACTGACACGCCAGTAGGCGGATTTTGAAAATATTTACACATGAGCATAAAGGGCCCATAGAGAGTATATATTATAAATTTCAGCTTCCTACCTCAAATTTTGGTTTTTTAATAAAATGGTTTTATTTATTTGTGGTCGTGTCAGTGGGCGGATTTTGAAAATTTTATATCCCGATCAGTTTTAGGAGTCATAGATCATATATACAAAATTTCAGCTTTCTAGCTCAAAACTCGATTTTTTCCAAAATTTTGTTTTTTTTTTGAGTTTGTGGGCTTATTTCGGGACCCTAGAGAGTATATGGTTAAAATTTCAGCTCTCTAGGCCCAGTTTAAAGGCCTAATTTTTGCCGACGGACGGACGGACATGGCTAGATCGACATTATTATCGATGCTGATCATAAATATAGTAACTATTTATCGATTTTTTTATTTTTTTACTTCTCATGATTGGGTTATGATTTGTTGGTGAGAGGGGTGTGGTATATGGATGGTGTTGAGTCTGTAAAAAATGCCAAAAAAAATTATATCCGTTGGTCAAAGGAATTATGCACGAGGACAATTGTACACTCGATAAAAAAAATCCCGTTCTTCACGAAACGCTTGAAAACGAATTGAATGTAAACGCACAGTTTGGATAACGTTATAAGAATCATTGTCTTTATTGAAACTCTTTAAAATATATATAGGGCAATGCCAATATAGAACAATTTGGTGTAGTTACTTAATGGATAATAAATATTTAGGAAGTTAATGAAATTATTTTCTTATTTTAAATCTGCAACATTCTCCACCGCCGTGAACTAGTTCGCAAAGTAATCGACCGACTCCAGAAAACTTCAAATGTGGCAGCACTGAATGCCCATCTCCAACTCGCCTTCATACCTGCTGGGTGTGTTGGAGCACACAACAACAATATTATCATTCAATCATATAAATATCTACACAAATGTAAAGCCAATTTTGTATACATTTATTGATACTAAATAGTAAGACATCTCATTTGAATTTATACCAATTACTTTAATATTTGAATTCGGCGCCAATAAAAACAAGTTTCGCCATATTTATTTAAATTAATTTTGTTCTAAATTATGATTGAATGTACTAAAAAATGTTTCTTGTAAAATTCCAATTCAATAAAAGGGTAGTTGGCTTTGTACTCTTACTCGGCAACTCGAACTCGGCATTGAATCGCTTAGTCGCGTACAAAAACATTTCCTACGAAATTTTCCTACACAAAGTAAATTTTTCAAAGGAGCAGTCAAAAAAGGCGTTGACTGTACATTTTGGCGACCATGACAGGACTCATCCTGAAATTAATTTGCAAAAAAAAAAAAAAAAAATTTATTCAATCATATTAAATACAATTAATTCGAGCCTTTACCCAAACGCACATTCGAAATAAGAGTACAATGCATGGAAACTAAATTATTGATGCAAAACTTACATACATAGAAGCATATAAAAGAAATTGCGAAACAACATGCAATTTAAATCGCCAAATTAATTAGCCAACAACCAAAAAACAATTGATCGTACCATCCACAAACTAAAAGCAAGCGATTTTGCAGATCTTTCGTTACACCCATCTTCGCCAGTGGAGTACTAAAAGCTTGTACCCACATAACACTTGTACATTTCCCGGCAATTATTCGCTAATCACACATCGTAGACCGTATCAAAGTTTAACAGTCGCCTTCGCTTCGCTATATAGGTTCCACAATCAGCGGAATAGCGTTTCGTCTAACACTTGATTCTAATTAGAATTGTTGCTGATTTGGTTCATACATCATCGTTGTTGTTGCTGTTGCTGTTAGTGCTGCTGCTGCATAGCATTAGTTTGATAAATTTTGCTGAACTTTCATCTGCTCTTACGTTAGGTGGAAATTGAATCCACAATCTACGTCATAAATAGGACAACTGTTATCGCCGCAGGTTGGCTAACGGATAGTCTTCACTGAATTTATATTATCGTTAATAATGTTCTAGGATAAGATTAATTGATTAGAATAATACTTTGGTAACTTTCAAATACTAAACCAATTTTTGCTATTCGCGGATTCGTCATCCGCGATGGCTCCTCAAAATCTAGACAGTTTAAAATCGTCTCGCACTGCAACTAAAGGCAGCATAACACGTATTAAAACATTAATTGATACCAAAACCCTGTCGGCAACAGAACTGGAATGTCGATTAGGAATCCTGGAGTCCTATTTCAAACAGGGGCTGGCATTTCAAACTCAAATAGAGGAATTATCACCATCAGACAGTGGTCGTAGCGAGTTAGAGGAGTTATTTGTATCCACAAAATCCAAAATATTATCACTAATGGGAAGCGAGAGACGTGGAAGTGCATTTGAAAACACTATTGCGATTCCTCACCCTGTGAGTCATTTGCCCCATGTGAAGTTGCCTCGGTTTACTGGAAAGTACTCAGAGTACAAACATTTTATAAATACATTCATGAAACGTGTGGACAGCGATCCCACGCTTTC
The DNA here is from genome assembly GCA_949715645.1 of Portevinia maculata. Lineage (NCBI taxonomy): Eukaryota > Metazoa > Arthropoda > Insecta > Diptera > Syrphidae > Portevinia > Portevinia maculata. The sequence goes on along the minus strand of OX454527.1, from coordinate 145,020,348 downwards.
GAAACTTGAAAAGTTTAATCATTTACTTAACTGTTTGACTGATCAGGCTCTCGGTACAGTTAAAACATTTCAAATCACTGAGGATAATTATGAGAAGGCACTTGGTAGATTGAAGGAACGCTATGACAACGATTGTTTAATTTTCCTAGAGCATATCTCTCAACTCTTTGAGCTTCCAAAGGTTCAGAAGGCCTCAGCTACGCAGTTAAGAAATCTTGTTGACAACGTTTCTGCACTGTTTAACTCACTGCTATCAATTGGGTCAGTGTCTGATATATGCAACGCAATCATCATTCACATCGCGATGTCAAAGGTTGACTCCGAGTCGCAGGCAAAGTGGGATGAGCAACTGCACTACAAAACTCTTCCGTCTTGGCAGCAATGCTCTGAAGTTTTAAGTAGACGTTGCCAATACCTAGAGGCTCGTGAAAGTAAAACGATTCGAGTCGATACTAGCAAAAAACCAACCAGTAAATATAGAACGTCGTCCTATGATCACAACCCTCAAACTTCACTCACGTCGTTACAACACCATTGTTCTCTTTGTAAAGATACTGCACATAATATCACTGGTTGCCCTAATTTCAATAATATATCCGTTTCTGATCGCTTTATCAACACAAAGAAGCTCGGTTTGTGCATTAACTGCTTGCGAAAAGGACATAATGTTGCTAGATGTACCTCAAGCTTTAAATGCAAGAGTTGTAAACAATCTCATCATACGCTGCTACATCGGCAAACCCAGTCGGCAACGAACGCAGATTCAGAGGAACCGTCTACTTCAGCTGTTGTAAACTCTGCACTTGAAAGAGAAATAGAACTTTCAAGGGCACAAGTCATTTTAGCCACAGCTCTTGTTCTTGTGAAGGATGCTACAGGATGCTTTCAGCTAGGCAGAGTCTTATTAGATTCGGGGTCTCAGGTTAATTTCATTAAGGATCAATTTGCAAGAAACCTTAAACTTCAGACTCAACGCAAAAACATAGATATAATAGGTATCGGAACAAAAGAAACAAGGATAAGCTCTTTGACCCAAACTACGATCAGGTCAAGATACTCAGCGTTCGAACTATCGCTAGAATTTCTGATTGCCCCTTCGATTACTGGATATCAACCAGACTCGTCTCTTAGTATTCATAACTGGAATCTCCCGAAGAATCTAGAACTTGCGGACGAGTATTTCAATAAATCTGCTCCTATTGACATGTTGTTAGGAGCAGAAGCTTTCTTTGATCTGCTTCGGGTAGGCCAAATTAAACTAGGGCCAGAGCTGCCAACGATTCAAAATACTCGACTAGGTTGGATAGTATCAGGTAAATATAAAACTCCTACAAACGGTAATCAGAGAACTTGCTGCACCGGTTACACTGATGGCAATCTTCATCGATATGTGAAAGATTCTGGGAATTGGAAGCAGTCACTGGGAACAAATTAGAATGGACAGGCGAGCAAAGGAGTTGCGAGGACCACTTTAAAGGAACGGTAGAGGATGTACCGAGTGGAAGAATTATGTTGAAGCTGCCATTTAAAAGTGAACCTCTATCTCTTGGGAACTCTTACGGTATTGCCTTTCGTCGCTTCCTTTCACTAGAACGTCGATTATCTAAAGACTTAGCTCTAAAAGTTTCGTACGTTGACTTCCTTCGAGAATATCAAACGTTAGGCCACATGTCATTTATGGAAAATCCAGATCTGAGTCAGCCGCATTATTATCTGCCACACCAGTGTGTGCTACGACCAAATAGCTCTTCAACGAAATTGAGAGTGGTATTTGATGGTTCTTGCCGCACTTCATCAAACATTTCGTTAAACGATATATTAATGGTAGGTCCCACCATCCATGATGATTTATTTTCAATACTACTTCGCTTTAGACTACACAGATATGCACTTACGGCGGACATTGTTAAAATGTATCGGCAGGTTTTAGTACATCCAACACATCGTAGATTTCAGTATATCCTTTGGAGGGAAAACGAAAAGACTCCAATTCAAACATATGAATTGAATACTGTCACTTATGGGACAGCTTCCGCACCGTTTATGGCAATAAGATGTCTCCACTATCTTGGCGATAAATTTGCGTCTCAGTACAAACTTGGCGCTGAAGTACTTCGTACCAATTTCTATGTGGACGACATGATAACTGGAGCCGATGATCTCGAGACACTTGAGCAGATTAAGGCTGAAGTTCAATGTATATTAGAATCTGCAGGATTTCAATTGTCAAAATGGCACAGTAATCATCATGTATTTTCGTCGAACTCGAGCCAAAAGGACCTAAACATAAATGAAACAAATGTCACAAGCACTCTCGGGATAAAGTGGGATTCCTTAAATGACAATTTCTGTTTCGCATACAACCCATCGCGGACATACACTTCCTTTACAAAACGCAATATATTATCACTTGCTTCATCGCTGTTTGACCCTCTTGGTTAACTTTGTCCCATCATAGTAAGGGCTAAAATCATTTTACAAAAACTGTGGATTGAAGGGGTTAACTGGATGAAGCCATCCCGCAATCAATTGACACTGAATGGAGACGATTTATGGGTGACTTGCACTCAATACAAAATTTGTTCATTCCGAGATTTGCATCGTCTTCTTCCAAAAGAAGTGTTCAGATACACGGATTTTGTGATGCATCGACAAACGCGTATGGATGTTGTGTATATCTATGAACTGTTACATCAAAGGGTGTTACTTCAGTGAGACTTTTAGTTGGAAAGTCAAGAGTGGCTCCAAGCAAGAAAAAACAAATTCCTCGTCTTGAGCTTTGCGCTGCACACCTCCTTGCTAAGCTTTGGTCGAAAATCCAACCAATATTCAAAGGTGCGTACACGGAAGCTCATTTTTGGACAGATTCATCGGTAGTATTGCATTGGATTGGTACTCACTCGTCGAGACTAAGTACGTTTGTGGGAAATAGGGTAGCCGAGATTCAGGAGAGAACAGCAGACATAAACTGGAGACATGTACCTACAGAATCCAACCCAGCTGATATAGTCTCGCGTGGATTCTCCGTAGAAGAACTCAAAACGTCGATATGGCTTACCGGACCACCATTTTTGATAGCATCTTCGGAGAAATGGCCTTCAAATCCCATCATTTTACTTTCGTCGGAACAATTGGAACTCGAGAAAAAGAAAACTTCATTACCTTGCAGTACTAGTTACAATAACGAACTGCTTGAAACCATCAACAAATTTAGCTCCTACACCAAAACGTTGAACGTATTCGCTTTCGTTCTTCGATTTATTAATCGAATAAAAGCACGAACGATAGTTAATACTAATCTCCTCAGCACTCAAGAACTCGACTTGGCATTCTTAAAAATAGTTTCGATCGACCAACATAAGTATTTTGCTGAAGAAATAAGGAGTGTAGACAATGGAAAGGAACTGAAGTGTGCTCTAAAGTACCTTACCCCTTTTCTAGATAAAAGTAACGGCTATCCTATACTTAGATTTGGAGGACGATTGCAAAATGCAATCATTCCCGATGAACAAAAGCACCCAGTTCTAATGTCTAAGGATTCGCACTTTTCTATATGCTACGCTCGGTATCTACACAGGAAAAACTTTCATGCTGGCCCCAAATCTCTCGTCGTGTTAATCCGCCAAAAGATGTGGATAATCAACGCCAGAGACCTTGCACGGAAAATTGTCCACAGTTGCATCCATTGCGTTCGCTATAGACCAAAGCTATTGCAACAAGTAATGGGCGCCCTACCTCCAGAACGAATCATCGCTTGCAGACCCTTTCTCCGTTGTGGCATAGATTTTTGTGGCCCCATCTATACTTACCATAGAATCCGTGGAAAAGTCCCCTACAAGTCATATATAGCTGTATTCGTATGCTTCACCTCTAAGGCTGTGCATCTCGAACCAGTCTCCGATCTGTCATCAGACGCTTTTATAGCGACACTAAAGCGCATGATTAGTCGACGCGGACTCCCAAGAGATATATTTTGCGACAACGCAACAAATTTCGTGGGAGCCAACTCAAAATTAATTGATCTACACGACATGTTGTTTCGCAAATCTACCCAAGATTCAATTATATATTTTTGTAATACTGAACGCATTAATTTTCACTTTATCCCCCCTAGGGCACCTCATTTTGGTGGAATCTGGGAGGCCGCCGTCAAGGTGGCAAAAGGCCACCTTTATCGCACTCTACATAACTCTAAACTGTCGTTCGAGGAACTTGCGACAGCCCTTTGCGAAATCGAATCCATCATGAACTCCAGGCCTATCACACCATTGACGAATGACCCCAATGACTACGAAGCGTTAACACCAGGTCATCTTCTGATTGGATCATCACTCAAGGCGATCCCCGAACCAGCAGACAATTCTCCAAACACCAGCTCATTAGACTACTGGCGCCGGATCAACAATATCAAGACGCACTTTTGGAACCTTTGGGTGAGCGAATATCTGCAGGAGCTTCAGCAGCGTACGAAGTGATCTTCACAAGGACCGAAATTATCAATCAATTCGATGGTCATCGTTCACGACGATAACATACCTCCGCAAAGATGGTTGTTAGGAAGAATCGACGAAACATTCCCTGGCAAAGATGGACACATCAGAGTAGCCAAAATCCGGACAACTAAGGGCATCATCAAACGGCCGATCCACAAGATTGCACTTCTTCCTTGTTGAAACCGAGTGCTTTCAAAGGAGGCGGAATGTTGGAGCACACAACAACAATATTATCATTCAATCATATAAATATCTACACAAATGTAAAGCCAATTATGTATACATTTATTGATACTAAATAGTAAGACATCTCATTTGAATTTATACCAATTACTTTAATATTTGAATTCGGCGCCAATAAAAACAAGTTTCGCCATATTTATTTGAATTAATTTTGTTCTAAATTATGATTGAATGTACTAAAAAATGTTTCTTGTAAAATTCCAATTCAATAAAAGGGCAGTTGGCTTTGTACTCTTATTTCGACCACATCGTTTCAATATTTGTAGTCATCGTCTATTCGCTAATTCGCTTCAACTATAGCAACTCGCAACTCGCAACTCGCGTACAAAAACATTTCCTACGAAATTTTCCTACACAAAGTAAATTTTTCAAAAGAGCAGTCAAAAAAGGCTTTGAATGTACAGGGTGAATCTCCAATTATAATTTTCTGCTTATGATCTGTTGGAGAAACAATTAGTTGGGACGAGACAGACATACGAACAAACAACATAGATATTGCTACACAAAACCAAAAACAAAAAAATCGTATTCCGAGAGTGAGTAAGGTAAATAGCCATTTGCATATGCCCTTGCCATTGCCGTATGCCAATAAATGTTTTCTTTTTCCCTCTACTAGCATTTCGATCGCCGATAGCTTTCGTTTTACTATCACCATTGTATATAAACTTTATAGTAAAATCATCAACACAATTTCAAAAAGCTCGACCTCCACGAATTTGGAGACAAAAAGGATGGCGTAATTGCTTCTCAACTTAAGCATTAATAACCGTCAAGATATTTGTATGAGCTTTGAATTAAGGGAAAACGAAGAAAAGAGAACCAAACAGAGCCAAGAGTTTACTTGGTCCTCTTTTTTTCGATGAGGTATTTCGTAAGGATTTCTGACAAAAATAAGAATTCTATCATTGTATATAATTTTGTTATCTTGTATGGATATCTCGCATTTTCAACTGATTGCCTCTGGACGTGTAAGTATTTGTTTTTCTGTGTAACAGCCGAATACTTTTTGGTAAATAGAATGTATGATGAGAGGGAGATGATGGAAGGGGAAGGAAACATTTTTTAAAGGATATTGAATAAAAGCTGATTTCGGTATTTTCCATCAAACAAGGAATTATGAGTTTATGAGTTTATGATTTTTTTGGAGTTTTGCTATTTTCGCTGTATCTCGTCCAAAAATGCACCGATTTTTATCATTTCTTCAGTATTTGATTCAGAAATAGTTAATTTGTGCAGTTCCATTATTCAAAGAAATAGAGTTGGATAAGTATATTTATCTTTTAGGGAATCGATCATATTGTAGGTGGCCTATGTTGAGGCAGGTCACTTGTCATTTTACAGTTTTTTTTGTAAAATATTCGTGATGAGCATCGATAGTAACGTGTATCTACTATCTCAAACTCAAGCTAGAAAGCTGAAATTTTAACCATATACTCTCTACGTGCCCGAAATAATAAATGTTAAGAATTTTTAAAATCTGCCCACTACGGCCGTAGCCAGGACATAATGTATGGGTGAGTTCCATTTTTTTTGGGTGAGCTGACATTTTTTTTAAAAGAAAGTTAAAATGTATACTCTAGAAAAAATTAATTTTTATTAAAACGGTAGGTATAAGCAATATCACATTCATGTTTTTAAACTACGAATTAAACGTATATGCTATAGATCAAGAAATGGGTAGGTATAGGTATATAATGTAATATGTTTTTTATAACACACAAGTAGTACGAATATCTACTTAGAATTAAAAAAGGTTGTATTCCTCGGTCTTTTTCGGCGAATTTATGTAAAATATTATTTATTTGCAACGAATTCAAACGGTTTTTTTTGCAAATGCTATAAAAGAAAGCCGTTGATCAGTCATTGATGAACGTCGTATTGCGTATATACAGACGGTATTTTTGCAGCCCTCATTCAAAATGGAATAGAAGTTTTATTACCATCCATGATTGCCTTATTTGAGTTCAGCTTCAACTGGGGGTATATAACAGTTACCTGAAGGGAGGTAAACGTAGTATTCATACCTACATTTCCATAAACCGGGAAACAAGCCGAGCGAATTACCTAAATCATATCGTCCGATAAGCTTGACATCGTTTTTTCTGAAAACAATGGAAAGGAGTTAAAACTAACAACAGAGATAAAAAACGCATACCTGTGTAAAGAGATCGCACTATGTGCCTTTCTTGGCATAGAGGGTGCTTTTGATAACACTGGATATGAATCTATATCAAATGCTTTGTGCCATAGAAACATAGCAAAACCAACTATAAAATGGATCAAAGCGATGCTGGAAAGTCGCAAAATATCTGCCTCGTCAGGAATGACCTCAGTATCAGTAACAGCCGTAAGGGGCTGCCCACAAGGGGAAGTACTTTCACCCATTTTGTGGTTATTGGTCATCGATGACCTGCTACACAATATGAGCAATTTGGGCTACACTACAATTGGGTACGCCGATGATATAGTCATCATAGTCAGGGGCAAAGACTCAATTGGAGTCACATCAAAAATGAAAAATGCTCTAAAGACAGCCATAGACTGGTGCATCAAGGAAAATCTTTCCATAAATCCCAGTAAAGCCGTCATCGTTCCTTTCACTAAAGGGAGGAAATAAGACCTAGATCTCATCACAATAAACGACACGGTCGTAGAGTATTCCGACGAAGTCAAGTATCTTGGAGTAATCTTAGACAAGAGGCTCAACTGGAACTCTCACATTAACAACAAAATCCCTAAAGCTACTATAGCTTTATAGGCCTGTCGCAGCACATATGGCAGAACCTGGGGAATTTCTCCAAAGATCGTCCAATGGATCTACACAGTGATGATAAGACCTATTATAACATATGCCTCCATAGTATAGTATGGCGCTATGCACTATGCTTCAACAAACGTTTCTCCACGGAGATCCCAAAGAGAGAACCATGGGTTAGCAATAACCCACCAAATAGCCACAACGGCAGAAAGTGGTGTACGGATGGTTATAAAATGGAAACGGGGGTAGGAGGGGGAGTATACGGACCAAACAAACGCTTTACTATACAAATGGGAAAAAGTCCCGGCGTATTTCAAGCAGAGCTCCAGACCATTCAATAATGCGCCAGTCAGATTTATTCATCTGGCATAAAAGGCGCAATCATCCATATATTCACGGAAAGTCATGCAGCTATAAACGCCCTTAGCTCGCATACCATTGACTCCAAATCAGTCACAGTACTGCTTCAATACCCTTCAAACACTGGGATTAAGAAACAAGACCAAATTATGGTGGGTTAAGGGTCATGTCGGGGTAGAAGTTAACGAAAAGGCCGACGAACTGGACAGAAAAGGTACAGAAACACCATTCATAGGTCCCGAACCTTTCTGCTGCACTCCTAGATCAGCAGCAAATATATTAAAATTTATAAAAACGTAACAAAATATATAAATATGAATATAATAAAATATATGAAAAAGAATGAAATAATAATATAATAATGATAAATAATTTGATACTTATCAGAATGAAAGTCTTGAAATCGGATAAAAACTCTTATTCACTTTGTTTCACTTTGTAAGTTAAAATTTGTGGCTTTGCAAAAGTACGAAGCTCAACCGGCGGAAATTTTTCTTTTTTTAAATACAGCTGCTTGCAATATGAGATAACCTACCCCAAACTTCCATCAAAACCAACACATGATACACCAACCATATACCCCACACCTCTCACCAATTCCCATCATGAGAAGTAAAGAAAAATTAAAGTGACAAAACACACACTTTTGGAAATCTTCTTTATTATCAAAGGAAAGAGTACTAAAGAGTACGCACTGCAAATATAAACGAGAATGGGAAAAGACAACAGAAATAACTACAAAAATGCATAAAAGCTTTCTGAAGGTTCTTTTTTACGGCGTTTGGTGGCGTATCGTCGTATACACGAAGTGAGAATACTATAAAGTTCATATACAATGCTATCACGTATGTATTGTGTTGGGATAAATTCAGCCTTAGGTTGAAAACACACCGGATAAAGCAAAACGTTTTTTTTTTGTTTCGTGAAAGAAGAGAACATTGTTTCTTATGAGAGCGCACACACCAAAGAAAACGTTTTTGGTGTGTGCGCTTTCATAAGAAACAATGTTCTCTTGTTTCACGAAACAAAAAAAAACGTTTTTCTTTATTCGGTGTGTTTTCACCCTTAGGGGTGATTAATCGACAATTGATAAGTGACTATTTTCAATGTGTGCTATTGTGAACGAACGATTCATTTTGTATTTTGGTCAATCGATTTTTTTTAATTGACTGCCATTGACAAAGTCCTTTAGAATCGTTCGTTCACAATAGCACACATTGAAAATAGTCAATTATCAACTGTCGATTGATCTTCGCAATAAGGCTCATTGTTTTGTTTCAGCGGATGGATGTTTGGGAAGTTTAATGGGTGTTTATGTATGCTTTTGTGTAGTGTTCCTTCATTAAAAGTGGACTGTATTATTGGTATATGGTAGTAGTTAATGTGGTGTTTGATGTAGTGTTAATTGAGTGAGGGAAATTTTGTAATTTTATTATTATTATTTTCCTTTTGTGATATATTCAATAATTATTTCTTTAGTGTTTTTATGTTATTTTGATGTGTAGTGTAGGGTGGTGTTAGAAAAAATAATAATATTATATAACTAAAATATTTTTTCTCTTTACTAGAGTATTTACTAGTGTTATTTTTGTAGGGCGTTTAAGATTTCTTTAGATTTGTTTGTGTAGTGATATTAATAAATTTGATTTAGGAATCTAAATACATATGTTTATTTTTTGTTTGTTTGATATTTTACTTGTGAGAAATGTGCATGTGTAATGTGTGTGTGTTTTAGGGCTTTTGTAAATATAAGTAATATATACATATTGTTTTTTTGTTTAATGGATGATACAAGAGATTGAGTGGCAGTTGTTTTATTGCTCGGTAGCAAAGAGATTTTCGTAATCGGTCGTTTCAGTTCACCGTTTTGTGTCTTTAGGGTTACGACGCGTATCAGATTGTCAACTCCCGGGTGCAGTTGAATAATACGTTCCAACATCCATTTCGATGGTGGAATCCTTTCGTCCTTTAGTAGGACTAGATCTTCTATTTCGGGCTGTTGTTCGGTCATTAGCCATTTTGGGCGTTGCTTGAGACGAGCTAAATACTCCGAACTCCAATGCTTCCAAAAGCATTGATAAAGTTGCTGGATCATCTTCCAACGATCGTTGTAGCTGATGTTCTCATCGCTGCGGTCTGACTCCGGTACATTTTTTATTGGTTCGCCTATTAAGAAGTGCGCAGGGGTTACTGGTGAGTGGAACCAACGGCCTTGAGTTGAGGCAGCCTTCAATTTGGTCAATTTTGTCAACAGCGTTGACAACTCCTCAAATGTAAGCGGTATTTCACCGATTTAACGCCAGCTTCGCATAATCCGTCAAAGTGCGGCGCTGCTGGAGGTATGAAATTCCACTTCATACCGTCTGACAGTAAAATTTCTGCGATCTGCTTCTCATTGTAGTTGGCTGCTTTTCCAAGACTCTCCAATTCCTTAACAGCACCCACAAAGTATTTTCCGCAGTCGCAAAACAATTCCTTGCAGACCCCGCGTCTCGAAGAAAATCGCCTGAAAGCCGCGATGAAGGCCTGTGTCGTCATATCGCTTACCAATTCTAAATGAAGCGCCTTGGTAGCCAAACAAACGAATACAGCAATGTATGTCTTTAACGTTTTTGATCCTCGACCCTCGATGCTTTGACCTCAATAGGTCCAGCGTAATCGACACCGCTGTGGAAAACCGGACGAGAAATCCTTACCCTCGGTGCGATTAGATTTTCCGCATCTCTCCGTCTGTTGTAACAGCCGATGGTTGAGTTGGTGTTTCGAAAATTCATTCCACCAAAGCGTGTTACCGTCAGGGTTGCGTAAATGTCAGATTTCTCAAGTTTTTTTACATTTTACTGTAAAAAAGCGTGTAAAAATGTATAAAGGCGTATAAAAGTGTATAAAAGTGTATAAAAGTGTACAATAGTGTATAAAACTGTATAAAAATGTATTAAACTGTATAAGAGTGTATAAAAGTTTACATGTATTAGTGCATATTCCCTTTCACACCAAGAGAATAAGACCAGAAAATACAGCATACCTAAACATAACCGTAAAGTACCATATTTTTCTGGAAAAGCTTCACTTTTTTGCTTCATGTTCATTTATTACTCACTTAAAATAAAAGACTCGAATAAATCAAAGCTATATTAAAAATCAAAATATATATTTTTTATATTTTTTTTACAATTTTTTCCAGTTTTATACCTTTTCTTTGCTGTTATACACTTTTATACACCAGCTAAATTTTTCAGATGTATAATACACACTTTGAATCTCTGCGACACGATTGTTGACAAAAGTCTTCCACCTAAATGGAGGTGCCATGATCCAAGCCAACGTAATCTTCGAATCCGACTTAGCATAATGTTCTTACATTTTCCAACTTCAAAACCTTTGCAGTGTAGTCTAGGAGTATCGCTAATGTTACCGCTTCAAAAAGCTCCAGCCTGGGAAGAGTAACGGTCTTCAACGGAGCAACTCTTGTCTTGGAGACCAGCAGGTGAACAGTAATGCTGGCATCTTCATCCAAAACACGTAAATAGACCACCGCATGCCTTCTCTGATGCGTCACTAAAACCACGTCTCTTCGATTGTCTCCTAAATGAATCCACCTTGGTAGCTGGATCTTTTCAATAGATGTCAGCTCATGTCGCAATTCTTCCCACTGGGCTCTAAATTCTGCTGGAATCGGGTCATCCCAAGCTAGACCGCGGCACCATCGCGTATTTTGCGTGCCTCGTCTAAGGTGTCCGCACCAGTAATAATATCGTTGAAGTGCATGCCTTCTCGAACGAATTTTGCACCGATCGGATAACGATGTTCCTCATCTTTTGCCGCTTTAAGTATCGTACGATTGGCAAGGTAGGGTGCGCTCGCCGTACCGAAGATGATCGTCGGCATGCGATATGTGCGTATAGGTTGGGTCGAATTGTCGCGCCATAGAATCATCTGTTAATACGAGTCCTCCTTCCTCATTCGTATTTGCCTAAACATCTTTTCGATGTCTGCAGTGAAAGTAAACTGATTCGTTCTCCATACTACCACTATATCGTTAATGCTATTTTGCGGTTTTGGTCCTATCAGCAAATGTTCGTTCAAGGACGTACCGTCTTAAGTTTTTGCAGCAGCATCAAAGACGACTCGCAGTTGGTCGTTGTGCTGAACTCCTTCAGGACAGCGTAATGCGGAACAAAATAATCGTAAGGTGTATCGAGTTTCGAGTACGGTATCGTTGAGGTCATCAACTTCGGACATCTGCCCCAAATCCAGATATTCTTTCATGCATTTAGAATACTTCTTGTGTAGTGTTGGGTTTGCCTCGGACCGTTTCTCTAACTGATGCAACCTACGCAAGGCACCTTGCTTCGAGGGTCCAAAGGCGGGTCTACATCCATCCGTAAAGGGAAGTAGTTTGTGGGGTTGTAATTTAAATGTGTTGAATTTGTATTTTGTGTGGGGTTGAAATTTAAATGTGTTGAATTTGTGTATGGTAAAGTGTTAGTTTGCGTTTGTGACTGTGCATTTTGTATGGAATGAATGTTTGTGTTGTTTTGAGCAGGAGCGGAATCCAAAAAAGAGTGGTGCTTTTTTTGGCAGTAGTAGCATCGTGCCTGACTTGGGCAGTGCTGAGTCGGGTGACTTGACTATACGCTAGGCAGTTGCTGCATACACCTAACTGATGACTTTGCACCGCTCAATGGGACTCATCATTTTACTTGTATAATATAATAATATTAAAAGAATCAAACCCATTTTTTATAATAATTAATAATATTAAAAAATGAGTTTGATTCTTTTAATATTATTATATTATACAAGTAGAATGTTTTTTTTTTCGTATAGAGTTTCTAATATTACTCCCAAGCCATAGTAATATTAGCGTTACTCTCAGCAAGCTGAGAATTACCTATCATGGTTGAAAACACGAGACTTCGAACCAGAACTAGGCTCGGACGAATAATAGGGGTAGGTGGAAAATCGTACATGCGACTCTTTCTCACTTAAGATAAGAAAACAAATACCACCTCCCTTCGAAACCTTCATACTACAACTAGGTTATTCCTATCTAGTAGTTTTATTTAAACTGTTAAATACGCGTTTGGCAGGCAGCTTCCCAGTGGAGGCGCCTGCTAATACCGCCATAAGCACGCGGTTACATCTTATTGCGCTAATTCAAATGGTTTTATCCTTTGTAATCGGCGCACTAGGTTAAGGTACGATCAGACGGTCATCCAAACTTGTCATCCGGATGACATGCTGACGTCACTATGACGTAGAATTTGTCCCAAAGTGGTCATTCCGTGTGATCGCCTGTCATCCGGCATGTCATTGAACGTGTCAACCGGATGCCATACCAGATGACACGATTTCTATGTCATCCAGATAACTGATTTCATCGACCGTGTGATTGCTTGTTATCGCTATTGGGACTAGATGACGAAATATTTTTGACAGCGTGTCATTCGAATGACAACGTCCCATGGATGACATTACTAGATTTTCCACATTGTCATCTACCATCGGATGACACGTTTGTATCGTGAAAAAGTCGGAAGCACAGACCTCAAATGGGAGAGAGGTTTCCTATCGGTGAATAATTTGAATCAATAAAAGTGTAAGCGGGCTACGATGAAGATGATGAAGAGTACGAAGAGGAAGGAGCCGATATCAACGAAAATCGTAATCCTTTTTTGCTTTTCTGTAATAAAACTATTAGATCCAGAAATGGTTGCGCATTTTTTATTGTTTCACCAATTCCAAATTCATTGAGGATTTTTTTAAAATAAGTAGATTTCGAAAGTCATCTTTCGTTTTGATTGAGCCGATCGCTGAGGTAGTTGGTGTTGAGCTGCCAATTGTTGAAGTTATTTGTTTTCGAACGGCGTTCCGGATTAGGGACATTCGAGGCTTCTGATTGGGATTGATGGATGACTTAAACTTTCGACCTGTGCTCATGCCAAGAATCTTTTCAATTATCGGTGCCTTCTTGCCTGCAATTGTCTTGGGAGGAGACGCCGATGTGGCAACTGATATCTGAAAGAAAATTCATAAATTTAAAGGAGCTTTTGGTTTTAGTTCCCTTACTTACAATGTGGTTTCGTATCTCGTGCTGGTCCAGTCTCATTAAAGCTGTTGAAGCTATTTTTCCGCATAGAATTAAATGTAATCAATTCCTTTGAATTTATCACTCCTTAAAAAGAAAGAATTCAGGGTTTGATCAATTGAAGTCGCTTGTTTTCCAAAAACAAAAACTACAGCACTTCACTTACTTGTGAAACACCAATCGGACATCATGCAATTTACCAAAAGCACTAAACAACGTTTCCACTTCTTCTTTTGTGACATTGGCTGGTAGTCCCTTGACGAAAAGTTTTTTTGGTTCGAGATCGGCTAAACAATAACAACATTTGATATCATGCATATCCCCTTAAAGTCAATGCATTTACCTGAAAATTTGAACTTCTGCCTCTTCTCTTTTTCGCGAAGTACACTCGATATATAAACTTGCCGTCCACTTAGTATTTTCCTATCGAGACGTATAGCTTTTTCCACCTCGGATTCATTTTCCAATTCCACGTAGCCGAACCATCTGCTTCTACCATTTGATGATCTAATTAGAGTTAGATCTGTTATTCTTACTTCGGGAAGCTGTTCCTTTACATCTTCTTCACTTAAGCTGGAGAGAATATGGCAATTTAGCAAAATCAAGCGCAGAAACACCGAAAACATACTTATAATCCAGGTTACTGATGAATATCCTCAAATGGTCCTTGGTAAGATCAATCTCCTGATTCTCATGCTCTTTGAATACTGCTGGTTTTGTTTCTTTGCCTTTAAATTGCCGCACAGGCGCATCGTTCTTCACTTCACTTTGGAACCCAACGGCCAAGGAACTTTCCAGAACTTCTTGGATTTCTTGTCGACTCTTTTCCAACTTCTCCAGCAGTTGTATTCGTTTGATGTACAACTTCTCGTTCCACGAACAATTGCGCAGCGCTCGGTTACTAACGTCCACCACATTCTGACGAAATACGGGCAAATCTTGTAGCTCCTTGGGTCGCTTGTATTCGTCTCTGTAGTCCAGAAATGAGATGTATTCTAACCAGCAGTCGGCATTTAGACAGCAATCACCTACCAGTCTTTCGTAGATAGTTTGAAGGATGTTCTCATCAAGGAACTTGTTCGCTTCCTTAATGTACAAGCGGTAGATTTCAGCGTTCTTTTGATAAAACTTTGGATTTCAATTTTTCATTTTTTTTTTTTTAATGTTGCTGTCAAGTATTGTATGTCAACGCGGAGGCAGAGAATAGTATTCGCTGTCAGTTTTTGTTTTCATTTGGCACTGACGTTTACAGTGGGTGATCAAATTATTACGGCGACCTTAAAAAATATAATTTTTCCAGGATTTAGTGCGATGGTGGAAAAATGCCTTAAATGAGCTAAGGCTCATAAGGACTGGACATCCGAAGACTGGTTAATGGTGATAACTTAATATGTCAGCTTTCAATAGATTTTTTTTATATTTTGGAGATATATTTTCACGATTTTCATGGCACGTGTTTTTATGTAGGTCTGCTTTTCCGATGAATCAACGGTTCAGATTTTGTCGGATAAGTCCGAGTTTGTTAGGAGGAGGGCAAACGAAAAATATAAAAGGGAATGCGACTTATCCGACAAAATCTGAACCGTTGATTCATCGGAAAAGCAGACCTACAAAAAAAAACGTGCCACGAAAATCGTGAAAATATATCTCCAAAATATAAAAAAAATCTATTCAAAGCTGACATATTAAGTTATCACCATTAACCAGTCTTCGGATGTCCAGTCCTTATGAGCCTTAACTCATTTAAGGCGTTTTTCCACCATCGCACTAAATCCTGGAAAAATTATATTTTTTAAGGTCGCCGTAATAATTTGATCACCCACTGTATTACAAATTGTCATCGGTGTGATTAGTGTCATCCGTGCCATTAGTGTCATCTCGTGTGATCGGCTGTCATCCGGCTATGTCATCCAGTCATGTCAACCGGATGACAAAGCAAGCGTGTCATACATTTTGGGAATGACACTCGGATGACCGAACGGATGACACTGTGTGATCGGGTGTCACCGAATTACGAAAGTTCTCTGACGTCAGCATGTCATCCGGATGACAAGTTTGGATGACCGTCTGATCGTACCTTTAGTATCGTCTCGAATTTGTAGCATGGAGTTATTGCAATGACCGTGAAGGCGTGTCTGTTGTTTACGGGCAAAATGTTTAATTTCATCTTCGACGGTAGCAATACTTAGGTCTCCGTGGATATCAGTGTTTCTGTTAAACCATGGTGCATTTACTATTTTTCTTAGCACTTTGTTTTGAAAAGTTTGTAAAATGTTGATATTACTGGATTTGGTACAACCCCATAGCTGTATACCGTATGTCCAAACCGGTTTTAGTACTTGCTTGTATAAAAGCAGCTTGTTCTGCATGCTGAGTTGGGAAAATCTACCAAGCAGCCAGTGCATTTGTTTACATCGAATGGCGAGCTCTTCGCGTTTCTTCTTGACGTGCGGTTTCCATTTTAATTTCGCATCGAGTAGCATTGCCAAATATTTTGCCTCGTTTGCGTACGGAATTCCTACCGAATCAATGAAAATGGGTAAGTTGTCTACATTTTTATAAGTAAAATTCACGTGCGTTGATTTGGCCTCGTTGAGAGCAATACGCCAAGTCTTTGTCCAATTACAAATTTTGTCAATAGAACGTTGGAGTTTATTAGTTGCTGATTCAACGGTATTACTGACCGCTCATATAGCTGTATCGTGTAGAAGTAGAATGGGTTTGATGCTGGACTTTGGTCGCGTCTGGCACGGACTTGGCTGCGTGCAAAACGTCTTGGACTGATATTTTCATGCTCAAGAGGGCATGTCCTATGTATGTTTAAAATTTCATTCGGTTACACTCATTATTACTATTGTAGAAAATAACGCATATTCAACGCGCTGTCACACGCATTGGCTGCCACCATTTGCTGCCAGACTAATATTTTTGATACACCCTCTACTCAGGCTACACAGCATGCAAATATCATTCGGTTACCTCTCAGGCAGAAAAATTACTTCGGGCTCTTAGACTATTACAAGTTTTGCATACGGTTTTATGAATACGGATTTTTGCATAAATTATGGAGAAATATTTAAACACTACATAAGAAGATATGCAATTATTTCGAGATGTTAAAGGGAATTCTATTGAAGAATGCTCTAAGTTGTTTGCGTTGATGGGTGTGTGGAGTAGGTAGGGAACCGGCACTAGCGGTTGGCCACTTCAACTCCAAAAATTAGTAATATTTACTGTAGTTTATAGTATTTTTTATAATATTCACTGTTAAAATATCCCACCTTCAGAATATCCTTTTTTGTGACTCGAAGAGGTGTCCAGAGTTTTAATTTTTGTGAGTCTATCCCCGGAAATCGGGCGCGTTTCTTGGACGTTAGGACAAAAGATGTTCTACTATGGGACTTTTGTTTCTTGGCGGAGATTTGAACGGTAATGTCGGTTAGTCAAACGAAGACTATGAGGACTGCCATGGAGGTCTGGGATACGGCACCAGAAACTCTCCGGGTGAAGGTATCCTAAGCATGTGCAAGTCATAAGGTCTTATCGTTCTCAAACAAAGCCGTCACCTGGTCACTTACAGCAGTGGCGGAAACGAAACCCAGATTGATTGCCATTTCTTAGCACGTTTGCGTTAAAGAATGCAAAGTGATCCTGGAAGAGGCAATCGCCCAACAAAACCACCTCCTCCTGACAGACATTTTTATAGTGGCCGGGATGAACAGAACTAAACAAACAAAAGTGTTTGTGAGAATCAAATGGTACAAAAAAAATGCACAAAAAAAAGTCAAGCATTTATTGCAAATATGCGAAATTATATCCATAGCATCATCAACAAAACTGTCAATACGGCAAAGAAACATGGTGGTGGGCAGATGAAGCTAAGGCAGTGATTAGTGACAAAAAAGTGTTATTCAAAGCTTAGTCAAAGTACTCCACTAATTATGGAGATGAAAAAGGTCGGCTGGAATTCTAATACAGACTTTGCAAGAGGCTCGCAAAGAGAAAGTGCGCTCAAAAGGTAAAGTTTGTGGAGGGTCTGTATCGGTAGTTAGAAGAAAATTCTTCTTCGGCTGCTGATAGAAACCAGGGTGTCCACGAACTCCGACAAAGCAGCTTGAACAGGAACAGGTCTATATACAAAGACTAAGGTAAATAATGCAAAACATTTAAGGTTCCGGCGAAACATTGTTTTCCATCTGAAGATACTTCTGCAAGCTGTTATAGAAATTGCCTTGAAGGCTTTTTTCACTTTAAGAACATCCAGAAAACCTTATACAGTATTTAAAGTATTGTCGAAAGTCTCCTCTCAATCAAGTCCTCTGCTATAGGACAGGACGAGATTAGTCCCATTTTTTTGAAGATCTTATTGCCAATCTTACTTCCATATTTAACACATATATTTAATTCCATCTTAACAACTGGGGAATATCCTGTGCAATGGAAATTGGCAAAAATCCTTCCTATTCCCAAAGATTCTAAGGGTGATGAGTTTAGACCTATCTCAATTCTGTCATTTCTTTCAAAAGTTTTTGAAAGAATACTGCAAAATCAAATGAGTTTACACCTAAACAATGACAATTTTTTGACTACACAGCAATCCGGTTTTCGAAAAAACCACAGTTGTACCACGGCCTTAATAAGTGTTACTGAGAATATACGACAAGCTATCGCGGAAGATAAGACCTTTTTACTCTTGCTTGATTTCTCCAAGGCGTTTGACTCTGTTGTCCACTCTCATTTGTGTGATAAGTTGTTTAAGCTGCTTCATTTTTCCACCAGCGTAGTCAAACTGATTCATTCCTACCTCTCCGGAAGAATGCAAGCTGTCCAATGTGACAGCATCCAGTCGGATTTCCTAGAAACTCTAAATGGTGTTCCACAGGGGTCTATTTTAGGCCCACTTCTCTTCTCTCTGTACATTAATGACCTTCCATCCATTGCTAAACACTGCGCATTACATATGTATGCTGATGATGTGCAAATGTACATGAGCTGCCCACTTGGCCTTATCGAATATTCCGTAGCCTGCGTCAATGAGGACCTCGAGGATATTGTGTGTTGGTCTAAATCTAATGGTCTTTTGTTGAACCCTACAATATCCAAGTGCTTAGTCGTCTCAAGGTATCCTTTAGACCTGTCTTATTTTCCTCCTGTAGTCTTAGGTAATGCTCCTATCAAATATGTTGAGAGGGCTAAAAACCTTGGCATAATTTTTAACCGCAGCCTGACCTGGGATAACCATATAAACGCCGCGATCGGAAAGACTCATGGTGTACTTAGAACTTTGTGGGCAACTCAATCCTTTACACCCGTTAAGACCCGTATCATGTTGGCAAAAACCTTGGTCATACCAACACTCATCTATGGGGTAACTGTAGCTTTATCAGTAAAAGAAGACTCCGTGTCACTTTTAACAATACCATTAGGTACGTTTTTGGACTACGAAGGTATGACCATGTGTCAACCTATTCCAGACGCATTTTCGACTTAACTTTTGATAGCCTGTTACAGTTTCGCACTGTGACTTTGCTCTCACACATCCTGCGAACACGACAGCCCCCGTATCTCCATGAGAAGCTAATAATGGCTTCCTCAAACAGATCTGGTCACTTAATTTGTCCACGATACTCTTTCCTACCTTATTAATGCTATCCGCTTATGGAATTCTTTGCCGCGTTCTATTAGACGGATCAAAAACGCAGCAGGGTTTAAAAACGAATTAATTTTTTATTTTGCACAAACTTAGTTAAACAATATTGTATTCCTTTTTACTTACCTCCTTTTGCCTTGTATTATATTGTTAAATCATGTAAGTCTTACCTTATATTGTAGCTTTTATCTGCAGTCTTAGCTTATCACTTATGTATAAGATAATTTATCTTACAGTGTATAGGCATTACAAAATAAAAAAAAATAAATAAACAAATAAATAAATAATAAAAAAAAAAAAATCTATATATTAATACGGAGTTGCCTATAACGTGTTTCCACCCATTTTTGCTATTATACGTCACATAGATATGCCAACACTATATATATTTGGGTAGGTGGCAATACATAGAAGTGCACAATACAAAAATTATTCACATATAAAACACACATTATGGATTACACCAGGTAAAATTAAGCGAATTGGATAAAATTACAACAACAACAATATTTCTGTATGAGGCAATAATCTGCCAATCGGAACGGAAAAATTTTATATCATGAAGTTACTTGAAAATGCTTGAAGTTACTTGAACTATATATTAATACGGAGTTGCCTATAACGTGTTCCCCGCTTTTTTGCCATTATCTACATATTAATACGGAGTTGCTTATAACGTGTTTCCACCCATTTTTGCTATTATACGTCACATAGATATGCTAACACTATATATATTTGGGTACGGGACAATACATAGAAGTGCACAATACAAAAATTATCCACATATTTAACATAATGTGTGTATTACAGCAGGTAAAATGAAGCGAATTGGATGAAATTACAACAACAACAACATTAGCCGTGTTTCTTTGCACGCGGACAATGGACATAGGGATAATTTGAAATTTGCATGTAAAATACAACAACAACTTATCCTATATACGCTAACTTTAGCGGGGATAGCTATCGCCGCTAAGTCCTTTAGCGGGGATAAACAGTGCTTCCAAAATCCATTTCTTCGTTTCTGATGAACTTTTCTGATGAATTTTTCAGGAAAAGTCAAAGTTTGACATCCCGCCGACCACTCACACATCGCGCCAAATATTTTATTCGTGATTTTATTATTATTATTTTTCAAACTTCATTAAAAGGGTAATTGAAATTAGCAAATCTGTTAATGTGAAATTGTTTTTCATAATTTTAGAATATGCTTGGCATCAATTTCAATTGGCGGAAGTAAATATTTTTCAATTTCAGTATTTTCAATACAAATTTCTTAACTACAACTTACAGCTGTGTCACGGTGCATGTCATAGGTGCATGTGTGCTGCCAAGTTTTTTTTTATGAATTCTTAAGCGGCGATGTTCGTTTTTTAATGCCATGCCTATATCCGTGTGCAAAAAAACACGGCTATTGCTATGTGAGGCAATAATCTGCCAATCGGAACGGAAAAATTTTATATCAGGAAGTTACTTGAAAATGCTTGAAGTTACTTGAAGTTACCTGAAAATGCTTGAAGTTACTTGAAAATGCATGAAAACTTGAAGTTACTTGATAATGCTTGAAGGTACTTGAAAATGCTTGAAGTTACTTGAAGATACTTGAAAATGCTTGAAAATATTTGAAGTTACTTGAAAATGCTTGAAGTTACTTGAAGTTACCTGAAAATGCTTGAAGTTACTTGAAAATGCATGAAAACTTGAAGTTACTTGAAAATGCTTGAAGGTACTTGAAAATGCTTGAAATTACTTGAAGTTACTTAAAAATGCTTGAAAATATTTGAAGTTACTTGAAGTTACCTGAAAATGCTTGAAGTTACTTGAAAATGCATGAAAACTTGAAGTTACTTGATAATGCTTGAAGGTACTTGAAAATGCTTGAAGTTACTTGAAGATACTTGAAAATGCTTGAAAATATTTGAAGTTACTTGAAAATGCTTGAAGTTACTTGAAGTTACCTTAAAATGCTTAAAGTTACTTGAAAATGCTCGAAGTTACTTGAAAATGCTTGAAGTTACTTCAAAATGCTTGAAAATACTTGAAGTTATTTGAAGTTCCCAACAACAACATTGCTGTGCATGTTATGCATTTGATAATGCTTGAACATACTTGAAGTTACTTGAAAATGATTGAAGTTACTTGAAGTTAACTGAAAACGCTTGAAGTTACTTGAAGTTACTTGAAAATGCTTGGAAATACTTGAAGTTACTTGAAAATGCTGGAAGTTACTTGAATTTACCTGAAAATGCCTGAAGTTACTTTAAGTTACTTGAAAATGCTTGAAGTTACTTGAAAATGCTTGAAAACTTGAAGTTACTTGATAATGCTTGAACACACCTGAAATTACTTGGACCTGCTTGAAGTTAGTTGAAAATGCTTGAAGTTACTTGAAAATGCCGGAAAAATTGTATATCATGTGCAATCAGAGAAAGCAATATCGAAAAATTTCATTCTCCGATTAATATGTATAACAGTCGACTTTGTTTTTTTTTTTTTCAACTTATAGAATAAATTGGTAGAATTTCGACCATGGGGCGACCCCTAGTAATAACAATTAGTCTCCAAAACTGATCCACTTCGCATCCATAAAGGAACACAACCATTTTCAAACTTTGCCGCTGAGAGAAGGAGCAATGCCCAGGAAATCCGTTCGTCAATGTTCATCAACAATGCTCAAGGGCTGCTTCTTGTGGATGATGAAAAACTGCTAATTGAACAATTTCCTCGGATATATTTTCCGAGAGCCGTTTCTAACACTGAAGAAGTACACGCCATTACTGTTGAAAAAGTTAGGAAGGCGGTCAAAGACTTCAAAAATCGAAAAGCACTTGGGCCTGACAAGATACCCTCTGGAAAAAGATGGCAGACATCGGGTCCAAATAGCTCATGATTCTCATCTATAAACTGATGAGTGGCGATCCAATGCCTAAACCGTGGAAGGAGAGTTTTCTTCTTATTTTGTAGAAAGAAGCCGCGATACGCGAGACTGATAAATACCGTTCAATCAAACTGATGTTACACACCATGAAGATCGTTCAGGGGGTATTAAATAGTCGAATTCGGAAAATAGTACAGCTATCTGAAGACCGGTGCGGGTTTGTCGCAGGTAAATCCACCACAGATGCAATCCAAAGTATAAAAATCATGATGGAAAAACATCGTGATTCTTTGAATGATTTGCATATGGTGTTGGTTGATTTTGGAAAGTCCTTTCAGACAACTAACAGATCTGTTATGGGTAGCGCTTAGATAACGAGGAGTTCCAGACATCTACATACGGATGGTCATGGACATGTATACATGTATGAGGGAGTAAGACAAGAATAAAATGTATCGTTTTCGTCACCATGGTTTTCGCAATCAAATAGGTGTACACCAGAGAAGCGTCTTAAGTCCAATCATATTGCCCTTGATTATCTCCTTGAAGGAAAAGTGACGGACCCTAATTGATATCAGTTATTCTTTGCTGGCGATGGATTAGCGAGTTTCAAACGTCCCTGCAACGAGCAAGATGTTAAATGTGTCGCTGGGCTCACCTGGATTTTTAAATTGCATATATGTGATTTCTTCCCTTAGTATTTACTTATACTTTTGCGACAAACGCTGTTTGAAGGGCGCTGTTTAAGATTCAGTTATTTATTTTATATTGCCCGTAGACCCCTAACAGTTACTATATTTATGATCAGCATCGATAGTAATGTCGATCTAGCCATGTCCGTCCGTCGGTGCGTCCGTCCGTCCGTCTGTCGGAAAAAATTAGGCCTTTAAACTGGACCTAGAGAGCTGAAATTTTAACCATATACTCTCTAGAGTCCCGAAATAATCAAGTTTACGAATTTTTGAAATTCGCCCACAAACTCAAAAAACAAAATTTTGGAAAAAATCGAATTTTGAGCTAAAAAGCTGAAATTTTTTATATATGATCTATGACTCCTAAAACTGCTCGGGATAAACAATTTTCAAAATCCGCCCACTGACACGCCCACAAATAAATAAAATAATTTTTTTATACCCTATTCTAAGGGTATATTAATTTTTTTAAATCCAAAGTTTGAGCTAGGGAGCTGAAATTTATAATATATACTCTCTATGGGCCCTTTATGCTCATGTGTAAATATTTTCAAAATCCGCCCACTGACACGCCCACAGTTTTTTTTTTTTTTTTTGAAAATTCAAAGTCTGAGCTAGGGAGCTGAAATTTATAATATATACTCTCTAGGGGCCCTTTATTCGCATGTGTTATTTTTTTTTAAATCCGCCCACTGACACGCCCACAATTAAATAAAACAATTTTATTGAAACACCCAAGTTTGAGCTAGGGAGCGTTTTTTTTATAAAAATCCTTTAAATGTTATATAACAAAATATGTAGAGCGTTCTTAACAATTCAACCATACTTAGACTTTTATCACGCCCACTTATGAGGGATAGGAATAAGAATAGGGTATCCAACAGTTCGCCCAAGCGGACTGTAGCCCGTCCCTATGTTTTTATTTCGCCTTCAGAACACGAAAACTGTTCTGCGAATTCCGTTAATATTACATTTTTTTTGTTTATTTGGCGAAATGCCTTATCTGTAGTTTTCCATAAAATTTCAATCGACTCATATTTCTCTATGAGTCGATTAATTTCCTCCGATGTCCACTGTTTTGCCATGTCGACTCTCAGACAGTTGCTCGCAAAATACGAAGCATGTTGGAATTTTGCGAGCTAATCTCTGATAGTAATCAGAACATGAACTTTCAAAAGGCTCAAATCTCGAGAGTAAAAAATTAACTCTCTGCGAACTACTCTCAAGACTATGCCCACTTACGAGTTTGCTCTCGAGAGTTGCCGAAGAGCTGCTCTCAGCATTTTTACTCTCAAATGGACAGGCAACTTAAGGTGTTGAGTTACCTGATACACTACGGTGGGATTGATTCAAAGGTTGTTGACACATGTTGTGTGCCTTGTGGGTTCCGTATTTGAAACTGGAGGAACACAATTAAGTGGACGCTAGTGTGGTCCTTTCACACCACCCTTCCCGCTTTATATTAACATAATGGAACTTTACATAATAATAGTTTTTACAATTATTTATGATTTATGTTAAAGAAGTGGTTTACATTTACGCTTACGTACTAGGTAAATAAGGTTATAAAGAAAAATGGAATCTTACATAATAATAATTTTTACAAAAGAAAAAAAACAAAAAGTAAATTTAACTAGGCAAATTCGTTGGAAGGGTTAGGAGCTCCTCTTTCTCCCCCCTCCCCCTTGTTTTTGTTTTTTTTTCCTAATTATCTTATTCCAGATCCTTAGTATATAAGTATAAAATGGTTTTAACCTGTATTCATTTACTTTCATTCTTTTGTTTTCATATTTTGACTCGCAATTTACTCCGATATCCCATCACCTCGTAAGGACCGACGTAGATTGGATCGAGTTTTTCCTGTTTTCGTTCCTAAGCAAAACTAAGCTACCTGTATTGAAATCCGCGCGTTTCGTTTTACAGTCGGTGTCATACCTGGTCTTCCTAATGTTATTTTTGGCTATTAGAGTATCGCTGGCATATCTATGAGCAACTTGGAATTTATTCTTTGTATTTATGACGTAGTCTACGTAATTGTATACTGGATCTGCCTTGTTGGTGACATTTGACGGTAGGTTGCACTGTCTACCGAACAGTAGTTCGAAAGAAGTGAAACCTGTTTCTGAATGTACTGAGGTGTTATAGCAGAACACATAATAAGGTAAATAGTTATTCCAATCAGTGTGGTTGTCGTCCACCTAATTTCTAAGGTAAGCTCCTAGCGCCTTGTGTGAATTTTCTAGGGCTCCTATGCTTTCGTGATGATACGCGGTAGATTGTAGTTGCTCTATCTTTAATAATTTGCAGATGTCCTGGAATACTCTATTCAGGAATTCGGTGCCTTGGTCAGATGCTATTGTACCAGGGACTCCGTATTTTAAAATGAGCTACTATTGTAGCCTCTTTATTTGGAAGTGGAATAGCTTCTACGAATTTCGTTAGCTCGTCTTGTAAGGTAAGGATGTACTTCGAGCCATTCTCGGCTTCGTCTAGGGGGCATACTTAATCTAAGAAGATTTTATCGAAGGATGATTCTGCGGTAGTTGTTATGGTCATTGGTTGTTTTCTAGGTTGAATATATTTGTTTCTCTGGCATCTGCGACAGTGCTTAACGAATGTGGCCACATCGTTCTGCATGCCCGTCCAGAATTATTTCTTTTTTAGATTGCGTAGCATGCGATTTATTCCAACATGTCCGCTTGTGGGGAGCATATGATAGTCAGTTAGTAACAGTTTCCTTTCGCATGGGTCTGATACTTCAATTATATTCGCAATTAGGTGCACCTCTAATTTGCTATGTTTAAATAATTCTTGCAATTTTGAAGTAAAACTTCTTTACGCACGTTTGACTTGGGGGTGAGCTGGTGAATGCGACACGGAAGTGTAGACCAATGTAGACTTCCGGCGAGACGGAAGTGTAGACCTTACGGTGTAATGGAAATGTAGACAAACGTAGACATCAGTGATGGGACTTTGTATTACTAATCAGTGATGGGACTTTGTGAAAAAATGTCCGAAATAGATTTGTTATTTCGTTATACATTTTTCAGTTTTAATTATGTTCAATTTTAGAGATTATTATGTCCTTACGAAACACCGGGAAGTAGTGTGGAAGTAGATTTGTTTTGAATAATTGAAAGGTCCTTGCAACAACAAAAAATGTCCTTAAAAGTCGAAGAAAGGATATTTTTCCAAAATGCCGTTAGAATCCGCACGGTAATCAGTGTTCAATGTTATTTGACTAAGAGGTCTTTGCAACAATAAGAAAGGCCCTTAATAGTCGAAAAAAGGATATTTTACCAAAATGTTTGTTGTTCCTAGCACCCCTCATTCAAATAACATTGAGCTCATATATACCGTGCCGTTTCTAAAGACATTTTGGGAAAATATCCTTTTTCGGGTTTAATTATTGTGGCTCCAAGGACCTCTTAGTAAAATAACCTGATGTAAAATAAAAGGGACATTCAATCAATTTTTATTTTAATCGCAATATGCATAATAAATCCCAATAATTGATCACCATTATAGCAAAATAAAAGTTTTTGATTTAGTTATTAGTTATTACCTAGGCAGCTAAAAAGCTACAGCTAAAAACTAACCAACTTTTAGTTGTCATCCGCAACTAACTTTGGCAACCTAACGATCTTAGTTACACAACCTGCAACTAATAGCTAATAGCAAAAATTAGTTGTCATTAAGATAGCTAACCACCAAATCGATTGCATTTTTAGCGCAGCTAACTTAACTACGTTAGTTACTTAGTTATGGCGTTATCTAGATAACAAATTAGGTAGCTAACGCACAACTGTGCCCACATGTTTACACATGAACTATGTATACCGTGAGCACAGCGTGGCTCACACCTTTTTTTTCTAATTTCTAATAATTCTTTGTTTTGATTTTTACAGCAAAAGTAAACAAATTCATTGTATAATATTATACATTTTCATTTCAACATTATTACAAAAAGTCAATTTGGGAAAAACGAGATATTATTGAAGTAAAACTTCTTTACGCACGCTTGACTTGGGGAGTAAGCTGGTGAATGCGACACGGCAGTGTAGACCAATGTAGACTTCCGGCGGAAACGTAGACTTCCGGCAATACCGAAGTTACGACCTTTCGGCGGAAAGGTTCGTCGAATGGGTAAACACACTTGAATCTCCTCAATAGAGGGCAATACTAAGCTCATCATCTATCCAAACCGGTTCAAAGGAGAACAGTTGCCGACAGATGGAATTTACCGGAAGAAAGTAAAGTCATTGTGTCTATGAATCGCAGTTCATTAGTTATAAATATAGAGCGTCACCGTCATCGTCAGATTTTCAGGTCGGACGGCAAAAAAGCAAAGTTTGAGCTAGGGAGCTGAAATTTATAATATAGATTCTCCAGTGGCCCTTGCTCATGTGTAAATATTTTCAAGATTCGCCCTCTGACACGTAGCGAACAATTAAAAAAAAAACCAAAGTTTGAGCTAGGGAGCTGAAATTTATAATTTAGACTCTCCAGCAGCCCTTGATGCTCATGTGTAAATATTTTTAAAAATTCGCCCACTGACACGCCCAAAATTTACAAAAAAACACAAAGTTTGAGCTAGGGAGCTGAAATTTATAATATATACTCTCCAGGCGCCCTTGATGCTCATGTGTAAATATTTTCAAAATTCGCCCCCTGACAAGCCCACAATTTAAATTAGATAGAGCAAAAGAAGTTTTACTTCAGTCGTGTGGTCTTAAGCACACTCATTTTTTTCTTTAATATATTTATTTTTGTTTTATGGCGGCCGCCTGAGAGTTTTCCCAACTCTTCTTTGGTTATATGTATAAACCTTTTTAATAGCTAAAGGTATATCCCGTGCACGCCCCCAAAACAACATTTGGTCAAATGATGCTGATCGGGCTGTAGTGCATTTTGTAACGACACTTTGCTGGGAAGCTTGGACCGGACCTTGGTTCGGATGCGGGTAGCACGCCTTGCTATGCTCAAGCTCAGCTCGTCGGATTGGGGGAGTTCTTTGCACCGACCAAGTTCGCGCTGCCGTTCACAAATAAAAAAAAATGCGTGCTCTATATCACAATTGTGTAAAATTGCAAGAAATGTGGTACTTTAGGTTCCTGTATCGTCACGAAAACTCATTCCAACAATTTCCTCTCACTCAACCCTGTATCAAACTGAGAGATCAGGTGGATCATCCCTCCTCACGTATCCCTCCCTACCAAATGCACTCGGATACTTATACCGAGAACCCTCATTAAACCACGACTATCGTTTCATTTTCTCCAGGTAAATAGGATCATTTAAAAAAAAGCACTAATTAAACATCTTTAACAAAATATTATTTATTAAAAAAAAATCTGATTAGAGTTAATTATCGATTTCATTTATGATTGAATGAAATTGTAACAAATGTGCAAATAATTCAGTATCCTTAAGTTACCTATAATATGTAGCATGGTTTGTTTGTCTATTCGTGAAAACTAAATATTACATGTCAATTTACCTAACCGAAAAAGAAAACATATAACTTGCTGTGCACCAAAAAAAAATCTTACCGACTCGTAATTCACTTCGGCATATTATTATCAACAAAAAAAAATTAAACGGTACATACCTTTGACATCTCCGTCGGCAGGCCTGGCGATTGTGATGCATCCGTGGTGTGAAAATCCGCTATAACATTATTCCCCCTCTGTTCCCAATCACCCACACTCACATTTTTTTTTTATGCACTTACAAATCGATTTCACGGAAAATAATTTATAAATGGACTTATGCAAACAACCTTGAATTTACATTATGATCGATTTAACGAAATGATTTTAATTAAATCTGATTAGGATGTTTCTTTTCCCGTTAGATTCTAATCACAATTTCTAATTCACAATTTAACTTTATATGTACTTTATCTTCTGTTTTTTTCTTTCTTTAGGTAGCTATATGATTTTACTGATATTAATTTTAACCAACGCTTAATATTTAATAAGTAATTTCCAACCAAAACACGTAATTCTTTTATCAACCGAATTATGCCGATAAGGAATGAAATTTGTCACCGCACACTTGACACGATGGTACGTAGGTCACTGAGGTGACTTTTTGCCGTCCCCCACGAAGAGTAAACTGATGGCCTCGTGCTAAGCTGTTAGCGTGGTGGGTCGAGGATCTTGCTTTTTGTGTTTGTGAGTTGTGGGCAATATCAAAACTTCTTGCTGTTGATAGATCCGGCTGATCGTCTCTCTTTTCCCCATATGTAAAAATAATGCGGGTGGAGAATAGCGGATGCTGGATTGCCATGAGTGGTAATTGCAAAGAATTCCGCAAACACTTCGTCCCCTGTGAACCCTAATACTCATAAAATTACTGCAAAAGTGTTATTTTCTAAACATACCTTTCGGGGACAATTGTCTGTATTCGAGATGAATGCAAATTTGAGGACACCTTTTCCCGTCTTCAGAATAAATCTTGATGCAACTGAATGCTTATACAAATTAACACTTGTAATTAAAATATATTTTGAATTACAAATCAATTCGTAATTAAATTTGACTTGTTGCAGTTACTTGTCGCTTTATAGAGGAGTTGTTACTCTATCACTGATCAGGTTGAAAAGATCGCTGTTGTTTAATCATTCCCCAAGGAAACCTCGCTAGACCATTTGGCGTCGGCTGATGGTCCCGTATTTCTCTATCACATAGCAACCTACATATGTACCAAGTACATAAAAAAACATTGGATCTGAACTCGCCTTGCATGTACATGGTACGTACTGTTTCGTTCAAAAGTTTTCCCTAAGCTGGATATAAAATTGACGCTGAGCACTTTTGAGCGAAAACCATGAATGTGCTTTCCTTTTCCAAACTATCAAAGAAAATGGCCCATTACAAAGCAGGTAGTTGCTCATTCCCTTTGGAAAGTGCAAATAACCTGAGATACATCTATTGTTTTAGATCCTTTGCGTGGTAGGTACCCACCAATTTTCCACTTAGGTCTTCAAGTATGTAATACGATGATCCCAGTTTCTCCCCGACTCTAGCTTTGACAAATTTAGGGGCAAGCTTGGCGCAGAATCCTTTTTGCCAATTACTTTGTGCAAAGTTCCGTCTAAAAATCTCTTGGCCTACAATAAAGTTTACGAGTCTAGAACGCTTGTCATATCTGGTTTTGTTTGTCTCGTACGATTTCCGCATATTTTCCGCGGCCTTTCCCCTTACTAACAAAAGAGTCTCTTCAATCCCTATACGAGTATCGGTAAGATTTACCATTCCGAGGTTCCTCAACAGCTGATAATCAGATCCATTTGTCACCATATTCTGGCCGAAGAGCATAAAGTAAGGAGTGGATCCTATAGACTGATGGACGGAGTTTCGGAGCCCGCAACTTATTCCGCTCAAATAGACGTCCCAATCTTTATGATCTGCTGCCACATAAGCCCTAAGAGCTGCTCCTACCGATCGGTTGACTCTCTCTGAAGGGTTTGATTGAGGAGAATACAATGCCGTACTAACATGAGTTACCCCATGTAAAGTTAGAAAGGCTTGAAACTCCGCGGACTTAAATTGGGTTCCGTTATCGGATACGATAGTCTCAGGAACTCCAAACATATGGAAAATTTCATGCTCGAGGTAACTACAGATTAATTTAGCTGTGAACTTTTTCAATGGTTTCAAAAAGTGAAACTTTGAGAAATGATCTAGTACAATTAGAACTCCTATGTTACCAGACTTTGAACGCGGAAAGGGACCGATGAGATCAATGCAAAGTCTCTGAAATGGTCTATTTGTTATTGTGTGTTCACCCATGTGTGGTCTAAGGACAATATTGGGACTTTTCGTGGACTTGCATGTTTCACAATTCCGTATATAATCCTTAATTTTTTTGACCATTTTTGGCTAGTAAAAGTATCTTCGAATTCTCTCCAACGTTTTTCCTATACCTCCATGTGCTGAAGTCAGAATATCGTGGGCGTTGTGTACTATCTCTGGAGTTAATTTTGTCGGCACCCAGAGTTTCCACGAATCTTCCCGTTGTTCCCGGTCTTCATTGATATCGTTCTTTCGGTAGTAAACGTATCTATCGATGACTTTTAAATTTGGCAATCGAGATTGATTCTCACGAATAGTTTCTTTAATAAGTTCATATTCTGGAGAAGAGAAATGTTCTGAAGATAAATCAATAAGAAAACCTTGATTTGTCAGGGTTTGTATTTCATCGCAATGGACTCTGGAAAGAGTGTCTGGAACCACATTAACGGAGCCACGCCGGTGTTCGATTTTAAATACATAACCTTGTAATTTAAGTGCCCACCTTGCGAGTCTGCCATTGAGATCGGTTTGTTGCATTAACCATTTTAGGCTGGCGTGGTCCGTTACTATGGTAAATTCCTGCCCTTCTACATACGATCGGAACTTCTTTAGAGCCAACACGGCAGCGAGGCATTCCTGTTCCGTAACAGAGTAATTCCTTTGCGCCTTATTAAGTTTCTGAGACATATAGGCGATCGGAACTTCAACCGCATCTTGGTTTAGCTGGGCCAACACAGCCCCGACTCCATTTTGACTAGCATCACATTGTATGACGAAAGGTTTCCCGAAATCGGGATTAGCCAGAAAAGGAGCTGATGTTAACTCTTTCTTGAGAGTGTCGAAAGAAGATTGACCTGCAGGCGACCATGCAAAGCGCTTACCCTTCTTCAGCAGTTCAGTGAGGGGATGGGAAACGTCAGCAAAGTTTGAAATGAAACGGCGATACCACCCTGCCATTCCTAAAAATCTACGAAGTTGGCGAACAGTGGTAGGTATTGGAAAGTCAGTTATCGCTGCAACTTTGTCAGGGTCTGTCTTCAAAGTTCCGTTTCGTACTACATAACCCAAGTACTTTACTTCGGTAAGACAGAATTTGCTTTTGCGGATGTTGATGGTGAGACCCGCATGTCTAATAAGTTGAGCCACTTCCTGCAATAGAAATAGATGCGAATCGAAATCCTCCGAAATCAAAAGGAGGTCGTCCAGATAAACAAATACTCTTTGCCGTAGATGGTTTGGAATAACCTTATCCATTAGCCGGCACATAGTTTGAGGAGCATTACATAGGCCAAAAGGCATTACCGCAAATTGGTAAAGAGGCCTATTCGGTACTGTAAATGCCGTTTTCTCGCGAGAGTTCATTTCGAGCGGGATCTGCCAGAAGGCATCCTTTAGATCCAAACTAGAAATGAACTCCGCTTTTGGCAACCTGCTCAAAATTCCTCCTATGTGCGGTAACGGATAAGCATCCTTCACCGTAACGGAATTTAATTTCCTAGAATCCAGACAAAATCGAACTTTTCCTGGAGTCCTATGCAGCACCACAGGTGAACTCCAGGAACTGTTTGATTCCTCAATTACACCTAGTTCCAACATTCTGTCGACCTCTGCAAACATTAACTTTTCTACAGCAGGTGAAATGGGAAAATGCCGCTACTTTATCGGCTTTGCATTTCCGACGTCAATAACGTGTTCCAGTAAACTAGTTTTTCCCAAACCTTCTTGTTCGAAGGAAGGAAATAGTTGTATGGTGGCTTCTAAACGTTTCATCTGATTTGGTAGCAATTTGTGTGCATTAGGATTTTCATTCTCCAACTCGGAAGTTTTTAGTTCACTAATAATTTTGGGAGCTAATTAAAAATCTCTCCAAAAATCGATTCCCAAGTATAAGTCTTGTGACAAACTAGGTATAATAAACAGTTCTATGGTTTTTGTTTTGTTTCTAAAAGTTACTTCCGTCGTTAGGCTTCCGAAAACTGACTGTGCGCTTCCATCAGCAGTATCTACCGAACCCTTAATTTTTTTAAATTTGACATCCGTTTTTAAAATTTCTTTAGCCGCTTTGGAACCAAGACAGCTAATAGTTGCCCCACTATCCAAAAGTCCACTCATGGTCCTCCCTAGTAACTGTACCTGTGCATATGGACGCAAGTCATTAGGCTTGGCAATTATCGCCGAAACGAGTTTTCTCTGGGTACTCCGCACTGCCCACCAAAAGTTACGTATACGCCTCGTGGACCGTTTTGGTTTAATTTTATCTTGTGCAAATATTCTTTTACGAATGGTATTATAATTTTGCAAACGAATATGGTATGGAATATGAGACTTTATTTGACAAGTCTTTGATTTAATAAGTTTATTGTTAAGTTTAATTGGAGATTTAGTAGTAGTAGGCAAAGGAATTATTGACTCCGAGACAGTGGTTTCGGATGTCCGATTCTCTTGGGGACATCCTTTCTCGAGTTTCTCGGAGCATTACATTTTGAGCACTGGGGCTTATAGGTATTGACAGTTCCACAACCATAGCAAAAAACACGCCTCGGTTGCATGCAATCTTCGTAGCGATGACCTTCTTGATCGCAATTCCAGCAGATAAAGGTTTTTGCTGATGCTTCGGTTGGCATTTCTCTGGAAATACCTTCCACACTTATATTTTCGGTGCAGAAAAAGTTATTTTCTGCCTCAACAACCTTAGATATTTGTTTCCGAAATGGAATGTTACCTCGAAAAGGTACTCGTCGAGTATCCTCGATAAAGAATTCGCGTTTTCGACAAGCTCCTCTAAGTTGAGCAATGGAACTAATCTCTACATGAAGGAGTTCATGTCGTATATCAGGTTTTAAATTTCGAACAACTGTTTCAATCAGTTCTCGTTCCGACATAGGATTGTCGAGTTTATCAACAAGTGTCGAAATCCGGTCAAAGTAATCGTCAAAGCATTCGTTTTCCTTTTGCTTGCGACTACGAATCAGATCACGAATATCAAAATCACTTCTAAGATCGTTGTACTGGCGCCGAAGTGCTTGACACAGAGTTTCCCATGTTATGGGTCGTTCTTGGGACTTGCGATGAAACCGCCAGTACCATTCGCGTACTTTCCCACTAAAAAGAATGTGCACGTGATCGCATAGTATTGCAAACGAACCGCTAAGCGATTGTCTCGTTAAGGCTTCAACCCTGTACAAAAATTCTTCAACGGTAATGCCGTCTGATGAGCCATCAAATTTCAGATGCCAGTTATTAATAATACCTGCAAATTTTTCAGGGTTGTTCAATTGAACAGGTGCAGATGGCGCGACGACGCGGTCGTCTAACCTCAGAGAATTCATTTGGTTTCTAATAAAATGTGTGTGCGCTGGTTGATTTCTTATTGGTTGGTGTACATCTCCAGCCCATCTTGGCTGAGATAAAAAAGGAAAGTCATTGGGGTTGTTATTTCCCAACTGTTTACGAACTGCTTCATCTATAGTTGGACCTAGCATTTCTTTCAGTTTTAAGAACATTTGATTTTGACTATTATTGACCCCCTCAGTGATCATGATCTTTATTTCATCTCGAAGAGGATCTGTGTTTGAAGATGGATTCGAAGTATTCAAAGAGTGGTTTAATCGACTAGACGAATTACGCAAAGGTTCTTCGCTGAGCTCTGGTGGATGAAATGAATTATTGAGAATAACTGAACCTTGTTTTTGAGAATTCTTTTGAAATCTCGTATTCGGTCGTTGAATCTTACTTATTGCACCTCTACCTCGCATAGGCGAAGGTCTTGGTAGATCAGAACTGGAAGTTATCTTCCGCATAAGATCTTTCACCTCACAAGCAGAGCTACAATTCGGACATACTCTGCGGGTAGAAACAGACTCAGCCGCACAAACCTTGTGAAAGTGATGATCACATGGAGTTACTACGAATTCGTGGCCGTTACTCAATCTATCTTTGCAGATTAAGCAAATATCAATATTATCGGATAATTCGTTCAAATTTTCATTGCTACGGTAGACCGCCATTGTTGTCGTTTGGTATAGTAATTTATGTGCAAAAAATCGATATTCATAAAAACAGATCCTATTTTCCCTTCAACAAATGAAAATTATAGTCGTGTAAAAATAAATGAATTAATTGATAAGGATTAAAGAGAAAATTCTTGGATTCAAAGTGTTTTCATAAAGCCTACAGGAATATTCAATCAAATATCATTCACTCATTGGTTAATTCTAGATCTAACCCCAGATAATTAATTTCCAAACAAGACTACGATATCAAAATTGAACTTCAATGTTAATTATGTGTATACTATTATCACTAGAATATGTAATTCCAGATAAATAATCATAAAGTTTTAGTGGTCGTGGAACATACTCAGATCCTCCTAGTTCCTACTAAATTACTTTAAGGGTACAGTATTCCTAACCGTATACAAATCAGTTATAAAATTAAAAAACCGTTTGTATCATTAACTAACGTGCAGTTATTAAATCTGGTAGTTAAGCCACAGAACCGAAAGCTAACCAATTCCAAGGATTTACTTCGAACACGAGGTTAGATGTTTAGAAACCTTAAGTTATTTATTTAAATTTCAGATACGAAAGATGTAGTTCCCTAGATCAGAATCTTCGGGTCCCACGTTGTTGGGCGCCAATTTATGTAACGACACTTTGCTGGGAAGCTTGGACCGGACCTTGGTTCGGATGCGGGTAGCACGCCTTGCTATGCTCAAGCTCAGCTCGTCGGATTGGGGGAGTTCTTTGCACCGACCAAGTTCGCGCTGCCGTTCACAAATAAAAAAAAATGCGTGCTCTATATCACAATTGTGTAAAATTGCAAGAAATGTGGTACTTTAGGTTCCTGTATCCTCACGAAAACTCATTCCAACAATTTCCTCTCACTCAACCCTGTATCAAACTGAGAGATCAGGTGGATCATCCCTCCTCACGTATCCCTCCCTACCAAATGCACTCGGATACTTATACCAAGAACCCTCATTAAACCACGACTATCGTTTCATTTTCTCCAGGTCAATAGGATCATTTAAAAAAAAGCACTAATTAAACCTCTTTAACAAAATATTATTTATTAAAAAAAAAATCTGATTAGAGTTAATTATCGATTTCATTTATGATTGAATGAAATTGTAACAAATGTGCAAATAATTCAGTATCCTTAAGTTACCTATAATATGTAGCATGGTTTGTTTGTCTATTCGTGAAAACTAAATATTACATGTCAATTTACCTAACCGAAAAAGAAAACATATAACTTGCTGTGCACCAAAAAAAAATCTTACCGACTCGTAATTCACTTCGGCATATTATTATCAACAAAAAAAAATTAAACGGTACATACCTTTGACATCTCCGTCGGCAGGCCTGGCGATTGTGATGCATCCGTGGTGTGAAAATCCGCTATAACATTATTCCCCCTCTGTTCCCAATCACCCACACTAACATTTTTTTTTTTATGCACTTACAAATCGATTTCACGGAAAATAATTTATAAATGGACTTATGCAAACAACCTTGAATTTACATTATGATCGATTTAACGAAATGATTTTAATTAAATCTGATTAGGATGTTTCTTTTCCCGTTAGATTCTAATCACAATTTCTAATTCACAATTTAACTTTATATGTACTTTATCTTCTGTTTTTTTCTTTCTTTAGGTAGCTATATGATTTTACTGATATTAATTTTAACCAACGCTTAATATTTAATAAGTAATTTCCAACCAAAACACGTAATTCTTTTATCAACCGAATTATGCCGATAAGGAATGAAATTTGTCACCGCACACTTGACACGATGGTACGTAGGTCACTGAGGTGGCTTTTTGCCGTCCCCCACGAAGAGTAAACTGATGGCCTCGTGCTAAGCTGTTAGCGTGGTGGGTCGAGGATCTTGCTTTTTGTGTTTGTGAGTTGTGGGCAATATCAAAACTTCTTGCTGTTGATAGATCCGGCTGATCGTCTCTCTTTTCCCCATATGTAAAAATAATGCGGGTGGAGAATAGCGGATGCTGGATTGCCATGAGTGGTAATTGCAAAGAATTCCGCAAACACTTCGTCCCCTGTGAACCCTAATACTCATAAAATTACTGCAAAAGTGTTATTTTCTAAACATACCTTTCGGGGACAATTGTCTGTATTCGAGATGAATGCAAATTTGAGGACACCTTTTCCCGTCTTCAGAATAAATCTTGATGCAACTGAATGCTTATACAAATTAACACTTGTAATTAAAATATATTTTGAATTACAAATCAATTCGTAATTAAATTTGACTTGTTGCAGTTACTTGTCGCTTTATAGAGGAGTTGTTACTCTATCACTGATCAGGTTGAAAAGATCGCTGTTGTTTAATCATTCCCCAAGGAAACCTCGATAGACCATTTGGCGTCGGCTGATGGTCCCGTATTTCTCTATCACATAGCAACCTACATATGTACCAAGTACATAAAAAACATTGGATCTGAACTCGCCTTGCATGTACATGGTACGTACTGTTTCGTTCAAAAGTTTTCCCTAAGCTGGATATAAAATTGACGCTGAGCACTTTTGAGCGAAAACCATGAATGTGCTTTCCTTTTCCAAACTATCAAAGAAAATGGCCCATTACAAAGCAGGTAGTTGCTCATTCCCTTTGGAAAGTGCAAATAACCTGAGATACATCTATTGTTTTAGATCCTTTGCGTGGTAGGTACCCACCAATTTTCCACTTAGGTCTTCAAGTATGTAATACGATGATCCCAGTTTCTCCCTGACTCTAGCTTTGACAAATTTAGGGGCAAGCTTGGCGCAGAATCCTTTTTGCCAATTACTTTGTGCAAAGTTCCGTCTAAAAATCTCTTGGCCTACAATAAAGTTTACGAGTCTAGAACGCTTGTCATATCTGGTTTTGTTTGTCTCGTACGATTTCCGCATATTTTCCGCGGCCTTTCCCCTTACTAACAAAAGAGTCTCTTCAATCCCTATACGAGTATCGGTACCATTTACCAATCCGAGGTTCCTCAACAGCTGATAATCAGATCCATTTGTCACCATATTCTGGCCGAAGAGCATAAAGTAAGGAGTGGATCCTATAGACTGATGGACGGAGTTTCGGAGCCCGCAACTTATTCCGCTCAAATAGACGTCCCAATCTTTATGATCTGCTGCCACATAAGCCCTAAGAGCTGCTCCTACCGATCGGTTGACTCTCTCTGAAGGGTTTGATTGAGGAGAATACAATGCCGTACTAACATGAGTTACCCCATGTAAAGTTAGAAAGGCTTGAAACTCCGCGGACTTAAATTGGGTTCCGTTATCGGATACGATAGTCTCAGGAACTCCAAACATATGGAAAATTTCATGCTCGAGGTAACTACAGATTAATTTAGCTGTGAACTTTTTCAATGGTTTCAAAAAGTGAAACTTTGAGAAATGATCTAGTACAATTAGAACTCCTATGTTACCAGACTTTGAACGCGGAAAGGGACCGATGAGATCAATGCAAAGTCTCTGAAATGGTCTATTTGTTATTGTGTGTTCACCCATGTGTGGTCTAAGGACAATATTGGGACTTTTCGTGGACTTGCATGTTTCACAATTCCGTATATAATCCTTAATTTTTTTGACCATTTTTGGCTAGTAAAAGTATCTTCGAATTCTCTCCAGCGTTTTTCCTATACCTCCATGTGCTGAAGTCAGAATATCGTGGGCGTTGTGTACTATCTCTGGAGTTAATTTTGTCGGCACCCAGAGTTTCCACGAATCTTCCCGTTGTTCCCGGTCTTCATTGATATCGTTCTTTCGGTAGTAAACGTATCTATCGATGACTTTTAAATTTGGCAATCGAGATTGATTCTCACGAATAGTTTCTTTAATAAGTTCATATTCTGGAGAAGAGAAATGTTCTGAAGATAAATCAATAAGAAAACCTTGATTTGTCAGGGTTTGTATTTCATCGCAATGGACTCTGGAAAGAGTGTCTGGAACCACATTAACGGAGCCACGCCGGTGTTCGATTTTAAATACATAACCTTGTAATTTAAGTGCCCACCTTGCGAGTCTGCCATTGAGATCGGTTTGTTGCATTAACCATTTTAGGCTGGCGTGGTCCGTTACTATGGTAAATTCCTGCCCTTCTACATACGATCGGAACTTCTTTAGAGCCAACACGGCAGCGAGGCATTCCTGTTCCGTAACAGAGTAATTCCTTTGCGCCTTATTAAGTTTCTGAGACATATAGGCGATCGGAAGTTCAACCGCATCTTGGTTTAGCTAGGCCAACACAGCCCCGACTCCATTTTGACTAGCATCACATTGTATGATGAAAGGTTTCCCGAAATCGGGATTAGCCAGAAAAGGAGCTGATGTTAACTCTTTCTTGAGAGTGTCGAAAGAAGTTTGACCTGCAGGCGACCATGCAAAGCGCTTACCCTTCTTCAGCAGTTCAGTGAGGGGATGGGAAACGTCAGCAAAGTTTGAAATGAAACGGCGATACCACCCTGCCATTCCTAAAAATCTACGAAGTGGTATTGAAAAGTCAGTTATCGCTGCAACTTTGTCAGGGTCTGTCTTCAAAGTTCCGTTTCCTACTATATAACCCAAGTACTTTACTTCGGTAAGACAGAATTTGCTTTTGCGGATGTTGATGGTGAGACCCGCATGTCTAATAAGTTGAGCCACTTCCTGCAATAGAAATAGATGCGAATCGAAATCCTCCGAAATCAAAAGGAGGTCGTCCAGGTAAACAAATACTCTTTGCCGTAGATGGTTTGGAATAACCTTATCCATTAGCCGGCACATAGTTTGAGGAGCATTACATAGGCCAAAAGGCATTACCGCAAATTGGTAAAGAGGCCTATTCGGTACTGTAAATGCCGTTTTCTCGCGAGAGTTCATTTCGAACGGGATCTGCCAGAAGGCATCCTTTAGATCCAAACTAGAAATGAACTCCGCTTTTGGCAACCTGCTCAAAATTCCTCCTATGTGCGGTAACGGATAAGCATCCTTCACCGTAACGGAATTTAATTTCCTAGAATCCAGACAAAATCGAACTTTTCCTGGAGTCCTATGCAGCACCACAGGTGAACTCCAGGAACTGTTTGATTCCTCAATTACACCTAGTTCCAACATTCTGTCGACCTCTGCAAACATTAACTTTTCTACAGCAGGTGAAATGGGAAAATGCCGCTGCTTTATCGGCTTTGCATTTCCCACGTCAATAACGTGTTCCAGTAAACTAGTTTTTCCCAAACCTTCTTGTTCGAAGGAAGGAAATAGTTGTATGGTGGCTTCTAAACGTTTCATCTGATTTGGTAGCAATTTGTGTGCATTAGGATTTTCATTCTCCAACTCGGAAGTTTTTAGTTCACTAATAATTTTGGGAGCTAATTAAAAATCTCTCCAAAAATCGATTCCCAAGTATAAGTCTTGTGACAAACTAGGTATAATAAACAGTTCTATGGTTTTTGTTTTGTTTCTAAAAGTTACTTCCGTCGTTAGGCTTCCGAAAACTGACTGTGCGCTTCCATCAGCAGTATCTACCGAACCCTTAAATTTTTTAAATTTGACATCCGTTTTTAAAATTTCTTTAGCCGCTTTGGAACCAAGACAGCTAATAGTTGCCCCACTATCCAAAAGTCCACTCATGGTCCTCCCTAGTAACTGTACCTGTGCATATGGACGCAAGTCATTAGGCTTGGCAATTATCGCCGAAACGAGTTTTCTCTGGGTACTCCGCACTGCCCACCAAAAGTTACGTATACGCCTCGTGGACCGTTTTGGTTTAATGTTATCTTGTGCAAATATTCTTTTACGAATGGTATTATAATTTTGCAAACGAATATGGTATGGAATATGAGACTTTATTTGAGGACACCTTTTCCCGTCTTCAGAATAAATCTTGATGCAACTGAATGCTTATACAAATTAACACTTGTAATTAAAATATATTTTGAATTACAAATCAATTCGTAATTAAATTTGACTTGTTGCAGTTACTTGTCGCTTTATAGAGGAGTTGTTACTCTATTACTGATCAGGTTGAAAAGATCGCTGTTGTTTAATCATTCCCCAAGGAAACCTCGCTAGACCATTTGGCTACGGCTGATGGTCCCGTATTTCTCTATCACATAGCAACCTACATATGTACCAAGTAAATAAAAAAAACATTGGATCTGAACTCGCCTTGCATGTACATTGTACGTACTGTTTCGTTCAAAAGTTTTCCCTAAGCTGGATATAAAATTGACGCTGAGCACTTTTGAGCGAAAACCATGAATGTGCTTTCCTTTTCCAAACTATCAAAGAAAATGGCCCATTACAATTTTTTGGATCCTCTATTGCTCATTGGTTCGCAAGTATTCTACACGTCCCTCGACAACATTTATTCAAATGATGCGGATAGGGGAGTAGTGCTTATTTTGGACCGGTTTAAGATCAAACTATTCCTTGCTGGTACGTATACTAGCACATGGTTTGGACCTTTTTCAGTACCCCTACAATTTTCAAAATCTTCTTCTTTGAAACTTTTCACTATATTCAACTCGACCATTTTCAGTCCACCTTCTGGTGGTTTTAATAACTCCGATATTTTACTCTTATTGGTTTCTTCTTTGCTTATAAGTTTTGTATTCTGATCTGTATTTTGTTTCCGACTTTGAGCTCTTGGTGGCATATGTAAAGTTCCTTGAAATCTTCGGAAGTCATTTTTATTCGGCTCAGAACATCAGCGGTTTTTTTTTTTTTGGAAAAGGAATTCCAAATCCTAGAGCACTTAGACTCGGTAACGGTCCATTGTACTACCAGGCAGAATTACTCCTTTTGGTATAGAGGCATGTGAATGGGTGGCGTATGTTGTTGTTCCCCATCGGGATTGAACCTGCACCACACGGGTAACAAGCCAACACACTAACCTCTACACCGTCGCCACCCTTGAGCATCAGCGGTACTATTGTCTTTTCCTCGGGACTATTCCACATATAAGTTATATTCTTCTAGTAGTAGCCAAAATTTAGTCAATCTACTTCAGGGTTCTTTTAGTGAGAACAAGTACACGAGAGGTCTGTGGTCGGTTTGAATTTTGAAGCGTCTTACTCTAATTTTAATTTGGTGAGGGCAGAGATAGCCCTCATTTATTTGGCTTACTACAAGCTTAAACTAACATATATTGAACAATTTAAAACTAAAACTTAATAAATAAGAAGGCTTAAAACTAAAGCTTAAGGATTAGGGAAATGGTGAAGGAGATCGATTCTAAGGCGGGCAGGGTTATGGTTGAAATCAAAGACGGAAAGATTTGAGTTAACCTTCTGCAGCCTCCCGTATGCGTTGGTTCGTTGGAGCCATATGAGGTTCGATGGGTTGGAAGGTAAAAGAGACGACGGCAGCGTAAAGTACGAGGATTAGTGTTAAAGAAAATAGAGTTGTTAAGAGAGGCGCAGTCGACGGAGCCTGAGAGAAGGCGATAAATGAAAAGAATGTCCGCAGCGTCCCTACGATCCTCAAGGGAGTTCATGTTAATGAGATTTAGGCGATCTGGAGGCAGCATAAAACGATCATTCCAAGGCAATCCCCAAAGAGCAAATCGAAGGAAGCGACGTTGGATGTTCTCGATTCTGAGCACGTAAACTTGATGAAAAGGAGACCACGCTTGACTGGCGTACTCAAGGAGGGGGCGAACAAAAGTGGTGTAGAGTGATTTAGTCACGTAGGGTTTGCAGAATTTTTTAGACCAGCGAATTATTTCGTCAATATGTAAACGAAAATTTAACTCATTGTCCAGTGGCGGACTAAGCCCGTCAGAGGCCCCGCAGCTTTAAAAAAAATTTAGTTTTACAAGCTCTATATTCAGTTCACATTTGTATGTATAAATAAGTGTTTATGTTTATTTCGTTAAAATCTGGAAAGTGAAATTTAAATTCGAATTAAATTATTTAGGCTAAATAAACATACATAGGTACCTACAATATGGAATGGATATGGGTGAGGCAAATAAAATACGAATCGATCGACAAAAAAAAAATTGTGGGAAACGCATTATAGGTATGTCGTTATAATTCAAATATTCAAAAGTTTGAGGGCGATAGCATCGACCGTTTTTATCCGGTTCGGACATCAGATGCCTATTTTATTTTTGATTGAGATGAACATGTAATGAATTGTGGACGATGGTGAAGTTTAGGAAGCTGGAAAGTGTCTCGTATAAAATGGTTGGGAGATTGAATGCAATGCGCGGAGTAAGATAACGATCAAATGCGACTCGGAGTAAAATACGAGCTTCGACTAAAGAAGTAAGTACACGTAACACGATAATTGACAAAAGAAGAGAAAAAAAAGAAAGACTTCAACCAGGCTCGAACCAGCATTTATGTTTGTTAGTGAGATAATAAAAGATCGACGAATTTGACCATTGAGCCAAACTTTGTGTTGATGAAGAATGGCTTAAGTTGGGTCTGTTGGCGGCTCATATAGAAAGACAAAAAAAAAAAAAAGAAATTGTAAACAATAATCATGCTAGTATTTATTTCACACACGCTGACATATTTTTCAAATATGGACGATTTCCTGCGAGCTGGATGTCATAAAGTTTAATCACGAAAATTCTACCTTGATTACACCTATTTTCAAAAAAATTCCAATTTGAATATTAAGCCAAAACAATAATTTTTCTGATTAATAATAAAAGATTTCGCAAG
Source organism: Portevinia maculata (assembly GCA_949715645.1). NCBI lineage: Eukaryota > Metazoa > Arthropoda > Insecta > Diptera > Syrphidae > Portevinia > Portevinia maculata. The sequence continues at coordinate 144,976,703 of OX454527.1, read as the reverse complement.
AACGCGGAAGTAAACGATCGACCGTCATGCCATTCATATGAGCTTGTATTGGTGTGGTGGCGTTTGCAACTGCGGCCTATAAAAGGACGTGTCGCGCCAGAAGCGGGGATTTTTATTTTTTTTATTTGGAATTGTCATTGGAAAAAGAAGGTGGTCGGTTGGAGTGAGCGCTTAAAAGTTTATTTCTACTCGTGTGAACGTACGGCGAAGTGCCAAGTGCCGCGCATATAATACAACCAGAAACCCAAAAGAAAATGCAGGAAAAAGCTAGTTTTTGTGATTAATTCTCGCGATTTCCAAAAGGAAATTAAATAACGTAACGCAAAAGTTCTTTTCTTTACTTCAAAAAGTGGTACAATAAAACCTCACATGAAGGTACGATTTGCGTTCATCGCAACTAGAAGTGCAAATAAAATTACGCACAAGCCCATGAATCACAAAGCCACAATATAAAAAAAAAACAACGAGAAACAAAAAAATCACTACAGCGATACTGCACACACGCATAACCCCACTAGAACATCCGTTCAGTGCTCAAAGGAGCACCTTTACAGCCCACGCAACCACCAGCAAACCCAATATCAATCCGCGTGCATGGTGATATTACCAACGAAATACCAACAACGGCAACCAAACGCATCCCGAGCCGTACAATCCAACAGAAACTCGAGCCGAGTAAATAAAGAAAAAAAACGATCAGCAGATTCAACGAACCCCCTGTACCAGACAGCACGGAAAAATCGCTGCATCCAATTGTAAAATTCATCTAAATCCTCAGCCGCAATCAACAACCACCATATATTTCACTTTCGCAACAACAACTTTACGAACTCATCTTCCACGATCGTCCGCAATTCATTGCTATCACCTGTACACCATTCTCTACACATCGATATCATCAGCCTAATAGTAAATCCATACAAAAAGCTAAGTAGATTTGTTCTTTTTATATTTCATTAAATAGAGTATGTATTGTGAAAGTTCGTTCAAATTTCGTTTTTTCCTCCCTGATAGCAATTTTAATTAGGTAATCACACAAAGAAATATACAGAAAGTACAAACGTACATATTAATATCGAAAGGATGCTGTGCACACCATCTGGACGACGATAGCGATAACAACATTTAAAAATCGACAAAGATCGAAACCGGGGTAAGTGAGTTTTTATATTACCATTTTGAACGAACTCTATTAAAGTAGCTTGATTGTTTTGTAATGTTAGCGTAATTCATTATTAATATTTTGAGGAAATAAGTAAAAGTTATTGAGAGAGCCTAAGTTTCGTGAATTAATAATAAAGTAAATAATGATAAATTGATTTCCATATTGGAATTAAAAAAAAAAATTAACGTAACCATAGTTTTTGTGAGAACCTTTTTGTTGATAAAGATTTTGCCTACAACTATACTGTTGCATGTTTGCTTGAACTGTGTCATTAATTAGTCAACTACGCCATCTAGTAGAAAGTGGCCATATTACCGATTTTGGCAGCATTGGAGTAGCAGTTTGAGTAGCTGTGGTATAACTTGGTATGTTGTTCTCGAACCTTCTGAACTTAACGAACCTTCTCAACGAATCTGGAAATTTCGAGAGGTGTCACTAGGAGATATAAATAGATGTCGCAGGAGCACCCAAGACATTCGAGTTGTGAACCGCGATAAAGAAGGGCGATAGATGACAGTAGTGAAAAGTATAGAGAATATTGAATAAGAGAAGTGATTGTTTATTTAAAGTGATTAATTGTGAAAGTGAATTGTTGAATTAAATAAGTGAATTATTAGAATAATAATCAAGAAGTAAAAGACATTGAAAGAGAACTAATAAAGATTAATTAAATAGAATTACGTTTTATCTTTTCGAATCCTAGCCTGGATGTAACATTGGTGTCAGAAGTGGGATAAAACGTATTCAGTGTGAAATTAAAGTGAAGTGAATTTGATTAAATAGAAAAAATAGGAAAAAAAATGGGCCGCACATTAAAATTACTACAGCTCAGTATACCGCAGTTAAAAGCTGAATTGGAAAAGCGGAATCTCTCCACAGCTGGAGGAAAAAGTGATCTTGTGCTTCGACTGCAGGAATCTGTTGAAAACGAAGGAGAAAACCCCAAGTCCGTTTTGTTCGACGTAGCAGAAGAACAAGTAAGTACAAGCGTTGATATGACTGCTATGATGGAATTACTTCTGGCCAAGTTAGATGAACAGAAGAATTCTATGGACTCTCAGTTCAATGAACAGAAGAATTCTATGGGCTCTCAGTTCAAGGAACAAAAGAATTCTCTAGATTCCAAATTGCAATCAATGGACTCTAAATTTGATGAACAGAAGAATTCTCTAGATTCCAAATTGCAATCAATGGACTCTAAATTTGATGAACAGAAGAATTCTCTAGATTCCAAATTGGAAGAACAAAAGAATTCCATAGTTGCCGCCCAAAAGAGCGCTGTGGAAGATTTTAAAAATGTTCTTGAAGGAAAACTCGAAGAAATTGACCAAAAGTTCGAGAAGGTTGAAACCAAATTCGACGAAATCCATCAGACGTTTTGCAATCATGAAACAAACTTCGAGAGCTTGGCTATAGAGCTCGAGAAAGTGAAGAAGCAGAAGGCTCGAGAAAATTCTGCGGACTGCCCGAGAAGGAAAGAGATGCAGCCTCCTGTTTTCGACGGTCAAACTTCATGGCCAATTTATAAGAAACAGTTTGAAGCAGCTGCAATGGCGAACAGCTGGGACAACGAGGAAAAGTCGATTGCGCTAACGCTTGCACTAAGAGGTACAGCTGCGGAGTTACTCCAAACCGTCTCAGAAGAGAAGCAACACGACTACGACGCCCTGGTCAAGGCTATAGAGATGCGCTTCGGTGATGAGCATATGCAGCAAGTGTACAGGGTCCAGCTACGCAGTAGAGTCCAGAAGCGGGGGGAAACACTTCAACAGCTGCAAGCAGATATCGAACGTCTGGCACATTTGTCATATCCTAATGCTGGTGAGGTTCTCATCAATGAAATGGCTGTGGAGGCGTTTATCCAAGCCATTGAAGATAGACAACTGCAAATGGCCGTAAAAATGGCTGGAAAGAGAACTCTCGCTGAGGCCCTAGCATTTGCCTTGACAATGCAAGCTGCTGATCAGGCATCGCATGTGTTCCACCGCGTAAGGGAAATGACAGCCGTTGAATGTTCATGTCAAAGAGCAGACATCGTAGACCGGAGCAGAGATAACAGAGGTCAAATGCGCTGCTGGAACTGCAACAAAATAGGGCACCTACAGAGACAGTGCAGAGCTCCACCCAGACAAGGCAGTTGTCCACATTGCGGGCCTAGGAGGCGCAACGAAGAAGCATCTGGCAGATATAGCTTCGCAGAACCAGCAATCGGGAAACGTGTAAGGGGCAGTTTCTCGGAGCAGAAGTGGGTTTCCGGAATCGACGACTCCAGGACCACAATTCAAGTCTCCCAAACCAAACAAGGAAACCAGAGTTTAACAGTGGAAGCCTATATCGGTCAAAATAAGTGTGTGGCAGCCATCGACACCGGTGCCACCGCTTCCATTATAAGGAGGGATATCGTCCGTCAGTCTTGGTTGCACAACACCAGCAGTTACTGTCTGAAAACAGCAACAGGAGCGACAGCGAAAGTGTACGGAGATATCATGCTAACAATAAATTTGGCAGGATTAGCATTCTCCCACGCTTTCTTAGTAGCTGATATATGTGACGAATGCATCATTGGAATCGATTTCATGAAGGCGAATGATGTCGTATTGGACTTTGGTATGCAAGTACTCAAGTATCGAAACGTAGAGATTCCGATGGTGTACGGGAAAGAGAACGCCGCATCCCTGAGGACAGTCAATAGTGAGGACGAGGTCCTACCACCTTCTTCAGAGACAATAATTCGGACAAAGCTGGATGGTGATCCTATGAGCCACCGATTCTCTCTAGTTGAGCCAAAAGACAACCACTACCGAAACTGCGTGGTTGGAAAAGTGCTTGTCGAGCAGAAGAACAATATTGTTCCCGTACGAGTTCTTAATGCTGAACACAAAAGCGTCAAATTGAAGCAAGGTGAGGTGGTTGGAAAGTGTGTACCGGGTACTGAAGTCCACCGAAATATTCATCCGATATCCAGCGACCGCATGAAGACGAGGTACGACACAAAAGCAACCACCACAGGATTCCAGGAAGGAGATCTGGTATGGCTATACAACCCTCATCGCCGAAAAGGTATGTCACCTAAACTACAGCAGGATTGGGAAGGACCCTATAAGATAGTGAAGCGCATCAACGATGTTGTCTACCGGATCCAGCGAGGAAGAGGCAAGCTAAAAGTTGTCCATGTGGATCGTCTCCATCGCTACCATGGGGAAAATATTGACGTGCTTGTTCGGGACGAACAAGTTTAAGAGGGGGATATTGTTGCATGTTTGCTTGAACTGTGTCATTAATTAGTCAACTACGCCATCTAGTAGAAAGTGGCCATATTACCGATTTTGGCAGCATTGGAGTAGCAGTTTGAGTAGCTGTGGTATAACTTGGTATGTTGTTCTCGAACCTTCTGAACTTAACGAACCTTCTCAACGAATCTGGAAATTTCGAGAGGTGTCACTAGGAAATATAAATAGATGTCGCAGGAGCACCCAAGACATTCGAGTTGTGAACCGCGATAAAGAAGGGCGATAGATGACAGTAGTGAAAAGTATAGAGAATATTGAATAAGAGAAGTGATTGTTTATTTAAAGTGATTAATTGTGAAAGTGAATTGTTGAATTAAATAAGTGAATTATTAGAATAATAATCAAGAAGTAAAAGACATTGAAAGAGAACTAATAAAGATTAATTAAATAGAATTACGTTTTATCTTTTCGAATCCTAGCCTGGATGTAACAATACTTTAAATAATGATAACAAAAATTATATAATTTATGGCCTATTGTGATCTATCGTGTTGCCGCTTATAAATATATATAGATACATAAAAAAACAAAAGAAAACTCGATCGCAAATATATAAACTTTTAAATAACCTTTTTGCCAACAATGAAAATTAGGACAATAGTGATGATTGATTTATATACATAAGGTGATACTGTATGAATTTTTGCAATTAATATTTATACCCCAACCTTTCAATTATCTACATTTTTAGTATATTAGGTTGCATACTTTTGGGTTTTATTACATTTTTTTTTGAAAGTAGCTTTAAGTAAAGATTTATTTCGGTACATACTCGTACATACCTAGATTACATACCTATTTATTAAGAGAGATTTAATAAACGTTTGGATTTATTGGAATTCGTGTTAAAGAAACACTTTCGTATTTTGATTTTAAGGTTCATTTCCGCTCAAGATGTTTTGTTGTGGGTTGTTCCAAAGCGGACATAATTAATTTTGTTATGGGTTGTTAAGTTTTTAGAAGGAGGATGTGTGAGACCAGCGGACAGATATACCAAGAAAAAGCTGACGATAAGGGCGGAATGACGTCATCGACTACTGAAATTAGAACTACAGTGTGATCGACAAGGTTGATGGCAGTATGGTCAGTTAAGCTCTAGGTTCAGTTTCTGGATTCGAGTGATATCATTTTAGGGGCTGTCGCAATAGAGCGGCGTGGCAGCCATGGTTGCTAAGTTTACATTTAGCTAGGGGTGGGCAAGCTCATCGAGAGAGATTCCACCTAACTCTCCTCCTCATTACCGCTATGGATACAATTACTGGGTTGTTAATCAGGCAAAACTCGAGCCTCGCAACTATTTCGGATGAGTTTATTGGTTACGGTTGCGGTTGTAGCATATCTTTCATTTCGCAAATTTCAGGCATATAAAACTAATGTGACCCCAGTCCAGGACTTGCGACAAGATCCCATACCCAACGATGAGCTACCGGGTGGAAGATTATGCCTGAGTCGCAAGAGGCCTGGACACCCCTCCCTCTAGTCTGCCCGGACTGGCCCAAAGGTCCTGTGAGTTTAGGTCATATGGGTGGAGGAAGTGTTAGTGGGAGGGTCGCGCTCGGACACGCGCTTAATTGGGAAATTCTTGACCATCAGCGGTCTAGGTCTTTGCCAGCATGAGTGATAGTGCCGGGAGAGATCTAGTCGCTTCCCAGTGGACTATTAGTTAGTCATCAATTCTCCCCTGATGGCAGTGTTCGGGGTTAGTTCGTTACAGGTGGCGCCCAACGTGGGGCCCGAAGTTTTACCATTATGATTAACACTCAGTTAACAATCTGTTAAATTTGTGACGGTACTTACAATACGTAAGTTCTTTCTTCACTAATAATAATAATTTCGGCAGTTGAGTTTCTAACGTGTCCGATAAGTGAGTTGAAAACTGTTCCTCACGGTCATTAGTTGCAGAGTTGGAAACCGAATCTCGAGTAATTTACAAACCAATATCTTTTGTTGTTCGTTTTCTTTTAGTGGCATGTCCGGTAGAAGGGTTGAAATTTTACCTCATCTACGTCCGATGCATACGCCTAAAAGTTCACGGAGGTTGCTTATATTTTAGTTCAAGTAACTCGTGTCCGGTGAATAGATGGAAGCTATTCTCCATTCACTTTCGTTGCATGGGTTCTTGACGTAAGTTCGTGCATCTGGTTATAAATAGTTTGAGTGGTTATGTTAAGTCCGGTAAGTGGGTTGAACTAAGTCCCCACTTACGTCTGTTGCTTCATGAGTCTCTTACTATGTTAAAACATAACGCAGATGTAATAGCAACATAAATAAAGTTCTAAGCTTCATCGTACTGAACATTGGAAGTAATGTATATGCAGAGATTTTTTTTTTTTAATTTATAGCGGTTTTCTGAGATTTTACTTTTATATCCTCGAGTATCCTGTCCTTAGTCTGTTCTTACACATCCTCCACACATAATGATATATTAGTTTTCTTAATTTTGATTAGTTTAACATAACAATTTTTGCAGTCGTTAGTGAGATTCTTTGATACTCGTAGTTTTTTTTGGTATTTTAAGCGTAGGTTATCCTATTATCTATATATTTACACATATTTTTCTTTAAATCATTAGTTTAAGTAGTATCTTAAGTTTTCCTTAAAATTATTAGTTTTTTTGATATACTGGTCGTCATGTCTGAACCAGGCTCAAGTCAGCCAAGTACTTTACCAGGAAGATATCCTATTCGTAGTAGAAAGCGTAACGTTAATAGTGAAGTAGAAGAGAGAGCAAAACAACAAGTCAATATGTTAGAAGGCTTGGGAAAGGTAACTGTCCAAGATATCAGTCCAGGAGAATCACCTCCACCTCCGTTGGTACAGCCGGCTAACAACACTAGCCAACGTACTCCGGAAAGATTGGATGTTGGTAGCGAAAGTGTTCAATTCGAACAGTATGTTCAAGATGTGGTATCCGCTACTGTGGGTATCAATCGTACGGACGAACTCCGTTTTATACGGGAAGAGTTAGAACGGAACAGAATAGTCCTTCAACAAGAAGTTACAACCCTAGTGAGAGCAGCCTTAGGGGATAGCACACCCACACTTCCACCGGTTGTGGCCCATAACAATCGGGATGAAGAACATATACCCTCTTCGATTAATCCCCAAAGTCATTATGACGTAAACAAACGTCCAGCATTTGTTTCCAGACCTGTTTTCAGACCACCGGTACCACAGCCAAATATACCTGCTGCACATAATCCAGTCGTCTATCCAGTGCATATGGCCCAAAGTAGCAATGTTGACAATTTCTTGAGGAAATTTAGTAATATGAACGTTAGTGATCCTACTCAACGTCCTGAAACAACGCATGCAGCATCACCTTCGTATTCGTTCGACCGATCCCACAATTACCATAAGTGGGGTATCAAATTCGACAACAGCAAAATGTCAGTCGACGACTTCCTATTTCGCCTAGGAAGACTCAAGGAAGCGAATAATGTAACATGGATTGATGTTGTCAATAACTTTCATCATTTTGTTTCTGGTCAAGTCGAAACGTGGTTCTGGATGTACCTGAAAAGTAATCCATCAGTTAACTGGTTCACTCTTCGTCTTGCCCTCATAGAGCAATATCGAAGCCTGGAGTCGGACTTCGAGCTTTCTCGAAGAATGTCCGATAGACGTCAAGGTGCGTACGAGCCATTCGACCAATTCTTTGGAGACCTATTACAGCTGAATTCGAAACTGCGTGTCCCCAAATCGAATAGGGAGCTCATTGAAATTATTAAACAGAATGTCAAACGGAAAGTGGGTGAACATCTTATTACTTTCAATACCCACAGTATTCCCGAAATGGTCCATGTATGTCGCACCATTGAAAAGTTCATAAATGAAAACGATATACAAAGGCCAAGATTTAAGCAAGCCCCTTCTTCTCGTCGAAATGTCAGCGAACTTTCGGATTCAATTGATGTAGGTCATTGTCCTTCGCAGTCTCAAGTTGAATTTGTAGTACTGTTTCACTATACGACGCGGATTAAATAACGACACGTCCGTTTTGTTTTAATGCGATCATGAAACTGACGCTCTCTTTATTATTATTCTTAATCTTACATGTATGACTAGATGTGTATATATAAACATAATATATAATATAAGTACATGAATATAAATATGGTTTGACAGTGTGAGTTACATGCTTAACTCTTACAATAATAAATATGGTTTGACAGTGTGAGTTACATGCTTAACTCTTACAATAATTACTACAACTCGGCCATCCTGACCATTAAGATCACCTGATCTTGCAAATTTACAATCAATCATTCGCTTTACTCGTGTTCAACCATGGTTTCATATTGCCGACCATTTGCCTTTCTGATTCACTCCAAACAACATTACACTAGGATGTTCTTTTATAGTCCTACCCACTGTGTTATTGCGTGTATGTTCGACTACCTCTAAGACGTGGTCCCAAAATACCCCTTCTTCTGGTTTGACTAATTTGGCTATCATTGGTCCTAAACTCCTGTTCACTCTCTCTACTTGTCCGTTTGCTTGGGGTGAACCTGTCGCAATCTTTACGTGTTGAACACCTTCTTTGGACAAAAAGTCCTTGAACTCTGCAGAGGTAAAACAACTACCCCTATCTGAAATAATATACTTCGGTCTACTATACGCTCTAAAATAGTCCGTTAACGCTCGATTTACTTCCTTTGTATTTGTAGTTTTAGTCGGGTAGAGTCTCACGAATTTTGTAAAAGCATCTATTACCACTAGTATATACTTTTTAGCCGTCCTTGAATTGTCTATTGGACCGTAATGATCTACATGTACTACCACGAACGGTTTTTCTTCTTTGGGTATGTTGTGAATGAAACCCTCTTCACGGCCCTGTTTAGCCGAAAAAGCAATACACTTCAAACAGTTTTTTATGTGCGATCCTATCTTCTCTCTCATTTTGGGAAACCAGTAACTTTTTGACACTAATTCTAACACCTTATCTGTTCCTACATGACCTACTTCGTCATGATATTTATACAAAACGTGACTTTCCATCTCTGTTGGTACACAAAACACGACACTGCCATCATTTTTCTTTCTATATACCACTCCGTTTCTCATCTCGTATAAATTATGGTTCGATCGTTCTAACAACTCTTTGATCTTAACTATATTTCCGTCTCTTCCTTGGCATACTATCAGGTTTTCCTCGAAAGTATTCGTTTCGATCGTCAGAATATTTGTCGATCTACTTAACGCGTCGACGTGTTGCATGCGAGTACCTGCCCTGTGTGCTAGAGTGTAATCAAAATTTTGTAGCTCTAACGCCCATCTGGCAATTCTAGGGTTCAGTTCTATCTTGTTTAGCGTTAGGGTCAACGAATTACAATCAGTTACGATCTTGAACTGTTTACCTTGTAAATATACCCTAAAACGTTTTAAAGCACTTATTATTGCCAGCGCCTCTAAATCAAAACTATGCAATTTTGCTTCGTAATCTGTCAAATTTTCTTTAAGTTCATCAGAAAATCCCTCAATCGCGTATTCAATTCAATCCATTCTTCTTCGTCCATTTTCAATCCAGTCGCCAGTCTGACTTTGTCGTAGAAATATTCACTGAAAGTTTCGCTCACTTTCCACTTTCGGTTTTCGAATCTTTTTCTCATCTCCATCTTGTTTTGTTTTGTACCAAAAACTTCTTTCAACTCCTCTGTCAGGTTATCTATGTCGTCGTTTAAAAATTTAGTTTGTGCGTACAACCATTCTTGGGCCTTGCCTCTCAATTTACTTACGAAAAGTGCGTGTAATTTTTTTTTCTCCACACCGTACACTTCTTCGACATTCCTTAGCTGTGCCAGCCACACATCAACACTTGTCGTTCCGCTAAATTCCGGCAACATCTCCTTCCACAATCCAATTTGTTGCGCCACGTTAAACTCCCCTGTCGTCCAGTCCGATCGTTTTGCACCACCTTCTGCTTTAGCTTCTGCTCTATCGTTTGCTTTTGCGATCCGTTGCAACAGTTCATTTTCTCTCATTATGACGTTTTTTTTTTTCAGCTGCAGTGTCTAGCGGCTGTTTTTCGATCACTTCTCGTAGTCGTCCGTTACTCGGATGTTCTCCTCGCACATCTGCTGCTATGAATTCGATTGAATTCAATACTGTCTTTTATTGCGAAGAGAATAAAAAAAAAAAATTTTCGCGGTGACTGAACAAGCGGCGACAAAAAAATTTCGCGGTGACTGAACAAGCGGCGACACAACCAACTTTGTGGTAAACACACAATCTGTAATACCAATTTTATTTTGCACTCAATTTCACTTGTGGCAAGGTATTATTTTATTTGTTTTTTTTTTTTTTTTATGATCCCACTTCTGAGAATTTGTAGTACTGTTTCACTATACGACGCGGATTAAATAACGACACGTCCGTTTTGTTTTAATGCGATCATGAAACTGACGCTCTCTTTATTATTATTCTTAATCTTACATGTATGACTAGATGTGTATATATAAACATAATATATAATATAAGTACATGAATATAAATATGGTTTGACAGTGTGAGTTACATGCTTAACTCTTACAATAATAAATATGGTTTGACAGTGTGAGTTACATGCTTAACTCTTACAATAATTACTACAAAGCTGTTAATTTTCGACAAAGAACGACTAGCTCCCTGAGGTGCTGGAACTGCAAGGAGCAGGGACACACCTTCTTTGATTGTCCTACCCCACAGCGAGCACTATTTTGCTTTAAATGTGGCCGCGAGAATACAACAACGCCCCATTGTCCTAATTGCTCGGGAAACGCCCCGCAGAGCAATCCTCCGACCGCGGAGAATTGTTCAATGAGCCCTGGCCCGGCGAATCAGTAAACATAGTAAACAAGTCCCAAAACATCACTATATTAAAACGTCCTAAAGAGTTTTCTACTCCGGATAACGTGGTAAAGGATTCACAAGAGAAAGACGCTAGTATTCCAAGAAAGTCATTTCATCAGCGAGTTAAGGAGTACTATCAAGCGAAGATCAGAATTTGCAATGGTCCAGTTGTGCCTTTGAAAATACAACAGCTAAGAAAACGTTTCGAGGGAAAAAGAAAGTTGTATCAAGCAATTGCTGCGACTACCCTACAATCCTCACTGGACGATCCCCGCCCATACGCTAACGTCAATATTTTCGGGAGGGCATGGCTGGGACTGTTAGATAGTGGAGCTTGTATTAGTTATCTAGGTGCCGGTGGTACAGAATTCCTTAACAAAAATAACATCCCCTTCAAAACCTTTTCATCTAAGGTCACTACAGCTGATGGTACGGAACACAACATTGTCGGGGTAATCAAGGCCAAAATTAACTATAAAAAGCAAGACCAAGAAATTAATCTATATGTCGTTCCTTCACTGACCCAAGAATTGTATCTTGGGATTGATTTTTGGAAGAAGTTCCATATAGCTCCCAGTCTCGTTGCCGAAATATCTGGTGAAGCTCGTAACTTAGAAAGTATTTCCATAGGACGACAGATATCGGGCGAAGTAGCAACGTGTAACAACGTACTTTCATTAGCCCATGAGTTGACAGACAAGGAGTCCAGGGAATTAGATAATGCAGTCAGTCTGTTTCCTTCCTTTGCCAGCGTTGGTTTGGGAAAGACACAGCTGGAGGAGCACACCATTGATACCGGGGATGCAGAGCCAATAAAACAGCGTCATTATCCCGTATCTCCGGCGGTGCAAACTCTTCTTTATGCGGAACTGGACCGTATGCTTGCGTTGAACGTGATCGAGGAAAGTTCAAGTTCATGGAGTTCCCCAGTTGTTCTGGTAAGAAAAGCTGAGAAGAACCGTATGTGCTTGGATGTCCGAAAACTTAACCAGGTCACCAAGAAGGATGCATACCCACTACCGCATATAGAGGGGCTGCTAGGACGCCTTTCAGATACATTCTTCATTTCAAGTGTGGATCTGAAAGACGCCTTTTGGCAGATACCGCTGGAGCAAAGGTCGAGGGAGAAGACGGCTTTTACCGTCCCCGGTAGACCGTTGTATCAGTTTAAGGTGATGCCGTTTGGCCTCTGCAACGCACCTCAGCGCCTTTGCAGACTGATGGACAAGGTCATCATGAATTGAGGCAACAAATTTTTGTCTACCTGGATGACTTGCTGATTTTCTCGCGGACTTTTGAAGAACACATTAAACTTCTCAATCTTGTTGCTTCCAAAATTAAGGCGGCAGGATTAACCATCAATGTGAAAAAATCGAAATTTTGTTATAGGGAACTCAAGTATCTGGGATACATAGTAGGTAATGGTACGTTGAAAGTAGATCCCGGGAAGGTGGCCGCCATTAAAGATTTTCCAATACCTAGCAGCGCACGACAAGTCAGACGTTTCTTAGGAATGGCGGGCTGGTATCGGAGGTTTGTTCCGAATTTTTCATCTCTTGCGTCGTATCTCTCCGATACCTTGAGGAAGGGCAGTAAGTTCAAATTTTGTGAGAAGGCGGTGGAATCGTTTAACTCGATTAAAGATATTTTGACGTGTGCACCAGTCCTAGTCAATCCGAATTTCGACAAGCAATTCATAATACTTTGTGTTGCCTCGGCAACTGGTATTGGAGCAGTATTATGTCAGAAAGATGAATCGGGGGTAGAACGGCCAATATTTTATTACTCTCATAAATTGAACGATGCCCAAAGGAATTACTCGGTTACCGAGAGAGAATGCCTGGCTGCTGTCATGGGTATTTCCAAATTTAGACCATATATCGAAGGCTACCAATTTAAAGTTATTACGGATCACGCAAGCTTAAAGTGGCTAATGAGCTTGAAAGATCTTAAGGGAAGGTTAGCGCGTTGGAGCCTAGAGTTACAGGGATATACGTTCGAAATCGAGCACCGGAAAGGTAGCTTGAATGTTGTGCCAGACGCTTTATCACGCGCCTTTGAAGTTGATGCAATACAATCCGGTGTTTCGAGATCGAAGGAATCCACAGACATCTTGCACATTGACCTTGCAGATCCTGCGTTTCGGTCCAAAGAATATAGCCAGTTGATAGAAAATATCGAACGGAATAAAGACCAGCTTCCAGATCTTCGTATTTCAGATGGTTATATCTATAAGAAGGTAAAACCTAGTTCTGGTAATCCGCTGCACGAGGATTTGACCTGGAAACTGTGGGTGCCTCAAGCGCTAACAGATAACCTGATTTTCCTGGCTCATTGTCCACCTATGGCCTCACACGGTGGCATAGCAAAAACCCTATACAGACTGAGAAAACAATTTTATTGGCCAAACATGAGTTCGCAAGTGAAACAGTACTTAGTAAAATGTGAGGTGTGCAAAACCACCAAAGCACCCAACAACATATTACGAGCACCAATGGGTAAAGCCTTCACGGTAGATAGACCCTTTCAGCATATTTACGTTGACTTTTTGGGACCCTATCCACGCTCCAAATCAGGTAATTCAATCATAAGTAGCCCTAGACCAACTCACGAAATTTGTATTTATTAAACCACTTCGGAAAGCCACTGCCGAATCAGCACTGAAATTTCTTCGCGATGACGTATTTCTAAAATTCGGAGTACCCGAAAATATTCTGACTGACAACGGCAAACAGTTCCTAAGCAAGGAGTTTCAAAACCTTATGAAGTCGTTTGGAATAAATCATGTAAGAACGGCAATATACTCTCCGCAAGCTAACGCAAGCGAGCGCGTAAATCGCTCAATATTTTCAGCGATTCGATCTTACATTGATGCAGATCAATCCAAGTGGGACTCAAACCTGCCACAAATAGCCTGCGCTCTCATAACCCCAGTCCATTCGGCCACGGGAATGTCGCCATATGAAGCTGTTTTCGGGCAACGAATGATTGAGCATGCGAGCGATTACAAACTGTTGAGGGCCTTAGGCGGCTTAAATAACTCCGAGCTCGATCTGTTGCCAAAAGCAGCAAAAATGAATATTTTACACACCTACATCAAGAATTCTCTCGAGAAAGCCCATAATACATATGAGAGAGTGTATAATACACGCAGCGCAATGATAAAATACAAGAAAGGTGACGTAGTATACCGGCGCAACTTTGTCTTGATGCCTCGAAAGCGAGAAATTCGAAGCTTTGCCCAAAGTTCAATAAAGCTAAAATCAGCAAAGTTATCGGGAACAATCTTTACGAGTTAGTTGATGGATCCGGCAAAAGCCTAGGCATAACCCATACAAAAGATATCCGCCGCTAAGCTATAATCTATTAAGGTAATATTCTTATCATATGCAATTACATAGACGTATCTTAAGGATTACGTATTTATATTTTCATTTTCATTCCTAATCGTAATTATCCGAGCTCAGTCTGAGCATGAGACTCTGATCGTATTCTCAGGTGTCAGTCGTTCCGCAGCTCTCATCGATATAGGTCGGCTAGTTAGTGTTCAGCGGGAAAAAAAGAAAAGTGTATCGATTATAAAAGCGATTTAGCCAAGTGTTTTTAAGTCCAAAGTTGGCTTAGTAAGCTAGGCGTCCGACTTTTTTTTTCAGTCGTTCCGCAACTCTTATCGAGATAGGGCGGCTAGTTAGTGTTCAGCGGAAAAAAAAGGAAAGTGTAACCGTGATAAGTAGCGATTTAGTGAACAGATTTTTATTCCAAAGTTGGCTTAGTAAGCTAAGCGTCCGACTCTGACGTCGGAGACTCGGGTTCGATTCTCGGCCAAAGTCTTTAATTTTTATTTATTTTTTCTCGGAAATAAAGTGATAAAGTCAAAAAGACAAACAAAAAATAAAACAAAGTGCCGCGCATATCAGGCGATGGACCCCGAAAAATCGGAGGTCCCGCTTACGGGTGTGGGTGTGCCGTTGCGACGTGTGGTGCGAACACGTGAGCCGGCAAAAAAAACAGCAGCAACAACAGCAGTAACAAAAGCAGCAATAGCAGCAACAACAGCATCAGCAACAACACCAGCCACAAAAACAGCCTCAGTTTGTATGACAAGGGCAGCTTTAAGTGGCACAAAAAATAAATCAAGTCCAGGCGTAACAACAGCGGGTTTCGCGTTGCCCAGGCGGGTGTCCTCACCACCAGCAACAACAACATCAACAACAACTACAACTCCAATAGCAGCACCTAAAATTGTAGCTGGAAATGCAGCTACAGTAGCAGCTCTCGCTACAACGCCAGCAGAAGCTGTAAGCGAGGAGTATAGGACGGTGGAAAAACGGCGACGAAAGTTGAAACCGAAGCCGAATCTTTCAGCCAAGAGAAGGTTAAACTTGGCAGGCGATAGTGTGGCATCATCGGTGGCTGCAACGGATGATGACGGAGCAAACTCCAGCTCTTATGAGTATGACGGGGGAGTGGACCGGTACGTCGGGGAGGGAAACTCCTTCAAGGACTTACCGGTCGATGACGAGGAAGTCGTTCAAATGGACGAAGAAAAAGAGGACGATGAAGAGGCGCAGCTGGACAAGCTTATAAAAGAGCTACTGGAGAAGCGCGACCAGTTGCGCAGAAAGAAGCTGCAGCAACAGCAACAACAAGCTGTGCTCAAGCAGCAAGTTCAGCAACAACTTCAGGAGAAGCAACAACAACGACAACGACAACATCGGCAACAACAACACCAACAACAACAACAGCAACAACAACAAGAACAATCAAAGCAGCAACAGCAGCAACAAAAGACACAACCTAAGGTAAAAATTCCACCAATAAATGTGAGTAATTTTGAAATAGTAGATAGCATTAGGTTATGTAAACTTATCACGAAAAATTTCCATGTTAAAAGGCTTTCAGCCAACAAACACATAATTTTATGTGAACAAATAGAGGAGTACCATAGGGTTCGTGCCGCCTTGGGAGAGGTTAAGACCGAGTACTTTACGTACACCCCAAGGGAGCAAAAACTTAAAACCGTTGTGTTGAAGGGAATTGATCCCTCAATAAAAACGGAGGAGCTAGAAAAAGAGCTCAAACTTTTTGAAAGCGACGACCTCAAGTTCGTGGGGGTCAAGCCGTTTTATTCGGCTGTGGCAAGAGGTGGTAACCGTTACTTACCATTCTTCTTAGTGCAGCTTACTCCCGACAGCAAAATTGACAGGCTGCGAAATATCCGCTTCCTGTACTACCACGCTGTAAGATGGGAGAAAATAAAAAGGTCGGATCGCATACTTCAATGTATGCGGTGCCAAAGGTTCGGGCACGCCGCAGCTAACTGCAACATGCAGTTCAGATGCGTGAAGTGCGATATGGACCACAAACATGGTGAATGTCCTCTGGGTAAGGATAGAGTTGAAGACCGGAGTGTCCTCTCTTGTGTGCTCTGCAGGAACTCTGGGCATCCCGCCAACTTCAGGGGTTGCCCAAAGTACCAGGAGTTGAAAAAAAGAGTCCAGGCCCGCAAACAGCAATCTGAAGATGATAGGCGTCAGAAGAGTCGTTCGTTCTCTAATTTTGTGGCACCCAACGTGTCCTTTGCCCAAATGGCAGCTGGACCGGGTCAAGCCCAAATAACATTAAATCAACCAAAGGTAGCCCAAAAGGCACCAGAAGTGGATCTGGACTTGAAATCGATCCTTCTGTCTCTGCACGGAAAGATCGATAAGTTCCAGAAACAATTAAATGAACAAGCGGCCCGAATTGACTTTATCTATTCGGAGTTGTTTGTAGGGTCTGGTGTGCCATAAATCAAATGGCTACGCTGGATGAGGGAAACTTAAAGATCCTTGCTGTGAATGTTAATTCACTAGTCAGGATCGAGAAAAGAACGTCACTTGCCAATTTGTTAAAAACCGAAAACCCGGATGTGCTTTTGGTTAGCGAAACTAAGCTAAATCAGAAGCACAAATTGGGATACAAAAATTATCATGTAGTAAGAAGAGACCGGCCTCTCTCCACTCAAGGAGGTGGGGTTGGAATCTTAATTCGAAAAGGCCTGCGCCATAGGGTTATATATAGCGGGGACGTGCGTAGGTTCCAGTTGTTGGAAGCATGCATCATATGCATTCCTCTCCATAGCCGGAGGAGAGTGTATGTGGTGTCGCTTTACGCACCTGCAGCACCTCCACCCAACCAATTTATGACAGAGCTCGAGACACTTTTTCGTAGTCTGCAGCTGAACTCGGAGGAGAATTATTACTTCTTGGCCGGAGATATTAATGCCAAACATGCGGCATGGGGAAATGTTACTACAAATCCCAGGGGCAACCAGTTTCACGACTGGTGGCGCCTCAATATGATTGAGTACAAACTCGAGTTGTACGCGACGGATATCCCTTCCTTCCCAAGAAGCGGTGCTTTCCTGGACTTGGCCTTAACGGACGCAAGACTTCAACTGACAAATATAGACCAATACACGCGGAACTGTTTGCGTGCGTTTGAGTACGATAGTGACCACTACGGACTCGCCGCCGCAATACGGATCCCGAACGAGCAAACGCTGCTGGAGGAGTACGAAGCAGTGTGTTCATTCGATTATCGGAGGGCACAATGGTCGCGCTTCTCCAGATTTTTAAAGCGAGATATACGTTCGAGTGGGATCGACCCACCGACAAACAGTAACATGACAAATGATGACATTGATCGGCATTTATTGCAAATGAACGACGCCATCAAACGAACTATGGAACGAACTATTCCTCGAGTAGGACGTTCCAACGACGACCAGACAGAAAAGTACAGAAACCCTACAATCGACGCACTATACCGACAGAAAAGTAGACTGCTCTCGAGGCTTAAACGGCTGTACAGGCAATTTACTGATCGCGACGACCCGGAGGTAAGGATGCTGAAGTCAGAGATCCGAATCCTGAAACAGCTGATAAAAGAAAATTACAGAAAATCTGTAAGTCTGTATTGGGGCAATAAAATTCGGGCTATTAAAACCTGTAGTCCGAATATGTTCCCACAGATAAATAAGTTGTTCAGGAGGAAAGATCACAATGATATTCCTTGTGTTCGAATCTCCCAGACAGCAGAGAACAGACAGACAATACTGACTGCTGGAATAAGTCCAGAAAGTGTCGCTTCAAACGACGATTTTTTCGTGGTCGAGGACCCACAGGAGAAAGTGGATTTGCTGGGCGCTTGTTTCGAGGCCGTGTATACGGTGAACAATCCTGTTCGCCGTAACCACGACATTGAGAATAGGGCTCTGGTGAGCCACTTCTATCTCCGCACCGAACTTGAGAATTGGCGATCTGAGAATAACGGATTCACCGTGTTCACTGATGAAAACCATGCTAATGCAGTTGTCGCCAATGGCCGAGATGCATCGCACTTGTTCGTGTCGAAGGATGATCTTCTGTGCATCTTCGAGTCGCTAAAGAATAAAAAGTCGGCGGGGATGGATGGTGTCCCAAACGTCGTATTGAGACACCTGCCTTTGGAGGCTGTAGATATTTTCACCACGCTGTTTAACAATGCGCTGAATAATGCACATTATCCGGCGCATTGGAAGGTAGCAGTGGTACACCCTATCCCGAAAAAATGTAAAGATAGGACGAACCCTGCCAATCTCCGGTCAATTAGCTTACTTCCGAATATTAGCAAGGTCTTTGAAAAGGTTGTCAATAGAGCCCTGTTAAAGTGGGTCGAGGACAATAACATAATCCCGGACAACCAGTTTGGTTTCAGGGCGAGGCATGACACTATTCATGCCGCGTCGAAACTGGTTTCCGACATTCAGTGGAATAAATGCAAAAACCAATGCACGGGTGCTTGTCTGGTTGATTTTGAGAAGGCTTTCGACACCGTATGGTTAGAGGGACTTTTCTACAAGTTGACCAGGCGGGGGATGCACAAACCTTTGCTATATATAATTTATAATATGCTTATGGGAAAGAAGTTCGTTGTCAAATGTGGCAACGTGACTTCGAGCAGAGTCTTTGAAATTAAAAACGGTTTACAGCAGGGGGCGGTCAATTCTCCGATCCTGTTTAACATTTACACGAGTGATCTGGTGGGTTCACTCAGACATGCTATAGCGTATGCCGACGATTTGGTGGCATACAGATCAGGTCCGAAAATCGAGGTCATTAATATCCTTTTGCAGCGTGACTTCGATCAAATTAAGCGATATTGCGACGACTGGAAGTTGAAAATCAACTTTCAGAAGACGGAAACAATCTTGTTCAGAACTCCATTGGCTGGGGCCTCTAGGGATACCAGAAAAAACTGGAAAAAATTGGCCATTATTGGACAAAATGGGCAGCCATTGGCGGTGAGAAGCGTAGTTAGATATCTAGGTATCTGGCTTGACCAGTATCTGTATTTCGATAGACATATAAAGGGTGATTTTTTTAAGGTTAGGATTTTCATGCATTAGTATTTGACAGATCACGCGGGATTTCAGACATGGTGTCAAAGAGAAAGATGCTCAGTATGCTTTGACATTTCATCATGAATAGACTTACTAACGAGCAACGCTTGAATTTTCAGTGAATGGGCCCTAGAAAAGTTGGCAGAAAATCCGCTTTTTTATCGACAAATTTTGTTCAGCGATGAGGCTCATTTCTGGTTGAATGGCTACGTAAATAAGCACAATTGCGGCATTTGGAGTGAAGAGCAACCAGAAGCCGTTCAAGAACTGCCCATGCATCCCAAAAAATGCACTGTTTGGTGTGGTTTGTACGCTGGTGGAATCATTGGACCGTATTTTTTCAAAGATGCTGTTGGACGCAACGTTACGGTGAATGGCGATCGCTATCGTTCAATGCTAACAAACTTTTTGTTGCCAAAAATGGAAGAACTGAACTTGGTTGACATGTGGTTTCAACAAGATGGCGCTACATGCCACACAGCTCGCGATTCTATGGCCATTTTGAGGGAAAACTTCGGAGAACAATTCATCTCAAGGAATGGACCGGTAAGTTGGCCACCAAGATCATGCGATTTGACGCCTTTAGACTATTTTTTGTGGGGCTACGTCAAGTCTAAAGTCTACACAAATAAGCCAGCAACTATTCCAGCTTTGGAAGACAACATTTCCGAAGAAATTCGGGCTATTCCGGCCGAAATGCTCGAAAAAGTTACCCAAAATTGGACTTTCCGAATGGACCACCTAAGACGCAGCCGCGGTCAACATTTAAATGAAATTATCTTCAAAAAGTAAATGTCATGGACCAATCTAACGTTTCAAATAAAGAATCGATGAGATTTTGCAAATTTTATGCGTTTTTTTTTAAAAAAAAGTTCTCAAGCTCTTAAAAAATCACCCTTTAGTTGCTTGTCTTGCTGGGGCCAAGAAGGCTTATGCTTTGACAAGGAGACTGTTTCATAGCAGTCAACTTGACTCCAAAGTGAAGGTCATTTGCTACGTGGCCCTTATAAGGCCAATTATCGCTTATGGTTGTCCATTGTGGTTCAATATAGCGCCCAGCTATATGGAAAAGATTCGGGTTTTGGAGAGACAATGTCTTAGGACCTGTCTCCGGTTGTTCCGAACGCCCGAATCCAACTATATAAAATACTATCCCAACAAGGTCCTATACGATGGGGCTCAGTTGAATAGGATTGACAATTTCCTCATTAAGGTCACTCGAAGGCACGTTGCAAGGGCGATGGCCAGCGACAATAGTCTGATATTTGGGGCTTACTACCCCAATGAAATGTACATAGAGAGTACGCTCCGGTCTGGCTTTATTCCGCCAGAGGCATTTATCCATATTGATTCAAAAGGGCTGGTACAGACGAGGGATGGTATCCCGGTCTTATACCATCGCTACCGCAGCGCGAGAGATAAGCGGCTCCGCCATGACGGGGACGTCGCCAATGCTCATGAGCTCCTCCGTTTTAGTACCGCAATATCGGAGAGGGATATATTCGACACGGAAAAGCAATTCGCCGAATTTTGGTGGCTTGTTGAGGGGGGAGGGGTCAACATGCCCTCCCAGGACGGTGCGTTACTCTAGGTAACATCCTCTTAGCTTATAAGTTAGATTAAGTCAGCTAGGGCGTTTTTGGGAGAGGCCGGGCTCGCCAACGTGTGGTGGTGCTTCCGGGAGTTGACTGACGCTGTAAGGCTTCAGTCGGCTCACGGCGGCGCGTGTGCACGTTGACGACTGCCAGGCGCTCGGAAAGCAATTGGGATTTTGACCACTTGTTGCGCCAGGCAACGAGTGCTCAGAATCCTAATTATAGTTAGAATATGCTAAGTAGTTTAAGTAAGTAGAGTAGGTAGTTTGTAATTTGTTTTTTTATATAAAAATATAAAATTTGATAAAGATTCCGAGTTTTCTTAACAATTTTCTCCATGAAAACATAATTATGTAAGATTAGTTCGTAAAATAGTTTTTAGGCCGAAAGGCAATAATTATAAGATAGAGTTAAGTTTAGGGCGTCCGCATAAGGATCAATAATCTAGAATAAGTATCCTGTTAATTTTAAGTTAGATTTAATCATTTTTGTCTAGTATTTAAGTTGATATAAGCTAATAATTAATAAAAATGAATTTAAAAGTAAAAAGTAAAGTAAGGCGTCCGACTTTGACGCCGGAAACTCGGGTTCGATTCTCGGCCAGTCTTCAATTTTTTAATTTTATTTTTTTATCGGAAATATAGTGATAGAGACACAGAAATAAACAAAAAAAAGTGCCGCATTAACAGGCGATGGACCCCGGAAAATCGGTGGTCCCGCTTACGGGTGTGGGTGTGCCGTTGCGACGTGTGGTGCGAACACGTGAGCCGGCAAAAAAATTAGCAGCAACAACAGTAGCAACAACAGCAGCAGCAACAACAGCAGCAACAACAGCAGTAACAGCAGTAACGAAAGCTGCAACAGCAGTCACTAAAACAACGGCAGCTTGTATGCCAAGGGCAGCTTTAAATGCCATGACACCAAGCCCAACAGCTTGTTCCGCGTTGCCCAGGCGGGGATCTTCGCAGGCAACACCAGCAACAAAAACATCAACAACAACAACAGCAACAACAACAACAACAGCAACAACAACAACGCCAACAATAAAAGCTCTCGCTACAACGCCAGCAGTAACTGTAAGCGAGGAGTTTAGGACAGTGGAAAAACGGCGGCGGAAGTTAAATCCGAAGCCGAACCTTTCAGCCAAAAGAAGGTTAAACTTGTCAGGCCATAGTGTGGCATCATCGGTGGCTGCATCCGATGATGACGGAGCACACTCCAGCTCTTATGAGTATGATGGAGGAGAGGGCCGGTACGTCGGAGAGGGAAACTCCTTCAAGGACTTACCGGTCGATGACGAGGAAGTCGTACAAATGGACGAAGAAAAAGAGGATGATGAGGAGGCGCAGCTGGACAAGCTCATAAAAGAGCTGCTCGAGAAGCGCGACCAGTTGCGCAGAAAGAAGCTGCAGCAACAGCAACAACAAGCTGTGCTCAAGCAGCAAGTTCAGCAACAACTGCAGGTGAAGCAGCAACAACGGCAACAACAACCAGAACACCAACAACAACAACAACAACAACAACAACAACAACAACAACAACAACAACAACAACAACAACAACAACAACAGCAATCAAAGCATCAGATAGAGGCGCAGCAACAGCATCAGCAGCAATCGAAACAGCCACGGAAGAACAAAGTACCACCCATCAACGTGAGTAATTTCGATATTGTAGATAGCATTAGAATCTGTAAATTGATAACGAAAAATTTCCATGTGAAAAGGCTTTCTGCCAACAAACACATAATTATATGTGAGAAAATTGAGGAGTACCAGAGGGTGCGCGCCGCCTTGGGAGAGGTAAAAACCGAGTACTTCACGTACACCCCAAGGGATCAAAAACTTAAAACCGTTGTGTTGAAAGGTATCGATCCCTCAATTAAAACGGAGGAGCTAGAAAAAGAGCTCAAACATTTTGAAAGCGACGACCTCAAGTTCGTGGGGGTCAAGCCGTTTTCCTCTGCTGTGGCAAGGGGTGGTAACCGTCACTTACCATTCTTCCTGGTTCAGCTTACTCCCGACAGCAAAATTGACAGGCTGCGAAATATCCGCTTCCTGTACTATCATGCTGTAAGATGGGAGAAAATAAAACGGTCAGATCGCATACTTCAATGTATGCGCTGCCAAAGGTTCGGGCACGCCGCAGCTAACTGCAACATGCAGTTTAGATGTGTCAAGTGCGATAGGGACCACATACATGGTGAATGCTCTCTAGGTAAGGAGAGAGTCGAAGACCGGAGTGCACTCTCCTGTGTGCTCTGCAGGAACTCTGGGCATCCCGCCAACTTCAGGGGTTGTCCAAAGTACCAGGAGTTGAAAAAAAGAGTCCAGGCCCGCAAACAGCAGTCTGAAGATGATAGGCGTCAGAGGAGTCGCTCGTTCGCAAATTTTGTGGCACCCAACGTGTCCTTTGCCCAAATGGCAGCTGGACCGGGTCAAGCCCACATGACATCAAACCAACCAAAGGTAGCTCAAAATGCACCAGAGGTGGATCTGGACTTAAAATCGATACTTCTGTCTCTGCACGGAAAGATCGATAAGTTCCAGAAACAATTAAATGAACAAGCGGCCCGAATTGACTTTATCTATTCGGAGCTGTTTGTGGGGTCTGGTGTGCCATAAATCTAATGGCTGCGCTGGATGAGGGAAACTTAAAGATCCTTGCTGTGAATGTTAATTCACTAGTCAGGATCGAGAAAAGAACGTCACTTGCCAATTTGTTGAAAACCGAAAACCCGGATGTGCTTTTGGTTAGCGAAACTAAGCTAAATCAGAAGCACAAATTAGGATACAAAGACTATCATGTAATAAGAAGAGACCGGCCTCACTCCACTCAAGGAGGTGGGGTTGGAATCTTAATTCGAAAAGGCCTGCGCCATAGGGTTATATATAGCGGGGACGTGCGTAGGTTCCAGTTGTTGGAGGCATGCATCATATGCATTCCTCTCCATAGCCGGAGGAGAATGTATGTGGTGTCGCTTTACGCACCTGCTGCACCTCCACCAAACCAATTTATGACAGAGCTCGAGACACTTTTTCGTGGTCTGCAGCTGAACTCGGAGGAGAATTATTACTTCTTGGCCGGAGATATTAATGCCAAACATGCGGCATGGGGAAATGTTACTGCAAATCCCAGGGGTAACCAGTTTCATGACTGGTGGCGCCTCAATATGATTGAGTACAACCTCGAGTTGTACGCGACGGATATCCCTTCTTTCCCAAGAAGCGGTGCTTTCCTGGACTTGGCCTTAACGGACGCAAGACTTCAACTGACGAACATAGATCAAAACACGCGGAACTGTTTGCGTGCGTTTGAGTACGATAGTGATCACTACGGACTCGCCGCCGCAATACGGATCCCGAACGAGCAAACGCTGCTGGAGGAGTACGAAGCAGTGTGTTCATTCGATTATCGGAGGGCACAATGGTCGCGCTTCTCCAGATTTTTAAAGCGAGATATACGTTCGAGTGGGATCGACCCACCGACAAACAGTAACATGACAAATGATGACATTGATCGGCATTTATTGCAAATGAACGACGCCATCAAACGAACTATGGAACGAACTATTCCTCGAGTAGGACGTTCCAACGACGACCAGACAGAAAAGTACAGAAACCCTACAATCGACGCACTATACCGACAGAAAAGTAGACTGCTCTCGAGGCTTAAACGGCTGTACAGGCAATTTACTGATCGCGACGACCCGGAGGTAAGGATGCTGAAGTCAGAGATCCGAATCCTGAAACAGCTGATAAAAGAAAATTACAGAAAATCTGTAAGTCTGTATTGGGGCAATAAAATTCGGGCTATTAAAACCTGTAGTCCGAATATGTTCCCACAGATAAATAAGTTGTTCAGGAGGAAAGATCACAATGATATTCCTTGCGTTCGAATCCCCCAGACAACAGAGAACAGACAGACAGTACTGACTGCTGGAATAAGTCCAGAAAGTGTCGCTTCAAACGACGATTTTTTCGTGGTCGAGGACCCACAGGAGAAAGTGGATTTGCTGGGCGCTTGTTTCGAGGCCGTGTATACGGTGAACAATCCTGTTCGCCGTAACCACGACATTGAGAATAGGGCTCTAGTGAGCCACTTCTATCTGCGCACCGAACTTGAGAATTGGCGATCTGAGAATAACGGATTCACCGTATTCACTGATGAAAACCATGCTAATGCAGTTGTCGCCAATGGCCGAGATGCATCGCATTTATTCGTGTCGAAGGATGATCTTCTGTGCATCTTCGAGTCACTAAAGAATAAAAAGTCGGCGGGGATGGATGGTGTCCCAAACGTCGTATTGAGACACCTGCCTTTGGAGGCTGTAGATATTTTCACCACGCTGTTTAACAATGCGCTGAATAATGCACATGACACTATTCATGCCGCGTCGAAACTGGTTTCCGACATTCAGTGGAATAAATGCAAGAGCCAATGCACGGGTGCTTGTCTGGTTGATTTTGAGAAGGCTTTCGACACCGTATGGTTAGAGGGACTTTTCTACAAGTTGACCAGGCGGGGGATGCACAAACCTTTGCTATATGTAATTTATAATATGCTTATGGGAAAGAAGTTCGTTGTCAAATGTGGCAACGTGACTTCGAGCAGAGCCTTTGAAATTAAAAACGGTTTACAGCAGGGGGCGGTCAATTCTCCGATCCTGTTTAACATTTACACGAGTGATCTGGTGGGTTCACTCAGACATGCTATAGCGTATGCCGACGATTTGGTGGCATACAGATCAGGTCCTAAAATCGAGGTCATTAATATCCTTTTGCAGCGTGACTTCGATCAAATTAAGCGATATTGCGACGACTGGAAGTTGAAAATCAACTTTCAGAAGACGGAAACAATCTTGTTCAGAACTCCATTGGCTGGGGCCTCTAGGGATACCAGAAAAAACTGGAAGAAATTGGCCATTATTGGACAAAATGGGCAGCCATTGGCGGTGAGAAGCGTAGTTAGATATCTGGGTATCTGGCTTGACCAGTATCTGTATTTCGATAGACATATAGTTGCTTGTCTTGCTGGGGCCAAGAAGGCTTATGCTCTGACAAGGAGACTGTTTCATAGCAGTCAACTTGACTCTAGAGTGAAGGTCATTTGCTACGTGGCCCTTATAGGCCGATCATCGCTTATGGTTGTCCATTGTGGTTTAATATAGCGCCTAGTTATATGGAAAAGATTCGGGTTTTGGAGAGACAATGTCTTAGGACCTGTCTCCGGTTGTTCCGAACGCCCGAATCCAACTATATAAAATACTATCCCAACAAGGTCCTATACGATGGGGCTCAGTTGAATAGGATTGACAATTTCCTCATTAAGGTCACTCGAAGGCACGTTGCAAGGGCGATGGCCAGCGACAATAGTCTGATATTTGGGGCTTACTACCCCAATGAAATGTACATAGAGAGTGCGCTCCGGTCTGGCTTTATCCCGCCAGAGGCATTTATCCATATTGATTCAAAAGGGCTGGTACAGACGAGGGATGGTATCCCGGTCTTATACCATCGCTACCGCAGCGCGAGAGATAAGCGGCTCCTCCATGACGGGGACGTCGCCAATGCTCATGAGCTCCTCCGTTTTAGTACCGCAATATCGGAGAGGGATAGATTCGACACGGAAAAGCAATTCGCCGAATTTTGGTGGCTTGTTGACGGGGGAGGGGTCAACATGCCCTCCCAGGACGGTGCGTTACTCTAGGTAACATCCTCTTAGCTTATAAGTTAGATTAAGTCAGCTAGGGCGTTTTTGGGAGAGGCCGGGCTCGCCAACATGTGGTGGTGCTTCCGGGAGTTGACTGACGCTGTAAGGCTTCAGTCGGCTCACGACGGCGCGTGTGCACGTTGACGACTGCCAGGCGCTCGGAAAGCAATTGGGATTTTGACCACTTGTTGCGCAAGGCAACGAGTGCTCAGAAGCCTAATTATAGTTAGAATATGCTAAGTAGTTTAAGTAAGTAGAGTAGGTAGTTTGTAATTTGTTTTTTTATATAAAAATATAAAATTTGTTAAAGATTCCGAGTTTTCTTAACAATTTTCTCGATGAAAACATAATTATGTAAGATTAGTTCGTAAAATAGTTTTTAGGCCGGAAGGCAATAATTATAAGATATAGTTAAGTTTAGGGCGTCCGCATAAGGATCAATAATCTAGAATAAGTATCCTGTTAATTTTAAGTTAGATTTAATCATTTTTGTCTAGTATGTAAGTTGATATAAGCTAATAATTAATAAAAATGAATTTAAAAGTAAGTATTCTCAGGTGTGGGTCGAGTTGACAATGGTTAACAGTAGGTTTCTTTCCATTTTCATTTTATAAGACAGATCTTATAAAAAGAAAAAGTTTTGTGGGAAACGCATTATAGGTATGTCGTTATAATTCAAATATTCAAAAGTTTGAGGGCGATAGCATCGACCGTTTTTATCCGGTTCGGACATCAGATGCCTATTTTATTTTTGATTGAGATGAACATGTAATGAATTGTGGACGATGGTGAAGTTTAGGAAGCTGGAAAGTGTCTCGTATAAAATTGTTGGGAGATTGAATGCAATGCGCGGAATAAGATAACGATCAAATGCGACTCGGAGTAAAATACGAGCTTCGACTAAAGAAGTAAGTACACGTAACACGATAATTGACAAAAAAGAGAAAAAAAAGAAAGACTTCAACCAGGCTCGAACCAGCATTTATGTTTGTTAGTGAGATAATCAAAGATCGACGAATTTGACCATTGAGCCAAACTTTGTGTTGATGAAGAATGGCTTAAGTTGGGTCTGTTGGCGGCTCATATAGAAAGACAAAAAAAAAATTAACGTAACCATAGTTTTTGTGAGAACCTTTTTGTTGATAAAGATTTTGCCTAGAACTATACTTTAAATAATGATAATAAAAATTATATAATTTATGGCCTATTGTGATCTATCGTGTTGCCGCTTATAAATATATATAGATACATAAAAAAACAAAAGAAAACTCGATCGCAAATATATAAACTTTTAAATAACCTTTTTGCCAACAATGAAAATTAGGACAATAGTGATGATTGATTTAGATACATAAGGTGATACTGTATGAATTTTTGCAATTAATATTTATACCCCAACCTTTCAATTATCTAAATTTTTAGTATATTAGGTTGCATACTTTTGGGTTTTATTACATTTTTTTTTGAAAGTAGCTTTAAGTAAAGATTTATTTCGGTACATACTCGTACATACCTAGATTACATACCTATTTATTAAGAGAGATTTAATAAACGTTTGGATTTATTGGAATTCGTGTTAAAGAAACACTTTCGTATTTTGATTTTAAGGTTCATTTCCGCTCAAGATGTTTTGTTGTGGGTTGTTCCAAAGCGGACATAATTAATTTTGTTATGGGTTGTTAAGTTTTTAGAAGGAGGATGTGTGAGACCAGCGGACAGATATACCAAGAAAAAGCTGACGATAAGGGCGGAATGACGTCATCGACTACTGAAATTAGAACTACAGTGTGATCGACAAGGTTGATGGCAGTATGGTCAGTTAAGCTCTAGGTTCAGTTTCTGGATTCGAGTGATATCATTTTAGGGGCTGTCGCAATAGAGCGGCGTGGCAGCCATGGTTGCTAAGTTAACATTTAGCTAGGGGTGGGCAAGCTCATCGAGAGAGATTCCACCTAACTCTCCTCCTCATTACCGCTATGGATACAATTACTGGGTTGTTAATCAGGCAAAACTCGAGCCTCGCAACTATTTCGGATGAGTTTATTGGTTACGGTTGCGGTTGTAGCATATCTTTCATTTCGCAAATTTCAGGCATATAAAACTAATGTGACCCCAGTCCAGGACTTGCGACAAGATCCCATACCCAACGATGAGCTACCGGGTGGAAGATTATGCCTGAGTCGCAAGAGGCCTGGACACCCCTCCCTCTAGCCTGCCCGGACTGGCCCAAAGGTCCTGTGAGTTTAGGTCATATGGGTGGAGGAAGTGTTAGTGGGAGGGTCGCGCTCGGACACGCGCTTAATTGGGAAATTCTTGACCATCAGCGGTCTAGGTCCTTGCCAGCATGAGTGATAGTGCCGGGAGAGATCTAGTCGCTTCCCAGTGGACTATTAGTTAGTCATCAATTCTCTCCTGATGGCAGTGTTCGGGGTTAGTTCGTTACAAATTAGATAAACTAAATCAAAGATAGTTTTTTTTTATTTTTTGTAGCGTGTTATATGTGTTTTCGTCGTGCCTTCAATTTAATGAACTCCTCAATAACTTCTGTGAAATCGATTTCTTTGGAAATTGTTCTTTCTATTTAAAGCACGGCTAGATTAACCAGTCGCTCTTGATCCATTGTAGATCGAAGATAATTTTTAATTAGTTTAAGTTTCGAAAAACTCCTCTCGCATGATGCAACCGAGATGCAAATGGTAACGATTCACTGAAGTCCCATTTTATTATAAATTGAAGGATTTGGGGGCCCCCCAAGACCGAAGGCCTGGGGCGGGCCGCCCCTTCCGGCCCCTGTTTAGTCCGCCACTGTCATTGTCGTACAATATTTTAAGGTCACGGAGAGATTAAACGAAAGAGATTGGTTGATCATGGAGAAGGTAGTGACGGGAAGGGATTTGTTGCGAGAGTAATAGATTGGCATTTGGGGATGTTTAGGTCTTAGCAATTTCTGAGGCACCAGGTTGAAAACCGATCAACGTTGCCGTTCTCTAATGCTGACAGGGCAAATGACACGAATTCGATAAGATTTGTAATGGTTGATCTGCCTTTCAGAAATCCATGTTGGTAAGGGGAAATAAGAGACTTGCATCGAAAGCTTAAGGTTTCCTATATGATACTTTCGATGATTTTGGGAATATGTGAGAGTTTGGCAATAGGGCGATAATTAGTGATTTTAAAAAGTTTTATACCAGGGGTATATGTGTTGTCACCACTCGCGGATGAGTGTGAACTTATTTCCAATTCAAATGTTCCTTCAGATTTGAAGAATAACAAAAGAAATGTAAGTTTGTGGTAATCCACTGATGATCCCAAACCACCACATCTGGGTGAAACTCCACAAAATATATATAGTCATACTAGTTGACTATATATATATTAATTTTTGACTTTCAGTCATAGCCATACAATAGGCTGAACTAACATTTCTTTTGTTATTCTTCAAATCTGAAGGAACATTTGAATTGGAAATAAGTTCACACTCATCCGTGAGTGGTGACAACACATATACCCCTGGTATAAAACTTTTTAAAATCGAGTATGGATTTGATGTGTTTGTGGTAATCCACTGATGATCCCAAACCACCACATCTGGGTGAAACTCCACAAAATATATATAGTCATACTAGTAATAGTTGACTATATATATATTAATTTTTGACTTTCAGTCATAGCCATACAATAGGCTGAACTAACATTTCTTTTGTTATTCTTCAAATCTGAAGGAACATTTGAATTGGAAATAAGTTCACACTCATCCGTGAGTGGTGACAACACATATACCCCTGGTATAAAACTTTTTAAAATCGAGTATGGATTTGATGTGTTTGTGGTAATCCACTGATGATCCCAAACCACCACATCTGGGTGAAACTCCACAAAATATATATAGTCATACTAGTAATAGTTGACTATATATATATTAATTTTTGACTTTCAGTCATAGCCATACAATAGGCTGAACTAACATTTCTTTTGTTATTCTTCAAATCTGAAGGAACATTTGAATTGGAAATAAGTTCACACTCATCCGTGAGTGGTGACAACACATATACCCCTGGTATAAAACTTTTTAAAATCGAGTATGGATTTGATGTGTTTGTGGTAATCCACTGATGATCCCAAACCACCACATCTGGGTGAAACTCCACAAAATATATATAGTCATACTAGTAATAGTTGACTATATATATATTAATTTTTGACTTTCAGTCATAGCCATACAATAGGCTGAACTAACATTTCTTTTGTTATTCTTCAAATCTGAAGGAACATTTGAATTGGAAATAAGTTCACACTCATCCGTGAGTGGTGACAACACATATACCCCTGGTATAAAACTTTTTAAAATCGAGTATGGATTTGATGTGTTTGTGGTAATCCACTGATGATCCCAAACCACCACATCTGGGTGAAACTCCACAAAATATATATAGTCATACTAGTAATAGTTGACTATATATATATTAATTTTTGACTTTCAGTCATAGCCATACAATAGGCTGAACTAACATTTCTTTTGTTATTCTTCAAATCTGAAGGAACATTTGAATTGGAAATAAGTTCACACTCATCCGTGAGTGGTGACAACACATATACCCCTGGTATAAAACTTTTTAAAATCGAGTATGGATTTGATGTGTTTGTGGTAATCCACTGATGATCCCAAACCACCACATCTGGGTGAAACTCCACAAAATATATATAGTCATACTAGTAATAGTTGACTATATATATATTAATTTTTGACTTTCAGTCATAGCCATACAATAGGCTGAACTAACATTTCTTTTGTTATTCTTCAAATCTGAAGGAACATTTGAATTGGAAATAAGTTCACACTCATCCGTGAGTGGTGACAACACATATACCCCTGGTATAAAACTTTTTAAAATCGAGTATGGATTTGATGTGTTTGTGGTAATCCACTGATGATCCCAAACCACCACATCTGGGTGAAACTCCACAAAATATATATAGTCATACTAGTAATAGTTGACTATATATATATTAATTTTTGACTTTCAGTCATAGCCATACAATAGGCTGAACTAACATTTCTTTTGTTATTCTTCAAATCTGAAGGAACATTTGAATTGGAAATAAGTTCACACTCATCCGTGAGTGGTGACAACACATATACCCCTGGTATAAAACTTTTTAAAATCGAGTATGGATTTGATGTGTTTGTGGTAATCCACTGATGATCCCAAACCACCACATCTGGGTGAAACTCCACAAAATATATATAGTCATACTAGTAATAGTTGACTATATATATATTAATTTTTGACTTTCAGTCATAGCCATACAATAGGCTGAACTAACATTTCTTTTGTTATTCTTCAAATCTGAAGGAACATTTGAATTGGAAATAAGTTCACACTCATCCGTGAGTGGTGACAACACATATACCCCTGGTA
Source organism: Portevinia maculata (assembly GCA_949715645.1). Taxonomy (NCBI): domain Eukaryota; kingdom Metazoa; phylum Arthropoda; class Insecta; order Diptera; family Syrphidae; genus Portevinia; species Portevinia maculata. The sequence continues at coordinate 144,944,265 of OX454527.1, read as the reverse complement.
TAAAACTTTTTAAAATCGAGTATGGATTTGATGTGTTTGTGGTAATCCACTGATGATCCCAAACCACCACATCTGGGTGAAACTCCACAAAATATATATAGTCATACTAGTAATAGTTGACTATATATATATTAATTTTTGACTTTCAGTCATAGCCATACAATAGGCTGAACTAACATTTCTTTTGTTATTCTTCAAATCTGAAGGAACATTTGAATTGGAAATAAGTTCACACTCATCCGTGAGTGGTAACAACACATATACCCCTGGTATAAAACTTTTTAAAATCGAGTATGGATTTGATGTGTTTGTGGTAATCCACTGATGATCCCAAACCACCACATCTGGGTGAAACTCCACAAAATATATATAGTCATACTAGTAATAGTTGACTATATATATATTAATTTTTGACTTTCAGTCATAGCCATAAAATAGGCTGAACTAACATTTCTTTTGTTATTCTTCAAATCTGAAGGAACATTTGAATTGGAAATAAGTTCACACTCATCCGTGAGTGGTGACAACACATATACCCCTGGTATAAAACTTTTTAAAATCGAGTATGGATTTGATGTGTTTGTGGTAATCCACTGATGATCCCAAACCACCACATCTGGGTGAAACTCCACAAAATATATATAGTCATACTAGTAATAGTTGACTATATATATATTAATTTTTGACTTTCAGTCATAGCCATACAATAGGCTGAACTAACATTTCTTTTGTTATTCTTCAAATCTGAAGGAACATTTGAATTGGAAATAAGTTCACACTCATCCGTGAGTGGTGACAACACATATACCCCTGGTATAAAACTTTTTAAAATCGAGTATGGATTTGATGTGTTTGTGGTAATCCACTGATGATCCCAAACCACCACATCTGGGTGAAACTCCACAAAATATATATAGTCATACTAGTAATAGTTGACTATATATATATTAATTTTTGACTTTCAGTCATAGCCATACAATAGGCTGAACTAACATTTCTTTTGTTATTCTTCAAATCTGAAGGAACATTTGAATTGGAAATAAGTTCACACTCATCCGTGAGTGGTGACAACACATATACCCCTGGTATAAAACTTTTTAAAATCGAGTATGGATTTGATGTGTTTGTGGTAATCCACTGATGATCCCAAACCACCACATCTGGGTGAAACTCCACAAAATATATATAGTCATACTAGTAATAGTTGACTATATATATATTAATTTTTGACTTTCAGTCATAGCCATACAATAGGCTGAACTAACATTTCTTTTGTTATTCTTCAAATCTGAAGGAACATTTGAATTGGAAATAAGTTCACACTCATCCGTGAGTGGTGACAACACATATACCCCTGGTATAAAACTTTTTAAAATCGAGTATGGATTTGATGTGTTTGTGGTAATCCACTGATGATCCCAAACCACCACATCTGGGTGAAACTCCACAAAATATATATAGTCATACTAGTAATAGTTGACTATATATATATTAATTTTTGACTTTCAGTCATAGCCATACAATAGGCTGAACTAACATTTCTTTTGTTATTCTTCAAATCTGAAGGAACATTTGAATTGGAAATAAGTTCACACTCATCCGTGAGTGGTGACAACACATATACCCCTGGTATAAAACTTTTTAAAATCGAGTATGGATTTGATGTGTTTGTGGTAATCCACTGATGATCCCAAACCACCACATCTGGGTGAAACTCCACAAAATATATATAGTCATACTAGTAATAGTTGACTATATATATATTAATTTTTGACTTTCAGTCATAGCCATACAATAGGCTGAACTAACATTTCTTTTGTTATTCTTCAAATCTGAAGGAACATTTGAATTGGAAATAAGTTCACACTCATCCGTGAGTGGTGACAACGCATATACCCCTGGTATAAAACTTTTTAAAATCGAGTATGGATTTGATGTGTTTGTGGTAATCCACTGATGATCCCAAACCACCACATCTGGGTGAAACTCCACAAAATATATATAGTCATACTAGTAATAGTTGACTATATATATATTAATTTTTGACTTTCAGTCATAGCCATACAATAGGCTGAACTAACATTTCTTTTGTTATTCTTCAAATCTGAAGGAACATTTGAATTGGAAATAAGTTCACACTCATCCGTGAGTGGTGACAACACATATACCCCTGGTATAAAACTTTTTAAAATCGAGTATGGATTTGATGTGTTTGTGGTAATCCACTGATGATCCCAAACCACCACATCTGGGTGAAACTCCACAAAATATATATAGTCATACTAGTAATAGTTGACTATATATATATTAATTTTTGACTTTCAGTCATAGCCATACAATAGGCTGAACTAACATTTCTTTTGTTATTCTTCAAATCTGAAGGAACATTTGAATTGGAAATAAGTTCACACTCATCCGTGAGTGGTGACAACACATATACCCCTGGTATAAAACTTTTTAAAATCGAGTATGGATTTGATGTGTTTGTGGTAATCCACTGATGATCCCAAACCACCACATCTGGGTGAAACTCCACAAAATATATATAGTCATACTAGTAATAGTTGACTATATATATATTAATTTTTGACTTTCAGTCATAGCCATACAATAGGCTGAACTAACATTTCTTTTGTTATTCTTCAAATCTGAAGGAACATTTGAATTGGAAATAAGTTCACACTCATCCGTGAGTGGTAACAACACATATACCCCTGGTATAAAACTTTTTAAAATCGAGTATGGATTTGATGTGTTTGTGGTAATCCACTGATGATCCCAAACCACCACATATGGGTGAAACTCCACAAAATATATATAGTCATACTAGTAATAGTTGACTATATATATATTAATTTTTGACTTTCAGTCATAGCCATACAATAGGCTGAACTAACATTTCTTTTGTTATTCTTCAAATCTGAAGGAACATTTGAATTGGAAATAAGTTCACACTCATCCGTGAGTGGTGACAACACATATACCCCTGGTATAAAACTCTTTAAAATCGAGTATGGATTTGATGTGTTTGTGGTAATCCACTGATGATCCCAAACCACCACATCTGGGTGAAACTCCACAAAATATATATAGTCATACTAGTAATAGTTGACTATATATATATTAATTTTTGACTTTCAGTCATAGCCATACAATAGGCTGAACTAACATTTCTTTTGTTATTCTTCAAATCTGAAGGAACATTTGAATTGGAAATAAGTTCACACTCATCCGTGAGTGGTGACAACACATATACCCCTGGTATAAAACTTTTTAAAATCGAGTATGGATTTGATGTGTTTGTGGTAATCCACTGATGATCCCAAACCACCACATCTGGGTGAAACTCCACAAAATATATATAGTCATACTAGTAATAGTTGACTATATATATATTAATTTTTGACTTACAGTCATAGCCATACAATAGGCTGAACTAACATTTCTTTTGTTATTCTTCAAATCTGAAGGAACATTTGAATTGGAAATAAGTTCACACTCATCCGTGAGTGGTGACAACACATATACCCCTGGTATAAAACTTTTTAAAATCGAGTATGGATTTGATGTGTTTGTGATAATTAGTGATAGCACTTTTTAATCCTTTTTTGTGTATTGTTGTTTAATTGTATTTTTAATTGTTTTGTTCTTACTAACACCTGCACTAAATGATGAGCATGTGAGAGCACTTTTAGTGCCGGCAAATTTCTGCTCGTGATAGTTGCTTGCTTTAAGCACGGCACAACACAGAGCTGTAAGTGTAAAAAAAAGCGGTCTTCCAAATCTGGGGAAATACTCCTTGGGAAAGAGGTAGACGAAAGAGGGTCTTCCGAATAGGTATGGTCTATAATGCTTTACAGCCCAGACTATGGCAAGTACATACCACTTTTTCCATTGTGATGTAATTTTTGTCTGCACTGTTAAGAGTTCTGCTACCATAACCCACTGGTCTGTCGTCGTAATTTGACAGGAGGGCGCCTAAAGCGAATTCTGAAGCATCTGTTCGAAGTACAAATTCCTTTTTAGAATTGGGAATTGAAGAATTGAATTTTCGGGCTTATGAGGAAGTTTTTGAGTGCATTGAAGGATGTCATGCAGTCCTCATTAAAGCTAAATTCTACATTTTTCCGCAGTAATCTGTTTAGCGGAAGGGCTATCGTGGCAAAATTCGAATTTGCGGTAGTAATTGGCAAACGCCACGAACCTTCTGACTTCATCCGCGTCTCGTGTACTGGAAAGTTTTTCATAACTGATTGAGGTCTATGCAGGAAAAGTATGTTGCTCCTCCAACCATGTCAGAAATGTCACTTATGTTTGGCAGGGGAAATTTATCGTCCTCGATTACTTCGTTTACTTTTCTGTAATTGATCACCAATCTGAATTTTTGTAGTCCCGTGATGGGATCTTTCTTTTTGGGTACAATCAAGATAGGTGAGTTCCATGCCGAAACGGATTGTTCGATAATATCATCTGCCAACATATTTTGTACCTCAGATTGTATATATAATTTTTTTGTGAATGCGGTAGCCTATAGGGTTTGGAATACTTAGCGCTAGGTCCGTCTTCGAGCGAGATGTGGGGCTGACATATAATGTTCTTCGTTTGTCGTTCTTGACAAGCAAAAAAAATTCTTGGAATTTGGTGCATATGAGCTCAAGTTCTGATCGCTCTTTGTTGTTCAATGTTTATACCCTATTCTAAGGGTATATTAATTTTGACGCATAGTTTGTAACATACCTTAATATTGCCCGTAGACCCCTAAAAGTTACTATATTTATGATCAGCATCGATAGTAATTTCAATCTAGCCAAGTCCGTGCGTCTGTTGCCAAAAATTAGGCCTTTAAACTGGGCCTAGAGAGCTGAAATTTTAACCATATACTCTCTAGGGTCCCGAAATAATCAAGTTTACGAGTTTTTGATATCCGCCCACAAACTCAAAAAAACTAAATTTTGGAAAAAATCGAATTTTGCGCTAGAAAGCTGAAATTTTTTTTATATATGATCTATGACTCCTAAAACTGCTCGGGATATAAAATTTTCAAAATCCGCCCACAGACACGCCCACAAAGAAATAAAACAATTTTATTGAAAAACCAAAATTTAAGCTAGGGAGCTGAAATTTATAATATATACTCTCTAGGGGCCCTTTAAGCTCATGTGTAAATATTTTCAAAATCCGCTCACTGACACGCCCACAATTTAAAAAAAAAACTTTTTTTGAAAAATCAGAGTTTGAGCTAGGGAGCGGAAATCTATAATATGTACTCTCTAGGGGCTTTTTATGCTCATGTGTTAATTTTTTTTAAATCCGCCTACTGACACGCCCACAATTAAATAAAACAATTTTATTGAAACACCCAAGTTTGAGCTAGGGAGCGTTTTTATCGATAAAATTCTTTAAATGTTATATAACAAAATATGTAGAGCGTTCTTAACAATTCAACCATACTTAGACTTTTGTCACGCCCACTTATGAGGGATAGGAATAAGAATAGGGTATCCAACAGTTCGCCCAAGCGGACTGTAGCCCGTCCCTATGTTTTTATATTGTTTTCGTTGTTGGTCGATCATGCTAAACTTTATGCACAGCACCCTATATAATTTTTCTATATTGTCAACAGTAAATTGTTCTTTTTTTCTTCAACCTGTTTAACGTAACGCCAATTCTCTTTGTCGCTCTCAATTGTTTTATTCAGCAATCGGTAAATCACGGTTGTTCGATAAGAGATTCTTTTAACATGTACTTACTCACAAGAAATAATAAATCGATCGTCGATTGAATACTTCGTTTAATTTATTAATCATTGTTTTTCGCTGATTTTCCTTGTGACTTTTCGGTTTGTGTTTCGTAAATTATCAAACAGGCGCTGTAGTGAATTTCTAAGCTGCTTCCTGCATGGGCAGATGCACTTTCCCGCCTATTTCTAGCATTTCTATTCTGTCAGAAGGAACTCCCATTTCTTGTTCTACATTCAACGTGCTATTATTTTTCCAGCTATTTCGTCTTCGAATTCTTTAGGAACGGCAGAAGTTCGCTCAGCTCCAATTGCCTTAAGAAGTGTTTTTTGGCATTTTAAAAATAAATAAATAATAAAATTTTAATAAAATAAATATTGATCGTATAGGTAGAAACCTATTAACCCATAAGTGGTGGTTCAGCATGGCGCAATACTGACACAAAGTAACATGCCATTTCTTTATAAAAAAGATTGAATCAGTTGCAAAATAAATAATACAAATCGGAACATTTTTCGACAAGATATAGCCAACAATAGTATATAGTCAGACTAGAAATAGTTGACTTTATATACCCAATTTTTGACTTTCAGTCATAGCCACATACAGGCTGAATAATCATTTCCTATGTTAATTCTTCGAATTGAAGAAACATTTGAAGTGGAAAAAACAATTCACACTCGATCTCGAGTCGTGAATGTACATATACTACTTGTATAACTTGCAAAATATTGCGTATGGATTTGATGTGTTTGTGGTAATCCACTGATGATCCCAAACCACCACATCTGGGTGAAACGCCAATTTTATATAGTCAGACTAGAAATAGTTGACTTTATATACCCAATTTTTGACTTTCAGTCATAGCCACATACAGGCTGAATAATCATTTCCTATGTTAATTCTTCGAATTGAAGAAACATTTGAAGTGGAAAAAACAATTCACACTCGATCTCGAGTCGTGAATGTACATATACTACTTGTATAACTTGCAAAATATTGCGTATGGATTTGATGTGTTTGTGGTAATCCACTGATGATCCCAAACCACCACATCTGGGTGAAACGCCAATTTTATATAGTCAGACTAGAAATAGTTGACTTTATATACCCAATTTTTGACTTTCAGTCATAGCCACATACAGGCTGAATAATCATTTCCTATGTTAATTCTTCGAATTGAAGAAACATTTGAAGTGGAAAAAACAATTCACACTCGATCTCGAGTCGTGAATGTACATAAACTACTTGTATAACTTGCAAAATATTGCGTATGTATTTGATGTGTTTGTGGTAATCCACTGATGATCCCAAACCACCACATCTGGGTGAAACTCCAATTTTATATAGTCAGACTAGAAATAGTTGACTTTATATACCCAATTTTTGACTTTCAGTCATAGCCACATACAGGCTGAATAATCATTTCCTATGTTAATTCTTCGAATTGAAGAAACATTTGAAGTGGAAAAAACAATTCACACTCGATCTCGAGTCGTGAATGTACATATACTACTTGTATAACTTGTAAAATATTGCGTATGGATTTGATGTGTTTGTGGTAATCCACTGATGATCCCAAACCACCACATCTGGGTGAAACGCCAATTTTATATAGTCAGACTAGAAATAGTTGACTTTATATACCCAATTTTTGACTTTCAGTCATAGCCACATACAGGCTGAATAATCATTTCCTATGTTAATTCTTCGAATTGAAGAAACATTTGAAGTGGAAAAAACAATTCACACTCGATCTCGAGTCGTGAATGTACATATACTACTTGTATAACTTGCAAAATATTGCGTATGGATTTGATGTGTTTGTGGTAATCCACTGATGATCCCAAACCACCACATCTGGGTGAAACGCCAATTTTATATAGTCAGACTAGAAATAGTTGACTTTATATACCCAATTTTTGACTTTCAGTCATAGCCACATACAGGCTGAATAATCATTTCCTATGTTAATTCTTCGAATTGAAGAAACATTTGAAGTGGAAAAAACAATTCACACTCGATCTCGAGTCGTGAATGTACATATACTACTTGTATAACTTGCAAAATAGTAACAGCGATAAACTCATAATTTCTTATTTGAGGAAAAAGACTGAAATCTGATTTTATTTAATTTTCCATTTCGAAACTTTTCGTCCCTTCCATCATACCCCTGTCATCATACATGCTACTTGCCGAGGGGACGATGCTATTTTAACTAACACAGCATTTTGGGCGCCTTAAGACAATATATTTAACATTTCAGCTTTCTAGCTAACAAATTTGTTCTTTTGAAATTGTCAGTGGCCGGATTTTAAAAATTCTTAAAATTTATTATTTCGGCCCCTAGGTATACTCCTATGGTTTAAATTTCAGCTTTCTAGCTACAGTGTAAGGGCCTTCATTTTTGAAGACGGGTTTACGGACTGACGGACGGACGGACATAGTATACACTTTACTATCGATGCTGACCACGAATATATTCAGGGATATCGGCAATTCCGGGGAAAAAAATTCCCCCCGAACATTTTTTGTTCCTTGGAAATTATTCCTAGTATCGTGAATCTCCATCGGAATTTATTTCCCCCGGAATTTTCGAAGTTATGTTCGAAGGCGTTTGACAGTATGTCAAACGCAAATAATTCAATTTATAAGCTCATATTTGTGGAGATTTTGATATTTTTTTTAACAGAAAATTGTGTTAATGTTATTAATTTTTTTTATTATACTCGCGTTCGGTTTAGTGAAGTGACATAAAAAAATTCTTCATTATTTGAAGTTTCTCCTCTTCAATTTGTATAAGACGCTGTTTAAATTCTATTTTTGCCTCAATTTCCCTTTTTCATAGTTTTTCCATCTCCATGTTATGGCGTTTTGTTTTCCAAAAAGTATTCACATCGTCTTTGCTCCTATTCGTAGTGAAGCCATTGACAATGTCGCGGCTCCCATCACATAAATGTACCATCATCTCCAATTGTATTTTATTAGTTTTTTATAAAATTATCGAAATAAAACTTGAACAAAAAATACTTGCATAAAGACAAAATTCTTCTTCTTTTCTAAAGCTAAAGTTTCTTTTTATTTGAGCCACAACAAACCTATGCAACTCTTATTTCACTTTTTGTTGATTTAAATTCTTTTTATTTGAGCCAGAACAAACATGCAACTCTTATTTCACTTTTTTTGATTTAAAATACAAACTTAAAAGCAACCGACTACTATCCACATACAAATTGCTTAGATTTTTGAATTTCCACCAGCATACTTGCGATGGAAATATTCCGGAGGGAATCTCGCGAAATTCCGGGGGGAATTTTTGTCTACGATACCAATTTATTCCGGAGGGAATTTTTTCCCTTTTTCGAAATTCATGCCGATACCTATTTTTGAAAAATGGGAAATATTCCGGAGGGAATTTTGTTCACGATAGCCCTGATTACAAAAAACTGCAAAACGGCAGGCGACTTGCCTCAATATTAATGTAGGTCATCAATTCGCTAATAGATAAATATACCTATCCAACAACTATTTCTTTGAATAAAGGCTGATACAACACAAATTTAATATTTCCGAATCAAACACTGAAGAAATGATATAAATCGGTACATTTTTGCGAAAATAGCAAAAGTCTGAAAATCCATAAATTCATAATTCCTTATTTGATGGAAAATACCGAAATCAGCTTTTATTTAATTTTTCCTTTCAAAAATAGATACCTTTCATCATACATTCTACTCAAAGACGATAAAACGTATTCGTGATGACAGTTGTTCTTGAGAAGACGTGTTTTATTTTGCTTATTAGTGGTTCTCAGTTTAATTCTTATTATCAGTTCAATAAATCAAGTAAACAGTGAAAATTTAAATACCCTTGCTGAAAAATTGTTTAATTCGGGCATATCTTTTGCGTTCGTAAAATGTCAAAGGCGCTTCGATCGGGCGCTCGCAACAAGAATATTTCCCCACGCACATCTCTTTGCTCACCGCGTTATATTGTCACAGAAAACACTGCCAAGATGAACTCCGGCGACATATTGAAAGGCTTAGCACCAGAGGAGCAGTGCTCAAAACAATGTGAGTTAATTGTGAATATCCTATCTGCAAAAATAGCCGAGTCAGAGCAAAGAATTCTAAATAGAATTGAACAAATTGACCATGAAGTGGCTTTGATGAAAGCCGACATTGCTCAAATTAACGAGAGAGTGATAAAACTTGAATCAATTCGCTCTAGTGATAAAGATGCTCTTAAAACTGAAATTAGTGAGATTCGACGAATGGCTGAAATACAAGAGAACAGAGCAATTGCTGCCAACGCATTGTTTCATAAAGTTCCATACTCTCCAAATGAAAACCTTAAATCAATATTCAAAAATCTTTGCCTTGCAATGACTATAAAAGCTCCACCTTTGATAAATATTTACCGCATCCCCTCTAAAAACAAAATAAATGACTCTCCTCCAATATTGATCCAGTTGAACTCAGCATACGACAAAAACTTTATTCTGAAGTCCGTCGCAACATACTCGTACTACAAGATGAAAGAGTCCCAACTCTCTCTACATGATGTCGGATTAAACTCTGATGCCGCTATTTATTTACATGAATCTCTTACTAAACAGAATCACATGATTATGAAGCATGCATTGGTGTTGAAGAAGAAGAAGATAATTGCATCAGTGTTTTCATATCGTGGCGGGAGGCGGGAGGCAAAATCGGAAGCAGTACATGTTAATTCTCTTCTTTGCTTCGCTGACTTTACGAAGGCTTTCAATGGCGAAAGCTCAACCATGGGGACACCAAAGCAGTGATGCCAACCCGAATCGAAGTTTTTATGCCTAAACCCGAAAAAAATATGCCTTTTTCAAAAAAATTATGCCTTTTTGGTAAAAAAGATATAAAAGGAAGAAAGTTTCATTTTTTGTAACACTTTTATTAATAACTTATTTGGTGACACGAGAAAAAATATTTACTCTACAGTAAACAGGTACAAAGTTCAATTTACAAAAAAAAAACAATAACTTAGATTGTGACTTAACTTATAAAAAACAAAAATTAACTTCACGTAAGTACTTCAAATCACAGAAACTAATAATTAAGAAATAAAAAAGATGTAACAAGATGATTAGTAAGATAACAATTTTTATAATTACTAACTTAATCATCGTCTTCATCTTGCTCATTTTCCTTGAATTCGTACATCGATTTATTGAATAAATTAAAATGGGCGTTGTCAAATTCAACATCAAAACAATTTTTATTTTTGAAAAGCCTCTTAGCGTGTAAAATTCCGCTTATTGTTTCCGTGTTCAATCGGTTTCTTATTTTTGTTTTATTTAAATTAATACAAGAAAATATTCTCTCAACTGTGGCAGAGGAATGTGGAATACAAAATATATGGCTTATCAACTTTTGTATAAAAGGGAACATTTTTGAATTATCTCCCTTTTTCATTTCAAATACATTGGTCCAAAACTCAAGAATTTGAATATCCTTAGTATTTAACTGTAAATTTCTAAGGGTTCTAAATTCAGTGTCTATATCATTGTAGTCCGATTCAGAAATAATTTTAGGGAAATGTAGAGCCAAAGATGTAATTGATTGTTTTTTCATCACTTGTGAAGGCTCAATTATTGCCACATCTCTCAGAAATGAAAGAGATGGAAATAAAAATCGCATTAAAATTTGTTTTGCACTCTCAATCAAAAAATTGCGACAGGTTTCACGAAACAGCTTTAGATCCTCTGGCTTTAATATTGAGGAATTCAATACCAAGTACGCGGTCAGTTTTCCATCCAAATAAATTTCATCAAAAGGCAAGGTGTTATTTTGGCAATCATATTTGAGACTAACTACGTCGGTTTCTTGAACATATTCAAAACGCATGTAATGTTCCAAGATGTTTTTATAAAACGAGGATACTCGATTGTATATTAAATGAATTTTAATGTCCTCGCTCTGCATTTCAGTGTTAATGGAAACAAAAAATGGTAATACGAGGGCGGGTCAATAAGTCCGTGACTTTTGGAATAAAACACAGATTTTTTGATAAATTTTTTTTTTATTTTTAACGTAGTCTCCCTTGAGCTCTATACACTTTGTCCAACGCTTCTCCAATTTTTTTTATCCCTTCCAAAAAAAATGATTTGTCGAGGTCCTCAAAATAGGCCTTTGTTTGCGAGATGACTTCATCATTGGAGTCAAATCTTTTTCCACCAAGCCATTTCTTCAGGTTTGGGAACAAGAAGTAGTCGCTCGGAGCCAAATCTGGAGAATAGGGTGGATGAGGGAGCAATTCATAGCCCAATTAATGGTTTTTTGCCATGGCAACTGCACATGTGTGCACCCTTGCATTGTCTTGGTGGAAAAGAACTTTTTTCTTGGCCAAATGAGGTCGGTTTTTTTTTCAAATCGTCATTGAATCGGTCCAATAAGTTGGCATAATATTCCCCATTGATTGTTCTTCCCTTTTGAAGTTAGTCAATGTGGATTATCCCGCGTGCATCCCAAAAAACAGTCGCCATAACTTTATTGGCTGACAAACCCACCTTGGCCTTCTTTGGCGCCGATTCACCCTTAGAAACCCACTGTTTTGACTGTTGTTTGGTCTCTGGTGTGTTGTGATGGATCCATGTTTCGTCCACGGTTACAAAACGGTGCAAAAACTCCTCCATATTGCGATTAAACAATGCCAAACCTTCCTGTGAAGTTGTTACACGATTGCGTTTGTGGTCGACTGTGAGCAAACGCGGCACCCATCTTGCGGAAAGCTTTCTCATGCCCAAGTGATCATTCAAAATTGAAACCACTGAGCCATGCGAGATCCCTACGGCTTCCACAATCTCTCGCACTTTCAATCTTCGGTCGGCCAACACCATATCGTGAATTTTTTCGATTGTTTCGGGTGTAGAGACCTCAACTGGGCGTCCAGGACGTTCGGCATCTTCAGTGCTTGTACGGCCACAACGAAATTCAGTAAACCACTTTTTTACCATTGAAATCGATGGTGCAGTCCCCACAGTATTTTTCAAGCTTAGCCTTGGTCTCGGTAATGGTTTTTTTTCGCAAGAAATAATGCTTAATAAGCACACGAAATTCACTTTTTTCCATTTTCTCCTCAAATTAGTGATAAAATAGCTAGATAGATAAAAATAGCTGTCAAACACAAACTAACTGACGCAGCAAGTTTAAATTTTGACAGGAGTCAACTGACAGATGCCTGTTGACAGGAGCAGTGTTGCTGTTTCAGTAAAGAGGTCAGAAATTCAAAAAGTCACGGACTTATTGACCCGCCCTCGTATATAAGACAAGAACTCCAAATAAAGTTTAGTAAAAGGATTCTCAAGCTCTTGACTTATGTTCTTGCCTCCAATTACCGAGTGGAATTGATCCTGAACGTTAAAAAATCCTCGAAGAGGAGTATACTATTTTAAGACGACATTAACGCACTGGTTCAGAGAAAGTCATTTAGTATTTGAAGGATGAAGCATTTTATTAGGCTTCAGCTCCCATAGCTCCTGAAATGCTTTAAACTCAAAAGTCCTTTTGGGACTTGAGTTACAAAATGAATAAATGTCGCGAATCAGCTTCTCTACCGAATTGGGTGATTTAGAGCACGCGTACTCAGCAGCCAAATGAAATGAGTGGCAAACACATTTTAAAAATAATAAATTGGGGCGATCCTGTTTTAGTCTTGAACAAACTGAATTATTTTGGCCCATCATTACATTTGTACCATCCGCTGCAAATCCAATTAAATTTTGTTTGTATGGTATGTTGTTATTAATAAAAAAATGTACTATGTATTGGTACAGACCCTCTGTAGTGAAATCTTCTAGTTCCAAAAGTGCAAGAAAAGCATCCTCAATTTTGCCGTTAATAAAAATTCTTGGAACTAAAGCCAATTCTTTTATACACGTATTGTCTGTTGATTCATCCACCATCAAAGAAAAGGTTTGTTTTTGTAGGAAATCGACCAAACTATTTTTGCGTTCCTTCCCCAAGACATTTTTCACAATCATTGTAGCTTTTGTCCTGCCGCATTTAATCTTCTTCGTGGCATCAGCATTACAGGCTGCTCTTTTGACTAAAGAACACAGATGTGGCATCACTTTAAAAGACAGATTATGCTCAGTTAAAAATCCACACAGAGACATTTCTACTTCTTTCACTTTTCTATCAATATTTAAAGTACTGAACGTTGCTAGAGATGTTGGCAATGTAGGTTGTTTCTGGAGAGCTGCAGCCATTGCAATATGTTTGTTTGTTTTTGTATGGTTAATTGCAGAAGAAGTGGCCGCTTTGCCATCAAAATTGCATATTTTGCAGTGATGGTACAAAGAACCTACAAGCTGATTAAAATTTGTTAAAAAAATGTTGGTCGATCGATAGGTAATTAAACATTTTTTTGCTCTCTGTAATCCATGAATTTAGTAATCCAGTGGATTTTGTTCGCACTTTTTCAAATACAATTTTGTTTGACGGCCACAGCGTTTGTTCGATGGACCTTGACCAAACTCATCGTGATCAGTTGAACTGGAACTCATTTTGAAAATTAACTTTTACGAAATGTTTTCTAAAGTTCCTCTTTCACTAGCAAGAGCAACGGTAATCAAGAACAAAAACAAACTGTAACGCTTAACGCATTTGCATACAACGCAAAATAAGATTACAATCTTTCCAGTTTTGATTTCCAGCTCCTGGAAATACTTTCTTTTGCAGCTATCTCAATTTCACCTTTGCGCGATATTCATGCCACAGGCTTTTCGAATGCATAAGTACAAGGTGGCGTAAAAGTAATCCTCCTATCAGAAAATGCTATAAATTTTGCGATTGGCCTCTAATGTCAGTTCTGTTTTGACATTTGTGTAGTAAACACATGCGAAATACACATTAATAAACAATGTTACGCTACACTGCTCCAGAACGCGGAATATTGGTGACTATTTATTTGGGCATTAATCGGTCGGTGACTTTGGCACAACGTGAATTTCGTCGCAGATTTCCTACCCGTCCAACGCCTACTGGTGAAACACTGCGACGTTTAGCCGCTCGCCTCGAAGAGACTGGCACAACACGAGATGCTGCCAGGCGTGGCAGACTCCGGAGTAGCCGTTCTGCAGAGAATATTGCTGCTGTAGCCGAAGATGTCATGGAAGCGCCGTCGACATCGGCCAGACGACGTGCCACGCAAATGGGTATCAGTCGACGGTCTTTACAGCGAATTTTGGTACAAGCTTTGAAGATGTTTCCGTACAAAGTCCAGACGGTGCATCAGCTGTTAGCTGCTGACCGCCAATCGCGTCTAACATACGCTCAAGCCATCCTTAATCACCACCAAGAGGAAGATGATTTTTCATCAAAAATAATCATGAGTGATGAGGCCCATTTCCATCTTAGCGGGTACGTAAATAAGCAAAATTTACGCTTCTGGGGCACTGAAAATCCGCGTGTAACCCACGAAGAGCTACACCCGCTCAAAGTCACTGTATGGTGTGCTGTTTTCGCTGGAGGAGTCATCGGACCTTTTTTCTTCGAAGACGTCGCGGGCCAAACGGTTACTGTGAATGGTGAGCGCTACAGAGCAATGATCAACGAGTTCTTTTTGCCGCAACTTGATGTATTGGGATTGGAAAACATGTGGTTCCAACAGGACGGTGCAACGGCACACACTGCACGTGCCACAACCGATATGCTGAAGGATGCATTTCCCGGGCGCCTAATCTCCCGTTTTGGCGATTTGCACTGGCCAGCAAGATCGCCTGATTTGACCGCTCCAGACTTCTTTTTATGGGGCTTTTTGAAGTCGCGGGTTTATGTCAACAAGCCTCAGACTCTTGCAGCTCTTAAAGACAATATCCGTCAACAATGTGAGGACCTATCGCCGGAAGTTTTGGCCAAAGTGATGGAAAATGCCATAAAAAGGGCTCAAATGACAATCAACTGTGGCGGCGGCCATTTACATGACATCATATTCTCGACCTGATGTAAAAAAAATTAACAGACCACATAAAAATAATCCACAAGAAGAATCAAAGTTTTTCATTTTTTTTTTAAATTACAGCCAAAAAACTTCGGAAGGTTATTTTTGCGCCACCTTGTACAAGTGCAATGAACATGAACATGATGAAATGTTAGATAAGTTGAGTGAAGGTGAATTCTTATTTGGGTTTGGTGAGTAGGTAACTGAAGTAGAGAGACAGAGAACTGCAAAATAAGCATGACGTTGTTGTAAACGGAAATTAGTGATGTGACTTTTGATCAAAGTACCAGATCTACTAACTCAAAATTTATTTCTATCGATTGTTTACAAAAACAATCGATACAAAATTATGCCTTCCTTCTCAAAATTATTCCTCAATGCTTCAAACATCAGAATTATGCCTAAAAGGCATAATTATGCCTCAGTTGGCATCAGTGCACCAAAGGCAACAACTATGTTAGCTACCTGACCAACCTGCACCATACTCCAGTATAATTTCTTTAATTTTTAGTTTTATTTTTGCTTTGAATTAAAATCTAATTATTTTTGAAAATATTAATTTGCATTTTGTTTATTTTTTCTTCCTTAATACTCTTTCTTTAATTATTAGTTTTATCTTGTTTTGAATTAAAATCTAATAACTTTTGTAATACTTTTCTACTTTTTGTTTATTTTTCTTCTTTTATAGCGGGCATTTTCACTGCTGCATTATTAGGTTGCTAGTTTTGCTTTTGACAGAATGTCTGATTAATTTTCCGCGCTTTCTGGCGTTGGAGTGAATAATTACCTAACTCGGATTATGATTAATGTTCTTTCAGATAATGTTGAGGGTTTACGTGTATGCTACTTAAATGCACGTAGTCTAAATGCAGAGAAGCTTGATTATTTGGGTTCTTTGTTCGTAACTTCTTGTGTTGATGTTATTTGTGTCACTGAGACGTGGTTTAAGCCAGATATTGAAGATGTTTTATATCAAATCCCCAATTACAATTTATTTAGGAATGACAGAGTAACATTGACAATTGGTGGTGGTATTGCTATTTATTGTAGATCTAATTTAACTTGCAAACTTGTTGAGAAATCAGTTGGATCGATGGTTGAGTACGTAATTGCGGAAATATCTGATAATTACATAAAATGCTTAGTCTCCTGTGTGTATTGTCCTGATCGTAGTACCTCTCCTGAACCATTTTTTTCTGAGCTATCTAATTGTTCAGCATTATACGAGCACATAATTGTCTGTGGGGACTTTAATGCTGATTTGTGCAGACGCGATTCTCGTGCATATCAAATCTGTGATTTTTGTGCTTCTTTTGGGCTCTCGATAGTTAATTCCAATCCAACGCGTTTCTCTCCCATTTTTGAACCTAGCCTTTTAGATCTTGTTATTGTTGCTGATAATTCATTAGTTCTACTCTTTGACCAATTATCACTTGATGGCATCTCAGATCATGATCTACTGTTTTTTATGTATGGTATTAGTTTTGCGCATAGAAGTGTACCTATCCAGTTTTCCTACAAAGATCTCAATTCAATTGATGCTCATGCCCTTGAAAGAGGAATATCCTTATCACCCTGGGAGAGTTGTAGGCTTGCTGTTGACCCTGATGACAAAATTTATTGTTTCCAGTCCATAGTTTCACACTTATATGAAAACTTTGTTCCTATGAAAACTGTTGTTATCAGGGACAAGAACTATCCATGGTTTACAACAGATGTTGTTTAATGCGATAAAATATAGAAACAGGCTCTACAGCAAGTGGAAGAGATCGCCGCATGCATATAATTGGGATAGGTATAAATCTGTCCGTAACCGTGCAACGCGTATCACACGTGCTTCTAAATGCAATTACTTCAGTTCTAAATTGAATGCAACGCTTCCATCAAAGACACTTTGGAGAAATTTGCGGGAAGTAGGTATCAAAAGTGATAACAGAGTGGTCTGTGAAATTGAACCTGATGTCTTGAATGATCACTTTCTCTCCGGTGTTGACGAAGCATGCAATTTTAATATCGCGTATAACAGCTCAAGGAGTCCATCACCAGAGTTACACTTAATTTCTGTCGCAGAATCAGAAATAATAGACATTATTGCTGCGATTAAGTCCAATGCAATCGGAGAGGATGGGATACCGCTTAAATTCTTAAAACTGATTTTATCATATATTATTGGTCATCTCACTGAAGTTATTAATTCTTGTTTAATGACCACAACATTTCCCCAAGGTTGGAAATTGGGTAGGGTTATACCTGTTGCTAAAAAGCGCAATGCAAAACTTGTTTCCGATTTTAGGCCTATAAGTATACTACCTTGCTTATCGAAGATATTTGAAAAAGTAATTCATCTTTAATGTAATTCCCTGCTCCATCACCTTCAGTCTGGGTTTAGAGCTGGCCATAGT
Source organism: Portevinia maculata (assembly GCA_949715645.1). Taxonomy (NCBI): domain Eukaryota; kingdom Metazoa; phylum Arthropoda; class Insecta; order Diptera; family Syrphidae; genus Portevinia; species Portevinia maculata. Next base: position 144,926,147 of record OX454527.1, on the reverse strand, counting down.
TGTTCAACAGCAATGGTTAATATTATGGATGATATAAGAACACATATTGATGAGCGCCATGCCACCTTTCTTTGCCTCCATGATTTTTCACAGGCCTTTGATTCGGTCAATCATAAACTTTTGTGCTGGAAGTTAAAACATTATTTCAACTTTAGCCCTAACTACTTGACAGTTTTTTAAGTAATAGGCAACAAAAGGTTGTTATTGGAAATAATTCTTCATCATTTAAGCCTGTCACTTGAGGCGTTCCCCAAGGTTCAATTTTAGGTCCAATTTTGTTTTGTATGTTCATTAATGATCTGCCGTCTATCTGCAAATATGCTACTACTTACCTTTATTCCGATGATGTCCAATTGAGCTTATCTCGTCCTGTTTGCAATGCTCATGATCTTGCCAACAAATATAATGATGACTTATCTGCAATTTCAAGATGGGCTATTGCTAATTCAATATTATATTGAATCCGAACAAAACTCATATAATAGCAATTTCAAATAAGCCAATAGATCCTAACCTCTTACCTAATATTTATATTTCTGGTACAAAGATTAGTTATGTTGATACAGTTACTAGCTTAGGATTTAAGATTAACCGTACGCTGTCGTTTTATGATCACATAAACTTTGTTGTTGGCCGCATTTATGGCTGTCTAAGGAAACTTTAGTTGACGGCTAGCTTTACTCCGACAGAAAATCGGCGCAAACTGGTAATTGCCCTGATACTCGTATTACCTATCATTACGTGTAGCGAGGTAGTTTACAGTGATCTGGACTCTCTTTCAAAGAACAAATTGCGAGTCGCGTTTAATGACTCAGTCCGATACATATTTGGTTTGAGGAGGTATGATGGAATATCTCAACTATCTTATAATGTCCTGGGTTATACTCTATTGAATTTCTTAAAAGTTCGAAATCTCATCTTTCTTCATAGGTTTATTCATAGCAGAACTCCAGGGTACCTTTACAACAAACTATCTTCTTCACGATCTCAAAGAACTCTTAACATTAATATTCCTTCATTCAAGTACTTGAATTCCTCCCGTATGTTGTTTATTCACTCTGCAAGGCTCTGGAACTCTTTGCCTTTACATATTAAACAGATTCGAAATTACAAAATGCCTGTACCAATAAACAAATTTAGTTGCCAGAAAATCGTTAAGTGTAAGGTTAAATATTAATGTTCGGAAAGTCATGTCTAAGTCCTACACTAACACAAATTATTATTCTGTCACGATTCGGTCTGAGAAGAAATGTTGCCATGCATGCAAGTATTATGGTATCAAATGAGTATTTAGAAATATATATTAGTACTTAATAATGTTGGCTGAAGTATTTATATCTATTAATACACCTTGAATTATAATGAGTACCAGCATTCTATTGGTCTTTAATTGATTGATTTTTAATTTCTGGAAATACAAATTTCGAAAAAGTCCAAAAGTTAAGGAAAATCAGATCAATATTCCCAATTTCGAACGCTGTGGCGCTTCAGATAATTAAAACGTATTTGGGAGTAAGAGACACGTAACATTTCATAACTTAAGTGGTCAAAAATGCAAGTCAGTTCAGACGCTTGGAAAGGTTCACTAATACTATCATGCCTAAAACACAATCACGCTTTGGAGCGTCGCGTTGACAGATGTATCAAGTTATAACTTGCGATTGTACAAAACTTCTAGTTTTGCGAAGATATAACTTGATGCATCTGTCAACGCAACGCGTGATTGTGTTTCAGGCATTATGGTCACGAGATACAATTCTAATGCAATCACACATAGGGTTAAGTTGGATTATTTGTAAATATTTGTAAATAATACAACTACAATCAGTGGCGTGGCGTCCATACAACACGATTCCTACCGTCTTCCCTTTTAAAAATCCACCAAAAGTAAGCACTATCTGCCAAATAAATATATGAAAAATGAAACCCGTCCCGTATTTTAATTATAAAATAAAATCTACACACACACTCACACATGTCATGGAAGCGCCGTCGACATCGGCCAGACGACGTGCCACGCAAATGGGTATCAGTCGACGGTCTTTACAGCGAATTTTGGTACAAGCTTTGAAGATGTTTCCGTACAAAGTCCAGACGGTGCATCAGCTGTTAGCTGCTGACCGCCAATCGCGTCTAACATACGCTCAAGCCATCCTTAATCACCACCAAGAGGAAGATGATTTTTCATCAAAAATAATCATGAGTGATGAGGCCCATTTCCATCTTAGCGGGTACGTAAATAAGCAAAATTTACGCTTCTGGGGCACTGAAAATCCGCGTGTAACCCACGAAGAGCTACACCCGCTCAAAGTCACTGTATGGTGTGCTGTTTTCGCTGGAGGAGTCATCGGACCTTTTTTCTTCGAAGACGTCGCGGGCCAAACGGTTACTGTGAATGGTGAGCGCTACAGAGCAATGATCAACGAGTTCTTTTTGCCGCAACTTGATGTATTGGGATTGGAAAACATGTGGTTCCAACAGGACGGTGCAACGGCACACACTGCACGTGCCACAACCGATATGCTGAAGGATGCATTTCCCGGGCGCCTAATCTCCCGTTTTGGCGATTTGCACTGGCCAGCAAGATCGCCTGATTTGACCGCTCCAGACTTCTTTTTATGGGGCTTTTTGAAGTCGCGGGTTTATGTCAACAAGCCTCAGACTCTTGCAGCTCTTAAAGACAATATCCGTCAACAATGTGAGGACCTATCGCCGGAAGTTTTGGCCAAAGTGATGGAAAATGCCATAAAAAGGGCTCAAATGACAATCAACTGTGGCGGCGGCCATTTACATGACATCATATTCTCGACCTGATGTAAAAAAAATTAACAGACCACATAAAAATAATCCACAAGAAGAATCAAAGTTTTTCATTTTTTTTTTAAATTACAGCCAAAAAACATCGGAAGGTTATTTTTGCGCCACCTTGTACAAGTGCAATGAACATGAACATGATGAAATGTTAGATAAGTTGAGTGAAGGTGAATTCTTATTTGGGTTTGGTGAGTAGGTAACTGAAGTAGAGAGACAGAGAACTGCAAAATAAGCATGACGTTGTTGTAAACGGAAATTAGTGATGTGACTTTTGATCAAAGTACCAGATCTACTAACTCAAAATTTATTTCTATCGATTGTTTACAAAAACAATCGATACAAAATTATGCCTTCCTTCTCAAAATTATTCCTCAATGCTTCAAACATCAGAATTATGCCTAAAAGGCATAATTATGCCTCAGTTGGCATCAGTGCACCAAAGGCAACAACTATGTTAGCTACCTGACCAACCTGCACCATACTCCAGTATAATTTCTTTAATTTTTAGTTTTATTTTTGCTTTGAATTAAAATCTAATTATTTTTGAAAATATTAATTTGCATTTTGTTTATTTTTTCTTCCTTAATACTCTTTCTTTAATTATTAGTTTTATCTTGTTTTGAATTAAAATCTAATAACTTTTGTAATACTTTTCTACTTTTTGTTTATTTTTCTTCTTTTATAGCGGGCATTTTCACTGCTGCATTATTAGGTTGCTAGTTTTGCTTTTGACAGAATGTCTGATTAATTTTCCGCGCTTTCTGGCGTTGGAGTGAATAATTACCTAACTCGGATTATGATTAATGTTCTTTCAGATAATGTTGAGGGTTTACGTGTATGCTACTTAAATGCACGTAGTCTAAATGCAGAGAAGCTTGATTATTTGGGTTCTTTGTTCGTAACTTCTTGTGTTGATGTTATTTGTGTCACTGAGACGTGGTTTAAGCCAGATATTGAAGATGTTTTATATCAAATCCCCAATTACAATTTATTTAGGAATGACAGAGTAACATTGACAATTGGTGGTGGTATTGCTATTTATTGTAGATCTAATTTAACTTGCAAACTTGTTGAGAAATCAGTTGGATCGATGGTTGAGTACGTAATTGCGGAAATATCTGATAATTACATAAAATGCTTAGTCTCCTGTGTGTATTGTCCTGATCGTAGTACCTCTCCTGAACCATTTTTTTCTGAGCTATCTAATTGTTCAGCATTATACGAGCACATAATTGTCTGTGGGGACTTTAATGCTGATTTGTGCAGACGCGATTCTCGTGCATATCAAATCTGTGATTTTTGTGCTTCTTTTGGGCTCTCGATAGTTAATTCCAATCCAACGCGTTTCTCTCCCATTTTTGAACCTAGCCTTTTAGATCTTGTTATTGTTGCTGATAATTCATTAGTTCTACTCTTTGACCAATTATCACTTGATGGCATCTCAGATCATGATCTACTGTTTTTTATGTATGGTATTAGTTTTGCGCATAGAAGTGTACCTATCCAGTTTTCCTACAAAGATCTCAATTCAATTGATGCTCATGCCCTTGAAAGAGGAATATCCTTATCACCCTGGGAGAGTTGTAGGCTTGCTGTTGACCCTGATGACAAAATTTATTGTTTCCAGTCCATAGTTTCACACTTATATGAAAACTTTGTTCCTATGAAAACTGTTGTTATCAGGGACAAGAACTATCCATGGTTTACAACAGATGTTGTTTAATGCGATAAAATATAGAAACAGGCTCTACAGCAAGTGGAAGAGATCGCCGCATGCATATAATTGGGATAGGTATAAATCTGTCCGTAACCGTGCAACGCGTATCACACGTGCTTCTAAATGCAATTACTTCAGTTCTAAATTGAATGCAACGCTTCCATCAAAGACACTTTGGAGAAATTTGCGGGAAGTAGGTATCAAAAGTGATAACAGAGTGGTCTGTGAAATTGAACCTGATGTCTTGAATGATCACTTTCTCTCCGGTGTTGACGAAGCATGCAATTTTAATATCGCGTATAACAGCTCAAGGAGTCCATCACCAGAGTTACACTTAATTTCTGTCGCAGAATCAGAAATAATAGACATTATTGCTGCGATTAAGTCCAATGCAATCGGAGAGGATGGGATACCGCTTAAATTCTTAAAACTGATTTTATCATATATTATTGGTCATCTCACTGAAGTTATTAATTCTTGTTTAATGACCACAACATTTCCCCAAGGTTGGAAATTGGGTAGGGTTATACCTGTTGCTAAAAAGCGCAATGCAAAACTTGTTTCCGATTTTAGGCCTATAAGTATACTACCTTGCTTATCGAAGATATTTGAAAAAGTAATTCATCTTTAATGTAATTCCCTGCTCCATCACCTTCAGTCTGGGTTTAGAGCTGGCCATAGTTGTTCAACAGCAATGGTTAATATTATGGATGATATAAGAACACATATTGATGAGCGCCATGCCACCTTTCTTTGCCTCCATGATTTTTCACAGGCCTTTGATTCGGTCAATCATAAACTTTTGTGCTGGAAGTTAAAACATTATTTCAACTTTAGCCCTAACTACTTGACAGTTTTTTAAGTAATAGGCAACAAAAGGTTGTTATTGGAAATAATTCTTCATCATTTAAGCCTGTCACTTGAGGCGTTCCCCAAGGTTCAATTTTAGGTCCAATTTTGTTTTGTATGTTCATTAATGATCTGCCGTCTATCTGCAAATATGCTACTACTTACCTTTATTCCGATGATGTCCAATTGAGCTTATCTCGTCCTGTTTGCAATGCTCATGATCTTGCCAACAAATATAATGATGACTTATCTGCAATTTCAAGATGGGCTATTGCTAATTTAATATTATATTGAATCCGAACAAAACTCATATAATAGCAATTTCAAATAAGCCAATAGATCCTAACCTCTTACCTAATATTTATATTTCTGGTACAAAGATTAGTTATGTTGATACAGTTACTAGCTTAGGATTTAAGATTAACCGTACGCTGTCGTTTTATGATCACATAAACTTTGTTGTTGGCCGCATTTATGGCTGTCTAAGGAAACTTTAGTTGACGGCTAGCTTTACTCCGACAGAAAATCGGCGCAAACTGGTAATTGCCCTGATACTCGTATTACCTATCATTACGTGTAGCGAGGTAGTTTACAGTGATCTGGACTCTCTTTCAAAGAACAAATTGCGAGTCGCGTTTAATGACTCAGTCCGATACATATTTGGTTTGAGGAGGTATGATGGAATATCTCAACTATCTTATAATGTCCTGGGTTATACTCTATTGAATTTCTTAAAAGTTCGAAATCTCATCTTTCTTCATAGGTTTATTCATAGCAGAACTCCAGGGTACCTTTACAACAAACTATCTTCTTCACGATCTCAAAGAACTCTTAACATTAATATTCCTTCATTCAAGTACTTGAATTCCTCCCGTATGTTGTTTATTCACTCTGCAAGGCTCTGGAACTCTTTGCCTTTACATATTAAACAGATTCGAAATTACAAAATGCCTGTACCAATAAACAAATTTAGTTGCCAGAAAATCGTTAAGTGTAAGGTTAAATATTAATGTTCGGAAAGTCATGTCTAAGTCCTACACTAACACAAATTATTATTCTGTCACGATTCGGTCTGAGAAGAAATGTTGCCATGCATGCAAGTATTATGGTATCAAATGAGTATTTAGAAATATATATTAGTACTTAATAATGTTGGCTGAAGCATTTATATCTATTAATACACCTTGAATTATAATGAGTACCAGCATTCTATTGGTCTTTAATTGATTGATTTTTAATTTCTGGAAATACAAATTTCGAAAAAGTCCAAAAGTTAAGGAAAATCAGATCAATATTCCCAATTTCGAACGCTGTGGCGCTTCAGATAATTAAAACGTATTTGGGAGTAAGAGACACGTAACATTTCAAAACTTAAGTGGTCAAAAATGCAAGTCAGTTCAGACGCTTGGAAAGGTTCACTAATACTATCATGCCTAAAACACAATCACGCTTTGGAGCGTCGCGTTGACAGATGTATCAAGTTATAACTTGCGATTGTACAAAACTTCTAGTTTTGCGAAGATATAACTTGATGCATCTGTCAACGCAACGCGTGATTGTGTTTCAGGCATTATGGTCACGAGATACAATTCTAATGCAATCACACATAGGGTTAAGTTGGATTATTTGTAAATATTTGTAAATAATACAACTACAATCAGTGGCGTGGCGTCCATATAACACGATTCCTACCGTCTTCCCTTTTAAAAATCCACCAAAAGTAAGCACTATCTGCCAAATAAATATATGAAAAATGAAACCCGTCCCGTATTTTAATTATAAAATAAAATCTACACACACACTCACACATAAGCTATCGAATAAGTTTAATATTTTCATTCTACCTCTCGTCTGTATCTTCATACTTCATTCAAGAATCAAGATTCAACCACATTCCACAATCCACAAATCACAAACAACAAACCAACGAAGAGTCACAAAAATACTCTTAGTAAAAAGTTTTCAACTACCGCTGCTCTCTATAATAGAATAAAAAATATTTTTCCGTCTTATTTACTTGTTTTATATCCCTTTCTTCTACAAGAATTGCGGTTCCGATCCTCTTTGTTCAACACCCGCTTTTATATTCAAAGAAAAAGACGCTACATTTCGTCTTATAAACCAAATCTCACGCTGAATACTTGGAATTGTTTCATTTCATTCTCCCTTTTGCGATTAGCATTGCGTTTCAATCGGAAGATATCAACATGTTGCAGGAATGCAGGTGCTACGTTTGACTGGTTTTTTTTGCAACATTGTGTCTAATAACACGGTTTTCTTTGACTTATTTCTTTTTTCTTATGACATAATATCTGAATGTGTTATGTGGGTTGATTCTTGATTTTGAATTTGATGTTGATATTGATATGCGTGTTGATGTAAGAAGTTGAGCTTTCATTTTTCTCTCTTGTGATAGTTAATGCTTCGATGTTTTTACAAATTTATTGTTATACTTTTGTCTTATGAAATAAAATATGGTAGAATATTATGGCAATTTGTCAGCAGAGTAAATTCAGCATATCGCTTAAGAGAAGTTCATGTCAAATAAAATACCGACACTTGTTTTTTTTTAAGCAGGAATTCAAATTTTAATTTAGAATCAGTTGGAATTTATTGACAGACTGCGTTGCACAAGTGCAATAACTTGAAAAAATCTAGTGTTTTGTAAAGCCAATTTGATAAAATCTTAAATAAAAATAGTGAAAAGTTAGATGTGAAAGTGAAAGTGAAGGTTAATGTGTAATTTTTTAGTTTCTTTTATTACCAACTTACTGATAAAAACATTTTAGCTTCTTAATTTTAGTGCAGTTTTAGATTTTTTTTTGGAAATGTCTTTGATTAGTGTAGATTGCTGTTTAACTGATTTCCTCCTGGAGGATTCAAATAGTTTTAGTAAGCTATCTTTTCTTGATAAAAAAAAAAGTTATAGACGTAGGGCGCTCTATGCCTTTTATAAATATTAATTACCAAAGGAGAGATGGTTTTGTGACACATTTTAATGTTTCCTTATACCAAAAATATAAGTGGCTACTGGGAGTTGCAAGCTTAATAAAATGTTTTGTTTTCCTTGTCTTCTTTTTTAAAACTCCGCCAGTGTTTGGAGCCGAACGGGTTTCACTGATATAAATAATTTAGTTAATTCTTCGAAAAAACATATTAAGACAGAAAAACATATTCGTTGTTGTTTATCCCTACACGAATTCGGCACGAATCGCATTGAAACTTCTTTAGGAAATTCTTTCGTTGTTCATAATAAAAAAGTAGATAAAAATCGGAAACTAATGGAACGTTTTATTGACACGGTCATTTTATTAGGCAGACAGGAGTTAGCATTTCGCTGTCATGATGAAAGGTCTAGTTCAGATAATCGTGGCAATTATGTCGAAGCGGTTTATTTTTTATCTAAATATGACACTTTATTGGAATCCCATTTAGAGCAGTGTTCAAGTACACACGATCCAATTTTTTCAGGTTTATCCAACGATATTCAAAACGATTTGATACATAGTATCGCGGCGGTTATTAAATCCGAAATTAAAACGGAAATCAAGGATGCTCGGTTCGTGTCGATTATGATCGACGAAACACCAGATTTGAGTCATAGGGAACAACTGAGTGCCATATTTCGGTACTTGTCAGAGGATGGTATACAAGAAAGATTTCTTGGATTTTTTGACGTTAGCGCAAGTCGTAATGCAAATGAGTTATCCAATCATATATTTAAAATTCTTGAAACATACGACTGCAAGGAAAAGTTAATAGGACAATCCTACGATGGTGCCGCAGTTATGTCCGGCGAGGGGGGTGGTGTTCAAAAGAAGGTCCTTGATGAATGCCCGATGGCAAATTTTATTCCTTGTTATGCACATGTTTTAAATTTAGTACTATCCCGATCTCTAGAAAACATAGCAGAACTTAAACTATTTTTTGGCTATACTAATAGCATCGTTCGATTTTTTAATAAATCCACAAAGCGGTCCGGTATCGGAAACTCGATGGCATTATCATTCAAGAATAATAAACGTAATCTTTAACTGTAGAATAGATATAATTGAAACTTTTAGTAAAATAATTAATGACTCTAGGGAATGGGATACTGACACACTTTCGATGGCAGAAAGTTTATTAAATAAATTAGAGAGCAAGGAATTCTGTTTTTTGCTTCATACCCTTTCTGAAATATTTGCAAAGACCGATGTATTATTTAATTTAATTCAAAAAAAACAAACAGACGTTAGTTATGCCAAGCAAGAAATCGAACGTTTTGAGTCATGGATAAGCTCTGACTTTTTAAATATGTTTGAAGTTATTTATGACAGCGTAAATGATTGCATCGAACCTCCACGTAAACGCAGGTTGCTTGACTTCGATTTGAAGACGAATTATAAGCGCCTTGTTGAAATTAAAGACGATAGTTAGCCAAATAAATGCCAGATATAAATCATTTAGTAATCTTACATTTTTGGATTTACTAAATAATTTGAAGTATGACACTTTATCTCGTTCCAGTGCAGATGTAAAAATATCTTCCCTAATTAAGTTTTTTCCTAGAATTTTTGACTTCACGGCATTAAAAAATGAACTTAATGTTTTATATTCTTCGTCGTCACTTCGGCAGTTTGAGGTTCTCGACCTTCACAACCATTTGAATAGTGAAGCATTGAAAGAGGTGTTCCCTCAAGTCTTAAACTTAAGTAGTTTACTTTTAACACTTCCCATTTCCGTCGCCCCCGTTGAGAGGTCTTTTTCTGCTTTAAAAAGAATTCATACTTATTTAAGAAACTCACAGGACGAGGATAGGCTCTCTGATTTAGCCCTCATATCGATAGAAAGAAGACTTCTTCTTAAAATTAAAAATAGACCAAACTTCTATGAAAGGGTATTGGCAGAGTTTATCAAAAAAGATCGTCGAATAGCATTAGAATACAAATAATTATAAAGAACTAATATTTTAACAAAACTTTTCACTTTTTTTTTTAAGTGTGTGAATTTTAGCTGTTTTTAATTTTGATTTATTTTTATTGCTGACATTATTATTTGTATCGTTTTTATATTTTAACAAATATCAAGAATTATCCATATAATTCTTCTGAATTTTCTTATTTTAAAATTACTATCCACATTATGCTGAATTTTTTTAAGTTATTGTATCATGCGTCTGTCAAGACCGGCTTCTTTTGAAGTCACTTTTGTTATGCTTTAAGCTCATTGTTGATTGAAATATTAATGTCTTGAAGTATAAAAAATGTGGCTAGAATATTTTTGCTAAGTCAATGTGGAATGCATATTATGTAGATACAATATCCCCATTAAAAATTATTTTATTTCAGGTTTTAAAGATTTTTATTTTTATAGGTGACTAAATGTTTCAACGTCTTCCCTTTTAAAATTATCCACGCCACGCCACTGAACTACATATATGTATATATGTATATACATAGAGGAAGTATATGCGAATGTATAGAGGAAGAATATACCTACTTCCCGTGAAATAAAATTAAAATTGACAGGATTATGCGAGCTCCCAAAAAAAGAATATGCAAAAATGCGTCATATATTTTTCGACAAGGATTTTTAATGTTGGAATGGATTCATACTTTACAATAACTGCTCCTTGTTCACACAAACAAACTACTTCTTCTTCACAAGACCATAGCACAGTTTCTTAACCTATGTGAAATATCACAATAGGTTATTCCTAAGTTGGAGCGAGATGGCTTATTGATGCTGTTTCTCGGGTCGGAGTCATTTCAAAAATTAAAAGAGAGGACAGGTTAAACTATAACACAGATCACTTTCGGCAGTGGTTTGCCGAACTTATTTATTTAATAGTACGTAACTATGGCGTGTGGGTGCAGTGTCTCAGTGGTTAGTGTGCTGGACTACTGAGCCAGGGGTCCCAGATTCGACTTCCGAAAAAAACACAAAGCACACCTTACTTCTTTTTCAGCTTCTCCACCTCTCGTGAACGTCTGACAAAGTTCCCAGAGTACAACTGTCATGAGAAGGCTTCTCAATTCATTCGTTCGAATACGGCATAAAACTGTAGATCCCTTTCATTCGTCCCAAAAATAAAAACTGACACAAACGAATGGTTGAGAGAAGCTAGGCCTAGGGTCCTATATGGACATGTTACGCCAATTTTTTTTTGTTTTACCTATTGCGTATGTAAACAACAATAAATAGGGAAACATGGCAAAATGTGATATCTATATTAAAACAAAACCATATTTCCTAGTACCAATAGGTATGAAAAGCTTAATTGGCATCACAAGCCCATCGTCAAGTAGGTACCTATGGAATTTGACGTATGCAAAACAATCAGCTGAGTTTGTGTTCATTTGCTGTCCAGAGCAGTTTGTTTTTGTTTTTGTTCGGAAAAAAAAATATATTTAAAACATAGGGACGGGCTACAGTCCGCTTGGGCGAACTGTTGGAAACCCTATTCTTATTCCTATCCCTCATAAGTGGGCGTGATAAAAGTCTAAGTATGGTTGAATTGTTAAGAACGCTCTACATATTTTGTTTTATATAACATTTAAAGGATTTTATCAAAAAAAACGCTCCCTAGCTCAAACTTGGGTGTTTCAATAAAATTGTTTTATTTAATTGTGGGCGTGTCAGTAGGCGGATTTAAAAAAAATTAACACATGAGCATAAAGGGCCCATAGAGAGTAAATATTATAAATTTCAGCTCCCTAGCTCAAACTTTGGATTTTCAAAAAAATTGTTTTATTTATTTGTGGGCGTGTCAGTGGGCGGATTTTGAAAAAAATTTATCCCGAGCAGTTTTATGAGTCATAGATCATATAAAAAAGCTTTCTAGCTTCCAAAATTTTGTGTTTTTGAGTTTGTGGGCGTGTCTGTGGGCGGATTTCAAAAATTCGTAAATTTGATTATTTCGGAACCCTAGAGAGTATATGGTTAAAATTTCAGCTCTCTAGGTCCAGTTTAAAGGCCTAATTTTTGCCGACGGACGGACGGACATGGCTAGATCGACATTACTATCGATGCTGATCATAAATATTGTAACTTTTAGGGGTCTACGGGCAATATTAAGGTATGTTACAAACTATGCGTCAAAATTATCATACCCCTAGAATAGGGTATACAAAAATGGAAAAAATAAAGAGACCAAAGTCTGCAAACTGGACTCCCGAAATGAAGGAGCATCTTGTGACTTTGGTCCGATCATTAGTTAGCATTATTGATAGCAAACTAAATCATACATCAATGAGTACGTTGTGTGTTTGTCGCCAGTGGCTATCAATTTACTTTGAAACAACTACGAGAGCAATGGAATCGATTTAAACACACAGCTCGATCCAACATTTCTAAATTTAAAATCGGCCAACGACAAACTGGTGGTGGAACGCCACCTAAAGAACCGGACGAAATGGATTTCGAAATAGAAGAATTATCCGCCATAGACTTTCAAGCGGATATGTCTAAATGCGATTCCGATGCCATTGTTTTTAAGGAAACTCACACAAAAGAAATCTAAGTATAACAGAAACATGCTATTGCTGAAAACATGTGTAAACTCGTACTATATTTTTTATTTTCTTCAGAGAAAGGGAGTCCGTATCATCGGAAAAAAAACAGAAATACCCCGCCAGCAGGTAGCCCGTCCCGAATAAAAACAAAACACTGGATTTGACATCTGTTTTGACAACTTCCTTGACAGCAAATGTAATAGATTCAAATAAAGTTCTCGGACTAGTAAAGCTGGAGGTCAAATTGTTTATTGGTACCTTTTCGATAATGCTGTACATTTTAAGTTAAGCTGGCAGCCAACTAGTAGTCGACATTAGTGTTTGATTATTAGTAAGGCCCAATGTTTTCAGTTATTTTTCTATGCAGCAATGAAATTGACGATAATCATGATTATTAATTATAATAACTTTCTCTGTCATAGCTTTTCCACATATGTATTTTGAATTTTGTACTCCTATCTTTCGTTATCTCTCTTTGTTATCTAGTTTTATATATTTGTTACGAATCAAATTTTTGACGCAAAAAACGTTTGTACTATAAAAGCCTAAGTCTTATTGTACAACTCAAACTTTATCTTTATATATATAATTCTACTGTATATGTCATTCTCCTAAACGGCTGGACCGATTTTAATGATTTTTTTTTGTATGCGTTTGGGTGGCGCCCTGGATTGTTTAGATTCACAAATCAGCCGATGGCGCTGCAGTTTAAGAAAATTCCGGAAAATCGATTTATTCGCATTTTTCGCAGTTTGAAAAAAAATAAATAAACTGGGTAGAAATCGAGTAGTGACACTTCAAATACAAAAAAAAATTTAAAATTTTAAAAGCAATTGTTGTTGTCAATTATTTTAATTATTTGTCAAGCAAATTGTTGTTGTCAACAATTTTGATTTTTTTTTAAATATACCTAATAAGTATGTTTATGTTTATTATGTTACACAAAGTAACTTTTTGAAACGGAATTTTTGAATTAGTACCTATGTGTGAGTAAGTTCAAATGTAGAGGTGATTGAGATGACGTGGACAATGATGACAGGCAACAGCAGTTGTTGAGCGTTTTCAGTTTTCATGCGCATAACTCGAGACAGAATGGTTAGTTTTTAACGATTTTGAGCTTGACGGTTTCGTTTGGGCCCTAGCAAGGACGAATGCTACTTTTTATCTCGAAAACAAAACTTTGACAGGATGAAATAGGGGGTGTCGGAACTTCGGGAAAGAATATCGCAAGAACAACGTGCAGTCGTCCGAACTGGGGACCGAGATAGACAACAACATAATCGACATCAGCATAGCGTTCAAATAAATGAAAACCAACGAAGAAGAAGAAACGTCGTGAATGTAGAATTGCGGCGAGTAGCATTCCAATACCAATGCACGGTTGAATACAAACTCCTGTAGGACAACATGCGAGACGTTTCAGTGCACCAACAATCGATGAAGTTGTCATTGTAATGGTTGAAGAAAATTTGGAAGCAGGAGATATAGTTTTACATCGCCAAAATGATCAGTTGCAGCGTGTGTATGAAACACACAAAATATCGCGTTCACTAATGGGAGCTAATATTGTAAAATTCAAGATAGATATTTATAATTAAGTTGCATTCTTATAGGTGGCGCTATATTCCCAGTTTTGTATATGTCGACATTAGGTTATTGATGGATATGCCGATTGGGCAATTAAACTAAAAAAAATTGTATTATGGTTTCGGTATTTGTAACTGGCAAAGAAGTTGGTAAATAATATATTGTTACATCCAGGCTAGGATTCGAAAAGATAAAACGTATTTCTATTTAATTATTCTTTATTAGTTCTCTTTCAATGTCTTTTACTTCTTGATTATTATTCTATTAATTTACTTATTTAACCCAACAATTCCCTTTCACAATTAAACACTTAAAACAAACAATTACTTTTATCGTATTTAATACTTCCACTTTTTCTCTATACTTTTCACTACTGTCATCTATCGCACTTCTTTATGGCCTATTTATATCTCCTAGTGACACCTCTCGAAATTTCCGGATTCGTTGAGTTCAGAAAGGTCGAGAACAACAGATGTACTAACTATTCCATAGATATTCAAACTGCATTTCAAATGCTGCCAAATATCGATTATCTTATATGGTAACATGGCTCTCGAATAGCGATGGCGCTGCAAGTTGACTAATTGATGCTGAATGTCACAGCTTGAGCAAACATGCAACAATATTAAGCAGATTTAGCAATTATCGCATTAATATTTAAGTTTATTTATTTTATTTATTTAATTATTTTATTTATTTCAACGAGTTGCTTAAATACCGTAAGAACATATCTTATAAAAGAGTATTAAGCATAGAAAAAGAGGAAAAAAAATTACAAAACTCAATTAATGAAAGCTACATGAGCAACATAAGAATGGGGGATAAAAATTGATAATTATTTTACAAATAAAAATGAATAATACCAAGAGAGTAATAAGAAAGTTAAAAATGAAACATATGACTTATACAATGAAAAAATAAAACAGAAAAGCTAAGTTTCTAAGAATTAGTAGAAAGATATTTCCTAAGTTTGCTTCTGAATTCTGTTGTGCCGTCTATCCTCCTAAATTCACGTGGCACAGAGTTCCACAACCGAATCGAAGTTACAAGAAACTGACGTTCCGAAATCAAACAAGAACACAGAGGAGGAGCCAGCTGAGCTGATCTATTTGAAAAATTAAATCTAATTTTATCATAAATATATTCAGGTTGGTGAGTCAAAAGAATGTCCGAGAACATAGTTAAAGTACGAAACTTAAGAAGGTCATCAAATGTCATATTATACAAGTACTTTGAATAGTTAGAAATACGGGCAAAACGTCGTAGTCCAAATACATAGCGCACTTCTATACTGTTAAACGCGATACTGAGTCTCCGTTTAGAATCATAGCTACAATTATAAAAAAAATTCATAACCATAGGTCAAGATTGGCACCACACGTGTTTTTGCGAGTAGACATCGGGTTTTAAATGGAGTGAAGGATTGAGCGGCCCACAGCATACGGAGTATACCATAGGTCTTCCCAACAGCGACATTAATATGATTGTCCCAAATTAAGTTCCTATTAAATGTCATACCAAGATTTTTGACTGTTTGTACATACTTGATTGGTTCTCTATTAAGAAAAATGGAGGGAAAGTATGAAATATCTAATATCCTTCTTGATATAACTATACAGTTGCATTTCTTGGAATTCAAAACCAGACCATTTTGCTTTGACCAACGTACGATATCAACAAGATCTTGATTAATACAAGTAGACCCGTGCTCGATTAAACCAAGTGGGCAGCTAAAGACGAGCTGAACATCATCGGCATACATATTTATCGAACTATGCTTAATGATAGTCGGAAGCTCATTAATATACAGTGAGAATAGAAGAGGTCCCAAGATAGATCCCTGAGGCACACCACTGGTTATCGAAATAAACTCAGATAAATTATTGTTTACGGCAACTGCTTGTGTCCTTTCAGCTAGATAAGACGATATTAGTTTCACGGCACATGAAGAGAAATTGTAGAGCTTGGACAGCTTCTGGCATAAAATAGAGTGGTCCACCATATCAAATGCCTTAGAAAAATCTAGGAGGACCAAGAAAGATACCTGCCCTTCGTCAAGAGCATGCCGTATGTCTTCAGCCACTCCTATCACAGCAGTCTTACAGCTATTTTTTTCGAAAGCCAGATTGCCGGGGAGACAGAAGCTTGTTCGTAGAAAGGTGGCTATTCACTTGCTTTTGTAAAATCTTTTCCAGTACCTTTGATGAAAATGGAAGAATGGATATAGGTCTGAAGTCATCACACTTAGATGTTTTAGGAACAGGGATAACTTTGGCCGATTTCCACTGCGAAGGGAAAATCCCTGAAGCTAATGGAGTTAAAGACTTGTGTTATGTACGGAAGTAATACCGGCAAAATTATCTTTAAAAACAATGGGTGTAATTTCTCAAGTCCAACTGCTTTAGATTTTATTGCAAGTATAGTTTCAAGCACATCAGCGGAATCTACCGCCTCAAAATAGAAAATGGAAAATTGAGCGAGCAGAGGATGAAGGGCTCTCAGATATAAGGGATGTTTGATTAATGGCACTAGCTGCCTACGAGTATATAAACTGACGATTCAATGCATTAGGGTTCAAACCGTCAGTGGTAACGCATTTACTTTTACCATTGCCAATATTACGCAGGTTATGCCATATGAGCTTACCGCCAAGAGGCGTATTGAGACGATTTGAATGCGTTTGCGCTTTTGCTGCACGTATTTCAACAACAACTTTATTGCGAAGTGAGCAGTAAATTCGTCGATGGTCTACCAAACGGAAGTGCTTCCAACGGTTATAAGCTAAATCTCGTTGCCGCATGATTGAACGAATTTGACTAGTGAGCCACGGTGTATTTTGTGGTACAACAGTTTTAGTTCTAATGAGCACATGGGAATTACAAAGGTTTTGAATATTAGAGTTAAGAAATTGAACTTGTTCATTAGGAGAAGGAAAATTATACACACTACTCCAATTTATGTGTCTAACGTGTTCATCAATTAGAGCATAGTTTATGTTTTCAAAATCTCTGTACTCGAAAGTACGAGTTGAGGATGAAGTATCAAAGTCGAAAGTGAGATATATCAGATCATGTCTTGAAAAAGCTGGAGCCGATAGCTGGTTATAGAAAAGAACTTTGCTTCTGGGGCTCACAAGGAAAAAATCCAGTAACGATGAAGAATGCTCAGAGAAATGCGTAGGAACAGTAGTATTGACTGAAAATAAATTGAAGTAACCCATTTCTTCTGCAAGACTATTATCAGCTAAAAGATTGCTGTTAAAGTCTCCGCAAAGAATAATGTATGGACATGTGGTGGAGATAAGTTCAAGCTGAGAGGTGAATGGCAACAGATTTGTGTTCCTATTTGGCCGGTAAGCAGTACCAACAAGTACTTAGTTTAGTTTCGTCATTAACCAGTTCAACGAATAAGTATTCTATTTCATCATTCAAATCGCCCCTGAAGCACGTTTCAGATACACAAACAACATCAACCTAAGATTTGACAAACAAATTACGAAACTCGTCAATTTTCGGCAGGAGACTTTGATGACATACATGAAGGCCCGAGCATTGGGCTTTGAATACTTTAATCATAGTACTTAAGCATACCGCCGTTTTTGAACAAGTTAAGTTTGCTATGCACTCGAGAAAGAGAGAGAAAAAAGCAAATAAAAAGTTAGTACAACAAAATTTTACAAAAAGAAGCAAAAATAAAAAGTAATAAGAAAAGATAGAAATATTAAAAGTACTGAAAAATAAGGAGAAATTAAAATAAGGTTGTATAATGTTATTAAATCAAGAAATGAAGCAAAGTATTATAAAAAGGATATTGTTTAAAGATAGAGAAAAAATAGAAAATAAGAAAGAAAATAGGGAAGTTAAAATATACTAATTTAGTTTTCATCATTCTGGCAATGCTGTCAAGATCCTCAATGCTTTCGATTATTACTGCAGTTTCGACCAATTTGCGTTTGACGTATACAACACCACGTGAGGTATAAACAGATGCTAGTTGTTTACATTTTTTTAGCTTCAATGCGGCATGCAAAGTTTGTTGGTTGTTTCGAGTTAAACATTCACGTAGGTGTATAATACGGGTGGAATTTATACGGACGTGTTGTAAACACAACTCCTTTTCAGCTTCTTTGCGATAAAGACCAATACTTTTCAGAACACGGTTGCGTTCAAATGGTGATTTAAATTTGATTATTTTCCCGGTGTCCTTAGAATTACCCTTCGGTCTATTGCGAAAAATATTGACCATATGAGGTGGTTCAATTTTCAGCGAAGTGCAACTAAAAATTGTTGTTAGATTTTCATCTACCGACTGCGGGATTCCAAAAAGCAGGGTATCGGAGGCCACCAAACGGTTTTCCTGTGTGAAAAGTGTTTTTATACCCTATTCTAAGGGTATATTAATTTTGACGCATAGTTGTAACATACCTTAATATTGCCCGTAGACCCCTAAAAGTTACTATATTTATGATCAGCATCGATAGTAATTTCGATCTAGCCATGTCCGTCCGTCCGTCTGTTGCAAAAAATTAGGCCTTTAAACTGGTCGTAGAGAGCTGAAATTTAAACGTTATACGCTCTAGGGTCCCGAAATAATCAAGTTTACGAATTTTTGAAATCCGCCCACAGACACGACCCACAAAATCTCAAAATCCGTCCACTGGGCGTGTCCCACAATTAAATAAAACAAATTTATTAAAAAAACAAAATTTGAAGTAGGGAGCTGAAATTTATAATATATACTCTCTAGGGGCCCTTTAAGCTCGTGTGTGAATATTTTGAAAATCCGCCCACTGACACGCCCACAATTTAAAATCAACTTTTTTTAGCAAATCCAAAGTTTGAGCTAGGGAGCTGAAATTTATAATATATACATAAAAAATATATAAATAAAAAATAAAAAAAAAAAATACTCTCTAGGGGCCCTTTATGCTCATGTGTTAATTTTTTTAAATCCGCCTACTGACACGGGCACAATTAAATAAAACAATTTTATTGAAAAGCCAAAGTTTTTAACAGCCCTATGTTTTTAACAGCAGTCAGTTCGTCGGTGACAAGCACAAGATTGTTTTTCAGGTCGGACAGCTCGGACGTCTTTTCCGTTATGAGTGCTTTAGAGACACTACATTTATTATTTTCGTGGGTGAGTGACGTTTTTACTGTAGATATTTCCGATTTTAGTTGAGCGATATCCGAATTTGTCTTTAGAAGTGACGACTCAAGATTAACAACTTTGGTGTTTATTTGTTCAATTGTTCCACTTAATTCACTGATTTGCATATCGAGCTTCTTAGAAATATTATCCTCCGTTTCAGACAATTTCGTAGAGAGTTTGGCAATTTCTTTAGTTAAGAGACTTATAACTGACTCACTTTGTTTACGTAGCATGTCGTAAATTATTTTGGATGTAATTTGATCACCTTCAGAGCATGTTATTTTGAGTTTGGAGCACTGTTGCGATTATGGAGCGGGGCTAGAGGAGTCTGTTTTATTTCCTCTCAAGCGAGAACTGGCACGAATTGGTGAGGGAGACATATTTGAGTGGAAAAACAAGTGAGATTGGTACAGACAGAACTCGAAATTGCACAATAATTAAATATAATTTAAGGTTTTAACTCGCACTTCTAACTTTGTTCAAGAGCGGTAGGGAAAGGAAATTTGTTTTGTAAACTTGGTAAACTTGACTAGATAAACTTACGGCTTTATAATTTGAGGAAATCAAAAACAAAATTGCCAAGCGAAAACACGCGTCTACTCAGTAACTGTCATACTTGATTTGGATTTGGATTTGGCTTACTTAGCAATTAAGAAAGGGTATAAAAAAACATGTAATTCTTCAATAAAGATCACTCATTCTTTAGACGAGGAACTGAGTATCCATCGACTTCAAGTATTTCTGATATAACTTTTCGGCTGAAGAACCCCCTCGTCGATTATCCACCTCAAGGAAGCACTTCGTATAGATAATTGAAGATATCCCTCAGATGCTTCTAGATGGGCAGAATGTTAATGCCAGAATAAACATTTTATTGAAATATTAAACTTTATTTATTACGATCTTTATTATAATATTAAAAAAAAATATTGTAAATAATAGAACAATAATGAATTAAATTATATAAAAGAATCTAAATAGTAGTCTTTCAAAGTTAAATGTAAACCCTAATTATACGATGAATTACGCTCTTAACTTAACAAATAAACCTTTACGCACTCTTTCCCAAATTAAATTGTATCGCGTCAAGGTGATATAAAGGGTTTTTCAATAAGAGCGCTACAAAAGTTTTTTTTAAATAAAACAAAAACGGTTTTGGATATCATTCATTATTCCTGTGAAAGTACGTTCGATGCCATTATGTATGGAACTCGATTTCTTTTGCATGGCCAGGCGCTGAACCCAATTTTCGACGGTTTTCAAGCATAAATCGGCCGATACTGCTGCAATTTCACGTTCGATATTCGTACGAAGTTCATCAATCGTCGCTGGCTTGTTGGCATAGACCATAGACTTGACGTATCCCCACAGGAAATAGTCTAACGGCGTCAAATCGCACGACCGAGGCGGCCAAGCGACTGGACCATTACGTGAGATAACACGGTTTCCAAACTTGGTTCCCAATAAATTGATTGTGGCATTCGCTGTGTGGCTTGTGGCGCCGTCCTGTTAGAACCACATGTCCTCCAAGTCCATATCATCCAGTTGGGGCCAAAAATATTCGGTTTTCATTGAACGGTAGCGATTCCCGCTAGAGAACGACGTGTGAGAGACACATTTGGGCTTTCTTCAACTGATGCCTCAGCGGCAGCAATATTCTCGACACTACGGGCACTTCTTTGTCTCACTGGCACGGGAACATTTTGTACTGTGCTTGTGGATTAAAATTTTGCCAATAGACGCTCAATTGTTGATCTGCTAGGGCGATTATGACGACCATAAATTGGACGTAGCGCTCTTAACGTTGAGGCCACTGACTCCGAATTTCGATAGTATATTTTAATAATTTCGTTTCGTTGTTGGCTCGTATATCTTTCCATCATGAAATGGCAAACCTTACTGAAGAGAAATGTCAAAAGAGCGGCAAGAAATTCGGCGTCGTTTGCTGTCCCTGTCGCTCTACTTTTGTAGCGTCCCGGTTGAAAACCCCTTTAGTTGATCACGTACCACAGTGAAGACAAGACTTACCAGTAAATTTAAAAAAAAAAACTGACAAATTAAAGTTTAAATACACAACAATTTTTTTTTTTTAAATGAGTTAAAGTATGAAAACCATTACTTATTGTACAGGGGTACTTTGAAAAATGCTTAAATATCTGTCTGCCGATTATTAATTTTCTACCCAAATAAAAAGGGGACGGGACGTGATTGGGAGTCATATCCCAAGATCCCTTCTCTTGCGGGTGGCATTGGTGCGATGGTAGTGTATTCACCGAGTGATTGGCAGGCCGCAAGCTCGAATTCTGACCAGGGCCAGGATTTTAAAAGTTGAATAGATACACACAAAAATACAGATCTCCCTAAAGAAATTTAGGCGCTAAAAAACCACACAAAAAAAAGCACCAAACTTCTATCCTATCCTCCTTTTCTTTCCAAATTTAGTAATTACCACCTAAAAACGGGCAGTGAACCATTTGCAAAAAATGATTACGCTCTGTTTCTTACACTATAAGGGTACTGTAGTATTACAGGAAAACCCCTTCAGGGTACGTAAATTATAAAAAAAGTTCACCCATATATTATGCACTAAATTGAATCTTTATACAAAAATCAGCTTCCTTCCAATATTTGTTCTTGAGGTTATAAGTGAGTGAGTGGTATTGTTCTTTTCTATATGTGGTAATATGTATTAGGATTAAATCTGCATCGGCTTTTATTTAAAATAACAACAGGTACCTACCAAGGTACATACTCTTATTTCACAGCAGAAGTTAAAAACAATTCGCTAGCTATGAATTTTTCTAGAAACAGAAAATACAACAAAATCGTATACAAAATAGATTTGATCCCTTCTCCCTAATTCATTTAATAGTTGTTTCATATATTTGAATAAAAATACAGTTATTCATGAAAAGGCTTACCCAAAAGTCTTAGAAAACTGAATAAGTGCTGCGGTTAATGCTTGACGATCGACTTGGGTCACTTGTGGAGGTTCAACAGGTGAGGACCGAAATACTCCTAAATGGTGATCCCATCGAGTACTCTGGTAAGATGTTCCTATTAATGAAATATAAACTTAAGTTAATGTATGAGCCAGCTATAATAGTATATCTGATTAAAATTAAGTAGTGGACAAATTTAGCTTACGTTTTTTGAAATAAGGAAGATGTACATTTAAGAAAATCAGTTCTTGGGTCTGAAACAGACGTGAAATAAGAATGAAGGCAGTAATTTACACAGTAACGCACATAAAATAAACGTGCAGTAAGTTTAAAATATTACTTCATATTTGCTTTTATTATTAAATGGTTTTAATGATAATTCTTAAACAGCTTTTTCTCATAAAAGCTGTCTTACAATTAACTTCGCGACAACTTAGCACTACAAAGACTAGAAAACATTTAGTTTGTTTGCATGTAAAATAATAGGTCTGTTCGCGAACTAATATGCAAACGCAAATTTACACAAACTTTCGTGCAAAACTACACAAACGCGTTCGCGTACTGAGAAAATGGTGAAAAGATGAACAAAAAAAAAAAAATACCTACTTTCGTTCATTTTTCTTCACACAGCATTTCAGCTGGTAAAAAAATGAAAACTGTCAAAAGATGAAATCCTATGAGTTTGCCAGCAAAAAAAACTGCGGTTGCTTCTTTGCACGCCAAACTTAGACGTTATTCATCTTTTTACACAAAAGCGTTCGCTCACATTTCTTTTAAATGACAGGATTCTCTCGCGATTTTGGAGATTTGACAGTTTTCATTTTTCCACACATAAAGTACGCGAACGGACCTAATATGTATGGTAGGCTACGAGATACATTTCTCTCATTCAAAGCGATTGTGTTGTTGAATTGAGATTCTTCGTCAATTTGGTACACTTTTTGGTCACTCTATCCAGAGGGTATTCCAACATCCTCACTATGATTGGGAAAGATAAAACTGTATTCTGTTTAATTAATCTATATTAGTTCTCAATCACTACCGTTCTTCATGAATATTCTAGCTATTCACTTATTTCATACAACAATTGATTTTAAAATCAATGCCAATAATAAACAATCAAAATCCTTATTAAGCATTTCCATCGTTAAACAATCAAATCTCTTTTTTAGTATTTCTCGCGTTAAACAATTAAGTGCCATATTATTTCATAGTAAATATTTCCTTCGCTACTCTATACTTTTAATTTGTTCACTACTGTCATCTGTCCCTTCAAATTGCACTACTTGATCGCTGTTCAAAAGTCTTGGGTCCACCTGCGACACAATGAAACAGTGAAATTCAGCGTCATCTAGTCAAGAGCTACATAACGATGTTTGAAAGCGGGATCTGTTTATACCATTCGCTTTAGCCGTTTGTATGTAACATTCTTGTAACTCTGCTGCCAAAAAATGTGAAAATTCAACTTTTATCTGATGTAATGCAACGAGCGGTTCCAGGGTGGATTTTTGGCCGTAAGTGGGGAGAATTTAGTCCGCGGGAGTCGGACACACCAAGTTTTTTTTCTACGCTGGGAGGTGGTAATATTCAAAAGACGAAACTGAGCCATACTCAGTAGCAGTGTGTAATTTTTACCCATTAACCCCTTCTCCCTTCTCGGTTTCACTGCACCATCTAACGACCAATCAGCAATTTGTCTTTCATATCTTATATGTTTTGTATTATTAACTGCAACTTGGTTTCACGAAATAAGAACGTTTTGCAGGTACCTTCCCATTAGAAGTTCCTGGTAACTCCGCAGTTTGGACGTGGTTACTTATAGCGCTAAGTCTAAAGGTTGGGTTCTTTGTAGACGGCGCAGTAAATTTGTTCATCCAAAACTTGTAGTACTGCGACTTTTATGCTTTCAGGCGTAGTTTTTGATTTCGTCTTCGATTGTTTTGATCCTAAGATCTCCGTAGATATCGCTATTTCTGATATACCAAGCCGCGTTAACAATACCTCTTAGCACTTTGTTTTCAAAAGCTTGTGAAATATTAATGTTACTTACTTTGGTACAACCCCAGAGTTGTATGCCATATGTCCACACTGGTTTTAACACTTGCTTATACAAAACCAATTTGTTCTCTATATTAAGCTCGGAATATGTTCCGAGTAACCAAGACATTTCTCTATCTTTATTATCTAGTTCTTTGCGATTTTTCTTTACATGCGCTTTCCATTTCAGCTTTGCATCAAGTGTCATTCCAATATACTTAGCCTCGTTTCCAAACGGAATTTGAACCGAGTTTGAAAATACCGGTAAATTATTTATTTTCTTGCAAGTAAAACTCACATGAACCGATTTGGTCCCATTGAGTTCGATTCGCCAAACCTTAGTCCATTCATTTACTCTATCCAGAACTTCTTGCAGTTTTTCCGTAGTCTCTTCGACCGTTTTATCTACTACCAGGATAGCAGTGTCGCCAGCAAATGTAGCTAGCTCAGTGCATTCTACGTGTATAATAAGTATAAAACTGGACCAAGGACGATTCCTATTCGTTCCCACATTTGACTCGAAATAATCTATCAGTTAAGTAATTCTCCAAAACATTATATAGATGCTCCTTAAACTTTAAGCCTTCATGCTACACCTTGTCAAAGGCTTGAGAAACGTCAAGGAACACGCTTGAACAAATCATTTTTTTCAAGAGATTTTTCGATTACATTTCTTCACTTGAAAAGCAAACTGACATAAGTCAAAAAACATATATTTTCAGAAAAGCCATTTGAAGATTTTCATAACTTAAAAAAATCATTTTAGTTTTGAATTTCAATGAATACCAAAAAGTTGTAGAGTAAAAAAGTATTATTTTTTTTCTTCTTTCAAGTGGTATATTTAAGTTACTACTAAAAGCACTTTTTCAAAAAAAAAATGTTGACTTTTGTTTTGAAATAAAACCATTTGTATTTTTTTACGTATTTTGTAGAAACAACCCACTTTAAATAGTATTAAGTTATAATAAAAAACATAGGGACGGGCTACAGTCCGCTTAGGCGAACTGTTGGATACCCTATTCTTATTCCTATCCCTCATAAGTGGGCGTGACAAAAGTCTAAGTATGGTTGAATTGTTAAGAACGCTCTACATATTTTGTTATATAACATTTAAAGGATTTTATAAAAAAAAACGCTCCCTAGCTCAAACTTGGGTGTTTCAATAAAATTGTTTTATTTAATTGTGGGCGTGTCAGTATTCGGATTTTTAAAATATTTACACATGAGCATAAAGGGCCCATAGAGAGTATATATTATAAATTTCAGCTCCCTAGCTCAAACTTTGGATTTTCAAAAATTAATATACCCTTGAAATAGGGTATAAAAAAATTATTTTATTTATTTGTGGGCGTGTCAGTTGGCGGATTTTGAAAAAAATTTATCCCGAGCAGTTTTAGGAGTCATAGAAAAAAATTTCAGCTTTCTAGCTCAAAATTCGATTTTTTCCAAAATTTTGTTTTTTTGAGTTTATGGGCGTGTCTGTGGGCGGATTTCAAAAATTCGTAAACTTAATTATTTCGGGATCCTAGAGAGTATATGGTTAAAATTTCAGCTCTCTAGGTCCAGTTTAAAGGCCTAATTTTTGCCGACAGACGGACGGACGGCCGGACGGACGGATGCTGATCATAAATATAGTAACTTTTAGGGGTCTACGGACAATATTAAGGTATGTTACAAACTATGCGTCAAAATTAATATACCCTTAGAATAGGGTATACAAATATAGGAACTTTTAATGAAAAATCGACTATAATAAAATTATATAAAAACATAGGGAAGCGGGCTACAGTCCGCTTGGGCGAACTGTTGGATACCCTATTCTTATTCCTATCCCTCATAAGTGGGCGTGACAAAAGTTTAAGTATGGTTGAATTGTTAAGAACGCTCTACATATTTTGTTATATAACATTTAAAGGATTTTATCAAAAAAAAAAACGCTCCCTAGCTCAAACTTGGGTGTTTCAATAAAATTGTTTTATTTAATTGTGGGCGTGTCAGTAGGCGGATTTAAAAAAAAAGTAACAGATGAGAATAAAGGGCCCCTAGAGAGTATATATTATAAATTTCAGCTCCCTAGCTCAAACTTTGAATTTTAAAAAAAAAATAAAAAATTAATTGTGGGCGTGTCAGTGGGCGGATTTTGAAAATATTAACACATGAGCATAAAGGGCCCATAGAGAGTATATATTATAAATTTCAGCTCCCTAGCTCAAGCTTTGGATTTTCAAAAATTAATATACCTGTTCAATGTCAATCATATTCATTACTGCACAGTTGCATTTTTGTTATTATACAAGGTGGCGCAAAAGTAATCCTCCTATCAGAAAATGCTATAAATTTTGCGATTGGCCCCTAATGTCAGTTCTGTTTTGACATTTGTGTAGTACACACATGCGAAATACACGTTAATAAACAATGTTACGCTACACTGCTACAGAACGCGGAATATTGGTGACTATTTATTTGAGCAATAATTAAATTACAGCCAAAAAACATCGGAAGGTTATTTTTGAGCCACCTTGTATCTTATCTTAAGTTGCGACGAGTGTGGGAATCCAAATTTCTAGTCCATGTTTCGCGCCGAAACATGAGTTGCATGAGCCGACGAAAAGGTTTTCATTCCCACTAACAGGGGATGTGCAATAATGCACTTTTGCCTAATAATCGCGAAAGATATGAATTGGATTCCCACGCTCAGCGAAACCATAGGCCACGGGCCATTTGTTGTTTGTTAGAAATTAAGTGAGTTGCATTTCGGCTGTACGGGTAAACGTTTCCCTCAACCGCAATAAAGTAAATAAAATCCACAAAGGTAAAGGAAACATTAATTTTATTAAATCTACAAAGTTAAAAATAACATTGGCGACCGTGACAGGACCTTAACTAAAGTGTAGTTAGGCCTGAGTGAATTTTGTTTAATTTTGTTTGATTGTGTTCCTTTTTTCTTTTTGTTTGTTGCTTTATTTTCTGTGATTTAAACGCCATTCGCGCGCAATAATATGGCAAGTTCCGCGGAAAAAACCTTAGAGCACTACGCGATTCAACAGGAAGTATTAGGAGAAGAGATCTGTCGAATGAGCCGCAATTATTCAAAGGATGCTGATAAAAGAAAGACTCTTCTCTACCTGGTTGAGCGTCGTGATAGTCTGGATCGATACTGGGAAAAGTTCGACGAAGCGGACAATATAATCCGCGAAGGCTTCTCCGACCAGTTGGTTCATCCTTACTTTAAGGAGGATTATTTTAAATCAGTGCGCGAAGTGGCCGAGCGATTGCGGAGCGATATCAACCGGCGAATTGAGGTTCTTCAAGCAGAGGCAAGAACTAGCACCGAGCAAGGAGAGGGCATGGAACGAGAGGAGATTGAGGAAGGTGGAATTTATGCAAAAATTGGCCCACATACAGGGGCAATTCCAAAGGGTAAGATTGGGCCACAGTCGGGACCGAGGGCGAAGCAGCCAGAAGAGACTTTTCAAACCCGAAAAATGGCTTCGGAAATACAACAGAAACAAAGGCTGGCGCTTCTAATGGAAATCCTGCGAAAGTCTTTAGAAAAGTGCTCTTTGGAGGTGGCGCAAGGCCGAAGCGACGCATTCTGCCGAATAAAAACAAGGTCCATTGAGCAAAATTGGGAGGAAATAAGGACTTTGTATAGGAAAACCGAGGATCACGCAACAATTGACGAGATACAGCGGCATTTTGACATGCAGGACCAGGTGGAATTGGTTCTTATGGAATTATGCGAAAAACTAGAGTCTCCTCACACAACAGGAATTCCCGTAGCCGCGGCCATGAAACTTCCAAAAATAGAGCTGCCCAAATTTGATGGAAATTATCTGCACTGGCGGCAGTTCTATGACCTTTTCAAGCAGTTGATACACGAGCAGCCTATACCACCAGCGCAAAAGCTGTATTTTTTGCGTGCAAATGTTACTGGAGAGGCGCACAATCTTATACAGCACTTTCAACCCACTGACAACAACTATGAAGTGGCTTGGAAAACTCTTGTCGATCGGTTCGACAATCGAAGATTATTGCTCTCGGCCCAATTAACAAGCATTCTATCTCAACCCTCGGCGGTGGCAACTGCTTCGAGTCTAAGAAGGTTGCATGACACCACAAAGGAAGGCATGCAGGGTATCACAAATCTGGGATTCGAAGTGCAAAACTGGGATCCAATTGTCGTTCACCTTATGCTACAAAAATTGGACAAGGAAAGCAGAGGATTGTTTGAGCAGTCACTGGACAATCCAAAAAGCAGCCCAACCTTGAACGAGTTCTTCAATTTCGTCGAATTAAGGTTCCAGATATTGGAGGCCATTAGCAGTCGAGACGAACGGAAGAGACCATCCGCGCACGTCGCAGCAAGCAGTGATAGCAGTATCAATTGCACTATGTGCAATTCCGGTAAGCACCAGATTTATCATTGCTCACAATTTTTATCCCTTTCAGATGAAGATCGAGACAAGTCTGTTCGTAGGCTAAACCTTTGCCGAAACTGCCTAAAATTGGGCAATCACTCCCAATCATGTCAGTCCAGAAATTGCCAACGATGCGAGGGCAGGCACAACACACTGCTTCATCATCAGCGGCAGGAGGACCATGAACATACACCAACTTCAGTACAGCAGGATGATCATCAGTATCATCAGCAGCCACAACATCATCAGTCAGAAACCCCAGTGCAACAAAAACATGATCACTCTCATTATCAGCAGCAGCAGTAGCAGCAGCAGCAGCAGCAGCATCAGCATAAGCAGCATCATCAACCGAAGAGAACGAATTTCTATCAGCAGCAGCCGACCAACAATAGTGATAATCATTTTTCACACACAATTCAAAGGGGTAAGCGCTATAAAAATAAGAAATTAGTAGAACAGCCATCTAGCACATCTGCACATAATGAAGATATAGATAGTAAGATAAGCAACCGGCATGTTTACCTGGCTACTGCCATTGTCAATGTCATTTCTGCTTGTGGTTCACGCATGCCTTGTCGTGCTCTTTTAGATTCTGGGTCTCAAATGAATTTCATAACCGCAAGTATGGCACATGAGTTAGGGTATAGGAAACGTCGCGTGGATCTGCCAATCAGTGGTATTGGTGGCAAGGAGTGCAAGGCTGAATTCATCACCAACGTGACTATTGAATCCAGGACGTCGTCTTATAGGTCAACAATGGAGGCAAGCATCATGCCTCGAATAAGCGAATACCAACCTACTCACGAAATAGACACATCGCTTTGGAAGTTACCGCCACAGGTGCAGCTAGCGGATCTTACGTTCTCCAAGGCTCAGCGTATTGACATGCTCTTAGGAGCAGAACTATTTTTTGATTTGCTCCTTCCAGGAGATATTAAAATCTCAAATGATCTCCCATTGCTGCGCAATTCTAAGTTGGGGTAGATTGTGGCTGGAGGCGCATCAGCCGGTGGCCCCACAGCCCACTGTCATATAGCCACAAAACCCTCACTGTCATCGTTAGATAAACTGGTGCGCAAATTCTGGGAAACAGAACATCATGATGCGCCTGTAAACACCATGAGCAAAGAGGAACACGAGTGTAAGGCCCATTTTCAAACAAATACCAAACTGAATTCAAACGGCCAATTCGTGGTACGACTTCCTTTTAAAGAAGACCCTCGTACCGTGTTGGGAGAGTCCTTTGAACTGGCCAAAAAACGATTCCTGGCTCTGGAAAAAAAATTAGATACGCATAATAACTTGAAAGCGTCATACATTGAATTCATGCAAGAATATGAATCTCTTGGTCATATGACTCAAATTGAACCGAACAAATTATCCAACCCTTATTATGTACTTCCCCACCATTGCATAATGAAACTTGAAAGTTCGACAACAAAACTAAGGGTAGTCTTCGATGCTTCCGCCAAAAGCACATCAGGGCATTCACTCAATGATATTTTAATGGTTGGTCCAACAATCCAACCAGATTTGTTTTCGATTATAGCTAACTTTCGAATGCACAGATATGTTTTCACAGGGGATATAAGTAAAATGTACCGACAAATTTTAGTAGATCCTAGAGATAGAGCGATGCAATTGATTGTATGGAGATCACATCAGGGCCAGCCATTACAATTATTCCAACTTAACACCGTTACTTATGGTACAGCCTCGGCGTCCTATATGGCTACAGGATGCTTGGCAAGGCTTGCAGATGACAACAGAGATGAACATGAACGTGCCTCGCATGCTATAAGTAACTGTTTTTACGTCGACGATTGTCTTACGGGCGCCGAGAGTATCGAAGATGCCGAGAAATTATTAACTGAAATTCGCGCACTGTTGAAATTGGGTAGCTTTGAACTAAGGAAGTTCTGCGCCAATCACCCACAAATACTAGCAAGGGTACCCGAAGAGCATAAAGAACAGCTCGTTACTTTTTATCAATCCGAAGTGGTTAAGACGTTAGGATTAATATGGGATCCTTCTTCTGATGCATTTAAATTCAGGTTTGATTTTGACGAGCCCAACCAATTACCGGACTTTGTGTGCAAACGGACTGTCTTGGCCGATCTCGCCAGATTATTTGATCCGCTAGGATTACTTGGACCCGTGATAGTTCTTGGGAAGCTCTTCTTACAGGAGCTGTGGAAATCAAAGTTATCTTGGGATGACCCAATTCCCAAGGGGCAAGCCACCAAGTGGCGTGATTACTTACAGGAATTTTCCCTGCTGAAAGAGCTGAGCGTCCCACGATATGTTTCCCGCACTTGCAGCGGCATTGAATTGCACGCATTCTCTGATAGTAGTCTGAACGCCTTTGGATCCTGTGTTTATATACGATCTGTTGACGGCAAGGGAAAGGCCTACTCTCAATTGTTGTGCTCGAAATCGCGAATTGCACCCCTTAAAGCTACTTCCATTGCGCGCCTGGAACTGCAAGGCGCTGTTCTGATGGTTGAGTTAGTGGCTAGACTGGTACATGTTTTAAACAACAAAATAAAACGTGTATGCTATTACACTGATTCCACCACCGTACTGGCGTGGATAGGATCGCCGTCGTACACATGGGATATATACGTTGCGAACAGAGTTGCTAAGATTCAGGCAATCACGGATATAAAGCAATGGAGTCATATAAAGGGGAGCAATAATCCTGCTGACATTCTATCCAGAGGACTGGATCTCCAGTCGCTTCTAAAAAACCGCTGCTGGTTCGATGGTCCAGACTTCCTTGCCAAAGACGAGTCTGCATGGGAAATATCGCCATACATTGCTCCAGAGGAAATACCAGAACGTCGCAAGAAGAGAACAGTGCTGGTCGCTTCTACTGCTGACAATGAAAATGTATTCGAGCGCGTGAATCACCGAAACTCATTCTATTCATTGCAAAAAATATTCGCATATTGCTTTCGATTTTACTATAATTGCAGAAAGCATAGGTCCTTCAGAAATAAAGGTCAATTAACTGTTGAAGAGCTTCAGCGGGGCACCTGGTTTATCTGGGTACATGTTCAAAGGAAGACATTTTCGGATGACTACAATCATTTGCAGAGGGGTTTGAGTGTGCGTAAAGGCTCCCGCATAGCATCACTGTCACCGTTTTTTGATGAAACCAGTAAATTAATTAAAGTTGGTGGACGATTAAAAAATGCATCAATTGTGGCGGACGCGAAGCATCAGATTTTACTCCCAAAAAACTATATCGTAACGAAGTTGCTTCTTACCTACCTGCATGAAAAACACATGCACGCCGCGCCTCGAATTCTGATCGCAATTTCGAGGCAAGAATTTTGGATACTAAGTGTCGGCAGAATGGCGAGACAAATAGTTTTCAACTGCATAAAATGTTTTCGCTCAAATCCAAGGCCCATACAACAGATGATGGGCAATTTACCAAAGGAGAGAGTTAATCCCTCCCGTCCTTTCTATTATTGTGGAGTCGATCTCTGTGGCCCTGTTAAAACTCACTACAAAATCAGGGGTAAAATTCCTACAAAATCATATTTAGCAGTATTTGTATGTTTCTCTACAAAGGCAGTTCACATTGAGGTAGTAGGAGATCTGTCGGCGGAGAGCTTTATCTACGCGCTGAAGAGATTTATTGGCAGAAGAGGAGTTTCTCATAGTATCTTTTCTGACAATGCTACCAATTTTGTAGGTGCAAAAAACGAATTGATGGAATTAAAAAAGGCATTCGAATCCGAAAAGAACCAGTCTGCTATCACGGCAACATGTTTGGAAAGCGGCATAAATTGGCACCATATACCCCCGCGCTCGCCACACTTTGGGGGACTTTGGGAGGCTGCGGTGAAATCCGCAAAGGTTTTGCTAATTCGTTACCTCCGTGAGGCATCACGTACTTACGAAGCGATCCTTAACTCACGACCTCTTATTCCCATGTCATCTGATCCTAATGACCTAGAAGCGTTAACGCCTGGGCACTTCCTGACTGGAGCGCCAATTACTACTGTGCCTGAGCCAGATATTACGGAGAGCAAATTTAGCACTCTTAAAAAATTCCGTCAAATACAGCATATTCAACAGCATTTCTGGAAGAGATGGTCATGTGAATATTTACATCTTCTACAAA
The DNA here is from genome assembly GCA_949715645.1 of Portevinia maculata. Taxonomy (NCBI): domain Eukaryota; kingdom Metazoa; phylum Arthropoda; class Insecta; order Diptera; family Syrphidae; genus Portevinia; species Portevinia maculata. The sequence goes on along the minus strand of OX454527.1, from coordinate 144,892,995 downwards.
AAAGAATGAAATGGGACCGTGAATCACCCAATCTGCCCATTGGTGCATTGGTGCTATTCAAAGAGGCAAACATTCCGCCTTTGAAATGGAAACTAGGGCGGGTAGAACAAGTTGTGAAGGGCAATGATGATCTGATTCGCGTAGCAATTGTCAAAAGCCATGGCGGAAGTTTCAATCGAGCGATACACAACTTGTGTCCATTGCCCATGCCCGAAGTAACTAACACAGATACTGGCAAGGAGAACTCGGGAATCGAGAACCAGGGCACTGAAGAAAGCTCCCCAGCCATAGGCATAGATAAGCAAGTGAGCAACAATCGAAAAAGTGGGAGATCACTGCTGGCAATGGCTCTAATAGTATTACTTTGTTGTCCGGCTTCGGCGCTGGGACAGATCGCGGGTAGAGTTGGCATAACAAAATTAGATGAAGCCGTTGGGATATACTTTGAAGATATCGGAAAAATACAAACTGCTAATAGTCATTGGAATGTTTATGTGTATTACAATCTAACAACTTACTTTTTGGAATTAAATGAAGTCAAATCCTACCTACGTAAACTAGAAGATGTTTGCACGCAAGAAATGTTGCCCCAAATATATTGCAAGCCTACGATCGAGACTGTACAGCATAGACACACGGCTATAGATCACAACAACGAACTCCTTTACAATTACAACATGGGAAGCCACGGACACGATCGATGTCGTAGATCGCCGCTCGACATTGTGGGAAAGGTGGCAAACAGCCTCTTTGGGATTCTCGATCAAGATGACGCTCGGCAGATTGAGGCTCAAATACAAGGCGTTAAAAATAACGAAAGGCACTTCGCGGAATTAATCCGAAAACAAAGTTCCATTGCCGATTCTACGACCAATCTCCTTAAGCGTAGTGCACTTCAAATTAGTCAACAATTTGAGCTCTTAATGCGTATTTAGGAAAGACCGCAAACTCCATTAATGAAAAATTAGGACTGCAGGAGGTCAAGCAAAATATCGCGTCGCTTACTTCATACTTACTTTTGGTGATTTCAAATTTTGAAAGGATTCAGGAAATACTGCTGGATGTGCTTTTGGATTTAAACCATGCCAGGATAAATCCTCAATTGATAACTCCACCACAACTTACTGAACAAATTATGCTGGCCAAAGCTCACTTACCCACCACATTGACGTTGGTAAAGGGATCAGCCATGGACTTGTACAAAATGGTGTCAGTGAAGGGCAGAATTTTGGAGGATTCGGTTGTGTTTGAAATGAGGATTCCACTTGCCGACACCGCAGAGTTCCAATTGTTTAATTTAATGGCAATTCCATTCTGCAGACATCCGATTGCTATATGATTGAAGTCGCTTCACCATTCTTGGCTATATCCGCAACCAGGGATGCCTTCTTCCCAATGTCCGAACTGGAGTTGAGCTTATGCAGCTGGTATCTGCTCGGCACTTTCTTTGTGAAAAATCGCATCCCACATATACAAGGCAAGCGGCGCTTAGCAGTTGTGAAGTAGCTCTACTGAATCATAAAAACAATGCCTTGCATGAATGCAAGTTGAAGAAAAGGCCGACCGAAGAATATTGGAAGCCATTGAAAACCCCTAATCGATGGATATTTTCAACAGGCATCAAGGCCACAGGTCATATTATCTGCAGAGAGTCTATAGAAAGCTTATCGATAGTCGGAAACGGTCTATTGGAATTTGTGGAACCCTGCATTCTAAAAATGCCAACTATGGTTATTAAAGGTGAACTAGAAGTCAATAATACACTAGGCATCAAGAATTCGTTCATTCCGAAAACAAACATAAGCGCCTGGGTAATGAATCAATCAAATACAGTTCTCAGCGGCCCACCTCAAGCAAATGACATTGACAAGGTAGAGTTTGAAAGGTTAAAGAACAAAATCGATACGGTAATGCATCAAGCTGAAGTGACCCCAGAAGAAATAAGCTGGCATGATTATCATCATTATGGGCTGGGCTATTTTCTGCTGGCTGCCAAAAAATAGCCAAAAAAAAATATTTTTTCGCTATTTTTTTAAATTCAAATATTTGTGTATGTATCATTAAACTTAAGTTGTACGCTGCATGTTGCACCTAATTCAAAACTTGCTATATCTCTTTGAAAAAAAGGAAGAGTTTTTAAGATGTATCTTGTTATGATTAAATCTAAGTTTATATATTTTATAGGGTTTAAGAAGTTAATAATCCAGTTTGTAATATTTAAATCCATTTTTTTTTTGGTTCGCATGAAAATTTATAATTTTTTACTTCACTCTGTCTGCTTGTTAAATTTAGAGGCTAGAAACCCTCAAAAGGAGGGAGTATGTTCAATGTCAATCATATTCATTACTGCGCAGTTGCATTTTTGTTATTATATCTTATCTTAAGTTGCGACGAGTGTGGGAATCCAAATTTCTAGTCCATGTTTCGCGCCGAAACATGAGTTGCGTGAGCCGACGAAAAGGTTTTCATTCCCACGAACAGGGGATGTGCAATAATGCACTTTTGCCTAATAATCGCGAAATATATGAATTGGATTCCCACTCTCAGCGAAACCATAGGCCACGGGCCATTTGTTGTTTGTTAGAAATTAAGTGAGTTGCATTTCGGCTGTACGGGTAAACAGTTCCCTCACCCGCAAAAAAGTGAATAAAATCCACAAAGGTAAATGAAACATTCATTTTATTAAATCTACAAAGTTAAAAATAACAATACCCTTAAAATAGGGTATAAAAAAATTATTTTATTTATTTGTGGGCGTGTCAGCGGGCGGATTTGGAAAATTTTGTATCCCGAGCAGTTTTAGGAGTCATAGATCATACTCGTATATAAAAAATTTCAGCTTTCTAGCTCAAAACTCGATTTTTTGCAAAAAAAATTTTTTTTAGTTTGTGGGCGTGTCTGTGGGCGGATTTCAAAAATTCGTAGACTTGATTATTTCGGGACCCTAGAGAGTATATGGTTGAAATTTCAGCTCTCTAGGTCCAGCTTAAAGGCCTAATTTTTGCCGACAGACGGACGGACGGACGGACGGACGGACGGACGGATGGACATGGCTAGATCGACATTACTATCGATGCTGATCATAAACATAGTAACTTTTAGGGGTCTACGGGCAATATTAAGGTATGTTACAAACTATGCGTCAAAATTAATATACCCTTAGACTAGGGTATAATAAAACCTAGCTTAATGGTAAAACGACACTTCTGAAAGTAATCAAAATAACCTTGAAATTCATCAACTAGTTTTGTTCCAAGGCAAAATGACACAACACGAAAAGTGTCACTTTTCAAGAAACTTATTTATCACGAATTCATAATTTGTTTAGAAGCAAAGTGTTACAAATGAAAAAAAGTCATTTAGCTGGGTAAAAAACAGGGATTTTTCCTTAAATTCAAAACGACACTTGTGCCCTCATGCCTCATGCGACGATTTGTTATTCTATGCACTTGTTCAACTGTCGAATGCTTGATGATCTAGAATGAGATGCCTTTATTCTATTGCCCGCTGTATTCACCTAATCAATATTCTGTCGAACACTTTGGATATAATTGGAAGAAACGAAATTGGTCTATAAGACGTTTTTTCATTGGGCGGTTTTCCGGGCTTAAGAACCATTATAACAACGGCGACTTTCCATTGACTGGGAACATATTCTAGTCTAAGCGCGGCGCTTATAATACACAGAAGCTTAATTTAAGCTTTTCTATGTAGAGCTTTAAGAATCTCTTTCTTAGTCTTAAGTTTCCTTATTTCTTCCTTAAGTTCCATACGACGTGTTTATATTTTGAATAAGATGTTGCCCATTAAACGGTTTAAATGTTTCTTCCAGGAGTTTGGCAAAAACTTGCCCTTTCTGTTTATCATGCTTGGCCCATTCATTTTGATATTTCCTAATTGGTGGCGCTTGAATTTGAAGTTTTTTAATACTTTCGACGACCTTCCAAAGCGAGTAATTAGCATTTTTTTCTACCATTAAACTTTCTTATTAAGTTTTTATTTTATTATTCTTAAGGTATTTAAGAGATGTTTTTAGTTAGGTAAGGTTAGTTTTAGGTGGTGGCTGCAGAAGCCGACACATTTAAACCAATTTAGGTCCATTGTGATACCACGTATATTATCTACCTCAACTCTGTTGATGGGACTGGCCAACGACACGCGGTTGTTCTCAAACGGTTTCCCATCTACGTACTAACCGCGCCCAACACCGTCTATTACGGTGATCTGACGAGAAACGATTAACTCGACGTGGTATGGTCGTTGGTTATGTTTTTAGTTAGTTGCACAAACTTTTGAAATGTGCTTTATGTTCCAGGGCACGAGTTTGTTGCCAATTTTTACGCGCTTTTATTTTCTCCGGAATCATCTCTTTTATTTCCTTTGAATAGGTTTGAATGAAATTGACCAACGTTTTCTTTGTTTTCGGAGTGTTCTTCCACGCGGCATCCTGTAAGATTTCAACGAAGCGATCAAGTTTACGGTCATTTTAAGTGACACTTACTCAATATTGTTCACGACCGCCATGGTGGAGTACAGAACTCAGCAAACTTCGCTACAGGAGCAGAAAGAACTTCAACAAAGCTAAACTAACTAGGCTCACCTTGGACTGGGAGATCTACAAAGTAAGCCTATCTCTTTTTAAAACGGAGATAAGAAAAGCGAAGCGTAGATCTTGGCGCAATTTCTGTCAAAACATTGAGAGCACTTCTCAATCAGCCAGACTGCGCAAAATCCTCTCAAAACCACCTACTACACCCAGTGTCCTAATGAATCCGAATGGAGCATGGGCAGAATCCGAGGAGGACTCGCTCAAACTTTTAATGGACACTCATTTCCTTGGCTGTACGCCTATCTCTCGTCAAAGACCTGCCGCAGAGAATACTGCTCGCTCACAGATCTCGTCCGACCTTGTCGATGACGAGAAGCTTAAGTGGGCTGTAGGCAGTTTCGAACCCTACAAATTCCCGGGCCCAGACGGGATCTTCCCCGCTCAGCTACAGATGGCCTTTGGTATAATAAGACAGAACCTGTCATACATTCTGAAGGGCTGCCTGTCACTGGGAAGCATACCCAACACCTGGTCGGTGGTAAAAGTGGTATTCATACCAAAGGCCGGCAAGACCTCACATACAGCTCCCAAGGATCTTAGGCCAATCAGCCTGACATCCTTCCTACTAAAAATTCTCGAGAGAATCATAGATCTCTGGATAAAGGAGTCAGTAGATAGCACCTTGCTATCAAAGTCACAACACGCCTATCAAAAAGGCAAATCTGTTGAAACAGCACTCCACTCGTTAATTCACCCCATCGAAAAATCTCTCAAAACAAAGGAATTCACCCTGGTAGCCTTCCTTGACATAGACGGAGCTTTCAACAACGTTGGAAGAAATTCGATTATCAACGCCCTTCGAAGCGTCAACATCCGCGAACCAGTCTGCTCTATTGTGGAACACATACTCAGAACCAGAGTAATAAATGCTTCATTTGGGAGCAGTTCTATTAAGAGACAAGCGTAGCGGGGAACCCCGCAAGGAGGAGTTCTCTCCCCCTTACTCTGGAACTTCGTTCTCGAAGAAATCCTTGCGGAAATAGAGAGAACAGGCTGCAGGGTTGTAGAATACGCGGGCGATGTAGCTATCTCCATATCAGGCAAGTACCCACAGACACTTGCAGATGTTCTTCAGTACAATTTAAGTAAACTAGTAAACTGGACGAAAACCTGCGGTCTCAATGTCAATCCGACGAAGACTGAGGTGGTCCTTTTTACTCGGAAAAACTAAATTCCGCACTTCTCGCTTCCCACGTTAAGAGGATCCACTCTTAAACTCTCTGACAGTGCTAGTTATCTAGGGCTTAAATTGGACCGGAAGCTAAACTGGAAAGTAAACGTCAACGAACGTACAAAAAAAGCCATGGTTGCCCTATACACGTGCAAGAGGGCAGTAGGCTCATCATGGGGCCTACAACCGCATATTATGCATTGGCTGTACACGTCGGTAATAAGACCGATTCTCTTATACGGTGTAATGGTCTGGGTGACCGCCCTGGAGGAGACCATTCTCTTAAAAATGGAAAAAGCTCAATGAGCGGCATGTCTCAGTATCACGGGAGCACTGAGAACCTTTCCAACAGCGGCACTGCAAACCATGCTACATCTCCTTCCCATAGACATCATAGGTAAACAAATGGCTGCCAGTTCAGCACTACATCTGAGAGACTCCCATCAATGGAGAGAACAAGACACTGGCCATGCCAACATACTTAAGATGCACAGCTATCCTCCGCAATGGATCGACTGCCTACTGAAACAAATTTCGCTTTAGGCTTCAAACACTAAATACCGGACAGATCAGAGTGGACGCATCGCGATGTCCTCACAAATAACTCGCTGTCAAGGGTCCTGCTGCGAAGGGTCCAAGACCCACGAAGGAGTCGGTGCCGGAGTCTTCTCAGAAGACCTGGACATCCACCTCTCCTTCAATCTACCGAACTATTGTAGCGTCTTCCAGGCTGAAGTCACAGCAATTCGACAAGCCGCTGTCTGGTTGTTGGTAAATACCATACCACAAAATGACATCGTCATATATATCGACAGTCAGGCAGCTATCAAAGCCCTTATATCCAGCACAATAAAATCCAAGGCAGGGAAGGCCTGCCGCGTATCTCTTAACGAGATAGCTACACAGTACAACACTACCCTTTGCTGGGTACCAGGACACAGTGATTTCCGAGGGAACATAAATAAAGCAAACCTCCGATGGAACCAACTTAGCAAGTGTAGCACCGCTAGACAATTATGGCCAAATCAGGACCAGAGAAGGACAAACAGACTTTTAAAACATAAAAGAGGAACCCTCTCTACCCTTACGAACGTAATCACTGGACACTGTGCAATAGGAAGACATGCTCAGAGGCTAGGCATTCCCCACAACGACTTCTGCAGAAGTTACAGGGATGAGGAAGAGGAGGAGACAGTCCTGCACCTCCTATGTACGTGTCCCGCACTAGCCAATATCAGAATGGCTACGCTTCGAGCAGCGTGACCCACCTGCCCCTTCCCAAATGGCATCACAATGAACCTCCTTTGGTCTAAGTGTACCTCATCGAGGGCCTACCTATCCAACCAACCAACCTACTCCATATTTGTTTCAATGAGGGTTCAAAGTTTGGAGTTTATGCAATGAAAACAACAAATTTATTGAAAGAAAAGTATCCAGAAAAGCAACTTACACCTAATATGCTTTCAGCTTTCTAGCTCAAAACTCGATTTTTTGCAAAAAAAATTTTTTTTAGTTTGTGGGCGTGTCTGTGGGCGGATTTCAAAAATTCGTAGACTTGATTATTTCGGGACCCTAGAGAGTATATGGTTGAAATTTCAGCTCTCTAGGTCCAGCTTAAAGGCCTAATTTTTGCCGACAGACGGACGGACGGACGGACGGACGGACGGACGGACGGACGGATGGACATGGCTAGATCGACATTACTATCGATGCTGATCATAAACATAGTAACTTTTAGGGGTCTACGGGCAATATTAAGGTATGTTACAAACTATGCGTCAAAATTAATATACCCTTAGACTAGGGTATAATAAAACCTAGCTTAATGGTAAAACGACACTTCTGAAAGTAATCAAAATAACCTTGAAATTCATCAACTAGTTTTGTTCCAAGGCAAAATGACACAACACGAAAAGTGTCACTTTTCAAGAAACTTATTTATCACGAATTCATAATTTGTTTAGAAGCAAAGTGTTACAAATGAAAAAAAGTCATTTAGCTGGGTAAAAAACAGGGATTTTTCCTTAAATTCAAAACGACACTTGTGCCCTCATGCCTCATGCGCCGATTTGTTATTCTATGCACTTGTTCAACTGTCGAATGCTTGATGATCTAGAATGAGATGCCTTTATTCTATTGCCCGCTGTATTCACCTAATCAATATTCTGTCGAACACTTTGGATATAATTGGAAGAAACGAAATTGGTCTATAAGACGTTTTTTCATTGGGCGGTTTTCCGGGCTTAAGAACCATTATAACAACGGCGACTTTCCATTGACTGGGAACATATTCTAGTCTAAGCGCGGCGCTTATAATACACAGAAGCTTAATTTAAGCTTTTCTATGTAGAGCTTTAAGAATCTCTTTCTTAGTCTTAAGTTTCCTTATTTCTTCCTTAAGTTCCATACGACTTGTTTATATTTTGAATAAGATGTTGCCCATTAAACGGTTTAAATGTTTCTTCCAGGAGTTTGGCAAAAACTTGCCCTTTCTGTTTATCATGCTTGGCCCATTCATTTTGATATTTCCTAATTGGTGGCGCTTGAATTTGAAGTTTTTTAATACTTTCGACGACCTTCCAAAGCGAGTAATTAGCATTTTTTTCTACCATTAAACTTTCTTATTAAGTTTTTATTTTATTATTCTTAAGGTATTTAAGAGATGTTTTTAGTTAGGTAAGGTTAGTTTTAGGTGGTGGCTGCAGAAGCCGACACATTTAAACCAATTTAGGTCCATTGTGATACCACGTATATTATCTACCTCAACTCTGTAGATGGGACTGGCCAACGACACGCGGTTGTTCTCAAACGGTTTCCCATCTACGTACTAACCGCGCCCAACACCGTCTATTACGGTGATCTGACGAGAAACGATTAACTCGACGTGGTATGGTCGTTGGTTATGTTTTTAGTTAGTTGCACAAACTTTTGAAATGTGCTTTATGTTCCAGGGCACGAGTTTGTTGCCAATTTTTACGCGCTTTTATTTTCTCCGGAATCATCTCTTTTATTTCCTTTGAATAGGTTTGAATGAAATTGACCAACGTTTTCTTTGTTTTCGGAGTGTTCTTCCACGCGGCATCCTGTAAGATTTCAACGAAGCGATCAAGTTTACGGTCATTTTAAGTGACACTTACTCAATATTGTTCACGACCGCCATGGTGGAGTACAGAACTCAGCAAACTTCGCTACAGGAGCAGAAAGAACTTCAACAAAGCTAAACTAACTAGGCTCACCTTGGACTGGGAGATCTACAAAGTAAGCCTATCTCTTTTTAAAACGGAGATAAGAAAAGCGAAGCGTAGATCTTGGCGCAATTTCTGTCAAAACATTGAGAGCACTTCTCAATCAGCCAGACTGCGCAAAATCCTCTCAAAACCACCTACTACACCCAGTGTCCTAATGAATCCGAATGGAGCATGGGCAGAATCCGAGGAGGACTCGCTCAAACTTTTAATGGACACTCATTTCCTTGGCTGTACGCCTATCTCTCGTCAAAGACCTGCCGCAGAGAATACTGCTCGCTCACAGATCTCGTCCGACCTTGTCGATGACGAGAAGCTTAAGTGGGCTGTAGGCAGTTTCGAACCCTACAAATTCCCGGGCCCAGACGGGATCTTCCCCGCTCAGCTACAGATGGCCTTTGGTATAATAAGACAGAACCTGTCATACATTCTGAAGGGCTGCCTGTCACTGGGAAGCATACCCAACACCTGGTCGGTGGTAAAAGTGGTATTCATACCAAAGGCCGGCAAGACCTCACATACAGCTCCCAAGGATCTTAGGCCAATCAGCCTGACATCCTTCCTACTAAAAATTCTCGAGAGAATCATAGATCTCTGGATAAAGGAGTCAGTAGATAGCACCTTGCTATCAAAGTCACAACACGCCTATCAAAAAGGCAAATCTGTTGAAACAGCACTCCACTCGTTAATTCACCCCATCGAAAAATCTCTCAAAACAAAGGAATTCACCCTGGTAGCCTTCCTTGACATAGACGGAGCTTTCAACAACGTTGGAAGAAATTCGATTATCAACGCCCTTCGAAGCGTCAACATCCGCGAACCAGTCTGCTCTATTGTGGAACACATACTCAGAACCAGAGTAATAAATGCTTCATTTGGGAGCAGTTCTATTAAGAGACAAGCGTAGCGGGGAACCCCGCAAGGAGGAGTTCTCTCCCCCTTACTCTGGAACTTCGTTCTCGAAGAAATCCTTGCGGAAATAGAGAGAACAGGCTGCAGGGTTGTAGAATACGCGGGCGATGTAGCTATCTCCATATCAGGCAAGTACCCACAGACACTTGCAGATGTTCTTCAGTACAATTTAAGTAAACTAGTAAACTGGACGAAAACCTGCGGTCTCAATGTCAATCCGACGAAGACTGAGGTGGTCCTTTTTACTCGGAAAAACTAAATTCCGCACTTCTCGCTTCCCACGTTAAGAGGATCCACTCTTAAACTCTCTGACAGTGCTAGTTATCTAGGGCTTAAATTGGACCGGAAGCTAAACTGGAAAGTAAACGTCAACGAACGTACAAAAAAAGCCATGGTTGCCCTATACACGTGCAAGAGGGCAGTAGGCTCATCATGGGGCCTACAACCGCATATTATGCATTGGCTGTACACGTCGGTAATAAGACCGATTCTCTTATACGGTGTAATGGTCTGGGTGACCGCCCTGGAGGAGACCATTCTCTTAAAAATGGAAAAAGCTCAATGAGCGGCATGTCTCAGTATCACGGGGGCACTGAGAACCTTTCCAACAGCGGCACTGCAAACCATGCTACATCTCCTTCCCATAGACATCATAGGTAAACAAATGGCTGCCAGTTCAGCACTACATCTGAGAGACTCCCATCAATGGAGAGAACAAGACACTGGCCATGCCAACATACTTAAGATGCACAGCTATCCTCCGCAATGGATCGACTGCCTACTGAAACAAATTTCGCTTTAGGCTTCAAACACTAAATACCGGACAGATCAGAGTGGACGCATCGCGATGTCCTCACAAATAACTCGCTGTCAAGGGTCCTACTGCGAAGGGTCCAAGACCCACGAAGGAGTCGGTGCCGGAGTCTTCTCAGAAGACCTGGACATCCACCTCTCCTTCAATCTACCGAACTATTGTAGCGTCTTCCAGGCTGAAGTCACAGCAATTCGACAAGCCGCTGTCTGGTTGTTGGTAAATACCATACCACAAAATGACATCGTCATATATATCGACAGTCAGGCAGCTATCAAAGCCCTTATATCCAGCACAATAAAATCCAAGGCAGGGAAGGCCTGCCGCGTATCTCTTAACGAGATAGCTACACAGTACAACACTACCCTTTGCTGGGTACCAGGACACAGTGATTTCCGAGGGAACATAAATAAAGCAAACCTCCGATGGAACCAACTTAGCAAGTGTAGCACCGCTAGACAATTATGGCCAAATCAGGACCAGAGAAGGACAAACAGACTTTTAAAACATAAAAGAGGAACCCTCTCTACCCTTACGAACGTAATCACTGGACACTGTGCAATAGGAAGACATGCTCAGAGGCTAGGCATTCCCCACAACGACTTCTGCAGAAGTTACAGGGATGAGGAAGAGGAGGAGACAGTCCTGCACCTCCTATGTACGTGTCCCGCACTAGCCAATATCAGAATGGCTACGCTTCGAGCAGCGTGACCCACCTGCCCCTTCCCAAATGGCATCACAATGAACCTCCTTTGGTCTAAGTGTACCTCATCGAGGGCCTACCTATCCAACCAACCAACCTACTCCATATTTGTTTCAATGAGGGTTCAAAGTTTGGAGTTTATGCAATGGAAACAACAAATTTATTGAAAGAAAAGTATCCAGAAAAGCAACTTACACCTAATATGCTTGCAGCTTCAGGGGTCCTTATTTCTTCGCTAAGGCATGTTAGAACTGAAAAAGACCTGAAAGCACGATACTCTCCAGAAATGATTAGTTTATTATAAATTACCTCGGACTTTGACGAAAGTTTCCAAGAAATTTAGTTTTTTATTTATTTATTTATTTTTACTTATTAATTTTTTTATTCTCCACTGTTAAACTTGAAATATATTATTAACATGAAATTCTTAAACATTTTTCTCAAATTTTATTATTTAATAGTACTTGCTCTATACCTTGACTTAAAATTTACCACTGAAGTAGTATATTTTCACTCAAATGTGCAGCAGAATAATAAAAAAAAGGCTTTTGAAACCATGCAGAAATATTTAAAAAATGTATTGTTTGTTTACTTTTATGCACCACTGTGACTTTGTTTGACTTTAAGGTTGAAAACACACCGGATAAAGCAAAACGTCTTTTTTTGTTTCGTGAAACAAGAATACATTGTTTCTTATGAGAGCGCAAAGAGAACCAAAGAAAACGAAAACGAAGAGTTTCGGTGGTGGTTGTCGAAAATACATGCCATTCTATACGAGCAATACACACCGAATGCAACAAAACTGTTTCGACCCAGCGTCGTTGACGATAATTGCCTACTTTCTTATGAAACATAAAAACAAAAGCAAAACAATAAAACGTGCTTCGTTGCCGATAGCTGACCTGTTGTTTTCTGCAAAACATTGTGGGGTTTTTCTTAATACTTTTTTAAAGACGCATGACTTGATCCTTTTCACTACGTGCAGTGGTACCTACCTGATTTATTATACCCTATCCTAAGGGTATATTAATTTTGACGCATAGTTTGTAAAATACCTTAATATTGCCAGTAGACCCCTAAAAGTAACTATATTTATGATCAGCATCGATAGTAATGTTGATCTAGCCATGTCCGTCCGTCCGTCCGTCCGTCCGTCCGTCCGTCTGTCGGCAAAAATTAGGCCTTTAAACTGGACCTAGAGAGCTGACATTTTAACCATATACTCTCTAGGGTCCCGAAATAATCAAGTTTACGAGTTTTTGAAATCCGCCCACAAACTCAAAAAAACAAAATTTTTAAAAAAATCGAATTTTGAGCTAGAAAGCTTATATATGATCTATGACTCCTAAAACTGCTCGGGATAAAAAATTTTCAAAATCCGCCCACTGACACGCACACAAATAAATAAAACAATTTTTTTGAACATCCAAAGTTTGAGCTAGGGAGCTGAAATTTATAATATACACTCTCTATGGGCCCTTTATGCTCATGTGTAAATATTTTCAAAATCCGCCCACTGACACGCCCACAATTGTTTTTTGTTTTTGAAAATTCAAAGTTTGAGCTAGGGAGCTGAAATTTATAATATATACTCTCTAGTAGCCCTTTATTCTCATGTGTTAATTTTTTTTTAAATCCGCCTACTGACACGCCCACAATTAAATAAAACAATTTTACTGAAACACCCAAGTTTGAGCTAGGGAGCGTTTTTTTGATAAAATCTTTTAAATGTTATATAACAAAATATGTAGAGGGTTCTTAACAATTCAACCATACTTAGACTTTTGTCACGCCCACTTATGAGGGATAGGAATAAGAATAGGGTGTCCAACAGTTCGCCCAAGCGGACTGTAGCCCGTCCCTATGTTTTTTAACATGGGTTATGGTTGGTTTTTCTGATTATTTTTGTTAATGATTACACCTAATTATGAACCTCTACAATTTTCGACTTGATCCTCGTTGTGTGTAACTTTTCACTACGTGCACTGTGCAGTGATAGCTACCTGATTTACTTTTTAAAATAGTTTATGGCTGGTTTTTCTGATTATTTTTGTTACTGATTACACCTAATTATGAACCTCTACAATAACTTTTCAGTCAAAAATATGAGTCCCTATTCATTTTTTTTTTTTTTATGCACTATCAGCTCTGTGTCGTGGAGTGCTTAAAGCAAGCAACTATCACGAGCAGAAATTGCCGGCACTAAAAGTGCACTCACAGGCTCATCATTTAGTGCAGGTATTAGTAAGGACAAAACAATTAAAAATACAATAATTATGTACCTATAAAATACTAATACAAACACAAAATAATGCAAGCAATTTAAGACATTAAAGCATTAATACGCAAAATATTTTTTAGCCATTATATGGATATACTCTGGTTTAGGTTAGGTTAGGTTAGGTTTGAAGGGAAGTGCACAGCAATTGCTGTGCTTGCACGGGGGCCCATTGGTCCATTGTGATCCCTTTTTGTTTATCTTGGTAAAAAACTTCACTTACAATAAAAACACTTACAATGCTTCGTTTAAATTATTCTTGCTGGTTGGCCTATTGGAACCAACCTGTTTTCTTGACAAACCTGATTGTGTCCGTCAGTGGTACCTGCGCTACGTCCTCTAAGTCTTCGAAAAATCTGTTACCCAGATAGCGAAGTCGAGATGTCTGGAGGTTTGGACACTCGCAGAGCAGGTGTTTGATGGTCTCGGTTGCCCAGCCTGTTTGCCATTACACCTATGGTGCAGGGGCCGGTCAGTACACCGGTTAGGATACGTATTTCTTGTTTATTCATTCCCAGACTGTGTACTCTGGTTTACTCTGTGCGCAAATTTTAACAAATATGGACGTAGATGGAGAAAAAATGATTTTTTTAACACACCAAATGAAGCAAGAAAACAAAACGTTTTGTTTTGTTACATTCTGTTTCGCTTGGTTTGTGTTGAAATAAAAAATGTTTTTTTGACTATCGAATCAAAAACGTTTTGCTTTATCCGATGTGTTTTCAGCCTAAGACACCCTGTTTTTACTGCAGTTATTTACTATTGACTTTTTTTGAGGTAAAATAATAAGTCCATTTCCTATTGGGAAAAATTCGTATTTTAGCAGAAAATTCTGACACACCGTGTTAATATTTTTTCTTAAAATTCACAAAATGTATAGCTTTGGAAATTTTCTTCAAGCTGAAAAAAAAATCATCACGATATCTTTACTTGTTTACGAGCTCTGATTTTTGCAATCAAAAAATTCTATATGCGCCACCGCCACTGTGTGTCGGCAATTTTTAGCATTATTGCATTTGGGGCCCCAAATAATCAATCTAAAAAAAACAAAATATCGAAACAATCAAAATTCAAACTAGAAAAGTGAAGTTATAAAGTACTCGTATATCATCTTTAGGGGCCGTAAATGCTCATGTGTAAGGTTTTTAAAATCCATACATTGGCACGGCTACAAAAACAGATTTATTGAAAAGTCACAGCTTAAGCTAGGAAGCTGAAATTCGGAGAGTGTAGGGGACTGAAATAGTAATAATAAGTAAAGATTGTTCAAATGTATTCGTTAGAAATAAAAGTCATTTTCTTTGCAAAGTACGTAGATAAAGACATTTCTTATAATTCCCGCAATATAAAGTTTTCTGCCATGCCCTCTTTTGGCGTTTTTTTTGTAAAATTTTGGTTTTCCGACAAAAAATCGGCGAATTGTAGCCCTTGAACTCGAGTTTGAAAGCATAATTTAAAACATATACCTCTAGGGGCCCAAATACTCAAATGTTGGAATTATTAAAAAACAACGTCCAAAAAACGGTTTTAATGATAATTCTTAAACAGCTTTTTCTCATGAAAGCTGTCTTAAATTAACTTCGCGACAACTTAGCACTACAAAGACTAGAACACATTTAGTTTGTTTGCATGTAAAATAATAGGTCTGTTCGCGAACTAATATGCAAACGCAAATTTATACAAACTTTAGTGCAAAACTACACAAACGCATTCGCGTACTTAGAAAATGGTAAAAAGATGAACGAAAAAAAAAAATTTACCTACTTTCGTTAATTTTTCTTCACACAGAATTTCAGCTGGTAAAAAATGAAAACTGTCAAAAAATGAAATCCTATGAGTTTGCCAGCAAAAAAAACTGCGGTTGCTTCTTTCCAAGCCAAACTTAGACGTTGTTCATCTTTTTACACAAAAGCGTTCGCTCAATTTTCTTTTAAATGACAGGATTCTCTCGCGATTTTGGAGATTTGACAGTTTTCATTTTTCCACACATAAAGTACGCGAACGGACCTAATATGTATGGTAGGCTACGAGATACATTTCTCTCATTCAAAGCGATTGTGTTGTTGAATTGAGATTCTTCGTCAATTTGGTACACTTTTTGGTCACTCTATCCAGAGGGTATTCCAACATCCTCACTATGATTGGGAAAGATAAAACTGTATTCTGTTTAATTAATCTATATTAGTTCTCAATCAATACCGTTCTTCATGAATATTCTAGCTATTCACTTATTTCATACAACAATTGATTTTAAAATCAATGCCAATAATAAACAATCAAAATCCTTATTAAGCATTTCCATCGTTAAACAATCAAATCTCTTTTTTAGTATTTCTCGCTATAAACAATTAAGTGCCATATTATTTCATAGTACATATTTGCTTCGCTACTCTATACTTTTAATTTTTTCACTACTGTCATCTGTCCCTTCAAATTGCACTACTTGGTCGCTGTTCAAAAGTCTTGGGTCCTCAGCGTCACCTAGTCAAGAGCTACATAACGATGTTTGAAAGCGGGATCTGTTTATACCATTCGCTTTAGCCGTTTGTATGTAATATTCTTTTAACTCTACTGCCAAAAAATGTGAAAATTCAACTTTTATCTGATGTAATGCAACGAGCGGTTCCAGTGTGTATTTTTGGCCGTAAGTGGGGAGAGTTTAGTCCGCGGGAGTCGGACACACCAAGTTTTTTTTCTACGCTGGGAGGTGGTAATATTCCAAAGACGAAAATGAGTCATACTCAGTAGCAGTGTGTAATTTTTACCCATTAACCCCTTCTCCCTTCCCGTTTTCCCTGCGCCTTCTAACGACCAATCAGCAATTTGTCTTTCATATCTTATAGGTTTTGTATTATTAAAAGCAACTTGGTTTCACGAAATAAGAACGTTTTGCAGGTACCTACCCATTAGAAGTTCCTGGTAACTCCGCAGTTTGGACGTGGTTACTTATAGCGCTAAGTCTAAAGGTTGGGTTCTTTGTAGACGGCGCAGTAAATTTGTTTGAAAATACCGGTAAATTATTTATTTTCTTGCAAGTAAAACTCACATGAACAGATTTGGTCCCATTGAGTTCGATTCGCCAAACGTTAATCCATTCATTTACTCTATCCAGAACTTCTGGCAGTTTTTCCGTAGTCTCTTCGACCGTTTTATCTACTACCAGGATAGCAGGTCGCCAGCAAATGTAGCTAGCTCAGTGCCTTCTACGTGTATAATAATATAATAAGTATAAAACTGGACCAAGGACGATTCCTATTCGTTCCCACATTTGACGCGAAATAATCTATGAGTTAAGTAATTCTCCAAAATATTATATAGATGCTTCTTAAACTTTAAGCCTTCATGCTAGCCCTTGTCAAAGGCTTGAGAAACGTCAAGAACACGCTTGAACAAATCATTTTTTTGCAAGAGATTTTTCGATTACATTTGTTATTCTATGCACTTATTCAACTGTCGAATGCTTGATGATCCAGAATGAGATGCCTTTATTCTATTGCCCGCTGTATTCACCTAATCAATATTCTCTCGAACACTTCGGATATAATTGGAAGAAGCGAAATTGGTCTATAAGACGTTTTTTCATTGGGCGGTTTTCCGGGCTTAAGAACCATTATAACAACGGCGACTTTCCATTGACTGGGAACATATGCTAGTCTAAGCGCGGCGCTTATAATACACAGAAGCTTAATTTAAGTCTTTCTAGGTAAAGCTTTAAGAATCTCTTTCTTAGTCTTAAGGTTCCTTATTTCTTCCTTAAGTTCAGTCTGCCGGGAGCTTTTGTAAGCGCAAGTCGTATTCTTACTGTGAGTTCTTAGACTTTAATCCCTCATTTCTGAAAATATTGCTACCAAAATTAATAAACGCGCGAGATCGCCTAATACCGAGGACATTCCTGTGTCCTCGTACAAAAAATCCAAAACCATGCCGAAAATGGGTTCGCGGGAAAAAGACCCAAGAAAAAATTATTGGACCCCTCTCCAATGTGTACAGGTGTACACGATAGTGACAATTTTTTTTTTTGACTTTTAAATTCATTTTTATTAATTATTAGCTTATATTAACTTATATACTAGACAAAAATGAGTAAATCTAACTTAAAATTAACAGGATACTTATTCTAGATTATTGATCCTTATGCGGACGCCCTAAACTTAACTCTATCTTATAATTATTGCCTTTCGGCCTAAAAACTATTTTACGAACTAATCTTACATATTATGTTTTCATCGAGAAAATTTTTAAGAAAACTCGGCATCTTTATCAAATTTTATATTTTTATATAAAAAAACAAATTACAAACTACCTACTCTACTTACTTAAACTACTTAACATATTCTAACTATAATTAGGATTCTGAGCACTCGTTGCATTACGAAACAAGTGGTCAAATTCCCAATTACTTTCCGAGCGCCTGGCAGTCGTCAACGTGCACACGCGCCGCCGTGAGCTGACTGATGCCTTACAGAATCAATCACCTCCCGGAAGCACCACCACAAGTTGGCGAGCCCGGCCCCTCCCAGAAACGCCCTAGCTAACTTAATCTATCTTACAAACTAAGAGGATGTTACCTAGAGTAACGCACCGTCTTGGGAGGGCATGTTGAACCCTCCACCCTCAAAAAGCCACCAAAATTCGGCAAATTGCTTTTCTGTATCGAATTTATCCCTCTCCGCTATTGCGGTACTAAAACGGAGGAGCTCATGAGCATTGGCGACGTCCTCGCCGCGGATGAGCCGCTTATCTCTCGCACTGCGGTAGCGGTGGTATAATACCGGGATACCATCCCTCGTCTGTACCAGCCCTTTTGCATCAATATGGATAAATGCCTCTGGCGGGATAAAGCCAGACCGGAGTGTACTCTCAATGTACATTTCATTGGGGTAGTAAGCCCCAAAGATCAGACTATTGTCGCTGGCCATCGCCCTTGCAACGTGCCTTCGAGTCACCTTAATGAGGAAATTGTCAATCCTATTCAACTGAGCCCCATCGTATAGGACCTTGTTGGGATAGTATTTTATATAGTTGGATTCAGGCGTTCGGAACAACCGGAGACAGGTCCTAAGACATTGTCTCTCCAAAACCCGAATCTTTTCCATATAGCTAGGCGCTATATTAAACCATAATGGACAACCATAAGCGATGATCGGCCTTATAAGGGCCACGTAGCAAATGACCTTCACTCTGGAGTCAAGTTGACTGCTATGAAACAGTCTCCTTGTCAGAGCATAAGCCTTCTTGGCCCCAGCAAGACAAGCAACTATATGTCTATCGAAATATAGATACTGGTCAAGCCAGATACCTAGATATCTAACTGCGCTTCTCACCGCCAATGGCTGCCCATTTTGTCCAATAATGGCCAATTTTTTCCAGTTTTTTCTGGTATCCCTAGAGGCCCCAGCCAATGGAGTTCTGAACAAGATTGTTTCCGTCTTCTGAAAGTTGATTTTCAACTTCCAGTCGTCGCAATATCGCTTAATTTGATCAAAGTCACGCTGCAAAAGGATATTAATGACCTCGATTTTAGGACCTGATCTGTATGCCACCAAATCGTCGGCATACGCTATAGCATGTCTGAGTGAACCCACCAGATCACTCGTGTAAATGTTAAACAGGATCGGAGAATTGACCGCCCCCTGCTGTAAACCGTTTTTAATTTCAAAGACTCTGCTCGAAGTCACGTTGCCACATTTGACAACGAACTTCTTTCCCATAAGCATATTATAAATTACATATAGCAAAGGTTTGTGCATCCCCCGCCTGGTCAACTTGTAGAAAAGTCCCTCTAACCATACGGTGTCGAAAGCCTTCTCAAAATCAACCAGACAAGCACCCGTGCATTGGCTCTTGCATTTATTCCACTGAATGTCGGAAACCAGTTTCGACGCGGCATGAATAGTGTCATGCCTCGCCCTGAAACCAAACTGGTTGTCCGGAATTATGTTATTGTCCTCGACCCACTTTAACAGAGCTCTATTGACAACCCTTTCAAAGACCTTGCTAATATTCGGAAGCAAGCTAATTGACCGGAGATTGGCTGGGTTCGTCCTATCTTTACCTTTTTTCGGGATAGGGTGTACCACAGCTACCTTCCAATGCGCCGGATAATGTGCATTATTCAGCGCATTGTTAAACAGCGTGGTGAAAATATCTACAGCCTCCAGAGGCAAGTGTCTCAAAACGACGTTTGGGACACCATCCATCCCCGCCGACTTTTTATTCTTTAGTGACCCGAAGATGCACAGAAGATCATCCTTCGACACGAACAAGTGCGATGCATCTCGGCCATTGGCGACAACTGCATTAGCATGGTTTTCATCAGTGAATACGGTGAATCCGTTATTCTCAGATCGCCAATTCTCAAGTTCGGTGCGCAGATCGAAGTGGTTCACCAGAGCCCTATTCTCAATGTCGTGGTTACGGCGAACAGGATTGCTCACCGTATACACGGCCTCGAAACAAGCGCCCAGCAAATCCACTTTCTCCTGTGGGTCCTCGACCACGAAAAAATCGTCGTTTGAAGCGACACTTTCTGGACTTATTCCAACAGTCAGTACTGTCTGTCTGTTGTCTGCTGTCTGGGAGATTCGAACACAAGGAATATCATTGTGATCTTTCCTCCTGAACAACTTATTTATCTGTGGGAACATATTCGGACTACAGGTTTTAATAGCCCGAATTTTATTGCCCCAATACAGACTTACAGATTTTTTGTAATTTTCTTTTATCAGCTGTTTCAGGATTCGGATCTCTGAATTCAGCATCCTTACCTCCGGGTCGTTTCGATCAGTAAATTGCCTGTACAGCCGTTTAAGCCTCGAGAGCAGTCTACTTTTCTGTCGGTATAGTGCGTCGATTGTCGGGTTTCTGTACTTTTCTGTCTGGTCGTCGTCGGAACGTCCTACTCGAGGAATAGTTCGTTCCATAGTTCGTTTGATGGCGTCGTTCATTTGCAATAAATGCCGATCAATGTCATCATTTGTCATGTTACTGTTTGTCGGTGGGTCGATCCCACTCGAACGTATATCTCGCTTTAAAAATCTGGAGAAGCGCGACCATTGTGCCCTCCGATAATCGAATGAACACAATGCTTCGTACTCCTCCAGCAGCGTTTGCTCGTTCGGGATCCGTATTGCGGCGGCGAGTCCGTAGTGATCACTATCGTACTCAAACGCACACAAACAGTTCCGCGTGTTTTGATCTATGTTCGTCAGTTGAAGTCTTGCGTCCGTTAAGGCCAAGTCCAGGAAAGCACCGCTTCTTGGGAAAGAAGGGATATCCGTCGCGTACAACTCGAGGTTGTACTCAATCATATTGAGGCGCCACCAGTCGTGAAACTGGTTGCCCCTGGAATTTGCAGTAACATTTCCCCATGCCGCATGTTTGGCATTAATATCTCCGGCCAAGAAGTAATAATTCTCCTCCGAGTTCAGCTGCAGACCACGAAAAAGTGTCTCGAGCTCTGTCATAAATTGGTTTGGTGGAGGTGCAGCAGGTGCGTAAAGCGACACCACATACATTCTCCTCCGGCTATGGAGAGGAATGCATATGATGCATGCCTCCAACAACTGGAACCTACGCACGTCTCCGCTATATATAACCCTATGGCGCAGGCCTTTTCGAATTAAGATTCCAACCCCACCTCCTTGAGTGGAGTGAGGCCGGTCTCTTCTTATTACATGATAGTCTTTGTATCCCAGTTTGTGCTTCTGATTTAGCTTAGTTTCGCTAACCAAAAGCACATCCGGGTTTTCGGTTTTCAACAAATTGGCAAGTGACGTTCTTTTCTCGATCCTGACTAGTGAATTAACATTCACAGCAAGGATCTTTAAGTTTCCCTCATCCAGCGCAGCCATTAGATTTATGGCACACCAGACCCCACAAACAGCTCCGAATAGATAAAGTCAATTCGGGCCGCTTGTTCATTTAATTGTTTCTGGAACTTGTCGATCTTTCCGTGCAGAGACAGAAGGATCGATTTTAAGTCCAGATCCACCTCTGGTGCCTTTTGGGCTACCTTTGGTTGGATTGATGTCATGTGGGCTTGACCCGGTCCAGCTGCCATTTGGGCAAAGGACACGTTGGGTGCCACAAAATTCGAGAACGAGCGACTCTTTTGACGCCTATCGTCTTCCGACTGCTGTTTGCGGGCCTGGGCTCGCTTTTTCAGCTCCTGGTACTTTGGGCAACCCCTGAAGTTGGCGGGATGCCCAGAGTTCCTGCAGAGCACACAAGAGAGGACACCCCGGTCTTCGACTCTCTCCTTGCCAAGAGAACATTCACCATGTTTGTGGTCTTTGTCGCACTTGACGCATCTAAACTGCATGTTGCAGTTAGCTGCGGCGTGCCCGAACCTTTGGCAGCGCATACATTGAAGTATGCGATCTGACCTCTTTATTTTCTCCCACCTTACAGCATGGTAGTACAGGAAGCGGATATTTCGCAGCCTGTCGATTTTGCTGTCGGGAGTGAGCTGAACCAGGAAGAATGGTAAGTGACGGTTACCACCCCTTGCCACAGCCGAGGAAAACGGCTTGACCCCCACGAACTTGAGGTCATCGCTTTCAAAGTTCTTTAGCTCTCTTTCGAGCTCCTCCGTTTTTATTGAGGGATCAATTCCCTTTAATACAACGGTTTTGAGCTTTTGCTCTCTTGGGGTGTACGTAAAGTACTCGGTCTTAACCTCTCCCAAGGCGGTGCGCACCCTATTGTACTCCTCTATTTCTTCACAAATAATTATATGTTTATTGGCCGATAGCCTTTTAACATGAAAGTTCTTTGTTATAAGCCTACATAACCTTATACTATCACTTATATCGAAATTACTCACATTAATCGGTGGAATTTTGTTCTTCCTTGCTGGTTTCTGCTGCTGTTGCTGCTTTGACTGCTGTTGCTGATTTGGCTGCAGTTGCTGCTTTTGCTGCTGCTGTTGCTGCTTTTGTTGGTTCTGTTGCTGTTGTCGTTGTTGTTGCTTCTGTTGATGTTGTTGCTGGATTTGCTCCCTCAGCACTATTTGTTGTTGCTGCTGCTGTACTTTTTTCAGCCTCAACTGCTCACGTTTCTCAAGGAGCTCTTTGATGAGTTGGTCAAGCTGAGCCTCCTCATCATCTTCCTCTCTATCCTCCATTTAGATGACATTGCTATCATCGTCGTCGACCGGTAGGTCCCTGAAGGAGTTTCCCTCTCCGACGTACCGGCCCGCTCGCACTTCAGCTTCGTAAGAGCTGGTGTTATCCGTGTCATCATCGGTACCAGCCATCGATGATTCCACATTAGGGCCTGCCAGGTTCGCCCTTCTCTTCGCAGAAAGATTCGGCTTCGGATTAAGCTTCCGTCGCCTCTTCTCCACCTTTCGAAACTCCTCCTTCTCTACTTCTGTAGCTGGGTTTTCAGCTGCTGCTACTGACTTTGTTGGTGCTGGTATTGCCTGCGAGAACACTCGCCTAGGCAACGATCGACCCGTTGTTGTTGCTGCAATTGGTGCCATTTTAGAAGCATGTGCAGCTACTGCCCTTGGCATACACACTGCTGCTGCTGCTGTTCTCGTTGCTGTTGCTATTGTTGTTGTTGTTGTTGCTGATGTTATTGCTGCTGCTGTTGTTGCTGCTGTTGCTGCTTTCGTTACTGCTGTTGTTGCTGCTGTTGTTGCTGCTGATTTTTTTGCCGGCTCACGTGTTCGCACCACACGTCGCAACGGCACACCCACACCCGTAAGCGGGACCACCGATTTTCCGGGGTCCATCGCCTGATAATGCGGCACTTTTTTTTTGTTTATTTTTGTGTCTCTATCACTATATTTCCGAAAAAAAAATAAAATTAAAAAATGGCCGAGAATCGAACCCAAGTCTCCGGCGTCAAAGTCGGACGCCTAACTTACTAAGCCAACTTTGGACTTAAAAGTACTTGGCTAAATCGCTTTTATTATCGATACACTTTCCGTTTTTCCCGCTGAACACTAACTAGCCGACCTATCTCGATGAGAGCTGCGGAACGACTGACGATAGTGACAATAGTAGTGAGGAGATGGACGAAATTGTGTCGTCTGATAAATCTCCAAAAAAAGTAAATTTCCCACCACCAATTAAACTACTGCAGAAGCCTTCTGATTTTGTGCACTCTATCATGAAAAACCTAAACATTTCCGATTATTCGATTAAACAAATTTCGATCGGCATAAAAATCATGTGTGAAACAATTAATTCTTACAATTTGGTGCTAAGCAAATTAAAAGAAGAGAATTGTCAATTCTTCACTCATGACCTTAGAGGTGAAAAAGCTTTTAAAGTCATTTTGTTTGGCTTAGGTGCACTCGCTGTCAGTGTATTAAAAAAAGAATTAATCAATCGCGGCCTTAAGTGCAAAGAAGTGAAAATTGTTACCAAGAAGTACGAACATTATTCAGATACGTTTTATATTGTTTCACTTGAAAGTGGATCCGTAAAATTATTCGATTTTAAGAAAAACATACGTTCGATCTTCCATACTCAAGTCAACTGGAGCTTTCACCGAAAACTAAAAAACAAATTAACACAGTGTAGAAACTGTCAAATGTTTGGATATGGCGAGAGAAATTGCCACGTCAAGACATACTGCTCGAACTGTTCTGGGCCCCATAAGACTGATGAATGCATGAACGCTGATGTTCTCAAGTGCGCAAACTGCAATGGGAACCATAAATCCACCGACGGTGTATGCGCGAGCCGCAATCGATATTTGGAAATGAGAGCGAAAATCGCAACCAAAACCCGCTCTCAGCCAAAGCTCAGAAATAATGCTGTTAATCTAAACACTAACACCATAAACTACATGTCTGTTAACGATTTCCCCGCTCTACCTCTAAGAAGTACATCAAATCGTATAGAAGACACCAACATTTCGCGACCAAGTGCTTGGGCGAAATCAGCTGAAGTGCCATCAAGCAACAACAACAATGCGTTCACTGCCAGCGGCGATCTGTTTACGATGGAGGAGCTTAATTCTCTTGTCATGGAAATGATTACAAAGTTAAGTTCGTGTAGAAATAAAGTTGAACAATTTAATGCCATCGCACAATTAGCAACTAAGTTGTTGTACTCTAATGTCAAGTAATAGTAATATAAATATCGTAACTTGGAATGCTAGAGGTATTGGAAAAAAACATGTCGAATTTATTAATTTTCTAAACGCTAATAATTTTGATATAGCACTAGTCACGGAGACTTGGTTGAACTCTTCAACTAACATTTCTACTTCTGCCTTTAAATGCTATCGAATTGATAGACGACTTAGGAGAGGTGGCGGTGTAGCGATTTTAATAAGGAGGTCGATTCAACATAGGCTTTTAAGAAGTTTGCAAACACAGTTTGTTGAAAATATAGGTGTAGAAGTCAAGCTTAGGAATGGTAATTCAGTAAAAATATTTTGTGTATATTTTCCTGGGGGAGTCTCCAGAATTGAAACGAGATCAGGATTAAAGTCCGATCTAAGAAAACTTTTCAGCATAAATGGCGAAGTTTTAATTGGCGGTGACCTCAACTGTAGACACCGTGATTGGGGTTGCATCCGAGCTAATGTTTGATAATTTAGATAGATAATTTATTTATTTTCGTATTGGAATTTACATTTGGTGGACCACCGCGCAGTTTACATACAGAGTTTTGATATTTATATTATATCTTTCTACTGAACAATTAATTTTAAATCATGACTACAAAAGAATATTATACAATGATATACTTTGAAGGAAAAATACGTTAAAAACCTTCAATACAAATAGAATTAAAAAAAAAAAGGGAAAGGGAACCTTAAAAAAATTAGCAGGTACATTGTAGTGACAAATAATAAATAATAAATAATAAATAATAAATAATAAATAATAAATAATAAATAATAAATAATAAATAATAAATAATAAATAATAAATAATAAATAATAAATAATAAATAATATATAATAAATAATAAATAACAAATAATAAATAATGCATAAAAAATAATAAATACCAAATAATAAATAATATTAACAAATAATAAATAATGCATAAAAAGTAATAAATAACAATTAATAAATAATATATAAAAAATAATAAATAATAAATAACAAATAATAAATAATGCATACAAAATAATAAGTAACAAATAATAAATAACATATAATAAATAATGCATACAAAATAATAAATAATATATAACAAATAATAAATAACAATAATAAATTACAGGTATAATTAATAACAATTAATGATTTTTGATAAACCAGAAGCATTAAAAACAAGGAAATGATTAAACATTTAGTTGATTGATCAGTGGATTTTCGGAGATCTCACAGTTTCGGAGAAATTTGGTGGTTAGCTTTGTAATTCGATCTTGAATCAAGTCAACATTTGTTCTGGTATGAAGATCAGCGGTTGAGTGATGTGGGGGAAGTTTAAGCATCATTTTAAGGAGTTTGTTTTGAGAAACTTGTAGTTTTTTAAGATGGCATTTTGCTGAATTTCCCCATACTTGGCAACCATATAGAAGGATTGACTGGAAAATTACTTTAAAAATAACGATCTTGTTAGCTTTGTTCAGTAAGGATTTTCTGTTTATGAAGGGGTACAACATGTTTATTGCTATATTCACTTTTTGTATTGTTTTAGCAGTATGTTCTTTAAATGTGAGTTTTGTATCCAGATGGATGCCTAAATATCTCACGGATGGGATCCAGTTAACACTTGTGTTATTTACAATTAGCCGATTGCTTGGAAGAAAACAAGTCTTTCGTTTTCTGCTGAAAAAGATAGCTTGCACCTTCTCAGCATTTAGTTTGATTTTCCAGCAATTGTAATAACTTAGCAATATTTGTATCGCATTCGCAAGGTTAGTCTCCACGTTGAGACTAAACTCGTGCGAAGAGTATATTGCCTTGTCATCCGCAAAAATAGCTAATTCACAATAAGGGAGTCTTGGAATATCAGACATAAAAATATTATACAATATTGGACCCAAAACCGATCCTTGAGGCACACCAGCAACAACACTATGACAAACAGAAAAACAGTTGTTCACGAAAACTTTAAAAAAACGATCGGAAAGAAAGCTCAGGACAAGCTTTATGAGGTATGGGGGAAAACGAAAAATCAACAACTTATAGACGAGACCCAAATGCCATACACAATCAAAAGCTTTCTCAATGTCCAGCAACACCAGACCAGTTGATTTTCCCAAGGAACGATTTTGCTTGATATGCTGGCAGACTCTAAGTACTTGATGAGATGTACTATGATTTCTTCGGAAACCAAATTGCTCATTTGGAAGAATATTATTATCTTCGATAAGTATCGTAAGTTTTTCTTTTATTACCTTCTCAAAAACTTTGCTAACACTACTCAGCAGACTAACTGGTCTGTAGCTGTTTGGTTTATCAGGTGGCTTTCCTGGTTTTGGAATAGGTATCACCTTAGCTATTTTCCAAGCCCTTGGAAAGTATTGGAATTTAATACAGACATTTAAAATAAATGTTAAGTATCTAATGGCCGATTTGGGAAGTTGTTTTAGACACATATTTTTTATGCCATCCATACCATCCGCTTTTCTTGCTGGCAAGCAACTCAAACAATCTTCAACGCTCTGTTGAGATATAAGCTCTTCTCGAGGCGTATCAGTAGTTTGTTCAATAAAATTTCGAGTAGCCTCACTTACTAATTGGTTGGTATTGGCGTCGCCTAGATGTTGGGACACAGAATGGTTTTTCAAAAAAGTAGAGGCGAATAAATTCGCCTTATCCTCATCTGTATATATTATATTTCCCGAATCTTGGAGCGTTGGGATTCTTCTGTTCTTGTTCTTAACAACTTTAACAATATTCCAAAAAGGCTTGGAGTTTTTGTCAAGAGCAGATAGCTTTGTGTTCCAATCCATATTTCGTTGTTTTTCTATTTCCTTGGAGATAATTTTATTGTAATATTTTAGGTATAATCTAAATACTGGTATCCTATACCTCTGCCAATGTCTCTTAATAGAATTTCGTATTCGGATATATTCTAAAATGTAATGAGGCATTTTAAAGAAGTGATGTTGCTTTCTTTTTTTGGGAGTACATGAATTCATTACTTCCAGTACATTGTCTGTAAATCCTTTTACCATTACATCGATTTCTTCTTTTGATCTAACATCATTAATAACTGTCGGAAGGTTTCTGTATATTGGGTTTAATTCCGATCGGAATCTAACCCAATTGGTTTTTTTAAAAACTGGAACCAATTGTTCATAGGTTTGGGCAGATTTATTGATCTTACAAAAAACAGGATAATGATCTGAGCTCAACTCTTGCAACGCTATCGGCTGCGAAAAAGTATGGGGCACGTTAGAAATAAAGAAATCTAGAACAGACGGGCGTCCTCTCAAACCAGATGGTACATATGACGGACTATGGGGATACAGAACAGAAAACGGAAAGAAATGCGAAAAATTCGAAAGAATGTTACCCCACGCGTTAGCCCGATTACAGCCCCAATCGCGATGCCTACAATTTAGGTCACCTCCAATTATGAAATCATCGTTTCTTACTAAGATGTTTCGTAAATCTTTTTTAAAGTTTTTTCGTTTAATCTCAGATGCAGCCTTACCTGGAAAGTAAACGCACACTATGCTTATTTCCCTCCCATCACTCAGCAAAATCTTTATACACACATTCTCCACGCAGCGTGTTCTAATAACCGGGAGCAATGTATGGCGTATGGATCTTTTAATAAATATCGCAACACCTCCACCTCTTTTATTTGGTCTATCTACGCGATAGCATTTATAATTCGAAGAAGACAATCTAGTTTTAGAGTTTAACCACGTTTCTGTTACAAGAGCTACATCTATATTTTTAGAGTTTAAGAAATTATTAAATTCTATGTATTTATTTTTTATGCCTCTGGCATTCCATGTTACTACATTCAGGTTGTTAGTTATCATATTACTTAACATTACCATATAAAAATTTAGTGGCTAACTGCGCGATGGCATTAAATTGATCTATCTTTGTTTTACAATTGTTTAATTTGGAAATCATTTCCGTTACCAGGGAATTTAGCTCCTCCATAGAAAATAACTCACGAGCACCACTAGCAGTGGTTGTTGAGAAGTTATTGTTGTCACTGTTGTTGTTGTTGTTATTTACATACGGCTGGCTCTGAGCATCATCATGCACTCGTATACTTCTCCATGCACTTGTCTGCTGGGCAATGTTGCTGGTAATTTGCCTTGTTACCTTATTATGTTGCCCACGTTGGAGAGGAGGAAAATCCTCCATTGGCAACAAATATGATGCTGATCTTGATGGTGTTGTTGCAATATTAGTGTTGTTGATGTTGGTGATCAACTTCGTGTTCGAATGCAGGCGATTTGGCTGCTGAGAGTATGAGCGATTCGACCTGTTTGCCATCTTTTCCCTCAATTGCATGTAATTGCTTCGTACTGCGCATGCGCTGTCTATTGATTTGTGACTAAGACTGCAGTTTGCGCACTTATATGTGTTTGGATTGTCACATTCCTCTGTTTTGTGAGAGGCTGCACAGATTGAGCAATACGTTTTTACGTGGCAGTGTCTCTCTCCATGACCAAACATTTGACAATTTCTGCATTGTGTCAGGTGATTCTTTTGTTTACGCTGGAAACTCCACTTCACTTGCGTATGAAAAATCGAACGTATGTTTTTTTTAATATCCAATAACCTTATCGATCCACTCTCAAGGGATACTATATAGAATGTATCTGTAAAATTATCAAATTTTTTGGTGATCATTTTAACTTCCTTACACTGGAGACCAAGTTTTATAAGTTCGTTTTTTAATTTAGTTGTGTCTACTTCGAACAAACCGTACAAAACAACTTTAAGAGCTTTTTCATTTTTAAGTTCGTGTGAAAAAAATTGACTATTGTCTACACGTAATTTACTTAGCACTAGATTGTAAGAATTTAGGGATTCACAATTAATTTTGATTCCGATTGACATTATTTTTATTGAGTAATCGTCCATTTTAATAGATGACATTAAGTTGTGCACATAGTCAGGCGATTTCTGCAACAGTTTTATGGGAGGAATATGTACTTTTTTTGTGACATTTGGCGAAACTAATTCGTCCATGATTTCACTATCGTTGTCACTATCGGGTAAACATTGTAAGGGACTCCAGTAATTATTTCTGGAGTTTGCCTTGCGTTTTTTCATTTCGGAAAAAATTCGCGACTTTTTATCCAAGGACAGAGCACTGTCCTCGGTAAAAGGTGATCGCGCGCGCTTGGAAATGATTGCAAGAAGAAGATAAAGAATACAGAACAGAGATTTGTTAACCACGTCGTTCGCTGTCGAAAGCTTCGGCTTGACTGTGCGAGCTAATGTTTGGGGAAATGTATTGTCTAACCTTGTTGCTGTGTTACCAGTTCGTGTCTTGTTTCCGTCTAGTCCAACTTATATTCCAGCTGGTTCTCATGGTCGCCCGTCTGTAATTGATTTATTTATTACCAACATATCTAGTCATATTCCTCAGCCAGTATCCATTAACGAGCTGTCCTCTGATCACAACCCAGTCCGCTGTCAAGTCCCGTGGTCTGGTGAAAAAATTGTGCAATATATTCCGGACTTAAAAAGCGCTAATTGGGCAGTTTTTCCTTCGGAAATTAAAAGAAAACTCCGAAACGAACCTATAAGTCTAGAAAGTGTAATTAGCAAAGAAGATGTTGATAATATCGTTCATGAATTTTCTGAACATGTGCTTAGTTCTGCTGATAGCAGTGTACCGAAAGTTGAAAAAAAAAACTTCCGGGTCATGTTTTGGAACTTATAAGACTGAGAAATATGCATAGGCGAAACTGGCAAAGGTATAGACAACCTATATCACAAAGTCAAATAAAGCATCTTAACAAACTAATAGCCAAATTAATTAATAACAAACGCAATGAAGAGTGGAACTCCAAGCTTATGTCATTGGACAAAGCTTCTAAACCTTTTTGGAACATCGTGAAAGTTATTAAAAATAAAAATACCCGAATTCCATGTCTTGAAAGCGGTGGTAACATACACTATACTGACCTTGACAAAGCCAATTTGCTCCGCGACAAATTTGCACAAAATCATTCTGTGTCTCAACATCTAGGAGATACAAACACAGACCTACTTGTATCCAACTCGCTGCGGACATTAACCTCTGCTGTAGTGGAAACACCGGCGATTGAGTTTGTGAGCGAAGCAGATATAAAATATTTAACTGATAATTTAGTTGTTAAAAAAATTGGTGGTTTGGACCATATAAGAAATATTTATTTAAAAAACCTACCTAAGATTGGTAATAAGATTTTAACTTATTTAATAAATGCGTGCCTGAAAATGCAATATTTTCCAACTGTCTGGAAGGAAGCCAAAGTAATACCTATTCCAAAAGCAGGAAAACCAGCTTATAATCCCGAAAGCTATAGGCCTATTAGTTTGCTTAGTAGCTTAAGTAAAATTTTTGAAAAAGTACTTAAGGAAAAGTTGTAAAAAATAATTGATGACCGAAATATTTTTCCCGATGAACAGTTTGGTTTTAGACGTTATCATAGTACTTGCCACCAAAATCTCAGAATTTGCAATACTGTAAAGACAAATCGTAGGGAAATCGACGGGATTATTACTTCTCGATATTGAGAAGGCATTTGACACCGTTTGGCACAATGGTCTTTTATTCAAAATGCTTGACTTAAGTTTCCCTTTATTCCTTTGTAAAATTGTCCAAAGTTTTTTGTCAGGTCGTAGTTACAGAGTGTATGTCAATTATAGTCCGTCCGATCTACTAAACATCGACGCAGGTGTTCCCCAAAGCTCAGTTCTTGGGCCTGTATTATATAATTTGTATACATCAGATATCCCATCCTTACCGGAGTGCGAAATCGCTATTTATGCCGATGACACTGCAATATATTCGTCGCATGAATTTGGTCTCACCATCGAGACGAATCTTCAAAATGCGGCTGAAATATTAAGAAGATATTACAGTAAATGGAAGATAAAAGTAAATGCGGAAAAGATCCAAGCTATCTTTTTTACGAGAAAAAGAAAGTCTTGTTTCTTACCGTCTAATAATTTATTAATAAATGGCAATCAGATAAACTGGGTGCCGGTTGTTAGATATCTAGGTGTTCATCTTGATACAAAACTAACCTTCAAGGAACAAACTGCAAGGACATTACACAAAATTGGTATTGCAATTAAGATGCTGTATCCCTTTGTTAACAGGAGTTCTCTATTGTCCAACGACAAGAAAATATTGATACACAAAGTTATTTTCCAGGCAATTCTGCTTTATGGCTGTGAAGTTTGGGGAAAATGCGCTGATTGCCACATCAAAAAATTGCAGATACAGCAAAACAAATTATTAAAAATGATGATGAACCTTCCTTGGCACTACTCCACCTTTGCTCTGCATAACAGAACTAATGTTGAGTTGATTTGCGATAGAATTCGAAAACTTATTGAAACGTTCTTCATCAGATGCAACTTCTCCGATAATCCCCTAATAAATGCTTTGAATAATGCTAACTAATAATACGAGTAAGACTGACTTACACATGTTCTCTTCCAAATACCTGAATTATTTGTTTTTTTTGTTTATATTTATTTCTTTTATGTTAATTTATTTATTTGTTAACTTATTTATGCATGTATTTATGTATATATATTTATTTTATTTATTTTTTTTGTTTATTTAGATATATACAAATACATATTTGTTAATACAATATGTTTTCCCTAATTTATGAACATAGGTTCTTGTTTGTTAATCTATTCGTTAATTTATATATGTACATATTTAATAAACTTTTTTGTTTTGTTAATTTATTTACAAATTTGTTTATATATTTGTTTATTTTACTTCAATGTTAATTTATTTACTTTTTTTTTGTTAATTTATACACAAATTTAGTAATTAATTTGTAAGTTCACTTTAATGTTAATTTATTTATTTTTCTTTGTTAACCTATATACATATTCGGATATTTATTAAATTCACTTTAATTTTAATTTATTTATTTAGCAAGTAAGTTAGTATAAAAATTATTTATTAATTTAATCAGATTGAATTTTTAATATTTTTTTTTTCTAAATGAAGGGTTTTTTCGTTATTTCCCTTTAAAAATTAAATTAAATTATTGAGCTTATATTATTTAGAATATTTAAGACTTTTTTCAGTTGAAAGATATAAATACCCTATATCATATCTCTGTACTTTAAATTGTGTGATGGCTTCTATTTGTAATTTGATGACGAAATAAAAATCTATCTATCTATCTATATTTTGAATAAGATGTTGCCCATTAAACGGTTTAAAAGTTTCTTCCATTAGAGTGGCAAAAACTGGCGCTTTCTGTTTATCATGCTTGGCCCATTCATTTTGATACTTCCTAATTGGTGCCGGTTCAATTTGAGGTTTTTTAATACTTTTGACGACCTTCCAAAGCGAGTAATTAGCAGTTTTGTCTACCATTAAAATTTCTTGTTAAGTTTTTATTTTATTATTCTTAAGGTATTTAAGAGATGTTTTTAGTTGGGTAAGGTTAAGTTTAGGTGGTGGCTGCAGATGCCGACACACTTAAACCAATTTAGGTCCATTGTGATACCACGTATATTATCTACCTCAACTCTGTAGATGGGACTGGCCAACGACACGCGGTTGTTCTCAAACGGTCCCCCATCTACGTACTAACCGCGCCCAACACCGTCTATTACGGTGATCTGACGAGAACCGATTAACTCGACGTGGTATGGTCGTTGGTTATGTTTAGAGTTAGTTGCACAAACTTTTCAAATGTGCTTTATGTTCCGCGGCCCGAGTTTGTTGCCAATTTTTACGCCTGAATCGTCTCTTTTATTTCCTTTGAATAGGTTTCAATGAAATTGACCAAAGTTTTCTTTGTTTTCGGAGTGTTCTTCCACGCGGCATCCTGTAATATTTCAACGAAGCGATCAAGTTTACGGTAATTTGCAGTGACATTTACTCAATATTTGTTTCAATGAGGGTTCAAAGATTGGAGTTTTTGCAATGGAAACAACAAATTTATTGAAAGAAAAGTATCCCGAAAAGCAACTTACACCTAATATGCTTGCAGCTTCAGGGGTCCTTATTTCTTCGCTAAGGCATGTTAGAACTGAAAAAGACCTCAAAGCACGATACTCTCCAGAAATGATTAGTTTATTATAACTTACACCTAATATGCTTGCAGCTTCAGGGGTCCTTATTTCTTCGCTAAGGCATGTTAGAACTGAAAAAGACCTCAAAGCACGATACTCTCCAGAAATGATTAGTTTATTATAAATTACATCGGATTTTGACGAAAGTTTCCAAGAAATTTAGTTTTTTATTTTTTATTTATTTTTACTTATTAATTTTTTTTTCTCCACTGTTAAACTTGAAATATATTATTAACATGAAATTCTTGAACATTTTTCTTAAATTATATTATTTAACACGTTCGTGGACAAGGCGGCATATGCCGCTCAATTTTGCCGTTTTTGCTGGGACAAAGCGGCATATCCCGTCCAACTTTGTTGTACTCTATACCGCAAAGCGGCAACTGCCGTCAAGATTTTCATTGAATTATATACGCAATGAAAATTACTGTCCCAGTAAAAAACAAAACAGTTTGTGAAATGTCACAGCAGACCGCTAGACGATGGTCTCAGCGATCTAAAAGTGATGAAAAAACGGCAGAGAATATTGTTTCACGTTCTTTCATTATTCTTATTCTTCTTATTTTCCTTATTTTCATATTTGTTTATTAATATTTTTATATGAAATAATAAAAGTGTTTCTTTTCCTATATATTCCAGAGCGGCGTTTCCCGCTCTGTCCCAACATATCAAATATATATGTAAAATTTTAATCTACTGGGACAGAGCGGCATTTTCCGCTCCTGTTTTTTTTATAAGAAAAACATGTAAATCATTATGAAAATCCTATTGGTTGTTTTTTCGTTAATTTATTCCAATCGGAACAAAAGTTATGGTTGGTGCATTTTCCAACACCGTTTGCGATTTCAACTGTCCGCGAACGTGTTAATAGTACTTTACATAGGTACTTGCTCTATACCTTGACTTAAAATTTACCACTGAGGTAGTATATTTTCACTCAAATGTGCAGCAAAATAATAAAAAAAGGCTTTAGAAACCATGCAGAAATATTTAAAAAATATATTGTTTGTTTACTTTTATGCGCACTGTGACTTTGTTTGACTTTAATGTTGAAAACACACCGGATAAAGCAAAACGTTTTGCTTTTGTTTCGTGAAACAAGAGAACATTGTTTCTTATGAGAGCGCACACACCAAAGAAAACGAAACAAAAAAACGGTTTTTGTTTCGAAGTGTTTCGGTGGTGGTTGTCGAAAATGCATGCCATTGTATACGAGCAACACACACCGAATGCAACAAAACTATTTCGACCCAGCGTCGTTGACGATTATTGCCTACTTTCTTATGGGGCAACACACACCAAATGAAACGAAACATAAACACAAAAGCAAAACAAGAAAACGTGCTTCGTTGCCTGTTGTTTTCTGCAAAACATTGTGGGGTTTTTCTTAATACTTTTTTAAAGACGCATGACTTGATCCTTTTCACTACGTGCAGTGGTACCTGATTTATTTTTAAAATGGTTTATGGCTGGTTTTTCTGATTATTTTGGTAATGATTACACCTAATTATGAACCTCTACAATTTTCGACTTGATCCTCGTTGTGTGTAACTTTTCACTACGTGCACTGTGCAGTGATAGCTACCTGATTTACTTTTTAAAATAGTTTATGGTTGGTTTTTCTGATTATTTTTGTTACTTATTACAACTCTTCAGTCAAAAATATGAGAGTGTCCCTACTCATTATATGGATATACTCTGGTTTACTCTGTGCGCAAATTTTAACAAATATGGACGTAGATGGAGAAAAATTGATTTTTTTAATTGAGGCGAGAAGCCCTATCTATAATTATAAAGATAAGGAACATGCTAATAAAGTTACTATTGATAAGCTGTGGATAGAAATAGTCTAAGTCCGACCACATGTTGAACAACACTAAAAGCAAGTCGCGAATTCAATTTTGTTTTATTTCAATACACACAAAATGAAGCAAGAAAACAAAACGTTTTGTTTTGTTACATTCTAATAAATGCTTTGAATAATGCTTACTAATAATACGAGTAAGACTGACTTACACATGTTCTCTTCCAAATACCTGAATTATTTGTTTTTTTTTTTTTTTTGTTTATATTTATTTCTTTTATGTTAATTTATTAATTTGTTAACTTATTTATGCATGTATTTATGTATATATATTTATTTTATTTATTTTTTTTGTTTATTTAGATATATACAAATACATATTTGTTAATACAATATGTTTTCCCTAATTTATGAACATAGGTTCTTGTTTGTTAATCTATTCGTTAATTTATATATGTACATATTTAATAAACTTTTTTGTTTTGTTAATTTATTTACAAATTTGTTTATATATTTGTTTATTTTACTTCAATGTTAATTTATTTACTTTTTTTTTTGTTAATTTATACACAAATTTAGTAATTAATTTGTAAGTTCACTTTAATGTTAATTTATTTATTTTTCTTTGTTAACCTATATACATATTCGGATATTTATTAAATTCACTTTAATTTTAATTTATTTATTTAGCAAGTAAGTTAGTATAAAAATTATTTATTAATTTAATCAGATTGAATTTTTAATATTTTTTTTTTTCTAAATGAAGGGTTTTTTCGTTATTTCCCTTTAAAAATTAAATTAAATTATTGAGCTTATATTATTTAGAATATTTAAGACTTTTTTCAGTTGAAAGATATAAATACCCTATATCATATCTCTGTACTTTAAATTGTGTGATGGCTTCTATTTGTAATTTGATGACGAAATAAAAATCTATCTATCTATCTATATTTTGAATAAGATGTTGCCCATTAAACGGTTTAAAAGTTTCTTCCATTAGAGTGGCAAAAACTGGCGCTTTCTGTTTATCATGCTTGGCCCATTCATTTTGATACTTCCTAATTGGTGCCGGTTCAATTTGAGGTTTTTTAATACTTTTGACGACCTTCCAAAGCGAGTAATTAGCAGTTTTGTCTACCATTAAAATTTCTTGTTAAGTTTTTATTTTATTATTCTTAAGGTATTTAAGAGATGTTTTTAGTTGGGTAAGGTTAAGTTTAGGTGGTGGCTGCAGATGCCGACACACTTAAACCAATTTAGGTCCATTGTGATACCACGTATATTATCTACCTCAACTCTGTAGATGGGACTGGCCAACGACACGCGGTTGTTCTCAAACGGTCCCCCATCTACGTACTAACCGCGCCCAACACCGTCTATTACGGTGATCTGACGAGAACCGATTAACTCGACGTGGTATGGTCGTTGGTTATGTTTAGAGTTAGTTGCACAAACTTTTCAAATGTGCTTTATGTCCCGCGGCCCGAGTTTGTTGCCAATTTTTACGCCTGAATCGTCTCTTTTATTTCCTTTGAATAGGTTTCAATGAAATTGACCAAAGTTTTCTTTGTTTTCGGAGTGTTCTTCCACGCGGCATCCTGTAATATTTCAACGAAGCGATCAAGTTTACGGTAATTTGCAGTGACATTTACTCAATATTTGTTTCAATGAGGGTTCAAAGATTGGAGTTTTTGCAATGGAAACAACAAATTTATTGAAAGAAAAGTATCCCGAAAAGCAACTTACACCTAATATGCTTGCAGCTTCAGGGGTCCTTATTTCTTCGCTAAGGCATGTTAGAACTGAAAAAGACCTCAAAGCACGATACTCTCCAGAAATGATTAGTTTATTATAACTTACACCTAATATGCTTGCAGCTTCAGGGGTCCTTATTTCTTCGCTAAGGCATGTTAGAACTGAAAAAGACCTCAAAGCACGATACTCTCCAGAAATGATTAGTTTATTATAAATTACATCGGATTTTGACGAAAGTTTCCAAGAAATTTAGTTTTTTATTTTTTATTTATTTTTACTTATTAATTTTTTTTCTCCACTGTTAAACTTGAAATATATTATTAACATGAAATTCTTGAACATTTTTCTTAAATTATATTATTTAACACGTTCGTGGACAAGGCGGCATATGCCGCTCAATTTTGCCGTTTTTGCTGGGACAAAGCGGCATATCCCGTCCAACTTTGTTGTACTCTATACCGCAAAGCGGCAACTGCCGTCAAGATTTTCATTGAATTATATACGCAATGAAAATTACTGTCCCAGTAAAAAACAAAACAGTTTGTGAAATGTCACAGCAGACCGCTAGACGATGGTCTCAGCGATCTAAAAGTGATGAAAAAACGGCAGAGAATATTGTTTCACGTTCTTTCATTATTCTTATTCTTCTTATTTTCCTTATTTTCATATTTGTTTATTAATATTTTTATATGAAATAATAAAAGTGTTTCTTTTCCTATATATTCCAGAGCGGCGTTTCCCGCTATGTTCCAACATATCAAATATATATGTAAAATTTTAATCTACTGGGACAGAGCGGCATTTTCCGCTCCTGTTTTTTTTATAAGAAAAACATGTAAATCATTATGAAAATCCTATTGGTTGTTTTTTCGTTAATTTATTCCAATCGGAACAAAAGTTATGGTTGGTGCATTTTCCAACACCGTTTGCGATTTCAACTGTCCGCGAACGTGTTAATAGTACTTTACATAGGTACTTGCTCTATACCTTGACTTAAAATTTACCACTGAGGTAGTATATTTTCACTCAAATGTGCAGCAAAATAATAAAAAAAGGCTTTAGAAACCATGCAGAAATATTTAAAAAATATATTGTTTGTTTACTTTTATGCGCACTGTGACTTTGTTTGACTTTAATGTTGAAAACACACCGGATAAAGCAAAACGTTTTGCTTTTGTTTCGTGAAACAAGAGAACATTGTTTCTTATGAGAGCGCACACACCAAAGAAAACGAAACAAAAAAACGGTTTTTGTTTCGAAGTGTTTCGGTGGTGGTTGTCGAAAATGCATGCCATTGTATACGAGCAACACACACCGAATGCAACAAAACTATTTCGACCCAGCGTCGTTGACGATTATTGCCTACTTTCTTATGGGGCAACACACACCAAATGAAACGAAACATAAACACAAAAGCAAAACAAGAAAACGTGCTTCGTTGCCTGTTGTTTTCTGCAAAACATTGTGGGGTTTTTCTTAATACTTTTTTAAAGACGCATGACTTGATCCTTTTCACTACGTGCAGTGGTACCTGATTTATTTTTAAAATGGTTTATGGCTGGTTTTTCTGATTATTTTGGTAATGATTACACCTAATTATGAACCTCTACAATTTTCGACTTGATCCTCGTTGTGTGTAACTTTTCACTACGTGCACTGTGCAGTGATAGCTACCTGATTTACTTTTTAAAATAGTTTATGGTTGGTTTTTCTGATTATTTTTGTTACTTATTACAACTCTTCAGTCAAAAATATGAGAGTGTCCCTACTCATTATATGGATATACTCTGGTTTACTCTGTGCGCAAATTTTAACAAATATGGACGTAGATGGAGAAAAATTGATTTTTTTAATTGAGGCGAGAAGCCCTATCTATAATTATAAAGATAAGGAACATGCTAATAAAGTTACTATTGATAAGCTGTGGATAGAAATAGTCTAAGTCCGACCACATGTTGAACAACACTAAAAGCAAGTCGCGAATTCAATTTTGTTTTATTTCAACACACACAAAATGAAGCAAGAAAACAAAACGTTTTGTTTTGTTACATTCTAATAAATGCTTTGAATAATGCTTACTAATAATACGAGTAAGACTGACTTACACATGTTCTCTTCCAAATACCTGAATTATTTTTTTTTTTTTTTTTTTTGTTTATATTTATTTCTTTTATGTTAATTTATTTATTTGTTAACTTATTTATGCATGTATTTATGTATATATATTTATTTTATTTATTTTTTTTGTTTATTTAGATATATACAAATACATATTTGTTAATACAATATGTTTTCCCTAATTTATGAACATAGGTTCTTGTTTGTTAATCTATTCGTTAATTTATATATGTACATATTTAATAAACTTTTTTGTTTTGTTAATTTATTTACAAATTTGTTTATATATTTGTTTATTTTACTTCAATGTTAATTTATTTACTTTTTTTTTTGTTAATTTATACACAAATTTAGTAATTAATTTGTAAGTTCACTTTAATGTTAATTTATTTATTTTTCTTTGTTAACCTATATACATATTCGGATATTTATTAAATTCACTTTAATTTTAATTTATTTATTTAGCAAGTAAGTTAGTATAAAAATTATTTATTAATTTAATCAGATTGAATTTTTAATATTTTTTTTTTTTTCTAAATGAAGGGTTTTTTCGTTATTTCCCTTTAAAAATTAAATTAAATTATTGAGCTTATATTATTTAGAATATTTAAGACTTTTTTCAGTTGAAAGATATAAATACCCTATATCATATCTCTGTACTTTAAATTGTGTGATGGCTTCTATTTGTAATTTGATGACGAAATAAAAATCTATCTATCTATCTATATTTTGAATAAGATGTTGCCCATTAAACGGTTTAAAAGTTTCTTCCATTAGAGTGGCAAAAACTGGCGCTTTCTGTTTATCATGCTTGGCCCATTCATTTTGATACTTCCTAATTGGTGCCGGTTCAATTTGAGGTTTTTTAATACTTTTGACGACCTTCCAAAGCGAGTAATTAGCAGTTTTGTCTACCATTAAAATTTCTTGTTAAGTTTTTATTTTATTATTCTTAAGGTATTTAAGAGATGTTTTTAGTTGGGTAAGGTTAAGTTTAGGTGGTGGCTGCAGATGCCGACACACTTAAACCAATTTAGGTCCATTGTGATACCACGTATATTATCTACCTCAACTCTGTAGATGGGACTGGCCAACGACACGCGGTTGTTCTCAAACGGTCCCCCATCTACGTACTAACCGCGCCCAACACCGTCTATTACGGTGATCTGACGAGAACCGATTAACTCGACGTGGTATGGTCGTTGGTTATGTTTAGAGTTAGTTGCACAAACTTTTCAAATGTGCTTTATGTTCCGCGGCCCGAGTTTGTTGCCAATTTTTACGCCTGAATCGTCTCTTTTATTTCCTTTGAATAGGTTTCAATGAAATTGACCAAAGTTTTCTTTGTTTTCGGAGTGTTCTTCCACGCGGCATCCTGTAATATTTCAACGAAGCGATCAAGTTTACGGTAATTTGCAGTGACATTTACTCAATATTTGTTTCAATGAGGGTTCAAAGATTGGAGTTTTTGCAATGGAAACAACAAATTTATTGAAAGAAAAGTATCCCGAAAAGCAACTTACACCTAATATGCTTGCAGCTTCAGGGGTCCTTATTTCTTCGCTAAGGCATGTTAGAACTGAAAAAGACCTCAAAGCACGATACTCTCCAGAAATGATTAGTTTATTATAACTTACACCTAATATGCTTGCAGCTTCAGGGGTCCTTATTTCTTCGCTAAGGCATGTTAGAACTGAAAAAGACCTCAAAGCACGATACTCTCCAGAAATGATTAGTTTATTATAAATTACATCGGATTTTGACGAAAGTTTCCAAGAAATTTAGTTTTTTATTTTTTATTTATTTTTACTTATTAATTTTTTTTCTCCACTGTTAAACTTGAAATATATTATTAACATGAAATTCTTGAACATTTTTCTTAAATTATATTATTTAACACGTTCGTGGACAAGGCGGCATATGCCGCTCAATTTTGCCGTTTTTGCTGGGACAAAGCGGCATATCCCGTCCAACTTTGTTGTACTCTATACCGCAAAGCGGCAACTGCCGTCAAGATTTTCATTGAATTATATACGCAATGAAAATTACTGTCCCAGTAAAAAACAAAACAGTTTGTGAAATGTCACAGCAGACCGCTAGACGATGGTCTCAGCGATCTAAAAGTGATGAAAAAACGGCAGAGAATATTGTTTCACGTTCTTTCATTATTCTTATTCTTCTTATTTTCCTTATTTTCATATTTGTTTATTAATATTTTTATATGAAATAATAAAAGTGTTTCTTTTCCTATATATTCCAGAGCGGCGTTTCCCGCTATGTTCCAACATATCAAATATATATGTAAAATTTTAATCTACTGGGACAGAGCGGCATTTTCCGCTCCTGTTTTTTTTATAAGAAAAACATGTAAATCATTATGAAAATCCTATTGGTTGTTTTTTCGTTAATTTATTCCAATCGGAACAAAAGTTATGGTTGGTGCATTTTCCAACACCGTTTGCGATTTCAACTGTCCGCGAACGTGTTAATAGTACTTTACATAGGTACTTGCTCTATACCTTGACTTAAAATTTACCACTGAGGTAGTATATTTTCACTCAAATGTGCAGCAAAATAATAAAAAAAGGCTTTAGAAACCATGCAGAAATATTTAAAAAATATATT
Organism: Portevinia maculata; assembly: GCA_949715645.1. Lineage (NCBI taxonomy): Eukaryota > Metazoa > Arthropoda > Insecta > Diptera > Syrphidae > Portevinia > Portevinia maculata. Next base: position 144,850,789 of record OX454527.1, on the reverse strand, counting down.
GTTTGTTTACTTTTATGCGCACTGTGACTTTGTTTGACTTTAATGTTGAAAACACACCGGATAAAGCAAAACGTTTTGCTTTTGTTTCGTGAAACAAGAGAACATTGTTTCTTATGAGAGCGCACACACCAAAGAAAACGAAACAAAAAAACGGTTTTTGTTTCGAAGTGTTTCGGTGGTGGTTGTCGAAAATGCATGCCATTGTATACGAGCAACACACACCGAATGCAACAAAACTATTTCGACCCAGCGTCGTTGACGATTATTGCCTACTTTCTTATGGGGCAACACACACCAAATGAAACGAAACATAAACACAAAAGCAAAACAAGAAAACGTGCTTCGTTGCCTGTTGTTTTCTGCAAAACATTGTGGGGTTTTTCTTAATACTTTTTTAAAGACGCATGACTTGATCCTTTTCACTACGTGCAGTGGTACCTGATTTATTTTTAAAATGGTTTATGGCTGGTTTTTCTGATTATTTTGGTAATGATTACACCTAATTATGAACCTCTACAATTTTCGACTTGATCCTCGTTGTGTGTAACTTTTCACTACGTGCACTGTGCAGTGATAGCTACCTGATTTACTTTTTAAAATAGTTTATGGTTGGTTTTTCTGATTATTTTTGTTACTTATTACAACTCTTCAGTCAAAAATATGAGAGTGTCCCTACTCATTATATGGATATACTCTGGTTTACTCTGTGCGCAAATTTTAACAAATATGGACGTAGATGGAGAAAAATTGATTTTTTTAATTGAGGCGAGAAGCCCTATCTATAATTATAAAGATAAGGAACATGCTAATAAAGTTACTATTGATAAGCTGTGGATAGAAATAGTCTAAGTCCGACCACATGTTGAACAACACTAAAAGCAAGTCGCGAATTCAATTTTGTTTTATTTCAACACACACAAAATGAAGCAAGAAAACAAAACGTTTTGTTTTGTTACATTCTAATAAATGCTTTGAATAATGCTTACTAATAATACGAGTAAGACTGACTTACACATGTTCTCTTCCAAATACCTGAATTATTTGTTTTTTTTTTTTTTTTGTTTATATTTATTTCTTTTATGTTAATTTATTTATTTGTTAACTTATTTATGCATGTATTTATGTATATATATTTATTTTATTTATTTTTTTTGTTTATTTAGATATATACAAATACATATTTGTTAATACAATATGTTTTCCCTAATTTATGAACATAGGTTCTTGTTTGTTAATCTATTCGTTAATTTATATATGTACATATTTAATAAACTTTTTTGTTTTGTTAATTTATTTACAAATTTGTTTATATATTTGTTTATTTTACTTCAATGTTAATTTATTTACTTTTTTTTTTTGTTAATTTATACACAAATTTAGTAATTAATTTGTAAGTTCACTTTAATGTTAATTTATTTATTTTTCTTTGTTAACCTATATACATATTCGGATATTTATTAAATTCACTTTAATTTTAATTTATTTATTTAGCAAGTAAGTTAGTATAAAAATTATTTATTAATTTAATCAGATTGAATTTTTAATATTTTTTTTTTTTTCTAAATGAAGGGTTTTTTCGTTATTTCCCTTTAAAAATTAAATTAAATTATTGAGCTTATATTATTTAGAATATTTAAGACTTTTTTCAGTTGAAAGATATAAATACCCTATATCATATCTCTGTACTTTAAATTGTGTGATGGCTTCTATTTGTAATTTGATGACGAAATAAAAATCTATCTATCTATCTATATTTTGAATAAGATGTTGCCCATTAAACGGTTTAAAAGTTTCTTCCATTAGAGTGGCAAAAACTGGCGCTTTCTGTTTATCATGCTTGGCCCATTCATTTTGATACTTCCTAATTGGTGCCGGTTCAATTTGAGGTTTTTTAATACTTTTGACGACCTTCCAAAGCGAGTAATTAGCAGTTTTGTCTACCATTAAAATTTCTTGTTAAGTTTTTATTTTATTATTCTTAAGGTATTTAAGAGATGTTTTTAGTTGGGTAAGGTTAAGTTTAGGTGGTGGCTGCAGATGCCGACACACTTAAACCAATTTAGGTCCATTGTGATACCACGTATATTATCTACCTCAACTCTGTAGATGGGACTGGCCAACGACACGCGGTTGTTCTCAAACGGTCCCCCATCTACGTACTAACCGCGCCCAACACCGTCTATTACGGTGATCTGACGAGAACCGATTAACTCGACGTGGTATGGTCGTTGGTTATGTTTAGAGTTAGTTGCACAAACTTTTCAAATGTGCTTTATGTTCCGCGGCCCGAGTTTGTTGCCAATTTTTACGCCTGAATCGTCTCTTTTATTTCCTTTGAATAGGTTTCAATGAAATTGACCAAAGTTTTCTTTGTTTTCGGAGTGTTCTTCCACGCGGCATCCTGTAAGATTTCAACGAAGCGATCAAGTTTACGGTAATTTGCAGTGACACTTACTCAATATTTGTTTCAATGAGGGTTCAAAGTTTGGAGTTTTTGCAATGGAAACAACAAATTTATTGAAAGAAAAGTATCCCGAAAAGCAACTTACACCTAATATGCTTGCAGCTTCAGGGGTCCTTATTTCTTCGCTAAGGCATGTTAGAACTGAAAAAGACCTCAAAGCACGATACTCTCTAGAAATGATTAGTTTATTATAAATTACCTCGGATTTTGACGAAAGTTTCCAAGAAATTTAGTTTTTTATTTTTTATTTATTTTTACTTATTAATTTTTTTTTTCTCCACTGTTGAACTTGAAATATATTATTAACATGAAATTCTTGAACATTTTTCTTAAATTTTATTATTTAATAGTAGTTTACATAGGTACTTGCTCTATACCTTGACTTAAAATTTACCACTGAGGTAGTATATTTTCACTCAAATGTGCAGCAAAATAATAAAAAAAGGCTTTAGAAACCATGCAGAAATATTTAAAAAATATATTGTTTGTTTACTTTTATGCAGCACTGTGACTTTGTTTGACTTTAATGTTGAAAACACACCGGATAAAGCAAAACGTTTTGCTTTTGTTTCGTGAAACAAGAGAACATTGTTTCTTATGAGAGCGCACACACCAAAGAAAACGAAACAAAAAACCGGTTTTTGTTTCGAAGTGTTTCGGTGGTGGTTGTCGAAAATGCATGCCATTGTATACGAGCAACACACACCGAATGCAACAAAACTATTTCGACCCAGCGTGGTTGACGATTATTGCCTACTTTCTTATGGGGCAACACACACCAAATGAAACGAAACATAAAAACAAAAGCAAAACAAGAAAACGTGCTTCGTTGCCTGTTGTTTTCTGCAAAACATTGTTGGGTTTTTCTTAATACTTTTTTAAAGACGCATGACTTGATCCTTTTCACTACGTGCAGTGGTACCTGATTTATTTTTAAAATGGTTTATGGCTGGTTTTTCTGATTATTTTGGTAATGATTACACCTAATTATGAACCTCTACAATTTTCGACTTGATCCTCGTTGTGTGTAACTTTTCACTACGTGCACTGTGCAGTGATAGCTACCTGATTTACTTTTTAAAATAGTTTATGGCTGGTTTTTCTGATTATTTTTGTTACTTATTACAACTCTTCAGTCAAAAATATGAGAGTGTCCCTACTCATTATATGGATATACTCTGGTTTCTTTTAGAAAAATTGATTTTTTTAATTGAGGCAAGAAGCCCTATCTATAATTATAAAGATAAGGAACATGCTAATAAAGTTACTATTGATAAGCTGTGGATAAAAATAGTCTGAGTCCGACCACATGTTGAACAACACTAAAAGCAAGTCGCGAATTGAATTTTGTTTTATTTCAACACACACCAAATGAAGCAAGAAAACAAAACGTTTTGTTTTGTTACATTCTGTTTCGTTTGGTTTGTGTTGAAATAAAAAATGTTTTTTTGACTATCGAATCAAAAACGTTTTGCTTTATCCGATGTGTTTTCAGCCTAAGACACCCTGTTTTTACTGCAGTTATTTACTATTGACTTTTTTGAGGTAAAATAATAAGTCAATTTCCTATTGGGAAAAAGTCGTATTTCAGCAAAAAAATTCTGACACACCTTGTTAATATTTTTTCTTAAAATTCACAAAATGTATAGCTTTGGAAATTTACTTCAAGCTGAAAAAAAAATCATCACGATATCTTTATTTGTTTACGAGCTCTGATTTTTGCAACCAAAAAATTCTATATGCGCCACCGCCACTGTGTGTCGGCAATTTTTAGCATTATTGCATTTGGGGGCCCCAAATAATCAATCTAAAAAAAACAAAATATCGAAACAATCAAAATTCAAACTAGAAAAGTGAAGTTATAAAGTATATCATCTTTAGGGGCCGTAAATGCTCATGTGTAAGGTTTTTAAAATTCATACATTGGCACGGCTACAAAAACAGATTTATTGTAAAGTCACAGCTTCAGCTAGGAAGCTGAAATTCGGAGAGTGTAGGGGTCTGAAATAGTAATAATAAGTAAAGATTGTTCAAATGTATTCGTTAGAAATAAAAGTCATTTTCTTTGCAAAGTACGTAGATAAAGACATTTCTTATAATTCCCGCAATATAAAGTTTTCTGCCATGCCCTCTTTTGGCGTTTTTTTTGTAAAATTTTGGTTTTCCGACAAAAAATCGGCGAATTGTAGCCCTTGAACTCGAGTTTGAAAGCATAATTTAAAACATATACCTCTAGGGGCCCAAATACTCAAATGTTGGAATTATTAAAAAACAACGTCCAAAAAACGGTTTTAATGATAATTCTTAAACAGCTTTTTCTCATGAAAGCTGTCTTACAATTAACTTCGCGACAACTTAGCACTACAAAGACTAGAACACATTTAGTTTGTTTGCATGTAAAATAATAGGTCTGTTCGCGAACTAATATGCAAACGCAAATTTATACAAACTTTCGTGCAAAACTACACAAACGCATTCGCGTACTTAGAAAATGGTAAAAAGATGAACGAAAAAAAAAATTAACCTACTTTCGTTAATTTTTCTTCACACAGAATTTCAGCTGGTAAAAAAATGAAAACTGTCAAAAGATGAAATCCTATGAGTTTGCCAGCAAAAAAAACTGCGGTTGCTTCTTTCCAAGCCAAACTTAGACGTTGTTCATCTTTTTACACAAAAGCGTTCGCTCAATTTTCTTTTAAATGACAGGATTCTCTCGCGATTTTGGAGATTTGACAGTTTTCATGTTTCCACACATAAAGTATGCGAACGGACCTAATATGTATGGTAGGCTACGAGATACATTTCTCTCATTCAAAGCGATTGCGTTGTTGAATTGAGATTCTTCGTCAATTTGGTACACTTTTTGGTCACTCTATCCAGAGGGTATTCCAACATCCTCACTATGATTGGGAAAGATAAAACTGTATTCTGTTTAATTAATCTATATTAGTTCTCAATCAATACCGTTCTTCATGAATATTCTAGCTATTCACTTATTTCATACAACAATTGATTTTAAAATCAATGCCAATAATAAACAATCAAAATCCTTATTAAGCATTTCCATCGTTAAACAATCAAATCTCTTTTTTAGTATTTCTCGCGTTGAACAATTAAGTGACATATTATTTCATAGTAAATATTTCCTTCGCTACTCTATACTTTTAATTTGTTCACTACTGCCATCTGTCCCTTCAAATTGCACTACTTGATCGCTGTTCAAGTCGTGGGTCCAACTGCGACACAATGAAACAGTGAAATTCAGCGTCATCTAGTCAAGAGCTACATAACGATGTTTGAAAGCGGGATCTGTTTATACCATTCGCTTTAGCCGTTTGTATGTAACATTCTTGTAACTCTACTGCCAAAAAATGTGAAAATTCAACTTTTATCTGATGTAATGCAACGAGCGGTTCCATGGTGGATTTTTGGCCGTAAGTGGGGAGAGTTTAGTCCGCGGGAGTCGGACACACCAAGTTTTTTTTTCTACACTGGAAGGTGGTAATATTCAAAAGACGAAACTGAGCCATACTCAGTAGCAGTGTGTAATTTTTACCCATTAACCCCTTCTCCCTTCCCGGTTTCCCTGCGCCTTCTAACGACCAATCAGCAATTTGTCTTTCATATCTTATTTGTTTTGTATTATTAACTGCAACTTGGTTTCACGAAATAAGAACGTTTTGCACGTACCTTCCCATTAGAAATTCCTGGTAACTCCGCAGTTTGGACGTGGTTACGGCGCAGTAAATTTGTTCATCCAAAACTTGTAGTACTGCGACTTTTATGCTTTCTGGCGTAGTTTTTGATTTCGTCTTCGATTGTTTTGATCCTAAGATCTCCGTAGATATCGCTATTTCTGATATACCAAGGCGCGTTAACAATACCTCTTAGCACTTTGTTTTCAAAAGCTTGTGAAATATTAATGTTACTTAATTTGGTACAACCCGAGAGTTGTATGCCATATGTCCACACTGGTTTTAACACTTGCTTATACAAAACCAATTTGTTCTCTATATTAAGCTCGGAATATTTTCCGAGTAACCAAGACATTTCTCTATCTTTATTATCTAGTTCTTTGCGATTTTTTTGTACATGCGCTTTCCATTTCAGCTTTGCATCAAGTGTCATTCCAAGATACTTAGCCTAGTTTCCAAACGGAATTTGAACCGAGTTTGAAAATACCGGTAAATTATTTATTTTCTTGCAAGTAAAACTCACATGAACAGATTTGGTCCCATTGAGTTCGATTCGCCAAACCTTAGTCCATTCATTTACTCTATCCAGAACTTCTGGCAGTTTTTCCGTAGTCTCTTCGACCGTTTTATCTACTACCTGGATAGCAGTGTCGCCAGCAAATGTAGCTAGCTCAGTGCCTTCTACGTGTATAATAATATAATAAGTATAAAACTGGATCAAGGACGATTCCTATTCGTTCCCACATTTGACGCGAAATAATCTATTAGTTAAGTAATTCTCCAAAATATTATATAGATGCTTCTTAAACTTTAAGCCTTCATGCTAGCCCTTGTCAAAGGCTTGAGAAACGTCAAGAACACGCTTGAACAAATCATTTTTTTGCAAGAGATTTTTCGATTACATTTGTTATTCTATGCACTTATTCAACTGTCGAATGCTTGATGATCCAGAATGAGATGCGTTTATTCTATTGCCCGCTGTATTCACCTAATCAATATTCTCTCGAACACTTCGGATATAATTGGAAGAAGCGAAATTGGTCTATAAGACGTTTTTTCATTGGGCGGTTTTCCGGGCTTAAGAACCATTATAACAACGGCGACTTTCCATTGACTGGGAACATATTCTAGTCTAAGCGCGGCGCTTATAATACACAGAAGCTTAATTTAAGCTTTTCTAGGTAAAGCTTTAAGAATCTCTTTCTTAGTCTTAAGGTTCCTTATTTCTTCCTTAAGTTCCATACGACGTGTTTATATTTTGAATAAGATGTTGCCCATTAAACGGTTTAAAAGTTTCTTCCATTAGGGTGGCAAAAACTGGCGCTTTCTGTTTATCATGCTTGGCCCATTCATTTTGATATTTTCTAATTGGTGCCGGTTGAATTTGAGGTTTTTTAATACTTTTGACGACCTTCCAAAGCGAGTAATTAGCAGTTTTGTCTACCATTAAACTTTCTTGTTAAGTTTTTATTTTATTATTCTTAAGGTATTTAAGGGATGTTTTTAGTTGGGTAAGGTTAAGTTTAGGTGGTGGCTGCAGATGCCGACACACTTAAACCAATTTAGGTTCATTGCGATACCACGTATATTATCTACCTCAACTCTGTAGATGGGACTGGCCAACGACACGCGGTTGTTCTCAAACGGTCCCCCATCTACGTACTAACCGCGCCCAACACCGTCTATTACGGTGATCTGACGAGAACCGATTTACTCGACGTGGTATGGTCGTTGGTTATGTTTTGAGTTAGTTGCACAAACTTTTGAAATGTGCTTTATGTTCCGCGGCCCGAGTTTGTTGCCAATTTTTACGCCTGAATCGTCTCTTTTATTTCCTTTGAATAGGTTTCAATGAAATTGACCAAAGTTTTCTTTGTTTTCGGAGTGTTCTTCCACGCGGCATCGTGTAAGATTTCAACGAAGCGATCAAGTTTACGGTAATTTGCAGTGACACTTACTCAATATTTGTTTCAATGAGGGTTCAAAGTTTGGAGTTTTTGCAATGGAAACAACAAATTTATTGAAAGAAAAGTATCCCGAAAAGCAACTTACACCTAATATGCTTGCAGCTTCAGGGGTCCTTATTTCTTCGCTAAGGCATGTTAGAACTGAAAAAGACCTCAAAGCACGATACTCTCTAGAAATGATTAGTTTATTATAAATTACCTCGGATTTTGACGAAAGTTTCCAAGAAATTTAGTTTTTTATTTTTTATTTATTTTTACTTATTAATTTTTTTTTTCTCCACTGTTGAACTTGAAATATATTATTAACATGAAATTCTTGAACATTTTTCTTAAATTTTATTATTTAATAGTAGTTTACATAGGTACTTGCTCTATACCTTGACTTAAAATTTACCACTGAGGTAGTATATTTTCACTCAAATGTGCAGCAAAATAATAAAAAAAGGCTTTAGAAACCATGCAGAAATATTTAAAAAATATATTGTTTGTTTACTTTTATGCAGCACTGTGACTTTGTTTGACTTTAATGTTGAAAACACACCGGATAAAGCAAAACGTTTTGCTTTTGTTTCGTGAAACAAGAGAACATTGTTTCTTATGAGAGCGCACACACCAAAGAAAACGAAGCAAAAAACCGGTTTTTGTTTCGAAGTGTTTCGGTGGTGGTTGTCGAAAATGCATGCCATTGTATACGAGCAACACACACCGAATGCAACAAAACTATTTCGACCCAGCGTGGTTGACGATTATTGCCTACTTTCTTATGGGGCAACACACACCAAATGAAACGAAACATAAAAACAAAAGCAAAACAAGAAAACGTGCTTCGTTGCCTGTTGTTTTCTGCAAAACATTGTGGGGTTTTTCTTAATACTTTTTTAAAGACGCATGACTTGATCCTTTTCACTACGTGCAGTGGTACCTGATTTATTTTTAAAATGGTTTATGGCTGGTTTTTCTGATTATTTTGGTAATGATTACACCTAATTATGAACCTCTACAATTTTCGACTTGATCCTCGTTGTGTGTAACTTTTCACTACGTGCACTGTGCAGTGATAGCTACCTGATTTACTTTTTAAAATAGTTTATGGCTGGTTTTTATACCCTATTCTAGGGGTATATTAATTTTGACGTATAGTTTGTAACATACCTTAATATTGCCCGTAGACCCCTAAAAGTTACTATATTTATGATCAGCATCGATAGTAATGTCGATCTAGCCATGTCCGTCCGTCCGTCCGTCCGTCCGTCCGTCCGTCGGCAAAAATTAGGCCTTTAAACTGGACCTAGAGAGCTGAAATTTTAACCATATACTCTCTAGGGTCCCGAAATAATCAAGTTTAAGAATTTTTGAAATCCGCCCACAGACACGCCCACAAACTCAAAAAAACAAAATTTTGGAAAAAATCGAATTTTGAGCTAGAGAGCTGAAATTTTTTATATATGATCTATGGCCCATAAAACTGATTGGGACATAAAATTTTCAAAATCCGCCCACTGACACGCCCACAATTAAATAAAACAAATTTTGAGAAAAATTGAATTTTGAGCTAGAAAGCTGAAATTTTTTATATATGATCTTTGGCCCATAAAACTGCTTGGGACATAAAATTTTCAAAATCCGCCCACTGACACGCCCACAATTAAATAAAATATTTTTTTTGAAAAACCAAAATTTGAGCTAGGGAGCTGAAATTTTTAATATATACTCTCTAGGGGCCCTTTATGCTCATGTGTAAATATTTTCTAAATCCGCCTACTGACACGCCCACAATTATTTTTTTTTTATTTTTGAAAGTCCAAAGTTTGAGCTAGGGAGCTGAAATTTATAGTATATACTCTCTAGGTGCCCTTTATGCTCATACTTAAATTTTTTTTAAATCCGCCTACTGACACGCCCACAATTAAATAAAACAATTTTATTGAAAAACCAAAGTTTGAGCTAGGGAGCGTTTTTATTTACAAAAGCTTAGTTTTTTCGATTAAATCCTTTAAATTTTTGTCACGCCCACTTATGAGATATAGGAATAAGAATAGGGTATCCAACAGTTCGCCCAAGCGGACTGTAGCCCGCCCCTATGTTTCTGATTATTTTTGTTACTTATTACAACTCTTCAGTCAAAAATATGAGAGTGTCCCTACTCATTATATGGATATACTCTGGTTTCTTTTAGAAAAATTGATTTTTTTAATTGAGGCAAGAAGCCCTATCTATAATTATAAAGATAAGGAACATGCTAATAAAGTTACTATTGATAAGCTGTGGATAAAAATAGTCTGAGTCCGACCACATGTTGAACAACACTAAAAGCAAGTCGCGAATTGAATTTTGTTTTATTTCAACACACACCAAATGAAGCAAGAAAACAAAACGTTTTGTTTTGTTACATTCTGTTTCGTTTGGTTTGTGTTGAAATAAAAAATGTTTTTTTGACTATCGAATCAAAAACGTTTTGCTTTATCCGATGTGTTTTCAGCCTAAGACACCCTGTTTTTACTGCAGTTATTTACTATTGACTTTTTTGAGGTAAAATAATAAGTCAATTTCCTATTGGGAAAAAGTCGTATTTCAGCAAAAAAATTCTGACACACCTTGTTAATATTTTTTCTTAAAATTCACAAAATGTATAGCTTTGGAAATTTACTTCAAGCTGAAAAAAAAATCATCACGATATCTTTATTTGTTTACGAGCTCTGATTTTTGCAACCAAAAAATTCTATATGCGCCACCGCCACTGTGTGTCGGCAATTTTTAGCATTATTGCATTTGGGGGCCCCAAATAATCAATCTAAAAAAAACAAAATATCGAAACAATCAAAATTCAAACTAGAAAAGTGAAGTTATAAAGTATATCATCTTTAGGGGCCGTAAATGCTCATGTGTAAGGTTTTTAAAATTCATACATTGGCACGGCTACAAAAACAGATTTATTGTAAAGTCACAGCTTCAGCTAGGAAGCTGAAATTCGGAGAGTGTAGGGGTCTGAAATAGTAATAATAAGTAAAGATTGTTCAAATGTATTCGTTAGAAATAAAAGTCATTTTCTTTGCAAAGTACGTAGATAAAGACATTTCTTATAATTCCCGCAATATAAAGTTTTCTGCCATGCCCTCTTTTGGCGTTTTTTTTGTAAAATTTTGGTTTTCCGACAAAAAATCGGCGAATTGTAGCCCTTGAACTCGAGTTTGAAAGCATAATTTAAAACATATACCTCTAGGGGCCCAAATACTCAAATGTTGGAATTATTAAAAAACAACGTCCAAAAAACGGTTTTAATGATAATTCTTAAACAGCTTTTTCTCATGAAAGCTGTCTTACAATTAACTTCGCGACAACTTAGCACTACAAAGACTAGAACACATTTAGTTTGTTTGCATGTAAAATAATAGGTCTGTTCGCGAACTAATATGCAAACGCAAATTTATACAAACTTTCGTGCAAAACTACACAAACGCATTCGCGTACTTAGAAAATGGTAAAAAGATGAACGAAAAAAAAAATTAACCTACTTTCGTTAATTTTTCTTCACACAGAATTTCAGCTGGTAAAAAAATGAAAACTGTCAAAAGATGAAATCCTATGAGTTTGCCAGCAAAAAAAACTGCGGTTGCTTCTTTCCAAGCCAAACTTAGACGTTGTTCATCTTTTTACACAAAAGCGTTCGCTCAATTTTCTTTTAAATGACAGGATTCTCTCGCGATTTTGGAGATTTGACAGTTTTCATTTTTCCACACATAAAGTATGCGAACGGACCTAATATGTATGGTAGGCTACGAGATACATTTCTCTCATTCAAAGCGATTGCGTTGTTGAATTGAGATTCTTCGTCAATTTGGTACACTTTTTGGTCACTCTATCCAGAGGGTATTCCAACATCCTCACTATGATTGGGAAAGATAAAACTGTATTCTGTTTAATTAATCTATATTAGTTCTCAATCAATACCGTTCTTCATGAATATTCTAGCTATTCACTTATTTCATACAACAATTGATTTTAAAATCAATGCCAATAATAAACAATCAAAATCCTTATTAAGCATTTCCATCGTTAAACAATCAAATCTCTTTTTTAGTATTTCTCGCGTTAAACAATTAAGTGCCATATTATTTCATAGTAAATATTTCCTTCGCTACTCTATACTTTTAATTTGTTCACTACTGCCATCTGTCCCTTCAAATTGCACTACTTGATCGCTGTTCAAGTCGTGGGTCCAACTGCGACACAATGAAACAGTGAAATTCAGCGTCATCTAGTCAAGAGCTACATAACGATGTTTGAAAGCGGGATCTGTTTATACCATTCGCTTTAGCCGTTTGTATGTAACATTCTTGTAACTCTACTGCCAAAAAATGTGAAAATTCAACTTTTATCTGATGTAATGCAACGAGCGGTTCCATGGTGGATTTTTGGCCGTAAGTGGGGAGAGTTTAGTCCGCGGGAGTCGGACACACCAAGTTTTTTTTTCTACACTGGAAGGTGGTAATATTCAAAAGACGAAACTGAGCCATACTCAGTAGCAGTGTGTAATTTTTACCCATTAACCCCTTCTCCCTTCCCGGTTTCCCTGCGCCTTCTAACGACCAATCAGCAATTTGTCTTTCATATCTTATTTGTTTTGTATTATTAACTGCAACTTGGTTTCACGAAATAAGAACGTTTTGCACGTACCTTCCCATTAGAAATTCCTGGTAACTCCGCAGTTTGGACGTGGTTACGGCGCAGTAAATTTGTTCATCCAAAACTTGTAGTACTGCGACTTTTATGCTTTCTGGCGTAGTTTTTGATTTCGTCTTCGATTGTTTTGATCCTAAGATCTCCGTAGATATCGCTATTTCTGATATACCAAGGCGCGTTAACAATACCTCTTAGCACTTTGTTTTCAAAAGCTTGTGAAATATTAATGTTACTTAATTTGGTACAACCCGAGAGTTGTATGCCATATGTCCACACTGGTTTTAACACTTGCTTATACAAAACCAATTTGTTCTCTATATTAAGCTCGGAATATTTTCCGAGTAACCAAGACATTTCTCTATCTTTATTATCTAGTTCTTTGCGATTTTTCTTTACATGCGCTTTCCATTTCAGCTTTGCATCAAGTGTCATTCCAAGATACTTAGCCTCGTTTCCAAACGGAATTTGAACCGAGTTTGAAAATACCGGTAAATTATTTATTTTCTTGCAAGTAAAACTCACATGAACAGATTTGGTCCCATTGAGTTCGATTCGCCAAACCTTAGTCCATTCATTTACTCTATGCAGAACTTCTGGCAGTTTTTCCGTAGTCTCTTCGACCGTTTTATCTACTACCAGGATAGCAGTGTCGCCAGCAAATGTAGCTAGCTCAGTGCCTTCTACGTGTATTATAAGTATAAAACTGGACCAAGGACGATTCCTATTCGTTCCCACATTTGACGCGAAATAATCTATTAGTTAAGTAATACTCCAAAACATTATATAGATGCTCCTTAAACTTTAAGCCTTCATACTACACCTTGTCAAAGGCTTTAGGAACGTCAAGGAACACGCTTGAACAAATCATTTTTTTCAAGAGATTTTTCGATTGCATTTCTTCGCTTGAAAAGCAGACTAACATAAGTCAAAAAACATATATTTTCAGAAAAGCCATTTGAAGTTTTTCATAACTTAAAAAAATCATTTTAGTTTTAAATTTCAATGAATACCAAAAAGTTGTAAAGTAAAAAAGTATTATTTTTTTCTTCTTTCAAGTGGTATATTTAAGTTACTACTAAAAGCGGTTTTTGGAAAAAAAATGTTTGACTTATGTCGTTTTATTTATTTATTAAGTTATAATAAAAAAAATATAGGAACTTTTAATGAAAAAATCGACTATAATAAAATAAATATAAAATAAAACCTATCTTAATGGTAAAACGACACTTCTTAAAGTAATCAAAATAACTTTGAAGTTCATCAACTAGTTTTGTTCCAAGGCAAAATGACACCACACGAAAAGTGTCAATATTCAAGAAACTTATTTATCACGAATTCATAATTTGTTTAGAAGCAAAGTGTTACAAATGAAAAAAATTCATTTAGCTGTGAAAAAAAACAGGGATTTTTCCTTAAATTCAAAACGACACTTGTGCCCTCATGGTGTCAGTTTAAGAGTTATAGTTATGACGGTTTGATAGAAAAATTGTATTTTTTTGCGATTCGTTCTGTATAGTTAACACAAAATCGTCAAATTTTGGCTTATGTCAGTTTGCTTTTCAAGCGACGATTTGTTATTCTATGCACTTGTTCAACTGTCGAATGCTTGATGATCCAGAATGAGATGCCTTTATTGTATTGCCCGCTGTATTCACCTAATCAATATTCTGTCGAACACTTTGGATATAATTGGAAGAAGCGAAATTGGTCTATAAGACGTTAAGACGTTTAAGAACCATTATAACAACGGCGACTATCCATTGACTGGCAACATATTCTAGTCTAAGCGCGGCGCTTATAATACACAGAAGCTTAATTTAAGCTTTTCTAGGTAGAGCTTTAAGAATCTCTTTCTTAGTCTTAAGTTTCCTTATTTCTTCCTTAAGTTCCATACGACGTGTTTATATTTTGAATAAGATGTTGCCTATTAAACGGTTTAAAAGTTTCTTCCAGAAGGGTGGCAAAAACTTGCGCTTTCTGTTTATCATGCTTGGCCCATTCATTTTGATATTTCGTAATTGGTGCCGCTTGAATTTGAGGTTTTTTAATACTTTTGACGACCTTCCAAAGCGAGTAATTAGCAGTTTTGTCTACCATTAAACTTTCTTGTTAAGTTTTTGTTTTATTATTCTTAAGGTATTTAAGAGATGTTTTTAGTTAGGTAAGGTTAGGTTTAGGTGGTGGCTGCAGAAGCCGACACACTTAAACCAATTTAGGTCCATTGTGATACCACGTATATTATCTACCTCAACTCTGTAGATGGGACTGGTCAACGACACGCGGTTGTTCTCAAACGGTTCCTTATCTACGTACTAACCGCGCCCAACACCGTCTATTACGTTGATCTGACGAGAACCGATTAACTCGACATGGTATGGTCGTTGGTTATGTTTTGAGTTAGTTGCACAAACTTTTGAAATGTACTTTATGTTCCGGGGCCCGAGTTTGTTGCCAATTTTTACGCGCTTTTATTTTCTCCTGAATCATCTCTTTTATTTCCTTTGAATAGGTTTCAATGAAATTGACCAAAGTTTTCTTTGTTTTCGGAGTGTTCTTCCACGCGGCATCCTGTAAGATTTCAACGAAGCGATCAAGTTTACGGTCATTTGAAGTGACACTTACTCAATACTTGTTTCAATGAGGGTTCAGAGTTTGGAGTTTATGCAATGGAAACAACAAATTTATTGAAAGAAAAGTATCCCGAAAAGCAACTTACACCTAATATGGTTGCAGCTTCAGGGGTCCTTATTCCTTCGCTAAGGCATGTTAGAACTGAAAAAGACCTCAAAGCACGATACTCTCCAGAAATGATTAGTTTATTATAATTTACCTCGGACTTTGACGAAAGTTTCCAAGAAATTTAGTTTTTTATTTTTTATTTATTTTTACTTATTAATTATTTTATTCTCCACTGTTAAACTTGAAATATATTATTAACATGAAATTCTTGAACATTTTTCTTAAATTTTATTATTTAATAGTACTTTACATAGGTATTTGCTCTATACCTTGACTTAAAATTTACCACTGAAGTAGTATATTTTCACTCAAATGTGCAGCAAAATAATAAAAAAAAGGCTTTTGAAACCATGCAGAAATATTTAAAAAATGTATTGTTTGTTTACTTTTATGCACCACTGTGATTTTATTTGACTTTAATGTTGAAAACACACCGGATAAAGCAAAACGTTTTTTTTTTGTTTCGTGAAACAAGAGAACATTGTTTCTTATGAGAGCGCACACACCAAAGAAAACGAAACAAGAAACAGGTTTTTGTTTCGAATTGTTTCGGTGGTGGTTGTCGAAAATACATGCCATTGTATACGAGCAACACACACCGAATGCAACAAAACTGTTTCGACCCAGCGACGTTGACGATAATTGCCTACTTTCTTATGAAACATAAAAACAAAAGCAAAACAAGGAAACGTGCTTCGTTGCCGATAGCTGACCTGTTGTTTTCTGCAAAACATTGTGAGGTTTTTCTTAATACTTTTTTAAAGACGCATGACTTGATCCTTTTCACTACGTGCAGTGGTACCTGATTTATTTTTAAAATGGTTTATGGCTGGTTTTTCTGATTATTTTTGTTAATGATTACACCTAATTATGAACCTCTACAATAACTCTTCAGTCAAAAATATGAGAGTGTCCCTACTCATTATATGGATATACTCTGGTTTAGGTTAGCTTAGGTTAGGTTTGAAGGGAAGTGCACAGCAATTGCTATGCTTGCACAGGGGCCCATTGGTCCATTGTGATCCCTTTTTGTTTATCGTGGTAAAAAAACTTCACTTACAATAAAAGCACTTACAATACTTCGTTTAAATTATTCTTGCTGGTTGGCCTATTGGAACCAACCTGTTTTCTTGACAAACCTGATTGTGTCCGTCAGTGGTACCTGCGCTACGTCCTCTAAGTCTTCGAAAAATCTGTTACCCAGATAGCGAAGTCGAGATGTCTGGAGGTTTGGACACTCGCAGAGCAGGTGTTTGATGGTCTCGGTTGCCCAGCCTGTTTGCCATTACACCTATGGTGCAGGGGCCGGTCAGTACACCGGTTAGGATACGTATTTCTTGTTTATTCATTCCCAGACTGTGTACTCTGGTTTACTCTGTGCGCAAATTTTAACAAATATGGACGTAGATGGAGAAAAAATGATTTTTTTAACACACCAAATGAAGCAAGAAAACAAAACGTTTTGTTTTGTTACATTCTGTTTCGCTTGGTTTGTGTTGAAATAAAAAATGTTTTTTTGACTATCGAATCAAAAACGTTTTGCTTTATCCGATGTGTTTTCAGCCTAAGACACCCTGTTTTTACTGCAGTTATTTACTATTGACTTTTTTTGAGGTAAAATAATAAGTCCATTTCCTATTGGGAAAAATTCGTATTTTAGCAGAAAATTCTGACACACCGTGTTAATATTTTTTCTTAAAATTCACAAAATGTATAGCTTTGGAAATTTTCTTCAAGCTGAAAAAAAAATCATCACGATATCTTTACTTGTTTACGAGCTCTGATTTTTGCAATCAAAAAATTCTATATGCGCCACCGCCACTGTGTGTCGGCAATTTTTAGCATTATTGCATTTGGGGCCCCAAATAATCAATCTAAAAAAAACAAAATATCGAAACAATCAAAATTCAAACTAGAAAAGTGAAGTTATAAAGTACTCGTATATCATCTTTAGGGGCCGTAAATGCTCATGTGTAAGGTTTTTAAAATCCATAGATTAGCACGGCTACAAAAACAGATTTATTGAAAAGTCACAGCTTCAGCTAGGAAGCTGAAATTCGGAGAGTGTAGGGGTCTGAAATAGTAATAATAAGTAAAGATTGTTCAAATGTATTCGTTAGAAATAAAAGTCATTTTCTTTGCAAAGTACGTAGATAAAGACATTTCTTATAATTCCCGCAATATAAAGTTTTCTGCCATGCCCTCTTTTGGCGTTTTTTTTGTAAAATTTTGGTTTTCCGACAAAAAATCGGCGAATTGTAGCCCTTGAACTCGAGTTTGAAAGCATAATTTAAAACATATACCTCTAGGGGCCCAAATACTCAAATGTTGGAATTATTAAAAAACAACGTCCAAAAAACGGTTTTAATGATAATTCTTAAACAGCTTTTTCTCATGAAAGCTGTCTTAAATTAACTTCGCGACAACTTAGCACTACGAAGACTAGAACACATTTAGTTTGTTTGCATGTAAAATAATAGGTCTGTTCGCGAACTAATATGCAAACGCAAATTTATACAAACTTTAGTGCAAAACTACACAAACGCATTCGCGTACTTAGAAAATGGTAAAAAGATGAACGAAAAAAAAAAATTTACCAACTTTCGTTAATTTTTCTTCACACTGAATTTCAGCTGGTAAAAAAATGAAAACTGTCAAAAAATGAAATCCTATGAGTTTGCCAGCAAAAAAAACTGCGGTTGCTTCTTTCCAAGCCAAACTTAGACGTTGTTCATCTTTTTACACAAAAGCGTTCGCTCAATTTTCTTTTAAATGACAGGATTCTCTCGCGATTTTGGAGATTTGACAGTTTTCATTTTTCCACACATAAAGTACGCGAACGGACCTAATATGTATGGTAGGCTACGAGATACATTTCTCTCATTCAAAGCGATTGTGTTGTTGAATTGAGATTCTTCGTCAATTTGGTACACTTTTTGGTCACTCTATCCAGAGGGTATTCCAACATCCTCACTATGATTGGGAAAGATAAAACTGTATTCTGTTTAATTAATCTATATTAGTTCTCAATCAATACCGTTCTTCATGAATATTCTAGCTATTCACTTATTTCATACAACAATTGATTTTAAAATCAATGCCAATAATAAACAATCAAAATCCTTATTAAGCATTTCCATCGTTAAACAATCAAATCTCTTTTTTAGTATTTCTCGCTATAAACAATTAAGTGCCATATTATTTCATAGTACATATTTGCTTCGCTACTCTATACTTTTAATTTTTTCACTACTGTCATCTGTCCCTTCAAATTGCACTACTTGGTCGCTGTTCAAAAGTCTTGGGTCCTCAGCGTCACCTAGTCAAGAGCTACATAACGATGTTTGAAAGCGGGATCTGTTTATACCATTCGCTTTAGCCGTTTGTATGTAATATTCTTTTAACTCTACTGCCAAAAAATGTGAAAATTCTACTTTTATCTGATGTAATGCAACGAGCGGTTCCAGGGTGTATTTTTGGCCGTAAGTGGGGAGAGTTTAGTCCGCGGGAGTCGGACACACAAAGTTTTTTTTCTACGCTGGGAGGTGGTAATATTCCAAAGACGAAAATGAGTCATACTCAGTAGCAATGTGTAATTTTTACCCATTAACCCCTTCTCCCTTCCCGGTTTCCCTGCGCCTTCTAACGACCAATCAGCAATTTGTCTTTCATATCTTATAGGTTTTGTATTATTAACTGCAACTTGGTTTCACGAAATAAGAACGTTTTGCAGGTACCTACCCATTAGAAGTTCCTGGTAACTCCGCAGTTTGGACGTGGTTACTTATAGCGCTAAGTCTAAAGGTTGGGTTCTTTGTAGACGGCGCAGTAAATTTGTTTGAAAATACCGGTAAATTATTTATTTTCTTGCAAGTAAAACTCACATGAACAGATTTGGTCCCATTGAGTTCGATTCGCCAAACCTTAGTCCATTCATTTACTCTATCCAGAACTTCTGGCAGTTTTTCCGTAGTCTCTTCGACCGTTTTATCTACTACCAGGATAGCAGGTCGCCAGCAAATGTAGCTAGCTCAGTGCCTTCTACGTGTATAATAATATAATAAGTATAAAACTGGACCAAGGACGATTCCTATTCGTTCCCACATTTGACGCGAAATAATCTATGAGTTAAGTAATTCTCCAAAATATTATATAGATGCTTCTTAAACTTTAAGCCTTCATGCTAGCCCTTGTCAAAGGCTTGAGAAACGTCAAGAACACGCTTGAACAAATCATTTTTTTGCAAGAGATTTTTCGATTACATTTGTTATTCTATGCACTTATTCAACTGTCGAATGCTTGATGATCCAGAATGAGATGCCTTTATTCTATTGCCCGCTGTATTCACCTAATCAATATTCTCTCGAACACTTCGGATATAATTGGAAGAAGCGAAATTGGTCTATAAGACGTTTTTTCATTGGGCGGTTTTCCGGGCTTAAGAACCATTATAACAACGGCGACTTTCCATTGACTGGGAACATATTCTAGTCTAAGCGCGGCGCTTATAATACACAGAAGCTTAATTTAAGCTTTTCTAGGTAAAGCTTTATGAATCTCTTTCTTAGTCTTAAGGTTCCTTATTTCTTCCTTAAGTTCAGTCTGCCGGGAGCTTTTGTAAGCGCAAGTCGTATTCTTACTGTGAGTTCTTAGACTTTAATCCCTCATTTCTGACAATATTGCTACCAAAATTAATAAACGCGCGAGATCGCCTAATACCGAGGACATTCCTGTGTCCTCGTACAAAAAATTCAAAACCATGCCGAAAATGGGTTCGCGGGAAAAAGACCCAAGAAAAAATTATTGGACCCCTCTCCAATGTGTACAGGTGTACACGATAGTGACAATAGTAGTGAGGAGATGGACGAAATTGTGTCGTCTGATAAATCTTCAAAAAAAGTAAATTTCCCACCACCAATTAAACTACTGCAGAAGCCTTCTGATTTTGTGCACTCTATCATGAAAAACCTAAACATTTCCGATTATTCGATTAAACAAATTTCGATCGGCATAAAAATCATGTGTGAAACAATTAATTCTTACAATTTGGTGCTAAGCAAATTAAAAGAAGAGAATTGTCAATTCTTCACTCATGACCTTAGAGGTGAAAAAGCTTTTAAAGTCATTTTGTTTGGCTTAGGTGCACTCGCTGTCAGTGTATTAAAAAAAGAATTAATCAATCGCGGCCTTAAGTGCAAAGAAGTGAAAATTGTTACCAAGAAGTACGAACATTATTCAGATACGTTTTATATTGTTTCACTTGAAAGTGGATCCGTAAAATTATTCGATTTTAAGAAAAACATACGTTCGATCTTCCATACTCAAGTCAACTGGAGCTTTCACCGAAAACTAAAAAACAAATTAACACAGTGTAGAAACTGTCAAATGTTTGGATATGGCGAGAGAAATTGCCACATCAAGACATACTGCTCGAACTGTTCTGGGCCCCATAAGACTGATGAATGCATGAACGCTGATGTTCTCAAGTGCGCAAACTGCAATGGGAACCATAAATCCACCGACGGTGTATGCGCGAGCCGCAATCGATATTTGGAAATGAGAGCGAAAATCGCAACCAAAACCCGTTCTCAGCCAAAGCTCAGAAATAATGCTGTTAATCTAAACACTAACACCATAAACTACATGTCTGTTAACGATTTCCCCGCTCTACCTCTAAGAAGTACATCAAATCGTATAGAAGACACCAACATTTCGCGACCAAGTGCTTGGGCGAAATCAGCTGAAGTGCCATCAAGCAACAACAACAATGCGTTCACTGCCAGCGGCGATGTGTTTACGATGGAGGAGCTTAATTCTCTTGTCATGGAAATGATTACAAAGTTAAGTTCGTGTAGAAATAAAGTTGAACAATTTAATGCCATCGCACAATTAGCAACTAAGTTGTTGTACTCTAATGTCAAGTAATAGTAATATAAATATCGTAACTTGGAATGCTAGAGGTATTGGAAAAAAACATGTCGAATTTATTAATTTTCTAAACGCTAATAATTTTGATATAGCACTAGTCACGGAGACTTGGTTGAACTCTTCAACTAACATTTCTACTTCTGCCTTTAAATGCTATCGAATTGATAGACGACTTAGGAGAGGTGGCGGTGTAGCGATTTTAATAAGGAGGTCGATTCAACATAGGCTTTTAAGAAGTTTGCAAACACAGTTTGTTGAAAATATAGGTGTAGAAGTCAAGCTTAGGAATGGTAATTCAGTAAAAATATTTTGTGTATATTTTCCTGGGGGAGTCTCCAGAATTGAAACGAGATCAGGATTAAAGTCCGATCTAAGAAAACTTTTCAGCATAAATGGCGAAGTTTTAATTGGCGGTGACCTCAACTGTAGACACCGTGATTGGGGTTGCATCCGAGCTAATGTTTGGGGAAATGTATTGTCTAACCTTGTTGCTGTGTTACCAGTTCGTGTCTTGTTTCCGTCTAGTCCAACTTATATTCCAGCTGGTTCTCATGGTCGCCCGTCTGTAATTGATTTATTTATTACCAACATATCTAGTCATATTCCTCAGCCAGTATCCATTAACGAGCTGTCCTCTGATCACAACCCAGTCCGCTGTCAAGTCCCTTGGTCTGGTGAAAAAATTGTGCAATATATTCCGGACTTAAAAAACGCTAATTGGGCAGTTTTTCCTTCGGAAATTAAAAGAAAACTCCGAAACGAACCTATAAGTCTAGAAAGTGTAATTAGCAAAGAAGATGTTGATAATATCGTTCATGAATTTTCTGAACATGTGCTTAGTTCTGCTGATAGCAGTGTACCGAAAGTTGAAAAAAAAACTTCCGGGTCATGTTTTGGAACTTATAAGACTGAGAAATATGCATAGGCGAAACTGGCAAAGGTATAGACAACCTATATCACAAAGTCAAATAAAGCATCTTAACAAACTAATAGCCAAATTAATTAATAACAAACGCAATGAAGAGTGGAACTCCAAGCTTATGTCATTGGACAAAGCTTCTAAACCTTTTTGGAACATCGTGAAAGTTATTAAAAATAAAAATACCCGAATTCCATGTCTTGAAAGCGGTGGTAACATACACTATACTGACCTTGACAAAGCCAATTTGCTCCGCGACAAATTTGCACAAAATCATTCTGTGTCTCAACATCTAGGAGATACAAACACAGACCTACTTGTATCCAACTCGCTGCGGACATTAACCTCTGCTGTAGTGGAAACACCGGCGATTGAGTTTGTGAGCGAAGCAGATATAAAATATTTAACTGATAATTTAGTTGTTAAAAAAATTGGTGGTTTGGACCATATAAGAAATATTTATTTAAAAAACCTACCTAAGATTGGTAATAAGATTTTAACTTATTTAATAAATGCGTGCCTGAAAATGCAATATTTTCCAACTGTCTGGAAGGAAGCCAAAGTAATACCTATTCCAAAAGCAGGAAAACCAGCTTATAATCCCGAAAGCTATAGGCCTATTAGTTTGCTTAGTAGCTTAAGTAAAATTTTTGAAAAAGTACTTAAGGAAAAGTTGTAAAAAATAATTGATGACCGAAATATTTTTCCCGATGAACAGTTTGGTTTTAGACGTTATCATAGTACTTGCCACCAAAATCTCAGAATTTGCAATACTGTAAAGACAAATCGTAGGGAAATCGACGGGATTATTACTTCTCGATATTGAGAAGGCATTTGACACCGTTTGGCACAATGGTCTTTTATTCAAAATGCTTGACTTAAGTTTCCCTTTATTCCTTTGTAAAATTGTCCAAAGTTTTTTGTCAGGTCGTAGTTACAGAGTGTATGTCAATAATAGTCCGTCCGATCTACTAAACATCGACGCAGGTGTTCCCCAAAGCTCAGTTCTTGGGCCTGTATTATATAATTTGTATACATCAGATATCCCATCCTTACCGGAGTGCGAAATCGCTATTTATGCCGATGACACTGCAATATATTCGTCGCATGAATTTGGTCTCACCATCGAGACGAATCTTCAAAATGCGGCTGAAATATTAAGAAGATATTACAGTAAATGGAAGATAAAAGTAAATGCGGAAAAGATCCAAGCTATCTTTTTTACGAGAAAAAGAAAGTCTTGTTTCTTACCGTCTAATAATTTATTAATAAATGGCAATCAGATAAACTGGGTGCCGGTTGTTAGATATCTAGGTGTTCATCTTGATACAAAACTAACCTTCAAGGAACAAACTGCAAGGACATTACACAAAATTGGTATTGCAATTAAGATGCTGTATCCCTTTGTTAACAGGAGTCCTCTATTGTCCAACGACAACAAAATATTGATACACAAAGTTATTTTTTAGGCAATTTTGCTTTATGGCTGTGAAGTTTGGGGAAAATGCGCTGATTGCTACATCAAAAAATTGCAGATACAGCAAAACAAATTATTAAAAATGATGATGAACCTTCCTTGGCACTACTCCACCTTTGATCTGCATAACAGAACTAATGTTGAGTTGATTTGCGATAGAATTCGAAAACTTATTGAAACGTTCTTCATCAGATGCAACTTCTCCGATAATCCCCTAATAAATGCTTTGAATAATGTTAACTAATAATACGAGTAAGACTGACTTACACATGTTCTCTTCCAAATACCTGAATTATTTGTTTTTTTTTTTTTTTGTTTATCTTTATTTCTTTTATGTTAATTTATTTATTTGTTAACTTATTTATGCATGTATTTATGTATATATATTTATTTTATTTATTTTTTTTGTTTATTTAGATATATACAAATACATATTTGTTAATACAATATGTTTTCCCTAATTTATGAACATAGGTTCTTGTTTGTTAATCTATTCGTTAATTTATATATGTACATATTTAATAAACTTTTTTGTTTTGTTAATTTATTTACAAATTTTTTTATATATTTGTTTATTTTACTTCAATGTTAATTTATTTACTTTTTTTTTTTGTTAATTTATACACAAATTTAGTAATTAATTTGTAAGTTCACTTTAATGTTAATTTATTTATTTTTCTTTGTTAACCTATATACATATTCGGATATTTATTAAATTCACTTTAATTTTAATTTATTTATTTAGCAAGTAAGTTAGTATAAAAATTATTTATTAATTTAATCAGATTGAATTTTTAATATTTTTTTTTTTCTAAATGAAGGGTTTTTTCGTTATTTCCCTTTAAAAATTAAATTAAATTATTGAGCTTATATTATTTAGAATATTTAAGACTTTTTTCAGTTGAAAGATATAAATACCCTATATCATATCTCTGTACTTTAAATTGTGTGATGGCTTCTATTTGTAATTTGATGACGAAATAAAAATCTATCTATCTATCTATATTTTGATAAAGATGTTGCCCATTAAACGGTTTAAAAGTTTCTTCCATTAGAGTGGCAAAAACTGGCGCTTTCTGTTTATCATGCTTGGCCCATTCATTTTGATACTTCCTAATTGGTGCCGGTTCAATTTGAGGTTTTTTAATACTTTTGACGACCTTCCAAAGCGAGTAATTAGCAGTTTTGTCTACCATTAAAATTTCTTGTTAAGTTTTTATTTTATTATTCTTAAGGTATTTAAGAGATGTTTTTAGTTGGGTAAGGTTAAGTTTAGGTGGTGGCTGCAGATGCCGACACACTTAAACCAATTTAGGTCCATTGTGATACCACGTATATTATCTACCTCAATTCTGTAGATGGGACTGGCCAACGACACGCGGTTGTTCTCAAACGGTCCCCCATCTACGTACTAACCGCGCCCAACACCGTCTATTACGGTGATCTGACGAGAACCGATTAACTCGACGTGGTATGGTCGTTGGTTATGTTTTGAGTTAGTTGCACAAACTTTTCAAATGTGCTTTATGTTCCGCGGCCCGAGTTTGTTGCCAATTTTTACGCCTGAATCGTCTCTTTTATTTCCTTTGAATAGGTTTCAATGAAATTGACCAAAGTTTTCTTTGTTTTCGGAGTGTTCTTCCACGCGGCATCCTGTAATATTTCAACGAAGCGATCAAGTTTACGGTAATTTGCAGTGACACTTACTCAATATTTGTTTCAATGAGGGTTCAAAGATTGGAGTTTTTGCAATGGAAACAACAAATTTATTGAAAGAAAAGTATCCCGAAAAGCAACTTACACCTAATATGCTTGCAGCTTCAGGGGTCCTTATTTCTTCGCTAAGGCATGTTAGAACTGAAAAAGACCTCAAAGCACGATACTCTCCAGAAATGATTAGTTTATTATAACTTACACCTAATATGCTTGCAGCTTCAGGGGTCCTTATTTCTTCGCTAAGGCATGTTAGAACTGAAAAAGACCTCAAAGCACGATACTCTCCAGAAATGATTAGTTTATTATAAATTACATCGGATTTTGACGAAAGTTTCCAAGAAATTTTATTTTTTATTTTTTATTTATTTTTACTTATTAATTTTTTTTCTCCACTGTTAAACTTGAAATATATTATTAACATGAAATTCTTGAACATTTTTCTTAAATTATATTATTTAACACGTTCGTGGACAAGGCGGCATATGCCCTAAGTCAGTTTCCTATTGGGAAAAAGTCGTATTTCAGCAAAAAAATTCTGACACACCTTGTTAATATTTTTTCTTAAAATTCACAAAATGTATAGCTTTGGAAATTTTCTTCAAGCTGAAAAAAAAATCATCACGATATCTTTATTTGCTTACGAGCTATGATTTTTGCAACCAAAAAATTTAATATGCGCCACTGTGCGTCGGCAATTTTTAGCATTATTGCATTTGGGGCCCCAAATAATCAATATAAAAAAAACAGATTATCGAAACAATCAAAATTCAAACCAGAAAAGTGAAGTTATAAAGTATATCATCTTTAGGGGCCGTAAATGATCATGTTTTTAAAATCCATACATTGGCACGGCTACAAAAACAGATTTATTGAAAAGTCACAGCTTCAGCTAGGAAGCTGAAATTCGGAGAGTGTAGGGGTCTGATGAATACTAATAATAAGTAAACATTGTTCAAATGTATTCGTTGGAAATAAAAGTCATTTTCTTTGCAAAGTACGTAGATAAAGACAATTCCTATAATTCCCGCATATAAAGTTTTCTGCCATGCCCTCTTTTGGCGTTTTTTTTGTAAAACTTTGTTTTTCCGACAAAAAATCGGCGAATTGTAGCCCTTGAACTCGAGTTTGAAAGCATAATTTAAAACATATACCTCTATGGGCCCCAAATACTCAAATGTTGGAATTATTAAAAAACAACGTCCAAAGCAGCTATGTGTAACAAAATATATAGACCATATCCTTCTTATGAATGTGCCCATACTAAAAATTTTATTACGCCCACTTTATGGGGGAAAGGAATAGGAATAGGTTATCCGACTATTCTCACATTTCCTTATATTTTTATTTCAGTTAAGCGGGGCTGTTTAAGTATGAACTAATAAAATATTTGTTTGATAACACACTTGCAGTTAGGTTGCTTTCGTCTATTTCTTTTGAGATGATTTGAATAGACAATCGTATCTTGTAATGCTATCACGTGAGGTTGACGGCTGAGGTTATAGCGCCGTTTCACGGTCCGCCACAACCGATCAATTCGAATCGAATTTTAATGAACATGCCAGATTTTTTCTAAGCGCCTACGAGTATACATGCAATTCAATCTACTTCTTTAAACTAAACTTCTTATTCTATAAATTATACAATTCCTTCGTGATGAAGCTCGATGACGTTATAACTCGATAAACGGTTGGACGATTTTCATGATTCTTTTTTGTTTTGTTCGTATTGCTATATTTCAGTTTAGGCAGAAAGAAAACTCCGGAAAATCGATTTATTCCCATTTTTCGTATTTTATATACTTTGTAATACAAATACAAAGTGAATTGAGTGAATCGAGAATTTCAGGTTAATGTATTATCTACATTTGTCAACAGTGCTGGTTTTTCATTTTGTGCATTGCTTCAAGAGTTTAACCGCTTATAAAAAGTTGATTTAAGGTAACAATTAAATATATAAAATTTAAACGCGGTCAAAATAGTATTTTAGAAGTTTATTTCAGTGATTTTTTGAAAATGCCAAGACAAAAGCGCGCAAACATTGGCCGACGAACAAGGCAAGCAAGACGACAACAAATATATCAACGAAGCCAAACTGAAGAAGGACGCGAATTACGAGAATTAGAGAAGACGACAGAATGGGACATCGCATAAGGCCAGATCAACAGGCAAGCAATTCGAGACTGAATCTAATAAGAACTGAGAGAGAGCAAATTCAAATCGAAGAGTGACAAGACGCACGTCATTACCGACATACGAACGACTGGCATTTCGGTATGAACCAACAGAAAACAACGGTGGTGATGCAATTTTCGATATTAGAGAGATGACTATTGTGTGCTAACATTGCAACGCGCTGAAATTCAAAGGCGAAACGCCCAGGCTTTGCTGTGCGAGTGGCAAAGTGAAATTGGTTCCCTTAGATACACCTCCGGAGCCGTTGAAATCGTTGTTTAAATCAGATGATTTTCTCAAAAACATTCGACAATACAACAACTGTTTCTATATGACTTCGTTCGGAACAAAAATCATTCAAGAGACTGGTTTCATGCAAGGTATTTTTGAAAACTTCTTTATGCACGCTTGACTTGGGGAGTAAGCTGGTGACTGCGACACGGAAGTGTAGACCAATGTAGACTTCCGGCGTAACGGAAGTGTAGACAAATGTAGACTTCCGGCGTAACGGAAGTGTAGACAAACGTACACTCTTTTGTTACAACCCATACAATTTAGTCGGTGGAAATGCTCGTGGAATGTGTAAACAAAACACCCTTGAATCTCCTCATTAGAAGGCAATACTAAGCACATCATCTATCCAAACCGATCCAAAGGAGAAAGCTATATCTAAAACATTTGCCGACAGATGGATTTCACTGGAAGTGAGTAAAGTCATTGTGTCTATGAATCGCAGTTCATTAGTTGGAAATATAGAGCGTCACCGTCATCGTCAGATTTTCAGCTCGGACGGCAAAAAAATATAGACTTTCCAGGAGCCATTGATGCTCATGTGTAAATATTTTCTAAATTCGCCCACTGACAGGCCCACAATTTTAAGTTTAAGCTAGGAAGCTGAAATTTATAATATAGACTCTCCAGGAGCCATTGATGCTCATGTGTAAATGTTTTTAAAATTCGCCCATTGACACGCCCACAATTTAAAAAAAAAAAACTAAGTTTGAGCTAGGGAGCTGAAATCCATACTAATATTATAAATGCGAAAGTAACTCTGTCTGTCTGTCTGTCTCGATTTAACGCCAAAACTACTGAACCAATTTAAATGAAATTTGATACGCAGATAGTCTACAGCCTGAGAATGGACATAGGCTGTCCAGAAGCCGAGATCTAAGCTGATATCTAAGAAAAGTTGTAACTCTCGAATGCTTTCTAGCTCCTAGCTTTGGAATGACTCATCCAAATGAAATAGGATTTTTTTCAATATAAAGTTCAATTATGTACAAAGATTTTAAGATTTAAATCATCTTTGTAGGTTATCCTGAAGTTGAACAATAAGCATTTAACTATAAATTTTATACAATTCAAAAAAGTAATTGAATTGATCGATTGAAGCTAGATCGTTGGATTTTCCCAGCGTTCAGTGGAGGAAAATTTGTGTGTGTGTGCGGCACAAATCTGTTTCTCTACCTGTACCTTTTGTGCAATGTGCCCTTTCTTTCTTTTCTTTTATGTATGCACCTTTTGCACCTTATTAATTTTTTTTCTCCACTGTTAAACTTGAAATATATTATTAACATGAAATTCTTGAACATTTTTCTTAAATTATATTATTTAACACGTTCGTGGACAAGGCGGCATATGCCCTAAGTCAGTTTCCTATTGGGAAAAAGTCGTATTTCAGCAAAAAAATTCTGACACACCTTGTTAATATTTTTTCTTAAAATTCACAAAATGTATAGCTTTGGAAATTTTCTTCAAGCTGAAAAAAAAATCATCACGATATCTTTATTTGCTTACGAGCTATGATTTTTGCAACCAAAAAATTTAATATGCGCCACTGTGCGTCGGCAATTTTTAGCATTATTGCATTTGGGGCCCCAAATAATCAATATAAAAAAAACAGATTATCGAAACAATCAAAATTCAAACCAGAAAAGTGAAGTTATAAAGTATATCATCTTTAGGGGCCGTAAATGATCATGTTTTTAAAATCCATACATTGGCACGGCTACAAAAACAGATTTATTGAAAAGTCACAGCTTCAGCTAGGAAGCTGAAATTCGGAGAGTGTAGGGGTCTGATGAATACTAATAATAAGTAAACATTGTTCAAATGTATTCGTTGGAAATAAAAGTCATTTTCTTTGCAAAGTACGTAGATAAAGACAATTCCTATAATTCCCGCATATAAAGTTTTCTGCCATGCCCTCTTTTGGCGTTTTTTTTGTAAAACTTTGTTTTTCCGACAAAAAATCGGCGAATTGTAGCCCTTGAACTCGAGTTTGAAAGCATAATTTAAAACATATACCTCTATGGGCCCCAAATACTCAAATGTTGGAATTATTAAAAAACAACGTCCAAATCAGCTATGTGTAACAAAATATATAGACCATATCCTTCTTATGAATGTGCCCATACTAAAAATTTTATTACGCCCACTTTATGGGGGAAAGGAATAGGAATAGGTTATCCGACTATTCTCACATTTCCTTATATTTTTATTTCAGTTAAGCGGGGCTGTTTAAGTATGAACTAATAAAATATTTGTTTGATAACACACTTGCAGTTAGGTTGCTTTCGTCTATTTCTTTTGAGATGATTTGAATAGACAATCGTATCTTGTAATGCTATCACGTGAGGTTGACGGCTGAGGTTATAGCGCCGTTTCACGGTCCGCCACAACCGATCAATTCGAATCGAATTTTAATGAACATGCCAGATTTTTTCTAAGCGCCTACGAGTATACATGCAATTCAATCTACTTCTTTAAACTAAACTTCTTATTCTATAAATTATACAATTCCTTCGTGATGAAGCTCGATGACGTTATAACTCGATAAACGGTTGGACGATTTTCATGATTCTTTTTTGTTTTGTTCGTATTGCTATATTTCAGTTTAGGCAGAAAGAAAACTCCGGAAAATCGATTTATTCCCATTTTTCGTATTTTATATACTTTGTAATACAAATACAAAGTGAATTGAGTGAATCGAGAATTTCAGGTTAATGTATTATCTACATTTGTCAACAGTGCTGGTTTTTCATTTTGTGCATTGCTTCAAGAGTTTAACCGCTTATAAAAAGTTGATTTAAGGTAACAATTAAATATATAAAATTTAAACGCGGTCAAAATAGTATTTTAGAAGTTTATTTCAGTGATTTTTTGAAAATGCCAAGACAAAAGCGCGCAAACATTGGCCGACGAACAAGGCAAGCAAGACGACAACAAATATATCAACG
Organism: Portevinia maculata; assembly: GCA_949715645.1. Classification (NCBI taxonomy): domain Eukaryota; kingdom Metazoa; phylum Arthropoda; class Insecta; order Diptera; family Syrphidae; genus Portevinia; species Portevinia maculata. The sequence goes on along the minus strand of OX454527.1, from coordinate 144,819,794 downwards.
AAGCCAAACTGAAGAAGGACGCGAATTACGAGAATTAGAGAAGACGACAGAATGGGACATCGCATAAGGCCAGATCAACAGGCAAGCAATTCGAGACTGAATCTAATAAGAACTGAGAGAGAGCAAATTCAAATCGAAGAGTGACAAGACGCACGTCATTACCGACATACGAACGACTGGCATTTCGGTATGAACCAACAGAAAACAACGGTGGTGATGCAATTTTCGATATTAGAGAGATGACTATTGTGTGCTAACATTGCAACGCGCTGAAATTCAAAGGCGAAACGCCCAGGCTTTGCTGTGCGAGTGGCAAAGTGAAATTGGTTCCCTTAGATACACCTCCGGAGCCGTTGAAATCGTTGTTTAAATCAGATGATTTTCTCAAAAACATTCGACAATACAACAACTGTTTCTATATGACTTCGTTCGGAACAAAAATCATTCAAGAGACTGGTTTCATGCAAGGTATTTTTGAAAACTTCTTTATGCACGCTTGACTTGGGGAGTAAGCTGGTGACTGCGACACGGAAGTGTAGACCAATGTAGACTTCCGGCGTAACGGAAGTGTAGACAAATGTAGACTTCCGGCGTAACGGAAGTGTAGACAAACGTACACTCTTTTGTTACAACCCATACAATTTAGTCGGTGGAAATGCTCGTGGAATGTGTAAACAAAACACCCTTGAATCTCCTCATTAGAAGGCAATACTAAGCACATCATCTATCCAAACCGATCCAAAGGAGAAAGCTATATCTAAAACATTTGCCGACAGATGGATTTCACTGGAAGTGAGTAAAGTCATTGTGTCTATGAATCGCAGTTCATTAGTTGGAAATATAGAGCGTCACCGTCATCGTCAGATTTTCAGCTCGGACGGCAAAAAAATATAGACTTTCCAGGAGCCATTGATGCTCATGTGTAAATATTTTCTAAATTCGCCCACTGACAGGCCCACAATTTTAAGTTTAAGCTAGGAAGCTGAAATTTATAATATAGACTCTCCAGGAGCCATTGATGCTCATGTGTAAATGTTTTTAAAATTCGCCCATTGACACGCCCACAATTTAAAAAAAAAAAACTAAGTTTGAGCTAGGGAGCTGAAATCCATACTAATATTATAAATGCGAAAGTAACTCTGTCTGTCTGTCTGTCTCGATTTAACGCCAAAACTACTGAACCAATTTAAATGAAATTTGATACGCAGATAGTCTACAGCCTGAGAATGGACATAGGCTGTCCAGAAGCCGAGATCTAAGCTGATATCTAAGAAAAGTTGTAACTCTCGAATGCTTTCTAGCTCCTAGCTTTGGAATGACTCATCCAAATGAAATAGGATTTTTTTCAATATAAAGTTCAATTATGTACAAAGATTTTAAGATTTAAATCATCTTTGTAGGTTATCCTGAAGTTGAACAATAAGCATTTAACTATAAATTTTATACAATTCAAAAAAGTAATTGAATTGATCGATTGAAGCTAGATCGTTGGATTTTCCCAGCGTTCAGTGGAGGAAAATTTGTGTGTGTGTGCGGCACAAATCTGTTTCTCTACCTGTACCTTTTGTGCAATGTGCCCTTTCTTTCTTTTCTTTTATGTATGCACCTTTTGCAGTTTGTGTTGTTTTTTTTATGGCGCATGGCCATGGGATTGAGAAAGATAGGGTATGAAATGTAAATGAGATTGAGAGGGAGTCACACTAAGAGTATATCCATATAATGAGTAGGGACAATCTCGACGTTTTCTTTATCAGTTCTTATCAGCAAATATTTTGTTTTAAATTTGAGAAGTGGCAGACTGGCGAAGCAAGGCGAGCACGGGACAGCTAGTTTATAATATACACTCTCCAGTGGCCCTTGATGCTCATGTGTTAATATTTTCAAAATTCGACCAGGGAGCTGAAATTTATAATATAGACTTTCCAGTGGCCCTCGATGCTCATGTGTAAATATTTTCAAAATTAGCCCACTGACAGGCCCACAATTTTAAGTTTAAGCTAGGAAGCTGAAATTTATAATATAGACTCTCCAGGGGCCCTTGATGCTCATGTGTAAATATTTGTAATGTCTCGCAGACTAGCAAGAGTGTCCCTGAAACAAGGTTTTCCCTGAAACGAGTTATTGCCCAACGTTGAATGAGACTTGGCTATAAGGTCAACGTCTATATTCACCAGCAGCAGAGCTGCTAAACTAGGTAAGCAAAGGAGGATGGAGAACAGAAAACTTAGATTTTCTCGCCCATGAAGCCAAAGCTCCTTCAGTATACTAAATGAGATACGTCTAGTTCGAGTTGTGGTAGCAAAAGACAATTTATTCATAATTTCGTACTCTATTTATACATAAAATATTGTTATTGATCCCCATTCGATAAATCAATGCCCTCCCTTCGATATTGGATAAACGCAGCGTCATCATATAAGTTACCAACAAATAGATTCACAGCACACGCCATCCATAATCCACCTACTCAGCACTTTCCCAGTTACCCACAAATAGATTCACACCACACGCCATCCATAACCCACATACTCAGCACTTTCCCACTTTCAGTCAACGACAGGTAGAATTGGAAATGGATCCGTTCTGCTGACGCTATGTCTACGTTGGATTGCTGCAGTAGTTCATAAGATATCAATATTTGTAGAATTTACCGTGTGTTTCTTTATTTTTTCCGGATAAGGAATAGAAAAGACAGAATATTCGATTTTTTTATCCGGAATATCCAGAATGGAATGAATAAAGAAACAAAAATGTACCGAATAGAATGACAGCCATTTGCCTATTGACCAGCGCTGCCACTTAGTTCAAGAACAAGTACAACATTTACTACTTACAATTAATATATTTTTTCTATTACTGAACTCACATGTGAGGTAATACTCCACTACAGCACTAACATAAAATCATATATAATAAAACAAATATGAGAAGAGAAACCTTAAGAAAATACAATTTAAGTTCACAAAAACAATAATAATAACGATATCTCAGTAATACAAATTACATTAAATTAATTAAACAAACTTATTATCGTTGTCAAAAATCAATTATTGATAAACGACAAAATTTATTAATTGATCGATATTTTGGTACTATGAATGTCAATCAACAAATTATTCATCCATTGTGAACACTGACAAGCAAAATGCGATAGAGCACGTGCGTAAAGCTATCTCTTTCTGAAGCGCCGCATTTCTTTCTTAAACATCAAGAAAAAATTGAAACATACAATTTCAGTAATTTGCAGAAATTGTATGAAAAATAATTGCGATTGTTAATAAAGTGTATATTTAGGTGAAATCAAAGGGAAATTTTCTCCTTATTGAGGAAAAACCTGAGAAAGTAAAGCAAACAAAATATATAAAAACAGTGAACATATTGACTAAAATGACTTGTGCAGCTACTGATGCAGCAATTTAAGGGCATTTTAATTTTTTTGTACAATTTTGTTATTAATTAATTGTTTTTGTTCGTTTATACTTAGTAGTATTAAAAATATGTATATAGCAAATTCGTTCAACCTAATTTGTTTCCAAAAAAAAAACATTTTTGCCAAAAGTTAATTTTTATTTCTCGTACACAATTCTACAATATTTTTTACGTTTTACTGTTCAAAAATAGTGTTTAGGTACTCCTTTTTAATTTTATAGCGCAAATAATTTGATCTTTCAATTAATCAGCTGAGTACTACTATTGGGAAAACGTATTAAAATTTAATTTTATTTTGTTGTTAGTTGTTTTGTTTAAGCTCATGCTTTTGTGACTGCTTTTTGTTCATAAGATTTATGGAAGTGAAGTTCCAGTGATTGTATCTATTCAATACATATTATTTTAATTTCCAAAAAAGCAATTCTACTCACATTTCGTTTTAAAAATGTTGTTTTACAAACAAAAACAGCGAATGAATTCTCTAAATTTATTTGTCAGTGACGAATTTGTGATTGACTGAACATTTTAAAGCTAGCAATATTTTCGACAACCAAAACAATATGTAGCGGAAAACGACTTGTCCGTTTTTAAGTCTCCACAGCTGCGTTTCTTAACGAACCCAATACAGTAATATACAACTTTCGCTCAGATAAAGCATAATATATTATTTATTACTAAAATATTGTTATTATTTTTATGAATAACATTATATTCTCGTGTTGTTATTATGTTAAATATGTTGAATCGAAGGCAAAAAGTAAAACATTAAATATGTTGTCCTTTCGAGTAAGGATTTAGTACAAGTTCAAAAAACATGCACCTTTTTATGTAGCATAAGTGGCAACACTGTTCATGAAATCATCTTGTCACCAACTACCAACATCTATGTGGCATTTCATGCCCACAGAAGAACATTTTAAAAATGTATATTTGATTCTGGAAGGAAATTAAAAATATATAATAAAAAAATAATTAACTTAAAACAACACACATAAAAATATAAAAAAAGACAATAAATTTGCAATAAATGCTCACCCATTTGATTGTTTGCTGTTGCTTTTATTTTTTTTGATCAAGTGCATCTGTTAAACGAGGGAATATTCTTTTTATTCCACCTTTCTCTAGGTTCTGGAATGCATTCCATTTCAAAGCATTTCCAGGCCGGGTCGAAAGGACGGCCGCTGCCAATTTTAACGAAATTACGACAACAATGTTGTACTAGTGATTGTTAAATTTGCAAAACATACACGGTTCTAAGAGGAACTTAGCCTAAAAAATGGATGTCGCTGTACTCCGATGTTTCGTCCTCGGTCTGCGCTTGGTCCTGAATATAATTCCTCAGGTCGGGGTCGTGTTCTACTTCTTCCGTGTTATTTTGCTGATAAAATGCGTATACGTCATTCGGCGAAATGTACCCGGTTGGTTGTAGTACGAAGTCTGGAGGGGTAGTGTTGTCCTCGGAATTTGGTGGGTTTGGGTTCGCTAAATCTATATGAAAGTTTCTCTGAACTTTTTGGGGAACCCAATTTTGGAATGAGGGGTTATGAGGTACGGGCCTTTTTCCGGCGTATTTGAAAGGTTGTGGTCGGTTTTGGTAGTTGATTGCTGCTGACCCAATTGTTGATGTTTCCATTGGCTCTGGCTTAGGTAGTGGCTTAGGTGCAGTTGGCCTGGGAGGGGGTTGATAGGTTCTGTTAAACGGGTAGTTATATTGTGGTTGTCGTTGGAAGTTTAAGTTTTACTGCGGATAGGCCTGCGGGAGATATGCTACTTGGGGATAAAAAGGTTGCTTATGGGGGACATATTGCTGTGTAAATTTGCTACGCTATGGTAGAGATGGGGGCTCTTGGTTGAACCCGTGACTAAACGAGTTCCTATTTTGTGCATAATTTGCCCTAAATTTTTGGTTTTCTAACTTGAGGCATAAGTTTAAGGCTTGCGGTAAGTCCGTAGGCTCCCGAATACTTAAAAGCTTTTTTCAAGTCGCCATTTAGGCCTCGAACGAATGTATCCAATGCTTTATTCCTGTACGGATTGGTGAGTATTGAGAGTGACTCGCTTCCGTTACCGACTACTTTGTCCCTTATCACATTTAGGATACCGTAGTATCTCGGCGTGCCTTGAAGATGCAAAATTCATTGCAGGCGATATTAAAATTACCCATCATACACTTCTTAATCTATTCGGACAAACAGATAAACATTTAAAATTCTTCCTTCTGCCAACATTGCAAACGTTTTAAGGTATTCTGGGAAACGACAGTCTGACGGAATTCAATGCAGTCATTCACGTACAACTAAATTTTATGGACATCCTTGGGAAGGTAAAAGTAAAAATCCAACAACTTAGGTCACCGTCTGTTAACTCAATAAATATAAAACTCGATCATATGCCAGACTCTCAAGAGAAATCCATCAAAGCCATTGTCGGAAAATTCCCTTCATTATTTTTCGAACCAAATGAAAAACTCACCTACACAACAAAAGTTGTAGGCGAGATCCGCACAAAGACAGGTTCCCCAGTGTATTCGAAGTACTCTCCTTACCCCGCTGCACTTAAAGACGAGATAGAAACACAAATACAAAAATTACTGAATGACAACATTATTGAACCATCCCGTTCTCCCCAAGCTTCTCAAGGTAATACTTTATCAGTATCCCAGCATAGTGATAGCAGTTCAGGTAACGAACTCATCCCCGCAGTTGAACGTCTACGTCAACGTCTTTAAAAATCAAATAATGCTACTTTTCGGAAATGATCAAACATACCAATTTAAAATTCCCTTCCCCACTTACCATAGGCACATTTTCATTCAATCCAGCTACTATATCAATATTTAAGCGATCTCTCAATCCCAGTGTAATAAATGGACTTTATACCAACGAAGCAACTATGGGAAAAATCCAAGAGATCTATCCGCATCACTTCAAATCTTACAAGATACGCTTTACCCAATCCCAAGTAACCGACCTTACAAACCTTACTGACCAACAGGAACAAATTCTGAAAGAGCATAGTAGAGCACATAGAAGTAGTAACGAGAACAAAACTCAACTTCTAGAAAAGTATTATTTCCCTAAAATGAAAGCGCGTATCTGCGAAATTATAAAACAATGCCGAATTTGCAAAGAGCAAAAATACGAGCGTCACCCAAACAAACCAAAAATTCAAGAAACCCCAATTCCACAATTCCCTGGTCACATAGTTCATTTCGACATTTACTCCATCGACAAGAATCTAGTATTAACAGCCATAGACAAATTCTCTAAATTCGCGCAAGCAAAAATTATAGAATCAAAAGCAATTGAAGATATTCGTGAACCTTTAAGACAATTAATTTTCGCCTTTGGCGTCCCCAAGCTAGTTATTTTCGATAACGAGAAATCACTCAATTCAGCAACAATATGCTTTATGCTGCAGGACCAATTGGGTATCGAAATTTTCACAACACCTCCCTACAGAAGTACAGTTAACGGTCAAGTGGAAAGATTCCACTCCACTTTGTCCGAGATTATGAGATGCATAAAAGCAGAACGCCCACCCATGCCATTCACGGAGCTCCTAGATTGAGCTGTATATGAGTATAACTATTCAATACACACAGTCACAAACAGAAGACCAATAGAAACGTTCTTCGGTAGATCTGTCAGTACAGATCCAAATCAATACGAACAGGCAAGGCAGGAAAATATCCAAAAGCTAAAATTAAAGCAATGCAAAGACATAGAAAGCCATAATAAGTCAAGACAGGAAATACGAACTTACACCCCAGGCGAAACAGTATTTGTTAAGATAAATAAAAGATTAGGCACTAAACTGTCCCCAAGATTTAAGAAAGAAATTGTCAAAGAAGACAAATCGACCACAGTTTTAACTGAATCTGGTAAGATAATCCATAAAAATAATATAATCAATTAAACCCTTTTCAGATTCCTCATTACTCAAAGTTTGGCCGAAGTCCAGATTTTAGACTACACAAATGCTAAGATCGTGTCGGCAAGCATGGGCAAAGCCAAGCTCCAAACAGGAGCATTCAGAATCATACACGTCATAGACCTAGAAGCCTACGACGAACTGATTAAGGACATTCAACTACAAATCCAGAATCAAATCAACGAAACCGATCCCTATTTCCACACCTTATCCCACCAAATTACCCAAATTAGAAACCAGATAAATATCATAAAACCAAGTATAAGAAACCCAAGATCCGTTAAATGGATTGCAGGTAGTCCAGAACACGACGATTTTCAAATTATAAAATCCCAAACTCACAATTTACTTCGAAACAATAACAAACAAGTAATTATATATAAAGCATACACTCAAAGAATTAACAAATTGACAAATACAACTAACGAAGTATTGTTCCTTTTAAAATCAAACAACAACTTAAAGAATGAATTTGCACTAGAAATAAAGTATAAACTAGATATCATAAAAGAGGAAATTACTAATATAGAGTACGCTCTTCTTTGGGCTAAGGGTAAAATTGTAAACTCTTTCATCCTCTCCAATTCCGAAATAAAAATTGTAAAGGAATAATTTGAAGAAAGTAGCATACCTTTTATTAATCTTGAAGAGGCACTAGAATTCGCCGATATTAAGATAGCATCTAATAAATCAACCATACTTTATATTATCAGTATTCCTACCACAGGAAAAGTTATATGCGAAAAACTTTTGATTAAACCAGTGAAGTATATATAATAGAAAAGTAATAAAATTACAATACGAAAACATACTAAATTGTGAAAATGAGATATAAGGAATTAGAAATGTTTGTAAATCATATAACGAATTAACTGTTTATAATAAGAATGAAATTACTAGCCTAAGTTCTGACAATTGTATTCCAAATTTAGTAAATAGTAAGCCATCGAGTTGTGACGAGATCAACAATCAACATTTACCAGCCGTTGAGGAACTTCACCCAGGAACCATATTCCTAAACCAATTTAATGGATCAATCCTAGTCGAGGGCGACAGAGTAAATTTGACCGGTACCCTCATTCAACAGTTTCATAACGCATCAGTTTCCATAAATGGCCAGGAATATAACTCAAGGGAAATACCATCTCCGAAACCTTTGCCAGCGGCCCTACATTTGAGCTCTTCAATTAAGACTTACAAAGAACTTCTAACACTGGAGATGTTAAAGGAGCTGCACGTTAACAACACGGCACATATAAAAGAAGTAGAGGAAGTAGGACAGATTCATGTCATCACTAACTACAGCATGACAGCCCTCGTAATAATAGTTATTATAGCCATTAGCATCAGCCAGACGATGGTCCAAGGTAAAAAAGTTACAATTCGCACTGAAGCCCCAAAGATATCCGAAATCAAGCACGAAGGTCAAGTCGAAGGTGAACCACCACAATCAAATCCAATACCAATGCTATACATGGTGTCGAGTGAGGACACTTAAATCTAAGGAGGGAAGAGTTATCCACAAATAGATTCACAGCACACGCCATCCATAATCCACCTACTCAGCACTTTCCCAGTTACCCACAAATAGATTCGCACCACACGCCATCCATATCCCACATACTCAGCACTTTCCCACGTCCAGTCAACGACAGGTAGAATTGGAAACGGATCCGTTCTGCTGACGCTATGTCTACGTTGGATTGCTGCAGTAGTTCATAAGATATAAATATTTGTAGAATTTAGACTAAGTTTTGGAGTTCAAATAAAACATTCATTTCAAACGGTCATAGACCGGATAAAAAATACTTTTTTTTTACACAAACCCCGCGGATTAAACTATAACTTATACTACGCACGACCTACATAACTTTATAACCCTAATATATGTTCCAAGAGAATCGTCAATTATCGGCTTCGCAGACGACATCGCCGTGGTTGTTGTCGCGAAAACTATAGAAGATGTCGAACTGCACTGCAACGAGACAGTTGCTACTGTACAAAGATGGCTAGCTAGCGCGGGCTTGCAACTCGCAGAACATAAGACAGAAGCAGTGCTTATTACGAGTAGGAAAGTAAGGGAAATGATAACGTTTAGAGTAGGAGAGCATCTAGTTGTTTCCCAACCGTTCATTAAATACCTCGGAGTGATTATTGATGCTCGTCTAAGCTTCAAAAATCACCTAGAGTACATATGCAACAAGTCTTCAAAAACTGTTAGTGCACTTTTAAGGTTGATGAGTAACATCGGAGGACCAAGGCAGAATAAAAGAATGCTTCTTGCAAGAGCTGCCGGCTCAATACTCATGTACGCAGTAGAAATATGGTCGAATGCCGCGAAAGTTAAGTCTTATGTGCGGGAAATCAAATCCGTCCACCGCCTTAGCGCATTAAGAGTCGCCTGTGCATTTCGAACTGTTTCGAACGATGCTGTACTAGTCGTATCTTCAATGCTACCTATCGACATACTTGCTGAAGAAACAAAAACTTTAAGAACCGAGCGAGTCCGAAATGGCCCGTTAGATTCCGAAACAAGGAATCTCGAAAGAAATCGCAGTATCGTAATCTGGCAAGAACGTTGGAACGAATCCTCAAAGGGAAGATGGATATATCGTCTCATACCAGTGATCGACGCATGGATTAAACGAAGTCATGGCGAAACAAACTTCTACCTGACTCAGTTCTTGACGGGTCATGGCTGTTACAGAGAATATCTCTTTAAACGCGGATATGAATCCATCCCAAACTGTCCACATTGTAAAACAGTTTCGGAAAACGCGGAACATGTGTTCTTTCATTGCCCACGATACGAAACCGAGAGGATCACCCTACGGGATCAATTTGGGGAGTGGCCCACTCCCGATAATGTCGTTAATCATATGCTTCAGAATGCTGAAAACTGGACCACTGTAAGTAACGTGGCGGTGTGCATACTTAGCGATCTAAGGCGTTTAGAGCGCCAACGTAAAGCGGATAATGCAAATCATAGAGTTAGACGAAGCTAAGGCTCCATACCGACTCCCGTGAAGTAATGCCTAACGGCGGTTCCGCGGGGGATATATAAAATCGGTCTGTTCAGGAAGGGAGGTGGTTTTAGCCGGTAAGAATCCGGCACTACCAGTGGACGTCGGAGCATTGGTGCCTATGCAAGGTTTCCACCTTCCACCGCAAAAAAAAAAAAAAAAAAAAACCCTAATATATGACCGAGGGGCAATGTCCCCATATTCATTAATTCAAAAATTAAGCTTGGTCAGCGCACCAGTACTTTGAACTGTACTTTGCTCCTCTTTAGGCTATACATGCATTCATGCATCTACACCATTTCGGGACTCGTTAATACGACCTCCAACTCATTGATAAGTGCTCAGTGCACTTGAAATACACTGTGCAATGTTGCTAGCCGGCTGCACAGTACTTGGGTGCTATTTGATATCTTTCGTAGCAGTACATGTGGGTTTTTTTTATAGCAAGCAGTGCATGTGTTGGCTATTTTTTGGTCTTCAAAGAGCTTGTCGTCCGAAGTTTGGTGGCTTGTGCCAGGCTACTCGAGTTACGATATTTTAATGGATCATGTTATTTTAATAGGTTCTTAAACGGTTTGAGTTATGTAGGATCGTTCATGCGGTGATCGAATATTTCGGAAGTAAACAATTAAGAGTAAATGGGAGTGGGGAGTAAAACGAACACTGGCATTCCTCACATATTTTCAAAATTCGCCCACTGATACGCCCACAGTTTACAAAAAAAACCAAAGTTTGAGCTAGGGAGCTGAAATTTCTAATATAGACTCTCCAGGGGCACTTGATGATCATGTGTAAAGATTTTCAAAATTCGCCCACTGACACTCCCACAATTTACAAAAAAACCAAAGTTTGAGATAGAGAGCTGAAATTTATAATGTACATAGACTCTCCAGGGGACCTTGATGCTCATGTGTTAATATTTTCAAAATTGGCCCACGGACAAGCTCACAATTTTAAGTTTAAGCTAGGAAGCTGAAATTTATAAAATATACTCTCCAGGGGCCCTTGATGCTCCTATGTATATTTTTAAAATTCGCCCACTGACACGCCCACAATTAACAAAAAAAAAAAGTTTGAGCTAGGGAGCTGAAATTTATAATATAGACTCTCCAGGGGCCCTTGATGCTCATGTGTAAATATTTTCAAAGTTCGCCCACTGACACGCCCACAATTAAAAAAAACAACCAAAGTTTTAGCTAGGAAGCTGATATTTCTAACATAGACTCTCCAGGGGCCCTTGATGCTCATGTGTAAATTAATATTTTTAAAATTCGCCCACCGACACCCCCACATTTTACAAAAAGACCAAACTTTGACCTAGGGAGCTGAAATTTGATGCTCATGTGTAAATATTTTCAAAATTCACTAACTGACACGCCCACAATTTAACATGGAGCGAAAGAGGTTTTACTTCAGTCCTGTGGTCTTAAGCATTTTTCTTTTAAACATCATGCAAACACACCTGTTCTAACAGTGACAAGGTATTCTACACTGCACAATTCGGGTTCACAGATTCAAGGCCAAATTTACCAACGGATGGGTGCATTCTTGCCAGTAAACGAAAACGCCCACCAATATCTGCAGGTGTACTTCATTTCGTCGGAGGATGATCAAGTCGATAGGCGGTATAGAGGGCAAACATGAGTGATAAAAAACGCCATTCGACAATTGCAACAATCCTTTAATGCAAACAACAAAAATGCAAAAATTCGCCCACTGACAGGCCCACAATTAAAAAAAAAAACAAAGTTTAAGCTAGGGAGCTGAAATTTATAATAAGTCTCTCCAGGGGCCATTGATGCTCATTTGTAAATATTTCCAAAACTCGCAAAGTTTGAGGTAGGGAGCTGAAAATTATAATATAGACTCTCCAGGGGCCCTTGATGCTCATGTGTAAATATTTTCAAAATTCGCCCACTGACAGGCCCACAATTTTAAGTTTACGCTAGGAAGCTGAAATTTATAATATAGACACTCCAGGGGCCCTTGATGCTCCTGTGTAAATATTTTCAAAATTCGCCCACTGACAGGCCCACAATTTTAAGTGTACGCTAGGAAGCTGAAATTTATAATATAGACACTCCAGGGGCCCTTGAGGAGCCTGTGTAAATATTTTCAAAATTCGCCCACTGACACGCCCACAATTTACAAAAAAACAAAAGTTTGAGCTAGTGAGCTGAAATTTATAATATATACTCTCCAGGGGCCCTTGATGCTCCCGTGTAAATATTTTTAAAATTCGCCCACTGACACGCCCACAATTTACAAAACAATTCAAAATTTGAGCTAGGGAGCTGAAATTTATAATATAGACTCTCCAGGGGCCCTTGATGCTCATGTGTAAATTAACAATTTAAGATGGAGTGAAAGAAGTTTTACTTCAGTCCTGTGGTCTTAAGCACACTCATTTTTTTTTCCTTTAAACATCATGCAAACACACCTGTTCTAACAATGACAAGGTATTCTACACTGCACAATTCGAGTTCACAGATTCAAGGTCAAATTTACCATCGAATGGGTGCATTCTTGCCAGTAAACGAAGACGCACACCAATATCTGCAGGTGTACTTCATTTCGTCGGAGGATGATGAAGTCGATAGGCGGTATAGAGGGCAAGGTTAGGATAGGTTAGGTTAGAAGGGAGGTGCACATCAATTGCTGTGCTTACACGGGGGCCCATTGGTCCATTGTGATCCCTTGTTGTTTATTGTGGTAAAAATCTTCCCTTACAATAAAAACACTTACCATACTCCGTTTAAATTATTCTTGTTGGTTGGCCTATTGGAACCAAGCTGTCTTCATGACAAACCTGATTGTGTCCGTCAGTGGTACCTGCGCTACGTCCTCTAGGTCTTCGAAAAATCTGTTGCCCAGATAGCGAAGTCGAGATGTCTGGAGGTTTGGACACTCACAGAGCAGGTGTTTGATGGTCTCGGTTTCTTCTATATCCTGACAGCTCCTGCAGTAGTCTGGTGAGCTAATGCCCAGCCTGTTTGCCATTACACCTATGGTGCAGTGGCCTGTCAGTACGGCGGTTAGGATACGTATTTCTTGTTTATTCATTTCCAGGATTTGTTTTGTTCTTTTCTCGTCCATTCTTGGCCATAGACTGCGAGATATAACACAGTCGTGCCTTTGGGACCAGGTGGTGTTAATTTGTTCCCTCAGTTTTTGGTCAATGTTTCTTTTTGCTGCACTAATTGGGATTTCTACTGACGTAATGGCGTCCATTGCGTCAAGTTCTGACCCTGTTCTCGCCAGCTCGTCTGCCTTTTCATTCCCCACGATGTCGCTATGACCGGGGACCCAGCAGAGGGTGATCCTTTGTCGTTCGCCTATTTCGTTGAAGGATTTTTGGCAGTTCCTGACTGTTTTTGACTTTATGGTTTCGCTGTCTAGTGCTTTGATCGCCGCCTGACTGTCTACGAAGATTGTTATCTTGGAAGGATCCAGATTCTTCGCGGATATTGTTTTTGCTGCCTTGTCTATGGCGACTATTTCGGCTTGAAAGACTCTGCATTCATTGGGGAGTCTGTACTAGTCCTTTATGTCTAGGGGCTCACAGAAAACTCCTGCTCCTGTACCTACAACCATTTTTGACACGTCCCTATAGATATGGATTTTTTGTGCGCTGGCGTGCGAGTTCCAGTTCTCTCCTTGGGGTATGTATGTAGAGTAGTTTTTCTCGAAGTTTCGATTGGGGATTATGTAGTCCGTTTTCCTGGATAGATCGATACCCAAGAAGTATGTTTTGGTTGGTTGAACCGCAAGCAAGGTGGCGGAATAGGGTGGCGGAGATAAGCATTGATCTTTTGAACTTTATAGTCAACACTAATAAGCATTGCGGTTAGAGATAAGCCATATCTATTGTTGTCGTTGAAGGTCAAATTTGGATGTCAAATTTGTAGGTCAACACTGATAAGCATGACGAAACATGAAAAAATGTAAAAAATACATCTGGTCTTTGCTGACGTAGGTAGCTTTGTTGGATACTGATAAGCAGCGATTTTGAACTTTTCAACTTTGTAGTCAACACTGATAATGATAAGCATGGCGATACACTAGAAAAATGTAAAAAATACATCTTTGCGGTTAAAGATAAGCCATATCTGTTGTGGTTTAATTAACTTATTTGTGTTAAAGATGTTGTGACAAAATTGTATGTAAAAATAATGGCTAAGGTCATATAAGTCAGCCTTTTTGTTTCACCATAATTAAAAATAGTAAATAGATTTGATTATATGTATGTAAAAAAAATTATTGCGAAGGGTATATAAGTCGAGTGGAATCGCATTCAAAGTGACAGTTGAATCATTTCGAAGCGTAAGTGTGAATAAAAAAATAAATAAATATTTATATTTTTGTTGAATTTAATTCAAGAGCAGTTAAATATAAATCTGGTAAGAATATTGTTTATATAATTTTTATTTTTATTTGTTGGGTGGGATATTGTTTTCATTGATGGACGGGAATCCTGAGATAACTAAGTGCTGATATATCTATATTTTTCTTTCTATAAATAGATTTCATTATACGATTGCAAAGGTTATAAAATTTTCATTTTCAACAAACGTGTGTACTTAGAAAAAAAAAGATGAAGTGCAGTATTTGTGACAAAGTATTTTCACGTAATGATGTTTTGATACGTCATACGGAAACAGTAGAAGATATTGAATCATTGTATGTTATGTGGTAAAACGTTTACCAGAAAATACAAGTTGAAGGCGCACTTGCTAAAGTGTGTAGTATCTGCGTCGACATCATCACCACCGAAATCATCAGAGTTGCCAGCATCAACATCAGTATCAGCATCGACATCATCACCGTCACCATCGAATATAGTATGCAATTTGTGTAACATTGAAGTAAATAAAAGGAACTGGAAACAGCATCAGCGAAGCAATACACACAAATCAAAAGTGCAAGTGGCCTACAGTGATAATGTGTTCAAAATAATGTTATCGTTCAAAGAACGAATTGTCTGCTATTCTGTGATGAATGAAAAAGAAGAAGATTTGTATGTGAATTCATTTTTTGTTCGGAAGCGAGCGATTGTGCACAATCTTTTACAAGAGAAAATCGTTGAGAATAATTCGGTTAAATTCAATTTGGAATTATTTGCTGAATTTGTTAAAATTGGTAATGAAGACGATATGGAGTTTGATGTAAAGTCAATGGTAACTCGTATGCAATCCGCTCTTTTATATGACAACATTGAACAAATTCTAAAAGATATGGAGGAGATTATAAGGGAGAAGTTGGAAGAATTTCAGGAGCGAGACAGTGGATGGACTCTGATTAAAATAAAAGCCTTGGAATTGAATATTAATAGATACCAATGTTTGATGGGGTCAAGGCACTTTAAATTATCAGAATTCATTATTAAGAAAAAGGCTGTTATCAATGTTAAGAACAATGACATATATTGTTTCAAAGGGTCGGTAATATCAGCTGTAAATCCAAATGTGTCGAGGCCCAATTACCCATATTCTTATAACATACCGGATATAACGAGTGATTGTTTCGTCACTGCAAATATGGTGTTAAATTTTAAAGATCTCGTCTTTCCTTTGAAAATTGATCAGGTTTGCAAATTTGAAGCACAAAATCAAATAAGTGTAAATGTGTTTGGATACTCGAATGATGATGGCAACAGTAAAGAATGTATTGAGGGTCCATACTACTTGACGAAAAATGAGAAACCATTGCACATAAACTTGTTATATTGCGATGATAACGAAGGGTCACACTTTGTATGGATCAAATGTTTGAGTCGGCTTCTACGCGATAGGATACATGCGGTGAAGGAGACAAAATTATACTTTTGTATTTTTTTTTTTCAGCATTATTACAATGAGGAAAGTTTGCAAAAACATAAGAAAGAATGCACTCATGTGGTTACATATATGCCAAAGGAGGAGACAAACACAATAAAGTTTTCAAATGTTGAAAAGTCTGTCAGTGTACCTTTTGTGATATATGCAGACTTTGAAAGTATTTTACTACCTGTAAGTACTTGTCTTCCTGACCCAACAATATCGTCAACAACAACAACTCAACAGAGCATGTTCCTTCCGCATTTGCATACTATATTAATTGTTTCTTTGATAAAAGCAAGAATTCAATGAGAACGTTTACAGGTAAGAAGTTTGCTATTTTTTTTTCTTTTGATGTTTTAATAATCTTATTTTTATTTTATAGGGCCAGACTGTACGAGACAGTTTATTATGAATCTAAGTGAAGACATTCAACGTCTGTATGCTGATTATTATAAATATGCAGTTCCGATGAAAGAACTCACAATGCAACAACAATGGTGTCAGGAGAACGATGAGTGCAGCATATTTTGTGGGAAAAAATTTGTAGAATGCGAATATAGAGTAAGAGATCATTGCCATATTACAGGGGAATATAGAGGGCCTAGTCATAATCAATGTAATTTAAGATCAAGTCTTCCTAAATTCATTCCAATTTTTTTTACATAATCTCACAGGCTATGACAGCCATTTATTTTTCTCCTCAATGAATGAAGTGGAGGGAGAAATAAATGTCATAGCCCTAAATAAGGAAAAGTATATTTCTATATCTAAGAAAATACTTGTAGATGAAAAATCAGAAACTTATTTTGAAATGAGATTTCTTGATTCCTATCGCTTTCTGAATGAAAGTATTGACTCATTATCGCGAAATTTAGGTAATAATGATTTTAAATTAACAACTTCTTTTTTTAATTGTGCTCAAGTACTCGATTTAATCAAAAGGAAAGGTGTGTTTCCTTATGATTGCCTATGTTCATTCTTCAACAAACTAACTGATGAGGAATGTTCCGATGAAGCATATGAAGTTGCACAAAAAATTTGGACATTTTTCAATTGTAAAAGTATGGGAGAATACCTAAAAATTTATTTACAGAGCGATGTTGTTTTGCTTGCTGATATCTTTGAAAATTTTCGAAAAATTTGTCAAGAAATTTATAAATTAGATACCTGCTACTATTATACAACACCAGGCTTATCTTGGGATGCTATGCTCAAAGTTACAGACATTGAGTTGGAATTATTAACCAATTTAGATATGTATAAATTTTTCCAAAAAGGTGTAAGAGGTGGTTTATCGCAATGTTGTCATAGATATTCGGAAGCAAACAACAAATTTATGAGTACATATAACCCAAACATACCTTCATCATATCTGATGTACTTGGATGTAAATAACCTCTATGGTTGGGCGATGCACCAAACTCTTCCCTCTGGTGGTTTTCAATGGGTGTCTAACATTGATCAGTTTACTGAAAATTATATCATGTCTTTCACAAGTAAAGATATCGGTTACGTTTTAGAGGTAGACTTGGATTATCCAAATACCTTACATGATATTCACAATGACTTACCATTTTGCCCAGAAAATATTAGTACTCCTGGAACCAGATCTAAAAAGTTGGTAAGCAGTTTTTATGCTAAAAGTGAATATGTTATCCATATAGAAAACTTGAAGCAAGCCTTAAAACACGGTTTAATATTGAAAAAAATTCACAAAACCATACAATTCAACCAATCGAATTGGCTTCAAAAGTATATTGAATTGAATACTCACCATCGCATGAAAGCTGCAAATGTTTTTGAAAAAAACTTTTTCAAACTAATGAATAATAGCGTCTTTGGTAAAACGATGGAAAACATTGATAAAAGAACTGATGTTAAAATTGTCACACATTGGGAGAGTATTGGTAAGAAGAAAGGTGCACGCGCTTTATTAGCAAAAACAAATGTTCACAGTAAGTCAATTTTTTCGGAAAACATGATTGCTATTCAGTTGAATAGGGTAAAAGTCGTCTATAATAAACCACTTTATTTGGGTTTCGTTGTTTTGGAACTTTCAAAATTTCTCATGTACGAGTTCCATTATGAATATGTGAAAATTAAATTTAATAACAGATTGCTTCTTAATTACATGGACACAGATTCATTCATTTATACAATAAATACCGACGATTTTTACTCTGATATCCTACATGATTTATCTGCATATTTTGATACTCCGACTACAGCCCCTTAAATGTACACAACTTTCCGCTTGTTAATGCGAAAAAATTGGGTATGTTTAAGGATGAGAATAGTGGAAAGAAAATGCATCAATTTATCGGCTTACGTGCAAAAATGTACTCTTTTACAATTGTTGATGGTGCTTCTGTTCAGAAAGCAAAAGGGATCAAGAAATCTGTAACAAAAAGACTAACAATAGAAAACTACAAGACTTGTTTATTTGATAAGTGCTCTATATATAGGAATATGGCTATTTTTATTAATAAGCTTTATATAATTTATACCCAAAATTTAAATAAGAAATCTTTGAGCTTTGAAGATACTAAAAGATATATTTGTGAAAATAATATAAGTACTTTGGCCTGGGGCCATTATAAGATTGAAGATCAACATCAATAAATGTATTGTAAAGAAGAAAAAAAGAATGATTGTTTCTTTTATAAAAAAAAATGTTGTATCTTCTCTCTGCTTGGATACTCAAGATGAAGAGATCATTAAAAATTGTAAGATATGGTTATACGCATTTAAATAAAGCTCATACACATATAGTTAATGTTTAGTTTAATTAATACATAAATAAAAATTTGTTCTGAAAAAATAATGCTTGTAATCAGTTGGAAATTGGATCGCTTCCCCCGTAACCGTTCATTGGAATAACAAATGACTTGTTGCGGTTGAGGTCATAATGATATGATAACATTATTATTTTGTTTCACTATATATGTATTTGAAATGGTATATATAGTGTTAATTCATATTCTTATTTCACAACACCATGGGTTGATGTTATAATGATATGACAACATTATTATTTTGTTTCACTATAGTATATATTTGAAATGGTATAAATAGTGTGAATTTGTGTTCTTATTTCACATTGTACATTTTTCACAACACCATGAACGTTCAGGAAGATTTAAATAACATCGAGAGCAGGAGCAACTTCAAGGAAACAATAAAGCTCAATACCCTAGTAAAGGGACAACGGTATGAAATTGAAGAAATCAAAGTTTGTTCAACCAAATTTGGGAAGAAGATGCTGTGTATCTTCAAAGACTTTCAAGTAAGTACAAACATTTAAATAAAAAAACAATATAATTTTATATACCTA
Source organism: Portevinia maculata (assembly GCA_949715645.1). NCBI lineage: Eukaryota > Metazoa > Arthropoda > Insecta > Diptera > Syrphidae > Portevinia > Portevinia maculata. The sequence goes on along the minus strand of OX454527.1, from coordinate 144,800,256 downwards.
CTTTTTTTCTCCTTTAAATAGATATTTCTTCCGGATCGGTATGATAATTTGTCAGAGGAGACAAGAATGGCGATCAACCAAACACCATTCACGCTAACCTATATTGGACCATTGGGTAGATCATCCCATATTGAAATTGTAAAAAAAAATGTGTTTTTCTTTTACAAATAATGTAATTAACTTGTTTATTTGATATGTGCTCTATTTATAGGAAAATGACTATTTTTAAGAATAAACTTCATATAATTTATACCCAAAATTTAAATAAGAAATCTTTGAGCTTTGAAGATACTAAAAGATATATTTGTGAAGATAATATAAGTACTTTGGCCTGGGGTCATTATAAGATTGAAGATCGACATCAATAAATGTATTGTAAAGAAAAAAAAAAGAATGATTGTTTCTTTTATTAAAAAAATGTTGTGTCTTCTCTCTGCTTGACTCAAGATGAAGAGATCATTAAAAAAAATGTGTTTCCAAACATTGTGTGCATCATTTAAAGAAGTAATGATGCTCTTCAAATGAAATTGTAATTATATAATAAAGTTCATACACATTTAGTTAATGTTTAGTTTAGTTAATACATAAATAAAAATTTGTTCTGAAAAAAATAATGCTTGATATCATTTGTAAATTGGGTCGCTATGGAATAACAAATGACATGTTGCGGTTGAGGTCATAATGATATGATAACATTATTATTTTGTTTCACTATATATTTGAAATGATATAAATAGTACTCTGAGATAGAAGAAATAAATTCTGATGTTGATCTACAGGAACATGTAATCTATGTTAAAGAATCATCAACATCATCAACATCATCATCATCATCATCATCATCATCATCATCATCATCATCATCATCATCATCATCATCATCATCATCATCATCATCATCATCATCATCATCATCATCATCATCATCATCATCATCATCATCATCATCATCATCATCATCATCATCATCATCATCATCATCATCATCATCATCATCATCATCATCATCATCATCATCATCATCATCATCATCATCATCATCATCATCATCATCATCATCATCATCATCATCATCATCATCATCATCATCATCATCATCATCATCATCATCATCATCATCATCATCATCATCATCATCATCATCATCATCATCATCATCATCATCATCATCATCATCATCATCATCATCATCATCATCATCATCATCATCATCATCATCATCATCATCATCATCATCATCATCATCATCATCATCATCATCATCATCATCATCATCATCATCATCATCATCATCATCATCATCATCATCATCATCATCATCATCATCATCATCATCATCATCATCATCATCACCATCATCATCATCATCATCATCATCATCATCATCATCATCATCATCATCATCATCATCATCATCATCATCATCATTATGCGCCGAGCTCAAGTTAACACCTGACTTGCTAGCACATGTATCGGGTTCGAGAAACTGCCAGGTGTTCAAGAACGCACTCGATAAAGCGAAGAAAAGTATGCCATCATGATGAAAATCCTCCAAGGAAATCTTCACAGGAGCCGAACAGCTGACGACTTGCTGGCCGAAATTCGACTAGACCTTAAGGCCGATGTGGTAGTAATAAGCGAGCAGTACAAAAACAAAGACGTACCTGGCTGGTATGCGGATCTGCTCGGCACAGCAGCTATCTGGATCCCGGACACAGGAGCAGTGCCCATTAAAGACCATGGAGCAGGACGAGGTTTTGTCTGGGTGAAGTGCGAGAGAGCGACAATAGTCAGCTGCTACCTTACTCCGAACGAAGTTATTAGCGACTTCCGAGGAAAGATAGACGACCTCGAAGATGCGATAAGGGAAATAGAGGGCGCAATGCTACTAGCCGGTGATTTTAACGCTAAAGCCCTAGAGAGGGGAATGCTTACTACGGACTCAAGAGGAAGGCAAATACTCGAGATGACCGCCAGATTAGGGCTCAATGTGATGAACATCGGCAACACATCCACCTTCAGGCGACCCGGCAATGCCGAAACCATCCCGGACGTTACCTTTGCTTCAGAAACAATAAGCAGAGATATTCATAACTGGAGAGTCATCGAGGACTACACTGGCAGCGACCACCAATATATCGTCTTCGATCTACAGGCGGAACGACGTGCTCCTCACAGAAACCAAAGGCGAACACCGATGTGGAAGGTGGACAGACTCAACAAAGACCGCTTTATGGGCGTAATCCAGGAAGGCAAAAACGAAAAATGCGGCTCAGACACCATGCGTGCGACGCCTCTATGCCCCTATCAAGGAACTCGAATGGACGCAGAAAACCAGTATACTGGTGGACCGAAGAGATCGCTGCATATAGAAGGAGGTGTCTACACCTCAGACGCAAAGTCACGAGGGGAAGGAGATTACACGTTGGAATCATTGAAGACGTCCTAGCAGACTACAGGAATGCAAAGTTTGAGCTCAAAAGGGCCATAAACATCAGCAAAAGACAGAAGTGGGAGGACCTCCGACGAGACGTCAACAATGACCCCTGGGGACTGGGCTATAAGGTAGTTATGCGCAAGCTGGGCGCTCAGGCAATAACTCCTATACTGAGTGCGGAAAAAATGCTGGACATAGTTGATACACTCTTCCCCACCCATCCTGTTAGACCCCCTGACGCCCCCACCCCCACTACCCACCAGCAAAATGGACCACCGTTTACCGAAGATGAACTGCTAGCGGCGGCGAACACGCTACAAAATAAGAAGGCCCCGGGGCCCGACGGCATACCAGCGGAAGCCCTGAAAGTGATTGCCCGAACCTGCCCCAAACTCCTGTTGAGCACGTTCAACGACTGTCTTCGAGATGGGATCTTTCATAAGAACTGGAAAACGCAACGCTTAGTACTTATAAGGAAAGGGAAAGGAGACCCGGATTCCCCCTCAGCCTTCAGACCCCTGTGTATGCTAGACACGGCGGGAAAACTTTTAGAGAAGATGCTCAAGCCGCGACTCACAGCAGCAATTAACAGAGGAGGTGGTCTATCCGACCGACAGCATGGGTTCAGAAGAGGCCACTCTACAATAGGAGCTGTCAATGAAGTTGTAGAGGCCGGGCGAATGGCTCATCAGGGTAATCACCACCCAAAAAAAGTCATCGTCCTGGCAGCCTTAGATGTGAGAAACGCGTTTAACTCAGCCAGGTGGGCTGATATGTTGAACGCCCTTGAAAATACCTTCAGGATACCGCAATACCTCTTACGGATGGTGAAGGACTATTTAAAGGACCGGCAGCTGTTGTACGACACGACGGAGGGACCCCGCAGAAAGGAATTAACTGCTGGAGCAGCGCAGGGATCCATACTGGGCCCCGATCTGTGGAATATCTCCTACGATGGAATACTCCATATGGAAATGCCTGAAGACAAATTCCTAGTAGGTTACGCAGATGACATCGGTGCGGTGATTACAGCAAAGGATACCGAACACGCACAGAGACGGCTTAATCAGGTCATGAGACGCGTGCACGCCTGGATGGAAGACCATGGCCTTTGTCTAGCAGCAGAAAAAACTGAGATAGTCCTCTTGACTAGGAGATACATCCCGACAATCGTTGATTTCCAGGTAGACTCCGAAATCATTACCAGCAAGACGGCAGTAAAATACCTGGGAATAGCCATTGACTCCAAACTAACGTTCTGGCAACATATAAAGTCGGCATCAGAGCGAGCTATTAAGGTAACCTTATCACTCAGCAGGCTCATGGCGAACGTAGGTGGCCCAACGGCAAACAAAAGAAGACTGCTCATGTCGATTACTCATGCCATTCTCTTGTATGGTTGTGAGATTTGGGCCGATGCACTCAGACAGGAGAAATACAGGAAGAAAATTGCAGCAGTGCAAAGACTAGGAGCACTTCGAGTTGCAAGCTCCTACCGAACAGTGTCGGAACCAGCCGTTCTCGTCGTCGCGGGAGTGACCCCGATCGATATCCTAGCGACAGAGAGGAAGCACGTGTTCGAGAACAAGACGGAAGCAGGTGTGGAATCGGCCACTG